>CM025792.1:36913932-38334332 GCA_014635995.1 Sarcophaga peregrina | reverse complement strand
AAAAAGGAAAAATGAATTTATTTTATTCAGAAAGAATATTAGTAGGCTGTGAACAAATTAAACGTATATTGGTAGGCTATGGAAAACAGAAAAGTATAACGAAAAATATAAAAAACAGATTGCATGATATTTGGGTTGCTTTGTTACAAAATTCAAACTTGTATTTTTCAACACTCCTCAAACCGAATATCATGTATCTATAACTCATTTAATTCATTATTGCTATGATTAATAATTAATCAGGGTTGTCATGGAATCTGATTACAGTCAGAATCAGAATTGAAATCGACAAAAAGTTAATATTGGTGTCACAGAAACAGATGTTATCGGTTTTATGTTCGAATCAGAATTGTTGTCAGAATTTCGTGTCACAGAAACAGTTTTTATCGATTTTTTGTCAGAAATATTCTGATTAGCTGACAGGCGCCAGATTTGTATTTTATTTGCTTTGTTTTGTGTGGGTAAGTGAAATTGACGCAGAATGTAAGTTAAATTAAATTTTATAAAAATAAAAGACAAAGATGTTCATATTTTTTCTATCATACAAATAGGGGAAAGCACAGAAATAGCGCGCAAAATAACTTATTTCTTAAATTCATGGAAGAAAACAAAGATATAGCAAGCGGGTACACAAAACGTGATAAAGTGCTAGTTGAGTCCCTTTGGAAGGAGTTAACACAATCTCTTAACAGCGTTGGGCCGCCAAGTAAGGACGTAAACGGATGGAAGAAGGTATTACATTATGTAAATTGTTTACTTTTTAAAAATTTATGTTTCTATTTATATTTATGCACTAAGATTTGGACGGAATCGAAAAGTGAAATTAAGAAAAAGTTAGCCCATAATAAATCCGAATCTCGCGCCACTGGAGGAGGACCATTTACTAAATTCCACCTGACGCCAACAGAAGAAGCTATAGTGAGAATGTGTGGGATAAAAACAAATGTTGATGGTGTTGTTGGAATAGAATTGGGCACAGATAATAAAGTAGAACATTTTTTAAATGAATTAGCTTCCGATTCTGCCACAACATCAAATACAACTACAACATCAACTAATAAGAGGAAATTAGATGCACCAATATGCAATACCGAAAAAAGACCAAAACCGCAATGCACAGCAGCATTCTTTGAAAAATTTTTGGATGAAGACGGCGATAGAAAGAATGAATTGAACGAGAAAATTGATCAGCTCATATCTGTGCAAAAAGAAAACGCAAACTCTCTCAAACGCATATATCGTGGAATAGAAAAAAGCAATGACATTGTGGCCAACTCTCTAAAAGACTTAAAAGATGAGTTCGCAAACTTCAGTTCTAGAATGTTAAAAATATTAGAGGAAAACAATAATATAAAAAAACAGCAATTGGAACTTAATTTAAAATTTAACACACAAACTAAAAGTTTTAAATGATCTCAAAAATTAAATGTTTAATGTGCCTTATATTTGTAAAACAACCTTTAGTACAAAAACAACAATGTAAATTTAATTAAATTATTAATTTCATAAATTAAAGAAATGAATTAAATATAAAATATGTACATATATTGAAATAATTTTATAAAGCGTTTGCAATTTCATCTCTTATTCGTTGCCCTTCGTTGTGGAGTGAAACTGTGTGCGGTAATAATACATTGCTCGCCAAATGCTCTTCCGGTTCAAAATGAATTTCTTCCATTTCGTAAGAAATTTTGAAACTTCTACAAATATTATGTAATGCGGCACAAACATTTGCTATCTGTACCACTTTTTGCGGACTGTAATGTAGTGTACTCATCAAGCAGCGAAAACGACTTTTTAGCACCCCTATTGTCCTCTCTACAATATTACGAGCTGAAGCATGCGCTACATTAAATTTATATTCTCTTGTGTTATATGCTGCGTTTCTATACGGGGTTATTAAAAAAGACTCTATTGGATACCCGCAATCTCCTAATAATCTTGACGTTCGATCACCACATTCATATTCTGTTAGAAAATGCTGGCGGGCCTTACTTATGTTCCACACGAAAGCATCGTGACTTGAGCCGGGATACCGTGCATCTATTGCTCGAATCATCATGTCGCTATCACAAATCTTCCAACGAAAAATAGATTAAAAAATAAGTTTAGAAAATACTAGTTTTTACCTACAATCATGGCGTTCATACTAAAGTATCCTTTTCTATTGAAAAATAAATGTTCGTCGACTGCAGGCTTTATTATTTTGATATGAGTGCCGTCGATGCATCCAACTATGGATGGGATTTTATACTTAGTATAAAAATAGTTTTTACACCTTAGTTTTTCGTTGTCATCCATTTTAAGTTTTACCCATAGAGGACATAGGTATCTTTCCAAAACTTTTAGTACATTTCTCAATACTATTGATACTGTACTTCGGCCTAGGTGAACGGAACTATCATTTCCAACTGCCTTTTGATATGATCCTTCGGCCAAAAAACGCAATGTTGCTGCAACCTGAATAACGCAAGGAATATTTGAAGGAGGCAGGTGAGTTTCAATGATGTTCAACAACATTCGAAAAGCTTCTTTATTCAGACGAAATTGGCCAATAAATCTTTAAAGTTTGTAAATGTTAATACCTTTATCATTGCGGTTTTTATTGTAATGTCTACTTACGCTGTTTCCGGCACCTCTAGTGGATTGGTGTAGTCCCTTAATATTTTTCGTTTCACTTTTTCATTTTTTGTTTCCTCCATCATTAAAAATAAAACTACCGCTTCAACCATTTTAGTTTAGATCCAAATTATATATTTTTTTATATTATATATTATATTTTTGCAAAAATCTATCAACAAAATTATTTTAGAATGTAAACAAAGCAAAACATCTGATTCGAAAATAGGTTTTGTTAATTTTCGAAATAAAGGAAAAACAAGTCGATTTCATGACACCAATTCAAATCAGAATCGATTTTCAATTCTGATAAATGACAATTCTGACTTGGATTCTGCAACAACCCTGATTCAGGGTAAATATCATACATATTTACATTTATACACACATACATACATATGTTTAAATGTTTTTATAATACTTCTTTGAATACAATGTTAGAGGTAACGACATGATCATCGTTAACTTTTTGCCCGTACAAATCCTTAATACAAACAAAAATACCTTTAAACGGACGCACTCAATATCACATGTATTAATGACAAGTGCGTATGAGTGATAAATGGTACTCATAGCTCAATCGCAAAACATATCGCTTAACATTAACTGAAAACCATTTTAGCGTTATATGCATATGTATATGCGCCAAGGTACCCAGATAATTAAATTAAATTTGTGTGGAATAAAGGGTTTTCGCTCCGGGTACTGTGGTCTAGATCAGAGATTATCAACGAATATTCAAAACGATGAGTATATTCAAATCATACTTATAATTTCTGATACTTATACGCATTCATACTTATTTTGATATCATACTCATACTCAAAGTTGGAAGTACTCGTCGTATTCATACTTAACAATACGCATGATGTTATTGATATTGACTCGCGTCTACTTAACATTTACACGAAGCACA
Source organism: Sarcophaga peregrina (assembly GCA_014635995.1). Classification (NCBI taxonomy): domain Eukaryota; kingdom Metazoa; phylum Arthropoda; class Insecta; order Diptera; family Sarcophagidae; genus Sarcophaga; species Sarcophaga peregrina. The sequence goes on along the minus strand of CM025792.1, from coordinate 38,330,797 downwards.
AAATAAGTATGATTCGCATACGAACACTACTATACTCACAAGAAGATTGTGTGTATGCTTTGCTTGTTGTCTTTGGCTTTCCTTTCTTCTTTGTTGGTATATGCAACAACAACAAACGCTGTAAATTTTCATGAATGATTCGAGCTACTGGTCGCCGTGGTCTAGTAGGTAGTGTGTTGGCTTATTAGACGTAAAAGCCAGGGTTCGAGTCCCAGGCCAGATATCAAAACAAAATACAAAAAGTATTTTTTCGGCGATTTCGTCCCAGCAGATTTCTGGCAAAAACTCTGAGAGCAAATAAAAATTGCCATGAAAAGTTTCTCATAAAATCTGTCGGTCGGAGTCGACTTTAAACTGTAGGTCCCGCTACTTATGTATAAAATTAACATACACAACTTAAGTGGTGTGAGAAACTAGGTCAATAATCCTGACTGATGGGTTCTAATGACCAATTATGTGTGTAATTCGAGCCTCTCGAATGACTTATAAGCATTATAAGTATTTTTCTAAATTTATGAATCAGAATGAGTAGGCGCATGAATCAAACATATTTTGAATGCTGTGGGGTTGATGTCAATGTTGTACTCATACTCATTGCTACTTATAGTTATAAATCAATGCCTTAGCGAGTACGAATGAATCAGAGTAGTTGAATTTCAATTCTGTTGATTCATTCATACTCAAAATTGCATGAGTGCTTATGAGTAGCGGAAAAACGATTCATTGCTGATCTCTGGTCCAGATACACTGTATAATTTTTAATGCATACTGATACGTTTAAAATATGAATAAATAAAAATAAATTGGTGTTTAGTTTCAATTAAATTCTTTATTGTTCTTACTATTTTTGTGTACCACCGTTTACAATTTGACGAATAGAAATATAATTGCTTATTTGCTATTCTTCTTTGCTTATGCCTTTGCGCAAACAACAATACTTTTTTGTTCGATCTTCAAACCATGACTGCTCTCTTCACACGCAACGCGTTTTCACACAAGACTGACTCAATTCTTACTACTCGTTGCCTGCTTTGTCTTGTCTTTTTATATGCTCATGTAAACAGTTTTGCGAACATTCTTGAAGTAGAATGCTCATGGTTTCGCCTTTGTTTGTGTACATGGTTTACGTTGTTTATTGTTGCTTTCTTTCTTACTTGCCTATCTACTTTTCTTTCATTCTGATAGTTTTTTATTTTTGTAGCTTTTGGTTATTTTCTTAATGTTAAAGGATTTTATACCGTTTCCATTTCCGTAACAGTACTTTAATTTTAAAGGGACATTAATTTAAAATTTAAATTATAATTACACTTACAGTATTCCCTCGATTTACATCGTGTCGATTTACGTTATTTCGATTAACGTCGTGAAAAAATTTTGTTCCCATAAACTTCGATTTGCTTCATTATTCGATTTACCTCGCCTTATGTTATGTTTTTTAAAAAAAATTCAGTACAAAGAATAAAAATTTAATTATTTTAGTTTTTTTTTTTTTGTAAAATATTCACAAATAAATGCATCATATAGTATGAGTTCTTTGAAATTCGATTTACGTCGTTTCGGAACATTCTACAACGTAAATCGAGGGAATACTGTACTTCATTTAAATTAATTTATTGTGTAAAAATATTATAACCTTTTAATGTAGTTCAAATTCACGGAAACCCCTTAATAACTTCAACAAAACGGTGTTGTTCTTCGAAATGGTATTGTACAGGACCTTATTTAAGACTTTCGTAACAGAAAATCTACTTGACATGAACATTTATGAAACTTTTTGAGCGTAATTGCAGCAATTGTGAAACTACGGATTTAAAAATTGTTTAAATTTATACTCGCCCCAATTCTGTCTTCTGTTTTTTACTGCGTATTTCTCCCACAACCTGAATCAAATAAGTTAACAACGAACTAATTAAGTTTAGAAATTTTCGTTACTTTCAGTCTGTTTTTTAATTGAAAAATTAAATTTTTAATAACCAAACTACAGTGTCAACAACAACAACCATCAACTGAATGAATCAGAAATTATTAAAGCGACAAACACAAAAACAGAAATTCAAATCAAACAGTTTATGGCTATGCCATTGACAAAGTTTAGGTGACTTAAGTTGACTTAACATTTATAATTTATTACATGGTATAAAAAAATATGTACCTCAATTTGTCGCTTTTCAGGTTTTACCCTTCAGATTTTACCAAAAAAAAAAATATTTTAAAGCAGTAGGAGAGTAATCAGACTGAATATTTAGAAAATAAATTTAAAAATCTAAAAAAAAACCTATTAAATTTTAGGGCCATTATTATAACTTACCGTTAACTAAAGGGAGGATTTTAACGAAGAGATAAATTCTTTTTCATTATTACGGGTACCCAATAAGATAGAAGTAAGTGTTAAGCTAAAGGGAATATCATCCTATCTTCAACACTTAAAGGTCACTTTGTGTTTGAACTTGCCACATCATATAGTATTTCGATATGGCAATTTCAAATTTAAACAAAATGAGCACATACAATAACCACTGCGTTAAAAAAAACTCGTTTAATTGAGCAGTTTTATCGTCTTTGCTCCGGCACTGCCATATTTTTAAAAAAGTTAATTTTATTTTATCTGTATGTTGTAGTAACCAAAATAAGTTAAAGGTAACTTTGCCGTTCACTTTAGCTAAAGGTACCTTTAACTAACGCCAACTTTAACGGTAAGTTGTAATAATGGCCCTTAGATTGATAAATTTAGACACTATGCGACAAAATAAAAAAATTAAATACACCCGGCTAATGACATAATGTAGGTCATGAGTTCTATTGAGTAGATCTCAAAAATATTTTTCTTATATTTCTCGATCCCTCCAAACTTTTTTTATTTAATAAACACAGTTTTTTTACTTTCTGAAACGATTTCCAAAATTTAAATCTAGTTGGACACCTTAAAACGGTGTACATATATTTATTATTCGGCTTAATATTCTATGAGATTTGATGTGGTAAACTTAGAAAATTCGAATTTTTTTCATAATAGCAAACTTTAATAAAAAAAAAGATAGGATAAGTGATAATATTCATAGTCAGTCCTCTTATGGAGAGATTAAGTCATCATTTGATAAAATTGTATAAAAATTATTGTAGTTATTATATAAATAGTGTAATAGTCGTATTATATTTTATTTTATTAGTATATGTCATCCCATGAAATGAATTACTAGTTTAAAAATTTTCAGAATTTTTGATGGATCTTGATTGTTTATCACAAAATGTGTCAATTTCACGTTTGCACGACTTTTTGGCGATTTCTTTGGCGATTTCTTCTCAGCAGACTTCTGGCAAAAACTCTGAGAGTAAATAAAATTGCCAAGAAAAGTTTCCCGCTACTTATGTATAAAATTAACACACACAACATAAGTGGTGTGAGAAACTAGGTCAATAATCCTGACTGATGGGTACTAATGACCAATTATGTATGTATGTATGTACGTATGTTACTATTATTATTACTCGGAAGGTTGTTTCTAACCTACGATTGATTGTAGCCCCACTTTCATAGGAATTGCTAGGACTTTCTACAGTCCCTTCTAAATTGGAACAATAAAAAAAATTAAAGAAACGGAAACAATGGTACACTGCTTTCTGGAGGCCATATGCTCCCAAGAGGGGTAATGGAAAAAAATTCCTGCGTAGAAATTATGTATGTGAAGTGGACCAAAATTTACTTTTACAATATAATTCTTAAACAAACAATGGATGAATGGTTCCTCTTATACCGTTTTAAAATTTTGCACACTTCGGCTCAACGTTAAAGTCATTATTGTCGAAAAGTAATTGACCTCAAGCTCGAAAAAATCTTTTTATTCAAAGTACACAATAACCATAACAATATGTGCTTGTTCTGGACTTTTTATAAGTACTAGCACTTGTTCGTTATTCTCTGTTCACAATCTTTTGTAAGCACAACGCTTCTGCTCGCGTAAACACTAACAACTCTTCGATATACTTTACTACGGATGTAACTTGTCTTCACACCGCAACTGATTAAGTCATACGCAACTTCACGCGAGACTGACTGAATTCACACTGACTCATTGCCTGGTTTGTCGTGCCCTTTTATATTCCAACACGAACAGTACATTAAATGTTTTAGAAGAAGAAGGTTCTCGTTCTCGCATACTCAAGAATACTATACCGATTGCATTGTTGTTTGTGTACTTTGTTCTCATTGCTTGTTGTTGCGTTCGCTTACTTTACTATCTCCATCTCTTTCATGCCGATTTTGATGCTTTGCTTGTAACATGTTTTTGTAAGAGGACCTTCTCCGGATATCTCATTTTAAGTAGGTCGTCTATCCTCTTCCTTGGCTGCTATTATCTTCGCCTGTATTGGGTAACTCTTTTGTGCTTCGCACAAGCGGGTCGAGAGAGCATTTCCATGTTTGACACCACTTCGTTCTGTTAATGTTAATGGCCGAGAAATATCGCCTTCAATTTTATTGCATTCTTCACTAGATTTTATATCTGCACTTTCACTGACATGACGATCACTGTGTTCCACATGTTTTCTTCGGCTTTTCTTGGATCTACCCATTACAACGTTGTGGACACCAGAAGCCTTAGGTGTTGCAACGGTATGTCGTTTTGTTGGTGAGACCGGCCTTGATCATTTCCGTGGCGTTTTTCAGTTTCTTTGGAAGTGACCACCTTTTCCACAGTTGAAGCATTTAATTCTAGCCTTTTGTCTGTTTTCTTCCAAAGCTTGCTTCACTCTCTCCTTAACTTTAGTTACTTCCGACTTTTCGCATTTTGCTAACTGGTGGTCTAGAAATTGTGCGAACGGTCTCTTGGGCTAGTGCGAAGGCCACGGTCTCTCTAAAGATTGTCTTCTGCGTAGAACATACCACTAGTTTAATGTCTGGGTCGCTTACACCAAACGCCTCGGTCTTAATGTTGTCTATCAACAGGTTCTCTTCTGGGTATGTAAGCTGCACCAGCCTCTCAACTTCCATTGCAAAGGTTTGTAATGACTCGTTAGTCTTTTGCGTTGTGCTTACAAAAAGGTTATGAGCAGAGAATAAAGAACAAGTGCTATTGCTTATAAAAAGGTTATAAGCAGAACAAGCGCATATTTAAAGAATTAAAGAAAGAATTTCATTTAAATCAACACATATTTGTTTTCACTTGGTTTGCAATCAACGGACTCATATTTAAACATTTTTAGAAAGGTAAAAAAGTAACAATATGTTTAAATTGCGTTACATATGAGATAAAATTGATGCGAGTTCTGCCTTAGGGGATATATGTATACCCACCTCTCACATTCGTTATCATTCTACGTAGTCTCTAAGCGGTATTGGGTGATAAAGGACTTGAACCGGACAAAGGTCGCACATTACCTCGTTTTCAATTACTCTAAAATACCAGAAAAAATACCAAAATTACCAGTTTTAGAATGTAAACTAAAGTGAACTCAGTGTCTACAGAATATGACTGCAGAAATATGGAACATAGAAGCCATAAAGCTTGAGGTTTACCATGGTGCCTCATTCCAAATATTAGCGTTCCGTTTAAGTATCGGATGGGTATAATGAGAGCACTTACATCATTCTGATAGGTGACTAGAACAGAAGACTGTAAATGCGAGTTGCTAACCGTGATAATTAACAGAAATAAAAACCTAGTTACGGATCTGGTTGTACGGTCAAGATGTGTACAGAGTTAGGCATCCTGATGACGGCGCCCATCTTTTAAACGCAGAAGAACTGAATAATTCATCAAAGATATTTTAATAGCCTTTAGTCATATAACACATATTCACATATTCCATGTGAATTTTACGTGGATGGTATATCGAGTCGTGTTGTGTTTGTACTATTCAAAATATCAATATAATTAAGTTGGCCCAGCTTAATGGAGGATTTATATATTCTTAGAGGTGCTGAGTCTTGTATTTTTCTATAAATAGAGCATCTGGGATAAGGTATAGTTATACTGTGCATAGTACAAGAAACTTTTGCTCATAAAGTTATACATTTTTCAAAAGGATATTTTGAAGGCTATTGATCCAACAATTTAGAATTCAAAAATCATAATCAAGCATGTATTATGACACTTTAACATCGCCACCTTTGTTCAAATAGAGAAATTATGGAACAAACCTCATAGCTTTAACAGATTAACATTTAATTAATTCCGATTTTCACAATGACCAATACTGTTAATTAATTAGAGTAACAACACCCGATTTGTGCACCCTTAAAACTACTGCATTGCACAAATAGCACAAACCGGTTTACTATTCTGCAAATTTTGGCAAATTTCCAAAAGCTTTTGGTTTTTATTGCAGTGGAGTTTTTACAGCTGATGTGGCAAATTCCATTAAGGCTAAAACCACACACTTTTACTTATTTAAACGTATTCATTGCTTGTATGCACTAACATATCTTTAGTAAGAAAGAGGACGTATTGTATTTATAAAATATTTCCATTCGTTTCCTATCAAACACTGTGCGAATTTTAAACTTACAATGAAATCTACGATTGTTTACGAGATTGCAAGCATTTTGTTTGGTTGGTTGGTTGTATAGTGGTTGAGTAAATAAAACACTCCCTCTTTTAAATGCTTGAATGTATGTTTTGCGAAGTATCTTACCAGCCACTTAGGTGAATTAATCTATTTGAGAATTTGTTAATGCGTATATTTAGTAACAAGTTCTTACATACATAAGCAAATATTTAAATATTTTCACATAAAAATTTATAGTTGAGTTTTACAAAATTGTCTATCTCCATTGATATTTTTGACCATTTTATTTTCAATTAATAATTCATTAGGACTCATGATGCAAATATTGCAGACAAGTAGGGTTTTTGGAACGATAGTTCAAATGTAACGTTTTTTAAATTATCTTGATTAAAAAAATAGTATTTAGTTGGCATTGGTCTGAAGCAGAAGTAACAACTCATAGATCAACTTAACTATCAAATCGACTGCGGACTCACCATAAAGATTGAACATTTTCCATGCTTTCTAAAGGAAATCTGCATTTTGCACAAATTTCCTTCTTCCACTCCACTCTCCTATGATGGGTTAGAGCTGTCTAAAACATTGTGATTCCGATCTTATGAAAGCAACTGTTCCGTTAAGGTATTAAGAAAGCCACATATTTCGGAAATGAGACATGAGCTGTGACTCTGACTTTCTGACACACGTCATCGAGCTCTTTATAATAAAGATCGCTGTTATAGCAAGATATATAGCGGGCTTAAATATTGATTATGATATCTCATTGAGCCTAAATGAGGCGTGTTTTAGAGTTATTTAAACTACTAAGTTATCTGTAAATTCTTAAGATTGTAAGAAACATTTTCTATAGATTTACAATAAAATCAATATCATCCACATACATATTGTATGTGTTGTATTAGCTTTCATTGTCAATATAGTATATAAGGGGTCTAACACCTTTTACTACCTAAAACGTTATGGACATTTTTGTTGAAATTGGTCAGTGTAAGGAAAGACTTGAGTGTGCAAAGACAAAGGTAAATTCTAACCTTAAGTAATTTAAAAAAAGGGTTAAAAAATATTTATCCTTAATATGCAAGCAAATAGATACCCCGTGCCTGTACAAAACATAATAAGAAACATCGATAATTACTCAGAAAAGTTTTTTTTATATAAATTCTCTAATTCCTTACCGTATATTTCAAGTTATTTTTACGAAAATGGAAACGGTGTTTTGCTCTCACATCGTTCAACATTAACCGTTTGACTGCTACGAGAAACGTATTTTCGTATTTGCGCTGAGAATTTCATTGTAATTTAGTCAGAAAGCTAAAATAAAATCAAAAGACGAAAAGACCCTATAAATCTTTATACATAGGTTATTAGAATTTTATAGGTTTTTTTTATTATAAAAATTAATTGTAGTTTTCGAGCAGTTTTCTAACGTTCTTACCAGAATCACATGGCAGTCAAACGGTTAAAATTATAAACAATAACTACAAAAACAAAAACAATGAACTTGTTTAGATAATAAACAAGTAAATAAAAAAATACCAACAAAAACCAGTATAAAAAGAGATAAACAGGTAAAAAACCACACTGCATGAAGAAATGAAAATAAAAATATACAAACAACAACAGTGAAACAACGATGTTTACATTTATAGAAATTTCAAGGAGGCGAAGCCACGAACATTCGACTTCAAGATCATTCATTAGACTGTTTATTTCGTCATACAAATGGCAAGGCAAAACAGGCAACGAGTAATAAGAATTCAGTCTTGTATGAAAACGCCTTGCGTGTTAAGAGAATAATTGTGGTTTGAAGGCGTCCCTTATAAAGATCTGCCCCATATTTGTTAGTGTTTACGCAAAAGTGTGTAAAAGCAGAATAACAAACAAAATAATTATTGTTGTTTACATCAAGTTTTATTTTATTTGCAATACACGAACTTATATTTTAAAGGTTTTTTAAAAGGTTAAAAATTGAACAATTATAACGAATTATTTGGGCAATTTATTTTATTAAAAGCGAAATTTATTGTATAAACACCTTAAAAATATATATCTTTATAGTACGTATTAGCAATTTCAAATTTACGATGTTCCGATTTACGTCGCCATTTTTCGGGACCAATTGCAGTGTGTATTGAGGGATTACATTTTTCAATTGTAACTTTAAATAAAATTTCAGAAATACTTGTTCATAAGACAAAGACGAAGGAGTGAGAAGAGTACAAAAAGAAAAAGAATTTGACAGAGTTAATATATTAGAAGAAATACTTGGGATTTGAACTCTGGCCTTTCGTCAAATACGCCAACACACTACCTAGTAGACTACGGCGACTTCAACAACATCAATTAGCAATTGTTTTTAATTAATACAGTAGCTAAGCTTAACTATGGTATCATAATTTAAATGAATATGGTATTGGCGTAAACCAATTATTATTTTCAAAAGTTTACTACATGTAAACTCATATAGTAATTTTTAAAAAGGTATAATACATACATAAATTTATTACTTCAAGAATTTTCTTTCAACTATTGTAATTTTCAATGTCCTCATCTCCTTCAACATTCTTCACCAATATTGGTTTCAAATTTTTGAGATAAATCAGATTGTTTTTATTCAAAAACATTAATCGTGATAACAGATAATCGTGAAAAGTGAAGATCAAAAATAATTGACAAAGCAGGATGTATTGTTTCATATCATATAGATTTTACGAAATAAACGTATCTGTGGAATCTTTAATTTCCAATTACAGTAACAATAAAATTTACAATCATAGAAACTATATAAATGTTTACCAGGAATAAATTTTGCTTTTATTCGAGATATTTATTTTTTATTAATATTTCGTATTTATCATGAAGGACCAGATATTATTGTTATGTCGTCTGTATTTTCTGTTCAATATGAATTAAACAAACATTCACTTAAAGGCAACGGTCGAGTTCTCATATGCCAGATAAATCAAGCATCAAATCGTCAAATATTTGAGAAAAAATCGTCAAAATCATCAAAGACGTATATTGAAATCGTAAAAAATCGTCAGAAAAAATAAATAAATAAATTGAAAGGTTTTTAAAAGCAAAACCATATAATAGCAATGTTAAGCAGCGAAAATATTGCATCATCTATACCCATGTGTGGTGTAAGAATTCGCAGCACAAATACTACAGATAAATCATTTTAATAAAATATTAAGAAACTAAAGATAGATTGATTTGTAGTATAATCATAAATATAAATATTTTTATACAAATGATTAAAATTTTCTGAACTTAATTTATTTTATAAACTCTTATTAAAAAAAAAACCTAAATTTACATTAACAGTAAAACTACAACCAAATTTAATATCATAGGTAATAACAAACTAGCTAAAACCCGCTGTGCTTAGTTACTCCTATCGATATCTATATATATATACACTGTCTCAAACAATTGTCCGTACCCCATACAATTGAAAATATATTTGATTATAATTCGAAAAATACTTACCCAATTCGAATGTAGAAATTTTTTTTTAAGGTCAATAAGTAGTTATAAAAATTGCCAATTAACAGTAAAATACAAAAAGATTCACTTTTATTTTTAACAAAAAATTTAAAAATTGTTCACAATATGAACTCAAAAAATTGTCCGTACCCTATAAAAAATTTACGTATGTTTTTTTAAATGTATATTGCGATGATGTATGATGTCCTTAATATTTAGTGTGGTATCCTTTAGCAGCGATTACGTTTCTTAAGCGATTTTTCATCAATAAAGCCAATTTTTCTGTGGTTGGTACAGATACCAATATTTCGCCATTCTAGAACGATGACATCTTTCAGCATTTGCTTATTGGTATTTTTTCTAAAATACCCCATAGATGTTGTATAGGATTTAAATCTGGGCTCTGGGAAGGATGAGGCACCACTTCCTTAACGTTGTAGGTTAGCCATTTTCGGACAACCATGGAAGTGTGCTTTGGGTCGTTATCGTTCAAGAAAGGATAACCGTCTTGTATGCCCAAATTAGTGGCGCTAGCTTTTAAATTTTCTTTTAAAATATATAAATAACTAAATTTGTCCATCGTGGTTTCCACAAACACTAGATTTCCCACACCTCCAGCTGCCCTTGTACCCCACACCATCACTGAGCCACCACCATGCTTCACTGTTGCTTTTAGATGCTTTAACTGCAACGCGGTGTTTTCTCTTCGCCACACAAAACGTCTTCCATCCGACCCAAAAATATTAAATTTACTTTCATCAGCAAAATAACTGTTTTCCAGTAGTCGTCTGGCTTGTCTATATATTTTTTGGCATAATCTAAACGCTGTTTTATATTCTTTTTTGATATAAAGAGTTTTTTGCGTGGAACACATGCCTTATATTGGTTATCATGCAGAAAGTTCTGTAGCGTTTATGCGCTTAAAGAAATGTTTTCATCTTTTTTAATATTTTTAGCTATTTTCACAGCACTTGTTTTTGGTTCTTTCTTTCTTCCCAATCGAGCGTCTATGATTTTTTTTACGACCTCTTCCTGGGACAATTAAGAGTGAACTTCTTTTTTATAATTTTGTATCACATAATGTCTCTCTCTTTCTACATTTACATATATCTCGCTGATCTGGTGTTTTTGTAGCTATTGTTCTTTGCGATCGTTTTATTTCCCTTTCGAAACGTTCACCATGTTGAACTTGAGTGTTATCAGCTCTAGATGTGGAGGCTCTAGACCTTTCAACACTCAGACGAACATCTCGTTCTTCGGGAATTTCGTCCGCCTTTTGTGATTGTAAATTAACTGCATTTTTGGTGCGTTTAGAAAGTAAAGATTTTTTAGGTGGCATTTTTCAGGTTTTTAATTTATCACTCACAAAATAAATGTTTAACTCGTTTAGATAATTTGTGAAAAAGATGATAAGTACTTCCTTCCAATCATTATTAGACAAATATACCTTAACAGGTCCAATTTTTTTTTATTGTTAAGATAAAAAAACTTTAATTTGATCTTTTTTAATAAGGCGACCATAAAGGTTAAAATTTCAAGAAAATCGGTACGGCCGTTTTTAAATATATACATTCATATATGGGAGGTTTCACGCCCCTATTGCTAGTTTGCCCAGTTTTGTTTAAAATATTAATTTTGATACTAAAGTGGCTTCGACATAATTTTAAAAGTCTAACTGTGATACATTCTTAGATATACTAATTTAATATTTTTTATATGCGATACGCCCATTTTGTTCCCATATACGTCAAAGTCGTCCATACAAAATTTGGGGACTCTAACTGTTGAAGTTTATGAGACTTGCGACATTAAATACTAATTGGGTATGTGGGCGTGACACCTCGCCTACAAACAAATAAACACAAACTCATTTTCATATATATATATAGATGATAGAAATTTTACGGCTTTAAAAATATTTCAAATAAAAAACCCGAATAGAGATAGAAATAGCAGAACAAGAAAAACCACTTATTTTACTTCTAAAAGGATTAAAAGTTTAAAAGCATAAAGAAATAGAAAAACGACAGTTCAAACAAGTAACAACACAAAATGTTACAAACGACGAATAGAAAAAGACAGAAGGCATGCAGCCCAGCCCATTAGTAATTAGACCATCACAGTCTCTAGTGAAAATAAAATGTTTTAGAACTTTTGGAGAACAAATGATTTTAAATACCTTTCCTATTTTACGTCTTTTGTAATTAATTTAATTATTATTATCCTGTGGTTATCTTCATTTGCACACTGCAGAACAGAAGCAAAAAAGAAAAATGCATTCAATCCTTCCGACCACTTAATCCCAAAGAAATTTTCTATTCCACAGAAATTTAAAAACGAAGAGGTAAGACAAAAAGGAAGTGATAATTGAATAATCTCGTTCACTCAGTCAAGGAGACTGTTTGTGGTTAGACAATGTACAGATTTAAAGTGAAATTAAATATTTTTAAAATATTTAAGTTCTTAAATTTTCTATTCAACGTGATTTGGGTAAAACAAAGTCACATAGAAATCGCCGTGGTCTAGTAGGTTGTGTGTTGGTTTATTAGACGTAAAAGCCAGGGTTCGAGTCCCACGCCAAACATCAAAACAAAATACAAAAAAAGTTTTTTTTTCTGCGATTTCCTCTTAGCAGATTTCTGGCAAAAACTCTGAGATTATGACCTATCTTCTCCCACCACTTATGTTGTGTGTGTTAATTACATATATATATATATATATATGAGTGTCGGGACTTACAATTTAAATTCGACACCGAACTCAAAGTAATTATATTTGCTCTCAAAATTTTAGGCAGAATTCTGTAGAGAGGAAGTCGCCGAAAAAATAATTGCTTTCATATTTAATGGGAGATGTCGAACCCGAAGTCTCATTCACTTCTGATAGCTCCACAAACTAGCCGCTAGACTACGGCGACTTCAGCTCAACTTTCAGTTTTTTTTATTAAAAAATGTCTACGAATATAAATGTGTAACATTTCTGATGAGCTCTTTTCACAAAAAATATACGAATTCTTTTACGTTTCCTTTATACTTAGAAACACATTTTATCAGTAGCACCGTACGTGGTGATTTAGACTGAAAAATTAAATAGATTCGTACTTCGTTTTTTAACGCAGTGGCAAGGACGTATTGAAATTAACATATTATATGGTATGTTCAATCATTAACTTAATTTTAATTATTACAGAAAGTAATCTGTAATAATGAAATGAATAGTCCGGTTAACAGAGCCAGAGTAATGATTACCATATGCTTTGATAGCCTACTGCCTTTAATTGCATTGACGACCATACTGAGAGAAAAGGCGAAAATTTCTCATCGACTATTTTGAAATTATTTCAGAACAATTAGGATTGAACGAAGTTTTGTACACTAATGACCGTTTTTATGCCATGAAACATTATTTATTTGTGACTTCGAGAATTAAAAGTTTTTGGAAAAGTATAGCATCAATATTTTAAAGTTTTATACGAAGGTGATACAATAGCGGTGAGGATACACCCAATTCTTTTTTTCTGAAGTCACACGGTGTTTTGAAGTTACACGGTTGAAAAGAATTTTTTTTTGTAAAAAATTTCTAATCGAGTACGGTTTTAAAATCACTGTCTTGTAATTATGTTTGTTTTTACCACACTTGGCACCACTGCTGAAATGAACATACATATATAGTGGGAAATTCCAATAACCAAAAGTTCTACTTTCTATAAAAGATTTTTTAATAAAAACGTCGTCGGCGCAAGACCTTTCGAAAAGTAGCCCGACAGTTCAAAACTCTATTACCGGACGAAAGTCATCATTGGTTAATTTGATAGATATTGCCAGTGATAATACCGACTTTAGTCCAGTTCGTCGCAAACAATTGCGCTTATTATCAAGCAGCTTTGTAAATATTTTTTCTTTATTTCAATTCTACTTAATTTTTCTGTCCTTAATTCTGGATTAACAGATTTCTTTTATTTTTTGATTGAGCTACCCATTTTTCACTTGTATGAATTAGGTATTTTAACCATTAATGCTCAATAAAATGCTATATGAACATACAATTTGCATGCATTTCTGAAAATTTATAGTTCTCAACATTTTTTACACGGTTTTTCGAAGTAAATATGGTTCTTTATTTCACCTTACACAGTTTTCAGATGACACGGAACGTATCCCCCTTTTTACATTTTATTGAAAACGTCTCTTTTTTACACGGTTTTTTTCTACGTATTTCTGAGGAATATATCTACCGCGTATAAAAGAGTCGGGTGTACATATATTCGCATCATTTGTAATCAACAAAAGGCTTACACAAGAAATCTCGTTTACAGATGCTTAACTTTTTAAAATGAGAAATTTTGTTTCCCGAATGTTTTTAATAACGAGAAATTCCATTTCTCGAAGCGAATATGTTAACGTTATGATGGGTTCGATTCTAACCAAAGACTCTGGTTTGATACATTAGATTAAAAAATCTTCGCTTTCTAAACGCACCAAAAATGCTATCACAAAGGACGGACGAAATTCCCGAAGAATGTTATGTTCGTCTGAGGGTTGAAAGGTCTAGGGCCTCCACATCTAAAGCTGCTGACATTCAAGTTCAAGAGTAGTAACCACAGAAACACCAGATCAGCGTACGTGTAGAAAGTAAGAAACTACGAGTATCATCATCTAGAGCTGCTGAGACACCCGATCAACTTGATGCACGAGTTGAACAAAACGATCCCAATCATCAAGGTCAATAACTGATGAGAAAATAGATCAATGCGATGTACGCCTAGAAGGGGAGAGACTACGAATATCAACATCTACAGCTGCAGAGATACCAGATCAACGTGATGTACGTCTTAGAAGAAACCGATCCCAATCATCAAGATCAAGATTTGATGGGACGCCGGATGAACACGATGCGCGATAAGAAAGAGAGAGGCTACGAGCATCAATATCTAGGGTTGCCGAAGGTGCTGTTAAAATTTCACAGAAATCGGTCCAGCCTTTAATCGTCTATAGACTTCAAACAAGCAAACCCACAAGCAAATAAACACACATTGTCTTTTATATATAGATGTCGATAGGAATAGCGAAGCGCACCGGGTTTTAGCTAG
This sequence comes from Sarcophaga peregrina, assembly GCA_014635995.1. Classification (NCBI taxonomy): domain Eukaryota; kingdom Metazoa; phylum Arthropoda; class Insecta; order Diptera; family Sarcophagidae; genus Sarcophaga; species Sarcophaga peregrina. The sequence goes on along the minus strand of CM025792.1, from coordinate 38,315,715 downwards.
TTTATTATAAATTTGGTGAATTGAAATCTTTAGCGCTCTTAATCGATTTCCGTTTTTTCCATGACCAATTTATTTATCTCTCCTGAAATTACAGTAAAATACGCAAATGATTCTGTTGTAAGCAAAATTTTTTGTTATTCGTTTTCTTCTTAAATTAAAATTCTTTGGTAAATTAATCTTAAACAGTTTACCACTTAATTGTCTTTAAATATCAGTTAAATAAAATTTCTTCTTACATTCAATCAGTTCTCTTACCAGTTAAATTTTTAATAATAATTGAATAAAAAAAAGAAAACTCTTCCATGTATTATGCAACTGAACGTGATTGCGCAGCATTAAAAACTATTTGTGAAGTAAAAATGTGAATCGTATCATCAAGCTTTTAGCAACACATTTACTCCTTTCTCCATGATATATGCATTTAAATTTGTGAATGCTGTCACATAAAGTTTATTATAAAAGTTAAACAATAGTGGAAGAACTCTATAACGAATACAAAAAGTATCGAGATAAAATGATATGTACAGTGTACATCACAATTGTACAATTACTATGCTCTCTCATTCATAGTAAAAGTGTGAATTTAAACTTTTTCTTTTTTTATTAAAACTTTATCAATGAATTGAAATAATAATGGAAACTTTTTATCACGTCTGCGAATGGTGAAAATACATGTCGTATTAACAAGGGTGTAGCTCGCATAACGTACAATACAGGAAATTCCGGTGTGCACACATTCACATTCTTGACGACTAGGGAACAACGTTTAAAGGGTTCGAAAAATGGCGAAAGAAAAAAAAAAATATTAAGTTCGGTGTATGACATACAAATTATAGGTTATTTGCAATATTTTTGGTTAAAAACATTTAAGACAAGCCAATTTCGAAAAGCCAGTTTTAAAATTTGTTCGAAACGCATGGCAGTCCAGGCGGAATAGGTCTGGTTTATGGGTCGCTTGAAAAAAAGTTTTTCCCTCACAATTCTGCCAATAGTTTTCAATTGTTTTTGCATATGTGAGCCAATTTCGCCAATATATTTTAATAATTGAAATAATATTATTGGCGATTTTCACGCAAGTCAGTTGGTTTTAATTTAATTGTACATTTTAAACAGAAATTATAACCAATTCAAATTGATATGGGACAAGATTTCAGCAACTCATAATTGATTGAGTCCATATGAGGATCATTTCTTTACTAACATAATTATAAGCATAGCTGCCAGATAGATAAAGCACCAAATCGTCGTATATTAAAAAAAAAAATTGTTAAAAACGTCAAAGACGTTAATTGAAATCGTCTAAATAATGAAATAAATTAAAAGGCTTTTTAAAAAATTTCGAGTGATGTTTGACACACTATTTAATGCGTTGGCACTTAAGACGGAGCTAGAAATATTTCACATCATTTGATCTTCTTCCTATTTACATCACTTACATATATCCGACCAAGAATAAAATACAAATCTCATATATGAGACGGTGCCTCAACGTCTTTTTTGAGGCTTGTCGATCACCTACTAGATAGGGTAGGTTAGGGTAGGGTTCTTTGATTTATTACAGCATCGTACTAATGTGACTCGAGCGAAATAAAGGACTTGCACCCGAGAATCATGTAACACTCGTGTTTCTCGGCTAGCATTTCCGTTTGTGATCGATTAGCTAGTGGATTGCACAATACGTTACACACAAAATTCATTCTTCTTTCGTTCTTCGTTCTCCCTTCCTATCATTTGTGTCATTAAAGGTTTCAAATCTAGTGTCCACAAACACTCCTCCCCATAACATATTTTCCTAGTTCCAACACAATACACTGCGTGAGTAGCGATTATTCACTGTTGGTCGAAAAAAAAAGTAATGGCACTTGCCTTTGGTTTTACTAGAGTTAGATTAGAATCAATAATCGAATCTTTCCAAATGGTCTGCAATGGCAAATTGTAAATTATGCCCAACTACGATTGTCAATCTTATTTTAAAAATTCTTAGCAATTTCTATTTTATTCTTGGTAATGTAAGGGTGTTTGATGATATTTGCAGAATTTGCCTGACAATTTTTTTTAAATTTCTTTACATATTGGCCTTTTTAGTTATGTTATTTTAATTTAAAAATGTAAGCTTTACTTATTATTACAAAACTGAATTTGTAAAAGTAAAAATTTCAAAGCAAATACAAAGCTTAAAGTAGCTTTAATATACAAAAGTAAGGTTAGGTTAGGTTGTAGTGGTGGCTCTGATATCACAAAGCTCACTTGAACACGCATGGCGACCCATTGTGATGCCACGGGTGAAACGCAGTCCCTGTACTAACCAAGTTCCGCCAAATCAGGGAAAGGAAGAAGTTGATCAGCGCAAGGGCTGCACAACAAAAGCACGACTACCCCGTACTGGAAAACCAGCCAGAAAATTTGATGAACGAAGCTATATCCTTGATATCAATAGATGATAGTTTCGTTAAGCTAACAAGGAATGGGGAGCCATATAACCTATATCTACACCTAGCAAGAGACGGGCACTGGTAAAGAAAATGAATAACGCTTTCCTCTTCCTCAGTGGAACTGCATCCATGGCAGAATTCATTAAAAGGGAGCCTCATTCTCTCGCCGTGCCTACCCGCGATGCAATGACCCGTAAGCACGGCCACTACAGTCGAGATGACATCACGACCGAGACCAAGTAATCGGTTGGTACGCCTACCATCCATCCTGGGACAGGTAAGTCTAGCGGTAGAGCAGGACTCCTCATTGACCCAGGACAGGTTGGATACAAAAGTAAAGAAAATTAAAAAAAAATTAAAATTAATACAAAAGTAAAGAAAATTAAATTTTTAATTTCTAAAAATAGCCATAATAAGGGCATAAATCGTCAACATGATCATCTGGCAGCTATGATAATAAGGCTAGATGATTCAGGAAAATTTTTAAAATATAACTTTCAATGCTTCGAAATATAATTGGAGATCACTTGTCAGAAAAGTTTCGTTAGACAAAAACGGTAAAGTCAATTCAATGTACTGCCGCCGCAATATCGCAGCTAACTTGAGTCCTACAAGGTCCCGTTTATTGATATACTGTTACGAAAATGTATATGGTGTTCATAAAAAAAAGCTCCAAAAATAAAACACTAGGCTTATATACATGGCCAACGAATAAACAAAAATATAGCAACAACATTAATATAAAAAAATAAGGAAAGAAAGAAGTAAACAAGCAACAACAAAGTGCATTATAAAAAAAGATGGAAGGCAAAGACATTCTCCTTCAAGTGCATTCATCAGACTGCTTTAAGGCTCAGTTGTGCGACTGTAACGTAATGTAATAGTAACGTAATGTAACGTCTACTGAACCTAAAAATGTAGGTGCAATTATAGAACGTAATAAGCTGTCGTATGTTTTTAGGTAAACAAAACAATAAAAGAAATATCCAATCAGCACTTTAACCTTCAATTAAAACAATATGTTGTAAGAACTAAGAAACACTTAAAACGTCTGTTCGAAAAGATTGGTATGCAATTGACAGGCACTGAAACAATTTGATTTTTTTTAGCAATAAATTTATCGATGCAATGTCAAAAAGAAATAGAAGAAATAATTACAAACAACAATTGTTTCAAAAGTTTGTTTAGTTTCTATTGGCGGTTAAATGTATAATGTTTTATTTTATAGTACCTTGAAAATATTTAAGATAGATACATATGTTCATATATGTATGTATGGATGTATACACATAAGTTGTAAACGTTTTCATACAATCTTCATCATTATACACCAGTTTTGTTGTTACTAATCGAATAAAATTTTAAAATTATTTGAAATCATCAACATCGTTAACAAATCATATACATAGGCCTTTAAGTTAAAACTGCAGAATGATGCAAATAAAACAGTGTATGTGTTGTGAAAATAATGTAAAACAAATAAAAAATAAAACAAACTTTCAGAATACCACAACTGAGAATTTTCTTCCTTTCTTAGTAGTACACTCGATATCTTTTATAAATAAAGCAGTCATACTGTATATTTCATTCTGTATTTTGAGTGCATTCGTATGTATGTATATAATATACAAAGAAGGTATGAGCAATATATTATATTTTATTACTTATTTTAGTGTAAATGGGAAAATATACACACAATCATAACATATAAATAAGCAAATGTGTACAGTTGAATACAAAAATAATCTTACACTTTATTTTTTATATTTATTTAATAGGTCCAATTTATTCATTTATTTGAAATCGCCGAAGACTAGTAAGTACTATGTTGGCTAATTAGACGTAAAGCCCCGGTTCAAACGGCCGGTCAAACATCTCCAGCAAAACGAAATATGAAATATCTGTTTGGCAACACCCGTTCAGCCGATTTCTCGCAAAAAACTCTGAGATTAAATAAAAATTGCCATGAAAAGTTTCTCAAAAATCTGTCATTCGGAGACGATTTTAGGGTTGTATGTACATATGTAGGTATGTATTTAACTCAGAGTTTAAATATAATAATAGTTTTGTCTAATCTGAATACTTATAGCATTAACCGTATTAATATCTCAGAACTATTCGACTGATACATTTTGAAAGTGATTTTGATCAGAATTCAACACACTGTTTTTGTGTAATTTTAGTAAAAATATAACTGAAAAAAATCTAAAACTAATGGACTAGTGCCCCAAAGATATAATTCTTGATTCTTGATTGTGAACCTGAACAGTCTAAAGATGTCTTTTCGTCCTGGTCCTGATGGGTTTCCAAGTTGTATTTTAAATCGATGTGCAGAATCATTCGTAACACCATTGATGTTACAAATTATGGGGGCATTGCAAAACTGAGTGCTATTCTAAAAATGTTTGAGAAACTGATTGACAATTTTTTGGTTCATCATGCTTCATCGTTATTATGACCTCATCAACATGGTTTCCGAAAGGGCTGCTCAGCAACGACTAATGTGATTCAGTTAACATCCATGATAAATAACGTCTTTTCACAACAGAAGTAAACTGATGTAATTTTTACGTATTTTATCAAAGCGTTTGATAAAGTGAATCACAAACTTCTGTTAAATAAACTAGATTTAATGGGTGTAAATCAGAAACTTTTCCCCATTTTTCTCTAGGTTTTTGAAAAAAATTTAAATATCTTTGTTTTGTCATGAAATAGCAACAAATGAATAAAAAAATAACAATAAAAACAAAAATTATTCACCAAATAACTAAAATATCTTTGGGAACTACCAAGACTTTTACTGTACACTGTTACCTTTTAGTAATAACAATACACTCGGGCCTTGTTTTATGCGGATTATTTTTATGCGAATTTAAATTTTCTTGATTTTAAATCAAAATTTTTTTTTAGATTTTTTACAGATTTTAAAATGTTATGATACTTTTTAAACTTTAGTATCATTTAAAAGTTAAAGCACTAATATATTCATTAGGGTGTGTTTCATTTTGTCGACACTGACCAGTGAAATAATTGTCTTATGTAGCTCATTAAATTGGAGGATTTAGATTTGACTTGCTGAAGCAGGGTGGTGTAGAAGAACTGTTAGCTGATGGACCATTAACCGATATCGACGTCGTTAGTTCAATCGCCGACAACGAGAAAAACGGGGATAGTGAAGAGAGTAATTCCGACGAAGGTGTTATACAATTCAATTCAAAACAAATTGGAGATAACCTCAACAAAGTTAATGATGTACAAAGTTTTACTCTTAGTATACCAAGACATCGAAATCAACGCGGATTGATTGATCTGTTTTCCGGATATCATGAGTTGCATATGCAACTTAAAAACTCAAAGTCACAAAGTTTAATAACGGACTACATGTCCTGTAATAAAAGAACTTTTTTTTTAACTTTTTGATTTTATTGTTTAAGAAAATAAAAAAAGTATACTTTAGTTGACTTTTTAATCGATTTTGCTTTTATTTTTCAATTCAAATTTGAATTTATACGATTTTCATAATTTTGGAACGAATCATTAATTTTTATATGAAGTTAGAGTATCGTTTTATGCGAATTCAATTTATGCGATTTATTTTTTGGAACGCATCTATCGCATAAAACGAGACCTGAGTGTATTTATAATAATTTCAGACATACTATATAAACAAGTGTGCAGGAGTTCAAAGTAGCAAATGCATGCAAAAACTAGAAAAGGAGCAATGAATGAAAATTATATGTTTTACGATAAGTACACATACACACACAATAAGAAAATACATACGTAAGTACACACAGTGTGCACGTTGATTAAGTGCCTTTCTTGCCATATTTGTTTTCTTCTTTTGTTGGCTCCATTTGGTTTCACATACATATGAGGGGATACGACACGTTCACTGAATTTAAAATATTTCACATAAAAAGTTTTGAGTACTCCTTGCAATCAGGTCAATTAACAATGCACAATGAGTTCATACTCTTACGAATGTCAGATGACACTTCCTATATACATATGTACATATATACATACTTATTTATAATGAACTTTTTATGAATTAATTTGTTTTATTAATGTATAGAAAAGAATACTGTGAGAGTCAAAACGGTATACGGTGTTTTCCATACAACGATATTTATTTCAAATTATGAAAACAAAATTCTATTGAAGTTCATAAGCGTATAAAATTTCACGTTGATTTTATCGAATGTATTGTGTCATGCGGACCTGACTAAATAGCCTTCTTCCAGTCGCCTGCCGGTCATAAAACATATTTCTGTCCAAAGTACAAACGGGAAATTTTGCATCAAAAATATTCTGACTCATGTAAGTTTGGCGTTGAATCCGTGATGGTATGTTGGGAGGGTCTACAGACGACTGCTCAATACTATATTCACACTTTAAGCACTTACTTGGCATGGTAAAAATTCAAACGAACAAAACGAAATATAAATATAAAAAATAATATAAAAAAATACTTCCTCTCAGCAGTCTTCAGGCTAAAACTTTGTGAGTAAATCAAATCGCGATGAAAAGTTCCTTAAAAAATCTTGTCGTTTGGAACTGACTTTAAGCCTTGACTTTCGTTACTTGTATATAAATTTAACCCACCCAACGTGGGTGTTGCAGAGAAACTAGGTCATATCCTGACTAAAGGGTTTCAATGACTAATTAAGAAAGTAAATAAGAATTTCGTTATTGAACATAATAATAGCCCTAAACATACTGCTTAACTTACAATAAATAGCTCTATGACAATCGCTAGAAAGATTTTGATGGACAGTCCCAGTTAGTAATTTTTATCTCCACCGAATACCTCTGAGAAGTTTTCAAAAGAGCTATTACCTCTACTCCTGGAAACTTTGAAAAATTGTAGATCATTGTTGGTAGTCATAGACGAAGGGTCATTAAGCTAATTGAAAATTAGAATAATTGAGATTATTTTGAATATTTTGTTGTTGTACCTAAATTTTTTAACACTAGCTAAACATTGAGGCAGTCGTTTGAGCGAACTGATAATCAACACAAATCAAGTCTAAGATCTATTAAGATGTTTTCCGTAGCTTTTTACCATTCATCAAATTATCATGAGCAGTGAGGTTGTTACAAGCCATTTTACTATTCGACAAGTGCGTAGTTAGGTTATGACTTGTAAAACACTTGTCAAATGTTACAAAAAGGTAATGGGATTAGTTCAGTTGTAAAAGAGATACTATGCTTTTCCCTCTCTCTCTCCTCTTTGAGCCTTTCTGCTCTGATACTTCAAAAAATGACATGAACTTTGGTGGATGTCATACATCATTCTACTTCAAGAATGTTCGGCTGACTGTTTACGTGGGGATATATCAAGGCAAGGCAAAGCAGCCAACCTGTATTAAGAATTCAGTCACTCTTCTGTGAAGACGCGTTGCGAGTAATGTGGACAGTCGTGGTTTGAAGATCGCCGTTAAAAAGATCTGCGTTGTAAGTAAAAGAGAATAGTCAGCAAGCAATTATTGTTGTATTCGTCAAGTTGTAAACGGAGGCACACAAAAGTAGTGTGAACAGTAAAGAGTTTAATTGAAGCTAAACACATATTTGTTTTTATCTTGTTTGCAATTAACGAACTCATATTTTAAACGTTTTAGAAAAGTAAAAACTTAACAATATGCACATAACTGAGCATTACAAAACTCCAGTCAGAATTACGAACTAGCTTCTCCACTACTATGTTGTGTATGTTACTTAAATATATACATGAGTGGCAGAACGGACCTACAGTCGGAGTCGGCTCCGAACAATAGGTTTTTGAAGAACATTTTCATGATAAATTTATTTACACCCACAAAAAAAATTTGCTGAGAGAAACTCGCTGAAGAATAATTACTTCATATTTCGTTTTGTTGGAAATACCAGACCTGGAGTTTGAAACTTAATATGTCCGACAATTTGAAGAGGCTTTGTATTTCAAAAACACATTTACAAAATCTACACAGTCCGAAGCGAATAAAACAAAATTATACGTATTTAAAGACTAAATTATTTTGTTAACGTACTAAAGAATCTCAAATAAATAAAAATTTTAATTAAAAAAAACTGTTAAAGGAATAAAAAAACAGAAAACCAACCAAACGAATTGTTTTATTTAAGAAATTCTATACTTAAAGCAATCTCTTAAAATAAATGTGTCTTCCTTCCTCAACTATTTCGTTTCTTGCAGCTCCACTCTGGTCATAGAGCAATGACCAGATAATTACTGAAGTTCGTGTACAACTCAGATAGTGAAGATGATTCCTAATCATAATAATTATTTCGCTGGAAAAAGCTAATATAAGGGAAAGCTAAGAAATTCATTGGTAGAAAATAAATAATTGTGAATAAAGAAGAATTAAATAAGGGAACAGATAAAAGCAAATAATGATAACAATTTCTATGAACGTTTAGATAAATAGATGATAATGATGCGAAAATATTAAAGCTCTTGTGTATATTGAAGCAATTTATAGCACAATCATCAAAAGGGATAGTTGCGTTATTTAGTTAATGATTAGCAATAACAAAATTTATTATCAAGAAGTCATTTTTAGTCTTAATTGCTTAAATATGGGAAGCATTATGATGGTAAACGACTGGATAGTAAAGACAAATTATGAAGATTTCATTTAATTTATAAATATTTTGATTATAAACAACTCTTTGTTAAACAGAAAAACTCGTTATATTTTTGTTATATACAAAATTATAAAAAGAATAAGTCGTATACATACAATGGCACCCAAAATATTTGCAGTCGAGAACACACATGTTATTTTTTTAATTACTTACTTATTTTCAGACTTTGTTGGTTTATTTAAAAACAATAAAAAGGCAAGTTTGATAGAAGTTTAAGTGTTCAAAACTTTTACAACCTTTCTTACTTTTATTCCTGACTATATTATAGCATATAACGGTAATCTTACTTACTTACATACTTAATTGGTCGTCCTCTTCGCCGACTTCCGCAGATCCCCGCATCAAATACTCGTCTCGCCGGAGCATCCTCCTCCATTCTAACGATATGGCCGAGCCAGCGCAGCCGCTGAATATTAATCCGCTCTACAACGTCTATGTCGTTGAATCGGATGCGAAAATTATCGCAAACTCGCACTGGACCAGAAATCTTACGTAGAACTGTTCTCTCAAATACTCTCAAGGCAGCTGCATCAGTTCTATGCTTCTGCGCCATTAAGCACGGATAGGATGAGCGTCTTGTAGAGTATTAGTTTCGTCTTACGAGAGAGATCTTTGCTACTCAATTGCTTATTGAGACCATTATAGCACCTGTTGACAAGAGTAATCCTGCGCTTAATCTCCAGACTGACATCATTTTCGGTGGTAACGGCGGAACCAAGGTAAATGAATTCCTTGACTGTATCAAAAGTATAGCACGTTTATGTTTTTTCATTTTATTAAAAAATACATAAAATTGATATTGGAAACGGTGTATCATATTTTAACATTAAGATAAACAAAAGCCACACTAACAAATACATAGAACTTCCTACAAGTAAACCAACAATATCACAAACAACAATGAAGTCACGATATAGTTCTCGAGAAATCCAAAGAACGTTCGTCAGACTGCTTATGTAGGCCTATAAAGAGACAAGACAAAGCAGACGACGAATAGTAAGAATTCAGTTAGTCTTGTGTAAAGGAAACAGTCGTAGTTAAAAGAACGCCGTTTTAGAGATCTGTACTGAACAAGTGTTCTTACTAACGCAAATAGTGTGAGTAGAGAAGAATAACGAACAAGAAATTATTCTTGTATAGGACAAATTATAAACAGTGATACATACAAATATAAATAAAGGATTTATTTGTTTTCAGTTTGTTTGCAATCAGCGAACTTCTATTTTAAACATTTTTAAGAAGATAAAACGTAACAATATTGTTTACACATTCGAAGTTAGGTTAACGTTTTATTTTATTAACTTTTCAGTCAAATGGCTGCAAATAAATGCTGTTCGCAATTAAGCTTACAATTTGTAGGCTCTAAGAGTTAACTAAACTCATAAGATCTAGCAAAAATCTATTGAAGAATGCAATATACAATAAGAATATATGTGTAGGTATATTCCCCACAAAATAAGGAGGCTTAGAGGGTTGGTTTAACTTAAGGTTTATTGCCTTCGCATGGGGTGTTCAATTGAATAATTTTAATAGAAAAGTGATAAATATATACAAAGGCCTGTAACGTAAATGGCCTTCAAAGCAACAAAAATCATTTCCACATATGTTTCTGAATTCATATTTTAGTAAATAACAACAACTAATCAAAAATATTCGTATGTAAGTATATGCAATTAATTAACCTACGTTTGAAACAAAAAAACGGATACGGTGTCAATATCTGAATGAAGGCTGATAGATATAAATTACACTATGCGACAAAATAAAAAAAAATTGTTAAATACACCTAGCTTATGACATAGTGTAGGTTGTGAGTTTTGTTGAGTAGATCTCAAAAATATTTTTTTTTTATATTTCACGAGCTCTCCAAACTTTTCTTATTTGACAAAATCTATTTTTTTTTTTTACTTCACTCACAAATTTTTGGGTTACTTAAGCATTTCTGACCAGATTTCCAATATTCAAATCTTGTTGGAAAGGGATGGGCTTTTAAATCAGTATACATATATCTATTTTTCGACTTAATATTCTAAGAATTTTGATGAGGCAAACTTGGAAAATTCGAAATAAAAGTATTTCAAAAAGCAAACATAAATTAAAATCGTTTATTTAACTTTATTTTATTTTCCGAAAGTTTTAGTTTTAAAATCCTTTACAAAGTTTTTTTTATAAATCTTAACCAATTAAACGAATCTTTCGCATGTGATAGCACTTTCTGGCAAAACAAGCAAAGACAAAACTGAGTTACTATTGCGCAATACGATAATACTAATACTTACTAATTAGTTATTACAATCGTTTGGTCATGAATTTGAGAATTCTCTACAACTAAAAATTAAAATTTTTACCCCAACCAACTAAAATACTTCCACAATTTGACGCCACAAAGTGCTAAAGTCAGAACTTAAATATATTGAGTCATTACATCCATGAAATCTTTTTCTGGAAACTATAATGCCAAACATAATTTCTGAGGACTGCAATATTTACAGCAACAATTCACCTGATCCAGTCTGCTGTGAATCTGCTTCATAAACTATTTATGGCTTCTTAGCTATTTGGCCATTTACGAAAACCTACAGAACAAAATTTTAGTATGGTTATAGCAGCTCAACGAAGTGTGTGCATTGAATGGATTCCGGACTAGTTGTTAGAACGATGATGATGATGAAAAACCGCAGTCTTAGATAATTCGATATTTTGAATTTCAAAAGAAGTTCGTGATCATCGACTTCTAATGCCGTTGACAGCGACATTCTCATAAAATATGAATCGATTAAGCTGGCTGCTTAAAATCAACAAACGACGGCTTTTACGGTATGCATTTGACGCTCTTTGATCTCACGTAGATTGGTTTGGTATAAAATCGAAAATTTGGTTTGTTCACATCCACAAATGAGTCTTAGAGCTCTACCAACTTCCTCAGCGAACACATATATTAAGAAAAAAAAACATGGACCTTATCAAGTTCAATTTCTAAAGTCTCTGTAGGAAAACCATTACTAACACAAATTTTGAATAAAGGTTTGATTTTATACGCTTACAAGGCTTCATTTAATCAAGAATCCTACTGGCCATTTTAAGCATCGTCAGTATTCTGAATGGATGGTTGATTATACAAAAATGGGTGTTAGATATTAAACATAAAATCATCTTCAGCAACAAGGCATTCTTTCACCTCAGTTTATTCGTTAACAAGCAGAATTGCCGCAATTGGACAATGGAGAAAGAATTCACAATTGGTTGTTGAAAGCCGAAACATCCACAAATAAAGAGTCTATGGATATGGGTTAAAGGTAATTTTGAAATTTTGTACCTTAATGTTATATTTTTAGCATTTTAAAACGTTTAAAATAAGAGTTTGTTGATTGCAAACAAAATAAAAATGAGTTCATGTTTGATTTCAATTAAAATGTTTATTGTTTGTACTATTTTTGTGCGCCACTGTATACAACTTATCGTGTACAACAATAATTGCTTGTTCGCTATTCTTTTTGGCTTACTCTTCACACGCAACGCGTCTTCACAGAATTCTTACTGACTGAATTCTTACTATCCGTTGCCTGATTTGTCGTGCTTTTTTATGTGCCCACGTAAACACGTGATGAATGTTCTTGAAGTAGAATATTCGTGTTTTCGCCTTCTCAAAAATTCCGTCGTCGCTTCGTCTGTTGTTTGTATATTTTGGTTGCGTTCTCGCTTACTTGTCAATACACTTTTGTTTTATACTCATGGTTTTTAGTTTTGTAGGTTCTGTTATCATTTCAATTTTAACGGTGTTACACTGTCTCTCGTTTCGTAACAATAATAAAAGATTTGTAGCGATAATAGTAGTGTAAGATGTAAATAATATTTTGTTCGGTAAATAAAATTAGAATAAATTATGAACTGAAAAACTTAGAATACAGATTTACGGAATAGTTTGGTATAACATGCATGAATAAGTTATAAAATATTCAAACGTTGTTAGACAACTCCTTTGTACGTGTATTAGAATTACAAAAATATCAAAAAATTTCTTGAAGGAAATGTAACAACTTTAAATATTTTTTATTTGTGCATTCAGTCATTATTTTTGTTTCACACTCGGTAGGAGTAAATAAAAGTGACACTAATTTAAAAATATAAAATATATGGTAATTTATTTTTGTTCTTATTTTTATGGCACACACGTAAAACTTGTATTCAACTCTTATGAACTTTATGCCATAACCTAACATTTGCCCGTATATGTATAGTATGATACATGTACACTGGCGAGCCAAAGTATACGAATGCAGACGAAATTGTCATGTTCTAGCCACAGAACATTTAATAAAAATGCAATCGGGAAATAGCAAAATTTTTGAATATTTTTCATATCACTCTTTAAAGTGTACTAAGAGTAAATTGACAAAATATTGATTCAAAATAGTAAATAGTCTACCATCCTAACTAACGGACTTTTACGTTTAGCAAATTGATCGGTTAATGAAGAATAATGAAACGAAAATGTCATATGAACTGTATAATAATAATGCCTTCATCATATAAAATATAGTTAAGTGCTGAAAATATCAACATTCATTTACTTTTGCACGCCAGTCTATAAACCTGGACTCATATACAAGAAGTAGAACAGACATATTAAATATGTAATATTGTGTACAGAAAAATAAACGCAGTATGAAAGTGTTTGCATAGGTAACATGTAAAAAAGTTTCAATGCAAGAAAACTTTATTTTTGCTCCATTTTATGTTCTATATTCGTACACCCTACAGCTTATATTGTATATATTCTTATTGAAATACATCAAGATCTAGAAGTTTGTTAAGAAAATTAATTTATTCCGTTGGTAAGGTAAAGAGTATCAGTAATTTCACTAAGTAAGTTTTCCCTGGCTCATGCATTAAATAGTAGTCTTATTTAGATACTTTGATTATTACAACACAGTCTGATTTAACTCTGGTCTACAAAATCACGTACATAGCACTTAGAGCTGCCGTCAATGAAAGTATGCAAACGAAAGCCGTTATAATTATCCTATACAACCCTAATAGAGGTATACCCAACTCTTTCTGCACGGAATAAAAATATTTTTTTGTAAGGAATTTATAATCTCGTACGGTTCCACAATCACTTTCTTGTAATTATGTTTTGTTTTTGACATTTGACACCATTGCTGAATTGAACATACATAGTAGCTACTGAGTAATCCCAAAAACCAAAAGTTCAAATTTCTATAAAAGATTTTTTTTAATAAAAAATTCGACGGCGTAAGATCTTTCGGAAAGTAGTCCGGCAGTTCAAAAGTCCATTACCGCACGAAAGTCACTATTGAATAATTTGCTAGATATCTCCAGTGTTGATACCGACTTTAGTCCAGTTCGTCACAAACAATTGCGCTTATTATCAAGTAGCGACGAATAATTCTGCAGCTATGGAAATATTTTTTCTTTATTTCTATTCTAATTTTTCTGTTCTTAATTCTGAATTAACAGATTTCTTTTGTTTTTTGATTGCTCTACCAATTTTTCACCTGTATGAATTGTATATTTTAACTATTAATGCTCAATAAAATGCCATTCAAACATACAATTTGCATGCATTTGTGAAATTTTTTAGTTTTTAACATTTTTACACAGTTTTTCGAAGTAAATATAGTTCTTTATTTCATCTTACACGGTTTTCAGATGACACGGAATGTATCCCCCATTTTACTATAGGAAATGCCTTTTTTATACGTGATTTTTTTATATGGATTTCTGAGGAACGTATCTACCGTGTAAAAAAGTGTTGAATGCATTTAGAAATTAATTAAAATTTCGCTTTATTAATCTGGTGTCCATTTCTAGTTTGATTTTGCATTCTTACTTGGTCACCATTGAACACACATACATAATTGATCATTACAACCCTTCAGTCAGGATTATTGACCTAGTTTCTCATACTACTTATGTTGTGTGTTATGTTTATACATAAGTGACCTACGGGACCTACGTTTTAAAGTCGACTCCGAACGACAGATTTTTGAGAAACTTTTCATGGCAATTATATTTACTCTCAGAGTTTCTGCCAGAAATCTGCTGAGAGGAAATCGCAGCAAAAATACTTTTTGTATTTTGTTTTTATGTCTGGCCTGGCGCTCAAACCCTGACTTTACGTCTAATACGACCACGGCGACTTTTCCACTGAACTGTTTCCTAAAATAGCCCACCGCAAACTTATTTTTGCTATACTTTCCGCCTGAGTGGAATTTCACTTCTACTGTTGTTTCAGAGCTGGCCAAAACTACTTTAATTTTTCCAGAGTCTCTTTGTGATCTCTTCAAACATTCTATTGAAACTATATGTTTCGAATAGGCTTGACAGTTAAGGATCACCTAAAAAAGATTTCTCCCTTACAGTAATGTTTCAATCAGTTCTACTTTAAATACTAGGGATGCCAAACGGGCTCGATTTTACAAAATCCCAAAATCCCGGGATATTTCGGGATAATTCGGGATCCAAAAATTCCGAAAAATCACGGAAAAAATCGCGATTTTCTCTTAACAATAAAACTAGTTTGTTAACAAAATCATTTGTATTCCAATTATGTATGTCAGAATTATATATCATTAAAAATAAAATATAAAAAATATAATAAATGTTGGTAAAATAGTTCCAAGATAGCTGTATACAGCTTGTAAATATTCACCTCTACCACCTTCTGATGTAAATATCAGTAAAAAATCAGTTACTCTTCTAATTCGTTTTATTGGGTTTTGGCATTCTTCGATGCCATCAAATAATTTTTTATCACTGGAAGTAGGGTTTTTCTCATCTGAGATGCATCTATCGAAGTCAAGTGATATAGAATTTCTTTCCAGGACCTTTTGTAGAGTCAAAATACATATGAGTTCACATTCCCGAAAAATCCCGGGACAAATTTTTAAAAATCCCGGTATTCGGAATTTTGTTAATCCCAGAAATCCCGGGGTTTCGGGATTTCACGATTGGCATCCCTATTAAATACTAAAAGGCCTTACCTTATACAATAACCTAATAGTATTTTTAACATATCTCAACAGCGCAATTATACCAAATGTAGTGTATTCATACACGTAATTTCGTTCAACTGCATACATTGCTTTGTAAGACTTCTTTTAATTTATTTTGCAATACGACACCTTTTTATAAAATATTTTTTTTTGGCATTTGAATTTTGCACCATTCAGTTCCATGATGCCCCTAACTGTTTATTTTATGAAAATGGTAACATGGTAACGTTCAAAAAAGCTCACTTCTATGGCAAAGGCGAAAGTTAACGAAAATTGACAATGAAACTTAAAAATGGGAATTGTATAATAACGTAAAGCAAAGTTGTTAAGTAATATTTTTCTTATTCCAATAAATTTCACAGAATTATTTTTGATCGTTATTTATGTAATAAATTGAATTGAATTTTTAAATATTTTTGTTATTCTTACATTTATCATAAATGTTGTTACATGAACAGCTGTTGAAAGGTTTAAGGTACGATGATGAGCAAGACTAGGATTATTAGTAGGTTTGTTGGAAAATATTTAATAAGGCTAAAAAAATAGACAATAGTCCACATACTTCTTATTCAATTAATTCAAGAATCAAAAATCAAAGCAACAATTTTGATAGGACTTTTGTAGAAAAGCAAGTTCTTCAAGTCGACTTCGAAATATTACGTATACAGCATATAACAAAAGTTTGAATACATACCACAATATATGTAAGCAATTTTGTGAATTTAAAGATAGTTTGTAAAACAAATTAATATTTTTTATATTTATTTTATTAATACACCTAGTTCTTTTTTACACGGTAGATACGTTCCGCAGAAATCACGTATAAAAAAGGCATTTCCTATAGTAAAATGGGGGATACGTTCCACGCCATCTGAAAACCGTGTAAGATGAAATAAAGAACTATATCTACTTCGAAAAACAGTGTAAAAATTTTTTTTAAAATAAATAAAAATTTTGAAAACTATAAATTTCAGAAATGCATACTAATTACATGTTCATATAATATGATATTGAGCTTTAAAACTTAAAATATATAATTCATGCAGGTAAAAATTGGTAGAGCAATCAAAAAACAAAAGAAATCTGTTAATCCAGAATTAAGAACAGAAAAATTAGAATAGAAAAAATAAAAAATATTTACATAGCTGCAGAATTATTCGTCGCTACTTGATAACAAGTGCAATTGTTGGCGACGAACTGGACTAAAGTCAGTATCCGCTGTGTATACTGTTACGTTTTCACCTTTTAAAAACGTTTGAAATATGAGCTCGTAGATTGAAATAAAAAAATAAATTTGTGTTCAGTTTCAATTTCTTTCTTTCTTGTTCGCACAATTCTGTCTGCCGCTCTTCACAACCCAAACATTTCTCACCCGATTTCCAGAATTTAGATCTTCTCGGAAAGGCCAGACGTGGACCTTTACGTATTATATATCTATTACTTTCAGAAGTCGACTAATATTTGTGGTGATCGCTTAAACATGAAATTTACACATTTTGTGATAAACAATCAAGATTCATTAATAATTCTGAGCGCTCTGGTAGTCTAGTGGGTAGTGTGCTAGACTATTAGCGTGAGGGTCGTGGGTTCGATTCCCACCAGAGGTTCTGGTCTGTGACACTACACCGGGCATATGGTCGAAGTTACTAAGCTCGTATATGATTATAATATAATTTTTAATTGTATTCTAAATCTTAAATAAATAAACATTCATAATTCTGAAAATTTTTGAACTAAAAGTTCATTTGATGAGATGGCATATATAAAAAATATCACTCGACTGCTACACTCTTTAAATAATAAGTACGGTAATTTTTGTCCGATTTGATCAAATGATGACTCAATCCCTTCACAAGAGAACAAACTTTAAGGATATTCTCATTTATAATATAGTTTTTATTAAAGTTTGCTACTTTGAATGAACAAACTTGAAAAAATATGAAAAAAATTCGAATTTTCCAAGTTTGACTCATCACATCGCATAGCATAGAATAATAGATATATGTATACCATTGTAAAAGTCCATCTTATAATATAACATAACAAGTTGAACAAATTTGTGTATACTGTTTGAAAGGTTAATCTCTCCGTTTTCTAAAAAACTTTGGGTTTTAGAATAGATTCAAACATATTTGGGTTTGTGTTGCTAATAATGCTTTCTGTTGCATTAATACCCTTCCTGGCTGCTCTTAAGACTAAGAATAGATAATATGGTTGCCGAAGAATTATTGTGTGCAAAGGTAAATTCGAATTTTTAAAGCAAAGACATGAGCCCAGAATTTTTGCTGCGTCATTTCCAGGGTTTAACAGACCACTGTCTGCTGTTTAACAGAACCAATCTGAAAACCTCTTAGATTTAGGAGCCAATTAACTAATCAATAAATCAATGCACATCATCACTGACAACATGTTTTAACACTTGAACAGTTGATGTCATAATAAATATTATTGCAAGCGATAGTCCATTCCTTTACGAAATCTTTTATTTTTTTTTTTTTACTTGAAAATAAAAAAAATAATTTGCAAAAAAATCTTGAAATGGATATTGATGAAGAACCTGGTCTATCAAAAACATGTCTCACAACTTTCTACGATAGGTGGAAAAAGTTTGCAAAATATGCTAATTGGATAAGAAAAAAAGATAATTACACGGCAGAGTGTAAATTGTGCCAAAACGACATTATAATCAAATATGAAGGCAGCTTGATAAACACAAAAAAAAAAAAAAAAATCAAAAAACTTAATAAAATGGAGATGTCGTAGAAGTTGTTTCAAACTATTTCGAATTTTATAGTCCCAACAGAGAAAAAAATTGAAACACAACTCTCCAAGGCGGAGCTGGTTGGTGTTTACCACAACGTTGCCCACGGACTAAGCTACGATTAACACTTTCTCAATATTTTTTAACATCCATCTTTTTTTGTTTTGTCCAGCTTTTGAAAACCCAATATCCAGCTTTTTACGAAATGAAATCTGGAAACCCTAGTTTAATCCAATATCAACAATTGTATAGCGATGGTTATCATTCGCAACGAATTTTTAAAAATCTGTACATAATCTGCCTCCTTCGAAGTGTTTATTCAAATCGTTGAAATCACTGATGTGCAGACAAAATGGCAGGGGCCTGAGACTCAATCGTTTTTAAGCTTCGGGCTGCCGAATAATTGCTATTCAATTCAAGTCTCTGAAGTCGACCAGCAAGTCTCTTTGACAGAAGTGGACAATGTACCAAAAGTTTTGCTTATTTCCAAAAGAACCAAAAAACGTATGATACCATTGTCGTGTCAAGATTAATGGATATAAATTACTATTACAACAGTTGAATGAACAATTTCAACGCACTTTAAGGAAATTTCCGATAAACAATGGCAACAGAGTTTAATAAATTGATGGATGGAAAATAATCGATTGAATTAAAATCTCTGCAAAGGTTCACTTTATAACAATGAATATTTAAAATCTTTTAAAATCTTTTTGTTGTTTAACTTCATTAGAAACCTTTCGTTATACCTTTTGGTATCTTTTAAGCGCCTTAGCTTATTATTTTTTGTTAGGCTTCAGTTTCATTAATCAAATTTACCGGCACAACAGTTGATAGGACTATTCTAAAGTAGTTGTTCTTAGAATGACATTTTAAATTCTATCCTTTTCTCGACCTAAAATCATCCGATTTGTTTTAATTGATTTTAATATTAAAAGCATTGAAATAATTAAATGTTTAGTTGAGTATTTGTTCTATTGTGATTTTTTTCTATTTCCTCGTAAAAATGAAGAAAAATCGAAAACATTTAAGATTGTTTAACAGAAGAAAATTTACAATAAAAAATTTAAGACACACTTTTATTCCTCTTTTTTTCATTTTCTTTGTTTGACCCTTTTTACTATCAATTATTTAAGGTAAAACAAAAGGGACAAAATCTTACAAATAAAATTAATGTCAACTAATTGTTTTATTGTTTATATTTTGAAGATAATGCTCCCTATCAATTTTAAATCCATTTCATATTACAAAAAAAAAAAACCGTCGCACGTTTACTTTCTATCTCTTATTAATGTTAACGATATAAAATTTTATACTGAGTACACGTTATAAGAAAAAATACAAAACGTATTTGGAAATATTTAATGGAAGCTGAAACATTCTAATTATTTTGGTAATAAAGAAGAGCATATAGCCTTTGAAAAAATGTGATTTCTGATATGACATCTCGAAAAGGATCGAAAAGCTTAAAATTTTCAACATTTTATACATATTTCCCCTCAACGGAAAATTTAGATTAAAATATTCAATAGCAATATAAAATTCATGCTGATACATTTTCTTTTCACAATATTGAGAGTCGCCGTTTTCTAGTGGGTAGTGTGTTGGCTTATTAGACAAAAGGCCCGGGTTCGAATCCCAGGTCAGACATCAAAACGAAAAATATTTCTTCGGCGACTTCTTCTCAGCTGATTTCTGGCAAAGACTCTGAGTGTAAAAATTGCCATGAAAAGGTTCTCAAAAATCGGTCGTTCGGAGCCGACTTTAAACTGTAGGATCCATCACTCATGTATAAAATTAACGCACACAAAATAAGTGGTGTGAGAAGCTAGGTCGTAATCCTGACTGAAGGGTTGTAATGGCCAATTATGTATGTATGTAATATTGAGGATATCTATCCAGTGTTTAGATTCAAAAATTCAACCATAATGGTCGCGCCTAACTTCTTTAACACTCGAAATCCGTAAGCGCAATTGATATTGGACGTTATATATTCTAATATAATCGTCAGAATATTATTATAAAGTTGCCTTTTATTTAACCCTTCTGCATCCCTTAGATATATGCCCTTCCTTTGATCCTTTGGGTCAATATGACCCAACATTAAAATTTAAACAAAATTTCATATTTAATATAACAAATTAATTTGTTTTGTTGTATTTTTTTATTTAGTATAATAAAATATAATGATAACTAAAACAAATAAGCGCTTCGTAAGCAATTCATACATACATAATTACAACCCTTCAGTCAGGATTACGACCTAGCTTCACTCACCACTTAAGTTGTATGCGTTAATTTTATACATGAATAACAGGACCTACAGTTTTAAAGTCGATCCCTAACGACAGATTTTTGAGAAGTTCGTTATGGCAATTTTATTTGCTTTCAGAATTTCTGCCAGGAATCTGATGAGAGGAAGTCACCGAAGAAATATTTTCATATTTTCTTTTTGATGTCTAACCAGGGACTTGAAATCGCGACTTACATCTAATAAACCAATCTATCTACTAGACTACAGCGACTTCTGAGTAATTACTAATAAAAATTATATTTTTAATACTAGCGTATACCAAACTTAAAAATTTTTTTGACAATTTGTACACAATGTGTACGAATTTTTTTTTTTTTTTCGAAGCCTTCTTTTAATTAAAGGCAAAAGTTTTACCTCATCATCATTATGTACATTGGTGTAGTACATCATGCAAGTAATTACTGCAGAAACAGTACAGTTCGGAACAATAGCGTAGGGCAAAAAGGCACCTCCGTGACAACTGAAATAGAGATCTTAAATAGAGACTTGCATGAATGCCAATCAAACGCAAAATAGTCACTTCAAAATTAATTATTGTTTTGCAGCACATAGAATCAATGAAATTTACTTTCTGTAACTTAGTATTCCTGATACTATGCTATGGTAATCATGGTTCAAAATATTTATTAGTTAAATTTTAATTCATTACAAAAATTATAAATTTCATATTTAAACAAAAAAACACAAAATTTATATGCTTTCTTATTTTTTTGCAAAATTATTGCTCATGCCAACAATTGCCTAATGCCTAATTTTTTGGTAGAGTGGTAAATCATAAACTATAATTAGTAATTTGTGCTTTATTTTATTTCAATAAACCTTATCTCAATATTTTTCGCTTACAATAGTAATTTTATGAATCATATTGAATTGAACATAATTAAGGATACCGCTAAAATATCAATATTCAAAATTATCGCTACCAAGGATGCGCTATCGCCTATTTGCAGATAGTGTAAGGGACAAATTCTAACAGTGGGAAATCCACATGCATATTTCAATTGATATGTCCCTGGTCATCATCCCGACAAATTATTATTCAAATGAAAGCCATTGCGGATTTATGTTAGAAACTTTCACTTCTAATGTTTGTTGTGATAAAGATTCTTAGGACCACTTACATTGAAGAACAGCTAAAAACTTACTCCAAAAATTGGACACTGATCTAGCAAAGCACAAAAGATTTCTCGATCCTTTTTACGATCTCTAACAAAGAAGTAGAACCACAAAGTACCCCATCAAAAGCACAAAAGAAATGAAAATCAGAGATTAAGAGTGACGGGTCTGAAAAAATATAAAATGCCAATGGTAAAATAGAAGGATAACAGCGCCTAACATTAAAAATTATATAGTAGTACATATTCTAAAAAGATTTCAAAAGTAAAATGGAACACTTTATTTCACTTTACAGGGAACGCTTGCTGCTGACAAGTACTGAGTCGTAGTGACATCAGTCATGAATTTACTACGTACTACACCGCTAAACTATTCGAAATAATTTTCGAAAATTTTTTTGAAAATATTCACATATAAGACGTCACTATATGTACCTAATCGAGTCTTACCATACCTAATATTTCTTTTGTTATTTGCATTCATTTGGGTTTTTTTTTAATGTTTAATGGATTAAAGACAATTCTTAGAAAAATGTTGATCTTCGCCCATCTTCAAATCAGCCAATCAGAAAAAGGCGAGACATATTTTATGGGCACGTAAGCAAATATTCTTACAGAAATTTCCTCGTAATCAGAGGACAAAGGGCAACAAGTTGAATACAGCAGCAAAATTCTAATTGGACTTATGCCTTATATTTCTACTTATGGAATTATGAATTATTCTTTAATTGTTGGTAAATTAGCTGTTAAGTCTTTTGATCAAGGTTGATCTGAATATTTTGGAGGGCAACAATTGTATTATAATTTAGTAAAAAATTCTCAATTAAATCAGGTATTACAAAATAATAATTTAAAGCTTTATTTATTAAGTTTTATTCTTTGAATTATAGTTATATACATATATATAATTTGTTTTTATTCAAATAGCTTATAGTTAGAGTATGACACTGGAGATGTTAGGGAGATAAATTTATCTTCGAATAGTGAATTTTTTTTAGTAATTTCTTTGTGACACTCTCTTTTGATTAACTTAATAAATTTTTTTTTTATTTTGTTACGAAAATGGAAACGGTGTAAGATCATCTAACATTAAGATGATAAAGCTACAAAAACAAAAAGAAAACCATGAGTATTAAAGACAAGGGAATAGACTTGCGTAAGTGAGAATTCAACCAAAATACGCGAACAACAATAAAACAACGCTAGTTCTCGAGAATGTTGGTCAGACTGTTTACGTGGGTCTATAAAAAGGCAAGACAACGAGCAGTAAGAATTCAGTCAGTCTTGAGTGAAAAAGCATTGCGTGAGGAGAAAACAGTCGTGGTTTGAAGATCTCCGCTGAATAGATGTGCATTGTTGTCTACGCAATAGTGGAAAAAAGAATAACGAACATGCAAATTATTGTTGAATTTATCAAGTTGTAAATAGTGACACACAAAATTGTGTGAACAATAAAAAATTTCAATGAAACTAAACACAAATTTATTTTTATTTTGTTTGCAATCAGCGAACTTATATTTTAAACGTTTTTAAAAGGGTCCAAACGTAGCAATATGTTAAGAATAAAGAGATTGTGAAAAAATCTAAAGCGTGCGTAACATACAAAAATTTAATTTAAATTTAAGTCCTTTTAATTGAAGCATATTATAGTTATGTTTCATTGGCATCCAATGCTTTTAGTTTATTTTGTTTGTATTTTATAGAAAACTAGCTAAAACCCGGTGTGTTCCGCTAGTCCTATAGATATCTATATACATATATAAAAAGGAATGTGAGTGCCCTGGTAGTCTAGTGGGTAGTGTGCTAACCTATTAGTGTGAGACTCTGGTCTGTGACACTACGCCGAGTACATGGTCTAAGTTACTCAGTTCGTATATAGTTAGAATATAATTTGTAATTGTATTGTAATTAATAAATAAATAAAAAAGGAATGTGAGTTTATTTGCTTGTGGGTATGTTTGTTTGAAGTCTATACACGGGTAAACAGCTGGACCTATTTTTTTAAAATTTTAACAGTACCTTCGGCAGCCCTAGATGTAGATGCTTGCAGTCTCTCTCCTTCTAGGCGCGCATCGCGTTGA
Organism: Sarcophaga peregrina; assembly: GCA_014635995.1. Classification (NCBI taxonomy): domain Eukaryota; kingdom Metazoa; phylum Arthropoda; class Insecta; order Diptera; family Sarcophagidae; genus Sarcophaga; species Sarcophaga peregrina. Next base: position 38,291,345 of record CM025792.1, on the reverse strand, counting down.
TCCGGAGTCTCATCAGTTCTTCTACAGTGCATTATGTTGATCTCGATGATTGGGATCGGTTTCTGCTAAGACGTGCATCACGTTGATCAGGTGTCTCAGCTGCTCTAGATGTTGATATTCGTCGTATTTCTCCCTCTAGATGTACATCGCGTTAATCCATTGTCTCATCATTTCTTGACCTTGATGATTGAAATCGTTTTCGTTTAAGACGTGCATCACAATGATCAGATGTCTCAGCAGCTCTAGATAATGATACTCGTAATCTCTCTCTTTCTACACGTACATCTCGCTGATCTGGTGTTTCTGTAGCTGCTGCTATTTGTGAGCGAATTCTTTCTATTAATAAACGTTCATCACGTTGAACTTGAGCCTCAGCAGTTCTAGATGTGGATGCTCTAGACCTTTCAACACTCAGACGAATATTACGTTCTTCGGGAGTTTCGTTAGCCCTTTAAATTAACTGCATTTATGGTGTGTTTAGAAAGCGAAGATTTTTTAGGTGGCATTTTTTTCGGTTTTTAATTTATCAAAATATGATCACTCACAAAATAAATGTTTAACTCGTTTAGAATCTGGGATTCAAATCATTTGCGAAAAAGATTATAAGTACTATTTAAGTACTTCCTTTCAATCAGTAATAGGCAAATATACCATAGCAGGTCAAATTTTTTTATTTTTAAGATAAAATATTTTAGGCAATAGAAAATATTTAATATTTTTTATTAGGGTGACCATAAATGACCCGACCAAAAGGTTTGATCTGTATAATATAACCACATGTAACAATTCATTCTTTAAAAAGTTATGTACATAAGTTGTAAGTTTCAAATGTCCCACACATATAATGAAATAGGTATTGGAATGAACAGGCAATACACATGACTTATATAACTGCAATAGTTTATCAGTTATATGATGTTTAGTATTGACTTTCTGTCTAAGAATTCATATAAATATAGAGTCCATTTATTTCTCTTACCCGAAATGTTCATATGTGTGTCAAAGTGGTTCATGCTAGATGCCAACTCTAATAGTTTTCCATGTACACGAACTTTTATATCATATAGTCCGGCAATTTTTTGCAGCAAATTTTTCATATGGATTTCAGTGTTGCATAGATATAAGAAGTTTTAAATTTAATTCATATGGGAATTCCTAGTCATCAAATTTTTATCTAAGATATTCATATTGATACTAAACTGGAATCGACAAAATTTTAGGACTTTAACTGCTATATTTTCTTAGATATATAAATTTAATATTTTTATAGATGGTGACACGCCCATTACAGCAAGTCTGCCCATTTTGTTCATATAAATGTCAAAGTTGTCCATCCACAATTTGAGGAATCTAGCTGTTGAAGTTTATGAGATATGACACATTAAATACTTATTGGGTATATGAACGTGACACCTCGCCTACTTGAAATTTTAAAATAGCCTATAGCTTCTTCCAGACATACAGTAAAATACTGTTAAAATTTCAAGAAAATCGGTACGGCCGTTTAGCCGTCTTTAAACTTCAAACAAACAAAGCCACAAATAAATAAACACACATTCATTTTTATATATTTGTATAGATAGTCCAATGAATTATAGTAGTTTAAAATACAATACATTAAGTTATTCTATTGGAAAACCATATTATTTTTTTGCTAAGAACTAAAATTTATTGTAAAAAAAACACAAAAATACCAAAAACAAAAATTTTAAAAATCTGACCTTTTGCCAACGGTCAGGAATAAAATGTGAAAAAGTTAATAAATTCAACCGAAATTTATTGGCTACTAGATCAACAAGTGATTTGAAGCCAAAAGTCGTAGCCACCAATTTGGTTGCCATTTTTATGAAACTGAAAAAAATAAAAAAGGCAGTCATTACCATCTAATTCACTTTAAATTTTTAAATTGATAAAAATAATAATACTACTAGAATGAAATAATGTGTGTGTAGTGTTGGGAGTGGTGTTCGAAAGAGTACATAGCTTCTCGCACCACTTACGTTGTGTATTTTTATTTCATAAGCGAGTGAAGGGACGAGCAAACAATTTTAAATTAAAGTTGTTTTTTAACAAAACAAGTTTTTCACAAAAAAATATCAAAATTGCAATAAATTCAATAATAACACGAAATATTTACATTTTTAAATAAAATATTGTGTATTTTATTAGTCTCGGCCAAAACCAAAACCATAGTGGTTTCCCTTATATGAACAAGCGGTCAAAAATCAATATCTCGAAAACCAAAAAAGCTAGGGTCAGCCCATATCTTGTCCTAAGAGCTTAAAGCATACAAATTTTTAGGAAAAAATTTTAACAACTGTAGCCACAGTAGCTATTTGATCTCTGCAGGGATAATTGGCTTATATAGTAGATTTGTTTTAAGAATAAGTAATAAGATATTAATGTAGATCAAATGTTAAGCAAATTTAAAAATCCTTGACTTCAACTACTTGTTTTCTTAGTTGGCAAGTCTCGGGTTTCAGAAATACATGCATCTGAACTTAAAAAGAGAGTATTTAAAAGGTCTGTATTTATAGCAGTGCGCAATATTTTTTATATGTTGCAATCTAAACTGTTTTATATCCTTATTTTTCGCTTCAGCTGTTTCCTCCGATAATTCACCTATAGGCACTAATGCTTGCTTAATCATTTCAGCTCAATGGATTCGAATTTTGTGTACCGATGGAGGGAAGTAGTACCTCAAGCTTGGAGAATTGTGGCACATCTTTGCAAAATGTACTTATCGATTCATGTTATTTTTGATGAAAGATTGTTCGAATTTCCAAAACCACCAGCTTTTCGCCTATCTACCAAAAGTTCCATTTCTGCCCGAAACTGATGTTGAATAAATTCCCTTTAGCTGAAGATACCTTTAATTAAACCCAAGTTTGACGGCAAGTTGTAATAATGACCCTAAACTTCATAAGGATAATTTAGAAGCACATCAGCATCATAAAATATATCTGTATGATCGTTTATTTAGGTATATAAATTGGGTATAAATTTTAAAAACACAAAATATTCCATTTATTTTAATTTTAGTTACATACATAAAAACGAGAAAACATAGAAATTATTTATGTGTGTTTCATTTCCGATTAGTATTCAAGTGTGATTTCCGCCAACTTTTTATTTCTATCAGTCAGTTGGAAAAAGTTCCTAAATAACATAGTAAAAAAAAATAATCACGGATAAATAATGTATAAAGTAATAAAATTTTCCAACATTTGTGCTATTGTTTAAATATTTTTTGTTTAATTACCCAAAAGTTAACAGCAACGACATACCATTTGAGGATAAAAGCCAAACACTTTATAGGAGTTTGAAAAATTTTTTGATTTTTTGCTTTCATATGTAAAATTTGGATTACGTTTTGCCCCCATTAGTATTTGTCGTTTATAAGTTTAAACATATTTTTCTATGAAGAATATATTTTGAAGTACTTACACTCGGCATAAAAATTCTGCGTACATTAATTTCATTTAGGAACTGTAAAATAAAAAATACTAAATACACATAATTTTTTAAAATTTAAATAGTTTTTAATACAAAAATAATACAAGACAATGTTCTCGATAATAGCAACAAGATAAAGACAAAAATATTCAATTAAAAAATATACGTAGAAACAAAGGATATGGATATAAAGAATACGCATTATGTGAAAGTAAAATTTCTTAAGGCGGGTTGTAATATTACGTCCCGCTCTCACCAAAATCCTTTTAACATTACAAACCGCTTTCACTAAAATCTTTTTAACACTACGGCCCGTTCTCACCAAAATCTTTTTAACATTACAACCCCTTCTCGCCATAATCTTTTAATATCATTTCTAGATGCAAATACACCAGCGATTACCATTTCATAGCACAATTGTGTAGAGAGAATTCACACACATTGCTTATGCTCTTTTATTTTGTCGTCAATCAAACTGCGGCGAATGCAGATATTGGCGAGCGTTATAACATTTTTTCAGGGTTACACTCAAATAATGTTTTGTGTTAAAAAATTCTTTATTAAAATCCACTTTCGATTGTTTTAGTAGTCAAGTAAATAATTTACATGTTATGAATTGAGCAATACTTATTTTATAGGCATTTAGTAATACTTTAAAAAAAATTAAAAGTTAGGTTATTAGTAGGATAGACCAAAATTAATTGCCAACAAATATCTAAAAAAAGGTTTCTTAATTATTAAGTCAAAGATGTTACTTTATGTAGGTTGATAAAATAAAAATCAAAATAGCGTATATTACTAACACTTTTCTATGATTATAAACTGTCAACTTATTTTCGCTCTCTTACTCACTAATCACAACCAGTGTAACCGTTTTTAGCTATTTTTAAAAAATTAATTTTAATTTTATTATTTTTTGTTTCTTTTCTTACTGCGTTGTATTAATTATAATTTATATTTTATATAAAATAAAAAATCTGTAAATTCAATTCTGGTTCTATTTTTTACTTATTTGGGGATTTTTTTCACAAATTATTATTTTTTTTTTTCGAACGTCCCCGGACTCAAACTAACCCACCCTCACCCGACCGCGGAGGGTTCGTCCCCATTACGCAGGGACACGTTCACACCACAGTCCGGACTGTAGCGGGAAAGGGAAAAGCTATGGCAACGAGAACATAAAACAGCTACAGAACTTAATCACAAGCTGAACAAGGTAACAAAAAAAAAACAGAACTATCTAAGACAAGAACAAAAATACGTTTTTATACGATAATTTATAAATTAACGCCAGAATACAAGCTACGTTTTATATTACAAATACTACAATTAAAATCTATAAACTCATAATGCGAATTAAAATCATTACATAATCTACGAAAAGGAAAATTACTTGCATAATTCGATCTCTAGAAATCTAAGGAAAGAGGACGATAGTGCCGTGTAAATCTTGCAGGAATGCTGAAATTCAGGTTAGAAAGCAAAAACTCAGAATCGATATCACTTTTAACCAGATTAAAAATAAAACCAACACCTAAAACAGACCTTCTACGTTCCAAAGTTCGAAGTTTTACCAAAGCTAATCTATCCTCATACGGCGGAAGCCCATTGGTATAATCCCATCCTAAGCCACGTAAACAGAATAATAAAAACTGTCCCTGCACAGACTCGATTGTATCACTATGACAACGATAGTATAGATTTCAAATAACAGACGAATACTCCAAAATAGGCCTAACAAGTGAAATGTACAGTAGTTTTGATATATAAGGATCAATGAATTCCCTAGCCCATCTTTTCACAAAACAGCTCGAGCCTTGCCAATCATCCAACTAATATGATCAATAAAAGACAATTTAATATCCAATAATACTCCTAAATCAAGATATGAAGGCACAGTTTCCAAAGGGCAAGAATTAATCATATAAGTGGACGGGATTACACCAAGGCGAGAGAAAACCATGCATTTACATTTTCTCAAATTAAGATCCATTAAATCTATCCTGCACCAAGTAACAAACAAATCAATATTTCGCTGAAGAACAGCCTGGCCATGATCATCATCAAAAGTATAAAATAATTTAACGTCATCAGCATACATCAGAATATTACAATCAGAAAGAGCAGAAGGAAGATCATTCAGAAACAATAAAAACCGTAAAGGATCCAAGTGGCTACCCTGCGGAACACCAGAAGTAACATATACAGTCTTAGCCAATACATTCCTAAACAATACCCTCTGAGTCCTACGGGAGAGGTAAGAGTCTAGCCAACGAAGAATAATATCAGGAATACCGATTAGTGAAAGTTTAAGAAGCAAAATTCTATGATCAACCCTATCAAAACCTTTACTGAAATCAGTATAAATTACATCAGTTCGAGCACCGAAAAGAAAGTCCCTGAAAACATGTGTAGTAAATTCAAGAAGATTTGTGACAGTCGACCTGCTTTTCAAAAAACCATGCTAGAAAGGAGATATTAAAGATCTCGTATTAAAAAAGAGATAATCCGTCACTAGTTTCTCCATCAACTTGGGAATAGCACTGAGCTTGGCAATACCCCTATAATTGGAAATATTAGATTTATTACCCGACTTGTGCAAAGGAATTATGAACGAGCTCTTCCAAATAGATGGAAAATGACCAACCGTCAGAAGCCTATTGAATATAAAGGTCAAAGGACCACTCAAGACAACAGCACATTTTCTTAAAATACAGGCCGGGACCCCGTCAGGGCCCGGCAAGTATGTAAGTTTCAGTCCAGACAAAGCATCAAGAACAGACTCCTCATCAAATGAGTATATGTTAAGAATAGAGACACTTCCCACTGAATAAGGATACCCGCCACTCAGATCAGGGCCCGGATCCGACTGACTATAAGTAGACTGAAAGAAGTCAGCAAACATATTCGAAATATCAAGGTGACAGGAGGATGATACATCCCCGTAAAACATCTCAGTGGGAAACAAAGATGATTTACGTTTAGCTCGAACGAAGTCGTAAAACGACTTAGGATCATTAGAGAAATTCGACCTGACTCGAATCATATATTCCTAATAACAGTAATGATTCGTTCTACGATAATCCGCACGTGCCCTAGAGTAAAGAGCATAATCAGTATCAGAACCTGATCTAACAAACTTTTTAAATAATTTCGATTTCCTATTCCTCAACCTTGACAGTCTAGCCGAATTCCATGGAGGACCAGAACGCTCCAAACGACTTTTTACCAATGGAACACACTTCCCAAAACATTTAAATAATACATCATAAAAGCCACCCAAGATCCTGTCAAGTGAAAGAGAGTCGTACGGTGGGAGATAAGTACAGACGACCAATCAACAGAAGACATAAGTGTATTCAAACGACTAAAGTCCGTATGGAAATTAAAACACCTCTCATTATCAAATGGACGATCAATTACAGGAGGTAAACAAAGATCAACTTCAATAGAAAGTAACAACGTAGGATGATAACTATCCTCGGGAATAGATATAGGATCAATGCGAAATAAAGAAAAAATACTTGGATCCTCCAAAAACACAAGATCCAAAATTCTCTCCATTGAATTAAATACACCATTAACTTGGAAAAGACCTAGATCACACATAGCGGACAGGATTTCATCATAGAATGGAACTGAAGAACATGGCACCAATGACCCATACTCAGGTGAAAAATTCCAAGATATATGAGGAAGATTAAAATCACCAAGAACTACAATAATCCCCTCTTGCCCCATTGAATCCATTACCTTAGAAATCAAATCAAAGTGAGCCCTATAGATATGAATGTCAGCACAGGGAGGAATATATGAACAAGTAATGTAAATAGACTTCCCAGGATTATGGACCCTAACGCAAATAAACTCAATATCCTCCCAAGAACAAAAGTCCACCACCACAAAAGAACCACCACCATTTCTTAACTTCCTATCCCGTCTATAAATATTAAAATTACTAGACAAATCTCAGAATCAAAAATATCACAATTCAGCCAAGTCTCAGTAATAGCAATTACATCAAATTCAAAATCAAAACTACTATTATAAAGCGAAGAAAGTTTAGACCTGAGTCCACGAACATTTTGATAAGCAAATCCGAAATTAAAAGACAGTTTCGAAGCTAGTTTTCTTTAGAAATAGAACCAGGCAAATTAACACCATTCCTACGATGACCCAGCCTGAATACGAATTCACGTACCAAATGTTGGTTACAATATATTCTTTTCGTGACAACATACCAGAATAAGTGATTTCGGAAAAATAACTAAAAAAGAGGTCAAACACCAAAATCGCACGATGAGAACAGCGGATTGTTACACCCTTCGGTTTCTGTTTCCTTCCCTTCTATCTTTCCTCTTTACAAAATATGTTAAAACGCACATTCTTTATACTTTATTTTATTGGTAGAATATTAAACATACATACATAATTGGTTAATACAATTCGTCCGTCAGGATTACGACCTTTCTATCGCAGAGTTTTACTAGAAATATTTTTTCATATTTCGTTTCATTGCAAATATCTAACCAGGGATTTAAACCATGACCTCACGTCTGAGGCGACTACTTCAATACGTACAATATTAGAAGTAAATTTAAATCTTATATGAATTGACATACTATGAACTCATTTTTCAGTGTTTTCTTGGTTTATTGTATTAAATACCTAATTCATTAACTCTTTTACCGTACATTTTAAACTAAACGGGATTAAGATTGGGTGGCTGAGAAGACCAATCCATTGGTGCACTATATCGGTGGTATGTTATCCGATGAACTGATTATGACAACCTAATTTATAACAAACTCCCTTCAAAAATTAAGAAATAATCTCTCATTGTTTCAATAAATGGAAGCACTTCGCAAGCTATAATACATCATCATATAAATCCTCCTTCACATCAGCCGCCTACACTATTTGTCCTCCTCTGGTACAGGATTTTTTATTATGCGATAAATTTACATTTTCTCCGTAGTCTGGAAGATTGTTTATATGCTGTTTGGCTAAGCTTGTTCGACGTTATATTTTATGGAGCAAACTTGTATGGACCTGTTCGTGCTAAGCAGCCATGATAACCGTTTTTTAGCATTTCTCAAGTAAGTAAGTATGTCCGCAAACTGTTTGCAAACCGTACTCCTTATTCGTTATGTAAATTTAGAATAAGGACTTTGAGATGAAATCTTCTGCGTTCGTGTAATTATTTTTAAATTTTTACATAGAAGAGTAAGATTTTCCTACCGTTTCATCACTAAGATTTCTTCCACAATTTTATAAGACTTTTTCGACCTGCTGGATTTACTTTGCGACTTCGTCGAACGTTTGTTGAAAAGGTGGTGTATTCTCTATGATAACAAAAAATTATATTAGAATTTGAACTTAAAAGCAAATTGTATAAAGAAAAACACACTTAATGGTAACAACAGTTCGAAATATCGTTCCTGTTTAGTATTCTCTGACTTCTTATAAGCCGGAAAATTTTTTTCCCTATTTTCGATAAATTTAATGCTGCTGATAATTGCGAATCGAACTTGTTGCTGGAATGTTGCACTTTTGCAAACAAAACTTGTACTTAAAGCTTCTTATTTACCACAACTGACTTTGAGCCATATTCTGTAAGAATTTTTTTGTAATATAATTAATTGTGGATAAATTCTATTGATTCCTTGTTCTCCTAAGTACCCACAATCTTGAGTTTGATCGCAAAAGATTCCAATTATTTAATATAAATTAATTACTCGTCCATGCAAGTATTAAATTTTGCTTTATTTGAGATTAAAGTAATATTTTTTTGTTTTGAATTTACAAAAAGTTAAAGTTTTATATCCACATGTGATGCATTCATTAACTGTTCAGAAAAGTGAACATTTTTCTCAACTGCCTTTTTTATGGTAGCAGCAGAAATTCCGAATCGGGGGATTCTCAAATCACGAATTTGAGAAACTTTTATTTATTTTATGACATTTAATTCCTTTTTAATGACATGTAATTCTGATATAATTGGAATATAAATGATTTTGTTAACAAAATAGATATTTCATTTTCATTATTAAGAGAAAATCGCGATTTTTCCCGTGATTTTTCGGGATGGTTTGATCTCGAATTATTCCGAAATATCCCGGAATTTTGGGATCGGGATTACGAAACCCCGGATCCCGTTCGACATCCCTAGTAGCTAACCTATGTCGCCCTATTTTGAACTTTTTCGATATCGCTCATATACGTACTATTGAACGTACGAGTAATTTTAAATCCAAATATATATCACTTATGCGTTCTGTATACATAAGCTCAGTCGTAAAATTTTCGCCATCAAAATTAAAACGCAAAACATGTAAACGTACACACTTCGAAACGTTGACTTCTGTCTTCCATTTCAGTAGCCAATTTACCAATCTCACTAACGTGAGATTGAAGCCTTTGTGATCATACTCTAGAATCTCTATGTATACTTAATAACGCCATATCATCCGCATAAGTAGACGTGTTAGTCATGCAGTGAACAATAGGAAGTATATGAACGTCCTTACCATATTTCCTTGAGGTATGTCAGCAGTGAAGGTGAAGAGGTGATATAATTTTTTATTTGGAAATATCTATCCCATAAAAACGTTTTAGCAGTTTATGGACATTAGTTGGTAAAAACTGCATGATCTTAAATAGAACTCCTTCAAGTCAGACCTTATCGAAGACTCAAAATTACATCCCATTAAATTGGTGATTCTGTGCACTTGCCGAATCGTGCTATGTTTTCGCCAATAGCCAAACTGGTGGTTGGGAACTATGACGTTGGCATCCCTATGCGGTGTTAAACTACATTTTTTGTATGCACGAATGTATATTTTTGTTTCACTATTTTTCTTTCGTAATTTATTATTTTCTATAATTCGCAAGAAAATTGAGTTTCTATACACAGAGGCTATAAATATTTATGAATACATCTTCTTAAATATGAACTTAAATTTTGCAAAAACAATAAATATCATGTAATTCATACGTGTATTACGGTAATAGCGTGTTTACAGGTTTCCATTATAGTAACTCCTTCCGATACTCTGTTTCAAACATACAATGTAAATTTAATATTTTGAAGTAATTTAAATATTTAAATATAAACACAGTGAAAATTGTTAGGTGACTCTTTGCAAATAATGTAAAGGAGATGAAAGTTTTTTGTTTTTTTGTTTTGATAAACTTTATAAAAGAATTTTAATTATTTTTATGCCATTAAATATAAAGTTTGCCTAACATTGCACACATATTTCTTGATAAAGCAAACTTTTCTAATAGAAAGGTGTTCATTATTTAAGGTCTTCTTAGGTGAATGACAAAGGAAAATTTCAAGTACTCGTATGCAGTTTATATTATCATAGAGTGACAAGCATAGTTTGCGACAACAAATCGAATTGCAATGATGTTGACACGAACTTCGTTCCGCCCAAAATTGATTTGTTTTTATTATCCAAAACAGGTCACAATATTTATTTATTGTACTACGCTGTACCACCTTCTCTGAGGACTTTTTAAAAAGAACAACGTAACCCATATGTGTTCTCAGATCTATCTAGTTCAAAATTTAATTGAAGTCGGTACGTTGTTTAGGTGAGGCATATATAGAATAACAATTAGAGACCCGAATCATGGGTAGCGCTGACGAAGTTGTAGTAGACATACATGTTATATTCATATGTTCACGCATACATACTTAATTGGTCATTAGAACCTATCAGTCAAGATTATTGACCTAGTTTCCCACACCACTTATATGGTGCGTGTTAATTTTATACAAAAGTGGCGTGATCTTCAGTTTAAAGTCAACTCCGAACGACAGATTTTTGAGAAACTTTTCATGGCAATTTTATCTACTCTCAGAGTTTTTACCAGGAATCTGCTCAGAGAAAATCGCCGAAAAAATACTTTTTGTATTTTGTTTTGATGCCTGGCCCGGGACTCGAACCCTGGCTTTTACATCTAATAAGCCAACACACTACATACTAGCCCATTCATTTATTCATATTCATATGTACACATGTAGTACTAAACCATCGAACTAGCCGACTTATACGCGTATCTTAAAGGGGAAGAGTTGCCACGCTCAATTGTGGTGAGTTTGTCGATATCGACTCTACAAACTTACCCACCAAATTGCATTCACCTACGATCTAAATCTGATAAGCTTGCGAACAAAAAAATAATGGTTAAAATCACTTGAGTGATTTAAGAGGTATGGGTATCACTTTAAGGGGGAGGGTTGTCGCGTCCATTCTTGATGGGATTGTAGATATCGACTCTACGAACTTACCCACCAAATTGTTTTACAATTTGCCACGCCTCTTAGCATTTATGGATATGAAAAATAAATGTTGTCCGATCCTGAGACCTACCTGATATGCACACAAAATTTCATGAAAATTGGTCGATCCATTTCGGAGGTGTTTAACCACTAAAAAATTTAAAGTTTTCAACAACTTAAAATATAAGTAACGAAACTTCATGCAGACTTAATATTTTTGTGGAGTATGGAAATTATTTTTTTAGACCATTCATACTGCTAGCGACTTACGCATAAAGGACAGTTTGAGCTTTGAAGACAACTTGCAATATTCCTTTATCTGAGGAAAATTATGAACGAAGCAAGGATCAAGAACAAAGCAGAACACTTCGGGGGCTTCACAAGGATCGATATTGGAGACAGATATTAAAATTACGAGTTATGACGACATCCAAACAATAGAAATGCCTCAGTATACTTTCATCGCCGGATACACAGACGATATTGCGGCAGCCAATAAAATTGAATAACACGGACGAAGCAATGATGCGCTCTAAAAATTTACAGAGTTGGACTTGCTGTTATTCACAAAATGCCATATTTCAATCGAATTTAAAATATATGTAGTATATACATATATAGACGCAATGGAATAAACCAAAAGCAGAGCCTAGTTGCTAACAATAAAGGATGTTTACCTCGATGTAATACAACGGTAATTTCAGGGTGGAATAGTATTCAGGTAAGGGCACACGGTAGGTTTTTCGTTATTACACCAAATGGTAGAGTTTGTCTGCTGTCTCCATACAGATATTTTCTGATTTCCAAGAAAATTTAAAGTCTGTTCTTGATAGCAATTGTTTAACGTATTGTTACGTTTTTAACTTTTAAAAACGTTTAAAATATGTGCTCGTAGATTGTAATAAAAATAAAAATAAATTTGTGTTCAGTTTTAATTAATTTCTTTATTGTTCGCACAATTCTGTGCGCCACTGTTCACAATATGTAAACAATAACAAATGCTTTGTTTCTTATTATGCTTTACACTCGTTTGTGCAAACAATAACAATTGTTCGACCGATCTTTGTAGTGGAGCTCTTCAAAAAACAATTATTCTCTTCACGTGTCTCCGCACAAGTCTAACTAAATTTTCACTGACTCCGTTGCCTGCTTTGTCTTGCCATTTATATCGCAGGGTAAACAGTCTGATAGATGCTCTCGAATGCATGTTTGTGTATTTTGAAAAAATTTCTTATTTATTTGTTTATCCTCATTTTTATACTGATGTTATTATTACATTTTTGTTAATTCCTTATTTGTGTAAATAAGACCATTGTTTCCTAAAAGAAAGTAAATATTTTCTGTTTGGGTTAGTGTGATTTAAATATGACTCTTATTATTTCTGTTACTCTGTAAAAATAGTTGCCAACTTAATATGCAAAAAGCATATTATGAACTTAAGAGACCAACAAAGGTCTCAATTGCATATACAAAAATTTGACACGAAATTCAAGTGGAATATGTTAAATAAATTGATGGTCTTTTAAAAAATTTAAATTATTTTTCATAGGTAAGGACCGAATAGCCTGTTGTAGTATTTATAGTTGATAGAGACAGTAATAAAATTGACAAAATTAATGGTACTTTAAAATTTTAATACAATTATTTTTTAGCAAAGTGTTTATTTTTAGAAATTTGCATTAAAATATGTCACATGACATTGTATACAGGAGTTGTTGCACATTAACGGCAAATGTTCACGGCGTTAGAGATGATATTACAGCCAACTTTGCTAAGGAAACAGCATTTTTGTAGTATTTTGTCAATGTCTTGTATTATATAGCCGTTTGAAACAGTATTTTTAATTCGATATCAATAATACGAATATAAAATTCAGAAAATACAATCATTGCCATATTTCGCAGAAATGTCGATATCAACCACTGTTAGCAAGGTATTCGAAAAGGTTCTGCTTTTAACAAGTTCTGTGTCATATTTAACTGGATATGGTGAGCTATTTATTTTTCTGCCAATTGTGGCAATAACCTCATACCCACGGAAATATATATTTTTATACTATTTTAATGTTATTTTGACTCCAATTCTCTTAAGAAAACCACCGATCGAGTTCAATACTTCACCAGTTTACGCAACGTAAAAAATGGTTAAGGCTAGAATTCAACGTAATATACGACAAAGTATTAGAAATATTAAATTATCCGAGTCTCAATTTATCTAATAGTTTGCATATTAAAGAATTACAGCACAAGCTGCCATGAGATATAGGAGACGGAATCGGTTCGTTACCCACCTTTTCTTCTTTTTTTGGATGACAGAACATCCAAGGATAGAGACGAACTGAGGAAACTGGCCAGGCTCATTCGGGGTGGTTCAAACCCACTACTAACAGTAAGTAGTGTAAGTGTCTTACCTTAAGCTTGGTGATACAATGGGACATATGCACCGTCGTGTGAACTTGCTTATAGACGCTGACTTAACCTAAACTTGCGTAAAATTAAAAACAATGAAATCCTGTCAAACGCAAAAAGTGAAACCCATAACAAAAGCCAAGAGCAGAGTTGCAAGATAACTGTATTCATATATTCTGATGAGCATGTAAGAAACCGTTATATTCAGCACAGAGAACGTGAGAGTGATATAAATTGTTTTTATTTATTTATTAATTACAATAAAATTACAATTACAATAAATTATATACGAGCTGAGTAACTTAGACCATATGCTCGGTGTAGTGTCACAGACCAGAGCCTCTGGTGGGAATCGAACCCACGACCCTCACGCTAATAGTCTAGCACACTACCCACTATACTATCAGGGCGCTCATAAATTGTTTTAGTTTATTAGAATTCAAGAACCTAAACACTTTAAAGACGCAATCATCGAACTAAACTGTAATACCGAAGAGGTAACATCTTATAACAGACTCATTACACAGAGCCTTTATTTTTATATGAAACTCGCCGCAAATTGCGCGCGTTGCTACGCCACCAAATATAATAAATTTTAACCATTTTATTGATTTTTTTTTCATTTAAAAAAATTGACGTAAACTCTAAAAAAGTATAGATTTTAGATTACTAATATTTACGGAAATTGGTAATACCAAATTATAAGCCCTCGCCGGCTCATGCGCAACAACTTTGATCATAATATGATCAAATGCATAGTTTACGATTCTATAAGGTTCAAACAAACATACATTCGTTTTTATATGTAGATCATATGAACTATTTTTATATTACATAGCTCTTAATTAAAGTTATCATGACAAGACGAGATATGTATACTGACGGCATCAGTCTACTTTACAGAAGATGAAACTATAAGATGGTTTGTGGAGCATAGTTGCAGGCCAGAAATACCATTATTGGTGGAATGCACCGGCAATGCTCGCAACATCATATGGGTCAGTGCAGGCATCAATTATAGAGGCAAGGACCTGTTAGAATTCATCGAAGTTTCTTAAATGAAAGGAACAGACCTAATTTAGAATCTAAGTTTAGAAGTGGGGTTTTAAATATTACCATAGCTAGTCCGAACATTGCTGTCTTGGAGAATATCTAGCTAGAAATCTTTATCGGATCACAAGATAATAGAATTCTCGCAAGGAACTACACCTTATAGAGAAACCTTCAAACTAGAAAACGAATACGGAATCAATTTTACTTCGTTTAAAAGGGGAAAACTATTCTGAATTGTAGCCGTCCGTAAACACCAAGGGCGAGAAAGACAAATTCTCATGAAACAGCCATCCTTCTGCTTTGGAACCGAACATTGAAGGCTCGGAAACAGAGCTGAGTGTAAAGGTCATAGACAGGAATATAAGGTGAATCTTACAGATATAAGGACGGCTGAAAGGGAGAGCTTTAGGCTTTTCTCTGGAGTAATGGAAATTTACTGCGATAAAAAGGATATATAAATTCTTTGCGAAGAGTGGATCGGAGAGAGAAGAAAATTCCTGAATTGCTATCGTGAACAGATTTCCTAGGAATTGGAGAGGATAACAGCTGCAGCCAAATAATAGGCCAGTTAACTCTGATAACATGAATAGATTAGTTGCGGCATATTTATCGGATAAGGAATGAAATGTATTTGTGCACCTTTTTACAACACAAGACTCCAGGAAGGACAATTTTTCTTGTTCTATTAAAAACATGTACAGAGCAACTAGAGTAGAGTAAATACTCCGTTTACAGTCATGAGATCGTTCTGAACAATGAGCAAATAGGCGATTTTGCGAGAAGAGAATGTTCTTCGCCACTGATAATCACTTATATGGATTGGAATCTGTTTGAAAAGATATACTCAATGAAAAAGCAGAAAAATAGAGTGAAAAACTCTTCTCAAATCAAATGGATGTTTAAGACTCAATACTGTAGTAGGGGAAATCCACAAAAAAGAGATCTGAATCATATATCAGTCTTTCCATGAGCTTGATAAATGGTGTTTTGATAGGCCACTGTAGACTCAGAGTACAATATGGAGGTTGTCTTGACACTGGCATACAGATATGTGTATTCTCTGCTGATGAGAATGAATCTTCAGAAAACATTCTTGGAACCTGGATGCTTATCAGGGGTTGTGCAGGAAGTTTCCATTTTTGACATCGAACATACATACATAATTGGTCATTAAAATCCTTTAGTCAGGATTACGACCTAGCTACTCACACCACTTATGTTGTGTGCGTTAATTTGTATACATAAGTGGCCGGATATACAGTTTAAAGGCGACTCCGAATTTTTGAATAACTTTTCTGAGAGGCAGTAGCCGAAGAAATATTTTTTTATTTTTGATGGCTAACCTGGGGTTTGAACCGTGGCCTTACGTCTCACAAGCCAACACACTACCTTCTAGACTACGGCGACCACAACGAACAGTATCCTGAAATTTATCAGGACGGTGAATCGTAAAATTATTTCAATTTGAATCTCGTTTATGTAGTGATATGGTTTCAAGATTCGATATCAAGATTGTGTCTTATTCATTCCACCATTATATAAGCCATTACAAATCATTGCGCTGAGATTATTGTATTTGGCTAAGCTTTCGTTATTCTTGTTTAAGGTCATCTACAGTCGAGGTGGTTTAGTGATTAAAGACCCAAGTTTTGCATGCTTAAGCTTCGAAGAAAAAAATTCAAAGAATGTTAATTTTTCTTTAGAAATTATTGAAATAAGCTAAGAAAGCTCTCTAACCTACTATGTATGCCCTAGAGAGGAGATGACATCATCATTGGAAGGTCAAGAGAAAAAATAAATTCATTCAGGAAAAGTTCCTCAACAAACTTTGTTTTTCTTTCTATGAATTTTATTTATTGAATTTGGAAAAATTTTTGATACAAAAAGTTTTTTTTTCCAAATACCTGCATTGACTTCGTTTCGAACTTATTGACCCGCTCTCGTATATTGAATTTTTTGCTAACTCTAAACATAATTACAGAAAACTTTATTCGTACCATATATTAACAGTCATAGGACACTAAATATTCATACTGCAAAACGTAATGTAATTTCAAATTTTATGTAATCTATTGGACCTCTGAGAGCGAATAATATATTCAGAAGACATAATAATAAAATTGTGAAAACAATTTTCTCAACTTTTATATCCCAAGAGTAAACAAAAGGTATTATTTTAACTTTATTTATGAAAAAGTAAAGCTTTTGTTATATAATAGGATTTACGTTACCTTTTTTTTTGTAAAAAATGAACGGATAAAACTATCAATTCAAATGCTAGAAAAAGAACTTTTTATTCAAATAATGTCATTACAATACCCTTGAGTTCAACGGAAATCTTTTAGTGAAAGGAATTCTTATGCTGGAGTTAAATTTCACATTTCAGGTAGCAATACATAATAGAATTTCAAATTCAGTTACTTTTAACAATGGGGAAGGCATAAATATACATACGAGTATGTATGTACGTACATATGTACAACCATATGCTATACGTCTGAATGTAAAATTATTAATATCGATGCATATTAAGTATACTATGTACAGTGCTGTTTAATAAAATATATACACCATGATCAAACATCGTTGAGGCCCATAAAACATTATGAAAAACGGGTTACTAAGTTTTATTTTTTTATATTTATTTTGGTAAACTTATAATATAAATGACATAAAAAAGATATAAAAACAAAATATCGAAAGTAAAAAAAACTATATATTTATCAATATTCTTTAAATCAGCAATTTATTTCGTCTTCACAAAAATAAACTCACTAGATTTGGTATTCTAAAAAAGTTACTTTTAGCATTTAAACTAAATAATTCTTTTTATTTAATCTAGTACTTGGTAAAATAATCCTTATTTTTAATTACTGCTGAACACCGTTTTGGCATAGAGTCAACAAGCCTCTGATATGCTTCTATTGGAATATTTTGGCAAGCTCCGTTCACTAACTCCCGCAATTTTTCTTTATTTGAAGAGTTTCTTTTTGGGAAAATTGCTTTGACCATTTTCCATAAATTTAATAAATAGGATAAAGTTTCGGCGCCTGTGCCGGTCAGCACAAAACGTCGACTTCATTATTCTGAAACCATTCGTTTGCTCGCTTCGATGTGCATTTCTGATCATTGTCTTCTTGAAACACTCATCCCATTCGACATAAGGCATCAATACGTCGTTTAGTTTATTGGTCTATTAAATGACATCCATTATTCCTTCTATTCTAAATAGAGGCCCTGTCTCATGGCAAGAAAAATATCCCCATGTTAATGGATTTTATTGTATATGTATTGCAGATAGAGTTCAGTATAGGGGTGTCTTCTTCCAGTCAAACAACTTCTGTTGGAGTTAAAAAAATTTGTATGTTGTTTTGCAAATTATAATCTTTTGTTTAAGTGCTGTTTAGATGATCAAGGAACTTTTCTGCTACTTTTGGCTTTTAAATTATTTCTGAATAAAACCTTTGGAGTGGAACTATGAACTTTGTATTCCTTTTTAATGATTATTTTTTCACCTCTTTCCCCCTTTTTGACCCTTTTGGTCCAACTTTATGAACGGAACACCTCCAATAGCTATTTGGGGAACCTAACCAAGCTAAATCGTAAAACATTACCCTTAAAATATAGCATTTATTCATAAAGGTTCTAATTTTTGCCCATTTGTAGCCTATAGCCTGCACTGACAACAGTTTAATCTATATCTTACATTTCAAGAAAATCGTGATTGCCTAACAAACAAACCAACAAACAAACAAACCAACAAACAGACAAACAAATAAACAACACAGAATTACAGGAAGATTTATAATGTGTTAGGATTGCGTTTCGGATCATTTTATGTAAACACCCGATAATTGCAGCAATATCATGGTCTTTCGCGTAGCCCCACAAAATAAAGTCTAATGGTGTCAAATTGCAGGATCTTTCTCTTTGGTATGTGGCACTGTCTTGTTGAAACCACATATTCTCCAAGTCGCACCAAATTGTGACTTTTTCTGGATGTAATGGCCTCTCTTCAATTACTTGCGGATTCTCAGAACTCCAAATACGACAATTTTGTTTATTAACATACCCACCGAGTGTGAAATGTGCTTCATCGCTGAAGAAAATTTTGTTTGTTGTTCAAGCACCCCTTCCACGTATCCCCGACGTTGTGAATGGTCAGCTGGTTTCAGTTGTTGCGTGAGCTGGATTTATATGCATGTAGGTGTAGATCTAAATGCCATAATGTGCCGTAAGACAGCCCTAATTCCTGAGAACAACGAGGAATCGCCACATTCGGGTCTTCGGCAACACGAATGCCCAGGCCTTCCAATGTTTGTAAATACTCCAGTCTCTTTAAATTTCTTCACAATTTTGCCAATTGCTTGCGTTGTACGATCATGTAAACTATAATCTCCTCTTAAAGCACGTTACGTGGCTGTGGCAGAATCACCATTTTTGGAGTAGGTTTTGATCATTTGTATGCGTTGTGTGTTAAGCGATCCATTTTCGTCAATGTTAGACTTTCAACTGAAAAGAAAAAAATTCGTTTCACAACTTAGTTTGACAGATGTCGAACTCCAGTCCCATACTTTTAAAACCACGAAATGGATAGCTCTTTATTATATTTTTTAGTTATTTGCGACCACATGTAATGATTTTTCTGTATTTTATGCCTTCTCCATCCCTTAAAAGCCAGAAAATTGCAACCTATGCACGAAAGCAGTTCCAGATACGAAAAGTCCGTCTAAAGAACGTCTGAAATTAAGTGTGCGATTCACTGGTCAATCGATCACATAAGAATGTGCTCGTCAATAAAGATTCTCGGGAATAAGTACCCTTATTTCGCTTGCGCAAAATCGATTGTAATGGCGATAGAACAATGAAACACATGCTACATTGCAACGATTCTGCATTGAATCAATAGAGTTCGATAACCTAACATTATTAACGAGCAACTTCGCCCGCTCCTGTAAGCGGCCGAGAAGCGTCAAAATAGACATTGAGGCAGCAACCTATACATTAGAGTTGTGTTTCATTCGCTTTCGGATATAATAGGTGGAAATAGTAAGAGGGTCAGATGAAGAGAAGTTTTTAAAGTTTATATTTATAATTTAACCCTTTAAGGACTTGTTAAATTGTTTTGGCATGTGTTCGTTTGTTAATTATTTTTTAACTGCACTAATTTTGACTTATCTGCACAACCAACTTTTGCACGATATTTTGCGTAGGTAAGTCAAAAAGGCAGTTAACGTTAATGCTCTTACCTGCTCATTAATGCTGGTAAGTGCATTTAAGTTTACTGCCCAAAAAAGCAGCTACCAGCAAATAATTTTAATGAATGAAAATAGGGCGTAAAGTCGACTTCGACCTTTTTAGACTAAAAGGTGAATGTTTGAAAATCTATTTATAGCATCATATACGACTTTTTTAACAAAAAGTGTGTTGTTCAAAAGTTGAACTCTATTAGGCAGCTAAGTGAAATTTGTTTAACCAAAACCAACAAAAGCTTCCTAAAATATTAGCACGTATCTTAAATGTTAAGGTATGAAGAATGCACTTAAATTAAGAAATTTATATGGGTTTGGTAAAATAAATATAGGAAATACAAACTTTGTGCACTTAAATGCAAAATGCACTTAAATGAAATGCAGGTAAGTCAAAACTACTGTATAATTTGCACATTGACATAACTTTATATGTTTCCCTACAATTTTCTTTTTAACATTTAATTCATGCATTCATTTTTTGTGACGATTTTGTTTACGATTTTCATGAACGACTTTGGCGATTTTAACGATTTTTTTTAATAATATTTGACGATTTGATGCTATATTCATCTGGCAGCTATGACTCTACCATTTCCAATTCAAAAAATCAATCTGTCTTACCGTTTAATACAATTATAATCAAACAGCGGGTTGTAAATTAAAAATTTCCAATATTTATTCTAAGTGAATCTTTTTTATTGAACACGAATTTTTACAACCAAACCTATCTTGCAATAACTTAAAAAAAATTTTGGAAATGTGACTGGATTATATTCAAAAGAGATCAGTAATTAGTAAGTAAGTGCAGTTACTTTCTTACATAAAATTCTTTGCATAAGAGATTTATAAATATGTAGTAAAATTTTTAGATAGCAGGTGAATCAATTTTTTTTGAACACCACTGTATATCAGCTTGAAAAGAGGTTGCAAATATACAAAAAAAAAATCCATCGATACCAAGTAATATTAACAAAAAATGGTTACTGTGTATAGAAATAATAATATGCATATAACACACATGCGATATCTACAGTAGATACGATATATAAATTCATTTTGAAATAGAATATACTACATCCATAGGTAAACATTTGAAAATGATAAAAGAAAATATTTTATAATGGAGGTGTCGGAATTAATATTTGAATCAATTTTTAAAATAGATTCTCAAATATACCGTGAATGTTGTGTAATGCATGAAGAAACAGCAAAAATATTTTATAACCCAAGACAGATAAGGTACGTCAGGGAGACGTAAACCTTTTTTACTTTGTTCTATTTTCCAGTAGCTTCTTATAAGACAAAATTCTCATTCTTTTTTTACACGGATTTAAAGTTACAAGGTAGAAAAAAATTTTTTGTAAAAAATTTTTAATCTACTACGATTTCAAAATCCCTGTCTTGTAATTATGTTTGTTTCTACCACACTTGGCACCATTGCTGAAATGGACATACATAGTAGCTACTGGGAAATCCCAAAAACCAAAAGTTCAACTTCCTATAAAACATTTTTAAAAAAAAAGTCGACCGCGCATGACCTTTCGGAAAGTAGTGGATAATTTGATGAATGTCTCCAGTGATGAAACCGTCTTTAGTCCAGTATCTTCGCAAACAATTGCGCTTGTTATTAAGTAGCGACGAATAATTCTGCAGCTATGCAAAATGTTTTTCTTTATTTCTATTCTAATTTTGCTGTTCTTAATTCTGGATTAACAGATTTCTTTTGTTTTTGCTTGCTTTACCAATTTTTCACCAGCATGAATTATATATTTTAAGTTTTAATGCTCAATAAAATGTTATATGAACATATAACTTGTATGCATTTCTGAAATTTATAGTTTTCAACATTTTTTACATGGTTTTTCAAAGGAAATATAGTTCATTATTTCATCTTACACGGTTTTCAGATGACATGGAACCTATCCTCCACTTGACTATAAGAAACGCCTCTTTTTTTATACGGATTTCTGAGGAACGTATCTACTGTGAAAAAAAAAAGAGTTGGGTGTATTCTCAAATGATATCGTGTTGTTATTAAAGTAGTTTTCACGCAATAATTTGGTTATATTTCTGAAATATTTCAAATCATACATCTTAGAGGCATATGGCTATCTATCTAAAGGTTTTTGTTTCATATTTGTTAAAAAATTTTAATCATTTGAAGAAGTTTTATGCTACACATTTGTAGTAATAATGCTATGTAAGCTTAGTTGGAGTTGCCGTAGTTTCGTATGTAGTGTGTTGACGTGACGTGAGACCACTGTTCACACACCAGGTCAAACGTCTTGAACAGAACGAAAAATGAAAGAATATTTCTTCGGTGACTTTGTCTCAGAAGATTTCTGGAAATATCTGTGAGAGTAATCTGTTGTAAAGAGCCGATTCTAAACTCTGGGTCCAGCCACTCTTGTATAAAATTAACACACACATCAGAAGCGGTGTTAGAAGATAGAGTCGTAATCCGAACTTTATGGTTTTAACAACCAATTCATGTTCAAAAATGGAAACTTTCTGCTCTACCCCTGAAAAGCATCAAGGTTCCAAGAATCACCAGGGAACCAACCAACTCTCTCAACTCACTAACTCTTTTTTTATATGGTAGATACGTTCCTCAGAATTCCGTGTAAGATGAAATAAAAAACTATATTTACTTCGAAAATGTATAAAATGTTGAAGTTTCAGAAATGCATACAAATTGGATGTTAATATGCATACAAATTGTATGTTAATGAGCATTAAAACTTTAAAATATATAATTCATACAGGTGAAAAATTAATAGATCAATAAAACAAAAGAAATCTGTTAATCCAGAATTAAGAACAGAAAAATTAGAATAGAAATAAAGAAAAAATATTTGTATAGCTGCCGAATTATTCATCGCTACTTGATAATAAGCGCAATTGTTTGCGACGAACTGGACTAAAGTCGGTATCATCATTGGAGATATCCATCAAATTATCCACTACTTTCCGAAAGGTCTTGCGCGGTCGACTATTTTTTTAAAACTCTTTTATAGAAAGTTCAACTTTTGGTTTTTGGGTTTTCCCAGTTACTACTTTCTATATATGTTCATTTCAGAAATAGTGCCAAGTGTAGTAGAAACAAACAGACCAGAGCCTCTGGTGGGAATCGAACCCACGACCCTCACGCTAATAATCTAGCACACTACCCACTAGACTACCAGGGCGCTCAATATATGAAATAATTATATTGTACCAGTTAAATTTTTAATAGATTTATCTAATAAATTACAACTGAAAGAAAATTTTAAGTGCAAAATATATTATTTGGCCTAAGTAGAAAAGGATATTACAATAAACAGTTAAATAATTTATTAATTTATTCATTAATTTCTTGGTGTGAAAATTATTGAATTTCGATTGAAAAGCAACGTGGAACCCAACTTTCGTTAGCAGAACGTAGCCAGATTGAAAAGTTGAGGGAAAATGGGCATTCAATAAGGTTTATTTCAAACATAATTGAGAGATCTACGACGACCGTACAAAATTATTTGGGGGATCCAAAATCATATGGCACTACAAAACGATCTGGTAGAAAGCCAATACTGACTGACCCTGATAAACGATCAATAAAGGGCTTTAGCTATCACATATATTTTAAGTTGTACCCACATAAAGCCGGAGCTGTGATTAAACGCAACCAAGAGACGGATTAATCAAATTTTAAATGAAGATCTAGATAAGAAAAAACAAAAAAATGATACCCAAACCACAATTGACCCCTAGACACAAGGCAGCCAGATTGGCTTTAGCTGAAAAATACAAATTTTAGGAAGAGGAGTGGCTTAGTATTATATTGATGAAAAATAATTCAACATTGATGGACCAGGTGGATACAAATATTATTGGAAAGAAAAAGAAAGTAATACGAGAACCAGAATAGCACGTAATTTTCAGGGAGGATCTGGGTTACTTTTGGATATAAAGCACGTTCTCCAATCTGTTTTATTCCTCATAAAATGAATGCGGAGAACTATGTGGAACTACTGGACAATGTTTTCGTTGAATTTGCTGAAGAAAATTATGGAAATAATTTTACTATTCAGCAAAACAACGCTCCTTCACATGTAGCCAAAAGGACCTAACGATTTTTTGAAGAAAATGATATAGCTGTCTAGGACTGTCCAGCACTTAGTTCCGATCTAAATCCTGTCGAAAACCTCTGGTGATTTTAGGTGCCGAAATATACAAAAGTGGAAGGACTTATAACACCTTAAATGAGCGAAAAGATTCTTTAATAAAAAATGGGACGTAATTCCCCATGATAAGTTACAAAAATTAATAAACTCTATTCCACTTCGGTTAAATGAAGTAATTAAAAATCGAGAAGAACACACGCATTATTAAAATGTATGTCTTATTTGAATATATTAAATTTGCTTTTGAATTTTTTCTTATTTTGTACCATATAATACAGTAGAACTTCTATAATTTGAACTTCTTTTACTTGACGTTTCTATAACTTAAACACATCCCGTGGCAACAGCTTCTTGTGCATTTACTTCCCTTCCCTACTTTTAGTTGAAGCATCTATAAGTTGAAGTTTTTTTTTGGATAATGGTGATTCAATTTATAGAAGTAAATAAACATAAACAAACTCAGAAAATTTTTTACTTTAATTTTTTGTTTTGTTTTAAATATAAAAAATATATAAACTTATAAATTAGCTTTAAAACCGAAGAGATTAAAAAAAAAAAAAAAACACAAATGTACCATGTAATTATTTCTTTGCCTGCAGATAATTTTAGAAAAAAACTTTTATTTCTGATAAAAGCTTTAATTAAATTTTTTTTTTCTAAAAATTGAGTTTTGTATATCCTTTTTATTTCGTTAAAACAATTAAAAATATATTAAATGAAGAGTTTTGAGTCTTGATTGATCCGATTCTATAAAATAAAGTGTCAATCTCGTCACAAGAAAATGCACTTTATGAATATCACCACTCCTTTTGCAGATTTTAATTAAAATTTCCATTTAGGATTGACCAAACTTGGAAAACTAAGAAAATTATAGCCATCAAATCTCATAACGAATGAGACGAATGGACGAAATTTGTATGTATACCGTTTTAAAGGCTAATCGCTCCCCTTTCTAAAAATATTTGAATTTTTTATTTTTTTTTGTCAAATAGTACACGTTTGAAAGGCTCGAAAAAAAATAAAAAAAAAGTATTTTTGAGTTCTACTCAACGTAGTGAATAACTTGGATATTTTGTCGCATTGTGTAATTAGCTGGACGTCATAAGAGATTCACGTTTTATTACAATATCTCTAAAATATTGTTTTATTATTTTCGCTAAACATATTATATATCTGGTCTTTCTTTTGAAGGAGCATCTGTTAAATTGCAAGTTGGGAACTGGTATTAATTTTCACTAAAAAATGATCTACAGTAAGAAGGTCCATTTCTAGGTGCATGGATACGTGAATCAACGAAATTGTCGAATTAGGCACCTTATCCGTATGTATAGCTCTCTTCCTGTCACCTATAAATATATTCAAATTTAATATTTATAAATTCTTTCCTCCCTCCCAAGACATATTATGATAGTTCCAATATAATTCGCTGCATAAGTTGCGGCTATAGTCTGAATCAGGGATGGAAATGTTGGTACAATTGCACTATCCGGAAGTCTAAAACACCATAGCACCTCAATGACTTATTTAGCACTATTGAAAAATGTTCTCTACTTTATAATCACTCAAATATTCTGTCTCATCAGTGTATAAGTTTTTTTTTTCGTTTCATATATGGAATATTATCCGATCCACATTAATCTGCATACGTAGAAAAAATAAGTTGTTAAGTTTACCTATTATAAAGTGCTTTTCATAATTATAACACTACCAGAGCATTTCAATAATAACAAACAATGAATTGCCTTCAGGTCATATTCTCTGATGAAAAAAAGTGGAACTTAGATAGACCAGATGACTATCGATACTACTGTCCTGACCTTATAAATTCAAGTTTTGGGGATATCGTTTATTGCTGGGGGGTTATTTCTTTAAGTGGTTGGCTTGAATTTCACTTTCCATCTACGCGAATGTATAGTAAAGAGTACTTTACTGTTCTTAGCTGTAGTTTGCTCCTCTTCTTGAGAGAAAATAATGAAATATATTTTACAACAGGACAATGCTAGAATTCATGTCAGCAGACAGAGGATGTAATAGTTCTGTAAACAATCTATTGAGGTTTTATCGTGGCCAGCTTGCTCTTCTGATATGAATATTATTGAAAGCGTTTTCCCAAGCGAATTCACCATTCCTGTCCGAAAATTATATTCAAAATAACAGACAATTTACCAGTGCAGAAAATTTAAAATGTTCGAAGAGTGGGTGAAAATAGACCGAGAAATATTAAATAATCTTTATAAGAATATTAAGGATCGAATACTTACTTTAATAAGGGGGGCTTACTAAGTTTTAAGTATAAATATTTTTGGTAAAAAAAGCTTCTTATTGAACAAAAATGAGACTAATGCAATAATTTTGCAAAGACTAAAAACCTTAATTTTTATACTGAAATCAGAATTGTGCTAACAATTTGAAAAATTTTTGTTCTTTTACATTAATACTACACACAATGAAATGAATTGTCATTCATATTTTTATTAATTTATAATAAAAAAATGTTTAAAAAAGAAAAAGTGAATTTAGTACAATCGATCTGAAAAAAGTACATTTTTTGTGAACGTTAGTACAATTTGTTTGGCCAATTTCCCATCCCTGGCCTGAATATTGTTCGTAAATAAAAACAATTTAAGATAAAGGGTGTGTGCAAATAGAGAAAAAAAAGTTTAGTAAATAATAGTTTTTAAGATAATGCTGTAAGTCATATAGTATGTAAGATAGTAAGTGATCTCATGATAGGATGAATTAATAATATTATTTTAGTTTCTTCTATATATTATATATTAAAATAATAAATTAAGAAATAAAAGATCTTCTACATTGAGTTATAACTTTTCATAATACACTTTTTCTTTCATTATTCGTGAAAAAAATGCCGTGAAAAAGGATTTGCTTAAATTCTGTCAAGCACTTTATAGAAATATGGAGGGCTACACTATTTGTTTTTATATTACCAAAAATGTATTTTATTTAGCATACAGTGGATCGATCGCATAATGGAAAACTCTTTATAATTTTTTTTTTACTGTAAAATTGTAGACATTAAAAGTCATTTTTAAAACTAAGGAAATAAACAAAGGTTTTGTACTTGGGTGCTAAATCTTTTGTTTTGGGCACTGATCGGACAATGATTACACGAATTCGTAACAAAAGTTTTTAGTAATTATTGTTCACATACATTTTATTATTTGCCTCATTTGCTCCACTGTGTTGAAAGTGGATTTATATAACCTACGGCCAAGTTCTTTTGAAATATCCTCAATAATGTTAAGACCAGGGGACTGAGACGGTGTTTGCAGAAATATTGGACAATTGAGAGTGAACGTCATCTTCGCAAAGTGCGATGTGTGTTTCTAATCGTAAGGAATTATTTAATTTATCGCCGTTTTCCTTCACATTTTCTTTTAGTGTTTATTTACATTTAGGATTCAATGTATTTTATCCTCAGTAAATAGTATTTATCAACTAAGGGACAGGATTACAATATGGAACAATTTTAACAAGTCTTTTAAAAATTCTCGTTTTCCAAATGACGGAATATTTTGACAAGTACTCACTCCTTACAAAATTTCATCTGGTCAATTTTATTTATTTGTGTAAATTATTTTCTTTGACGCGTTAGGAATTGTATGGTATGAACTAATTATTTTTTTTAATTAATTTCAACAATGTTCTTCAAAGATTAAGTTAATACCCTTAAACTCCACTTAGCGTCATATATTTTAATTTCTAAATTTAGCCAATTCGTCTTTTATATTTTACTTGTAATTTTTGTATGTACCTCTGAATAATACCACGAATTGTGGACCTATATCAATTATTATTTCAACATCTTCATATACACTTATAACTAAATATCGATTTTACGCTGTTGTTTGTTGTGTACATTGCAGTTTTGATTTACACTATTAACAATCAAATTATTTTACTTCAAATATTCAATTCAATTCAATTGACGAATTTTTTTGTAATTTCTTACCGTTTGTTATAATAACATACAGAGCAGAATGCATATTACTTATATACTTACTTACTTAATTGATCTTTAGTCAGGATGTGTTAATTATGTGCATGAGTGGCACTCAGCATACATCGATTCGAATAACAGAATGCTGTGAGTAAGTCGCCGAAGAATCATTTTTTTATAGTTCGTTTTGTCGTTATCTGAGTACAAAAGACTACGGCGAATTCAGTCGATATTTGAATGTTTAGTCGTATTGTACCAACATACAGCGATTAAGGCAATAATATCTATGATACTGGTCTGCAAAAACGTGATTATTAATTACTCCATATCTGGAAGGGCGTACGTTCCATGTCTGTACGGACATAATGGTTTCTCCATTACTAATAATTGGTAATGAGTGTATTAAGTACTTAGATAACCCAATGTCTTTCATTGTATTGAACACCTAGCTGAGAAAGCGGAGGAAACCTCTCGGAATCTAGCAGGAAAATAAAATAGAGAGTATTACAAAAATATGCGTTGAGGGGAAAATCATGATTATTTTTTACTTTAAGACTGAAGAACTGTGATTGGAGAACACTAATGCATGTACTGACGGGACTCAGCGGCTTATATATAGCTCTTGGCATGGTGGAAAATGATGAATACAGGATATGTGATGAACGCATACAATCGATGGAATGTATTTTATGTCATTTTCCAGTAAACTCAAAATTCAAATATTTTGGACATCAGACACATGTTGTCTCAAAGAAGTGGACTTCCTGTAGAAAGTATGGTTGCCATCCCTTAATTATAGACGCATATTAAGCCTACATAGTGAATTGGATATATGGTTTTAAATGTTGAATTTCCTCTCTAAAGAGTCATATTATAATTTAAAAATCTCAAGAACTGGAGTTAAATGCATTAAAATACTGGAAGAAAATGGTTGAAATGTGGTTATACTAATAAAAGAAATTTTTAAAAAAGGGAACGAAGGAAAAAAAGGGGGCGATGACTGATATTTTTAAAAAACGATAAACTTCATTTTGCAAAGCTTACGAAATTTCTTTTTTAAAAACGAGAAACTTCAACTTACACAGCAGAAAAATTCACGGCGAAATGAAACCTTTGACTACAATAACTTGTTATCCAATTATGCATCAAAAGTGTCCAATGATACGTGTGAACCACTGTACATTTATGTTCCTTTTAAACATATTTTCCTTTGAAACTGGAACACAAAAAGCTCATACACTATTTTAAGAATTTGTAATAACGTAAACAAAAATGTTCTAAAGAAACGAAAAGCTAATGGTTTCCATGGGATTTTCAAAAGAATTTTCCATTTCAAGATAAAATATTGCATTTTATTTATTTCGTTTTCTTCTATACAAATCCTCAAAAACATATAAATCTTTGCTGTGCAAGCTTTAAATCTGCAAATGCCAAGTATGGAAATCAAAAATAAATATAAAAATAAATCAAATATTAAATGGGCACAAGAGGGATTTAGAAAAGGACACTGTGATTAAATATAATATGCAGTTTATAGTAAATACAAAGCAAAATATTATCAAAAATATTACATCATGGCCATTAAAAAAATTCAAAGATTCGTAAAAGATATAAAAAGTTTAGACGCTTTATTAAATTTGATAACTAATTTTAATGTATAAAAAAAATATTTTTTCATATTTCGTTTTTATCTTTGATTAAAGATTTGAAACGTGACCCTATGTCCAAAAAGCCAATATATTTCTAGACTACGGCAACTTATATCACAGATATTAACCACTTACAACGATACCTGTCAAATTTCGATTACGATTAGTAATCAATTACCCTACTTCTTAAAATAATAATCTAAGAATAATAATGATAATATAATTCTATGATCGCCAGTAATCCTGATTACTTTTTGATTATATAGTAATCGTTATCAATTATTAACTATTTTAACCAAAAATAATCGTAATTGATCGTAAATTACTAATCATTACGATCACTAATCACTACTTAACAAGTATGCTTACAACTATCATATGTTTTTTGTTTGGTGTCAAACAGGTAGTATTTTGGCGTATTAATGCAGAGATCGTCGTCCACGTCTCAAACATTTCAAGCGAAATGATAGATGTTGAAAAATATTTCTTTCGGTCTTCCTCGAGCCTTCTGGCAAAAACTCTGAAAGTAAGTCCAGTTGCATCGAATATGTCGTTGGGAGTCGAAATTAAACTTTTCAGCACAGGATTCATCAACTACGGAAAGGAATTAACATGTGCAATTAATTTCGTATGCAGATTACATACATAATTGGTCATAACAACCCTTCAGTCTGGATTATTAACCAAGTTTCTCACACTACTTATGCTGTGTGTGTTCATTTTATACATAAGTGGCGGGACCTACAGTTTAAAGTCGACTCCGAACGACAGATTTTTGAGAAACTTTTCATGGCAAATTTATTTTTACTCTCAGAGTCTTTGCCAGAAATCTGCTAAGAATAAATCGCCGAAAAAATACTTTTTGTATTTTATTTTGATGTCTGGCCGGGGACTCGAACCCTGGCTTTGCGTCTAATAAGCCAGCACACTACCTACTAGACCACGGCGACTGTCAAGCTGAAAACTACATGGGTGCCATGACTTGTTTCGGTCATTCGTAATTTTCTTTTCCTGTATGTGGCAGTATGTCCAAGACTTAACTGTTGGCAGTATGTTCAAGACTTAACTGTTGGCAGCATCGCAGAGCATCCAAAATTTTATACAATATTTAACTGGTTGTAAAGATACTCGTATATATTGTCGGAATGAGCATGTTCTTCTAAAAGCCATCTGTTACCCATCGCCTTTATTCCTTATGGGTGCAAATTTGTGTAAAAGTTCTCGTTCACTGTGAGTATTTGGTGCAAATTTGTGTAAAAGTTCCCGTTCACTGCGAGTATTTTTGCTCTTGAAAGATTTTTGAATCTTTTTAGTGGCAAAATGTATATAAAAAGTGTTATAAGTATTTATCTAAATTTGTAAATCGGAATGAGTAGTACGTTGTACTCACACTCATTGCAATCTGTACTTATAAATCAATGTTATAGCGAGTACGAATGAATCAGATTAGTTGAATTCCAATACTGTTTACTCATTCATACTCAAAATTACATGAGTACTTATGAGTACGTTGCAGTCTGCTGCTACGCGAGCCATTGTCGAGAACTACAGAGAGAAGAGAAGGGAAGAGAGACGCCTTTTCAGACGCAAGAAGAGGGAGCAGGAAAGGCGTGAGCGTGAGGAAGTCGAGATGCATAGACGTAGGAATGACGGTAGAAAATTTTATCAGAAGGTTAAGCGTCTAACCGAGGGCTATAGACCCGGAGCGTCTTCTTGCAAGGACGAGAACGGAAACGGGGTGCTGAGGTTGTGGAGGAAACACTTCTCTACTCTGCTACAAGGCAATGACGACACCAATACCGCCTCTAGAGATGATGTTCCGAACCCGATCAATGATGACGGCGTGGAGATTCCGCCGCCTAGCTATGAAGAGGTCAAAGTCGCGATTACGGGTCTTAAAAACAATAAAGCGGCAGGTCCTGATGGCCTCCCCGCTGAATTGTTTAGGACCGGATGTTATGAGTTGGTAGGGCGCATGCACCAGCTCATCTACAAAATATGGCTAGAGGAAAGTATGCCCAACGATTGGAACCTCAGTGTCCTCTGTCCTGTCCTGAAAAAGGGAGACCCCACAATTTGCAGGGGTATTAGCCTTCTCCCTATCGCATATAAGGTTCTTACAGGCGTATTGTGTGAACGACTGAAGCCACTCGTCAAAACACTGATTGGACCTTATCAGTGTGGCTTCAGACCTGGCAAATTCACCATAGACCAGATCTTCACACTGCGCCAAATCCTGGAAAAGGCCCACGAAAAACAAGTCGACACACACCATCTTTTTGTCGACTATAAGGCAGCCTTCGATAGCCCCATAAGGGATCGTGTTTATGCCGAAGTGTCTGAGCTCCGTATACCTGCGAAGCTGATAAGGCTATGCAGAATGACGTTGAGCAATTCCTGCAGCTCCGTCAAGGTAGGAATGGACCTCTCCGAACCTTTTGATACCGTGCGAGGTTTCAGACAAGGCGACCCCTTATCATGCGACCTCTTCAACTTCGTCATGGAGAGTGTTCTGCGAAAGGCAGGAGTGCATCGCAATGGCACTATCTTTCAAAAAAGTGTCCAATTGCTTGCGTGCGCTGACGACATCGACAGGGCGTACCAAGCGAGATGTTACTGCTGCCTTTAGCGCAGTTGAACGGGAGTCTAAGAAGATGGGTCTGGCAGTAAATGAGGGCAAAACAAAGTATATGTTGTCGACAAGTAGGGACGTGCGGCGTATTGATTCTCAGATTACGGCCGATAACTATACTTTTGATACAGTCAAGGAATTTATTTATCTTGGCTGCGCCGTTACCACCAATAATGATGTCAGTCTGGAGATCAAACGCAGGATTACTCTTGCCAACAGGTGCTACTATGGTCTCAATAGGCAATTGAGCAGCAGAAATCTCTCTCGTGCGACAAAATTAATACTCTACAAGACGCTCATCTTACCCGTGCTTCTTTATGGCGCAGAGGCATGGACCCTATAAAGAACTGATGCAGCAGCCTTGAGGGTATTCGAGAGGAAAGTCCTACGTAAAATCTTCGGTCCTGTGCGAGTTGGCGATGATTTCCGCATATGATCTAACAGTGAGCTGTATGAGCTCCTCAACGACATAGACGTTGTGCAGCGTATTAATATCCAGCGGCTGCGCTGGCTCGGCCATGTCGTTTGAATGGAGGAGGATGCTCCGGCGAAACGGGTATTTGATGCGGGGATCTGCGGAAGTCGGCGAAGAGGACGACCTTGTATCCGTTGGAAGAACCAAGTCGAGGAAGCCCTGTCATCGATTGGTGTGACCAACTGGCGTAGGCGCGCAAGAAAAAAATACAAAAAGTATTTTTTTTGGCGATTTCTTCTCTTTCTCTTCTTGTTTCTCAAAAATCTGTCGTTCGGAGTCGACTTTTAACTGTAGGTCCCGCCACTTCTGTATAAAATTAACACACACAACATAAGTGGTTGTGAGAAACTTCGGGCTTCTTTGGGACGTTTGCTGTAGACTGTCTAATGGTGAAGGTATAGCACTGACCATTTTACAGTCACCAGCAGCAACTCGTTTCCTTACCGTTCGCATCTTCCCTCTTTCTACCTTTCCTAAACCTGCACAATGCACTGCATGAGTAGGGGTCATCCACTGAGTGCTGGTTTAAACAAAAAAAAAAAAAAAAATGAGAAATTAAAATATATTTATTTCGGCCACTTATTCTCCTTAATCTTTTCACAAAAAAAAAAAAATTACCATGAAAAGTTTGTTAAAAATATGTCCTTCCTAGTCGACTTGGAAAAGATGGTGTAAAACAAGTTAGTATTTTTTCTTCGATTACATGGAAAACTTTACATAACTATCTTGGATTATGTGCCTACTGGCCGAAGATGAAAATGTTTATCAAAGTATAGTATTTAGTGATTAAGCTCATTTATAGCTAATCTCTATTACATCCAATAAAATTTGTTTTCAAGATGTGATAAGAAAAACTAAACATCAACAACATTTGGTTTCGAAAAGACGACACAATTTTACTTAGTGAACGCTTAATCAGTTTGCTAAATCAATTTGGATCCCGGATGTAGTAGTAGCGATGATTCTTAAATATGTTCACTTTTATGTTTTTGTTTAGAAATTAAATTTAAATTTTATTAAAAGCGCTCTACATTTTGGTTTTTTCCATTTGTATGTGTTTTATTGAATGTCAGAATGACAACAATTACAATCGAAAGTGCAAATGTCGCAATGGTTGCAAAGAGGTATCCTTGTTAGAAGCTTTATCGAAGCAATTTGTTATTGATGGATGGTAATCAATTATATAAATACCAGTACAGTATTTGAAATTTGGAAAAAAAATTTTAAAGAAAATTTGTGCGTTTTTATTTGTTTTATTGTCAATTTTGTTCGTTTGTTGTTTTGTAATTTTTTTTCGCAAATTTTTGTTTTAATTTCATTTCCAACGCAATAAATGAAAACCGAACGGGTTTAAAAAATTCTATTCATCACATGTTGTATCCGTTGTATTCAATTTTGTTAGGACGATGAAAATGTTATTTTTTTTGGCAAATTTTAAGTGAATAGCAGTATGTAGGAATGAAAATTTGTGGTATTTGATCGAAATGCATTTTAATGACTTGTTCTCAGCTTCTAAGTGCGGTTATTTAACAATGCAGTCAATCTAGATTAGAGACATACTGCTATTCTATGTTCAACTTACGACTTTTGGTCTAAAAAACCCGAGTTTTCCCTCTCAGATTTATGCTAATAGGTCAAGAAGAATGATAGGGATGAGCTGTAGTACATATATTTATTAAAGATTCTGACATGTCTGGCTAATAAACTGTTTTCCAGACAGAGATAATGCAATTTTCAAAGCGTCGCAATGTTTATTAATGGTGTGATTTTCATTAAAGTAGTTCAACATCTGTACTTATCCATTAAAACCAAGGATTTCTCAGGAAAACTTCGGATCACTGGTATGCGACTCTTATATGTATTGGTTCCGAGAAATAGGGATACCAATGAAAATTATATTTTTGGTGAGCTGACGGTATCCACTATCTTACAGGGCTTCAGTTAACTTGAATACCATCCACTTTTATTATAGAGGAGCTCAATCTCGTTGGAATGTACGTGCAAATTGCTCTGTTGGATAATAGCGATTATTAAGGACCACTGTCTTTATGGTAGGTATTCCGCGAAGAAGGAGGCAGGAACTGTCTTCCACATGGTTTGTCAGTGTCTAACTCTTATCATAAAGAGACGAATGTTTTTCTCCTCTCAGTATCTGAAATCTATGACAGAGCTCTCTAATTTAAAGATTACTGAATTCGGGTTCATTTGAAATGATGGCAGTAAAACGATGGGCGTAAATGCAGGCCTCTGTTATTAAGTTAGGTTACCTAACCTAAATCTAAAATAATCGAAATGAAAGCTAAGCAAGCAATTTACCACTAAACGTACGATGCCATGACCGATTAATTATTAATATTAATAAAAAACAAATCGTTTTAATATTAAATTTAAGTTGGTAATTTCATGCTATCTTTTTTATTTTTCACTACTCATGTTCAATAGCTGCCCTCTCCTTTCCCATAAAAAAACACAACTTGAACTTGTCAGAGTTTATAAGTGAAACCATGTTGAACACATTTAAACAATAAAAAAACGAAAGACACACTCTTTTCAATCATGTTTTGTTAGGACA
Organism: Sarcophaga peregrina; assembly: GCA_014635995.1. Lineage (NCBI taxonomy): Eukaryota > Metazoa > Arthropoda > Insecta > Diptera > Sarcophagidae > Sarcophaga > Sarcophaga peregrina. The sequence continues at coordinate 38,255,434 of CM025792.1, read as the reverse complement.
CCCCCTCGCCAGTTTGTGTGACTTAGTTGGAATACAAAAATAAATGTCACACACACAAATATATCAATGGAAACTTATAGTCGCTCGTATATTATTATATTATCGGTAAGGATAATATCTCTACTTCACTGTATCACTGTAAGTGTTGTTTTATTTTTTAATTTTTAATAGGTATGCGGTTTCAATTAAAATTTATACTCGAATAATATTTATATTCGATTGTAGTTTAAATTTTTCTAATCTTTTTATAAACCAGTGGAACACTAGACAAAAATAGAGGGAAAATATTAATCCTCTTGAAACATTGTCTCTAGTCACAATTTTTACACTGAAAATATCTGAAATCAGACAGTAAAAAAAACATCCCTTACGGTTGAAAAAAAAATATTATTGTTTTTGTATTTAATTAATTATTACTCTTATAATACTTATAATTAATTATGTTGGGTTTAAATGCGTTTCAATGGGAATTTGCCTTAACCATACTGTTCTCACTTATTTTTTTTTGGTTCTTTTTTATGGCATGTGTGTGATGAGAATAAATTTATAAGATTGCTTTGAGTTTGTGCAAATGTGAATACATTTATACGTACATGTATGTAAATGAGGATGAAGGCAATTTGTATATATTAATACACTGAACACGATTCTACTTACAAACCATCACCAACAGCGGCATTTCCCAAATTATTATAGGATAATGCCAACCATATGAATATTATTCGATTATACGTAAGTATGTATACAACCTTATACTAAAACTCACGTACATAGAAAAAAATACAAAGCAGAAACCCAATAAGCAATTTGATTAATCATTCTAATATTTATTACTACTTACAACCACAATTTTACGTCTACAAAAGAAAAAGAAATTCTTGTTAATTACTGATAATTAATATATGTATGTATGTACGTTTGTATGTTTGTATGTTTATTCATTTAATTGGAGAAAAATTTCTAGAAAATCAAAAGTTATTTATCGTTGATAGCAGAGTTCAAACAAATACTAAAAGCCACCTTAAACTCAACTCCAGCTGATTAAATTAATGCGTATTCCAAGCTTTGAAATTTGCAGAAATACGTTAAAATAAATAGGTCCATATAAATTCAAGACAAATTCAAAAATTTCGAATATATATTAAATTTCATATGGAATGATAAAATTCAAATTTATGAAACTAATATTTGTCGCTACCGAATACATCATGAGTAATATTGAAAGCAAGTTTATATTATAAAAAAAACCGCCGGTGGAAATTATTTCTTTGAACGCATGTATTGTTTCGTAAATCGATTGAGTGCTTCTCGGGTTATAAAATAACGAACTTATTTTTACTGATCCATGAGTGAAGGAAAGGCAAATTAAAAAAAAACATAAATAACCAAGATCGGTGCATAGGATTACACCAACAAATACATACAAGTTTACGAGTGATTACGATACCTATGGAGCAGGAATAGAAGTGGCCTAGTACATCAGCACTTAGGGTGATTAGTAGGGATGCCAATGGGGAAATCCCGAATCTTGAAATCCAAGGATTTTCGGCATTCAAAAAATCCCGGAATTTTTGAAAATCGATCCAGGGATTTTCGGCATTCACAAAATTCTGAATCCCGGAATTTTTAAAAATCGATCCCGTCTACTGAAGCAGCGTTGGTGAAACATGACGCAAAGAGAGGAATAACTTTTTCGAACCCCGTTCAATTATGGATTATGGTATGGATAGATGGCAGCAGGACTGGTCCAATTTCACCAAGGGAAACGGCTACAGACTCATACCGAGCATAGGCGTATGGACCAAAAGGAGACACGGTCAGGTGAACTTCCACCAGACACAGTTGCTAACAGGCCATGGCATATAAGTTTGGTCATGACCTGCTCGAGGCATGCCCAGAATGCCGTAGTGAAAGGGAGACGGCGGAGCATGTTTTCTTTACTTGTCCGCGATATGTAGTTCAAAGAAATTGGCTGGAGAGAACAAAAGGATTCCAGGTAACCTAATGTTAACCTCATGTGGCAAAAGATTGGCTGATAGAGCAAGGTCAGCGGAATTTGAAGGCAGCACTGAATTTAGGCCGTGCTACCAATATCTTTCAAAGATTTCTAACCTTTAGCTCTTAAAACTAAAACAAAGTTTACGAAAAAAAAGAGCGCAAAGAAGTAATTCAAAATAAAAAAGTGTGACAAGAACTGTGATAAATAACTGAGAATTGCATTAAAATGAGCAAGTTAAGTCTAGTTGTACTTTAACACCGAAAATTAAAGTTTTGTTAACCAGAATTACAAATAAAATGAATGGCGCAGTATTATAAATTGAAGTTAAAATAACGATCAGAAATAATTTCCTTTATTTTGCTTGCAATATTTCAATCCAACATAAATAAATATTTTACAAACTTGAAAAATCATCAGCAATGAGTATTCAAAAAGATAAGTAGAATCGAATCATACTCATAATTTCTGATAATCAAATTAATAAAATTGTATATGCGAAATCGTTTGATAAGCCCGTTAACCAAAAATATTTTTTATGAATACAATAATCAATTTGTGAAAGAAATAGCTTCTCAGGATACATAGATTAATTTAATAATATTTGAAATTTTAGAAAAACTACATAATTCATTATAATAAGTTACATGAAATGTTTTTGTGTATGTATAATCGAATCATACTCATAACTCCTGATACTTATTTCCATTTATACTTATTTTAATATCATGAACCTCTACTCATATTCACAGTTTGAAGTACTCATCATATTCATACTTAACTACACGTATTATGTTGTTGATTTCGACTCTCCATAACTCAACATTTCCGCAATAAGTATGATTCGGGAACGAAAACTAAAATTATCAGTGAAAGCCTTAGTACTCAGTCTTTGTTTGCTTGTGTGTCTTCTTTCATTTTTTGCAAATGCAACAACAACTAAGACTGTAAATTTTGATGAATGATTCGAATCACTCTAATCATTTATAAGTATTTTTATAAACTTATGAATCAAAGTTATGAAACAAAGTTATGATGTAAGCGTTGTACGCATACTCATTGCAACCTGTAAATCAACGTTATAATAACAACGAATGAATCAGAGTAGTTAATTTCAATATTGGTGACTCATTTATATTAAAAATTCCTTGTGTGCTTATGAGTAGCGAAAGAACGATTCATTGCTGATCTCTGGTACACAATACATACATACATACAATATAAATTCATAATATTTAAAACTTGCATGATGCATGATGTTATGATGTTCGTACTTATTGGGTATACGAACATATTTACAATCGTTCAATATGTTCAATAAAGCTGTGTATAAAAGTCTTGCTGAAGTAAACGTGTTGAAAATTGAAAATATGTGAACACATATCTACTTTAAGGCAAGTATGTGTGTGTGTTAATTCATTCACTAAATTATGTGAATCCTTAGTGTATTGAAAATATGTTAGAGGCTGTTTAAAGACACTCAAAAGAATTTCCTTTTATATTAGGGAATTGTGTGTGTGTGTGTGTTTTTATCTGCCTTCCTTTATTATTTTTTGTTTGTTTTAAGGGATCTATTATTATTTTTATTTATTTTTTTAGTCTTATAACGACGAACAATTCTTATTGCGAAACCATTCTCCTAACATTAAGCATTATTTGCAATTTTAAAAATTTGCTTTTAATCTGCAATAAATTTTTATTGGATTGTACTACACCTTTTTAGTCAATATCTCGTTAAAAAAATCTTGCGAAAATCTCGAACTGATAAGAACATACCTATCGAGTACACGCCATCTGAACCTTCTGAATCTTGATTATCCTTTGCACTATTACTTCAGACCATAATAAGGACTATAACACATCTCGGTATATTATGCGGTGCTTTGCACATATTTTGACCCCAAGAGAATGCGAACACCCCATCTAAGATTGTCCAAGATTGGCGGTTTTTTACAGGAGATAACGAGAACAGAAAACACCGATGTTTGTTTCAATGTTGTTTCAATGCAATGTGTCGCAAAGTAGCATTGGTGTCGTTTTGATTTCTGGCAAAAAAAATCGATGTTATCCCTGTGTAGATTGATTTTTATTAGAAATAAAAATAAAAGAGTATCGACATATTGTTCCTTAGAGGTAGCGAAGTACCAAGATTAGATAATTTAATGTACTGCTTTTGAACTTTGTACATTAGAAACACTAGGAATGCCAATCGGGAAATCCCGAATGCCGAAATCCCGGGACTTTCGAGATTCTCAAATCCCGAATCCCGGGATTTTTAAAAAATTGTCCCGGGGTTTTTCGGGATTTTCGAGACTGAGAAGTCATATCGCTCCTTTATTGCAACATAGTCATATCTCAAAAAATTAAAAATTTGTAGTTACTTAAGCAAAACTGCTCTTTTAGACCCTCTGTACATGTTGAAAAAAATCAGTTTTATATCCCAAGCTGGACCGAAGTTATAGCAAAAAGTGTTTGCGGCAATTAGATTATAGGATTAATGTCTTGAAAACTTATCTCAAGTTTTTTTGAGATATGACTATGTTGAATAAAGGAGCGATATGTATTTTGACCCTTCAAAAGGTCGTGAAAAAAATTCTATAGCACTCGACTTCGATAATAGCATCTCAGATGAGGTAAACCCTATCTCCATAAAAAGTTATTTGATTTCATCGAAGCATGCGAAAACAACCCCATAAAACGAATTAATAGGGTAACTCATTTAGATACTCAACTGCCCAAAGGATTAGATTTATTTACATCAGGAGGTGGTAGAGGTGAATATTTACATGTTGCATACAGCTATCTCGGAACTATTTTTCGTGTTGTTCAACGGCAGCGTATGTTGATAACAAAATTAGTTCAAGCCTATCAGATCAAATGTTAGATTCTTGAATCTTTTTTTGGAATCCAAACAATTTTCTTAAAACTAATGCATTTGCTTATGAGTGAATAATTTATATTTTTGTTAATTTACGCTTTTTTTACCTTTTGTCTTACTGTTTTTATATTTTGTTTTTAATGACATACAATTCTGATATCCATGATTGGAATACATATGATTTTGTTAACAAAATATTTTTATTATTAAGAGAAAATCGCAATTTTTCCCGTGATTTTTCGTGATTTTTGGATCCCGAATATCCCGGAATTTTTAAAAATCGAAGCCACAATGATTTCACATTCTCTGACGTGATTGTGTTAAACTGAAAACTCAATTAACTCTTACTTGAGAGTGGCATTTCTCTACAGAGGAGTAAACAAATGTTGCCACAGAAACTTCATTAGCGAGAGGAAGGTGGTACAATGAACTTACCTGAAGGATAACAGACAGACCTAGCTTGACTATTTGCTATCTTAGAACGGAACACTGGAGTACATGGCAGAAAAATGTAAGTGCTTCATAACAAATTCTATAGAAACTATCTATGAAGAAAGGGAGCGGATTACAGAACATCTTCTTGTTAAAAATATATGACGCAAAAAGTACAAGAGTATGTTAACTGGGGAATTGAATTGAAATAATTTTAATTAAATACAAAAACAAAAAGGAAATCAAAAGAGTAAATAATATTTAATAAAATATAAATATTAAGCATTATAAAGGACAAATTTTGAAAGTGTTATTATCATATACAATGTACCTTAATTGGTCATATGATCCTTTAGTTTGAATTAGAATTACAACCTAGCTTCGTATACCATTCATGTTGTGTGTGTTAATTTTAATTATGTGTATCTCATCCTCCAGTTTAACGTCGACTACGAGTGATATATATTGTTACGCTTTTACCCATTTAATAACGTTAAAAACATGAGTAAGTTGATTTCAAACAAAATAAATCGGTATTTAGTTTCAAACAAATTCTTTATTGTTCGCACAATTTTTGTGTGCTACAATGTCCAACTCGATGTAGTCAACAATAATTTGCTTGTTCGTTATTCTTTTTTGCTTACAACCTTTCCATAAACAACGGATCCGTAGATCTGTATAGCTCAAATCTTCAAACTACGACTGTACTCTACACCTCCAATTTACATTCTTTGCTGTTGATTTCTCCCTTACTTGTCTATCTCCTTTTTTTTAATGTTCATGGATTTTGTTTTTGCAGATTTTGTTCATCATTTTAATGTTAAGCGACGTTACACTGTTTCCATTTTAGTAACAATAGGAATGGTTTTTTCTAGGCATTTAGTTATCCCCACAGCTTTTGAAAGCTCACTGCTGAGAGGAGTGTACCGAGAGAAACATTTTTTGATTTCCTTTTATCGAAATGCCAGAGTTAAAATGTTGTATAGTAAGTCCTACTGAATAGAATTAAGTTATACTTCCGTGCTAAAAGAAAACAATCATAGTTTTACGTAATATTGTGCATAAAAATTAAAAAGAATTGTAAAATTCAAGTGAATTATAATCGTCTCATACAAAATCTTGTAATTGTGCGCAATACATAATTTTAATGGCAATAGGTGACAAAAATTAGTTGTACGGAGAAATATTTTAGATCGTGAAATGACCAAAATCCACAACTTTATTAACAAAATTTTTTAATCTCTTTTGAGACAACACAATCGGTTGCATAGGATAACTCGGATCTTATCCCGATTGAAAATATCATGGAAACATATTCAAAGTAAATTTAATAATAGTTTAATGGAAAATATCCCTTAATTAATATTTAACTGTTGTCCTAGAAAATCTGGAAAAACTGAGCGAATGCACTTATTTTGAACTACATACAAACATACATAATTGGACATCCCAACCCAACTTAGGATTAAAGCTGAGGTCATATTGAATGTGTCAATTTTTTACCCATGAGTATCGGTACTTACTCGATTTTATACGTCAGGTTTGAAAAAGTATTGACGATTTTTTTAGGCTAGGGCTTGAAGCATATAGTGGGCCAATGCAATACCGCTGTAAAAGCGAAATAGTTCTTTATACCGGCTAAACGTTTATTTTCAGGGAAGTACTGTGCAATTACGAATGTTATAGCAATTTAACTCGCTATATTAAAAATGTTACCCGTGATGAAAAAATTTAAATTATTAATTGTTAATAAAATATTTAAGCTTTAATATTGATTAAGAAATAAAAATTTAAATTCCATATCGCATAACATAATGTTCAGCAGTTCTTTGACCAGAATATTTCAAAATATTTCTCTCAAGTGGAATTATGTGGTTACTTAAGGGGATTTTTGTGGGTATTTTACGTATATTGTGGTGTGAAATTACACTCTTTAGAATTTATAGCTTTGGTAGAACAAAAATGTTAATTCCTGATACAAAAAGAACGAAAAATTAAACGAAATTTCAGTGAAGCAACTTGTGTATGTAGTTGGCATTCTAAACTAAGAACACAAACAGTATAAGAAAATGAAATAAAAGACATAACAGACAGAATAGCAAAAATAAAATTGATTTTCTCTCTCTCTTAGTTGGTGCCTCCAGTGTTTTGAAATTTCAGGAATGAAAAGATTAAATGAGAAGAAAAAAATAAAAATTTGAAAGTCCTATAAAAATTTTCAACATGTTTGCCACCCTGAAATTAAATAAAATAAAGTTTTCATTCTTTCCGCAATAAAAGAAACCTCATGTCTGATATACGAAACCTTAAGGGATACACTTTAACTTTAAGAATAGTAAAGACCTGACGACAATTGCTTACTTTTGTTCAACTATTCGAAATTTATTTGTTTCACAAAATTTGTGTGTTTTGTACATTAAATGTTTAAATTTTTTAAAGTTATTCACTAGTATTCTGATGTCATGACTATTTTAGTGCGTAGGATATTTCAAAAGATTAAGAATTTAAATTCACGTTTACTGAAATTGGAAAGAGATTTAGAGTAAAACGTTCTATGAAAGAGTAGATTAAGATGGATTCACCCATATTGTCAATATAATATAAATCGAGTATTCAGTATTGTATTGGTCAATCACTGGCACTAAGTTTAACCCTAAACGGTTACTCTTCTATTTTGTACATTAAGGTTACCCTTCGTTAAATCGACGAAGACTTTCACCCTAATTGGTTACTTTTTATAAACAATGTTGATTGATTACGAAAGCTTGTAGTGATTAAACGTACCGGGGCCACTCATTTTTTAACCCTGGATGATCATTTTTGTACAGTAAGGTTACTCTTCGTCGAATCGACGAACGAAAAACAATTTTTTCCACCTACAGACTACAAGCATGCATACATACATAATTGGCCATTACAACCCTTCAGTCAGGATTACGACCTAGCTTCTCACACCACTTATGTTGTGTGCGTTAATTTTATACATGAGTGGTGGGACCTGCAGTTTAAAGTCGACTCCGAACAACAGACTTTTGAGAGGCAATTTTTACTCTCAGAGTCTTTGCCAGAAATCTGCTGAGAGGAAGTCGCCGAAGAAATATTTTTCGTTTTGATGTCTGACCTGGGATTCGAACCCGGGCCTTTTGTCTAATAAGCCAACACACTACCCACTAGACCACGGCAACTTCTACACAGACTGCAAGCTGTTATTATTAAATAACGTTGTTGAAAACAAGAGTGAAATTTGGTCAAACATAACAGAGTTATAGGATAAAGTGTAAATGATCTTCGTCGATTCGATGAAGAGTAACCGTCCAGGGTTAAATTCATTACATCATTCTGGTACAATATTTTGGACACTTACCAGGCTGCTGTTGTTGAGATATTGTTCGCACAACCAAAAACTTTATTTGTTGATTTCAGGTTGCGTAGAGGTGTAACTATAGTCTCTGAACAAAAGTTTTAAAAGCATACTTGCTTCACTGGCGTTGGACTATTCGCCTATTGCTATTGCATCTTTCAACGCAAGTATAAGAGTGATACACACTATTGCATCTTTCTCAAGACCGTATATTTATTGTAGCTACAAATATAAATAAGTGTGAAGCAAAGATAGAGAATAAAAAAACAACTGCACTCGTAAACCAGAGAGTTGTGTAAAGAGTGGGACAAAAATTTTGTAACCTTCATAGAGTCACAACATGAATTTCTTTTTTTGCTCTCGGCAACCGAACATCATTGCCAGTAACTTTTTTAAACTTTTTATATCTGGGGAAAAACTATTTTTTACACTACTACTATTTTTAAACCACTGATATTCATAAGGTAATGTAACTTCAGTAGTAAAATATGCTCCTACAAAACAAAGCCTAGTTCCGTTACTTCACAGGTAAACGAGTGCTGTTGCATACACATTTCAGTGCACTCGTAAAATCAAGAGCAACAAAAAAGAGTACACTACAGTATTGCATTCGGTGAAGGCTAAGCTAGCACAATCTCTTGTACATACCTCTAGTGAACAATGTCGTTAATTGGTTGAAATTTAAAAATACTTTTGATCTCATTGTAGAGAAAACAACTTGAGAACTTCAAATTATTTTGATATTTCAATCTCTACTTTTAATAAGCACCTCAAACAGGTTGCTGTTATATACACAAGTTGGCAGCTGGAAAAATAATAGAATTTTTTCTGCAAATTTTGAAATTTTTGTTGTTGATAATTAAGAGCTCAAAAGATTCCCTCAACATAAAACTATGCTTGCAATTCATATCTAAGCAATTGTGGAATTTCGAAAATTGCATCTCTAACAAAATATATGGAAAACCTTGACTTTACATCCAGTAGAAATGTAGCGTGCAGCTAGGAATCTATAAAATCCCGTGTCCTTTAAACATAGAGACGATTTTGATAATCGAACTCTGCTAGTTGAGGGCTTAAAAACCGTCTTTATTCTAAATATGAGTGACAATGTGACCCACTTCCTACGGCTGCTAGTGTTAAAAAACTATTTTATTGGCCGTTTGTCGTTAATATGGGCTCCTTCGTATATTAGAACACGTTATATATTGAATTTATACATTGGGCATGCCTTCGTTAATGCCACTACACAATTTCCAACTTAAGAAATGGTTAAAAGTATGGCGAATTAAAGTGAATGAACAAAAATGTATAAACGTAACATTCACGTTACGATGGGAAACACGTTCAACAGTTGGCATAAATAATGTTGTGTCTCAATGTACACAAATAAAATATTTTGAATACCTATAGGGAAACAAATTAGCTCAACTCAAGTTGAAATTTTTGGAATAAAAAACATGAAGTACGTAAAAGAGTTCGCATTAAAAATACAGGAAGGAATAAATAACTCTTCACAAGCGACCAACTCGACTAAGTAATATGTTGAGAAATATCTAAAAAGTAGAAGTAACTATATATACATGGACACACTCATAGCTGCCAGATTTGACGATTTATCGTCATTTTGACGATTTTGAGCTCCAAAAATGTTATGACGGTTTCTGCCCTTATTTCGACGATTATTAGCAATTAAAAATTTACAAAATTTTATTTACTTTTACTTTAGTATTTTAAAGACTTCTTTGAGCTTTGTATGACAAGCTCAATAATAAAAGTATAATACATTTATTATTTTCGAATACCAGTCATGATTTTTCTGTGTTTTATAGCGTTTTAATCCCTTAAGAATTAAGAAATTTCAACTCGTAAATAACAGCGCGATTGATAATAAATTATCATTCGCCGTAGCAGACAACTTTAAAAATTCGATTATAGCTTCTAATATTGCCATCGGAAGAACAAAGTCAAGTGCCATTATTTTTTTTTCATACGACCAACACTCATGGTTCTGGAACTAGGATAATATATTACAGGAATGAGGAAAAAGGAAGCAGTGTTTATAGAGACAAAGTTTGAATATTGTTATACCATAAGTGACAGGAAAGATCTCTGCAAAAAGGCAGTTATACATACGAATAGTCCGTCTGACAAACAAAGTTTGTCTGTAATACAGAATGCGATACACTGACCAATCGACCAAATACGGATGTGCTGGTTGAGAAAGACGAATGCTACGTAGGAATACATGATTTTTATAAACAGGGCCACTTATTTCACTCGAGCAATATTTCTTGCAGTAGCGATAAAACAATGGAGTTGGAACATTATTGGAACCTACTACAGTCTCAACTGTACACGACCAAGAAGCCTCAAAATAGGTTTTAAGGGCTTACCCATACATAAGAGTTTTATTCCATTTTCGGTCGGTTATGAATGGTGTAAATGGTAAGTAGTATAAAGTGAAGTATTTATTGCAGCATCTTAAGAAATGAAGGCACTGAAAAAGTGGCAATTTTAGTGAACAATACACTGAATTTTCATGCCCATATAGTCAACATCTTCTGACTCCCTAATATTTACACCACACATGGATATAGATGATCCAATATTATCGCTTCTTAAAATTAACTTTATATGTTTTTGTTTTTAAAACCTTTCAATTTATATTATAATTTTTCTGATGATTTTTTTACAATTTCAATGAACGCCATTGACGATTTTGACGATTTTTTCTTAAATATTTATCGATTTGACGCTTCATTTATCTGGCAGCTATGGACACACTATTTAGTTATGAATCTTGAAGTTCTGTTATAAATAATATAAAAATATGATTTTTTCGCCAAGTTTGAAATAAAAAATAGATATAAAAATGGATAACATTCTTTTGAATTTAATTGTCTTTTGTATTGATTGGAGCTGCAAATCAAAATTTCCTTCGTATGGAAATTTGTATTTTTATTCAACGCCATATGAGAATTAGTGCTTACAGTGAGGGAATTTGTGTTCGCTATGCTAGAATTAATGCTGTCAATACAATAACATACACGAAATAAACGTTTTAAAATTGCGATGCATGACATATAACGCAAAAAAACGTTTTGGTGGCACTATTCATAGAGAATTAACGAACGGTTTATGTTTTATTTTTCTTGCTTATGCTTTACTGCCACTGTTTTTATTATAATTAATACGCAAATTTTACAGAAAAGTCCTATGTATGTTTCAAAGAACTAATTATGAACGGCAAAAGAGAGTAAGAAATATCTGTTCGTATCAATACACATTGTGCACTATTCCTTCGAAACTTAAAATATTGAACTTTTGTTGCTCCGGACACGCCAGGTTAAAAATTCCTGAAGAATAGAATTTATTCTGACAGTGTTGAAAAGAAAACAAAAAAAGGTGAATTCATTCTTCTGCTTACCGTTATTTTAATCTGCTCCTTCGTGATGTAACTATCACCAAGACACTATATTACAGCGACTAAGATTGCAAATCCATAACTGTCGAATTTAATATTTTTAAAGTTATTTTCATAATAAGCTATGGCGAACGTTATAAGTCGATGAATACTAGCTAACATGCCGTAGTCTAGTAGATAGTGTGTTCACATATTAGACGTGACGAAACGGTTCAAGCCCGAAATTAGTCATCCCTAACAAAGCGAAATATGAAGAAATATTTCTTCGACGACTTCCCTCAGCTGATTTCTGGTATAAACTTTAGGTTAGGTTAGGTCGGAGTGGTAGCTCTGATATCACAAACCCCACTTGAGGACGCATAGTGGGCCGTTGTGATGTCACGAATGAACGCAATCTCAGTACTAACCAAGTTCCGCCAAATCAGGGAAAAGGAAGAAGTTGGTCAGCGCAAGGGCGGCACTTCCTCTTAGCCGTGAAAAGTTTCTCAAAAATCTGTCGATCGGAGTGGACTTTAAACTGTAGAGAAATTAGGACGTGATCCTTGCTAAAATGTTGTAATGATCAATTACTATCTTATCAAGAATGATAAACTAAAGATTACACCTTGCGCATGATTTCCCATTAGATGACGTTGTTGGGCTATTTAAAGGTTTCCAAGTTTTTTCATATGTGAAAATGAACATTCTTCTGAAAAGTGTATGCGCTACGCGAAAGTAGTTGGCAGCCCTACAATATAACTTACATTATTATTAGCCAATAGGAAAACAATGAAAACAATTTTCGTGACGTCATTGATTCAACATGCGCAGAAAGTTTTAATTTTGTGTGAGTGATGGCGTAGTCTCTCGTTTATCATTCTTATCTTATTCTATCCTATCTTATTCTATCCTGTATTGGACGATCTGTACACGATATGTGGTTTTAATATGACGATGGTACGCGGCATACAGCTCATGTGACACGCGGGATTTGAAGGCATGGTCAACTCATGTTGTTACTATTTACAAAATCATTGATTTGACTCTGTTAAACTTTTTCTAGTTGAAAATTAAAAATGTGTGGTGTGTATTGAGAGAAGCTGGGGCAGATATTTGAACGATGTTATACAACAGTCAACAGTTCTTTCAAATTAATAAGGCATTTCGATTATTTCTCATTTATGTTTAAAGTAGTAATCGTCTGACAAAAGTTCGGTAAGTACACTAGACTATGGATAACACACCAATGTGAATAGCTAAGACATAAAAAAATAAAGACATAGAAAATAAAGTGAACTAGTTAATGATTTATTTCCCATTGTCTTTTCAAAATTATTTTAGGAAAAGGGTAATAGTGATACTGAGTGAATATTCATATTGGTTTGGTAGCCTTATCAATTAGAAATATTTGCTAAGATACATTAACTTTTAAAACGTTTGCCAAGGCGGAAGCAACTTAAACTGCTTAATTCATAATAAAGCTTCTGTACGAGGATAAACCGATTTTTGAGTTGAGTATGACTTAAAGAATATCTTGGAGAGATTAATAACAACAAATAAATTCTGTAGTAAAACTATTGGCAACCTTATTTACATTAAGCTGGAAATGGGCATTATTTTGAGAAATTCAATCATTTCACATGAGTTGATAATAATCATTTCGTAGTTGATAATAAAATGAATATCACTGCTCATAGTAACACAGAGAGTAAAACTTTTTTGTATTACTAAACCCATAAAAGGTATCGAGTAATGCCTGATTAGTTTGTAACTTTTCTTTTTTTTTTTTAAGGAACATAATTTATTCCGCACAAAAAAAGTTTTATCTTTGCCTTTCCTTTAACTTATTGTTTGTGTTCTATTGGTCTTCCATCAACATGTTGACAGTTTTACAAAAATTTTGTCCTATAAAGAAATTTCATTTTCCAATATGTAAATCGATTTATTTAAAAGGACAAAGAAATGTTTACAATTTTGTGTGAATATAAAATGTTTTAACTTGAGGTCTAAGATATGAAAACAATTTGAAAGACTTATGACCACATCAAGAGAAGCAGAAACAACATTTACTTTAAAGGTGTTAAAAGCTTACCGTAACAAATAACGATTGATGATATTTTAGGTTTTTATCGACTTTTTCAAAGAAATAAAAATTTTTACCTCCTGTATACGGGAAAATGTTACAGGAAAGCAAAATAAATCGTCCTGTCATTAGCTTTCTGTATTTGAATGGTATTGTTTGACATCATCTAAGCGATATTTAGGTGACGTTGTTGCAAATATATTTAAATTATATCATACACTTTATATACCATATTGTACACAAATTACTAATCCATCTTTGTATCTTGTTTGATTAATATTTCTAAGGTTTGAATGATTTATACCCGGGTAAGCCATAAAATCGAAAATATTGTGAACGAGAAAGGGTGAACTTTTTGGTCATTATCGTTAGAAAAGTATGCATGATGTCGTTAACTTAAATACTCTCGTATTTCTTTTTAATAGTAAGCATGTTAGTGTCACAAAAAAAGATTCTTCTCATATCATAACTCTTCTGGTAAGTGTACAACTTGGATGACACAAATATTGATCAAATGTGTTAGTGAACATCATTAAGTTTTTCGCGTTAAAATCGATAACACAAATACATTGAAAGTTGGAAGGAGGCGGTCATTAAGAAGTAGAGTAGAGAAGTAGAGTCTATAACACTATGTCGTGCTTTTAAAATCTCTACTCTTCAGATCGAATAAGTTACATATTTTTAACTGTTAATTTACTGATAACAAAATTCCCCCTAAATTTATCATCACATATTTTCAACAACTTTAAGCACAAAAAATGTATTTCCAAATTACAACAACGCAAACGAAAACAAAATTTTTCTTCTTTTTATTAATTAAATGTTGAAAAAAATGTACAATTAAAATGATAATAAAAAATCTGATCGGAAATTATAACTAAATTCATAATTATATTTTTAATTAGGCAGTATAATAATGAAAAAATTTGAAATACTGTTTCATTTATAAATACTACGAGATGGGAACAAAAGAGAAATAAAATGTATTTAATTGAATGAATATTTATTAAATCTTAATTTAAACGAATTCTTTAAAACCAGATGACCCGTGCGAATATTTCGCACCGTTAGTTGTCATTTTTGTAAAATAAAATGAAAATAATTAATAGAAATTTTATTAAAAGTAAAAAAATATTAGTCAGTCGCCGTGGTCTAGTGGGTAGTGTGTTGGCTTATTAGACAAAAGGCCCGGGTTCGTATCCCAGGTCAGACATCAAAACGAAAAATCTTTCTTCGGCGACTTCCTCTCAGCAGATTTCTGGCAAAGACTCTGAGAGTAAAAATTGCAATGAAAAGCTTCTCAAAAATCTGTCGTTCGGAGTTGACTTTAAACTGTACGTCCCGCCACTCACGTATAAAATTAACGCACACAACATAAGTGGTGTAAGAAGCTAGGTCGTAATCCTGACTGAAGGGTTGTAATGGCCAATTATGTATATATGTATAAAAATATTAGAAATCATAATATCATCATACATATTAACATACATACATACATATATTTAAATGCTTTTAAAATACTTCTTTGAATACAATATTAGTGGTAATGACATGATCATCTTTAACTTGCCCGTACGAATCTTTAATACAAAAAAATCATACGCACTCGAGTAAAAGCGCCCATGTGAAAAGACCTGTTCTGGAAAATACAGTTCTCACTTTTGAAGGGTTTGGACTTGTGGTTTGTTTATCGTCATAGCAAAACCAACATACATAGGGAATTGTTTTCGTATCATTCGGAAAGGCACAGTTGGATCAGAAGGTGTAAGGTTGGTTCGGGGTATGAGTTCAGTTTTATCGGTATGAATAATTTTTGCTGACATGATGTGCTCTCCCAAGTTTGTTACGATTAGCCTGGTACCATTTACTGTTTAGCATTAAGATTTTTGATTAACATTATAATTGCATTTGTCTTTTCGAAAGCACGCTATTTATATTCTTACGTTGCACGTTATTTTTATTCTTATTTTTCTTAAAACCTTCTTAACTGTTAGATATTAGCTGACTCTTTATATATACATATATATTAAAGGACATCGTATCATAAAACAAACAATGTCATGACAATAACGACATTACCAAAATAGCTTTTACAACTTTATATATTATTATGTGGAATAGCATTGCAATTAAGCGACCCTGTTTATCGTACTTGATCTAACAACTACTGCAAAGTATTGCCAAAACAGCTTTTTACAACTTAATATGCATATTATATACTATATAACTGATGTAGTAATAAACGGCATTATAGTAAATAGCGGTATTGCCAGAATAGATTTTAATACATACTATATTATGTAGAACTGCATTACTATTAAACGGTCCTATATTAGCACGCTTGAACAAAAACATATAATCATAATGACAACATTATTATTATTATGCGGTTCTATATAAAATATAATTTTTATCAATGAAAATAATAATTTTTCAATTTCTAATTATTTTTCGTCATTGGTGTTAGATATTAGCTTTAAAATAAGATATCATTCATTAAATTTGATGCGGTGGTATGGGGGATATTTGCAACCGACAAAAAAGTGCTTTAGAAATAATATATATGATATTTTTATACGTGATGTGTACTCAATAAAACAAAATTTAAGTGAGATATCATTTTACTTTTTTAATGATGTCATTATGCGTGGCACACAAGCTTCTCTGTCACAGTTTCTCTGAGTGAAGTTCCTCCGAAATGTCGCAATTTTCGTGACCCAAGCGTATAAATCAGGCTGAATTTAATTGTGACATGTATTATGATGGTAAACATCACCGGTTTGTGTCTTATTTGCAAACACTTACTCTTTAAGCTGAAAAGGTGTAACATTTTCAAGTGATACAATTTCGGTTTCCAGTTCACATGCACTCAAATAGCTCGTGGCACGTAGCATCATTCTGTTGAAAGCACATGTTACTGGTAATGTCCGGACGAAACAATCCAGTCCAAATGAAGTTGGCCATCGTTTTCGTATAGTACCCGTTATTGAGAATAATAGCCTGAGAAAGTCTTTCTCAAAGAAATATAAACCAATGACGACACGCAGTCACTTTTCAAGATGCTTTGGATAATCTAGTTTAATACATGTTGGGCAATATTTGAATTGTAATTACTCTTCTTCCAAAAAATGTAAAGAGTTTAATTAATCCAATAGTTGTCTGAAATAAAATTTAATCTACAAATTTTTATTTAATTATTTCATACCAAATTATTAAGATTGTGTACATAGAATAGACAACCTTTCCCCATTTATAACTCGATACGCTATACTTTTCTATGTGTTTATGATGGGGTAACCCTGACATTATCCTTAATTCTTGTATACCAAAACAAGTTCATTTCCATGTTTAACTATTTAAGCACAAAATTTATTTAATTATAATCTCATTCCAGAGTCTAGTTTAAATACTTTACAGCAAATTTAATACACGAATTAGGATTTTGTTGTTCTATAACTTTTTTAACATTTTCTTTACTTATTATGGTACTTAGTGCCATTATTCCAACCTATCGCTAAAGTTGGGTTTAATAAAAGATACATTTAACTAGAGTTAACTGTAAAGTCATCTTAAAGCTTTTCTTTCATTATAACAACTAATTGATAAAATAAAGCGAACTTTTTCCAAAATATGGCAATGCCAAAGCAACACATTCTATTTTAAGAATATTCGTCGGACTGTTTACGTGGTCATATAAAAACAAAGCAGGCAACCAGTTACTACTGGACTTGCTATTCTGTGGTAAGAAATCGGGCGCTGTGTGGAGTAGCGTTGCGTGTGAAAAGAACAGTCGTTGTTTAAAGACCTCCGTTGTAAAGATCTGAGCTGTTAGCATACAAAGTCAATTATTGTTGTATTCATCAAGTTATAAACAGTGACGCACAAACGAAAAATAAAGAATTTATTTGAACCTAAATAACAATTTATTTTTATTTTGTTTGCAATCAACGAACTCAAATGTTAAACGTTTTTATCACTAGATTTACAACGCCAGTCAAAATGACTGGTTTTGCCTTTTTAGCCTTGAATATTGACTTTGTGTGAATATTTTCTCCGAAACTATTAAATGATTTTTATAACGACAACTAAATAAAATCAATAAGTCATCAATATTTTGATTTTGTGCCCACAATAAAAAAAGTAATTTTGTTTTTGGCACTTATACCGGTGCCAGTCATTTCGAATGTAATGTTTTCCTATTGAAACGATAGGTTTTTTTTGGAATAATTTACAACTTGTTGCAATTTTTCAGGTGGATTCTCATTTTTATATGGTAAAAATGGACAACGGTTCCTTCTAGTTCTGAAGAGAATAAAGAAAGCGGTGAAGATACGCAAGTGAAAAAAGAGAAGATGGAGGTGTTGTTGGAAGGTCATCATCCCATTGCAAATTCAAAGATTGATCTTGGAAGAGAAGTCAAGCAGTGCCTTTTTACTATTGATTGACCATAGAGCATATCAAAAATTGCACCTAATGAGAAGCCTCTAGAGTTTTAGGGAAGAAATGGACACTTTCACAGGATAAATGGAAGGCTTTCATTGGAATACAGTATGCACGAGCTTCCTAGGAAGTAAAACATTTCATGCTGTCGTATTTATGGAACAAAAATGGGGTCCTAAATTTTTTCTAAATCTGCGAGTAGCATGACTTTACAGAAATTTTACGTTTCATACCAGATAAGTTTGGAATAAAATTCTGGCTAGCTTTTAACGTTGAAACGAAGTACGTCCTAAATGGCATTTCTTACCTAGTAAAAGGTGAAACATGAAATTTGGCAACACCTCTTAGTGAATTTGTGTAGGAGGATCCCCTTGAACTAATAAAACAGTTTGTTGATGCAAATGTTTGCGTATGTTCGACTGAGGTTGGCACCCTGCATTTGTAGTAATGAGACTATAGGAGCCTTATACCTTAAAATGTAGGACTGTAACAACCGACAACCAATGCTTTTGACTGAAGAACTTTCTTTTAATTACCAGTCACCAGGTCAAGAGATAGCAAGTGTAGGTAACTGTTCAACAACTACTCTTCCAAAAAGCCCCCGCCCAATACTTAAATGGTGCCAAATAGGATTTTGCAATATCAACAAAAGTTCAATATGTTTCCGGAAAATGGACAGGAAAAAAGTTTGTATTTGTAAAAAATGTGATAAGGCCTAACTATTTTAAATAAAAACTAAATTACATTTTATATTTTATATTTTACCAATACTGTTTATTAATATCATAAAATATTATAGCAAATACAAAATTTACACACTGAAAAGGATATTTTTGATGCACACAGTCATTTTGACTGGTGTTGGTATAAATAAATATAAAAATTTCTTGGTAAATCTAGTGTTAATAAGATAAAAACGTAACAATATAATACGGATAGTTCAAAATAAACTTATCTTTAATAGTTGCAGATGGGATTATCTTCTCTTTAGCTTAAAGCTCACATCTACCTTATTGTCCACTTATAATAATGGAAAATAAATTATCTGTTTTCTCTGAATTTAAGTTTACAGCATATCATTGAAGCCGCTGTGGTCTAGTAGATAGGTTGCTGGCTTAATAGACGTAGAGCCAGGGTTCGAGTCCCAGGCCAGACATCAAAAGAAAAATACAATAAGTGTTTTTTCGGCAATTCTTTCTCAGCAGATTTCTGGGAAAAACTCTGAGAGTAAATAAAATTGCTATGAAAAGTTTCTCAAAAAACTGTCGTTCGAAGTCGATTTTAAACTGTAGGTCCCGCCACTTATGTATAGAATTAACACACACAACTAAAGTAGTGTGAGAAACTAGGTCAATAATCCTGACTGAAGGGTTGTAATTTGCAATAATGTATGTACATATCATATTCTCATCCGGAAATAAAAAATACTCTAACAACTTTTCTTAATTGAGTTATTCCACAGCGAGCTCTAAGAGATAAAGGCAAACAATTTTTTTTTGTTTAAATGTACAAAAGTTTTAGACATGTTTTGGACATAATAACCATAAGGAAACGGAAACCCTCATATTTGTTTTGTATTTTATTCAAATTATACACGTTATATACTTAAGTAATACAAAAAGTGAAACATGGCCCTTAACCCTCGTCAAATTTTATTTTGTTTGCTTATGTTTTGTGCAAAAACTGATACAAGATAATTGTGTTAAAGAGACCAAGCAGAAAATTCTGTCTCTTGCAAATCCGAAAACTCCAGCAGGAGTAACATGTTAAAAATATATTCTGAAAAAGATCAACTTGCGAGCTTATGGAAAGGGTGGTAGGACGATTACACTTAGCAGCAGAAAAAACAAATGAAGGAGAGATGCACACATTTATTAAATCAAACATGTTGGAAATCGGGATGAAGAGTTGTTTCTTACTAAAAGTAGTTACATTTGGACTCATCAGACTAGATAACAGGTTTCCAATCAGATGGAAAGCAGTACTGCTAGCGCCAATCCAGGGAACATGTTCAAAGACCATGATAAATATAGCGGTAAAAATATAATGGTTTGGGGATGCTTAATATAGTGGCATGTTAGCCCTCTATATTTAGTAGATGATATCATGCGAAAAAAGACTAGCATGGTGATCCGAAGTACACAGCAAAAATTGTAAAAATATGGGGTGGGAAACAAAATTTTCAATTATGAAATGGCCGGCACAAAGTACCGACCTCAATCTGGTTGAAAATCTTTGGCCGTTTGTGAAAATCCGGCTCGGAAAGTACGAAACAGCCCCAACAATGGTCATACTTTGGGATCGTATAAATACGAAATGGAATTGATTTCCGAAACATGCTATTGATCATTGGGTAAAAAGCATCTCAAATCGCGTAAATTAAGCTATTCTAATAAGGGTCTATGGACTAAATATTGAAATTGTGTTTGTTTCTTGAATTTTCTTGAAAAGTGCTAAATTGAGTTTATGCGTGTTATTTTCGCTTTTTCATTCAAACTCATTGAATTCATTTCATTAATTATTCTTTTTTTACTGCTATTTGTTAAGAATAAAATTAAGAATTAAAATTAATTTTTGTTTTGTATTTGCTGGTATGGTTTTGTGTTTGTGGATGACGAAACTCAGTATAGTAAACATGCACACACTTCTGCTCGCCACTGGATGTATGCAACAGGCATTTTACTGGGCATCGAATACACTTTGTTTAATTTTTTTACAATTTATGTTGAATATGTAGAATACGCGATGGACAAACGAGACTCTAGTGTATATAATTAGAACAATTAAGGATTATATTATAGATATTACGAGCTCACTAAAGCAAACTTTATGCTCAGTTTAGTATAAGAGAAGCACATTACATTGTTGAAATCGTACCCTCAACTCTAACGCTAATAGGCTAGCACACTACCCATTAGACCACCGTGGAACCCAATAGATTAATTATCTCTAATGACGCGAACAGTATACAGACGTTTCTCACAGCAACAGAATTACGGAAGACAATACGGGCACATCCTTTATAGGTAAAGGACAGTACAATAAATCCTTAGATAGCAAAAATAATTACATTTTGCTTTTAAATTTCAGTTTTGTTATATAAATCAATTGATGCTGAGAAAAAATCTACACTTAACATATTCCTATATTTATACCTTCCCAAAAACGTTTAAAATATGAGTTCTTTGATTGCACACAACATAAAAACAAATATGAACATTTACAACTTAACGAATTCAACAACAATTGCTTATTCGTTATTCTCCTTTACATTCTATTAGAGTAAGCACTAGATTTTGCTTTTCATCTTAAAGTTAAGCGATGTTACACCGTTTTCCTTTTCGTAACAATATTTTATCTTTGCATGTAGTTAAAAAAATTTCTTTAATATATTTTTATTTAAAAAAAAATCATTTTTATTTAATTCAATTAAAAACAATTTCAGCATATTGCGCATTGTTTGCAAAATAAAGAAATTGTAAAATAAAAAAAGATTCGGAGTGCCACACGTAAATTTTATTTCCGATGACATCACCGTTTTGTGAATCTACCACTTGCAGTTATCTCTATCCAGTCTGTCTCCAGAACAATTTCATTTTGACCTTAAGTGTACTTTGCAGCGAATTTATGTTTAAAAATGTACGTCCAGTGCTTGATGTATGCTACGCTTTTACTATATGTACGAATATACTATCATACACGTCTACAACACTATAAAGAAATTCCAATCCACCTATTAACTATTCGGGAGTAACTGGTTTACAAGGAAGACCAAACAGCTAATTTCAATGGACATTATAGTGATACGTTAACTACTTATCTTCACCCCAAGTAAGCTTCATTGCGAAACAGAATTGTTTGTTATAAATTCTTATATTACGCCAGTTTTCAATATGCGTAACAGTAACAATTGCAATTCTTAGGTACTTTATATGTCCATACGACAAGCTAATCACGTGAAATTTTCTATATAATAGAGGGAAAAGGCCTACAAGTTAAGAAGGATGACGAATCGATATTTCACCATACAATATTTAGTTTACCTATTATTGTTTAGATTACGTTAAATTGGAAGACCCCTCAAAAAGTATAGCTAACTTGATACCGTTGTAATACTACTCCGTCATGCAACTATAGCACTTGGTTTTTGTCACGTAGTTATTACGATTATTTTGTGAATGTGTAAATTCTCTTCAAATCACCTTTGACTGACACTAAATTCTGGGTTCCTAACAATCTTTCATTTTTAGACCCAAGTGCGGCTATAAAGATAAGATATATCTTCTTTGTCGTTGTTTCAGCTTCAGCAGAAGTTGAAAAAGTTATACTTCCAGCCTCTGAGCATATGTTGAGTTTTACATCTTAATATACTACGTAGCGATGGGTGGTTAAGTTTGAGGAACATATTATTTATGTTGGGTAATTTTAATCTTGTAAATGACAAATTTCTGTATGAATACTTCCCTAGTTCATAGTCTTATTTGATACATAACTGCTCATAAGAACACATCAGTCAGGATTATTGACCTAGTTTCTCACACCACACTGTTGTGTGTGTTAATTTTATACATTAGTGGCGGGATCTACAGTTTAAAGTCGACTCCGAACGACAGATTTTTTGAGAAACTTTTAATGGCAATTTTATTTTTACTCTCAGAGTTTTTGCCAGAAATCTGCTGAGAAGAAATCGCCGAAAAAATACTTTTTATATTATTGTTTTGATGTCTGGACTGGGACTCAAACCCTTGCTTTTACGTCTAATAAGCCAAAACACAACCTACTAGACCACGGCGACTTAACATAGCCTCATTATCTGCATTAAAAATTTAAGCTTTATACAATCTTCAGTATGCACCTTTATTGCGTAAATCGCAATAGAAGCCATTATTGAGCTTAATATTTTATATAAAACTGCAATTAATAATTGCGCAATAAAGAGAAAAATTGATATAATATTGAGTAGAACTTAAAATGCAGCATTGTCATAAATGCGTTTATATTTATATTGAAATTTGACAACTCAAATGTCAACAACGACAAACAAACACTGATAAACTAATAAACAACACTTATTTTCGCAATCAAAACAAGAACAATAACAAGTAATATAATATAATATGGATATATTATTATGCCTGAACGCTTAAAATATTGTACTCAATTAATCGAATATCGACTTAATGAAAGTGCATATCTGAAGAAAGCAGACAACACAAATATTAATGGTGCCACTAGAATTTTATTTTATTGACGTCATATATTACCTTTTATGAAACATATTTTAAGTCTATTTATAAGTGTTATTATTTCGATAGTATTAATCCTCATATTGCCAGCACAAAAACCCTCATTGCCAGCACTAATTAAAGTTAAAGTAAAGCAACGCAATCTTTGTCTCTTGTCCCGCATCCTTTAAAGGAATTACTTCTATGTACATTCAAGTGTTCTAGTGGGTTGTTCGGAAAGTAATTTCGTTTTTTTTTTTTTTTTTTTTTTTGGTATAATGAAAGACAGTTTTCGTATAATAAACAAATACTTTATTGAATTATATTGAATTTAATAAATTTAACCTCAATCCGATCCCTCGTGTGGTTATTCGCCGGTTCCCATCAACTATTGGCCTTATCGCGTTTTTATCAGCTTCAAATTGCCAGACCGAAATTTAACGAACTAGTTCTGGCACTGACGTACTGTCAATATAACTTCTCCATACACATCGGTCAGTTTATTTCTGGCTTGAATAGCATTTTTACCCTTTCTGTAGTAAAAGAGTAGGATATGTCGAAAATGCTGCTTATCGCCCTCCATATTTAAAAGGGCACCAACCGAAAACTACTGCATAGAATTAATTAAAATTCTTCACACACAAGCCTTACTATATGAGCTCTCAAAACATATCAAAACATATAAATGGCATAAATGTAAACTTGGGTGCAAAAAAATTTAATTAAATCCTCTGTCGGGAAAAACGAAATTACTTTCCCAACACCCCAATATTCTTGGAAGAATCTCAAAACATATAGTATGAATGGATTTCTTGAGAGAATTTAAAAGAGAAAAAATTTTTTTTGAAAAATATTTCAAATATATAATATTCGCAGTATTATTAATAAATAAAAAATTTCTTTTATTAGCATTTTTAGTTTCATTATACGAATTTCGTTTAAAAGAAAAGCAAAAAATTCATATAAAATAATTAAAAATAATTTTTACTTTTCAAAATAATTTCATCCCTACAATAAATCCTTGCGTACGTTTCGTTTTTTTTTTTTTGTTGACCTGGAACTAAACTAACTTAAATGTTCACAAAACCATGTAACTTGTGCAGTAAATAAAGAACGGATGTCCCATAATTAACTTGGGGTTTGAATCTAAAATTTATTACTTGCTTGTTATATCACATAATATAAAAACCGAAAAAATAAAATAAAATTCTGAATCCAATTTTAACAAGTTTTATAATTTTCATTTCCTCAAGAATGAACTGTTGACAATATAATACCGTGTATAAATTGGTTTGCACTTGCTTGTGGTATATAGTTGCGGTGAAGTGAGTATGGTCTTCCTAAGCCACAAAATGTAAATTCTAAACAACATTTTGTAGAACGAAATTTCGAAACAATTAAAGAAAAGTAATAAAATAAAACAGTTTAAAGAACATTTTGTAGAGAATATACATATAAAGGGTGATTTTTACCTATTACATTTTTGACAACATTGGTTTAAAAAGGTCACGCACGTTTTGTGTTTTATTTCACTGTCAAACATCTTCAGTTTGGTCTACAATTTAACCATGAATCGTCTTACAAGCGAACAACACTTGCAAAATATTGATTTTTATTATCAAAATGCGTGCTCTGTTAAGAAAGTTCATCTCGCGCTTCATCCATTTTATGGTGAGTTTAATGGACCCACTGAATCGCCTATTCGGGATATTGTGACTAAATTTCGCACTAATTTTACATTGTTGGACATTAAACCACCAACACGTTTTCGTAGAGTGCGAACTGAAGAAAATAGCGCAACTGTATCGGCCAGTGTTATCGATTCGTCGCCGTTCGCTGCCTGTTGGACCTCTGTTACTCAACAATGTGGAAAGCAAATGAGAATTTTTATTGAATGGGCTCTTGGAAAGAAGTTGGAAAGCTATCTAAAACTCAACCATTCTGAAAGAATTTCACATCAGAAATTTTCGCGTGATCTTCGTCTGTAAGTGAATACTGTGCAGACGAAGATGAGTAAAGAATTTTTTGTTTCCTATTTAGTTCTGTTTGGTATATTTGAGCCAATGGTTGAGTTTTGTCCTATCGTCTAATAAGCCAACGTACTACCTACTAGACAACAGCGACTTCATTAGCTTCGGTTTCAGAATATTTATCCTTAGCTAAGATCTTTTCACAAATACTAACTGCTTTTAAGCGGTGTGAAAATTAAGTTCCTCTTAATATGACAATTAGCTAAAAAAAAAATTAACATAAAAAAGTAAACATTTTGAAAAAAAAAAATTCCACTGCAGTTGGCCATGTTGGATTTTATATTGACGATAGTACACTTAATATTTAATTCGCTTTTCGAAATATATTACGTCTACGCACCATACTTCCTGTATTGTAATAGTTACTCTGAAAAGTATGCTACAAAATAGAGCGCAATTCTGTCGTATACGAAATTACGAGAATCTAATATCACTCATACGTTCCGTGAATGAGTTTTTGAGTAATTGATTCGCGTATATGATGAACTACTAATTAATGTATGTAAGAATGTATGTATAATAATTAATTTATAACAATTAAATCATTATTTGACTTAAAATCTAGCCAAAAAATTAAAAATAAATGTCATAAAAACTCTAGTCATTGGCACAAAAATTCTCTCACAGTTTTTGTCAGAAAGAAATATATCTACATATTTCGTTTTAATATCTAACTATGTGTTGAAACCAACAAAGTTCATACTAGACTACGGCGACTCCGCTATTCGTACAAAGTTCATATAATGACGTTCTTGTATTTCTCTTCATCACGCAACTATTTTGTGAAATTTGCAATATTTCATTTACGATTCTTTATTTATTATTTTTTTTAAGAAAAATTTTTAAATAGAAAATCAAGTATGAGTTAGAACAAAAAGATTAAAAAAAAAAATTATAAACAAAAAAGGAATGGAATCAAGAAATAGAAAATTAAAAAATACTGGAATTTTTTTGCAGAAAATTTTAAAATTTTTTACGGTCAGTAGGTACTTTCTTATTAGATGGATTATGAGAATGACATATATGAACTCATACCCTGTTTAAAGCTTAATATTTGGAATTTAAAATTTTTTCTTCCATTTTAAATTTTTTATTATTTATTTTGCATACACTTTATGTTATTGCTGTTATTGTGTTTGACCTTTGTTTGTATTTCAAATAAGAAAAATATATTTTAGTTCACATGCTTTTGGTTTACCATGACTTAGGAAGAACTATCTGCCATATACACCACTGACAACGGTTCCCTCATCACTTCTTTGTTAAGAAGGTGTTTGTTATCGTAAAAATCAATGCATCTCAAGGCAATAAAGGAATAACACGGCTTTTTTAAAGCAAATGCGGAAGAACGTATATAATTTGGTGATTCCCCTTTTTAGTTTTACAAAATAAATAGAATCTAAGGATTTCTTGTGTTAAAAAAACAAAAAACAACAAAAAAAAACGCTCAGGAATTAGAATTCTATAGTCCATTATGTATTGCAAGCACTAATTCTAATTTCTGGAATTTCTAATTACTGGAGATTCTAATCTGTAATATAGCATGATTTTATGGTTGTCAATACCAGCAAAACATTTCATGTGCATAAACAAAATAATATCTAATTTCATATGGGCAGCGACCACTTGAGTGAATGTTGCTGACCGTCACTGTAGCGTATGACACAATAGTAATGCGCACACGCGACGATCATTTGACACTTTGTTGAGTGATCGCCGGCAGTATTGATATGCATATAATATGCTCTATGTGTGTTGTTGTTGTATTGCATAGCTAGTGATCGTGTGTGGCTCTCTTCACGTTTTATCGTGGGAATTATTATGTACAGCGGACGCGTGTCATATGACATCCACTTGTCTCACGATAAACACACTCGCAAACCCTTTAATATATTGTTAAGTATTGATCGTACACACAAACATGTGTGATAGTATTAAGCTGAACAAAAATAGTATTAGAAGTAAGGGTTGATTTGGGATTGTCAAATCAGCAAAATTTTAGTATAAAGAAGGGACATTTTCCCTCAAGAAGGAATTAATAATAAGCAGTCAAACAGTGTGCCTCAGAGTGCACTTAGACAAAACAAACAAAAAAATCTTTTATTCATATTCTACAGTAACCTTCTACTGTATTTACATTATAATTCAATAATTTATACTATTAACTACATCCCCCATATATCTACGCAAAAAAGTGAAATTCACATATATACCAACTGCAATAAAATTTCAAGGTATTGTAGGTTGCAATTTATATTATCTAAGGAATATGTGACTACATGTGTTGTGCGCTGCCCATAAGTGCTGGATTATTTATTCGTTTTAGCGAATGAATAATAAATCATTTACTGAAGCATAGAATATGGAATATGAAAATTATATTTTAAACTCATAACCAAAATTTAGTTTTAAATAATACTTTTTTGTTTATTTTTGTTGGGCATTACGAGTTTACGATATAAAATTAAATTAAAAAAAAAAAAAAAACTTTAAAAAATGTATAAAAACAAAATTATTGAAACAAATAGAATGAAAAAATATTTATTTATGGTTTTTTTTTTTTAAGTTAATAAAAATTTATTTTTTACTCGGATATACGCAAAGCAAGAATATAAACAATCAAGTTTACTAATTAAAAAATGCTTCTCTTTCAATTTTAAAATAAAATAACATGAAAATGTATAGAATATTATAACGTGAAATTGTCAAGTGAAAGAACAGAATTCGTCGAACTTGTTTTAATTTATTTATTTTAAATTAATTTATATACTTAAGATGTATTAAAACTGTATGAATCTTTTAAGAGGTATGTTCAAAAAATGTTTCTAAGATACCATAGACCAAAATTTTTTTACAGCAAATTTTTAAATGCGTTACGAGTTTTATTTAAGAGCTTGAGAAATTCTAATGGGATTAACGAGTGTTCCAGCAAGGTCTCCCGGACTTTGACGATCTATAATTTTTCATTTTGTTGGAGCTTAGGAACACGTTAGAGAGAAACGTTATATTTCCTAATATTTATTCCTGGTAATAATCTGTATCCTAAAGAGATTTCCTTTTATTTAAGATTTCATTATTATCATTATAATTTTAATTTGATAAATCACTGAATATCTGCCGATATTATTTTCATTGACAGCAACACTTCAAAAAATAAATTAAACAGTTAACATTAATTAAACGCAGAAATCCAATTTTCTACACAAAAACACAAAAAAAAAATGTATTGATTAAAATTAAAGAACAATAGACGAATAAAAATTATTTTCTTTCAAAGTTATAAAATATGCCTACAATATGTGTACTCGCATGTTGTAAAGGAAACTGGAATTTCATTTTCGTTTTATTTTGAATTTATAACCTTATATTAGTTTTTCCTCATCCTGTCACTAAAATAAGTTGATCTAGTAAAATAAACGAACACCCATTCGCAACTTGCATGACATGGCCCATATTTTTACCTAGAAAAACTACATGGTGGTTCGAAAACGAGAGAGAAATGTGCAGAGGGTGATGCAACTTATTGTGAGCACACACAAATAACGCTGAGGACAGCAATCTGATTATGAGTATTTATAAATAATGATGATGCACAATTGCAAACAAGGGAAGTTTCAATTTTAATGCTGCATTTTGCGTAAACTAAACTCAAATATATTCCTACAAATACATTCTGCACTAATTAAGAATGTAAATGTTGCTCTTTCTCATGGTGGGTCTCTTGGACTGCCATTGTATTGTATTTCAACAGAATTCTTTGCATTTTTAGAGTTCATTTAAATCAGAAAAACATAACATAAACACAATTGTTTCCCAATAACTGATATATTGCGAAATGCGCAAAAGCATATACAGTAGCAGGAAAACAGTTTTCATTTTTTAAGTTTCGTTTAATGTATGTTACATATGTACATAGCAGAGATCAGTAATGAAGCGTTTTTTCGCTACTCATAAGTATTCATGAAATTTTGAGTATGAGTGAGTCAACAGTATTGAAATTCAACTACTTTGTTTCATTCGTACTCGTCACGACATTGATTGACAAATACAGGTTGCAATGAGTATGAGTCCAATATTGACATCAAACTCATAACATTCGAAATATGTTTGATTCATACGCCTACTTATTCAGATTCATAAGTTTAGGAAAATACTTATTATACTTACGAATGATTCGAGTGATTCGAATCAGGTATACTCTAAAGCAACCATGGTCCGTTAAGAACTGTGTAAGGGTAAAAATTTACCTGGTCATGCTTCCTTCTAGTCCATTCTTCTATATTTGGTATCAATCGACTCAAGCTGCCACCTATTCCTTGCACCGCCATTCGTCCTGGTCAGGGTGCAATTAGCCCCGTTCTCTTATTTGATAAGTGTCTTCTTCTCTCTAAATCCACTAATATTCGAAGGGCATCATTTCCGCAATCAGCAAGGCTGCTTCCGTAGATACTGTGCGGAAGGCAGAAATTACTCCACTCCCATCTTATATGTCTTCTTGTCCATGGCCTCGGCCACAGGGGCTGCATATAGAGCAATTCGACCAAACTCCTCTCATCAGCACTTGCCTCTTCTCCTGCTTCTTACGTCCCAGGTTAGACATTATCCGCGCGAGTGCACCTTTTGTCGCCGCACACTAATATACGCAAGATGTTCCTTGAATGTGAGTCTGTTATCTATTATAACTCCTAGGTATTTGATTGACTGCTTCGGTGTTACCCTTTGTTCACCAACCGTTATGGTGATGAATTCCATTTTCTTCATACTGCTTACTAATACTACATCCGTTTTATGGTCAGCAAGTTTTAGACCTACACTTGCGATCCAGCTTCTAACTCTGCCCACTGCTGCATTACACGGTCGTTCCAATTCATCAAAATGTTTGCCTCTTACCGCGAGAGCAATATTGTCCGCAAATCCAAATATTTGATCGCCCGTAGGAAGCCTAAGCTTTAGTACACCGTCATACATGGCGTTTCATAGTATTGGGCCCAACACCGAACCTTGTGGTAATTCTGCTGTTATATTGTATGACTTTCTGCCTTCGTCTGTGTCATATAGAAGCACACTATTCTTAAAGTAGTCTATTATGAGTTCCATATCTCAGTGCAGGGGTGGGCAATTTGTATTTCACTAGTGGTAAAATGGACAAATTTGGCTACCTCAACATTTTGAAGGCAAATGTAAAGCAAAATACCGAGAAATTAGACATAGCGAACGATTTTGCTTCTTACCAGGACAATCATTCCAAGCATACGTCAGGTGTGGCAAAGCTTTGCTTGATCCATAATTGTCCAAATTTATATAAACCTCTGCACAGAGCCCAGATCTCAACGTAATTGAATATCTTTGGGAGGAATTAGCGAGAAGAGTATATCGACAACAATTTAAAACTTTTGAATCAGCTTAAGGCGGTTTTATGGGAGCCTGAAGCTACAATATGCCAAATCAATTCCAAAACGTTTACAAGTATTAATTGTTGTCCTTTGTCATTTTTAGCAATGGTGCTCTCATATGTCCGATTATGCGTTGAGCGCAAAAAATTGAGTTAATTTCCTTTTTCTTTATAAAATTACCGTTAGCATGAAAAATTTTGT
Organism: Sarcophaga peregrina; assembly: GCA_014635995.1. Lineage (NCBI taxonomy): Eukaryota > Metazoa > Arthropoda > Insecta > Diptera > Sarcophagidae > Sarcophaga > Sarcophaga peregrina. The sequence continues at coordinate 38,223,992 of CM025792.1, read as the reverse complement.
AATTTTTTTTATTAATCTGAAAGTCTGGAATATAGAGTGTAAGCAAAAAAACATACATTTAATATATTCTTTTTAAGTTTTAAGCCCATAGATATCACACAAATGCTTGTCCGATTATGCGATGGAGCCACTGTATGTATAGAATTTCCAAATAAAATAGAGTACAAGTATACTAAAAAATGTATTTCTTTCCTTTTTTATAACGAACGAACGAACGTGTGCATGTACACAAAATAAAAAGTTCATTTTTATTATTAACAAAAGGAAAAATTTATGTTCCTTTAATTTATTTCCTTGAATTATGTGTGTTCATATAAAAATATTTTCAACACATTTGATTAAAAAATAAGGTGCAGAAATGAACATACGTTGCAAAAAATGGAAATAATAAAGGACATCCAAAATTTTTTTGTCATTCATTTTATGTAAAGCTTCAAAAAATTTTTTTTTTGTTTTTTTTTTACCCGTTAGATTTAGATTTACACGTATTTGCTTTGTTTATGATTTTTTTTTCGCTGCGTAAAACTCGTTCGTTAAGTTTTGCCAGAGAGCATAGTAATTGGACAATAGATGACTGGAAGCCTGTAACTATCAAATCAAAACTTAATTGTTTAAAGTCACGCTGGGAGCGTAATCGTATGGAGTTGTTTCACATGTCATATGATGGTACCTTTGATAAATGCAATAAATAAATGCAATAAATAAATGCAATACTGAAAACAAAAGACTATCAGCGTCTATTGAAAACTCATGTTTCCTATCCTGCAGGAAAAGAATTTTTACAGAAAAATAACAAACTGTAGGACACTTCCAAAATCGCTACCCTAGCAAAATTTCTTCTTAATGCAGTGACCACCTCAATCCGATTAATTAATTAGTGATCAAGGTTGAGACAATACGGATCCATAATTTTGGACATACTTTGGCAGCGAATTCTGCTCAAATAGAAGAGTGTTCACAAAAAAAAAATTTTTTGAAAAATTGGTTAAAATGGCTTTGAACTGCGTATTAAAAGTACCATCTTCCTATAAGTTTTTGTTTGATTCAAAATTAAGTACAATAGAGTTGTTTTAATTTTTCTAACTCTTTTAAGAACATGAAAAGTTCAGTTTCGAATCATTTAAGAATTTGAAAAGTTCAGTATCGAATCACAAATTATTTTAAAATAAATTAACTTAAAATAAATGACAAAAAATTTTTCCATTTGCTTTATTATTTTCATATTTATAAAATATAAACTGCACTAACGTCCAGGCATGTCTTCATATATATATCTATATGGTTTGTTAGTCTTTATTTTAATTTTTATACTTCACAAGCTAAAACCCGGTATGCTTCGCTACTCCTTTCGATATCTATATTTATATATATATAAAAAGGAATGTGTGTTTATTTGCTTTTGGGTTTGTTTGTATGAAGTCTATAGACGGGTAAACGGCTGGACCGATTTCCTTGAAATTTTAACAATACTTCCGGCGGCACTAAATGTTGAAGATCGTAGCCTCTCTCCTTCTAGGTGCGCATCCCGTTGATCCGGCGTCTCATCAGTTCTTGACCTTGATGATAGGGATCGTTTTCATTTAAGATATGTATCACATTGATCAGGTGTTTCAGAAGCTCTAGATGATTATACTCATATTCTCTCTCTTTCTACAAGTACATCTCGTTGATCTGGCGTTTCTGTATCATCTGCTCTTTGCGATCATATTATTTCAAGTTCTAACCGTTCATCACGTTGAACTTGAGTCTCAGCAGCTCTAGATATGGAGGCTCTAGACCTTTCAACACTCAGACGAACATCACGTTCCTCGGGAATTTCGGCAGCCCTTTGTGATTGTAAATTAACTGGAATTTTGATGCGTTTAGAAAGCGAAGATTTTTAGGTGGCATTTTTTTTTTTTTTGGTTTTTAAATTATCACAATATGATCACTCACAAAATAAATGTTTAACTCGTTTAGAATCTGGGATTCAAATAGTTTGCGAAAAACATCATTGGACAAATATACCATAGCAGGTAAAATTTTTTTATTTTAAAGATAAAAAATTTTGGGCAATAGAAAATATTTAATATTTTTTATTAGGGAGATCATAAATGGCCCGATCATAAAAGTTTGGTCTATATTATATAACCACATGTAACAATTGGTTCTTTAAAAAGTTGTGAATGTTGTAGGTAACTAAAAAATTTAGGCAGTATTGTGTCACCAGTGGCCTGTGTCTATTGTTAATGGTTCCTAAGTTACACATATCCTAAACTATGTATATGTTTCATTATAATGAAATAGATATTGGAATGAGCATGCAATACACATGACTTTACCTGCAATACTTTATCAGATATATGATGTTTAGTATTTACTTTCTGTCTAAGAATCCATATAAAAATAGAGTCCATTTACTTCCCTAAACAGAAATGTTCATGCGTGTGTTAAAGTGGTTCATGCTAGATTCTAGCGCTAATAGATTTTCATGTACACGAAATTTTATATCATATAGTCCAGCGTTTTTATCCACATATGGATTTCAGTGTTGCATAGATATAAGAAGTTTTATGGGAAGCATCACGTCCCTTTTCCTAGTCAGCGAATTTTTATCTAAAATATTTATATTGATACTAAAGTGGATTCGACAACATTTTAGGACTCTATTATATTTTCTTAGATACATATATTAATTTAATATTTTTATAGGAGGTGACACGCCCATTACAACAATTTTGTTCATGTAGATGTCAAAGTTGTCCATACACAATTTGAGGAATCTAGCTATTGCAGTTTATAAGATATGACACATTAAATACTTGAAATTTAAAAATAGAAAATAGCCTTTAGTTCCTTCATGCCTACTATAGCCAATTCGTCGATTTTATTCATATAAACGTCAAAATCGTCCGTACAAAATTTGAAGGCTCTAGCAGTTGAAGTTTATGAGATATACGATATTAAATACTTATTGGGTATGTGAGCGTGGCACCTCGCCTACTTGAAATTTAAAAATAAAAAGTAGCTTATAGTTCCTTCCAAACATAATTTAAGGTATTTTTAAAATTTCAGAAAATCGTTCCAGCCGTTTAGCTGTCAATAAACCACAAACAAATAAACATACATTCCTTTTTATAACGGGTGATTTTTAGCTGTTATCTTTTTGGGAACACTGGTTTAAACAGATCACGCACGTTTTGTATTTTGTTTTGCTATCAAGCATCTTCATTTTGGTAATTTTTTTAATTTTACCACGAATCATCTTACAAACGAACAACGATTTCAAATCATTGAATTTAATTTTCAAAATGCGTCCTCTGTTAAGAAAGTTCATCGCGCGCTTCTTCTATTTTATGATTAGTTTAATCGAACCACTGAAGCGGCTAATCGGGCTGTTATGGCAAAATTTCGCACCAAATTTTCATTGTTGGACATTAACCCACCAACACGCTTACGTAGAGTGCGAACGGAAGAAAAAAAATCGCAGCTGTATCGACCAGTTTTAATGATGCGTCGCCGTTAGCAGCATTTGGGCCTCTGTTACTCAACAACGTGGAAAATTTTGCGGAAGAATTTAGGTGTAAAAGCCTTTCAAAAGAGTTGCATAACATGTGGTTTCAACAAGACAGTGCCACATGCCACACAGCATGCGTAACAATGGACTTATTGAGAGGCGAGTTCGGTGAACATTTTATTTCACGTTCGGGCCTCATCAATTGGCCGCCTAGATCGTGCGATTTAACACCTTTAGAATATTTTTTGTGGGGTTATGTTAAAACTCATGTCTATACAGACAAGCCCGCATTCAATTGACGCATTGAAAGACAACATTGAAGCATATATTCGTGAAATACCGGCCGAAATGTTGGAAAGAGTATGCCAAAATTGGACTAAGCGGATGAACCATTCGAGGCACAGTCGCGGTCAACATTTGCGTCAAATAATCTTCAATGCATTATATGGACCGTACTATCGATTCAAATAAAGGATTTCATACATTTTTCTGAATTTTATGTTTTTTTTTTTTTAAATTTTCCTATAGCTCTTAAAAAATCACCTCTTTTATATAGATTATATTTGAATTGGCCTCTTAATGACATTCCATTTTATATCATTTAAGGAGTTCATCTTTATTTAATAATTTATAAATGTAATACGAATTTCAATAATTGTAATGTAAAATATTGTAAATCGTTTTTTTTTTTTTGGTATGCAGTAATATTATAACGTGAATATGATTACAGAAGAGAATTCAAATCCTTGACAATAACAAATGATGCAAATTTGCATCACGAGAAATAGCATCCAACAGTACAGATGAGTCTTGAAAGGGCAGACAGTAAGTAAAATTGAGTATATTTTAGCTACTTTATGGTACATTAATCACAATCGCAGTCAGTTTTAAAATTGCCAGCAAATCAAACCATATGAAAATCTTCTGCAGCGAAGTTAAGGAAGTGTACGTTTCTTTCCTTTAGGATTGATTGTATTGTAGAAGTTCTAAAACTATACTGACAACGTAATTTAATTTAATTTTTTTATTGTTCATTTTTGTTTTTCCAAAACATTTCAATAAAAACAGTTTTAGGCAAATGCATTTAATACGTTGACCGCCATGGCAGGAAAGAAAGAAAGCAGCGAGTTATTTCGTATTTGGGAGTCAACGTTACAAGCATATATTGATCAAATTGTTTAGTTTTTTTAACTTTTCTTATCTATCTATCGATTTTTTTATAATTATCTATCCAATAGCTATGACTACTTTAAAACACGAGTACAGAAACTAAATGCCTTCAAGTGCATTTGAATGTTGCTAAAACGCATTAGATCCTAAAGGTGTACAGTTCGTCAAGAAAATGTTTTGATATACCAAAAAATAATCGAATTTAAGTTTTATAATAATTTTCATTATTATTTATTGTATTAACAAAATCAATTTTTTTATAGTCTGTTAAGTAATGACTAGTAGTTTGATTACTTTTTTTTGAATGGTGAAATAATGATTGCAATTACGATTATTTTTGATTAAAATAGTTAATAATTGATTACGATTACAATATAATCAAAAAATAATCAGGATTACAGGCGATTAGTCTAATAATTAAAAAGAATCAAAAGTAACCCAAAACTAATCAAATCGTGTTCATAAATTACTTTCAAATTCTTTTTGAAAATTTTAAAATAACCAAAAAGAATTACTGAAAACAATTTCATTAGTTTTGGATTTTCTTTTGAATATTTGAAAATAATCAAAAAGAATTTGAATGTTATTATTGAACACGATTTGCTGTGTCATCCGCATACGTAGCAGTAGTTATATCCTTGCTTATTGGCATATCTGAGGTATATATTGTATAAAGAACAGGACCCAGTACACTACCCTGACGTATTCCTGCTTTAATGTCACAAATTTCAGAGAAAGTGTTGTTTATCTTGATGTAGAAGTAACGATCCGTTATGTAAGATTTTTGCAATAAATAAAAATGTGTTGGAAGAACTTCTTTCAACTTGAATAGTATGCCCGGGTACCATACCCTATCGAATGCTTGCTTAAAATCCAAAAATATCGCTGAGCAGTATTGTTTAGTTTCGAGAGCATTTCTTATCAATTTAATAACCCAGTGGCATTGCTCTGGAGTCGCATATTTTTCCCGAAAATCAAACTGATAATTTGGAATAACTTTTCTGTTGTTCAATATTTTTTGTAATCTTTCAAGAAAAGTTTTTCAAATATTTTAGAAAGACAACATAGCAAACTTATTGCCCTATAAGAGTTTATCACAATTTCTGGATTATGTATTGTAACCTAATAATTGAATTATATATTAAAGTAAGGTAAAGTATAGCTTTTTTCGGAAATAATTTTATATCTTTGGCACTAATTTTGTCATATCCTGGAGTTTTCTTGATGTTCGGCTTCGATATTTCTAATACAACCTCTTTAGGTTTTATGTGTGTAATAGGAAAATCCATTAAACATGGGATATCTAAATAGGATGTGATATTGTAAAGTGGATTCTAGGTATTTGGAAAAGGCGAGCGCTGCACTACGATCTGATTTACACCATGAATCATGGAGATCTGTAATGGGCACATTTCTTTTTGTTGGCCTTTTTAAGTATTTTGTAGCCTTCCATAAGTTGATTTCATCGTTTCGGTTGTATTTTTATTTTTTATCTCTTTTAGTCGGTCTTTGAGCTCAGTTAGTGTTTCTATTTAAATTTCTTTTATCAACCGGATTTCTGGTTAGTTTCCATAATCGTCTAAGTGTTCTTTTACTCTGTATAAGATGTCTGATCTCAGCAGAAACAACAACTCTATTTCTGCTAATAGTTAATGGCGTTGATAAATAAGCTGCCTCATGCACTAAATTTGTAAAATTTTCTACAGCACTATCCAATTCTGCACAATCTTTGATTCTTATATTAAGATTTATATTTCTATCTAACCAATATTTAGAGGAGTCGATATCGGTTTTTGAAGTTGTGCCATAAGATTCTCTTCCTTTGGGTAAAAATGTGTCATAGTTGACTATTAGTGGTGAGTAGTCAGAGCATATATCATCGGTATCTAAAATGTCCAATAAATTACTTGGAATGCCAGAATATATAACAAAATCTAGCAAATCTGAAATTTTCCTAGCATCACTTGGCCAATAGGTAGGCCTTCCAGTAGACAGAACCGAAAACTTATTGCTTATTATACTTTTATACAGCTCCTTGCCCCTTAGGATTACTTAACCTTGACCACCACCATGGATGTTTGGCATTAAAATCTCTACCAGCCAAAAACGAATGACCAAGTTTTAGGAAGAATTCTTGATATTCTTGATATTAAATATTATGTCGGGGTAGAAAATATACGGAATAAATATTAATTAGGTTGTTATTGTTTTTAAGTTGTATACCAGTAGCTAGAAGATAGGGCTTCCTGAAGTCATCTAGAATATCGTACTGTATATTTGATTGCACTAATATGGCTGATCCACCATGACACCAATCATTTTGAAAAAAAAAAATTTTTGGTTAAATGCGTTTCTGATATTAAACATATGTCAATGAAGTTCGAGTTTGTAAAAGTTTCAACTTCTGCTTTGTGATTGGAAAGTCCATTAGCATTCCATAATGATATTCTTATATTCATTTTATTAACTTAGAAATTAACAACGTTATCATACTAAGATTTCCTAGTATAGTCTCAATCCTCTTCATTGAGCTTTTGCTTACATTATTAGTATTATCATTCCTTAAAATTTCAGAGTAGTATAAATTTGGTTAGTATTTGCGTTTGCAGAACTGCGATTGCTAAATTCAGGAAAATCATTTGGATTTGTCGAAAAATATGTGGTCTGATTCTTGGTATTGTGCGAATTACGAGCAGAAAATCTTTCTGAAACTAATTGTTTGTAAATTTGACAGCCTCGATAATTGGTCGCACGGTTTTTAAGACAATTAATACAGCGAGTGGGAGTGCTAAAATTTTTGCTACATTCTGCAGTTGGATGATTTAAACTGCATTTAACGCAGCTGAATGGCCTATTACAATACGTTTTTGTATAGCCGAACAGTTGACGTTGGTGACATTGAACTATTTAAATTTGTTATCTTTGCGCCTCTACAGTAACAATTGCATTGTTAATAGACTTAATATTAAAAATTTCCTTATTATTTGGATGAGGATCTATATCAACAAAAAACTTAGGTAAAGGGATCTTTTTTACCCTACTTTTTACATTTGTGACGTTACGTACTTGGTGATCCAACAAAATTAACTCTGCCTTGATCTTTTCAGGATGGAGTCGAATGATGTAATCGAAATAAAATAAATCAATTAAAAGAGTTTGTTAATGCAAAGCATGTAAAAAAGTTATCAGTGCAATAGTAAAAAGAAGAATGCTTTCATTCGTTTCTTTATAAGTTGAATACTGGCTAAAAGCGTTCAATTAAACCCCGATTTCAATTTTGGGATGTTAATTTTAAAGAAACTACGTGATGGGACATGCAGTGAATGCAGGAATAAGACCTCCAAAGTATAAAAGCATTAAAGCTTTTAGCCAAAATCTTACGTATAATTGCACAGAACATTTAAACCCCTACTGAATATAATTATAATTTTTAGGTGTGATAATACTTTACACCTCCCAGAGAAAATTAATCAAGTATTCATTAATGAATTCAAATCATCTAAAGCAAATAATTGTGGAATTTTTATGGACCAGTTAAAAATTAGTTTGTCTCTTAGACTGTAATCGTATTAAGGCTGAAAGACTAGAGATCTGATGTGTCATATTGCATAAGTTTGCTACATTTTGCGAAACTTCCAATTTTGGTCTATAGAAGACTCTTTGTTTCAGCAGGAGACAACCTTGAATTTACTGGTACACTTGAAAGTTCAGACGTGATACCAAGGCATTAATATTTTTTTAAAAATACCATCAGCCAATTTTTTCGATATAACATATCCTAAAAGTTCAAAATCACTTTTTTTGCTATATTCGAGCGAATATTATGGCGCGAAAACATCAGGGTTGTAATCTTACAATTCATAACTTTTTTTTAAATTTCCGCGATATATTCTTTATCTCAGAGTTATTGTTATAATAGATAATTGAGCCCATTTATAGTTTGAAAAATAAAATAAGTATAGAAAAATTATATGAGTTTAACATCTAAATAATTGTATATTTTAGTTTAAGCTAAAAGAAGTATTCAACATTTTTTAAGCACTTTATTTTACACTCAATTTCGCCTTTTCTTAATTTTAATTAAGTTCTGTTGGCACATTTTAATTTAAATTGAAACTAAAGGCAATTAATGTTAGTAGCAGTATTTTAATAGCACTTTAATTACTAATTAGTGACAATGTTGGTACCAAACGTGTAAGAAAGCCTCAAAACCATTGCTACAATTAGTGCTACAACAGTTAAATAAATTCGTTTGAGCTTATAATGTTGAAAAGCGTTTATAATTGACGTCAAATTTGAACGCTTTGAAAACACAGTTTGTTTATGACAGTAAAGCACAAATTCGTTTGAAAATTTAACAAACTACGCAATTATAGTAGGCTAAACCGACAATTTGTTAGCTTACATTGCAACACAATATTTTAATTTAATTTAATTTTTCATTAATGGAAAACTAAAAACCGTAGGTAGTGTATTGGCTTATTGGATGCAAGGCCTCTATTCAAACCACAGGTCAGGCATCTCCAACCACTCGAAATATTAAGAACTATTTCTTCGGCGACTTCTTCTCAGTATATTTCTAGCAATAACTCTGGGAGTTAATAAAATCGCCACGAAAAGTTTCTTAAAAATCTGTCGTTCGAAGACGACTTTAAACTTTAGGTCCCACTATTCGTCCATAAAATACAATACAATAATACGTCTACAATATAAGCGGTATGAGAAGGGTTGTAATGGCCAATGATGTATGTACGTATGTACAGTCAGGATTACGGCCTAGCTTCTCACACCAGTCATGTTGTGTGCGTTAATTTTATACGTGAGTGGCGGGACCTACAGTTTAACTTCGACTCCGAACAATAGATTTTTTTTAGAAACTTTTCATGAAAAGTTTATTTACTCTTAGAGTTTTTGCCAGAAATCTGAGAGGAAATCGCCGAAGAAATACTTTCTATATTTCGTTTTGATGCCTCACCTGGAATGCGAACCCGGGCTTTACGTCTAATAAGAAAACACACTACCTACTAGACTATGTATGATTGTAACTTTCAACCATTCATAGTGATCCATATATACGAAAAAAGCTATTCTATTTCATATAATTAAGTACTTGAGTCTTTGAGGATAATTAATAAAAATTATTCCACCCAATTAATGGCGATAATTCCGGTACAGCCGGAATTGGTACTTGTCATATCCAGTCTTATGAACTGGTAGACGATAATCTGGTTGCATTAATCTGGTGCGCATGGATTATTTTGAAAGTATCACCATTTCTCATATGACACTTAAACGCGCTTTAAAGGCAGTACGATTCTCGTTATAGGATCACGCCCATGTTAAAAACTGAAGCTATTTAGAAATTCGGTTGTAGAATGATGATTAACAGATTATATTTCTTAACCCAGATGGTAATAATGTTATATGTTCCGTTTTTCTATTAAAATGAAGGTGTTCAATGTTATTACACATATACAATGAGATTAAGGAGATATTAAAGAGATCACCCGAAAAAATTTGATAATACATATTTCGAAATTTGTTTTTTTTTTATTTAAAAAACTGGCAAGAAAACTATTTTAAAATAAAAATAATCGTAATTTATTAAAAAAAAAATTTTTCATGCCCACTTTCTTTCGACGCTCACTAGTCTTATGTCAGTATGAGAGACCTGCGTCGAGCAAATTTATCGGCGGCGGCGGCTGAAATTGATAAGTTTCAAACGCCTGGGGGTCTCATCAAAGCAACTTTACACATATGATACTTTTTTAGGACAAGTTTATTTCCAATAACCATTTAACAAAAGTGGTGCCAAATTATGGACACTGCTGAAGATTTTTTGTTTAAAAGGATTTGGGTTGTTTCTTTAATTTTTGAAATAGTGGCTGGTATTTTGTCGTATTCGTTTATGTCATTGTTAATACCATTAAAAATAGCAAGGTCGTCATCGAAATCAGATGAATTTAACTCATTTAAATTATTATTTAAATTTTGAAAGAAATTTGTAATTTTTTGGTTCTCTATTTTAATATTTTGTCTTTTATTATTTATTTATTTTTTGTCTTTTACTATTTAAGTCGAAGTCGCCGTGATCTACTAGGTAGTGTGTTGACTTATTAGACGAAAGGCCCGGGTTCGAATCGCAGGTCAGACATCAAAACGAAAAAATATTTCTTCGGCGACTTCCTCTCAGCAGATTTCTGGCAAAGACTCTGAGAGTAAAAATTGCCATGAAAAGCTTCTCAAAAATCGGAGTCGATTTTAAACTGTAGGTCCCACCACTCATGTATAAAATTAACGCACACAACATAAGTGGTGTGAGAACCTAGGTCGTAATCCTGAATGTATTTAAGTCAAGTAAAACAAAAATATATAAATATCATATTTTATATGTATATAATTAAAATTTATTGTATATATTTGTCATATATTTTAATTTCTTATATACATAAAACGGCGGCTGAATTTAAGCCGAATTAAGCCGAACAAATTTTCGGCGGCGGCGGCTTTTAAATTTTGACGGCGGCTCGACTAAGCCGGCTGTCAGCTGATCAGCGCAGGTCTCTGGTCAGTTATGTTCTGCACTTTTAACATAAAGAACTACTACAGCCAAACCCGGTTATAACGAACTTCGTGGGCCCAGAAAAAATAGTTCGTAATAGGCAAAGTTCGTAATAAACGGGGTGAAGTCATTAAAGAAAATATAAAATTTAAAGAATTTCTTTCATTTATTAAAAACAAAAAGTATTTTTTTATTAAAGCTCAAAAATATGTGTTAATTCTTTTTATCTAGCAGTTGATCAAAGATACTGAGTTATAATTTAATGCTACCATATTAAATAAAAGTAAATATTATTGCCACACTACAAAATTATTTCTGAGGGTTCGTTATAAAAAAGGTAAAATGTATGAAATTTAATTACTGGGACCATTCAAAGTAATTCCTTTTATCCGAAGTTTTTTGAATGAAAATTGTTATTTAATCGTTGGGACTTGAAAATATGTACGTAATAACAAGGAATTCGTTATAAACGAGTTTGCCTGCATAAGCAAAATAAAACTCTGTTAAACTAGAACAAAAACCAAACTAAATAATTAAAACTATTAAGTCGATCAAGAAGAAACGTGGGTTTCAATAATTTTTTGTATAATTACGTCAGTAATTACTCATTTAGGATAAATACGTAAATAGTAAAACAAGAAATGCGAACTGTTATACATAATTGGCCAATTCATACGACTTTGTTTAGTATAGGTTTTATTGCATTTACTTTCTATTTGTGAATGCTTAGAGTTGCAAACGTCAAAAAGCGATAAGAAGAAGAATAAAAAATATTCCGGAAAAAAGTAAATTAATTAATTTCCTTTCTGAACAATAATGTCAATTGTTGATACAAGTTATATAGAAATCATTTTGCATTTTTATACTTCTTTGTGTTTGCTGATATTTATTTAAAAATATTGAAAAAATTTTTCATGAATGTATCGGAATTTTATTTGAAAATTATCAACAACAAGTATACGCTATTGTATTCCAACGTACCGTATTGTAGTCCAACTATACAAGGCATGCAACGATACAAGGGGATTTGAAATGAAAGAGCAATAAATTAGTGAAGCTAAGTTGTTAATGGTGTGGTGGTTTTTTACAGCGGTTGGTCGGAGCATAAATCTGGTTTTGGCAACTGGACTTATAAAATTGCTCGCCCTAACTTTGACTTTTAAGCCTATTTAAATATTAATTTAGTTGCAGGATTTCGAAAATGTGACTAAATTGGCTAAGTACGATGAATTTCAATTACAAATTAATTAAACTCGTATCAATGGAGGAGACTCATTTAATTATGATGTGGGTTGTGGTTTTCGGTTTTATCTCAAAATATTACGATATTACGACGCATATCTCTATGTAATTTATCGCGAAATTAAATTCCAAGAAGACTTTGTGAATCTTTGTTTTTGATTTCTCATATAGTTTATATCTATAAAAATTGATATTAGAAGGGAACTTCATGACAAATTCAGTTGCCAGAAATCCACGCTATTTAAATTTCTCATCTATTGATTCTTATGTGTTATTAGGTGTACACTTCAAATTGACTTTAACAATGAAGAAACATTTTATTCTCAAGTGTCTGCACTATTAGAATTGTGCAACAGTGACAAATGTCTAGATTAAAAAAAAAAGAAATTAAAAATAATACCGCAGATTAATAACTGACTTTTCAAGGAACTTTTCTGGTAAAGAAAGTTATTGCAGATCAAATGCACGTGCAATCATAATGGTACCATATTTTTAAATAATGGCTTAAAAATTTTAAAATTCTCTGTTGACAACTTTACCGAGCAATAAATCCATTTATCTATCAGTAGGATATGAAAAGGACATTTTCAGAATGCGCATAATAATGTTAGAGCATACGATGCATTGCTATAGGCACAATTTATTTTAAAATCAAAAAGAGGCAATAACATTTCACTTTTTTAATAAACAACAAATTGTTTACATATATACAAACAAATCAAAATCCTTTATTCAGTAAAATTTAACAACGCACTTTAACTGATATGGTTCCTACTACGAATTTTATTCCGCAATCCTTTTGATTGCAAGTATTAGCGTATTTACAGTGTTGAATAGATTCCGGTTTTTACTAGAACTGTGTGCTACCGCTACCCATTGCTTTTTGAATACGTGAGTAAAAATGTCTAAAGGATTCCTCTTCATTTAATAAAATTTAAAAAGCTAATAAAAAGAAACAAATAAAAAATATTGCGATAAAAACGTAAATAATATTTGTTTATTTTAATTATAAATAATAAAAAATTAAACGTATTTATACTTTCCATACATTAATTACCCATGCGATCGAAATTAATTAGTGTCCACTTTAGTTTCTCGTTAATAGAAAACTTAATAATTAAATTAATTAAAACACTTTCACTCAAAGGAACAGCAAGCAAGTCATTGTAATTGTTTTAAATAATAAAATAAATAATACTTTATTTTCAAATGTTTATAAATTAAATTCTAATTTTCGTTTTTCATGTTTGAGGACCTTTCATTAAATCTATATTTTTTTAGAAATTATAAAAGTTTATTTCACGAATAACGTTGATGCCTACAGTTTTTAAACCCAATACGTAATGTTGTCTAATATGTGAAATAGCTTTTGTTGGTTGTTTAACGGAACGTATGAGTAATATTTTCATCAGTTTCATTAAATATTACGCATACTATTGATTTTAACAAAGCCAAAAATTAAACTGGCATTCTTATGTGTTATGTCTTTATATTTATTCTATTATGTGGAAATACAATGGCAAATCTTAATGCATTGTTTAAAACATTAACAATATACCTACCTTAAGTGTCTTAAATAGTGTTTCTTTATATTCAAAGAATTCCATTCATTCAAGAGCCCAGCTTTAATTGCTATATTTGCCTTCATGTTTGTCCGTTATATGGCTTCTGGCCAATAATTAAAGTTTTATCGTATTTTTCACATTCCACAGTACAATTCTAGAAAAGTTTAAGCCATTCAAACATTCTAGAGACTATATTCCAATTATTCTTTTATTCTTGACAATGCACTTTATAATCTCCCGTTAATCAAATTACTAAACGTTGAGTGATTCAAGAGCTTATAGTCGCCCCCACTGCCGTAATATCCACCTTTCGAGAACAGCCCGACCTTACATTAAGTGATCCCAAATCTCCCAGAGAATATTGTGGTCGTCTTATTCATTTGATGCGTTTATTGATTTTTTAATAATATATTTTACTAGCTAAAACCCGGTGTGCTCCGCTACTCCAATCGATATGAAATATAATTATTCAAAATATTCATCTTGCTCCTCAGATATCTCAACAGCTCTTAAAAAATTATGTATGCTGTAGGTAGTTAATAAATTAAGGAAGTACAGTGTCATCCATTGTCTAGGTATACAGTTAATGGTACGAGTACCTAAGTTATATATTTTTACAAACTATATAATAAATCAGGTATTGAAATGAACAGGCAATACACCTGACTTTAGCTGCAATAGTTTATCAGTTATATGATGTTTAGTATTTACTTTCTGTCTAATAACTCATATAAAAATAGAGTTCATTTAATTCCCTAAACAGAAATGTTCATACGTGTGTCAAAGACATTTTTGCTAGACTCTAGCTCTAATAGTTTTCCATGTATTCAAACTTTTGTATCATAGTTCTATGAAAGGGTCTCGCTCTTATTGCTAGTCCGGCAAAATTTTCACAAACTATTCATATGGATTTTAGTGTTGCCCGTGTACATTTTAATGGTTTTATCTGTTATGATTTCCCAGATATAAGAAGTTTCATATTGATACTAAAGGGGCTTTCGATAAAATTTTAAGAGTCTAACTGTTAAATGTTCTTAGGCATACTAATTTAATAGTCCAGCCGTTTAGCTTTCAAAGAAACCCACCATCAAATGAACACACATTCATTTATATATATATAGATAAGAATATAAACATTTTTGAAATTACTTTGCGTGAGATTCACCACCTTACTACAGCTGGAACAAAAATTGGTTGTTATAGTTTTCTAGATATACAGATTTTAATAATTAGCTCATATGGAGGTGGCCATGCCCTTAATGCTTGATTGCCCATTTTTAACAAAAATATTGATATTGAACCTTTAAATATTCGTGCAAAATTTGAGCAGACTAACTGCTCTGATGTTCTAGATATGCAGATTTTTTCATATGTGAGCTGTCATGTTCGCTTTATCTGAACTCCCAATTTTTGTACAAAATATTTATATTTAAACAAAAGTTACTTGTAAAAAATTTGGGGACTGCAACTGTTTAAGTTTCCTAGTTACGCAGATTTTAGCATTTACTTTATATGTAAGGTTTCATGCCCCCTAATGATAGGTCGCCCATTTTTGTAAAAAAAAAACATTTTTAACCTAAAGATATTCGTACACAATTTAAGTAGTTTAACTATTCTGGTCTTCTAGATATGCAGATTTTATTTATTTATTTATTAATTACAATACAATTACAAATTATATTCTAATCACATACGAGCTGAGTAACTTCGACCATATGCCCGGTGTAGTGTCACAGACCAGAGCCTCTGGTGGGAATCGAACCCACGACCCTCACGCTAATAGTCTAGCACACTACCCACTAGACTACCAGGGCGCTCATGCAGATTTTATAATTTATTTATATGGAAGGAAACACGCGCACTTTTGGTAGATCGCCGATTTTTGTGCAAAATATTTATACTGTAACTATAGTTACTTGTACAAAATTTGAGGTATCTTGCGGTTATAGTTTTTCCGATATACCCATTTTATTATCTTACAATAGCAGGTAATGTTGCATATGTGGGCGTGGCACCCCGCCATTTGAAATATGAAATAAAAAGTAGTTTATAACTTCTTCCAGGAAGATATTGTGAAAATTTCAAGAAAATCGGTTTAGCCGTTTAGTCGTCTATAACGTTCAAACATACAAACAAACGTACATTCATTTTTATATGTATAGATTATTATATGTTTTTTTTTTATTTTTATTAAATTTATATTCCATTCGAATTAAAGTTCAAAAGAAAAAATTGCTGTGCTATGAATTATATGTCCCCTGTTTCCGATTGCCATCCACATATGATTTCCGTCAACTTTTCGTTTCTAGCAGTTGGTTGGTAAAACAAAACTCAAAAATAAAACGGAAAAAAATATTCATGAATAAAATTCTGTTTTAACTAAATTCAGATTTTGAACTTTTGCGTAATCATTTAAAAACTTTTTGTTTTTTAATATTTTTTGGAAACGAAACGGCAACAATTTAGTCGCTTTCAAATAAAAGCCAAACAGTTTATAGTATTTCATAAAAATGATTTGAGTTTTTACATTCGCATATACATTTTGGGAAGCTAAAACAATGTCATTTTCCTTAGGGGTTTGAGAATTTGATAAACTCACATACTTGCTCCTTGGTAGTCCTAGTGCGTGGTGTGCTAGACTATTGAGGATTGTGTGATTAATTTAATTTTGCTCTATAACGAGCCTAATTATATTAAAATAATAAATAAATTTTTTACAAACAAACAAAAATAACAACATCGCATATTTATTATAATTCTTGAATCGATTAAATTGAATTCTGAAGTATTCTGCTAATTTATTATACGTCTAATTATATTTTTCAACGCTTTAGGCAAAATGTTTTCTGTGTTAAGAAGTCTGCAGAAAAAAATTACTTCACGTCATTAATGTTGTGGCTAAGAATCGCTAAACTTTGTATAATTTCAGATATTTAATACGGATGTGAAATTTTTGTTCTCTATGACGCTGGCAGCCTAAGAAAGTAATGTTAGAAAAAATTCTAGGTGCAAATAATTTCATAAATTTTAAGCAATAATATATAGAAATAATTTAATTTCTTCTTCTTTTATTAATTTATTTCACATATAATCACAAAATTAAAAGGTATTACAAAAGAATAATAATTAAAAGCTTTCGGTGGCACTCCATCTCATTCACATCCCATCTGACTCAGAGTAAATCTACATACATACATAATTGGTCATTAGAAGCCATCAGTCAGGATTATTGACCTAGTTTCTATCACCACTTATGTTGTGTGTGTTAATTTTATATATGAGTAGCGGGACCTATAGTTTAAAATCGACTTCGAACGACAGATTTTATGAGAAACTTTTCATGGCAATTTTATTTACCTTCAGAGTTTTTGCTAGAAATCTGCTGAGAGAAAATCGTAGAAAAAATACTTTTTGTAAATCTAAAATTCAATATATTCAAACGTTGTACCCAATATTTAGTAGATTATCTCTTTAGGCCCAACGCTCTATTTTACCAATTTGGCATTAAATGTACCAGTTTTGTTAGTCGTTTTCTGTTGATATTTGCCGCAATTCAGTCATGATCAACTTTTCTGATGACATTTGTTTGATGATAAGCGAATAGGTAACCGTTCCTCCAAATAGTCTCCTTAACACTCTCTTTTGGAGTAATAATGGGACTTTCGGTAAGAGTATTGTTCAAAAATACAAGTTTGAATTTTGTAACAAAGCAACCCAAATATCATGCAATCTGTTTTTTATATTTTTCGTTATACTTTTTTGTTTTCCATAGCCTACCAATATACGTTTAATTTGTTCACAGCCTACTAATATTCTTTCTGAATAAAATAAATTCATTTTTTCTTTTTCTGTAAAATAAACATTGTAGTACAATAAAGAATTTCCTACCAATAAGACGTGTGTCGTTTTTATTATTTGAATTTTTTATATACTCCGGCTAAAATATTCTAACAAGTATTAAGCCTGTGGGAACTTTGGTCGTCAAATAATATTTTCATATTAGCAGCAGTATGATTGAGTTAATTGACTTGTTAGCAGTAATAAGAATTCTTATTTCTTTTGAACTTTATTTAAATTTGCTTAAATACTCTCCATTATTCATTATTTCCTCAATAAATTGAGATTAGAGATTAGCAATGAATCGTTTTTTTGCTACTCATAAGTACACATGAAATTTTGAGAATGAATGAGTCAATAGTATTGAAATTTAACTACCCTGATTCATTTGTACTCGCTACAATATTGATTTATAAAAACATTTTCAATGAGTATGAAATTCGAAATATGTTCAATTTATACGCCTACTCATTAAAATTCATAATTTTAGAAAAAGACTTATAATACTCATAAACGACTCGAGTAGTTCGAATCATTCATCAAAATTTACAGTCTTAATGCATTTACAAACAAAGAAAAAATAAAAGAAACAGACAGCATGCAAAGCAAGCACGCAACATTCTAGTGAGTATTGTGGTGCTCGTACTCGAATCATACTTATATTATGCCTCGTGCATATGTTGTATAGAGAGTTGAAACCGCCAATATCGTGCGTATTGTTAAGCATGAGTACGGTATGTATTTCAAACATTAAGTATGACTATGATATTAAAATAAATATAATTGAGTATTAGTATCTGAAATTATAAGTATGACTCGAATCTACTCATCGTTTTGAATACTCATTGCTGATCGCTGGTGCCGATAAACATCCCAACAGCACTGTACTACCGAGGTTATGTTTTATTTTATAACAAGCAGCGTGTGTGTAGTATTTCCGAATTTTTATTTAACATGACAGTAATTGATCCGGTTATAAGTGGAATATAACATTGTTCAAATGTGCGTGACGGCATCGCTGTATTTAACGCAGTCAATATATCAAAATTAGAATAATAGGCTGAATTTGACTGACTGAATGGTTACGTTGGCTACGGCGAAAGTTCTAGGACTGAAAAAAAAACCCACAAAAGTCTTACGCGATCAAATCGCACTATCTTCCTGTCCTCTTGACCTGTGCAGAATACAGGATGGGGAGTAATAAACATATGCGCGCAGAACACTGTTCATTCAATTAAGGAAGTTAACAATCACAGATCTTAAATGCTCGGCGTTGACTAAAGTGTGACTTTTACGGGATGTTTTGTATGGTTTAAATCTTATGTTGATTGGTATCGCATTAAATGTTATAATTTTGTTTGTTCACGTACCCAATGGTTTTTCAATGAAATTTAATTTTAATCATAATAAATTATCAGCTGCTCTAGAACCCATTAACTTATTGTTGTCTCTGGTCATCTATGAAGCTAATTTAACAACTGTAGCTTCAACAAAAGATTTGTTGCTAGTACCTGGGAAACCTGTATCCGGGAAACCAGAAACGAATCAAAGTAAGAGCATTATTATTGACATAATCGATGTTCTATTGCTACGGGAAACTTTTTACCTCACATGACGTTGACAACAAATTTTTCTAATGAGAATAACAATGGTTTGTGCCATCAGGTTTCAGCCAGCCCTCAATTGTGAGTGTTACTGATAGGAGTGACAATCAGCTGTCCCATCCAAACAATTGGAAACTTATAAATCGTCACAAAGCAAGAGTTCTAAATGTCAAATTATTGGCATTTAAAAAAAATTAAACCAAGCTGAAATTAAGTATTTGATTTTTAATTAAACAATCATGATGCAATGCACATCATGCCAAAAAATTTTACGTAAATTTAATAAAAGTGATAATAAAATGTAATAATATAAAATGGTTCTATTAAAACGGATTAATTTTAATCAAAACATTAAAGTTTTTTAACAAAATCTATTAATAACCGTGACAATACTATGTACTATAGGTAAGTATTTAAAGTGATATATAAGCTAGGATTATGAAGTATTTTTAAGGCTTGATCTGCGGTTAAGAATGGTCATACTTAAAAAAATACGAAAAAAATCATATTTTCTAATTTTACCCGATCAAAACTCTTAACATAAAATTTTGCTTCCTAAACTTTCACTAATCGGTATTCCTGATACTATTCATCTGGCTTGACTCCTACCTCTCCCTTAGGACTCAGAGGGTATTGTTTAGGAATTCATTGTCTAAGACTGTATATGTTACTTCTGGTATTTCGCAGGGTAGCCATTTGGGTCCTGTACTGTTTTTATTGTTTCTGAATGATCTTCCTTTTGCTGTTTCTGATTGTAATATTCTGATGTATGCTGACGACGTTAAATTATTTTATACTTTTGATGATGATCATCGCCAGGCTGTTCTTCAGCGAAATATTGATTTGTTTGTTACTTGGTGCAAGATAAATTTAATGGATCTTAATTTGAGAAAATGTAAATGCATGGTTTTCTCTCGTGGTGGTGTAATCCCGTCCACTTATGTGATTAATTCTTGCCGTTTGGAAACTGTGGCTTCATATCTTGATTTGGGAGTATTATTGGATATTAAATTGTCTTTTATTGACCATATTAGTTTGATGATTGGCAAGGCTCGGGCTGTTCTTGGTTTTGTGAAAAGATGGGCTAGGGAATTCATTGATCCTTATATAACAATACTACTGTACATTTCACTTGTTAGACCTATTTTAGAGTATGCGTCTGTTATTTGGAATCCATACTATCGTTGTCATAGTGATTCAATTGAGTCTGTACAGAGGCAGTTTTTATTATTCTGTTTACGTGGTTTAGGATGGGATTATGCCAATGGGCTTCCGTCGTATGAGGATAGATTAGCTTCGATAAAACTTCCAACTTTGGAACGTAGAAGGACTGTTTTAGAGGTTTGTTTTATTTTTAATCTGGTTAAAGGTTTATTTATCGATTCTGAGTTGTTGCTTTGTAACCTGAATTTCAGCATTCTAGCAAGATTTTCACGGCACTATCGTCCTCTTTCTTTAGATTTCTATAGAACGAATTATGCATGTAATTTTCCATTTCGTAGATTATGTAATTATTTTAATTTGCATTATGATTCTCTAGATTTTAATTGTAGTGTTTGTAATGTAAAGCGTGGCTTGTATACTGGCCTTTGTTTATAAATTATTATTTAAAAATATATTATCCTTCTTGCCTTAGATCAGGGATGCACAAAGCTAAAACTGTAGTAGTATTGGTGAGCGAGAGAGAAATGCACTGAAAGAAAAGTTTTGTAAACTGAAATAAAATATACGAAAAAAAAAAAATCCGAAAAGCGGAATTTACAATCAAATTTAGAATAGAAATTCTTCAATATTATTTAACTGAAATATAGTTAGTTTCTCAAGAAAAGTTACAATCTTAAATTAATTATATGCTAATTTTTTATCTTTCATCTGTAATATTTCCCATAAAAGGTTTATGATAATAGTTTCATTATTATTCCAATTTAAAAAAAACCGATTATGAAAATAAAATTAATTAAATAAAAATAACGAAATGCAATTTTATATGTAAAATATGTTTGGGCAAAATTTTTTTTAATACGTAAAGGCAGTTTTTTTGGTGTAAGAAATAACTTTGAGGAATTCCATTTTAAATATAAAATATTTTTCCCATAGTCACTGTTTTGGACAAAATTTTGTAAACACTTAAAGGAAGGTCCACGAGTGTGAGACCTTACTTTTTTCCTTTTAAATTTTGAAAAATACGACAGCCCTATAGCTTAAAAGCGCTCAAAAATTTCGTGAAAGGTGCAATAACTTTTTACGTGTTAAAAAAGTTAAAATTTTATTTTTGCATAAAATTCTTCAAAACGAAAATTTTGTTAAATTATACAAAATTTATTTATTTTTTTTTACATATTTTTTTTTAAAAACACAATTCAAAAGTCATAGTAAATTTTTTTCAGTGCTATAATCAAAAAATATTACAAAAAATTCGTACACCCGCTACGCATGTGCATTCGTCGCTAGCTGAGTGACGACTAAACAAAGAGAATAAGAATATGTGTGTTTTTGGTTTGCGCGAAAGCACTATGAAATGTGCATCATTGCCTTAGATCAATCCGTTTTATTGTCAACTTATTCAGCTTGTGATTAAGTTCTGTAGCTGTTTTATGTTCTCGTTGCCATAACTTTTCTCTTACCCACTACAGTCCGGACTGTAGTGTGTGCGAGTCCCTACGTAAAGGCGGCGAGCACTCCGTGGTGGGGTGAGGGTGGGTTAGTGAGTGGCCGGGGACGTTCGAAAAAAAGAAAAAGAAAAAAAGAAACATATAAGTTTAACAAAACATTAAAAAACTTTCTAAATAACTTTTAATTTTCAAAACAGATTCAAACATATTTGAGCAAACAATAATATTGTGTGAAAAGGCAAAAAACCGTTTTTGTCAAATAAAACAAGTTTATGGCATTTGAGAAATAAAAAAAGTATTTGTGAAGTTTACTCAACCTAGAGCATACCTGTTAAGTAATGATTATTAATTCGATTACTTTTATTAAATGGTGAAATAAAGTTTACAATCACGATTATTTTTGGTCAAAGTAGTTAATAATGGATTAAGATTATAATATAATCAAAAAATAATTAAGATTACAAGCGATTAGTCTAATAATTAAAATCGTTTTCAATAATTACTTTCAAATACTTTTTGAGAAAAAGTCTAACAGAATATAATAGATCGCGTCACTTTTACGAGCGATAAGTAATACAATCCTGTCACAACTAAATGTTGCTGGTATTCAGATCATGCAATTCATCTCAAAAGAATGTGGCATAACCAACGTCTTTCTGTAATAAATATTTATCAACGGGGCCGCGAGCTCAAAATCTTTAATGCGGATTAATTAACTTTTTTGGGATTCATTGGACACTCATGGATTGATATCGCAACAAATTCAACAATTTTGCTTCTTTGTTGACTGTAAATTGCCAACTGCCCCAGAGTCCATTAAGCGAACACACGTAAAATTCTCCAAGTTCTAGTCAGCGAAAGGCCGACTTCATGTAAGCGATGTAAAATAGACTGCCGTTGATTCCGTTGCACAATTCATGAAAAAAAATCGACGAACATTACAATAAGTTTCTGGGTTAATTCATTGGGATTTGCAAAAACAGACTGAATATCCGGCAATTAATTTGGCAAATGTAGCTTCAACAACATCAACGTTAGTATCTTCATCGCTAAAGTACGTTTTTATGCCATGTTGAACAAAATTTTATCTATGTACGGTTGAATAGGAAGGATATTAAAAGAATATTTTGTTTACATATTTAAATTGCCAGAGAAACAAGAAATTGTTTTTTCCTCTATTATTTTTAAATCATACAAATCATAATTTCTTAAATTGTTGAGATTGTTTTACCTTTTGATTGTTTGGCCCTTATCACGTTATCGTTGTTTAATTTACTTATAATACGATGATTCCGAATATTTATTTTTAATGGACTTTCAAAGTTCTGAACTTTATGAAATTGTATTTGTTTTTATAAATTTTATACACTTGAATAAAATGGCTTAAAACCGAAATGAATAAATTAGCATATTTGTAAATTATAAAAAGATAATCATTACAGGGTGGCTGATATATAATGCAACAAAGTAAAGCGCTATATTTTTTAATTTTTTTTTTAATTTTATTGTTCAGAAGCAAAAAATGTTGGAAACAAACAAATTTTAGAATCAGTTTAGATTTGTTCGAATTGGCCACCTTTGGTACGAATTATGACCTTCAAACGGATGACAAAGCCATGACAGGCTATACGAAAGTGGCTCTGCGGTATTTTTGCCCATTCCCGGTTAAGCGCCGTCTTTAGATGATCGATACTTTGGTATTTTTTAGTGAGAACCTGACTCTCCAAAATACCTCAAGCGCAAAAGGCCAACGGATTGAGATCCGGAGGAACCTCGTTTTTAAGCCATTTTTGGTTGACACGTGCTGAGTGCGGTGGTGCAGAGGCCTGTTGGAATGTCTATGTTCTGCGGCCGAAATGTTTGTCTGTCCAGGGCTTCAATACTGTCTTTAAGACATTTTCCCGATAATATTTGGCATTTATTTTGACCCCACGGTCGATGAATACGAGTTGGGAGCGATCATCGTTACAATCGGAGGTGCTTGTGTTCTGGTAGTCAATCGCAGTTGTAAATTTTTAGCCGATCGCTTTGGCAAGTAAACCCGATTATTTTGTTTGTTCACAAACTGCTCAATTTGGAATGGCTTCTCATCGAAGAAAAACAAATTCGGTAACTGGCCACTTTCGTGCAAGCGAAGTAACTCCTTGGCTGTTTCCAGTCTAACTTTTTTTTGCTCATCGGTGAGCTCTTGCACTTTTTAGAACTTCAATGACTTTAGTCCAAGCTCATTTTTCAATACTTGTTGCATCCGTTCTCGCGATATGTCCTGCTAACGAGCAATTTTTCTACCACAATGGCGTGGATTTCGATCAACTCTGGCCTTCAATTTTCGGATCATTTCTGATGTTTTTACCGTTTTTCACGGTAATGAGCAATGGTACGGGGAACAAAAGATTTATTCACATTTAAATGCTGGATGGCTCTAACGATAGCCACTGTAGTTTTCCAGCCGAATATAAAGCAATCACACTATCATGCTTGAATTCTATCACGAATAACTTTTTTCTGAATGCAATAGATCAAAATGCTTTTGTAAGCTTGTAAATATTAAAATAAGCTATCACTGAAATAAAGCTTTCAGACGAGCGGTTTACAAATGATAACAGACTGAACTAGGTTGCAATACATATCAGCCACCCTGTATTTTGTATGTTTGTAGGCTAAACAGTAAATTTTGTATACAGTAATGTAGATCCCATGAAGTGTGTATTTTAAACAGATGAAAATTGATTATAATGACTAATAATGTTGCAGTGAATATTCATTTCTAAAAATGTTATATTGGATCCTGGGTATAAAACACTTACAGAATAACTTCTGTAGCAAAGCATTTTAAAATTACATTACAAACATTTTATTAATCAATTCAGCTTATTGGCAATCCATTTGAATTCATAGAAAGATATTTATGTGGGATTTTAATGAAACCACTTTAAGTTCATTATTCATATTTTAGTATTAATATTTAAGTTTATTTAACCCTTCTGCACTCCTTGGCTCAATTTGACCCAATATTGATTTTCAAACTCAAAATTGTTCCCTTTAATTATAAAATTTGATCGTGAAACTTTAAATTATCCATCACAGGCACTTAAACTATGCTTTTAAATGAAACCAATAAAATTTAAGTTTTTCCTCCCCCCTTCACATTTCAAAAAACGATTTATATACATTTAACATCCTTTGGGTCAATATGACCCACTATGCGACATTACAAGTTTACCAATTAGAATCATCGATCAATTATCTTTTCAGTCAAATATCAAAGTGTTTACGGTTTGACAATTTTGAAGATAGAAAAGAAAGAAGACTTCGTGACAAACTAGCACCGATAAGAAACGTTTGGGATAATTGGACTAATCAGCAGTTTTTTACAATTCTCATGAATATGTTACTGTAGATGAACAATTGCTTCCATTTCGAGGTCGGTGCAGTTTTAGGCAATATATTCTATCAAAGCCCACCAGAGATGACATAAATATTTGAGCACTTTGCTATTCCACAACTAAATATGTGTGGAATAGTGTACACAGGCAGAGTCAGAAATACATAGCCAAAAAAAACAAGGCGAGAGTTTTGAACATCGTATTATATTTCTTATTTTTCCGTATTTATAATTTAGGTGAGAGAGTGGTGCACAATTACTTGTGATAATTTTTTTTTACTACATACAATCTTGCAACCATATAATCTAGAATGTCTTTCTCGGAATATTACATTAGTTGGCACTGACCGTAAAAATAAATCGTTTTTATCATCAACAATTTTGGATATGAAACACAGCCTTCCGAAAAAAAAAAATAAATTCGTTCTCGTCTTAAGCTCTTTTCATCGTTCACCCCTAAGAGATGATGAAAAAAAACCTGAAATAATGCATCATTATAACCAACCGAAGGCTGGAATTGATGCGCTTGACCAACTAGCTGCGAATTACACATGTAAGCGCATGACTAAGCGATGGAAAAGAGAAGAAAAGTTCTGAAACATGGACCGTCGGCAAGAAATCTTGTCCAAAATATTCAAGAACAAAATGACCCCACAAGTGCCCTGCAGTGTTCTAAGCAAAATAGTACAAATACACAATTGTCCAGAAATTTACCAAATAAACAACAGAGGTGTTCCTTTTGCCAACAGGAATTGAAATAAGCATTCCACTAAATGTGATTCTTGTAAAAAATTTATTTGCAAAGAGCACATGGTCACATTGCGTATAAATTGTCATAAAAGTTCCTAAATTGTTGTATATTGGTATTAAAAATATAATTATTGTTAATAATTCCTTAGATGTCGCCGTAGTTTAGTAGATAGTGTGTTGGGTTATTAGACGTAGGATCCGATTTCAAAACCCAGGTCAGACTTCAAAACGAAAATACAAAGAGTATTTCTTCGGAAAGCAAATAAAAGTGCCTTAACGAGATTCTCAAAAATCTGTCATTTAGAGTCGACTTTAAAACTGTAGGTCTCGCCACTCGTGTACATATAAAATTAACACATTAATGTATAAAATTGAGAAGCTGGGTCATAGTCCTGATTGAACAATTGTAATGACCAATTAGGAATGTATGTAATGTTTTTCAAAACTACCATTCGATGCAAAAAAGTCACTTTGAGTTGAAACTCTGTACCATATCAAAATTTTAAATTAACAACAATACCATCAATTAATTATTATGGAAAATTTTATTTCAGAGGAAAATAGAACAGTGACTACATTAGAACTTCTCAAAAACGTACTTGGATTGGCTATCCGACAACACACACATTTTTCAAATAAGGAAAGTATTTGATTTGTTTTTTTTTCTACACTGTAATTAAAATTTATTAATTTTTAAATTTTAAGAAAGCTTCAAGAAGAAGCAATAAAAATTAAAATTTTTACACAAAAAAACTTCCATTGCTAAATCAATTTTTTAAAAAGATTTGGATCAAAGAATTTTTTTGGATATTTTTGTTCTTTATGTGTACTAATGTAATATGAATTATATTTTATTATATTTATAAGATAACAAATTATTTGTAATATGAATTGTTTCTATTTTTTGTGTTATTTTTATAAAAAATTATTAATTTTTATAAAGTACATTTAGTACGTACTTTTAACTTAATCTCATACAAAAAACCCACATTTAAGTTAGTACTGCATATGACGAACATTTCGATTTACGAACAGGTCTGACAACATATAGGTTCGTTAATTCGGAAAACAACTTGAAAATTTAGTTGAATTGATTCAAAAATATTTTTTTATTCTTCTTAAGCTCTCCAAACTTAATTTATTTGGAAAACAAATTTTTTGTACTTTACACAGTATTATGGAATATTCAAACTTCATTGGATCGTTTGAAAATTCTACATTTTTGGAGGTAGATAGCATTCAATTTCAATTTGAACATTGTTAATTACAAAATTTAATTTAAAAAAATAATCATATTTATATTAATTTGTGAACTTTCTTGTGAAGATATCGATTTTTTGCAAAAATTCTTTTTTGAAAGCTATTATACGAATTGTCATAGTCGCCGTGGTCTAGTGGGTAGTGTGTTGGTTTATTAGACAAAAGGCCCGGGTTCGAATCCCAGGTCAGACATCAAAACGAAAAAATATTTCTTCGGCGACTTCCTCTTAGCAGATTTCTGGCAAAGACTCTGAGAGTAAAAATTTCCATGAAAAGCTTCTCTAAAATCTGTCGTTCAGAGTCGACTTTAAACTGTAGGTCCCGCCACTTATGCATAAAATTAACGCACACAACATAAGTGGTGTGAGAAGCTAGGTCGTAATGCTGACTGAAGGGTTGTAATGGCCAATTATGTATGTATGTATTATACGAATTGTCATAACAAGGATATAGTTGAAGAAAAATAACCCGATGTATTGAAAAAGTTGTGTGTCGGTTTTACATTCAGTTCATGTGGCACTCACTTTGCAGTCTTTTGGATAAGGTGAAGTCAAGAATATTTTGTTGTACAACATTTATCAAACATACATATGACAAATTTTTTTAAAAATCCCGAAATTAGGGATTTTGTAAATCCCGATCCCAAAATCCCGGGATATTTCGGGATAATTCGGTATCCAAAAATTCCGAAAAAATTTCTCTTAATAATAAAAATATTTTGTTAACAAAATCATTTGTATTCTAATTATGTATAGCACAGTTATGTCATTAAAAATAAAATATAAAAACAGCAAGACAAAATGTAACAAAGAAGCGTAAATTAACAAAAATAAAAATTATTCGTACATATGCAAATGCATTAGTTTTAAGAAAATTATTTGGATTCCAAGAAAAGAATTAAAGCATCTGGCATGTGATCTGAAAGGCTTGAACGAATTTTGTTGTCAACATGCCCTCCCGTTAAAAAACACTTCTCGTAGTCAACATTTGATGGTAAAATAGTTCCAAGATAGCTGTATGCAGCTTTTAAATATTCATCTCTACTACCTCCTGATATAAATAAATCTATTATTTCTATTAATTCCGTTTATAGAGCTTTTGCCTTCTTCGATGACATCAAATAACTTTTTATCAATGGAAGTGAGGTTTTCATCCCTAATATGTACTATTTGTTTCTGACTGAAAGGAACATCTTCATACAAAATTTATTGCAACTCCACATGTTGTACTTGTTTGGTGGTCTTTTACGTCATTAATTCCTCACTTCAAGTCGTTATCTATGAACCATCGACATCATATTCTACAAGTTGCTCCTGATAGAACACGTCTCGACAATCGTTCGATGCCACTCTCCAATGCTTTTATTGAAATGAAAACAAAAATGTTCGCTGAATGGACTCTGTATTATCATACTGTCAAATCAACTTTGACGATGTGGCCCATTTTCTTATCAATGAAAAGAAAACTTTTCGAGGTTGAAAAATACCATTCCTCATGACCTCCAAGTACATACAATGCAACGCGAACAAATATTACATTGTTTTACATGCGAAGAGTATGTTTTTGTTCTTTCTTTCACGGAGTATATTCGACGACGAGCGATGATAAATCTTATAACTGATAACAAATTTTAATGAGACATATAGTCTTAGATCATACCACTGAATAACAATCGTGTGGTTTTTCAAATGAAGTTTTTTTTATTGATGTTCAAAGGCCACCTCTGAATTAATAAGTATTTAAAGTATTATAACCTAATTCTTAATAAATTCAAAAAATTAAACTACAGGTCATGCCACTTATGTATAAAATTAACACACACATCATAAGTAGTGTGAGAAACTAGGTCAATAATCCTGATTGAAGCGTTGTAATGAACAATTATGTATGTATTATTAGATTAAAATCAAACCTTCATTTTATAAAATTGCATAGAATAAATTAGAATAAATATGCTCGTTAACTTACACAAAAGTGCTTCATTTTTAATAATCGGAATAATCATTTCGGTCTCCTGCAATGTCTGTCTGCACCAGATATATGAGTTTAGGATTTATTAAGGATATATGTATTGGATAAGAGAGTGTATTTAAATATTCTAAAGAACACATTCGCCTAAAGATCAGAAGAATTATGACTTCGTAATAGTTATTGCGAGTACTTCTAAAAAGTCAATGAATCTAATAATACTCTCGGTAATAAGAAAAGTTCCCAGAGGCTAAATACAGTTCCAAAAGAACTGTTTCACTAAGTTAAGTAATCATTTTGAAGAACGGTTATGTGGTCGTTAAATCTTAAACAAAAGTCAACTGAAAAACATGCTCATGAGTAAATAGCTCATGAGGGATATCTGTAAGGCCTTTAAATAAAATGAATAAAGTTGATATAAAAAATAATTATTTGTAAATATTATTAATTAAAATTCATGAAATTGTAAAAATGATTCTTATCCCTCAAAGCAAAAATAGAACTTTGCATGATATTAAACATGTGAAATCTAAACGCAATATACTTACAATGTTACTTTACTACGCATAAACGCATGAATGTAAAGTCGTGTGTTTATTTTCCACAGCAAATATCGACGCCTGCATTCTATAACGTTCTAAGTGTACTTAGAACGTTTATAATGTTCTTCCATTTTTAAGTTATTCGTTCTTTGGTAAAGATGCACCGTTCCGTTCCGAAGTTATAGGCTACAATCTACTTAGAATACACATATAGTCGTATGTCGAATGAAAACTTTGAGAGCTCATAACTTAAAACATACTTTTTGACTTAGAATGTTATAGAACGGAGGCGTCGATATTACTTTTTATTTTTGTTCATTTCAAAAAGGCAAAACAAATGTACTTATTTGCACGAATGTCACTTATTTTAAATAATTCTGTTGCATTTGTGTTACATGCAATTGTATATTTAGTTTCAGTTCACGTTATGTTTTGAAAAGTAGGTTAATTTAGTTGGTATTCATATGTCTTATTGTGGAATTAAATGAAGAGAGATTATGCGGAAAATAATAAGTTTTAATAATCGGTTCAACCGAATTTATCGCTTTACTTACAACTATATAACTACCAATTTAACAATTAATCAGGCGTGAGTGATAATGAGCAAAATTGTAGTGCAATTTAATTTTAGAAGCAAAACAGATATGAACATCAATTATATCGAGTGGCCCATCTATCGGTTCAAATTTACACCGTTGGTTATTTCAAAAACAAAATTCAGTATATTCTTGAGCAACATTCAGATTTATTGAAAATTCATTTTCAAGAAAAAAAAAAATTGGACGGAAATTATATGACTCGAGAACAAAATATATGTGCGCAATATTATTTACTTCGAAAAGAACAGCTTACTGCTAGCTATTGGAAAGCCAGGGAAAAACAAAGAATAGTGGCAGAAATAAAAATATTATTGGCTAATTATAGGACAGATGAGAAGAGGCAATAAAACTATAAAAAATTTTCTTGTATTCCTGTACACTCTTTCCCACCTTGGGGTAATTGGAGATTCCATCCTCTTTGGAAGCTTCTGGACTACACCTAAATTGTTTTATCGGATCATCATTGCAAACATGTCAAACAGGGTACCCGACTGCCGCGCCTTCTTGGTCCTGAATTTTGAAATGCTTGCACTGACCTCATTAATCAATTTATTGACGTCGATACTTGAAATGATGGTATTAGTTTGACTTTCATTTGTAAATTCGGAGTCTTTCCCTATGTTTAAAGCTTTGAGCTTGGCATAAGGTTTGCAATTGAATTTATCCAATGACCAAAAATGAACAAATCAGTAAATATTTCGACGAACTATAGTTATACCTTACCTAACGTTAAAATAAAAATTGGCGCTGATTTCCTTCTTCACCATTAATTGGTGCAATCTATCACAACAGAAGCTGTTGGAATTGTAAAAAATGCAAGAAAGTTTTCCTTATACAGGTATCCATTGTATAACTCGGTACTACTGCAACGCGTTTTCGATATAACGCGATTAAAAAAATAAAAATCAGTCTCATTATAACCCGAAATTTCGACTTGTATACAGCGCCTTTTTGCTAGTGCCCTATTACGAAATCGAAAAACAGTTAGAAAAAAAGCAAACAAAGGCTGATAACTGATTTCGCAATCGCACAATCACTGAAAGGACGTATAACAAAATGTTTTTTATTAAATCGACTCCTCCATTCTACAACATTCTAAGTCGAAAAAGTGTGTTTTAAGTTATGTACTCTCAAAGTTTTCAGCCGACATACGACTATATGTGTATTCTAAGTAGACTTTTCCCTATAACTTCCGAACGGATCGGCGAATGTTAATCAAATTTTGACAGAATTTAAGTTACAGAACGTAGAATTTAAAAATGCAAGAATATTAAAAACGTTCTAAGTACACTTAAACGCTATAGAATGGAGGCATCGAAATAACGAAAACTTTTCCGATGACATTTCTTCTGTTGATGTTATACGCTCACTATTTCGACGTAATATGATGTTCGAAGTAAGTGACACAGACTAGTGAATATTTTTTTTTTTCATTATGTTTTTTTTTAATTTTATTTAAATAAACTATAAATATTGATTTTGAGTTGTAAACGTACATACACCTTTAATTTAGTACCTATTTTATTTTGGAGAAAGTTTATTGGAACATAACCCTTAAACTTATATGAAAATAAGTCTTCATGACACGAATTATATAACGCGGAATTTTCCTGTAACGTAAGTACTGCGTTATACGAGGGATACCTGTATATGGTTATTGTGCCAATTGTGTGGGGCACACCTCTTTTATGCGCTCAAAATAAATTACCATTTTCTATATTCCTTTAGCTTTGTAGTTTAAAGAACGTTTTGGGTTGTCTTTAAATGGGTTAATATTTTGTAGAGACTCTGGTGTTGTTTAAAGCTAGCAGACAGTGTCTAAGCATATGGTCAACAAGATTTTAGCAAAATCGATATTCAAAAAAAAAAATTTGTAGGAGACTTCGCTAAGATAGTGCTTACCAGTATAATACATTACTATTGTTGTATTAGAACCATTTTTTAGTTCATTTTGTATAATATTAGGGATATTAGCCTGCTAGACAAATCGACGCAGTGGCATGTTTTACGATTACATAACCTGTGACTTTCAAAATGTGTTTTATGTACACGTTATTATTACCCATTCTTTTTCTATAATTTTTATTTATTTTTAATAAATTCGTTATTAATAATAATAATTAAATTCCCTACGTGAGAATAGTACTAAAAACAAATTGCAAACAAATTAAATATTTAGCTTTAATTAACGTGTGAGCACTGCAAGTTAACATGAACAGAAAATGTAATTTGTTAACCCATAAAGAAACTTATAAATGTATGTATATACAATCAAACCCGGTTATAACGAATTCCGTGCGACCAGAAAAAATAGGTCGTTATAGGCAAATTTGGTAACAAACGAGGTGAAGTCATAGAAGAAAATATAAAATATTTATTAAAAACTAAAAGATTTTTTTTTATTAAAAACCAAAAATCTTATTTTGATTCTTTTTATCTAGCAGTTGATTAAAGATGTTAAGTTATAATTTAGTGCTGCCATATTAAATAAAAGTAAAGACTATTGCCACACTTCAAAGTTATTTCTGAGGGTTCGTATAAAAAGGTAAAATGCAAGAAATTTAATTACTGGGACCGTTTATGAATCGATATGGTCTAGTAGGTAGTGTGCTGGCTTATTAGACGTAAAGCCAGGGTTCGAGTTCCAGGCTAGACATCAAAAATAAAAAAATACAAAAAGTATTCTTCTCTTTCTCTTCTTGAAAAGTTTCTCAAAAATCTGTCGTTCGGAGTCGACTTTAAACTGAAGTGGTGTGAGAAACTGTGGGCTTCTTGTGGACGATTGCTGTAGACTGTCTAATGGTAAAAATTTAGCACTGGCCATTTTATAGTCACCAGCAGCAACTCGTTTCCTTACCGTTCGCATCTTCCTAAAACCTGCATAAATAGGGGTCAACCCCTGAAAAAGAGTAGTTCCTTTTAACTGCGAATTCGTTATAAACGAGTTTGTAATAAACGAAGTTTTTTGTATGAAAATTATTATTTAAACGATGGGACTTGAAAATATGTATATTTGTTATAACCTAGTTCGTTATAAACGAGTTTGACTGTATATAAACTTAAACCCAATTAACTAATTTCTTCATGAAACGTACGTGATGTAGTCTTTATATTGGTGAAATGATGTTTTTAGTAAAAAATTTCTTTAATTAATTGCAAAATTAACATTTCCATTACATCAGTTGATTGAATTGATTTTAAACATGAAATAGTAATAGGTTTAGGACCATTATTACAACTTCCCGTTAAAGTTGAGGTTAGTTAAAAGTATCTTTAGTTAAAGTGAACGGCAAAGTTACCTTTAACTTATTTTAAAAATATGGCAATGCCATACTTTTGTCACTTTAAAAAGTTCTTTGAAAACACAGTGGCAATGACGTGTTTTCTTATTTGTTATGTTTATTATTGTGATTTTGTCTACAAAGTTTGTGTGTCGGGAATTTAGTTTATTTTGTTATACACTGTGATTTTTAGGCTTTTTATTTAAAAAAAATGAGCCCGCCAATACCCGGCCGCACCAGATCGAAAAATTATTCAGCGGAGGAAGAGGTTTTGTTGGTAGACTGAATGAATGCACACCAATGTATTATTGAACATAAAAAATTGAAGTTGCCATATCGAAAAGAGTATATGATATGGCAAGTTCAAACATAAAGGGACCTTTAATCCTTTATTCACGGTTGTCCCCTCTTAGCGGACAACGTAAGTCTAGCATATCACTCGGATATTTCCTCTGAGAAGATAACGTAAGTCTAGCATATCACTTAGTTGTCCCGTCTGAGGGGACACAATTGTTTCTTAGTGATTACGGAGAATGGAATTATTCCACTGAAATGTTTTAAGAAATACGTATTCTCTTGTAGTCTTTTGTAAAAATGGCTCAAAAAAATTAATCGAAATATGACGAATTAAGACGATACATGATCAACCGTTTTACACGTAAAAAAATAAAGTACTGAAAAGTTGAATAGAAAATACCTCTTCATATTCCAAATGTGGGAGAAAGATAACGGGATTGTATTGCCTGTTCTGACAGAAATTGTATTAATTTTATAGATGAGTGGTAGGACCTACAAATTCAAGTCAATTCCGAATAATAGATTTTTGAGAAACTCTTCATGGCAATTACAATTTTTTATATTTCGTTTTATTTCAGATGTCTGAACTGAAGTATCAACAGAGGCCTCACTTCTAATAAAGCAACACTCTAGCTACTAGACTACGATGATTTCATTCTTACAAATGTAGTCAAAATTATTTAAAAGTAAATCATTCACGCATTTACTTCTCGTAAATGAAGGCTTGTTAGGATCAAATTTAAAGAATAATTTGTCCGATCAGGTTTTTTCCTTCTTAATAGTGAGTATAGGTTAGCAAATAAAGCTTTATCGATTGCTTAAGAATTTTGGTTGACTTTATTCGATAACGCTATCCTAAACAAAAATTGGCAATAAATCTTTAACTTCTAATTTTTAAGATACACTTTAAGTCCGTGACGGAAGCTGCTACTCTTTTTAGTGAAAATGTTTTGTAAATCAATAAAGAAAACCCATTTTCAAAAATTTCCTGAATTGTAATGTTTGTTTTGGAAAAAATGTATACAAATCCTTACTCTATCTGAATACACATTGAATAATACAATACAAAGCGAAAAAAGAAATTCCAAAATAAAGCAAATGATACAAGCATACAAGATTATTTTTGTGGCAACAATTTAGATTTATAGCCTTTCAGAGTGGTACTCTTAATCGTGATTTTTTGTTCTGTTTTGTGTATTCGTGCATTCGTTTTAAAAATATTTCTTAACTATGAGAAGGGGTCAGAACGTGCAAAGTGGTTGAGAAAAAATCTCAACAATTCTGTTAAGCCGACAGCCAACTAAAATTCTATGCATGCATCGTGTTGGTTTTGGCTTTTCAAAATATAAAAAGCAACATGTGTTTTGAAGACAAATGGATTGGCTCGAGGATATATGTATGTATGGTATGTGTATGTAAATTTAAAATCCTTAAACTAATAAAAAAAAAAAAAAATAGAAAATATCTCTTTGTGGTATATCGGGACATGTAATAACGTGTATATAACTAGAGGGCTCGTAATCGCATCGTCATAGCAGGTATTCTGCTTTGCACCGATATAGCACATACATACATGCATACATAATTGATAATTACAACTCTTTAGTCCGCTTTACGATCTTCGTAATTTATCTACTCTCAGAATGTTTGCCAATAATTTACTGAGAAAAAGTCGCCGTAGTAATATTTTTTTATGTTTCGTTTTGTTGGAGATGCGTGACCTAGAGTTGAAACCGTGACCTCAGTACCTTCAAGACTACGCCCACTACTACCACCAATATATGCTAAATTTTATTAGGATTTTATTGGGATCATGTATACAAGTTGAAAAATTCACTTAAGGACCAAAGGGACACCTTTTTCCCTTTAGTGTTTACAATAAAATTTGTATGTTATCAACACTAATGTCTTTTTAAATTAATTAAACATTGAAAATATACCCACTTAACATTAAATAATTTGTAATATGTATCAGAGATCAGCAATAAGTATTCAAAACGATGAGTAGGTTCTAGCCATACTTATAATTTCAGATACTTATACGCATATATACTTATTTTGATATCATACTCATACTACTCCTACTCAAAGTTGGAAGTACTCGTCGTATTCATACGTAACAATACGCATGATATTATTGACTTAGACTTGTCTCTACTTAACATTTAAACGACGCACAAAATAAGTATGATTGTGAGTTTGATGTCAACGTTGTACTCACACTCATTGCTACTTATACTTATAAATCAATGTTGTAGCGAGTACGAATGAATCGGAGTAGGTGAATTTCAATTCAGTTGATTCATTCATACTCAAAATTGCATGAGTGCTTATGAATATCGGAAAAACGATTTATTGCTGATCTCTGATATGTATAGAGACCAAATGAGATTTACACATCATATTAAGTTTTTACCCTTTTAAAAACGTTTTAAGTATGAGTTCGTAGATTGCAAATAAATTTGTTTTAGTTTTAGATAAATTCTTTATTGTTCGCACAGTTCCGCGTTCCACTGTTCGCCACTTGATTTAAAAAACAACAATTTATTATTCTCTCTACACTCTTCCGCGTACACACTAACCACGTTTATTCTCTTTACACACAACGAGTCTTTACACAAGCCTGACTTAATTTTTAGTGATCTCGTTGCCTTTTCAATTTTGCCTTTTATATTGTAGGGTAAACAGTCTGATGAGTTGTCTCGAAGGAGAATAACTTTATCTTCACGAAATCTCTATAAATTTAAAAATTTTGTTTACGTTATTGTTGTTTTTGTATTTTGTTTACGTTTGTCCTCTCTTTTTGTTCTGATGTTGTTGCTATCGCCGTGGTCTAGTAGGTAACATGCTGGCTTATTAGACGTAGAGCCAGGGTTTGAGTCGCACGCCAGA
This sequence comes from Sarcophaga peregrina, assembly GCA_014635995.1. Taxonomy (NCBI): domain Eukaryota; kingdom Metazoa; phylum Arthropoda; class Insecta; order Diptera; family Sarcophagidae; genus Sarcophaga; species Sarcophaga peregrina. Next base: position 38,186,930 of record CM025792.1, on the reverse strand, counting down.
TATCAAAATAAAAAACAAAAAATATTTTATCAGCGATTTCTTCTCAACAGATTTCTGGCAAAAACTCTGAGAGTAAATAAAATTGCCATGAAAAGTTTCTCAAAAATCTGTCGTTCAGAGTCGACTTTAGACTGTAGGTCTCGCCACTTATGTATAAGTAGTGTGAGAAACTAGGTCAATAATCCTGACTGAAGGGTTGTAATAACCAATTATGTATGTATGTATATATTGTTAGGATTTTACCTTTCTAAAAACGTTTATGTATGAGTTCGTTTATTGCAAACCAAGTAAAAAAAATATGTGTTTATTTTACTGAAGGTCTTTATTAATCACACTACTTTTATGTGCCACTGTCCCAACTTATACAAAGTTCACAACAATAACTATAACAATATGTGCTCGTTTGATAAACTTCTCTACTTATAACCTTTTTATAAGCAACAGCACTTGTTCGTTATGTAAGCACAACACTTCTGCTCGCGTTAACACTAACAACTGTTCGGTAGACTATACTACGGACGCAACTTGTCTACACACCGCGACTCTTACGCAACTGCATACAAGGCTGACTGAATTTAAACTGAATTGGTTGTATGCTTTCTCTTGCCCTTTTATATGCGAACGCCGTCAGTCTGATGATGGTTCTCGAAGTGGAAGGTTCGCGTTCGCACCTTCTAGAGAATTCTATAGCTACTGCATCGTTGTTTGTGTACTATGTTCTTGTTGGTTGTTATATCTGTCTCATTTTCTCTCATACTTGTTGCAACTGGTTTACTTAGAATGAGTTCGATGTACGTATTAGTGTGTATTTGTGTCATGTGTATTGCGTACACATTATCTTTGCATTTGTAGTTTTTGTTTATCGTTAATGTTAAACGATATTAGGTCGTTTCGACTTTTTTTGCGTAACAATATGTTGTTGCAATATTTTTGTTTATCCGTTGATCATGTAAACAAGTCCATTGTTTTTGTAGCTTTTATTTATCATTTTAATGTTAAACGATAACACCATTTCCATTTTCGTGGCAATATTATAATTTCACGCACAAAAAACTATTAACTTGAATTGACCACATATTAAGAACCACTGTTCGAATACCTCAGAGTACAGATAACAAACGAAAGTACATATCCTTAAAAGAAAATAAAAGTAATATAACATCCACTCGATTGGTTAGTTGTTCTGATCTTTATAATTTTTCAATTATACCCCAATGTGTCCCTGTAATCGTTCAAGAATTAAAACCTTTTTAAGTATAAGGTCATCGTTGTCCAAAATACTTTATGCACCTTTGAGTATTTAGTTCTTTAACAATTCACAAAACATGCTAATATTGCTTAAAATTCAGCGAAATAAAATCTACAATAAAAATGAAACATAAAGCAAGAATAATAAACAGTTCACATACAGTGTTAGTTAGCAACGTTTATGCTAAATACGGAATATTTTTTATGCAATTTATGCTGGAGAAAAAAAAATGGAATGAAAAATATACAAAAATGAACATAACAAGAAAGGAAACGGATATAATAGGACATTAAAGTTGTCGCTAACAATAATTTTATTATACGCTAGCAAAAAAATAAATCCCAGTTTTCAAGGGTCCTTTAACAACAGATATTAAAATTCTTTTTCATTATGTGGATAATTAACAGCAGCAGATTAAATGAATTTTTAATTATATTTTGCTTCTTCTAGCAAGGAATAACGAAAGTAAAAGAATGAATTTGAATAATATTTTGCCATTGCACAATACAATTTTAATTTTATATTTTCTTTTTTTTATAGAAGGAAAAATTAAATTTAAACAAAAGGTTTAATTTGTGGCATAAACTTTCAACTGAAAGTATGGAATTAAGTATGGAATTATGAACAAATTTAATTGCCTATTTAATAATTAATTAATCATTACAACTTTTCAGTCCGAATTATAGACCTAGTTTTTCATGCATGTTGTGTATGTTAATTTTATAAATAAGTGGCGGGAAATACAGTTTAAAGTCGATTCCGAAAGACAGAGTTTTGTGAAGGTTCTTAGAGTTTTTGCAAGAAATCTGCTGATTTCCTCAACGAAGAAATACTTTTTGCATTTTGTTTTGATGGTTGCCCTAGGGGCTCTAAACCTGGTTTTACGTCAGAGCTTGCCAGATTTGGTGATTTATCAGTCTTTTTGACGATTTTGTGCTCCAAAAACTATCAAATTGACGACTATGACGATTTATGCCCTTATTTTGCCGCTTTTTAGCAATTAAAAATTTACATAATTTTCTTTACTTTCGTAAATAAAAAGCCTCCTTAAACTTTGTATTTGCTTTGCAGTTGTTACTGTTGGAAATTTATGTTAATAATAACAAGGAGTAAAGTATTATATTTTCAAATTATTTTCGAATATCTGTGCATTAGGAAGGAAAAAGAGGTAGCAGTGGTTGTGGTTGAATATTTGTATACCATAAGTAACAGGAAAGATCTCTGTAGGAAGGGAGTTCCATCATACTAGTAGTTCGTTTAACAAACGAACACTGGCCAATCGCCAACATACGGATGTGCTGGCCGAGAAAGACGAGCGTTACATAGGAATGCATGATTTTCATAAACAAGTCCTCTTATTTCGCTCGAGCTGTATCCGTTGTAGTAGCGATTGAACAGTGAAATAATGCCACGATGCACTAATAAATCAGAGCAGTTGGATGCGCTTCTACGGTCTCTCTGTGAACGGTTCAGAAGCTTCAAAGTAGACTTTAAAGGCCAACCTCATACATGAAAGTTGTATTTCATTCTCAGTCAATTATAAATGGTTTAAATGCTAAGTAGATTAGATGAAGAGAAGTATTAATTGCAACGTCTTTTTTGTTTTTAAAAACCCTTCAATTTATTTATTTATTTTATTTCTGACGATTTTTTACGAAATTAATGAACGTCTTTGACGATTTGATGATTTTTCTCAAATATTTGACGATTTGTAGCTTCATTTATCTGGTAGCTATGTTTACGTCTTATAAGCCACTACCTACTATATATAATGAAATATAAATAAACAAAAACAACTTGTATTCAAGACTATTTTCGATAAGCATGATGATGAGCATGATGGCATATGATATGACAAAAAATTTGTACATTGTTTCATAGGTGCCTCCATATTGAAAAAAAAAACTTTGGTATTGTGTTTTCTAAATTTTCTCTTTTGTGTAGACGACATAACTTAGTTAGGGTTGGGGGCCACAACATTGCGCTGCTCACCACATGTACAGAAGAAAAATTACAAACAAATTTTAATTTGTCAAAACAGGTATTTAGTTCAACTGCACAGTACGACCATAACATTATGTCATCTTAAAGTCATCTTTTCATCTAAAATAGCGCCCATACAACCCGAAGTGGAATAAATAATGTCTTGCTTACTCGGAGCAGATGGGACCATACTAGAAGTAGTATGTCAGTTAGTATTACGACCTAGCTTCTCACCCCATGAGTGGCGGGACCTATAGTTAAAGTCGACTCCGAATGTTATATTTTTTTCATGACAATTTTTGTATTTTTTGTTTTTTTGTTTTTACCAGAAATGTGCTGAGAGGAAGTCGCCAAAGAAATATTTTTTCATATATCGTTTATCTCACCATCCTTAAAAAATCACAAGACTATATCCATATAATTTTATATTTATTTTTTATTTCCAATTAAATTACTATTATTCCCAATATCTTGGCCGCTGGTTCTATAATAGAAAACAATAGATAGGGTTTATAACAATGATTTAACACTCATAGAGGAAAAAGCCATCATGCAATTATTCTATCGAAACAGTTTAATCTTAGATTAATTGAGTAACGGTAAGACTATTTAAATTACTAAGTAAGCATCTCATATCTGTGATATTTAAGACCACCGGGTGTCTATATACAGTTTGTCAAAAAAATCTTTGCACATAGAGAAAAATTAAGAAAACATTGAAAAATTCATTGATTTCTAATGTAAATAATCAAATTTTTAAATTTTTTCAAACAGGATTTTATAAACATATGTTTTGTTAATATAATATATAAAAGAATTTTATAACAATGACAATAATCTAATGTAAAATATTAAAAAACAAAAACAATTAAATTTTACTGCTGTCAAAAAATGTTTGCACACTTGATAAAATATTAAGACTTATGACTAAGACCTTTTTCTTTACAAGAACCTAAAAATTCTTGATAAGATTAATATCAGGACTTTGGGTAGGAGTGTCAATAACTTTGGTGCAGGTGTAAAGTAACCTGGAGTTAAATAAAAAGATTTATTTTAAGGATCATTATCTTGATAGTACTTGTAATTAAATTTATTCGGATTAACCGGGTCAATAAAACCAAATTTCTTAATGCTGCTCTTAATTTATTTTTTAAAATATCAAGATGTACTTCCTTAGCCATTATTTCATCCAAAATCCTTATTAAAACAACGCCCTTGCTGGATATACAGCCGAATACCATTACAGACAATTTTCCAACCTTTACTGTAAGAATAAGATTTTTATTTTCTAGTGATTTCAGAGGCTTACGCCAAACTCTTTGCGGTCTGTCAGAATAATAAATCATTATTTTCATCTCATTTGAGAAAATAACTTCGATCCAGTACTCCGGAGTAAGTAAAATGTATTCGGTGGAATCTTTTAATCTCTTTTCGCTTTTTTGTGCTGAGAGCAGTAGTTTTTACCTAGTCATTTTTGAAGAATATTTGGGTTTCTGAAGAACATTTCCAATGGTTTCCTGGAAAACACGTAACCCAAAGTCTTTTTGTACTTGAAGAGCTAATCATCTCGCACTAGATTGCGGTTCTAATAATTTTTCTCTTAACTCGTTGTGTCATCCTTTTTGGCCTGTCTGTAGATCCCTTTAAGTCTAGTCCTCCTTCTTTTTAAGCAGGGGTTATAAAATTATATACAGCTATGAATGTTTAGGGAGAACATATCGGCGATTTTCTTGGCAGGTTAGCCTTCGAAGTAGTTGAAATAGCCCAATTTTATAACATTTTTTGAAACTTGTTTCCTGGCATTGTTTGTATTCAAATATAAGGACTCTTGTTACATAAAAAACTATCCCTTCATTACTAAAACGTTATTTACCCCTTTCACATTCCATCTCATTTGTAAAAAACCCATAATGCGCAACATTTTTGGGAAATAACGGCATATTTTTGTAATTTTTTTTATTATCTTCATTCAAAATGCAAAGATTTTTTTGACACTTTTTATATTAAATAAACTTCTTTTGTTGTTGTTATTATTGTAATGTGTGTTACTATTAGGAAACTATTGGTGCCTCATGGTCGTAGACAAGTACAAAAATAAAAAAATATCTAAAGATATTGTTGTTGGAATTCTTGAATGAAGATCAAATTTTACATTTTTTTGGTCTGTGCAAAGATTTTTTTGACAAACTGTATGTAGTTTGCTAAACAACGCGACATTTATGGTGGCAACTTAACACACTCGCATAGCTGGTACGCAATATTGTAATAATTCCACAATAGATAATAGACAGTCAAATAGTCAAGTACCTGCTGCAGTAGAATACTAAGCGGTAAAAGGTAGAATAGCCTTGTGATAGGTCTGCGCTCCTTAAAGCAAATTGATTTAGTTTATTTTTTTTTTTTTTTTTTGTTTTTGTAGTACAATTAGAATTTAATTTTGATTTAAAAGATTTTTTTATTTCTATCCGGCAGCACTTTTTTTCTACCTCAGACTTTGCCCTGACGATATTGTTTCTATTTTAACAGAATAAAACATTTTAAAACAATGAAGAAAAAGTCCTTTTCAACAAGAATGACAATGAAACTATGACTGATGGAGTGTGCAAGTGGAAGGTTGAGTGTTTCGTAATGTACCTCTTTCACAAAAGAAAACATTTTTGTGATAAGCATCCTCTTGCATTGACTATAACGAAGCTATTGTGCCATTCTATATGAAGTACTGCTTGTTTTCTGAGGAGTTGACAAAAAGAAACATTCTTGATGGGCAACAAAAGATTCAATCGTAAAAATGTTGTTTGCAAAACAAAACTTAAAAACCTAAATTGCAACTGTGAATTATTTTCATGTAAACCATTTCTTCATAAAGAGAATTTTGAATTTAAAGAAAGTTTATTAATTTGGGGCTAATTCTCGCTGCCAATCTCGTACCAGATTCACTCAAAGTTGTGATTTTGTTTTAGTTTTAGGAATTTGTTACTCATTATCGAGTAAGTATTTCTAAATCGAGCATTCAGTATTGTATTGGTCAAGTTTAACCCTAGACGGTTACTCTTCCATCTTGTAGATTAAGGTTACTCTTCGTTGAATCGACGAACACTTTCACCCTAATTGGTTACCTGTTCGTCGAATCGACGAAGCTAATTTACACTTTATCATATAATTCTTTATTGTATGGCCAAATTTCACTCTTTTTATAAACAATGTTGATTAAACGCAATTTCTAATCTTGGATGGTCATTTTTGTAAAGTAAGGTTGCTCTTCTTGCAAGCCTTTATTATTAAATAACGTTGTTTAAAACAAGAGCGAAATTTGGCCAAACATAAAAGTGTTATATGATAAAGTGTAAATGAGCTTCGTAGATTCGACGAAGAGTAACTGTCCAGGGTTAAATTAACAAAAACAATAATTATTCAATAGGACTAAAAACTAACTAAATATTTTTGTTATTTTAATTATATGTAGTAGATTTAGTTAATTTTAAAAAATTTTAGTTAAATTAACAAATTATTTTTCAATATTCAACAAAATTTTATTCAAATCAACAGATTCTACTTGAATAAATTTGAAATATAAAACTTATTTCGTTAATTTAAAGAAAAATCTTCATTTTTTATGAAATGTATGTAGAGTTGAAGAAAATTTATGTAGACTGCAATAAAAAATCTGTAGATTTGAATATATTTTTTGTAATAATAAATAAATGTGTAGAAATATTAACATACACGTACATACGTATATTGCATATTATTATTATTATACAAAATTTATTTGCTTAAATTCTACAATTTTAATTAGAGTTACATTTTCATTTTTTACGCCGTATGTTTATATTTATGGTTCTTCTGTATTTTTAAGTTTAATATTACAAAAATATAAATACAAATACAGAAACGAATATTTGTTTGTTTTTCAATTTTTTAAAATGTATATGCCAGGTTCAATGCTTCAATGAACTTTTAAGAATTTTTAATTAAAAATTCCTCATTTTGTGCTCTTGCCTCTGTGAATTTTACAGTAAATTTAACATGAAACAATCAGAGTTCAGTTTAATGTAAACAATCATACAGTTGTGAATATTTGAATGTGTTATGAATTTTTTATGTACTCAATAATAAAAAATATTTCTGTAATATCCTTTAAATGTAATCGAGAAAAAAAATTAAAATAATATTTTCTTAACATAAAATTCTTTGTATTTGCTGGAATTTAGTATAGATTATGTGCAAGACAGATATCAAACAGATAAAATAGAATACATAAATAAATTAACTTGACTTTAGTTTTTTTTTATACGTTTTAACGAAACATTAATTTTCATATGTCAGATATTATTTTTAAAGCCAGGATTTCCCACAATATTAAGTAAGGCCGAGATAAATCCAATGAGTCATCACTTCTGCATTTTCTCACCAACACTGTTAAAGATGTTTCTTCATTATTTTGACGAAATTTACAGGTCAGGTTCATCACTAAGTCTTACAGCTCAATTCGTATATACTCATTTTTCTTTTAGATTCCATAGTTAGTATTAAGCTATATATCAACTCACTTGCAAATACAAAAATTTTAAACATGGATTGTGTAAAAAAATTAATTAGAAATATAATATCGCCAATAAAAGAAATTGAAAAAAAATATTTCAAGTTTTATTTTTCCATTGCAGCTTTAAAACTTGTTGAACAGCAGTCGATCAAAATACATTTACAAATAGTAGGTATACCGGTGTGAAATGAACGTTTTTTGTGAAAATAAAGCATCAACTTTTAATTGGAAATAAACTATTCGTCTTTCGAAGAAAAACAATTAGTTAAACAGCCAAATTTCAATTTCTTCTTAGGAGTCAAGCTGCTGCTTAACTAAAGTGTCGGAAAGCGCAACTCCCTACCTTATACTTTGACTGCATTCGTTTTCTGAATAATGCGGAGTTCAAGTGGATTATTTGTTGTCGGGAGCGATATATATTAACTCTTTCACTAGATATTAGGACCTCGTAGGCACACAGTTTTATATTCCTATCGAATCGATCTGGTTTTGTTGATGATTGTCCCGGTTTACCAGTGATTCAATTGTTTCATTCAGGATTCTGAGAAAAAAAATCAATTTTTTAATGATCAATAACAATTTATGATAGTTCTTTACGGTTTTCTATATGCCTGCCATTCATTCTGTTGTCATCCGTTTTCTACACTTTTGCTCTTTCTCACAGCTTCTAATGATTAGAAATTGTTTCTTTTACTATTTCTGCACTTTATTTCTCATTCAAAGCGTCATCTCCACAAATTACTTACTTATTTAATTGATCATTATAACTCTTTAGTCAGGGTTAAGACTTGGCTTCACACACCATTACTGTTGTACGTGCTACTTTTATACATGAGTATCGGAACATACAGTTTAAAGACTCCGAACAACAGATATTTGAGATGCTTTTCATGACAATTTCATTTACTCTCCGAGTTTTTGACTGTTGAGTTTTTGAAATCGCCGAGTAACTATTTTTCCGTATTTTCTCTGAAATGTGATTTGAACTAATAAGCCAACCTACTGCACTATCTACTAGATTGCGGCGACTTCATCTTCATCCAACATTGTATGAAATACAATTTTCGTTTCTCACGTCAAAATTGCTAGCTCAGTTGCTCTGTCGTTATCACGTTGCTTCTGATGGAGAATAATTGACATGTGATGCGATGCAGCCCTTGCGTCAACCAACTTTTTTCTCCTTGGTTCACCTGTGGTGTCACAACAGGCCGCTATGCGTACTCAAATGAGCTTTCGGTATCAAGGCCATCACGCTAACCTAACCTAACCTAACATGCGATGCAACTCTCTAACACTTTTCCTCAAACGAAAACAAGAAATTAATGCCTTTCGAAAATCATCATTTCGAGATACGAAATTTTCAATCTCTGGCACGATGATAAAATATAAAGTTTTTGCCTACTTTTATGGTTGATAGACAACATCGTTAATACAAAAAAAAAGAAACAACATAAGAATTACAACTCGTTCGCAACATTTGTATCCTGAAGCTCACTTCAAGCCGGTATACATCTTCAATAAATTTTATGATTATTACAGTCAAACTCGTTTATAACGAATTCTTGGTTATTACGTACATATTTTGAAGTCCTAACGTTTTAGTATCAATTTTCATATAAAAAACTTCGTTTATTACGAACTCGTTTATAGCGAATTCTCGCTTAAAAGGAACTACTTTATATGATCCCAGTAATTAAATTTCATGTATTTTACCTTTTTTATAACGAACCCTCAGAAATAATTTTGAAGTGTGACAATAGTCTTTACTTATATTTAATATGGCAACATTAAATTATAACTCAGTATCATTAATCAGCTGCTAGATAAAGAGAAGTAACACATATTTTTGGTTTTTAATAAAAAAAACACTTTTTCGTTTTTAATAGAATGAAAAAAATTCTTTGTATTTTATAATTTCTTCCATGACTTCACCCCGTTTATTACGAACTTTGCCTATAGCAAACTATTTTTTCTGGTCTCACGGAATTCGTTATAACCGGGTTTGACTGTATATATCTAGACATTTTTCCAAAATCTACTTAAAAGATAATAGATTACTAAAACTAGCATTAATTTTATTTTTTTATTTTTAATTTTTTTTTTTTGTCATTTTACAGTACATTTCTTATTTATTTGGTCTTTCTATAGAGCAAAAACAATATTTTTTCCACCCACAAAATTTTCTTCTTATTCTGCATAATATTTTCTGAGTGCTGCATAAATTAGTTTTAGTTTTTTATATTATTGTATACCAAAGACACTATGTTGACCTGAAAGTTGAACGGAAAAGGAAATTTGGTAAAATAACAAGCCCAGCATGCCTTTAATCTTTTCCTAACAACTTTTGTAAATTTGATTTCCGGTAAAGACATTATAACTGGAAAAACTGGAATTATAACTAAGAAAACTGAATTCTGTACAAAAACTTTTTTATAACTTTAGTTCCATAAATTTGTATATGCGGACTAAATAGGAAGTTTTTATAGAGGTTGTGACAATTTGTTGTTATTTTAGGTGGCATTTTCATGTATCACAAATAGTGAAAATTAATTTGTAAAATTATAACAAGATGTTAATAACAAGATCTTTTAAAACCCAAAGAAAAAAAGAAAATAAAAAACGAGATTTCGTGATATACTGGGTAATAAGTGTAGTATTATTAAAATTGTAATGGTTTTGTTATTTGTAGTCGATTGTACTTTAATTGTGCACAGTTCAACTGGACTTTATTGATTAATTCTTTGAGGGAAAATGTCGCTTCTTTTATACTAAAATTTTGGCTGATTTGACAATTTCAAATCAACCCCTTACTTCTAATACAATATTGGTTTGGCTTAATACTAGAACACACGTTTGTGTGTACAATTTTTAATTAACTATATATTAAAGGGTTTATGTGTGTTTATTGTGGGACATACGACACGCGTCCGCTGTCCATAATAATTCCCACGGTAAAGTGTGAAGAGAGCCATATACAATCACTAGCTATGCAATACAACCACAACACACATAGTGCATATTAATAGTGCCGGCGAACACTCAACAAAGTGTCAAATGATCATCGCGTATGCGCATTACTATTGTGGCGTCATACGCTGCAGCGACGGTCAGCTACATTGAGTCAAGTGGTCGCTGCTCATATGCAATTGGATATTCTATTGTTTATGCACATGAAATGTTGTGTTGGTATTGACAACTGTAAAATCATGCTATATAAGCCCTTATAGCATACAAGGTCAATAGAGTTCAACTGGAGCCTCAACAGACAATATCTTTTTGTCGACTGTAAGGCGGATCTTTTTGTCATCTTAAAATCGTTCAAATTTTATCAAAAGAACGACCTACAGTACAAATCGAAATTAATTTAACAATGAGATCTTTGTAAGTGTCTCCAGGTTGCATTAATATACATCTTATTCAAAATTAGTAGTTGGATCGCCGCATCCGCAATCATAGAATAACATAAGAATGAATGCATTCCAGTATATTATACAGCATCATTAATAAAAAATTCGTACATCTGACTAGATCAAGCGATTCAACAAAACGATTATCCTTATAAATATATTCAAAAAAAGTTTAAAATTTTTTTAAAAATTAGTTCTTACTAGTGAGAATATTTTATAATATCACTTAGCACCATGTGGGCCAGAATATATGAATCTGCTTTGCTAATATAAAAATCTTACCTGTTAAGCAATGATTAGTAATCCTAATTAGTAATTCGATGATTACAATTACGATTATTTTTGGTTAAAATAGTTAATAATTGGTTACTATTAGTCTAATAATCAAAAAGAATCGAAAATAATCCAAAACTAATCAAATCGTTTTCAATAATTACTTTCAAATTCATTATAACAAAAGTTCTTGAGTACCAAGTGGATAATACCTGCATTTCAAGGTAAAGCCTAAGCCCAAATTATTTGGGCAATTCACACGACTTTGTATCGTGTATGTTGTATTGAATACACTTGGTTGTTTGTCAACACTCAGTGCTATGCTGTATTGTGTATTTCGTATTAAAAATTTATTTTTTTGGCATTCGAACAATTTGATAGCACGAAACCAATACAACTTCCAAAAACATATGAAAAAAATGTGTATAAGTGTATCGGATTTTTACATGACAATTATCAACAACAAGTATACACTGTTGTATATTCGTCCAACAATACACTCAATACAACGATACAACGGCTTGTGAGAATTGATCAATTATATAAATATTGATCTTTTACGTAACTTTTCAATTCCCCTTATTATTATACATGCTTAAGTCGTTGTCTGGATCCATGTCACTTTCCAGTTGTTGTAATATTGTTATCGACTTGTTGTCGAAAATACGTAAACGAAAAGATCATCTCTCAGCTCTTTCTTACTTTTTGTTTTCTTAGGCAAAGAATGAAATATTAATTAAATATTTAAAATATTTAAAAGGGAAATTCTTCCTGCCTTCTTCTTTAGTAACGATTTAAATCCTTCAATTTTATGTCAAATGTCAAAAAATGCTTTTTCTTGCACTTGGTTGTATATTTCATTCCTTCTTAGTATTACCTGTGGTCAAGTAATGCTGCTTAGAAGTATTTGTAGACATCAGTAGTTTTTCCAAAACTATGGCGCCATTCATGGGACATGGATTTTCATCCTTGTCTATCACAGTTACAATTTTTTCTGGATTAATTTGTGAGAGTAAAAAGCCTAATTTCAACATAAAGCCTATTTTCAAAAAGATTTGAGAAGTATTAAGAATTCAGCTAGTGAGCGAACCCAATGTGATATGTTTACCAAAGTGCCAACAGGCTTAATACTCTTGCACAGAATCTAGAGTTTTGCATTACACTGTATGCAAGGGTTTTAAAGCAAATGCATGTTTGTAGTCGATAAGTCAAAATCACTTTTTACGATATATCTTTTCGAATCGAAAAATTTGCAACAAAATGGCATCGATTTGTTGTTGCATATTTTTACATATTTTATAATAAATGCATATTTTGCATATTTTTCTTATAAGTGCTTATATTTAGCAAATTTCACTATTTTGTTGTATCTTAAATTTTCTTTTGGAAATATTTTGATGTCAATACATCAAGTTTACAAAAATCTCATTTCACCTTCATTCAAATAATATTTTTATTTGATCGTTAAACTGCGTACACAAAATAAATTTTGTTCGCTATTTAAGGTACTCAATAGGAAGAATTTGCCTATTCGTTAAATGCGAATGTTCGTTAAATCGGAAAACTACTGTATAAATATCTCTATACTAGTTTACATATATAAAACTTCTCGATCGATTTTGACCAAACTTAATATACATGCTCTGTGAGGCGTGAGGACTGTTTCTATGTACTTTTCGTCCGACAGATGGCGCAATATTTAGTTTTTTGTGCTTTTTTTGTGTTTTTGCAACGTAACTCAAGAACTACTGCACTATGTTGTGTTTCGTTGAAGGCGTTAGGTCGTTAATCAGCGTGCAGTGGCGGTAATTAGCCCGATATCACACTGATTTTGATTTTCTTCGAAAAGCAGTTCAAAATATAAGAAAAATTTGGGGCCAACAGCGCGAATCGGGCCGAGCTATCAAAAATATATAATTCCATTTGAACAATAATTGCTATGTCGATTTAGTGCACCTTTCACTCTTCTTCCAATTATCAATCAGCCATGACTTTACAGGGAAACCAGACTTACAGTAAAAATAAAATTCGAAGGGAAAACAACATCTACACAGGTCTGCTAGTTTATTATGTTTTTAACTTAACAATATCCTTATATGTACCCATGACATATGTAAATGAATTATCTAATTTTCTTTTAAAAATATATTTAAAGTCTTATATGTCCCTTATAAATATGAAACTGTGACTTAAATTTTATTTTTTTATTTGTTTAATAAATATATTCCAAACAAAAAAATTTTTTAGGGCATATTTTTAACATTTTTAGTGCATATTTTCTCTCTTATAGTTCATATTATATGCGCATATTTTTAATTTTTAGTACATGAAATTCCTTGCTCTGGTTATTACACTTTACTCTAACTAAAGCTTAAGCTAATAATAGCCACTAACTTGTAAATTAAGTCCATAGTTATAAGAAAATGCCTTTTCAAATTATCTTGCAGAAAAATGGCAATTTTGTAAACGATATGAATTCATAGTATCTGAAACAATAAATAGAAGGACTAAAAATTAATGTTGAACAAATTTCAGAAGTTCTATTCAAGGCAATTATTTTGAAATTACTACATCCATACTTGAGATAAATGTTTGAATTCTAACACTTCTACTAATTCGATTAGTATTCCATTGCCAACTTCGTAAATTAAATTCAATTTCGAAAACCAAATTTGTGTTTTACGGTTCTTACCAGTGACAGTGATTTTTCGAAGGATTTTCAAAACAAAACTCACAATTTGCAATGCATGAGTGCTCTTGTATACACTTTGGACACTTCTATAAAGCTTACATACCAATATGGGTATAGTACAAGAGTTTTGCAAGTAAACTTCATAAACACATCAATACTGCACAAACCTAAATTAAAAGATAAAAATCTTCCACATCATATAAATTAACAAGGAATGTTTCAATGTAATTGGGGTTTTAAATTTCAAAATTAAAATCAGAAGTTTGAATTGAAATGAATTCATGTATCTTAGTTTTGTGTTGCAGAATGGCTTAAAATTTTAAAACGTACACTAAATATATTATAAAATGAAATCATAATTTTAATTTTTATCATTTCTTTTAACACATTTGTATGCAGTTAAAATATTCTCTTCATATTCAATCGAACTACTTCCCAGCGGAAGCATTGCTCTCTTAGATCTACACTCTGGGAGATTTTGTTGAAGGAATATTATAAATATAGACCGCTCATTACATACATATTTCTGCCTCTTTAGATGACCTAATCGAAGTGACAGGTCACATGGACAGATTTCGATTTTAATGATGTCGCGGTTGACTGGCGAATACTTCAGCTAACTTCGAGGACTCTATATAGCAAAGTTATATCTCATATCTTAGGTTCCTGGCAATATACTATTTGGACTGCGGAGTAAAGTGTGTGCAGCATAATTTATTTTGCCACTAATTTATTGGGAAACAATCACGTCACTGTTTCAAGCTCCTTCATAGAGAGGGTACCCATGCCCAAAGACTGCACGATTATCAGTGCCTGCTTTTATAGAAAAGAAATGTGCTATATTACGGAAGGCAAAGATTTGTAAGATCAGCAGGTTTTCTATCGGGACACTACTGAGGTATCATCTCAAAATATTAGATTTCTGCATACTCATAGTACTATGAATATATAAATACTTTTTACATTTACATCAGATTAAAGACCAGTTTCTGAAACACGAATGACTTAGACTAATGTCTGCTTGTATGAAAAAATAGACAATTCAAACAGATGTTCGTCGAAGCTATTCTTCTTACAGAAACGGTATCACAAAAGCTGTGAGCACTATTTTATTTTATACACCCGTGTAGATAATATTTAGCATTAAAATTAAATTATTTTTACAGATGGTAGTTACTTTTTTATGCAAAATATTCTTTTAAGTGCATATATGCACAAATCTCTGCCACGTTTAACTAGAGGATACACATGTACAGTGCCGTGTAAAATGATGCAGACACCAATGTGACAAGCAGAAATTTTATGAAAAAGTAAGCAGAACGAGAACATTGTCATTCTCTGTAATAAAGATTTTTTTATACATATTTAACCTTACTTAAAGTTTAATTAAAGTAGTAGATGTCACACTGCATGTTTTACTGTGTGAAAAATGTTCATTAGTAAAGCATGCATAAGTATATCATGGATTGTCCTTTCTGTCTTTAAAATTTAAAGTTTAAATTGAAACAAATGGATATGTATGTGAGATATCATCGAGAATGTTTATTCGTTTGAAAGACCTTTCGAGGGCATTATAAACCTAATGCAACAAATGAGCGTCTTGACTTCCCTAGTTGGAGCGCATTAAACATATCTAATTTTTCTTTGCCGAATATATCATGTAGAATTTGACATACGGCACGAATTATATTGCGACCTTAAAAAGAGTCTAACAAAGTGAAACTTTGTCTCATTGGCCAGTTCGCAACATTTCAGCGTGAAATGACCCTTACTTGAAATCGTTCGTGCAATATATCTAATATGGAATGATCTATGTGATACGTAGCGTCGTCCTATATTATAGTGCTTGTCTTTGATCACCGTTGTTTTTTAGAGGTGTATGACCGATAAATCTACCAGCCAAAAATCTATACTAAGCAGTGACTTATATCATGTGGATTGGTAACGTCGCAAATTCGTTCCCATTCACACAAACATAATCGTAATTGCTGAAGATATTTTTTTTTTTTAAAAATTACAATCAATTGTCAACTAACTGAAGCACATTCAGGCACCACATATCATTGTACAGTCAACCCTCCTATAACGCGGTGAGTGCGTACCGCGTTTATGGAAGCCGCGCTATAAGAAACTCGGACTTCATATACAAACCAGGCTAATTCGTTCTATGGAAACCGCCTACCACGTTGTATGGAAACCGCTCTATGAGAAACACAGAATTAGTACAAATTACATCATTCGTACCGCGATATATGGAGACCAAGAAATATAAAAGGCAAGATAAATTATAAATTATTTCTATTGAATTCAAGGGTTCATAAAGGATTGATAAAAAATGAAATAAAAATGAAACTAAAAGACAGATTTCCAACAAAATTAAGAAAGACTTGTAAAATAATGTAATTTTATAATATTTATCTTCACTTGGTTCATCTTCATTCATTGTTTTTTAAGTTGAAATTCAACTGCTTTTGTTTTGCACGGTACTGTACCTCCGCTTAGCTTACAATATCTAGTTACTAATCATTCATAGGCTGCCCGGAAGAAACTTATGGGATGAAGTTTAACGCAAACCGCGCTATAAGAGTACCGCGTTATAGGACGGTTGACTGTATGTACATATATAGTGATTTTCCATCACAGTCTTAATAAGTGACAGATATAACTCCATCAAGATGGCTTCTACCAACTGTATATGGTTCGGATGCCTCTGTCGGAAGACTCTCTAGATGTCTTGCCCCTTTCAATCCTGCGTATATGTCTGTTCCCTATCAACTAACTTGTTTTGATACGAAATTCATATTTAAAAATGTAAGTAAAAACGTTGAAGTCGATAATCTTCTTATGTTCATACTCATCCATAAGTAGCTTGGACCTACAGTGGACACTGAACCACAAGAAATTTCTCATAGCAAGTTTTATTTACTCTCAGAGTTTGTTGAAGAGAAGTCTCCGAAGAAATTTCTTCACATTTCGTTTTGTTAGAGACGTCTGACATGGGGCTTGACGCACTTCTTATTAGACTATGGCAACAATTTCGAATATGTTGAATGGTAATTTAAAATACTTATGTATGTAATGTTTGTAGTAGGTAGCGTGTAAGCTTATTAGACGAAAAGCTCGGCTTCGTATCCCAGGTCAGACATCAAAACAAAATATGAAAACTAAAAAAATTTCTTCGGCGACTGCCTCACAGCACATTACTGGCATAAGCTCTGAGAGTAAATAAAATTATTCCCGCCACTCATGTATAAAATTAACGCATGGTATGAGAAGCTTGGTCGAAATCCTGATTGAAAGGTTGTAATGACCAATTATGTATGCATATATGTATGTATGTAATGTTTAAAAAATCCATATATTTAATGTCATTATATTTAAAAAGTTACTTATTCTGATGACATTATTGCCCACAAATTACCCAATTAAAAACCAATTCTTTTACTAGTTATAACGTACACTCATTATAACAAAATTGTAACATTTAACCGTGACACATTTAGCAACTGTATTGCACAACTCATTTATTTTTCTCATTATGCTTTTCATTAACATTTTCCTGGAAATTAAAACCCTCCTAATTTACAGGTGCTCTATTCATCCATTTTGTATTGTTATTTCATTCCACACAAAATGAATACGTAATATAAAAAAGAGTATAGAACAACAAAAGAACATTACCATTTTCTTCTTTCCTGACAATTATGGTAACGTCCTTTTTAAAGAACGTTTTTACTTTGAAGGGGAAAATTATGAAAACAGTTGCGTTTAATAGATGCTTAACTATCTGACATTTTAAATTGAACGAGAGAAAAGAGTGAACAATAAATTATAGTTTGTATTTTCTTTCGGATATCCCACATCAGAGGTTCGTTACAGGGCAATAATGCAATGGAAATCATTAACACTAAATATACCGAGAATTAATATATTCGCAGGTTTTATTAATATTCGTATCGCAACCAGTCGCCGTGGTCTAGTAGGTAGTGTGCTGGCTTATAAGACGTAAAGCCAGGGTTTGTGTCTCAAGCCAGACATCGAAATAAATACAAAAAGTATTTTCTCGGTGATTTCCTCTCAGCAGATTTCTGGCAACAAGTCTGAGAGTAAATAAAACTGCCATGAAAAGTTTCTCAAAAATCTGTAGTTCGGAGTCGACTTTAAATTGTAGGTCCCGCCATTTAGGTATAAAATTAACACACACAATATAAGTATTATGAGAAACTAGGTCAATAATCCTGGCTGAAGGGTTGTAATGACGAATTATGTATGTATGTAAGTGCTTATAATCGTAAGTCGGAGACTACCAGTATTGCTTTTTCCTATTCTTAACAAAATCATATTGACACAATTATATGAAAGCAGTGGTGCAAACACATACTTTTGATTAATTCGACAAATGGGCAAATCACACTTTGCCAAGTCGGTAAATCTGGCAACAGTCAAATAACCTGTTTTCAGAAAAGACTTTAGTACAGAGTACACTACTTTTCACATGTGAAACGTAATTACAGTAATATCCCACTTGACGCTATTTCAATATTACGCAGTAGTATTGGAATTCCCCTAAACCGCACACTTTATTGATACTTGTTGTATATATGGGCAAATGAGACGGTCATGCACCAACCAAAAGCGGTGCACTATATAACGACGGTGTATTCTATGTATCTTCTTTATGCGCTTTTGTTAATCTGTTCAGAATAAAGATTTCAACTGTATTTTCCGAAGCCGCAATGTGTTAAGTTGCCTCGTTTAACGCTGTTTCGTTTAGCGCTGGAACTTATTGGAACGTATCCCCTTCGTTAAGTAGGGTCTTGCAGTATCAGTGAACAGTTGAAAGCTCAGAAACGTTAACTTAATCCAATCAAGTTATTAACGATATGGATAATTGAACTTAGCAATTTTGGTTACCTCAATATAAAACTCATCATTATTTTGTTTTGCCTTAGTTAACCAGACGCCATTCGGAAATGTGACCAAATTGAGAACATGAACATTCTTTGTAAAAATTAATTCACGTTTCTGGGAGTTCACAAGCATACACGAGTATACGTAAATTGCAACCAATATTTCATAACCTTGTAAGAGCATAAAAATGTGTTGTGCTGAGTTATTTAATAAGTTTTGTTAACATTAACGTACGTAAACATTGTTATAAAAAACAATGAAAAATTAAATGCCCGAAAAAGTTTTCTATTCGAACACTTTTAAATATTTTTATATGAAACAAAACAAAGAAACTCATTCTGTGTTTTTACGAAATAGCTGTTTCTGTTCTCCAGATCCAGACCTTTAATATTTGACTTACATATAGCCTCTTTGATATTTATCCAAGGTTCGGGTCGGTGCCTCAACGTCTATTTTGAGGCTTCTGGACCTTGTAGAGGAGAGTCCGTAGTGATCCAACTCCATTGATTCATTGGAGCATAGTTACAGTGTGGTTTCATTGCCATTGTTCTTTCGATTGTAATATTAGAAGCTGTAATCGAATTTATAAAATTGTATGCAACGGCAAATTATAGATTATACTCAGCTACGAGGTTATTTAGAAGATTTTTTGGCTTTGAAGGAATTAAAAATGCATAAAGTACAGAAAATCATCAGAGGTATTTGAAAATAACTTAAAAATATAATAGTTTACTCCTTACAACAATTGCAAAAGAAATACAAAGCTTAAGTTGATTTTAAAATTTAAGTCTACCAAAGTAAACAATGTGATGAAAATTTTTAATTTCCAAAAACCGTTAAAATAAAAGGCTAAATCGTCGCATCCAGCGTTGCCGTTTTGGTCCAATTGGACAAAAATTTTTAGTTTTTGTTTACAAATGCTACGATTGGTAGTGTGGTTGTTTTGTTCAAATTTCATTTATTTTTTGGTAGGAAAATGCAATTAAGATTTAAAGTTGGTAATATTATTATTATTTTAGGCCTAAAGACGCAAATAAAATATTTAAGTAAGAAAGTAGTTGGAAACCATATTTTAACGTACCATAATGTTGAACATATCGAACAAAAACAAAAACATAAACAAATTATTTATGCTAATTTTATGTTAAAGATGAATTTTTTTTATATCTCGAACCCTCCAAACGTGTTTTATTTGACAAAAACTGTTTTTTTTTACTTTACACACAAATTTCTGGATTACTCAAAAATTTCTGACCCCAATTTCGAAAATTTAAATCTTGTTGTTGGAAAGAGGATGGACCTTTAAAATAGTATACATATATTTATTATTTGACTTAATATAAGGTTTGATGAGGTAAACTTGACAAATGCAAATTATTTGATATTTTTTAAAGATTTTTCGTTCATGGTAGCAAACTTTACTTAAAAAATATGAAATAAGTGATGACATTCTGTGCATTATTATGTGAAAAGATTGACACTTCGTTTGATCAAATCGGACAAAAATTTTTTTTATTTATTTATTTACTTTTATTTTTAATTGGCCAATATTAAAAAAAATTAAATTTATATTAATTTACAAAAACTAAGGGATAAATACTTAATTACATTAACTTTTATGACAATATTCGTTAAAGAAAAATCAATCAGCTTATACAATTTATTAAATTCGTTCTAAAAAATTGTATTGATAATCAGGTAAAATGACGTGACGGACGTCGAGGAACATTAAAAGTGATGAGCATTAAAAAACTGGAACCAATATCACCAGTAATTACATTGAATATGAACGAGATATTTAACATAGTTTTGCGGCTTTTAAGTGTGAAAAGTTTGATTAATGCTAGTCTGTCAAAGTAAGATGGTAAACTAGTGGGATTAAAATTCAGTCCTCGTAGACAAAATATCAGGAATTGCTTTTGTACAGATTCGATGACGTCGGAATATTTTTTATATATAGGATCCCATATTATGGATCCATACTCAACTATAGGCCTCACAAGAGATGTGTAGAGTGATTTAGTAACATAAGGATCGTTAAATTCACCGTTTAATAAAACCAAATAAGCTTCTAGCTTTATTTACTGTCATAGCTATGTGCAGAATAAAATTTAGTTTGGCATCAAGTAAAACTCCTAGATCCAGGAAGTTATCTTCAAGCTCAAGATCGTATCCATCATAAGCATATTTTGCAGGAATCGGATTCTTACTTACAAATCTCATGTATTTTTTTAGATTAAGCTGGATTAAATTTTTATTACACCATAAATGAAACGAATTTAGGTCCTTTAGAAGTAGTTTCTTATCCGAAATTGGACGATAACTTAGGAAAATTTTTACGTCATCAGCGTACATTAGGATGTTGGAATAGTCATATCAGGTAAGTCGTTAATAAACAATGAAAACATAAGCGGTCCAAGATGGCTACCCTGAGGTGCACCAGAAAGGATACTTCCGGAGAAGCAGTTTTTTTTTAAAGTACGGTACCGTACCCTATTTATCATTTCAAGAGCTAACAGTCGAGTTATATTTTTAATATACAGTATTCCCTCCATTTACGTCGTAGTATGTTCTGGAAAAAGGCGACGTGAATTGAAACGACATAAATCGAATTTTAAAGGACTCATACTGTCAGATGCATTTTTTTATATAGATTTTCCAAAAAAAAGAAAAAGTTAAATAATAAATATTTTTTAATAAAGAGGGAATACATCTAATGTTGTTTATACTCTAAAGAGGCGACGTAAATCGAATTACGACGCAAATCGAAGTTGAAGCGAACAAAATTTTGACGACGTTAATCGAAACAACGTAAATCGAGGCGACGTAAATCGAGGGAATACTGCCTACAGTTTTTCAAGTAAACTTTTAGTTCAAAACTTTTCAGAATTTTTGATGGATCTTGATTGTTTATCGGAAAATATACCAATTTAACATTTGAGCGACCAACCAAAGTTAACGCAAAGAGTAATAATAATAATTGCAAAAAAAAAAACATAAATCTAGCCATCAAAAATTCGGAAAATTTTTGAACTAAAAGTTCATTTGATGAGATGACATATATGTATAAAAACTATAATACGACTGTTATACTATTAAAATTATAACTACGGTAATTATATCCAATTTTACCAAGTGATGACTCAATGCCTTCACAGGAGAACAGATTGGAAGAATATTATCAATTATCCTATATTTTTTATTAAAGTTTGCTACTATGAACGGGCAAACTTAAAAAATATGAGAAAAAATTCGAATTTTCCAAGTTCACCTCATTAAATCTCATAGCACATTGAGACGAGTAATAGAGATATGTACATCGTTTTAAAGACCCACCTCACTCCTTTTTAGTAAGGTTTAAATTTTAGACACTGTCTCAAAAATATTTGTATAATCAATAAATTTGTGCGTAAATTCCAACAAAAAAAAACGGTTTTTGTGAAATAAAACAAGTTTGGAGGGTTCGAGAAATATAAAAAAGGTATTTTTGAGTTATACTCAACTAAGAGAACAACTTAGACCAGGTAGTTACTCGAGTGTATTTTGACCGTGTAATTATTTATAATTCAAATTTCGGTACGATTGGAATAATTTTGGTAGGTTTTGGAACGAATATTGGTAGGGAAAAATTTTTCTTTGTGGCAACGCTGGTCGTATCGAAAATATGATATTTTTAGAGCAGAATGATTGCAACCTTATTTATAATTTACATTATAGAATAGGCTAACAATGCACTGTAGCGCGACAAAGTTAAAACTTACGAGTTTTGCACGTCAACAGTTCAACGATGTTTTCTGTTTCTTCTATTAGTTGCACAGAACTACAGGGATTATTCTGATTTCCACGCTGTACTATGTTTGTTTGTTGTATTATGTTCACTTATTTTGTGTTTTAAACCTCAGTCTTTACTTGTGCTGTGACTATACTCGTGGAGATATTAGATTTTTAAAAATTATATTTCATCATCAGAAATGACACTCCTTGATTTACAATAGTTAAGCAGATAATTATTATTTCATAGTTGAAAAATTTATTACCCCACAAAAAGAGGAATTTTTATTAAGAAATATTATTGTTAGAAAACTATTTGAAAACGAAACATAACGCAATTAAGAGTTTCAATTCGCACTTGAGGTTTTATTTCTATTGCAATTTAAAACGAAAAATATTTGAATTTTAGAAAATGAATGCATGAAATAAACTTATTTCTATGCAAAATTTTAAATCATTAAATTATTTTTCTTCTCTGGCATTCTTTCTAAATGCAATCTTTGGAGAGTATGAAAAGCGATATAAAAAGTTTAAGTAAAATTCTTTCCCATTTGATAGCGGTCAGAGTACGTGATGAAAGAAAGCTTTTGTCAAGTATTTTAAAAAATTCTCAATCTCTCAGCTTCTTTTCACAACTTAAAAATAAGCACTTTCGACAAAATTCTCGATACTCGATAATGAAGTGAATTTCGTATAAAATGCGTTCACCATAAGAGAGACGAAAATAATAAATTAGATTCGGATTTGATTTGCATAAATTTGTAATAAAATTGATTTGCTATGAAGAAATGGGAAAATAAAATGAAAAAACAAAACAAAAAGAAAATGAATAATGCAAGACAGCATTTGTATACTAAATGCTAAAAAAAGTTTTAATAAAATCAAAAAATAAGTGACCACCACTCAAATAAAAGCTGAATGCTTAAACAATATATACTTTGGACAGACAAAAAAAGGAAAAACTTGAATCGCTTAAGCAGCATAAGATGCCAAATAGCTGACGAATTTTAGTCAAATAAATACCCTACACTGCTAGACTGAAAAACGCAAATAATTTTATCGCATTCAGTTTTTTACATCAGTCATCTTGTATTAGTGATTTTATATTGTATTCAGAGTGCATTAAATCAGTAGAACAGAAAAATGCTTATTTTTTGCACTTTGACTACTACAATAATAAAAGGTCATAGCATATTAAGTCATAGCATTAAGTCCCCTTTCCAACAAGATTTAAATTTTGAATGTCGGGTCAGAAATGTTTGAGGAATCCAGAAATTTGTGCGTAAAGTAAAAAAACAGCTTTTGTAAAAATAAAACAAATTTGGAGAGTTCGAGAAATATAAAAAAGGTATTTTTGAGTTCTTCTCAACTGACGGGACAACGTGGACTAAGTTGTTAATCGCGTGTATTTTCACTGTCGGCCAACAGGATTGTGGGAAACATTTCAAGTATAGATTGAAGGCAGTACAATAAATCGTTCAGTTGTGGTTTTCTATTACGTTCACAAAACATAAGTTTATATGTAATTTCTTATAAAAATTAATCGATTCATAGAAAACTCAGCAAGTATTTTGTTCTAAAACGATACTTGTCTCTTTATTAAGCATTTTATCGAAAAAAACAGCGAAGTTCTCTTTTAATGTTCATCACAACATCACACCTTGGTGACAAATTTTTTTTCACCTTCCTGTTTTATTCAATCACTGATTTATGATGACAAATTAACTGTTCTTAAAGCATTGGAAACCAATTATCAAGTAGTTAAAAATTAGTCTGGACCATGTAACACGTTTTTGTGATGTACATACCACACTGGTTCCTTTATAGTGTGTCAACACAAAATTTAGAAATTTTTGTCGGAGCCAAAACCAATTTGTTTTTGTACAGAAAATTGTAAAATAACGGAATCTGAACCATTTTTTTTTATTTTTGCTAAAAGAGTAGAGAAAATTATGTAAAAGTTTAAAGAGGATAGGCAAAATATAAATAAATTTTGATTTGTTTGAATTTAGAGTAACAAGTGCTATATGCCAGATATTGTATATAAGAAATGATTACAATAATAGAAATTCCAACAGAATTGCTATTCAAGATTATAATTTTATTTTGTCAAGCTCTTAAACGTCAGCACTATGTATGATAATTGCTTTGAAATTACAGTTCAGGTTGTAAACGAGCAAATTTCATTGTCGCAATTCCTAGTGTATGACGAAACGAAGTATTCCATTATTGTTAAATATTGTTGAAGTTTTGCGGCAAAGGTTATATTAATTTAGAAATCGTTTCACGTTTTATTTTAAATCTCTCTAAACAACCACACAAACTAAATATTTATTTTTCATTTCTTCGAATTTAATCCAAAAAGATTTAATAAAATCCTTGCCCACAAATACTTTTAATATTATCGGAGGATAAGAGAAATGACAGTCAAAACACAATTAATGACAAACAATTTTATCTTAAAGAAAAAGTAAACAGCTTCATGGACAGATGTACAAACAGACAAACAATAACAGATAATGTGACAGGACATAAAAGGATCGAAAAAGAGGAAAAAAATAATAATAATACAACCAAAAAAATTGCTATTACGTCTCAACCGAATATCTTAAATGAGGTGAGGGAAATCAAAAGAGCTAATTATTATAGTAAATGGAAATACTACATATTACAGAACATAATGGAAACTTTATCTTTATCTTTCTAGCAATAGCAAGTTCTAGCTAAGTCTAATTCTTATGTCCTTTTGCAATTCATCGTAATTTTCATGATATAAAGTGTGCTGCATGTAGCTCCGTCCTATTGAGACCACACGTCCAGATCAATCAATCCATTCCTAGTGATGGCCAAGCTAACATCGTTCTCAAAGAATTACGAATCGATGAGGCTCTCAGCTAAAAATCAATACGAAAGTCATTTCTTTGATATTCATTGGATGCATTCGCATTTTTTGTTCTTCTCAACGGACTAATAATGCTATGTTAGCTAACATTACCTAACTATTTGTGTTGGAATAGTGTAATTTGTTTTTTTTTCGAAAAATTTCTACAAATGTGTGAATTCCTCTATATCAAATGAAAAATACATTTTACATACATAAAATGCGTGGAAATTAAAATTTATTTGACAGTGTTATGTAACTGTTAACGGAAACCTTCAGACAAACACTCCTTGTTAGCTTTGAATCAACATCACATACATAATTGGTCTTTCCACCCCTCCAGTCAAGATTGTGACCTTCCACACCACTTACGTTATGTGTGATAATTTTATTATGGCGGGACAGACGAGATATCTGACCTGGTGTTTGAACCGTAGTATTAGCGAAAGGAAAATTGTTAGTAAATTTTTCAAGTATACTTATCAACCTAAAATGTATATCGAGTGGAAAATATAGAAAAAATATGTAGCACTAAATCCGTAATAAATCGTATTCAATTGCCAAATATTCTTCCAAAAATATTTTAATGTTGTAATATTTTTTAGGGTGTATAATTAAAACAATTAAAAACCTAAAAAAACGACATAAACTTTCTTCTTTAGAAGCTGACCAGCAACTGATTACAGTTCTCGTTTTTTTTTATCAACATAACTGGTGATCGTGTCCGATGTGAGTAAAAATCCGAAGATGTCCGGCCCCTGAGGATTATGGGTGCCAAGTTTAAAATGTAAGTCCCGCCACTCATATTTAAAAATGAGCACACATCATAAGTGGTGTAAGAAACTAGGTCGTAAGCGTGACTAAAAGGTTGTAGAGATCAATTATGTATTTAATGTTATTTATACAGTCAAACTCGTTTATAATGAATTCTTGGTTATTACGTACATATTTTCAAGTCCCAACGTTTAAATAACAATTTCGGTTAAAAGAAACTACTTTAAATGGTCCCAGTAATTAAATTTCATAAATTTTATCTTTTTTGTAACGAACACTCAGAAAAAACTTTGAAGTGTGGCAATAGGATTTACTTTTAATTAATATGGCAGCATTAAATTCAGTATCTTCAATCAGCTGTTAGTAAAAAAGAATTAACACATATTTTTGGTTTTTAATAAAAAAAAGAGTACTTTTTGTTTTTAATAAATGAAAAAAATTTTTTGCATTTTATATTTTCTTCTATGACTTCACCCCGTTTATTATGAACTTTGCCTATAAGGAACTATTTTTAATGGTCCCACGGAGTCCGTTATAACCGGGTTTGACTGTATTTGACAATATAGTACTGTTTTAAATATTTCTGATTTGAAATTTTGAAAACAATTGCAAAATTTTACATAAAAAAAATTAAAAAAAAAAATAATTTATTTGTTGAATTGAACATGACACCAAACATTTTTATTTCTTTTCGCTGGACCTTAACCAATTGACCTCTATAATCAGTAGAGCATCCATGTTTTTTTTTTTTTTTTGTAATTAGTAGTCTGTCAAAATCACAAATTTTGAAACGGCTGTATAAATATTGTATTACGAAAGAGGAAAAAACGCTAAATAAAATAAAAGGTAAACAACGCATTCTGTAACATTAAATAAACTTTAAATGTAAACATGCATTAGCATTTCATATGCACATGTAAATTCTATGTTCATAGAGATGACAATTGAATAGCAATGATGTACGAAACGTAAGCAAAAAATTAACAGTACAACTATCCCGCATAATTTGAACACTAGGGGAATACAGAATAAATATTTAAAAAAATTGATAAATTATCTATTCTGTCTGCAATTTTCTCTCAAATTCTCTTCTATAATTTATATTCTAGTCGAAAAATTCGACGTAAATCTGTTTTGCCACAATTTTTTTTTAACAAATTTTTATAGAAAATAAATGCACAGTGCTGGCAGTTCTGTAGAATATATCGACAAAAATATAGAAAATATTCAGTTAACAAGCTAAAACCCGGTGCGAGTCGCTATCTCAATCGATATTAAATATAAATATTCAAAATATATCGTTCATCTTGCTCCTCAGATATCTCAACAACTCTTAAAGCAGATTATTGTATTCTTTGATTATCAAGACATTGATCCAGTGTCTCAGCAGCTTTAGATATTAATGTTCGTATCCTCTCTCCTTCTACACGTGCATCATGTTGATGTGGTGTCTCAGCAGTTATAGATGTTGATGCTCGTAGTCTTTCTTCTTCTCGTCGTACATCGCGTTGATCCATTGTCTCATCAGTTCCTGACCTTGGTGATTAGGATCGTTTTGGTTTAAGACCTGGATCACGTTGATCAGCTGTCTCGACCGCTCTAGATGTTGATGCTTGTAGTATCTCCCTTTCTACACGTACATCTCGTTGATCTGCTGCTCTTTGCAATCGTATTATTTCCATTTATAAACGGTCATCACGTTGAACTGTATTCTCAATAGCTCTAGATGTGGAGGCTCTAGGCCTTTCCACACACAGTCGAACAACACGTTCTTCGGGAGTTTTGTCAGTCCTTTGTGATTCTAAATTAACTGCATTTTTGGTGCGTTTACATAGCGAAGATTTTTTGGGTGGCAATTTTTTGTTTATAATTTATCAATATAATCACTCACCAAGGATATGTATTAGGCAAATATACCATAATAGGTCAATTTTCAAGATACAAATTTTGGGCAATAGAAAATATTTAATACTTTTTATTAGGGTGACCATAAAAATTTCGTCTGTATTATATAACTACAGACAACAATTAGTTCTTTAACAAATTATGTATGCTGTTGGTAGTTAATAAATTAAGGAAGTATAAAATCATCCATAATCTGTCTCTACAGTTAATGGTACGAGTAGCTAAGTTACAGGTGTCCTCCTATATGTTATTTACAAATATATAATATAATGGTGTTCGAGATATGCAGATTTTAGTATTTATTTCATATTGGAGGTGCCACGCTCACTTTTTCTGAACTCTCTATTTTTGTCCAAAATATTTATATAAATAAAGTTACTTGTACAAAAATTGGGGACTGGCAGCTGTTACAGTTGTTCTGATATACAGATTTTCACATTTACTTTATATGGAAGGTGTCATGCCCCTTAATGATAGGTCACCCATTTTGTCAAAACAAATCATATTTAACCTAAAGATATTCGTACAAAATTTGAGTAGTGTAACTGTTCTGGTTTTTTAGATATGCAGATTTTATAATTTTCTTTATACGGAAGGAGTCACGCCCAGTTTTTCTAGATCGCCCATTTTTGTCCAAAATATTTATATTGAAACTAAATTTTCTTGTGCAAAAATTGGGGACCCTAGCTTTGAAAGTTTTTCAGATATATAGATTTTCGTATTTACTTTATGTGGGCGGTGCCACACCCACTATTGCAAGTTCGCCCATTTTTGTCCAAAATATTTGTGTTGAAACTGTAGTTACTTGAACAAAATTTGAGGTATCTTGCTGTTATAGTTTTTCCAATATACCCATTTTATTATCTTACAATATCAGGTAATGTTGCATATGTGGGCGTGGCACCTCGCTCATTTGAAATATCAAAATAAAAAGTAGCCTATAACTCCTTCCAGACATGCAAGAAGATACTGTGAACATTTCAAGAAAATCGGTTCAGCCGTTTAGTCGTCTATAACATTCAAACATACAAACAAACGCACCTTAATTTTTATATATATAGATGATATTTTATTCAAGGGAAGATTTTGATAAAATACTTTTTTTTCTATCAGTCAATTTTTGTAATAAATCGGTGTTTGTTGGACCGTTTGAGATTTTTCATGTGTGCTTTAATTGTCATTGGAATTATCTTCCACAACTTTTTTAGACACGTCGCCAGTTGTCACTTTTGCGTGTTCGATGACTTCCGAAATGTGTAAAAGGATCTTATCTAATGGATATTTTAACTATTATACTGTGTTTGATTCTCTTTGAGTCTTTTGCGTGTTTAATTACTTCCGAAGAATGCGAAAGGATCTTATCTTAAGGCTATTTTGGCTATTCTGTTCTGTTTGATCCTCTTGGAGGAATTTTAAAAACTAGAAATTGTTTGACCGCCTTTATCGTATTTTAAAGAGTGTTCTTTAAATATTGGTGGAAATTTTAAACTAAATTTTTCTATTTTATTTAACAATTTTTTGTTATAATTATAGTAGTTTTCTTTCGTTGCTTTTTGAATTCAACGCCATTAATTTCAGGTTACCAATTAATCTCACGTTTTGAGGTAAAGCGTTGACGTTTTTTTTTTTTTTTTTTTTCTGGCGTGTGAGGTAGGGTTCAAAATGCCTTCGCACTTGCAGTGATTGTCATCAGCTGCGTCGAGTGGTGCTTCCACTAAAACAATCCCTCCTCCTTCTGGGGATACTCCCTTCCCGGGACGGCTATCTGCATTACTTCGGGAAGGGCCCAGAACGACGTCGAGTTAAGGACCGTTGTCTACTCTCCCACGTCTGGGTACGCCATATTTGAAGCCAGCTTCATGCTATTGGCTCGTCTTCTCATGTATCATACCGTTGTACTGTATCAAGGTCGAACTTCTTTCTGCGGAGTACATATTCAACGTATCTTCTCACAGCGTTCCATTTTATCTCACTTTCGAGCATTGCGTTCACAATGGTGTCGGGTGTAAATTCACCAATTTGTTGCATCAACATGTTCTTCTCGTCTTGCCATTTAATGCAATGGAAGAATGTATGTTCAACGTCGTCACTCATTTCCTCGCAATAAATACAGCTAGGATCAGTCACCTTGCCCATACGGTATAGGTATTTTCGGAAATAACCATGACCAGAGAGAAACTGGGTCAGAAAATAGTTAGTTTCCCCAAAGGTTCTCCGTATCCATGCCTCTATAGATGGGATAAGTTTATAAGTCCATCTTCCGCATGTTTCCTCGGTCCATCTACTTTGCCATCGCCGTAGTGTTTGAGATCTGAGATCTGCGCTACTAATGGGAAGATTTTCCCTCTCCATTCTCCAAGATTTTCTTCGCTCAAATGCCTGCAGGTCAATAGGTATCTCACCGGCGATCACTAGGGCTGCGGCGCCCGGTACTGTCATACATATATGAACTTGTATATCGCAACAGTTTTAAATAGGAAATTTAAAGACGAAAATATTTTGGTATTGAAGTCGCTAGTAAGTGTGTTGGTTCATTAGACGAGGAATCTTGATTCAACCCCTTAGACATTTCGAATATAATGAAAATTCTTCTCAGCAGTCTTTTGGTATAAAATTTAAAATTTTAAAAATGTTATGCAAATTTTTCAAAACTCTCATTTGGAGTCTGCTTTAAAGTTAGTCACGTTAGTGTAACTAGATATTGTTTAGAGTTTACATGACATATAATTTATATTTTAATTAAATTTCGAAAATGAAGTCAACTGCTTTAATACATTACTGTCATTTAATTCCAGCAGAAGTTCCATGAATATTTAAGTAAGTTTTTGTATTGAAATCATTGACCTTCTTGGCTAATGTGAATAAGCTATACACGCACCTGACCCTATTTTTATACTGTTAAGTAAATGCAAAGGTTAAAAAGAGATAAAGAGTGTATACTAATTGATTAACATACCCTTTTTGAAAGAAAAAGTCAACAGCGTGAAAGCATTTATTTTTAATTTATACGACCTGAAATGCTAGTATGTATACATATGAAGTACATACATACAAACATATATACTTAATTCATCATACAAACAACAGCAATACTCGTACCGAAAATCCATTAAGTTTTTTTTATATGTAAACTTTAACAAATCAAATAAATAAAGAACTTAAAAACGGCATTTAAAAAAAAAAAAAAAAAATTAAAAACGATTGTAAACGAAATAAACAAAAAAAAAATAATGTACTTTACGTTTTCAGAACTTTAAAAACGTTAAAAATATGAGTTCGTCGATTGCAAACAAAATAAAAATAAATTGATGTTTAGTTTCAATTAAATCATTTATGATTCGCACTACTTTTATGTCCCACTGTTGATGTATCCAACAATAGTTGCTTGTTCACTATCCTATTTTACACTTCTGTCCGCGCAAGCACTAGCAACTGTTAGGTAGATCTTCACAACAGCGATCATCAAACCACGCTTGTGTACTTCGTACGCAACGCGTCTTCACACAAGACTAACTGAATTTTTACTACTCCTTGTCTGCTTTGTCCTGTCTTTTTATAGTCCTACGAAGGTTCTTCATGAGAACTCCATCGTTACTTCATTGTTGTTTGAGTATTTTGTTCACATTGCTTGTTGTTGCGTTTGTTTAATTGCTTATCTCCTTTTCTCATACTAATGTTGTTGGTTTACTTATAACAAGTTTGATATACATATGTATGTATTAGTATAGCTTTCGTTTATCGTTTTTAATGTAAAACGGTACTATTTACAATGTTTTCATTTTCGTAACAGTATTGTTGATTTTTGTCTACGGTACATATTCCTAACATTGCATTAAACTTAAAGTATATATGCACGTACAAATGAGTTGTCAATGCTTTTTGAAAGTTACATCTTTAAATTTTCAATAAATTTTAATAAGATGTGGCATTGTTAACATTGCCACTAGTCGTCACATTTTTTGATTTATACTGAGCCTTATAAGACAAAGGCATATTCACATTGTTATAGATGGCGTTTTCGTAATTCCCTTTAACTTTAATCCTATGTACTCTTTTGCAAATGAGTGTATACTTGCC
This sequence comes from Sarcophaga peregrina, assembly GCA_014635995.1. Lineage (NCBI taxonomy): Eukaryota > Metazoa > Arthropoda > Insecta > Diptera > Sarcophagidae > Sarcophaga > Sarcophaga peregrina. Next base: position 38,154,464 of record CM025792.1, on the reverse strand, counting down.
ATTCAGATTCATCTGATTGCTAATTGAACTAAGAGGGTCTGTTTTTATGTACTCAAAACTTAAGGTTGCTTCTTGGCTCATATGTGGAATAGTACGTCATCTGTAACTGTGGCTATTGAAGATAGTATGATGACTTACTAGATGAGAATTTGTAAATTCAAACGTTAAATCTGACATCTAAAAAAAAACGAAATATGAAAAAAAACTTTCCGCGATTTCCTATCTTTTATTATCTGATAAAAAAAATACTAGGGGTGGATAACATTGGCATGAAAACTGTCGCAATCCATCATTACCAGTCCACGTTTAAACTCTAATCGTTCATTTAAAAACAGACTCAATGCAGGCGGTGTAAGGAGCTAAGTCGTTATCAGAGATAGTATTCAGAACGATGAGTAGGTTCGAATCATACTTATAGTTTCAGATATTTAAACGCATTCATACTTATTTTGATATCATACTCATACTCAAAGTTGGAAGTACTCGCCGTATTCATAACTAACAATATGCATGATGTTATTGACTTCAACTCATCTCTACTTAACGTTAACACGAAGCACAAAATAAGTACGATTCGTGTACGAACACTACTATGCTCACAAGAAGATTGTGTGTAAGCTTTGCTTGTTGTCTTTGTCTTTCCTTTCTTCTCTGTTTGTATATGCAAGAACAACAAAGGCTGTAAATTTTGATGAATGTTTCGAGCCACTCGAATGACTTATAAGTATTTTTCTAAATTTATGACTCAGAATGAGTAGGCGTATGAATTAAACATATTTCGAATGTTGTGAGTTTGATGTCAATGTCAACTTATTACTACCTATACTTATAAGTCAATGTTGCAGCGAGTGCGAATGAATCAGAGTAGTAGAATTTCAATACTGTTGGCTCATTCCAACTCAAAATTGCATGAGTGCTTGTGAGTAGCGGAAAAACGCTATCCTCTGGTCGTTATCATTACTTAACGGTTATAATGACCAGTAAGTAGTGAATTCCTGACTGAGATTTCAGCAAATTTCTGGCAAAACCTATGAGAATAAATAAAAATTGCAATGAAAAGTTTGTCAATCTCCTGGGGACTTAAAAATGTGTACGTAATAATCAAGAATTCGTTATAACCGAGTTCGTTATAAACGAGTTTAACTGTATTCAGTAAATGGTACGTATTTGAACATGTCCAACTGATTTGGTTGTACGCACGTGTAGCCCTCCAGCAATGACCAATGTGTTCCTAATGTAAAGATTAAATGAACAACAATTTTATTATCACATTCTCTTTAGCTACTGTGCGGAGTACTTGTTGGTATTACTTGTATTCATAATTGAGTAAAAACAAAAGTAAGAAAGCATTTTTGTTTGATGTCGTATTTAATTCAAACAAACTAAAACATGTATTCATCAACCAAATCTAGTTTTAGGGAATGAGCACCCACTTAGTATTTAGCCCATAGCCCTTTACTACGTAAGACCTTTTTTATTGATTTTACTTGGTTTGCTTAATCCTCTTCTTCTTCTGCCTATTCCTCTACTTCTTCTGCCACTCATTCAATAATTCACAAACCAATACCGTACTCCAATTATTAAATCAGTTTCAGGTTGATCGACAGCTGAGATACTTAATAAAAATTATGATGAGAAATGGGCGGATTGATTTTAATTCATTTCACGTAAAGTTAAGGGAGAACATTCAGTGAACTATCACACATAATATCCTAAGAATGTTGTTTCTGATCTTGAAATAGACTATGATTCGAGCAACATCTTAATACGTTTCTAAGAAAATGATCCAAAATAATTGTCTGAAGTGAGCATGTACGAGAGAAGCTTCTAAGTTTTTCACAGGGATATCAAGTATCAAAACAAGCAAGATATTTATTTAAGCTAGATGGAAACAACGTCTGGAGGAAAGGCTGTGAGAGTACATTGATTACGGGGAGATGACCCTTAGGTTCTAAAAGTAATGCCTTTTATTAATACATTCGCATTGAAAACGCAACACAATGCTACTAAGAGATCAGAGAATATGTTACCAGGGAATATGCAAAGAGCTGAGAATAAAGCAGACCAGAATGTTGCAAAAAATTCTATCCACTTAAGATACGCGTGCAACATGTCACGCTAAAAGCTATGACGTAGAAGAACGGCTAGGGCCAAAACCCATCACTCCAGTGAAAATTTAAGTATCTGGAAGCATATAGGCATGATATTAAAATATCAAAATCGGCACTAAGCGTATTATAAATTGTTTTTCTCTGATAACGAACTGATAATATTGGTCGAATGGGACACTAGCGAAGGAAACGTTTCATACGGAACGCTTTACTTGGATACCTGGCCACCAGGTAGAAATCAGAAATGAGCTGCCGAATGTTCACTTTAATTTGCCGGGAAAATGACATGAGGTGGGTTTAGGGTAATACTTTTCGAGGCAAAGCAAACTGATTTACAGCTAATTCCTTAATTATTGCATGCGACACAGCAGAATAGCGACAGAGTGGACAAAATCAGTAGAACTCTGGAAGCGCTCCAGATGAGGGAATGCCACGGGATCTTAAGTATAAATAAGACTAAACTGAATAGGGTAATAGATCAACAAAATCATTGAAAAACTATACTACTTATGTACTTTAAGGACAGTAAATAGGGAATAATGTACTCGATACTGTGATAACTAACCAGGCTTCTTACCAATAAAATTAAAATTTGTTTTAAAGGCAATTATAAGTTTAAGTATAAAGTGTAGGGCATTAAATATTAGGGCATTGTTCTCAATATGTATATTGTGGTTATTTTTCGTTTCCTTCACTTTGTTTTACAGACGCCCTTATATTTCATTTATAATATAGTATTCCCTCAATTTACGTTGTAGAATATTTCGGCAAAAGGCGACGTAAATCGAAACAACGAGAGGGATGGGATGCATGCAAACAAGGTAAAGTTTTCACCAGGACGATCCTTCTCCTGCTGTATTCAAGTTGACACGCAGTATCCTCGTGGCCCCTCCAGGATAGCATTCTAGCACCCGCTAGATGTTACTAATGCGTGCAGCAATATCCAATCCCCTTGATGTTAAATTCGGTTTGTGCATACGGCTTGGAACCCTCCACGTAAAAATTCCACCCAATGAAAACCACAACAATAGCCTCTTTAAAGATCCCCTTTGAAGTTGACGACAACGACAAACTTTTCAAGAACAACGATTTAAGAATTGGCGCATGGAACGCCTAACTGGCGGATGCCCTGATGAAATGTTAGCATCTTGCGTTGCGTACCTATTACAGCTGCCATGTTGATAAACACGAATTCGAATGCGAATTTGTGGTCAATAAGAGACTTCGTCGCCTTGTCTCTAGGAAATGCGTATTTGATGCGGGGATCTGCGGAACTCGGCTAAGAGGACGACTTTGTATCCGTTGGAAGGACCAAATCGGGGAAGTTTTGTCACCGATTGGTGTGACCAACTGGCGCTTGGTATCAGATGTATTTTACAAAAAAAAAAAAACAAAATAATTAAATTTTTATTCTATGTAATGAATTTTTTTTAAAGAGAGAATTTCCCTGACTTTGTTTATAAACAACAGAGGCGATGTAAATCGAACGACGACGAAAATCGAAGTTAAATGGAACAAAATTTTGGACGACGTTAATCAAAACAACGTAAATCGGGGGAATACTGTATTTTAGCGTTTGTTTTGTGTTCACATATACTGCATATGTTTGTGTGTACTCGCATGCTACTACTATAGCATGAATAAATAAAAATAACAAGCCTAAGAATGTATCTGATTTAAGAATAAAACAATTGTCAGGCATGTTTACTCACGTACTTAGAGCCAAACAAAAATAATAAAAACATCTATACAAGCGCACATGTGTGAAATGCAAATAAATATTTACTAATATTTACATGTGTATAAGTAGGTTAATCTCTAAAGGTATGTATTAAATATAACATGCACTCACTAGTGAAGTCGCCGTAGTCTAGCAGGTAGAGTGTTGGCTTATTAGTCGTAAAGCCAGGGTTCGAGCCCCAGGCCAGACATCAAAACAAAATACAAAAAAAGTATTTTTTCGGCGATTTCCTCTCAGCAAATTACTGGCAAAAACTTTGACAGTAAATAAAAAACTTGCCATAAAAAGTTTCTCAGAAATAATCTGTTGTTCGGAGTCGATTTTAAACTTATGTATAAAATTAACACACACAACATAAATGGTGTGAGATTTCTCTATTAACAAAAGATTTTATTTCGGCCCAATTTGCGAGATGATAAAGATATATTTGAGGTGTTGTACCATGAATATTTTCATATAAAAACATGTAAATGGATGCTAGTCAGATGATAACGAATTCGGATGGGTGTTCAGGTTAGAAAACGGTAAACTAGAGTTAGACAAAAGTATATAAATTGTTGATGGAAGAGAAGGCGTAGACGTTTGACTAAAACGTGTAAAATTTTGGGGATAGTAAACGTAATAATTTGATTGATTTTGGTGGTTATATGAAATATTTCCAACTATATTATTAGATAGACAGTGCCAAGCTAACGTGCTGAGCATTGAAACCTCTAAATATAAAAGAGTCATGTTAGTCAAAACATCAAGGTCTGTATTCGACACAACCGTTCGTGTTGAATGATCGCATCGAACTGACGTAAATGAGTTTCCCCATTCTTATTCCATGAAATTTTATACAAAATATATGAAATAATGGCACTTGTTTATAAACCCCAGAAAATAATTACGCCCTCAATCTCACAGATTATCTTAAAAAACAATAGATTGATCCATAATGATCAACTAGATCAACACACTCGATAATTTATTGACTAATATGCTGAATTGTAGAGCTAATTAGTATTGTCACCTCCAGTGTAAATTTATCATATCATATCGAAAGAAATAAATAATACATACAAATACATACATTTTAACACAACGTTATTAAAGTAAAATTATTTGAATTACATCATCGCTCACAAACGCAGTAACAAATGTAAATTTCATTGCACAGGTTAACTTCGGCACTTAAAATTTGTACTCTTAAGTATTAATTACTTTGTTTTGAGTAAATGAAACTTGTTTTAAATATAACAGTGATTTCATAGATACATTACATCGCCTTACTAATTAAGTTCTCATGAACACGTTCCTATTCATCAATATTATTAAATTTACATGAAATCGAATTACACTTTAAATTTTGGTTAAGTTTTTGTGTTAGTTTAAATAATTAAATATTTAAGTGGTGGTATAATTAAAACATTCGTAATCGCAGTAAATATATTGAAAAAAATCTTAATAGAAATGGAAAATAAAGATGTAATCAATTGTAAAAGACATCAAACTTGGAAAAGTCCCATTAAATTAGAGTTCAAAATAATGTTTTAATTGCATGGCCAACACTGTATGCATTAGAGGTGTGCACAAGACATATAAAATTGCACGCTATTGCATTTTTCTCAAGAGCCGAATACTGATTGTAGCTGCAAATATAAATAAGTGCTGAAGCAAAGATAGAGTACAAAAAAACAACTGCACTCGAAAACCATTGTACAACAGTATAAAAGAGAGTTGTGTGAAGAGTGCAACAAAAATATTGTACTCTTCATAGAGTCACAACAAAAAACAAATTGCTCTCGGCAATCGAACATCTTCGTCGATGCCAAGCATTGCCAGGTCAGCTTTTTTAAACTTTTTATTTCTAGGGAAAAATCTTTTTTTAAACTACTACTTTTTTCACTACTGATACTGATATGGCAATACTGAAAATGCAGCTTCAGTAGTAAAATATGCTCTTACAAAACAAAGCATAGTTCCGTTACTTCACAGGCAAACGAGTGCTGTTGTATACATGTTTTAAATGAGAAATACACATTTGAGTACACCCGTAAAATCAAGAGCAACAGAAAAACGTACACCTCTTGTGCACACCTCTACTATGTATGTATGACTGTGTTCAGCCGTTGATGCTAGAAATATAGAAATAATTTAAAAAAATCTCTAAAGCGGATAGGAATATATTTATATATATATATATATATATATATATATATTAATAATATTTTAATCTATAATAGATTTCTCAGCAGTTGAAATTAATTAATTTCTATTTAATTACATCACAATTATTAACTTTTGCAATTATTATCCGTACATGCATAATTGGTCATTACAACCCTTCAGTCAGGATTATACAGTTTGAAATCGGGACATACAGTTTGAAATCGATTCCGTGTGGCAGATTTTTCTGTGGGTGTGTTAACAAATAGAAACTCTAAATTTGGCATGCAGAACAGTCAAAAGTAGTTCAAGAGCAACTAATATAGCAAGAAATGTACGATATTTAATGAGGTTTGTTGCCCGGCAGTGTTATGGGACCGTATTTCAGCAAAAACAGTGAAACTCACAACGTCACAGGCAATAGATCATGGTGCCGTGCGATTGTTTTCTTTCAAAAATTAAAGAATTGAAATTGGTTTGCATGTAGTTTCTACGAGTGATACGGTATGCTATTCGGTGGATCACATTTTCAAGATGTCCAAGATCTTTTTTTGTGAGAGTAACGTATTCTCTCTACTCATGTACAGGAGAGAAACCAGTAGAAACGTTTCTTTTATACAGAATTGTAGGAGCTGAGTACCAACGACATATATTTTCAAAATATATTTTGCGCAAGTGATTTGAAGGCATGGTCATTTCATATAGATGTAATGTTAACTTATCACTGATGTTGTACAATGGGTCCATTTCGACTCCCGACTTGTCTTAACCGACAAGTACACATACTCTAACCTATCATCGAGATCATGCGATTAGACTTTTGCTTGTCAGATTTTCTTAAGTCGCAGGTATATGCGACGAACCCGCAAATCACATCAGTCCGCAAAGACTTCTTACTCATTCAAGCCAGAAAAGTTTTAACGGACTTGAGCGTTTCTATATTATGATCTGTAACCATCTTTCTTCCTGCTAAATTCCTATCCGACTTACAAGTTTTTGGCATCACACGTTTAACAATTTTTTTTTCATTTGGCTTGTAATAACATGGAAGAATTCTCATCAAATATTATGCACGTACCTGTATATCTTGGTCAATGCAGATAAGACCAAAATTTTTCATTTTCGGTAGTTGCCTAATAAAGAAATAATACGTTTTAATATAATGGAACTGTAATTATTCTCAAGACCGTAACAAGAATGATTTACTAGTTATGTTACAAAAACAACATTTTAAGGTTTATTCTTCTGTTATTGCTTACGTAGTCATCCCTTTCAAGCTTAGATTTTTTACTAAGTTTCTCACTGGCTGATCGAGATTTGTATCACTGTTTGGGCCCTTTTTTTTTGTCTCAACATAGTAATTTGGTGTTAATTTGGTCATTGAATAACGATTATTTTAGATGCTATGCATCTGTAGATAATTCTAGTTTTTCAAATATTCCTTATTGCCATATTTTAAAATTCAAAAAAATAAAATCACAAAAATATATGTAAGAATATAAGTACGTCCAACATTTATGCACATAATAATAATATTAATCAATCAAAATATGTTGTTTTTTATTACTGACAGAATGCTTTATTAACTTATTTTTTATGCTTTTATGATGCAGATCAATTGTGAACAGCAATTATGAAATATTGCTACCACAAAAACCACACATGTGTTCACACATTGTTGACACATAAATATCAAAAGGACAAGCCTCATAATAAATTAATTTAATAATATAAATTTTAATTATTAAAAAATAATTAAATTCTTGTATGTGAAAAGCAAATAAATACAGTTTAATTTAATATTAACATCACCTGTATAGTAGAGTCAATTTAAAAAATAAAATATACTGTACCGGACAACACTATAGCGCGAAATTTTTGTAAATAAAAGTTTTGCTAATTATATTTAAAAATTTTTTATAAAATACTACTACGTATGTAGTATACACTCACATATAAAATTAACGCATGCAACATAAGTGGTGTGAGAACCTAGGTCGTAATCCCAACTGAAGAGTTGTTATGGCAAATTACGTATGTTGGTATATAAAATACTTTATTTTATATTTAAAAAATAAAATCTTTACACAAATTTCTATAAAAGCAAATAAATACTTTCACAAATCAGAATTAGCATAAACCACTAAAGTATTTATTTTAAAAAGATATAAAAAACAAGAAAAATAAAATTAAAAACAAAATCACATATAAAGGACAACAAAAACAAAACTTCAAAGAAATTACAAAAGTAGAGACACAAAGGTCAAATTACAATAACGACAATAAGTAGAAAGACAACGAAAAATTATTTACTTACTTACATAACTGGCCATTAACAAACCAGTCAACTGATTTCATTCTGCCGTAACACATCCTTTCAGGCGCCTATGCAGTTGGACCCATCTTAGTGGACTCCCGTTCAATAGCACTAAAGGCAATAGTAACATCCCGCTTGGTACGCCCTATATTGTCAATATCATCGGCGTAAGCGAGGAACTTGTCGCTTTTTTGAAAAATAGTGCACTCCCGCCTTCCGCAGAACATCCACCTTGACAAAATTGAAGAGGTCGAATAATAAGGCTGCCTTATAGTCGACAAAAAGATGTTGTGTGTCGACTTGTTGTTAAAGATTTGACGTAGTATGAATATCTGATCCACTCAGTGTTCTAACAAGTGGCATCAGTCGTTTACACAATGCCCCTGTAAGAACCTTATATGCGATAAGGGAAAGGCATATACCCCCGTAGTTGGCATAGTTAACGCAAAACGAACTAGATGTCTAATCAAATGTCAAACTTAAGATTTTCTGTCGCCAGAGAAGCAAAAATTGTTGGGAACGTGTCATCAGGTTTTAATACTACACACTAGGCGGATATTAACTGAGAAAATCTCTACTCTGAACGAAAATGAGATCAAATTCACATTAGTACATTAAATATAGGTGTGACCAGAACTTTTTCAAACTGTAGCTTGTTTCGAATTTACCTCAGGAGTAGTGTCTGTTTGGAATACTTGCTTAAGTGTCTTTATTGGCCATTAGAATACTTTTGTCAGAATTACAACCTAAGGCTTTACATGACCTACATACATACATATATGGTATGTGTGGTAATTTTACCAATGCGTAGTGATATCCACAGTTTAACTTTTCATGGAAGTTATAGGTCGAATATTTAAAGACACCATTATTTATTGGCTATATGGACATCAACTTCATTCTTTAAAGTTTGATTACCGTAAACTGACTACTATATTAGCGGATCAAAGCAAAATTCTTTTGCTAATCAGGGCTTGTACAAAAAGAAAAGAGAAAAAAAACTAAGAAAGCAGTATTAAATTTAAAAGTTAAGGGCTTAGTTAGCCAGCTAAATTTATTTAAACTTATAGTAAACAAAAAAAGGATTTAAATTTAATAAAACAATAAGGAATAAGGAATAAATTCAAGTCACTACAAAAAAAGTCTTATTTAAACTTTTATATGTTAAATAAACCAGAAAACAAATGAAAATAATTTCAGCGTTTAGTAGCAATAAAGCTTTTTAGTATCATGGAGAACTAATCTAAAAGGGCCTTTTTTAATTTGGTTTGAAATAGTTTGTTTACTTATTTTAATTTTCAGTTATTGCTACAAATTTTCGATGGTGATCAAATCTTGTGATTAGGACTAGATACATTTTTGTCAGGGTTAAAACCTACAGGGTGGCTGATATGTATTGCAACCAACTTCAGGTTGTTATCATTTGTAAACCGCTCGTCTGACAGCTGACAGATTTATTCCAATGGCAGTTCATTTTATTATTTACAAGCTTACAAAAGCATTTTGATCTATTTCATTCAGTTATTCGTGGTGGAATTCAAGCGTAATAGTGTGATTGCTTTATATTTGGCTGGAAAACCACCACAGGTGGCTATCGTTAGACCCCTCCTGCACTTAAATGTGAATAAATCTTTTGTTTCTCGTACCATTGCTCGTTACCGTGATACTGGCAGTATTGCGTCACGTCCAAAAAGTGGACGAAAAAAAACGGTAACAAAATCAGAAATGATCCACAAAGTGAAGGCCAGATTTGATCGCAATCCATGTCGCAGTGGTAGAAAAATTGCTCGTTAGCTTAACATATCGCGAGAACGGATGAAAAACATATAGAAAAATAAGTTTGGACTAAAGTCATTGGAGTTCCAAAAAGTGCAAGAGCTCACCGATGGACAAAAAAAAGTTTGACTGGAAAGAGCCAAGAAGTAAATTCGCTTGGACGGAAGTGGCCAGTTACCGAATTTGGTTTTCTTCAATGAGAAGCCACTCCAAACTGAGCTGTTTGTGAACAAAGGGGTTAGCTGAAAATTTACACCTGCGATTGGCCAACAGAACTCAAGCTCCGCCGATGGTAATGGTGTGGGCCACCGTAGTGGCCGATGGTTGCTCCCCGCTCGTTCAACCTCCGAGCATTATAATATTATGTGTGTATTTGGCAAACACAAAATATTATACCATTTGCTGTAGACATTGAAAAAATATTAAAATAACACAAAAATGCTTCTGCTTCTATTTTCCTTTTACCATTACTTATGTTTCTTTAACTTTATATTCAAATATTTCATCAAGACTATTCCTAACTCAAGTGAAAACAAAAGACAAGAAAAATTGCTTGGCTTGTTTCTGCACGATCTTTTGTACCAAAGGTGAATGAAAAAAAAAAAATTTTATCAGGAATTTGTGCACAGTTTTTGCAATGTAAGAAAATAAAATAATAATAACAAAATAAAATAATAAATTTCCAAAATTTTTGGACTCACATCTACATGTATTGGTGTTGTTTTGTTTTATTCCTTTTTGATTTATTGAATATTTAATAAAAGTTCGGTCCTGTAAAATATTGCATATTTCTACTGACTAGATGACCCGTGCGAATGAATATTTCGCACCGTTAGTTGTCATTTTTGTAACATAAAATGAAAACAATTAATACAAATTTTATTAAAAGGATACAAATATTAGAAATCATAAATATCATCATACATATTTACATACATATGTTCAAATGCTTTTATAATACTTCTTTGAATACAATGTTAGAGGTAATGACATGATCATCGTTAACTTTTTGCCCGTACGAATCCTTAATACAAAGAAAAATATCTTTAAACGTACGCACTCGAGAAAAAGCTCATGTGAAAAGATCGGTTCTGGTAAATGCAATCCTAACCTTATGAAAGGTTTGACTTTGTGCTTTGTTTATCGTCATAGCAAAAGCAACTTTCACAGGGAATTGTTCTCGTGTCATTCAGAAAAGCACAGTTGGATCAGAAGATGTAAGGTTGATTCGGGGTATGAGTACAGTTTTATCGGTATGAATAATTTTTGCTGATATGACGTACTCTCCCAAGTTTTTTACGATTAGCCTGATACCATTTATTAACCCCTGTTTAGCATTAAGATTTCTGATTAACATTATAATTGCATTTGGCTTTTCAAATGCACGTTATTTATATTCTTACGTTGCACGTTATTTTTATTCTTATTTTTCTTAAAACCTTTTTAACTTTTAAATATCAGGTGATACTATATATACGTATGTATAAATTAAAAGACACCGTATTACTACACTTTATAAAACAAACAATGCCATGACAATAACGATATTACCAAAATGGCTTTTACAACTTTATATATTATTATGAGGCAGTATAGTAAATAGCGGTATTGCCAAAAACATATAATCATACTGACAATAGTATTATCATGCAGTTCTATATAAAATATAATTTTTAGCAATGAAAATATCAATTTTTCAATTTTTAATTATTTTTCGTAATTAGTGTTAGATATAAGCTTTAAAATGAGATATCATTCATTAAATTTGATGCAGTGGTATGGGAGATATTTGCAACCGACAAAAAAAAGTGCTTTAGAAATAATATTTCTACTGATTATTTTTGAACGAAACAAGTACTTCTTATTTGTTTCATCGCAATCTTCAGTTAGAATTACGACCTAGCTTCTTACATCTACTATTTTCTACACAATGGATTGTTATTATGGGGGTATGCGTAAAAATATATCGACATTGAAATTTAATGGGAAACCTAGTGTATAGCCACAACTCAAAATATCCCAAGTTGGGCTTAATGAAAGGCTGAGTTTTTGTGCGTACCATTAGTTTCGAATGTTTCTACCACATTGCTTGCTATGTACTCGAACACTGCTCTGATTGCTTTTATATTCGTTATGCATTAGTGTTGTGTCATTTAGTCCAGCTGGAGTTGGATTAATAATAAAAACCTGTGAGGGGTGTTAACGTAATGGTGTCCAACTTCAACTTTAACTTCTACCGCGCTGCTAAAGGCTCTCCTTAATGAGAAGCACTCCGATGATTGGCGTAAATGGACTCCTATTTGCCAATGTGATTTGGATCTTATCGTCACCAACCACAACCAACGCACTCTTAAATAATTAAGTCTGAACAGACTAACTTCATCAAGTGTATCGTTATCTGTTATTAAACTGCACTGAACTAACTATATTTTTAATAGTAAAACTGAACTTGTATCGTTTCTTTTAATTTGTAATTAATTCTACAAATCCTAATATACACTAGTAGCATATACTAAAGCAACTATTTTGACATTTCCATATGAATCGTGTAAACAACAATCCTGAGACTTTTTAAAGATAGCTTTGAGGGTTTTCTAACATACTAAACAAAGAATGATTAAAATTAATTAAAATAATTATTAAAATGTACACATTTTAGGTGGCAAAATTTAAAGCAACTCATTAAAAAATGTATATATTTTTTTACATAATTTAATAATTAGTAAAAGATCCGATTTTGTACGGACCTATTAATTCATCAAATTTGCTTTCTCAAATGTTTTTCAATACTTCTTTTTGAGCTAACGCCTACACTTCTCCTGAACTTTTATTCTAGCCACTAGGATTTGATGCCCTATTCTATACCAAAGTTTATGATTAGGCATAGTTGTTGGCTATAACAAGACGCAGGATCTTGCTAAGACAATAGTTTACGAATACTTGCATCTTTCGCATATCACGATTATATGCATTCCAACTATCTAATTAGCACAAAAAGGCGAAATTCACATTCGCATTGAACAATGATTCCTGATTTCCAGACAGGTACGTTGTGCTTTTTACAAACGATTATCAATATCCTGTCGCGATTCTAAGATCACAGTTAAAATGCTCTCAAGATAGAAGAATGAACTGACATCTTCTACCACCCTTCCACCAATTACAAATACTATAATAACCACTATTAATTATACATACCACCGATGTTTGTTTGATATACCAATAGTCGCCGTAGTCTAATAGGTAGTGTGTTGACTTATTATATGGAAAGCCCGGGTTCCTATCCTAGGTCAGGTATCAAAACGAAATATGAAAAAAAGTATTTCTTCGATAGATTTCTGGCAAAAACTCTGAGAGTAAATAAAATTGCCATGAAGATCTTCTCAAAAAGCTGTTGTTGTGAGTCGATTTTAAACTGTAGGTCAAAAACATAACTGATAGGAGAAACTAGGTCGAAATCCTGACTGAACGGTTGTAATGACCAATTACGTATTAATCTAATCATTCACTTTGATATAGAAAAGGGCATCATATCCAAGCTACTGAAATAAGAATTGAGGAGAATTGAAGGCGTTAGCTCAAAAAGAAGCATTGAAAAACATTTCAGAAAGTAAAATTGATGAATTAAAAGATTTTGACCCAAGGGGAAAAAAATGGAATAAAGGGAGAAAAAATGGACAAAAATTAGTACTTTATATATAAATGCTGTATTTTATCTGTTTAAAGGTATTTTTTTACGATTTAGCTTGGTTAGGTTTCCCAAAAAGCTACTGAAGGTTTTCCGTTTATAATGTTGAAACAAAAGGGGTCCGAAAAGGAAGAGAGCGGCGAAAAACGGACAAATTGAATGCATTTTTATTTAAAACTTAAAGTATTCCAAAAACTGTATTGTCAACAACAAATAATCATTTTTTTTTTTTTTTTTGATTTAAAATCATTTTTCTTTTTTACTCTAATCCAAGCTACATAACCCTTGTAACGCCGGGTACAATCTGTTAGTATTTAATAAAATAAATGAAATTATACGTATTGTTACATTTTTATCTTGTAAAAGAGGTTGAAATATGACTTCGTAGATTGCAATAAAAATAAACTTATATTACATTTTAATAAATTCTCTCTGTATCCCACTGTTCGCAACTTGATGTAACAACAACAATTGCTTTGTTACTTTTCTATAGCGGAGATCTGAAAATCACTATTATTCTCACCACGAAGACGTGTTTCACACAAAACTGACTAAATTTCCATTGACCCCGTTGCCAGCTTTGTCTTGCATTTTATATTGCAGCGTAAATAGTCTAATGGATCTTATTGATGGAGAATGACTTTGCCTTTGCGAAATCTGCATAAATATAAACTTGTTGTTTATGTTTTTATTGTTTGGGTATTTTGTTTACGTTTGTCCTTGCTGTGTTTTTGTTGTTTCTAGTTAATCTACTTGATAATCCCTTTTTTATACTGATATTGCTGCTATACACTGTTGCCAATTTGACGTTTTTCCCGTCAAATTTGACGTTTTTGCAATGCCAATTACGGGAAAAAATGCCTTTTAGCGGTTAGCGGGAAATCTGGAGTTTTTTACAGCGCTTTAGCGATTTTTAGCGTTTTTTTTTCCAAGGTTGAATTATATGATACAAGTTAGAAAAAATGCAATTCGAGAGTCGAATAACGGTGAGCAAAAAGAGTACAAAGCAAAAATAGAAAACGTAAAGTTGAAATCTATTTCAACTGAACGTAAAGCTTAAAGTGTTGTGCTTAAAATAAGAAGGCTGAAAAATGAAAAAATACCAAAAAAAAGTAAGTACACCTAATTCCGTAATAGTACGGTTTAGAAAATAAAATTAAGTTTGTTTTTACACGGTGATATTTGGTATAGCACAGTTAAGAAAAGTTTATGGAAATTTCAACGTAATCCAAAATCTTGTATGGCTCATTACTATGAGTTATACAAAGACATACATTTACATAATTGGTCATTACAACGCTTCAATCAGGATTACGACCTAGCTTTTCACAACACTTATGTAGTGTGCGTTAATTTTTTACATGAGTGACGGGACCTACAGTTTAAAGTCGACTCCGAACTACAGTTTTTAAGAATTTACTCTCAGAGTTATTGCCAGAAAGCTGCTGAGAGGAAGTCGCCGAAGAAATATTTTCGTTTTGCTGTTTGACCTGGGGTTTGAACTCGGGACTTCAGTCTTATAAGGCAACACACTACCTTCGGCGCCTTCAAACTAAATCCCAACGGCTAATAACCGATTTTGTTATTAAACGCAGTCCTGTCCAATCGGAAACTGAAAATGATAATCTTGTTTGACTTGATAGCTATTCTGAACCAACATTTCGTAAGCGAATACGTATGAAATCCGATGATAATAGCATATAGAACTCTGTTATTTTCATCATCACATTGACTGCTTTTAATTTTTTATTTATGAACTTTTGATGATTTTTAGTTTGTTTAAATTACCTTTAAGGATTGGTGAATGTACCATTTGTTTATCCACTTAAATTATTTTTTTGACTTCCTGAACTACAATAATTTTAAATTTATGTTACTTTTTTTTATAAAGTTAGAATCGCTTTCAATTTTATGAAATTAAATATGCATTAATGTTTATAAAAATTTTATTTAGTTTTTTATAAAGACTCTCGGATCAGTTTTTTCCTACGAATTATTTTGTTGTTACATTTTTTGAAGGATATGGAACCAATCCCATTCTTTTCTATGTAGTTCATGACTTATATTACACGGTTTTTTCTGGAACGTATAAAAACGGAATTAAGTATACATGACAAGAAAAGATGAAATTGTTAGGACATAAATTATATGAATATAATTTTAAAATGTACATTTAAATTGAATTTTCTTTTTAAAAAGTTATGGCATCTCAGTACCCACAAAAGTTTCGAAACGAAAATCCTGAAGACTTACACTATATTTTTGAAAATACCAAATTTTGTTTGTAAATCATTAAACATAATTGAAAAAACAATTCAATAAAAAATACGTGTAATTATTTACATTTTATTTTATTTAACGTTAATTTAAAATGTTTAAACTATTTATTTGACGGGTTTCTGACGGTTAAAAAATTTAATTTAGCGATTTTTGGCGACTTTTAAAGCCAAATTTGACGGGAAATTTTGAAAAAAAATTGGCAACACTGCTGCTATATTTTTGTTTATTCGTTGATCATGTCAACAAGACCTTAGTTTTTGTGTTTGTAGCTTAATATTAAACGATGTAACACCAATTTAATTAGAATTAGTATATTAGAAATTGTTAAGTATGATATTCAGCATTATCACGAGTTTACTGTAGTTATGCAGAAGTAATTAAAATTTCAACATAATTTAGACTACTTTTTTATTTGCCTTAGGGCGAAGTTGTGAGGCGTGAGCTTTAATTGACCTATTTAGTCAATGAGTTACATACATTCATTTTCATGAACCCTTTCAGTCTGCCTTTATTTAAACAACCATTTTTATCCATTTTTTACATTCAACCACAAAATAAAACAAAATCAAAATTATAGACGGGCAACTATCAAAACTAAAATGGAAAGAAACTGAAATTCTTCTTGTGTTGCAAAAGTTTTTCTGTGTAAAAAAAATTTCTTTAGGACTTTTTGTTTTTGTTTCGTTTGTTAATTAAATTTTTTCAAAGTTTATTATTACATTTACTCGTATTTCTTGTACGTTCTTTTTTGCCGTAATTTTTTTCAGTCAATGTAACTGCCGGAGGAATGTGCGTTGAATGAAATTTTTTTTAAATTCTGTCTTTGCGAAGTTACAAGTCAAAGTTTATGGTGTTTCTAATTAAAAACAACACTTAAAAAAAAATTAACAAAATGAAAACATGTGTAATATCGCAACTATTTTTGGATTATTCGAAATTTAGGGAGAAATGCCATCTGCATGATGATTTGTAATGCAAATGCCAATAAGATGTTCGCAATGTTTTTATCTATTTTCTGTTTCAATAAAATTCATTTTAATTATCTTACATAACTTACATAAGGGAATCATTAAGAACAAGCATACTGCAGAAGATTTAATTGATTGTCTGTCGTATGCGGGTATCAAAAGTAGAAAACGTAACAGCTGTTGGAGAATTATAATTGAAATGAAGGATGATGAGTTCAAAACAATTTGGGTAAATACTAGTAACCTACCAATTGTTTTACCTCACAACTTTTGGGGAATATAAATATAGATAGAAATAAGTAATTAACTTCACTATTACGAACGTTTCCAATATTTACAGTCACACAAATAATTATACGTACCCCCCCCACAAACAAAAGTATTTTTTCCAGCACTATTATATTAAAATTATATAGTATTTGGTTGGGCCTTCCTTTGCATTTACGTACAGCCTTCAATAAATCATTCATTATTTGGTTACTCCTGTTTGTTCCTTGTTGTTATTTTGCGAATGAGGCATTCTAATTCGTCCCACAAATCGATGGGGTTAAGGTCCGAATGACTGGAGTGGCGAATGGGGCGGTTTGGGAACGTTAGATAGCAACCATTCCCTAACAATTTGCGTGGTGTGCTTTGGCTCTTTGTGTTGTTGGAAATAGCAATCACCACTGAGACCCAATTTGGTTCTGGATTCAGAATATCCAAATATGCATAACGGTTCATATTTGTTTCCACAAATTGCAGTTTTTCAGCTCCATTCGTCGACATACAGCCCCAAACCATGTACGAACCACCGCCATGTTGGAATAAGATTTTTCGGTTGCAGGTCCTCATTTGGTTTGCGGCAAGGGAAATTCAATAGGCAGTGTTATCAGCTCAGCTGATTGATTTTTCAATCCAAGCAAATGTCAGACATATTGTTTGAGTACAGTGAGCACTATTACCTCGAAAAACTTTTTAACAAAAAGTTATCTACAAAAAGAAATTTATTTTCTTTAAGATTAAAAAAGCTTCGAAACTATATTTGGATTATAAACATTTCCCTGGTTACGTAACAAGAAAATAATTGTCGAAACTAAGAAATTCCCACATTTTTAAGCAAAAAAGTGCTGATTTTTTGACTAAGGCGATCGAATTTTCTAGAAACTTATCTTAAACAAAATCCTGCGGATTAATTTATTTCTTAGTTTTTTTAATAAGTATACACATTTTTTTGCTCACTTTTTTTTTTCTTTTATATTTGTATTTAACATATTTATAATTATTTAAATATTTATTTAAATATTGTAGAATCCGCTCTTATAATTCCCAGTATCCTTCTAAAAAAAGTATAAACCTTATTGGTAGCCCAAATCAGCCCATATTTAAAAAAATTTTATTTTGAAAATTTGTTATTTAAATTTTTTTTTTTTACAAACAAAAAGAAGCAAAGGAGAAATAATGATACAAAATAACAATTTGTGTCATTATATGTATTCGCCTTTTTCATTTCTGGCTTAAGGCGAATTTTATTTGACATTTGTGTGGACCCAAAAATAACAGAAAATACATATTGTTTTTGTTAAAAAAAAACACTGCGAATTGAGTTCTTGTACTATTGCCATCTCCTATTGTATGCGCCCTGGTTTGCGGCGATTTTTTTGTTTTCCGTCACAGCTGAACAAATTATATTTGTTCCTATCATTAATTATTATATTCGCCCAAAAATCAATTAGCTTGTTCAATCGCTTTTTTCGGCGACGGAAACCGTTCTTTCTCAAAACACTTCGAACTGCTTCAGAATGCACAATAACGTTTTCCAAAGTATTTCGTATTTTTACGGCTGTAGTCCTAGGATTTTTATCCACAATATCTTTTCTATCCCGGGCTACCCTTGCACAAATTTTATAATTTTTATAATCTAGATTTTAAGCAAACTCCTGTCACAAATGCATAGATTTTTTGAAAAATTTTTCTTTATTTAAGTAAAGTATTGAAGATAAGAACTGCTATACTGGTAGCAGCCAAGGAATACGGATACAATAGTTGAATTTTTTCTTTCAGAGATTTATGTTGTTCGAATCGTTCTTTTCTTCAGTCAGAGCGTGAGCAAAAATTAAGCTGATGTTATAGTTTTAATACGGATTACAACTGTTCTTTCATTCAAATCAGTGAACTTAGAAACAAGGTGACAAAGTCTCTTACTTACTAATGACAAACCCTCACCCGAATTCGTGTTATTCCCCAGGACATCCGCAATAGATCTGTGGTCTAAACCAGTAACAGTCTAAGTCAAAAGTAATACTTTCAAGTTTGAGGGTTTTCCTACATCGATTGATTTTGTTAACAAAATTGACTTGACTTAAACTTAGTGTTATGTGAAGGTTTTAGTAGTACCTCCTAGCAATTTATTGCACTGCCCTGATATTGAATATCCCTAAAATTTCGGTGTCATTATGAATAATTGCCTGAATTGTACTACAGCTTTCTTACTCATTTTCCTGTTCTACAGCGAGAATCTATCCTCATCGCCGTTGTGAAAGCTCACCTCTAACTTGCAATCAAACTGTAAAATATTACTGACACGTCCAGTCGTCTGTACGTCTTCGCCAATTTAATTTGAGCACATATTTTCATGACATAAACTGCTGCTTGGAATACGCCTTATTCCATTATATGTCCTAAATCCATCTAAAATATTATATATCGTGATACTTTTGTATGTAATTATTCTAACTACAGTCTTTAAGTGAAGAAGAATGTCTTTACTTTTAATTTAATAGAGTACAAAAGCTAATCGCGTTATCATTAAAAACTGATTGAAAATATTCTTAGAATTTGTAGCTATGCATAGAACTTACAAATTCAAGTTATATTTCACAAACATTTTTCAATTTATGAATATTTCATATTAAATTTATCCCCAATTGTGTATTCTTATCTTCATTTACTTAAAATCGGATTTATTCATTGAATTTCAGATGATACTCCCGGAGCATTTTCGCTTTCAGTGGAATATACACACGCATAGCAAAATTCTTACAAAATGTATTTCTTAAATCCAGCAGCAATATGTTAAAACTTTACAAATATGCAACGAAAACGTGCTTAAATGTCGTTAAATCTGCAAGGATGTCTCTTCTTTCTTGTGTATGTATGCGCAAGTATTTCAGAATATTTAGGTTCTATTTCGAAAGCGTTGTCAAACTACGATTAGTTAGATTATATGAAATATAAATATTACCATTCAATAAGAAAATATTGATTAAATTTCTGGACTTAAAATCAAATACGTATTGCGTAATAATTTATTAACGCTTATTACAATATATTATAATCGGATTTGAATTTAAAATGTTTAATGTACGAAATTTGTGAATACCGGCTCTTAATTGGCTCTAAAAGCAAAAGTTATTAAGACTTTATTTATTTAATTTTAATTGAAACAATTATAAACCAGCAAAACAGAAAACCTAAATTCAATTTATTTACATCTTAACCACCCCAGGAATAAATCAAACCGTCGAATTTGATACCAATTATAAAACTTGATATAAATTGATATACAGTGGCGAGCAGAAGTGAGTGCATGTACACGATACTGAGTTTCGTCATCCACAAAAACAAAACCATACAAGGAAATACAAAAAAAAAATTAATTTTAATTTTTTATTTTATTCTTAACAAAAACGATAATCAATGAAATGAATTCAATGAGTTTTACACGTTTCAAGAAAATTCAAGAATTAACCCAATATCAATTTTTGGTTCATAGACCCTTATTAGAAATAGCTTGGTTTTCGCGGTTTGACATGCTTTCTACCACACCACTACACCAAATACTCGGAGTTCATTATTTATAGACAACGGGTGGTACAGGAATATTAATAAAGTTTTGTTTGTAGAATATAATGGCATAGATAGCTGAAATTAACTTAATGCGACTTAGGCTATCATTGGTAGGGATCACAGATATATAAAAAGATGACACAAAACACGAAGGCAAAAATATTATCTATTCGTACTATAGAATAGCCTCTTCAAAATTTTTGCCATTCTCTATTGGAAATTCGTATAAACGAAGGCCAATCTTCGATATTGAGTATGTGTATCAAAATTATTTGACAAGAACTAATTTTTACTTGTTGTATTTGTATTTGTTCTAGACTCAAACTAAAGTTTGTACATTTCAATTAGTCACTATTTATGACACCAAAAACCTTACTTATTGCATACGTATGCAGTTCGTAACATGTTTTAGATGGCAAGTAAGAATGAATGTTTAGAAATTTTATTGTTCTTTCAAACACGAATTTTTATTTCTGTACATGGCTTACGATGGCTGCTTTCATATTCATAATGTTGAGTTTGACATTTATTTCTCAACTCTTTACAAGTCTTTTGTTTATTGCATATAAAATAAATTATTTTTTCTTTATTGTTGTTGTTGTTGTTGCTGTTTGGTCTGTCTTATGATTTTTGATTATGAATATTACATTACATTTTGTGTAATAATAAATATATAGAGACTTATAATTCTACAAACGAATAATTATTTGCATTAAGTGCAGAATATGTTCTTGAAGGAGTGTGTTGCTTGTCCTTTGTTTAAAAATTTTTATTGCTCATCTAAACTTTTTCTTTCATTGTGATGTTTGAGTTAAAAACATTTGTACAATAGATAAATATTAGGTTTTGTTGATCACAGTCATCTACATTTGTTAGTTCGACTACAGCAGGTTTATCACTGAAATTAGTTTTGTTTTAATTTAAATTTAAAATATATGTTAAAAAAAAAGTTCAAAAAAAAAAACTGAAATATTTTACATTGACACTATAAAATTCATAAGAAAGGTACAGTCAACCCTCCTATAACGCGGTGAATGCGTACCGCGTTATATGGAAGCCGCGCTATAAGAAACTTGAACTTCAGATACAAACCAGGCTAATTCGTTCTATGGAAACCGCGCTATAAGAAACACAGAATTAGTACAAATCTCATCATTCGTATCGCGTTATATGGAGACCAAGAAATATAAAAGGCAAGAAAAATTATTAATTATTTTTATTGAATTCAAGAGTTCATATAAGGATTGATAAAAAATGAAATAAAAACTGAACTAAAATACTGGTTTCCAACAAAATTAAGAAAGCCTTGTAAAATAATGTAAGTTTTGAATATTTATCCTCACTTAGTTCATCATTCATTGTTTTTTAAATTGAAAATCCAACTGCTATTGTTTTATACGGTACTGTCTCTCGGCTGAGCTTTTGCTGTCGAAAATAGAACTTATATTAAACCCACTTACAATATCTAGTTACTATTCATTCATAGGCTGTGCGGAAGGAACTTATGGGATGAAGTTGAACGCAAACCGTGCTTTAAGAGTACCGCATAATAGGAGGGTTGACTGTATTTGTTTGAATGCTGTTTTTACCAATAATAAAAAATATTAAGTTTGTCATTAATGGGTTTGAATTTAAATTTTTAACCAGCCTTCCAATATTTTCTCTTTTCATAAAATTATAATGGGATTGCAAATGCAATCGCTGCCAAGCAAGAAGACAAAGAAAATTCATATCATTTCGCATCCGCAAATTGATAAAATTAATTGACGGCATATGTTACATGTTTGTTTTTGTTGTTAATAGTTGTACTCAATTTATATTGTTGTGTTCATTGAAAAACTTAAAAACTTGAAATTGTAATTAAAGTTTGAGTGTTGTAATCTGAATTTTATACGCGTGAAACTGAAGTTGTCAAGAACAATTCTGAGATGTTTCTGGAATTTTGGTGACACTCCCGTTTACAGTAGCGTTGTTTTAAAGATACCGAGCAGTTGAAGCACAGTATCTATACTGCACATAACCAACAGCGTTTCTAAAAACTTTTAAATACTCTTTCAACTTTTGTCCGTTATTACAACTTTCCATTAAACTTGGGTTTAGGTAAAGATACCTTTAGGTAAAGGGAACAGAAAACTTACCTTTAATTTATTTTCGTTATTACTACTTACAGATAAATTAAATTTAAGTTTTTACAAAAATATGTTAGTGCCGGAGCAATGTCGATAAAACTGTTCATTTAAACAAACGGGCAGTGGCAAAGAGAGGCTTTGTTTTTTGTTGTATGTATATGATCATTTTGCTTAAATTTGAAGTTGCCATATTGAAAATAATTCATATAAAATGCCAAGTTCAACCATAAACTTAACATTAAAAGTTACCGGCAGAATAATTCTTCCTTTAGGTTAACGCTCACTTCTATCTTATTAGTTACTCTTAATAATGAAAAACAATTTATATGTCGGTTAAAAATCCTCCCTTTAGTTAACGACAAGTTGTAATAATAGCCCTTAGTGCACATTCTCGTCCGACAATTCTTCGACGTTAATAAGCAATTACAATATATATTTTTGTTATAAGTTTTCACAATTATAATGTATCGTTCTTTCGTAAAGCACATCCATTTGAAGATTCGGAATAAACATAAGGGACAGCTGCCAAATCTCAGAGTTGCCACATGCAAAAATTTAAACTAAATTCGTAAAAGTCGCCGTCTTACTAAAACAATCTTTATTTATTAGTATACTTAACAGCAATTAATTTAAAATCCTAGACTGATCAATCAACTTAGGTGGATAAACTGCATTCATTATACTAGAATCGAGCAAAGTCATATTAGGTGAGCGATATGTTTTCTGCCAGTCATATGGTCCTTAAAAACTAAAAAGGAAAAAATAATAATAATTTACAATTAGATTTTTTTATTAAAAAATGAACATTATTATCTTAGCGTTTGATTTCAATAACAATTATGTGGGCGGTCAAAACACATTGTGTTTCGTGTTACTGTGTAAATACGACGAAACAATGTAAGGAATTTAAGAGGCATGGATACATACATATATACGAGTATATGTAAAACTTACTGTATATATTGCCAGAGTCATACCGAGCAGTTGAAGCACAGTATCTATACTGCACATAACCAACAGCGTTTCTAAAAACTTTTAAATACTCTTTCAACATCGGTCGCCACCAGCAAAAATAGTGTCAGTCTGAAGATCAAGCTTAGGATTACTCTTTCCAGTAGGTGCTACTGTTAATCGCAATAGGCAATTGAGTGGCAGAGATCTCTGTCGTTCTATTAAACGTGTACTCTGCGAGTCGCTTGTTTTCCCTTTGCGCCCGTATGGCGCAGAAGTGTGAACGCTATCATGTACCGATGCAGTAATCTTAAGAGTATTCAAGAGAAATGTTATGCATAAGATTTTTGTTGTTTCATATTCGATCCAACAATGAGTTGTTTGAACTCATCAACGACATGAACGCTGTGTAGCACGTTAACACCCAGCGAATGCGCTGTCTCGACGATGTCGTTCGAATGGAAGAGGATGCTTAGGCGAGATGAATATTTAAGATCAGTGGAAGTCGAAATAAAGGGTG
Organism: Sarcophaga peregrina; assembly: GCA_014635995.1. Taxonomy (NCBI): domain Eukaryota; kingdom Metazoa; phylum Arthropoda; class Insecta; order Diptera; family Sarcophagidae; genus Sarcophaga; species Sarcophaga peregrina. The sequence goes on along the minus strand of CM025792.1, from coordinate 38,130,007 downwards.
CCTTATTTGCAGCGGAAGGATCTATCGAGGGAAGCCCTGTTATTTATTAGTGGAATCAACTGGCGTAGTTACGCATGATGCAGAGACGCCTAAGAGGATATGTTAGTGTACTTGAGTACTTGTGACTCTTCCCCATGACATGAAAAACAAAGAAACCCCATGAAATTTGAAAATAAATTTCATTTTTTAAATTTGTGTATTTCATAAGTCTCGTATTTGAAATCTATATTTGTTACCTTTTTACGTTTAAAATTTGTTTTAGTTTTTTTTTTGTTTTGTTATTTTTTTTATTGTGTTTCTTATTGTCAAATCCATTTTGTTGGAAATTATGTAAATTAGAAAACAAATCTAATATTCTTTTGCACCTCAAGCTTAACACATTTTATTTACAAAATAAATATTCACATTATTATGTAATATCGGAAAAAGGAAAACTTGTGAAAACACTATTATCCTTGGTCAAATTTAAGAAAATTTAAAAAAAATTTTTTTTGTTTTGGAGTATACAAATTCTACTGAAAAGTGCTTTAGGTTATAAAATATCCTTTAAAATTCTAAAACAGATTTCTACAAAAGTGTTGACAAATTTATATTAGAAAATTTCAACAAACTTATACTACTTATAACTGCAAACATTTAAATTAGTATTCCAAAAAAACAAAAACACGCACAAGTTCATGTCCAAAATTTTACACAAAATTTGCTTAATTCAAAAAATTTGTCTTCATTTTTGTATAAACTTTTAAATATTTTTATTATAAAATTTATTTACTTATCTTTAAATCACATTAATGTTTAGTTTTTTAATACTACAACGTATTCAAGTTTGAAATTTTTTCAAATTAAGATTTCACATGCCAATTAAGTTTCCCGATTGAACCCTTGTCGATATAAAATTACACAATTTTGTTATTATGCGGGGTGCTTGAAACGATTGCGATAAATATAAGCGACCTAAAATTCACTAGTCCTCTGTCACTAGAATTCAATGGCTATCACTCTATGGAATTCAAGTTTTATTAAAAAAATTATGATTAAAATTTTTCCAAAAATTTAATGTCATCATAAATAAATGTCATGTCTAGTGGAGTAGTGCTCATTTTTTATATTTAAGATGGCTGTTAGCCATGTGAAGTCGTCGTAGTCTTATTTGACGTTAGGCCACGAAAATGTTAGAATTATTTATTCGGCGACGTCCTCTCCGCAGATTTTTAACATATACTCGGAGCTCAAATAAAATTGCCATGAAAAAATTCTCAAAAATCGATTTTAAAATCTAGGACGCGTCACTCATGTAAAAAATTAACAAACACAACAAAACTGGTGGTATCAGAATAGTAAAGCACTACCTACAGTTTAAAGTCGACTCCGAACGATAGATTTTAAAGAAGCTTTTCAGATTTTTTGCCAGAAATCTGCGGAGAGGAAGTCGCCGAAGAAATGCTTCTTGTGTTTTGTTTCGATGTCTGGCCTAGGACTAGAACCCTGGATTTACGTCTAGTAAGCCAACACACTACCTACTACACACAGTGTATCAGTCGGATGGATGCACGTTGTTTCGTATTGAAATTCTTTTACACTTTTGATGGTATTACTTCTTTTTAAGAACTAACATGCAGACCTGATGAGGATTTCGATGGAAAATATTGACATTTCTCGGTATTTTTAAAATATATCAAGATGCATTTTACATTTTCGAAAATAATATAGAAGCTTAAAATCTGAATTGGAAAGATTTAAAAATATTTTTTGGAAAAATGTAAAAAAACAGATTTATATTAGTAAATTCAATTTCTATACAAATCAGAGACCGTAACTGTTATAACTTTTATCGTAAAAGCCAGAAAATAAGAATTATTTGTTGACTTTTATTATTTCGAGCAGAAATAAAAGTTATTTTTGTTTTATTTCATGATGAATTCATAATATACATAACATAAACAGTTATTTAAGGTCCCTGATTCAAATTTTAATGAGAAATATTATGGCAAGAAAACTAACGTGAATTGAGATGTCAAAAGATGTTTTAAATTAAAAGAAGAAATATTTTTGAAAATCATCGTTCAATTGTCCGCCGCAAATTCTTTGGATGGTGCATAAATCATGCCAATGGCGTGAGTTATATTGTCTTTAAGTACCGTTTTGTTTTGTGGCTTATGATTGAGCTCGCTGATGTCACTGATTACCTAACAAACGTCATTGGTCAACGAGATATTGGATCTCTAGATGCGACAAAATTTGTTTGTTCACGTGCCCATTCGTCCAGAAATCTATTAAGGTCGACAGATGCACAAACAGTTGTACATATAGTTGAACGCTCATCACTTCATGGTTATTTGACAATTAATATTACACAAATGACTACTAATTTGACAGATGTAGCATAAACAAGATGGCCAATGTTAGCTGTCCAAGTTTAAAAGTCGATACAGAATTAACTTAATCGTTCTTTGTGAAAAATTTAATTTGAATTAACCAGAAAACAAATGTAAATTATGAGTGTATACAATATTTAAAATTAAGTCAATTCGAAATTATAACGGGTGATGTTTTACTATTGGACTCAGTAATGTTTGCTATTTCTCCATGAGTAGATTAACAAATCTACTAATCATTGAAAATTTATGCTGTTTGGTGATTCTATTTCCACACAAAATTACCTTCAGTGACAAGGGTTTATTACAGAAGAGTGTAGTGGAATTATAGCCCTGTTTGGAATAAATTTCGTTTTGATATATTTCACTACATTGTTGAATTTAATAAAATAAAACAATTTCTACAGTTCCTGCTGGTTTTCGTTTGATGTTATGTTTAAGAATTTCATTATAGATTTTGGGGTACCATGAATTTCCATTTCATCTATATCTTTCGTTGATCTCTCTCTCTTTCTCTCTCACATTAACTTCTAGTCGTGTGTAGTATTGAAAATGATTCTTTGACCCTTTCTTCGGTCACACTCCACGTACACCAAATACATATTATTCATATAGAGCGATCTCCTGTCTTCCACTATGCAAATATTATCAAATCTGATGGCCTAGCAATTAAACCTTCCTTTTCTTTTAGTTTTTACTACACGCGTAAGCGATATTCCAATTGATAAGAGGGATGCTGATTTTAAAACCTATTCAACATATGGTCCGCCATTGAAACTAATGTTAGCATTCGTTGAAGTTTAAAATAAGGAAATGATAAGTCATTTTACTTCATATGCTTCAAATTAAAATTGTCGACATTTCCCGGCGAATTAATAGAGTTGACTCACTTATTGACTTTTAAATTTGCCAGCATTTAAGAAAAAGAGAATTAAACAAGCGTTGGAAGAAATTGATTGATTTATTGCCAACGATTTATTTTCTTTTTATTCCATTTGATTTTCTTTGGAAAATATCCAAGATTTTTTTACGGCATTACTCAACAATCTCTTTCTTTATCAAGTTCTATTCAATTTATTTTGGTTTCGATTACAAGAGTATAAAAAAATGTGTCATAAGCAAGTCATTCCAAGTGGTTACATGAAGAAGAAAATCATGACTTATTTGTTCATGTTTAAATGATTACTTGTTATTTGCTGTAAAAACATTGTGTTACTTCTTCAATAAAAACCATTTGCCATACCAAGGATAATTATTATAACAAATCTTTGTGATTTTATATGCGTCTGCCGTGAGTTAAGAAGGAAGAAAAATTGGAATCTGTGGTATGAAATTTATATTATTCTTGTATTTGTAATTTTCTATTCTTGTAACTTAGTTCTTTCTATCACACTTATTATTGTAATAATTTTGGACTAGATTTTTGCTTACATATTGAATTCATAATAAAATATAACAAAAAATAATAAATAATTAAATTCAAATAAATAAATAATTTTAAATAAAAGCAAAATATTGTTACATTTTTACTCTTTTAAAAACGTTTAAAATATGAGTTCGTTGATTGCAAATAAAATGAAAATAACTTTGAGTGAAGTTTTAGATAAATTCTTTATTGCTAGCACAATTTTGTGTGCCACTGTTCGCAACTTGATTTTAACAACAACAATTTGCTTTATTTGTTATTCTTCCTTACACTCTTCCGCGTGCACACTAACAATTGTTCGATAGATCTTTCCAACAGAGATCTTTAAACCACGATCATTTTCTTTGCGTGTAACGCTTCTTCACACAAGACTGACTGAATTCTTTCTTACTTTCCCGTCGCATGCTCTGTATTGCCTTTTATATCGCCTTTTTAACCTTTTAATTTTTCTAAAGAATAATTTTTTGCCTATTAAAAACTCTTCTCTTTCTTTATCATTTAAATTATTAATATGCAAATGATAACACACAAAAAGTCGTTTAAGAATATATTCTCTACATTCCTTAAATATTTTATAACATTATCAAAAGCATCTTTTAACACAAAATATTTTCTTAGTGTCACTCTGAAATAAAACGATTAAGCATCCGCCACACATGTGTTCTTGTCGTATTCTGATCGAAAACTAAATCAAAAAGCACAAGAATGCGTGTGAGTTCTCTCCACAGAAAATCCCGTGTTCGTATCCCAGATCAGACATCGAAACGAAATATGAAAATAATATTTTTTCGGCGATTTCCTCTCAGCACATTTCTGGCAAAACTCTGAGAATAAATGAAGTTGTCATGAAAAAGTTTCTCAACAATCTGTCGTTCGGAGAAGACGTTAAACTATAGATCCCGCCACTCGCATATTAAATTAGCGCACACAATATGAGTGGTATGAGAAACTAGTCCGTAATCCTGACTGAAGAGTTATAATGGCCAATTATTATGTTGTATTGTATAGGAATAAACTTCGTTTATGTACTTAAAATTTACCGCGTTTACTTTTAAAACGTTTAGCATTGTCACAGGGAATTACAATGAAGTCTCAGCTATTAATAGCTTCCAGGTGCAAAACATTTTAATATTCTATTATTGAGTCTTAATCCTGTCACAAAAAAAAAAAAATTAAAAGCCTTAATGTAGTTAACTTCCGTTGTATTTTACGCTCCTCTTTATTTTTATATTCCTCTGTATTATTTCATTGTATTTGTGTGGAACGAGATAAAACATAAATTTCTATTTATTTGAGGACTGTAATTCAATTTTAATGGCTCTAGTGCCATGCGAATAAGACAAAAACGCACAATAAAAAATAAATCGTAATAAAAAATTACTGAGGAAACATGGTTAAATGTTAGAAAAACCAAGCAATAATAAAAATGATTATTGTCTTTTATTTTCTTATATGAGTATTCCTTTTTAAAATGCGGCAAAGGATACTAAAAGGTTAATAAAGAAATAAATTAAGTTAATCGATAAATCAAAACAGGAATATGAAATTCCCCACTCCCACCATAACGTTTTCATTTGCTTGTTTAAGGTTTTATTGATTTTCCAAACTAAGCAGTTCAAAAGGTCGAGGTATCTTCTTTACGTTGGATAAGAAGTAGGCTATTATTTATTAGATTAAAAAAGTGTCGTACCGTACAAGTAAATTTTAATGGTGTTTTCATACAATCGTTGATGTTCAACAATATCATACAAAAGTAAATTCATTACTTACTGGAATTTTTGCCTCCTAGTTTTTGGCTCCTGCCCTAGGAGTCCACCAAGCATGAGCTCTTACAACCGTTCTATACCTACTTACATGTCTGGCTGCGTTGGCATTAAAGCAAAACTTCTTCTAAAACATTAACATGCGTAATATTATATTGAATGCAGCCTTGAGATGTTATATTGAAACAACTACTTTCAAGGAATAGGCACAGATTAACTGAAGACGCCGTAGTCTACTTGGTAGTTTGTTGTTGAAGTTCAACCCCTGCTTCGGATATTTCGAACAAAAGGAAATATGAAAATATATTTCTTTCGGCTATTTTCTCTCAGCAAAGTCTCGCAAAATTTCTGCGAGTAAAATTAAGTTGCCATTAAAAATTTTTAAATCTTTCGTTAGAACTCAATATTAAACAGTCGCTTCCCAACACTCATGCTTAAAATTAACACCCACAACCTAAGAGTTTTTGTGAGCAATTAAATAAGCACGTAAGTCACTACAGTACTTAGTCAAATATTTAAATTAAACGGCATCTTTAGTAAACTATCCACTGTTTTGTATTTCGCCAGAATCTTTGTAAGAAATTCCAGATACCCCAATACATAACCAACGCAATGAAAAATAGACGACTGTTAAATATTTTACATACGAGAAAAATCGGTTGAATATCTGCTGATCAGCTTACTGTGCAAGACAATTCGTTGCAAAGTTAATGATTTTGGCGAAATGAATATATTGGAAACCGTTAAGTATACGACCATATTAAATCAGCATAGATCTCATCGTATGTACTAGCGGTGTGCACAAAACATTCTGCTAGCTTACCCTTCACCGAGTGCTTTACTGAATTGTACACTTTTCTGTTGCTCTTGATTTTACGAGTGTATTGAAATATATATTTCTCATTTATTCAATGTGTACAACAGCACGGGAGTAACGGAAATATGCTCTGTGTTGTAATAGCATATTTCAGTACTGAAGCTAAATTTTCAGTATTGTCATATGAATTTCAGTAGTGTATTCGTTGAAAAATATTGGAACATTACTTTTTCTATACATTCTTTGATTTCGCCATAAAATTTACAACAACCATCTCTCTTGAAACTGCTATGCTAATATTCGTTGTTTTTTAACAACAAAAACATTTTTTCTTTCCTATTTACTGAAAACAGAAATGCACGTTGTGATATTATGAAGAGTACTCTATATTTACTTCATACTTATTTACATTTGCAGCCACAATCAATATTCGCAATTTTATATGTCTAGTGCGATCGTTGCTATAATTGTAATTTATTCGAAATAGTTATTGATGCCATCCAGTATAATATTAATACGAAGATGGAAACGGTTTAATATTGTTTAACATTCAAATAACCAAAAGCAATAGAAACAAATACAACGAACTTGTAACAAGTAAATCAACAATATCGACGTGAAAAAAGGGGATAGACAAGTAAGCGAGAACGCAACAACAAGCAATGTGAACAAAATACACAAACAACAATGAAGTCGCAATAGAATTCTCGAAAAGGCGAAACCATCAACCTTCGACTTCAGGAACCTTGATCAGAGTGTTTACGTGGGCATATAAAAAGATAAGAAAAAACAGGTAACTTGTAGTAAGAATTCAGTCAGCCTTGAGAGAACAGTCGTTATTTGGAGATTTCCGCTTTACAGATCTCATGAACATGTGTTGTTGATTACCCAAAGAGTTGAGTAAGCAAAGAATAATAGCGAAAAATCTATTATAGTAGTATACGACAATTTATAATATGTGGCACACAAAAATAGTGCGAACAATAAAGAATTTATTTAAAACTAAACACCAATTTATTTTTATTTCATTTACAATCAACGAACTCATATATGGCATATAAATCTGACCTACTTTGACCGTTTTGTTGACTTTGAGAATTGTCTTGAATTCAACAAAATTGTATTATCAACTGTGCTAAATGTTACGAATGACATATTTTTAATGGTAAACAATGTTGGGACTTTTGCGTACTACACGCCTGTATTTAAAGATAGGATTGGAGCCTCAATCTTCAAAGTATCTTGTATACAATCGATGAAATATTTGAGTGAGTAAATTCGTAATAAAATACCTTAAAATTCCTTCCATCAGAGTAGCGAATTATATTAAATAGTTCATGTACAATTGGTATTAAATTAATGGTCTGAATGATTTGACAATAAAAATTATGATAATATGAGTGTTTTTTAAATTTCAAATAAATCATTTGGAAGTACAATTAACAAAACAAACAAATTTTGTTAAGTAATGGAATTTGTTATTTATACAGTAAATTCAAATTAATATGAACGCCTATGTATATCTTTATAATAGATGAAACAAAATAATAACTTTAGTTAGTTTTTGCATATCTTAAAAATTTCTGTCATTCGGAGTCGAATTTGAATTTTATGTCCCACCGTTCATCTTTTAGCCAGATGGGGTGCTCCCGCAAAGATTATGCACTGGATCTATTCTACGGTTATGGAACCCAACCTTCTATATGGTGAACAAACTACATAACGTTAGACTTCTTGACAGGGTCAGAAGATCTGCGGTGCTCAGTGCATCACGCTCACAAAGGCTCAACTAGCTTCCTACTTTGTTTCTCGCTAAGCAGGCAGCTAAGTTAGCTGCTACTAGACTTGATGTTCTGTTTCGTTGACTATCTTTGTACCTTCTGGTCACTCCTATATTTTTGAGGTTGATCCAGTGGCTACATCAAACATCGATTATCTCCATGCGGAATACTGACAGGGATTCAAATGACAGGGGTATTCAATTTTTGATTCCGAGTAGGGATGACTGGTACCTTAACACCGTCCCCCCGGCACTCCTGAACTCTTCGGCGACTTCCTCTCAGCAGAATTCTTGCAAAAATTCGGAGTGCAAATACAATTGCCATAAAAAGTTTCTCAAACATTTGTCGTTCAAAATCGGCTTTAAACTGTAGTTCCCGCCACTTCAAATATGAAACTAACGCACACAACATAAGTGGTGTGAGAAGCTAGGACGTAATGCTAACTGAAGCAGGGTTGTAATGACCAATTACGTAAGTAGTTCACATTATAGCATGTAGTTCACTGTACGGTATTCACTGTGCATTTTATTTTTACACGAAATTTGCAAAAAAATAAAAGAGAAAACATTACTGTCAACTTAAGCGTTACTTAATGAACATTTTTAACCCATAATATAATAGCGTACATAATCAAAACAAGAGTTTTACGAAATAAGATTAGGTCTCTATAACCGTTCGGCACAAATTTTTGGGCGATTATATACATAAACTTTATAACTTTTATGGAGGCAAAATGTTACACGATGAATAATGATGTTCATGGCACATTTACACGCTTTTTTTCTATTATTGTTCAAGATATTTCCGTAAGATATTTAACTACAATTGATAAGCGATTTAAATGACACTACATCTAATTATACTTTTGCTTATTCATTTCTGATTTCTATGTATTTAAATTGTTTTGTTTGCGTTTATATAATTAAGAAATTAATATGATTTATTGTTCATTAGAAACATTCACTTGAAAAAATTATTATTTCCTTTCGATTATTTTTATTGTGTAATCATTCAAGTCAGAACGAAACTCATTAAAAATTTCAATAACATTTGTTTTACAAATTCCGCAAAGGACCGAACATTTCCATTTTTCCCAAAGAATAATTCTGTTACTATGTGGCCTTAAATTGACGACAACAGTTATAGTATTAGTTACCCTTTAGGACTTATTACTACTTTAATTACGCGGTGCGACAGTGAAAATACACCCGAGTAACTAAATAGCCCACGCTGTTCAGTTAGTTGAGTAGAACTCAAAAATATCTTTTTTTCATCAATATCCGGCGAACCCAGATCGAGGCCAACAAGGCACAAGGGAGTGACCCAATACTGGCGATGATAATAGCAGCTAGGGAAGAAGACAAACGTCCTACAAGAAATGAAATATCCGGAGAAGATCCTCTTATAAAACCTTATTGGACACTATGGGACAGTTTACGGTTGATAAATGGATGCCTGGATAGCTTATCCAACCTATTAGTTGTCCAAGACGGAAGAAGTGATAAAGGAGTACTATGATGGAGTTAGCGCAGGACATCTTGGAGCGACAAAGATGCTGGAAATCCTAAAACGATGTATTTACTGGGTTGTATGTCATCAAGCAGTGGCGGAATTTATTGAGAACTGTACCCCGTGTATCGCAGATAAAGGTCCCGTAAGAAGAGGTCGAGAGTACAACTCCTGCGCACCTTTGGAGAGGATATCCATGGTCAGTGATAGAATGCAAGCCAAGTATGATCGAGCAGCAAACACGGAGGGTTTCTATGAAGGACAACTGGTACTATTCTACAACCCAACGTGGAGGAAGGGATCATTCCCCAATGTACAAAGCAGCTGGGATGGGCCGTATAAAGTTATTACACGATATCTTGTACAGGATATAGAAAGCTGGCAGCCTCCGGACAAAAATGAAATTTCGCACCCTTCAAACTAGTTTTGTTTGACAAAAACTGGATTATTTGACCTTACGCACAAATTTCTGGATTACTCAAACATTTCAGACCCGATTTCCAAAATTTAGGACTTGTTAGAAAGGAGGGAAAATTAAGATCCATCGAAAATTTTGAATTTAATTTATTTATTTAAGAATTACAATACAATTACAAATTATATTATATTCATGTACGAGCTGAGTATCTTCGACCATATGCCCGGTGTAGTGTCACAGACCAGAGCCTCTGGTAGGAATCGAACCCACGACCCTCACGCTAATAGTCTAGCACACTACCCACTAGACTACCAGGGCGCTCGAATTGTGAATTAAAAATTCTCTTTCTGGAAAGGAGACTGGTGTGGAGGAAAAAGGAGAGACTATGGAACATTTTTGTTGTCATTGTCCGGCGCATGGTGACATAAGAGAATTTACAGAGAAATCAGAAATCATGTCAACCAAATTTGTACAATTATCAACAATTTTGTACAATATCTATCACATTTCTCGCAATATTTTTTTTGTTAATTTTTTCAATATCGAGTTCTCGAATAGTCCATTAATTTGATCACTTAAAGAATGTATTTAATTTAACTATACTTAAATATTTTTTGAAACATTTGCCAACCTCTTGTAGCAGTATATTCTAAATTGAAATGAAATTACTTGAACATCGTTACCATGAATGAAGAAGATAAGAAATAATCTTTAAAGTTAAATGCTGCAAATTAAATGTAACTTTCACGTGAAATATAATGGGCCACTTACCGCAATTATTTAAATTTGCATTGTTACAACACTGAGTATAAATTTCATCAATTTGATCTCTTTAATTGAGTGAAGAGAAAATTCATTCTGTTCAGCTTTTAAGCTCAAAAAGAAAACAAAAGAATTAAAAAAATATCCCTAAATAAACTCTTTGTTTCCTAAATTCGTATACTGCCAACAGAACTATATGTGCCTCTTTTCTCTTCAACATGACCATCAAAATTCTTTTATCTTCATCCTTTCATTTCTATCCTATGGACTTCAGACTCTATATTATGCCTATATGAATGTAAATGCTTGTTCATAAAGGAATGAATATACACTGGGAAAGACATAAAAGTTTATGAACTTGCGAAATACTCCATTGTTGGAATTTTGTTATGCACTTTTGTGTATTCTTCTTTATATTGAAACGCAAAGGCCTCAAAATGTTCTGTAAAATGTTCTTTGATTTTACTATTGCCACTATTACCATGACTATAAGATATTTCAAAGGACAATGCTTTAAAAATTTCTCTTATTTCATATTTATGCAATTTCCTTTTAAAAATTTAGTTCTTTTTGTTAAGAAAGATGCAAATTTTGAAATTATTACCATCATACTGAGATCATAAATATTACAAGTTTTACTTTATTTATTATTATTTTAATGATTATTTTTAACTTAAAAATATCACTGAAAGCCAGACTGAACCTTTAACATCCACTTGATGTTAAGTACCCATAGCTGCATTAGGTTATCGAAGTCAGTTGTTTATCTTTTACACATTAACTCGTGAGAATCGATACCTTAAAAGTGAAGGCACCTCTGAATTATTATATTTAAATTCCCTTTGAATAGACACGTTTTGTTCAAGAATTCTGTTGTTGGTGCCTGGGTATTCCTCTTCGGAGACAGTTTTCTTTTTCATCCACATTACAACTTGTTGTAATATGCTATCAATCTCCGGATGCGTGTGTCAGAGACAAGTTTCCTGTTTTAATTGCTAAAGTTTCTTTACCCTTCTGCACTCCTTGAGTCAATTTGTCTCAATTTTGATTTTCAAACACCAAATTTTTCCCTTCAATTATAAGATTTGATTGTGAAACTTTAATTTATCCATCACAGGCACATAAACTATGCTTTTAAATGAAAACAATAAAATTAAAATTTTTCCTCCCCACTCCACATTTCAAAATACGATTTACACACATTTAATATCCTATGGGCAAATATGACCCAACATACGATATTGCGAGTTTACCATTTAGAATCATCGATCAATAATTTTTTCAGTCAAATATCAAAGTGTTTACGGTTTGACAGCTTTGAAGCTATAGAAGAAAGAAGACTTCGAGACCAACTAGCACCGATAAGAAGCGCTTGGGATAAGTGGAGTAATCAGAAAATCATCAGATGAACAATTGCTTTCATTTCAAAGTCGGTGCGGTTTTAGGCAATATATTCCATCAGAGCCCACCAGATATGACATAAAAATTCGGACACTTTGTGATTCCACAACTAAATATTCCTGGAATTTGGAAGTGCACACAGGCAGTGCAAGAAATATACAGCGAGAAAAAAAACAAGACGAGACTTTTGTTTATTTCCGTATTTTTAATTTAGATGAGAGAGTGGTGCACAATTAATTGAGGAAATTTTTTTACTACAAAGAATATTGCCATTGAACTTTCTTTTGTCCAAATATTACATTAGTTGGCACTGTCTGTAAAAATAAAACTTTTGTGCCATCAAAAATTCTGGATATGAAAAAAAACCTGTACTGCACTCTGATTATTTGTTTTCAAATGATATAACTATATCATTCCATATTTCAGAAATAAATAAATTCGTTCTCGTCAAAAGTTCTCTTCATCATTCAGCCGATGTAATAGATGATCAAAAAAAAATAGTATGCATCATTACAAACATACGAAAGCTGGAGTTGATGCACTTGACCAACTAGTTGCTAATTACATATGTAAGCGCATATGAGCATATTTTACGAAGAAAAGTTTTGACAAATGGACCATCAGCAAGAAATCTTTTCAAAAATATTTAAGAACAAAATGATCTGACATGTGTCCCGAAATGTTCTAAGCAAAATAATGCGTATTTGGATTTGTATTCTACAGAAATTTACCAAATAAACGACGACAGAGGTATTTCGTTTGTCAACATTGAAGTAATTCAAATAGGCATTCCACTAAATGTGATTTTTGTAAAAAATTTATTTGCAATAAGCACATGGTCACATTGTAAATACATTGTCACAAAAATTAAAATATAATTATTATTAATAATTGATCAGAAGTAACCGTTTTCTACTAGATAGTGTGTTGGCTTAGTAGACTTAAGGCCCGATTTCAAATCCCAGGCCAGACCAGCAGATTTCTGGAAAAACTCTGAAAGCAAAAAAAATCGCCATGAAAAGCTTCTCAATCTGTCGTTCGGAGTCGATTTTCAAACTGTAGGTCCCGCCACTCATGTATAAAATTAACACACACAACATAAGTGATGTGAGAAACTAGGTTGTAATCCTGACTGAAGTGTTGTAATGACCAATTATGTATGTATGAATTCCTCAGAAGGGATTATTTATTTTAGTTATCATTATTTTTTATTATGCTATATAAAAAAAAACATCAAAACAAATGAATTTCTTATATAAAATATGAAATTTAATTTATATTTTAACGTTGGGTCATATTGACTTCAAGGATTATAGGAAAAGCACATATGCAAAGAATATAGAAGGGTTATTAGGACTTTGGAAAATTTCGTTCTGCATATTTGAAGTCTTCGTAGTATGTTGGCTTATTGTTTTAATCCCCTATCAAATCGAAATATGAAAAGATTTTTCTTTGGCGACTTCCTTTCAGCAGTATTCTGGCAAAAACTCTGGGAGTTAAAAAAATTGCCATCAAAAGTTTCTGAAAATCTGTCTTTCTTGGCAGTAAACTTTATTTTCTTTGAAAGCCTTGCTTTTTATTGATAACTGAGGTATTGTTTTCAAAGTAACACAATTATGTCTATAACATAATTTAAGTTTTAAATTAAAGCGTAAAATATTTCATAGCTTGTACAAGAAGAATTATTCGAAACCTTTTGATTTCAGTGAAACAATACTTCCAAAACCTTATCGTGATTGTAATACCTGTCACTATGCGGTTCTTATCATTAAATTTTAAATAACACAAAGCAAGTGTGAGATATCGATATGGCTTCTCGGGTGGAGCACATCCGAAATATCTATTTCTACATTACTCAGGCGAATAAATCAGGTAAGAATTTGACAGATGGCGTAGGTTATCGTAATTGTAATACCTGTCATTCATTATGCGGTTCTTCGAGCAGAATATTTAATGTGTCATTACCCAATTCATTCTAAAAGACATATGGAACAATGAAGCTGTCAACCTGAAACCCACATCAAACTGTCTCCATTTCGAGACGCAGTGGACACTGTTAAATCTCATTTTTCAATTTTGTTTGTTCTCGTATCTATTCATCTAGAAATGCAGAGCATTGTTGAACATAAAAATAAGTGTCGATGAAAATTAGCGTCAGTTGAGAACTGCTCTAGATAGGGTAGCCAGATATGGAATTCGGAAAAACAGTACACTGAAGACAAAATACCAGACAATTAAGGAAAAACAGTACGCTTTTAGAAAAACATAACAATTTATTCAATTCATAACATTTTGAGGTTTTAATAAAAAAAAGAAATTAAAATATGAGATCATATAGCAAATTAGATAAGTATATACAAAAGTATATGCTTTTTTTAAAATTTTTCAAAAAATTGTTTTAAAACAGCACGACAACTATCTTAAGAAATAAAATACGTTTTAATGGTTAGATGGTTCTTGAGAAATCGTTCAACTGCTGGAATTAAACTGAACCATCGGATCGGCATGTAATGTAACATTTCACTCCATTCTAGTTCTTCCTTTATTACAATAATCTCTATATCGAGTTTTAAAAGTTTCAATCCTTTCTTAAAAGCAGTATTAACCCTGGACGGTTACTCTTTGTCGAATCGACGAAGCTCATTTACACTTTCTCATATAACTCTTTTATGTTTCAGCAAATTTCGCTCTTGTTTTCAACAACGTTATTTGATAATATAAACTTGCAGTCAGTAGACGAAAAAAATTTATCTATTCGACGAAAAGTAACCTTACTATACAAAAATATGGATCCAGGATTAAAAAAATGGATGCCTCGGGTACGTTTAATTACTACAAGCTTTCGTAATCAATTAGGATTCTTTTTAAAAAAGTAAAATTTGGCCATACAATAAAGAATTATATGATTAAGTGTAAATTAACTTCGTCGATTCGACGAACAGTAATCAATTAGTGTTCGTCGATTCAACGAAGAGTAGCCTTTATATACAAAATAGAAGAGTAACTGTTTAGGGTTAATGATATGACACAAACATCCCGTATCTGGAGTATTTTTCTTAAGCTTAACAAAAACACTTTTTTAATCCAAAATTAACATTTACATTATCTGCACAAAATCTGGTGACGTTGGCCAAGTTTAAATTTCGGCTTTTCAATTTAGACTTCAACGGGTCAGCAATATATTTTGACATTTCCGAATTCGACTCATATAAGTTCAATAGGATTGAAGTCGCCGTGGTCTAGTGGGTAGTGTGTTGGCTTATTAGAGAAAAGGCCCGAGTTCGAATCCCAGGTCAGATATCAAAACGAAAAATATTTCTTCGACGACTTCCTCTCAGCAGATTTCTAGCAAAGACTCTGAGAGTAAAAAATTGCCTTGAAAAGCTTCTCAAAAATCTGTCGTTCGGAGTCGACTTTAAACTGTATGTCCCGCCACTCATGTAAAAAATTAACGCACACAACATAAGTGGTGTGAGAAGCTAGGACGTACTCCTGACTGAAGGGTTGTAATGACCAATTATGTATGTATGTAAGTTCAATAGGATTGTATTTACTCCCGTATGCTTAGGAAAGCATGGGAGGACAATTGGAAAAGTTTTAATATAAAGGTTTTAATACTTTGCCAAAATATTAGTAGCGATCTTCGATAGCTTTGTAAAAAAACAGTACAAAAACAATACAATACATTTGCTTACTGATTTGGGTGTTGTAAATAAAACAGACCAATTGAAAAAAATCAGTACATGCACTTTTAAAAATAGTATGCCTGGCACCTCTAGCTTCAGAGCTTATTCAGCGGATAGAGTAATTGAAATTGGATAACAAGTTGTTTTAACAATGACGTTAAATGTTAAATGAACGAGCAATTTTGGTGAGCAATTAAGGTCTCACGTATAGATCATGAGATTTGATTCCACTAAATTAAAATCTGCAGCGCACGGTGACAACTCCAGCACTGGAAAGGAAAGGCTTCCGTTGGTGAAAATATTAAAGATAGACTACCTACTGGTTAACACTTATGGGAAATTATTTTCGAAAAATGATTGACGTTTAACGTTTCAATTAAATTTGTTATTCTCTTTTTAACTTTTCAAAACGGTTGAAAAAAATCACTCCCTTATGTGAAATTTTTTTAAAAAAAATGCTTTATTTGTATTATGTACTAGGGGTGCTAAACGGGATAGATTTTTAAAAATCCTGGTATTCGGGAAAATTCGGGATTCAAGAATTCCGCAAAATCATGGGAAAAATCGCGATTGTTTCTTAAGAATAAAAATATTTTGTTAACAAAATCATTTCTATTCCAATTATGTATATCAGAATTAAATCATTAAAAATTAAATATAAAAACAGCAAGACAAAGTGTAACAAAAAAGCGTAAATTAACTAAAACACAAATTATTCATATATGTATATGCAAATGCATTAGTTTTAAGAAAGCTATTTGGATTCCCCAAAAAAGATTAAAGCATCTAACATGTGATCTGTTCTGGCTTGAATCAGTTTTGTTGTTAACATACCCTGCCGTTGAAAAACACTTCTCGCAATCAACATTTGTTTCTAACATAGTTCCAAGATACCTCTATGCAGCTTGTAAACATTTACCTTTACAACCTCCTTTAAATAAATAAATTTAAATAAATCTATTTCTGTGGACAGTTGATAATCTAAATCAGATATCCTTTTAATTCGTTTTATAGGGCTTTTGCATTCTTCGATTAATAATTTTTTATCACTGGAAGTAGAGTTTTCCACATACGGGATGCTATTATCGAAGTCAAGTGATATAGAATTTTTTTCAGGACCTTTTCTAGGGTCAAAATACATGTGAATTCACAAACCCGAAAAATCCCGGGACAGGTTTTTAAAAATTCTGGGATTCGGGATTTTGTGAATCCCGGGATTTCCCGATTGGCATCCCCATTATGTACATACATACTTGTGTATGTTTGTATGTATGTATATAAATAATAGATTTACGTTTTTGTAAAAAATCTTAAGTAAATAAATGCTCATTTCATTAAGTCTTTGTTTTTGCTTTTTTTTCACAAAAACAAACAATGAAGAACGTAATGAATTTAATTCTTTTGTAATGTTATAAGATTTCATAAATAAATAATACGATGCCTTACAAAGGTAAACATTTAAACACAAAGCACTCGTATATATTGACATTTTAATTTAAATTATATATTTTGCCCCATGGTGTTCACAACGCGAACGAACAATTGAGAAGAGAATTACAAACTCTCTAAAGAAAGGCTTAAAAGAAAAACAAACAAAAAAAAAAAAAAAAAAAATACAATACGAGTATAACACTATTAATAGAGACCTTTTTAAAAAAAATAATAATAAAATTAAATGAACATAATTAAAAAACAAAAAATCATAAGGGCAAACAAACAGAATGTATAAATGACGTGAGTATAAATGATGTGAGTAGCTCAAGGCTTAATTGTAAGTATGTATAGTAATGGAAAGGTATGCAAAACTTGGTGGTTTCTTTGCGACTTCTTCGTTCAGCAATGCGTGTAACTAAAATAAGAAAATCAATCAAAAGATTACACTTTAAGTTGTAATAAGTAATAAGAATTAACAAACGACCACATGGTTTAATACTCATTTTTTTTCTTAATTAGACAGTGCTATAGTGAAAAACATCCGTGTTATTACATAGTCTATGCTGTATATTTAGTTGAATAGAACTCAGAAATATTTTTTTTTTTTATTCTCTATTTTATTTGAAAAAAATTATTTTTTTAACTTTTCACTAAGATTTCTTTTGGTCTGCGTTCCGGGATTTTTTTTAACACAGTAAATAATATGTCGGGTTAAAGTGAAGCTGCTGGATTCAGATTTCTTGTGGAAACTCGTTTAAAATAATATACTTTGGTATTTGAGAAGGACATTTAAAAATCAACGATTAAAAAAATAAAATAAAGTTGGAGTGGAATTGGACAGCGTTATAAGTTTCGAGCCTAGATTAAATATCATATAACATAGCGTTGCATATTTTTCTTGCTACTGTAGTCGCCGCATGTGAAAGACGGAGGTTTACAACATTTCATTTTCTGGCATCTTTAACCGAGCGTTCTCATATAACAATAGCGGCTATAGTAAGGTTTAATTTGATCTCGGAATGGTTTGATATAGAAAATGGCTGACCCCCGGGTGAAAGGAATTGGGGCAACACAATGGCCCTAAAAGTTGGCTTAAACGGGAACTCTTCCTTTTAGGGTGTCCGCCACCTAAACTAATCTAACCTAACTTAATCTATTTGCACCGAAATTGCAAACTTTGCGAAATCTTCTTTCATACTGAAAAATTATCACTAAAATCTAAATAGAAGAAAATCATATATCATCATATATATTATTTCTAAAGCACTTTTTTTTGTCGGTTGCAAATATCTCCCATACCACCGCATCAAATTTAATAAATGATATCTCATTTTAAAGCTTATATCTAACACTAATGACAAAAAATAATTAGAAATTGAAAAATTAATATTTTCATTGATAAAAATTATATTTTATATAGAACTCTGCATGATAATACTGTTGTCATTATGATTATATGTGTTTGTTCAAGTGTGGTAATACAAGGTCGCTTAATAGTAATGCAGTTCTACATAATATAGTATGTATTAAAATCTATTCTGGCAATACCGCTATTTACTATAACGCTCTTTATTACTAAGCCGGTTATATATAATATGGATATTAAGTTGAAAAAAAATATTTTGGCAAAACTTTGCAGTAGTTGTTAGATCAAGTGCGATAAACAGGGTAGCTTAATTGTAATGCAGTTCCACATAATAATATATAAAGTTGTAAAAGCCATTTTGGTTGAAGTCGCCGTGGTCTAGTGGCTAGTGTGTTGGCTTATTAGACAAAAGGCCCGGGTTCGAATCCCAGGTCAGACATCAAAAACGAAAAATATTTCTTCGGCGACTTCCTCTCAGCAGATTTCTGGCAAAGACTCTGAGAGTAAAAATTGCCATGAAAAGCTTCTCAAAAATCTGTCGTTCGGAGTCGACTTTAAAACTGTAGGTCCCGCCACTTCTGTATAAAATAAACGCACACAACATAAGTGGTGTGAGAAGCTAGGTCGTAATCCTGACTGAAGGGTTGTAATGGCCAATTACGTTACGTACGTACGTAGTACAACGAAACACATATTGTGAAGTATCATTGTATACGAGGAGTAAGTTAGAAAAGTGGCACAAAAATTGTGCAGATAATAAAGAATTGATTAAAATTAAACACGAATTTATTTTTACTTTATTTGCAATCTAAGAACTCATATTTTTAACGGTTTTTAAAGGTAAAAACGTAACAATACAATGGAATTTGGTTATTATCTTTTGTAATAAAAATATATGCCAAACAAATCCAAAAATTAAATTTTGAGCTGTTTCTATATATAAATTCGAAAAAATTTTCTAAATAATTAATAATATATTGTGCCAGCTAAAGCAATTTGAAAATATTGGCATTTGCATAAAAATAATAATTTTAACTTATTTGACCCCGGACCCCTCGGTAAAAATATTATTATTTTTTTATTTAAAACATTTTCTGTAAAGTTAGCTTTCCGAAAATAAAAAAAATAAATTGAATGGAAATTATTTGGATAATTTAAAATTTTTTCATTTTCTATACAATAAAATCGTTAACTAAGTAAAAAAAAAAAACGCTAAATTGGTATTAAATAAAGAAAAATCTACAAGGGCAATGATTTTGCTCTTTATATTTTAAAAAGCAAAACATTTATGAGGGATGTCCAGTTAAACATGAATAAATAAGTAGCATTGATTTTTAAGAAGAAATATAATATTGGTAGTGATAAAATCATATTATTTTCCTCCTAAAGCTGATGTGGAATAAAAAATTTTAAATTACATTATGTTAGTTAGAATGCGTTTAAATTGTAAAGAGGCTTACTTTTGGTGTGATAACTTAAATTATGTTGATTTGGCTACTTATCCTCTCGTCCGAGTTCTCTCTGTTAAACTCCACTGCTTGCTTGCTTAATTGATCCATTTTGAAGTTTGTAATTGCTTCAACAGGTTGGAGCGTTTGATTTGATCTGATCAAGATGGCGTTTGATAACGCAATTGTTATGTGATAAAGTACAAAAATACGACTGAGGTCAAAGTTTGTCTTTAATAATTGCTTGAGTCCAAGAAGGCTTGTTTGGATTACGATAGTCACGAACCATAACGTTTTGACCTTGCTTGAAAATTTCGTTCCGATTTCCTTTATGGTTAATAACGTTATTGTGATGAGAGCGAACAAGTCTCTCTTGTGTTGTAGGAGGTTTGAGGTTGCTGAAACGGGTTTTAAGTTGTCTTGCAAAGAATATTTTTGCTGGTGATTCGCCTGTACTACAGTGAGTCATATTGCGATAATCCATCACAAATCTACATAAAATTTGATCTAAACTGGCATCATTGTTTTGATCTAAGTTTGCTAACATAGACTTCTTGAAAGTCTTTACAAAATTTTCTGCTTGACCATTGGTGGAAGGATAACCAGGTGCTGTTAAAATGTGCTTGATTCCATTTATTGATAAATAATTTTGGAATTCACTTGAAGTGAATTGACTACCGTTGTCGCTCACCAATGTATCTGCCAGTCCATAACGCGAAAACATTTCTCTTAATCTTCCAATTACAAAAACTGTTGTCATCTCCTTAGTTTTAAAAATTTCAACGAACTTTGAAAATGAATCGATGACAATTAGAAAATAAAAGTTTTTAAATGGACCAGCAAAATCGATGTGAATTCTGCTCCAAACGGATCCACTTGTTGTCCATGGTATTAAACTGCTTTTTTCAGGGCTAGGTTGCAATTTTTGACATGGCATACCGTATTTAACTAAATTTTCAATGTCTTTATCAAGGCCATGCCACCATATATACGATCTGGCAAATGCTTTAGTCTTAACTATGCCCAAATGTGAAGAATGCAATTCCTTCAAAATTTTTGTTTTGAATTTTTCAGGTATTACTGTTCTATAACCCCATAATATGCAACCATATTCAACAGTGAGTTGGGTATACTTTTCTAGATACAAAAGCTATTGGTCTTTGGCCATCAGAAAATTTATGTGATAAAATCCCTCCCACTGTGCTGTTAGAAGCATCAGTAGTTAACACCAATGGTAATTTAGGATTGAAGTGAACCAAATCTTGGTCAGATGTCACTGCTTCTTTAATAGCATCGAAGGATTCTTGGCAAGATTTTGACCATATGAAAGGTACGTCTTTGCGCAATAAACGGTAAAGTGGGGACATGATATCTGAAAAGTTGTTTATAAATTTTGAATAATAATTCGCCATACCGACAAAAGCTCTTAATTCCGATATATTATTTGGAATTGGTGCAGAAAGTATAGAAGAAATTGTATCGCTATTTTTGCTTAATCCATTTTTGTCGACGTCGAAACCAAGATACGAAACTTTCGGTTGAAAGAAAACCGATTTCTTAATGTTCAATTTTAATCCGGATGATTGCACTTTATTGAGCACAAGCCTCAATGTTTTAATATGTTCTGCCATGTTTTTACCTGTAACAGTAATGTCATCCTGATCATCACTTTTTTTGCCTCTAGATTTTTTTGAAAATTTTTTTGCTTTTTGACAAAATTGACTGTTGATTCCTCCTTCACCTCTTTGCACATACTCTTCGTCTCAATAATCATTGCCTTTTTCAATGCACTTTAAAGTGTGAGTTTTTCATTTTCTTCACAAATTCTTTCCAAAATTAAATTTGGCAAACCTATCACAAATTGGTGTAAAACAAATGCTTCCAAGCAAATTCCAAATTTACAATTAAGTGCTAATGTCTTAACTCTGGCATAACATTCTGCAACAGATTCACTTTCAAGTTTTGTTGAATTATGAAATTTCTTCCGTTCACTGAAGACAATTGTTGGTGAAGTAAAATGAGAGTCTAGGATTTCACACAATTCTTCAAATGACTTTGACACAGGAGAAGATGGACTGCACAAACTGTGCAAAACTTTGATTTCAATAAAATTGATTCTTTAACTTTTTCCTCAGTGCAGTTCATCTCACAAATATTAATGTCCAATCTTTTTTTCCACACATTCCACGAATCCAGATTTGAATTAAATTATTGTATGTTAGAAGTTCGAAGCACGGTCACTGGAGCAACGCTTTGTTCTGTATCAGTTTTTGGAGGCATTATTTTTTATTTGTATATACAAAAATTTTTAAAACAGAATTTTCTAGAAAGAATTTTTATTTTTTGACTATTTTTTTGTTCCTCGTCGCCAATATGTAGTGTCGTAATATGAAAATAAAACAATCATGAGCAGTAGCAAATTACGTAAGTTTCTTAATTAACTGGCGCATACAGATGATTATGTTTGTTCTCGCATAGTCACCAGAAAGGTACAGAAAATATGCGTCTAAAGATAACTTATTTAGAACAAAGGCGCTTATCAAGCTTACCGATAGGAAGATACAAGATACACATGTCGGCGTAGGGAAATGAAATTAATTGGTCGAGTAATGCCAACATGAATTTAAAAGTCTTCATTCCAGTAATACAAATTTTCATCTCAAATCGGTTTCGTTTATTGAAACGTAAGAATATTACTCATGTTGCGTAGCAGTAGGGTTAAAAACTCTATAAACGATGTATTTCAACAAGCGTGTGTAAGTTGGTGATTTGGCCGTAAGTAACCTACTGTCACAAATCATATACCACACATACACATTGTGACATGAGAATATGTTCATATGTGTGTATGCGGTATGAACAAATCTATGACCGCAGAATTGTGTCTATATCTACTGAATGAAAAATAAAGTGGGAAAATGGCATGGCCAACATTGCAAGCAAATGTGTTGTTCATTGGTTTGCTAGGATGAATTATGATTTTGTAACTTGAATAACAAACCGTTGTTTGTTAGTTTATGAAACAGATGACTGTGACAAAAAGCTTGATTTAATGCCACCTGAATATGACCTTTAGAATATGTTTGTAGGCCATCAGGTTGTGGTTGACTACATTTTCGCATTGTTGAAGGAATTTTTAGGTGTTCCACAAAGAACAGTAATGAATCTAATTCTTTTTTATTTTTTGTTTTCTTATTCACGCTTTCTATATTAGTTTGTTCTGTTTTTTTTTTTTTTTTTCTTTGGTTTTTGATAACCTGCAAACAGTTATAAAAGGATTGAGTCATTTGCCATAAAGTACTAGGTTGTATATTAAGATTTTACTTTTCTTTATATGAAATTCAAAGGTACAACAATAAACAATTGCTTTAAAAGACAGTTGTATGGCATTATTCAATGAGTTTTACCATATTAATATACAGCAAACATATGAAATATTTTTGACTTAAGCTGACACCCAACTTTGTTGCCGATTAAATTAAGAAATATACAGTGACCAGCAAAAGTAAAGCTACTCCAATATATTTATAAATTTTAAGCAATAATATGCAATATGTATTTTATATTTATTTTAATGAATTAATTTCTTTTTTATTATAAAGCACAAAAAATTTAATATTTCCCACAAGCCAAATATAAGATAAAAAATACTTTCAAGTAACTCATACTTTTGTATTGCAAAGGTGTAGAAAAAGTCTGAGTAAATTTAAAATTCAAAAGTCAAATAGATTTAAATGTTATATCCAATATTTAGTTGGATATCCCTTTCTATCAAGCACCCCATTTGGCGCTTTTGATTAGCGTTTTCTGCTGATATTTGCTGCCAGTGATCAAGTTTTTCGGTTTTTGTTTGAGGTTTATTGGCTACGTAACCATTTACAATATGATCACTTTGAGTCATATCAAGACATTGTGCAAGAGTGTTAATCCTGTTGATTATGATTGATTCATTGACTTTTTGGAAGTAATAATCTTTACGAATTCTTAAATCTTTCGAACATTTGTTAAATTTGTTCTCCTATTATTTATTTCCTCAATAAAATCCGAACTATCCACACCTGGTGCCTGCACTACTTCATGAAAATGAACTCTTTATTTCGTTTTCCTTCATAAGGAGTGCGCACAAAAAAACTGGACTTACACTTTTCGTTATAAAAATAAAACTTTTTTTTTATAATTTATCCCTTTGGAGCGGAAACAGTGTATAATGTCCGTCCGTTCTTTCGTAACGATACAGCGATCCTGCTCTCACCCTCTCCAATAAGCGCAAAGAAACAAACAATCGTCCATATGGGAAAATCCCACCATCTGCGTATGGAAATTTCAAACGAATGACGAGTAAATTAAAGGGTATGAATAGACGTATTTTTTGGCTATTCAGTTCAGTTGAAGTTGAGAACTCGAGCCAGTCACTTAAAACATCCATCAACAACATCCTAAACTTAAGTGTATTAATAAATAAATTAAAACGAAACAAGTTGTGGTTTTTCTTGTTAATCGGAAAATCCCACATACATATATAACATATATGTTATGTTATTATTTTATATATTTATTACATTTATTACAATCAAATATTTCAATTTAATCAGATACAATATTAAAGTCGAAGCAGTTAAGACTGCTAAGTTTGAAAAAATCTTTTGATGTAATATTGTTTCGAAGGAATTTAGTTTAATTTAAATAAATTTGGCTTAATATGCTCTATCTAAGTCGCCGTGGTCTAGCATGTAGTGTGCTGGCTTATTAGACGTAAAGTCCGGGTTCGAGTCCCAGGCCAGACATCAAGATAAAATGCAAAAAGTATTTTTTCGGCAATTTCTTCTCAGGAGATTTCTGGCAAAAACTCTTAGAGTAAATAAAATTGCCATGAACGTAACAACTCCAAGCTTCTGATAAAGCGATTCGACTGCTAATGTCAATCATATATGATATCCAGATCATATGGATATAGTAGGTACCAAGGTGACCTTTTCTCCTCCGACAGAAAATATACCTAATTGCAGAACAATCGCCTTCCGGCAGTTCCAAAGCATCAACGACTAATTTGTCGCTTCTTCGTGCCTATAATACATTGTTCTGGCATGGATTAGCCCACCATAGTTAATGTGCACCTCTAAAGTTTAAATAGTCTTATCCTTTATCAATTTTTGGCCAGATTTTCTTCTCGTCCTTCCAGTGTCCAAAATTACCGATCTTCATTCATTCATTTCGGGCAAAAAAAAACTTTAAAGTTATTTGCCTCAAAGTTAAATTTCATAAATGAATATGGTGGAATATTTTTTTGTTTGTTTGGAAAGCTATAAAATAAATTTTTTAATAATGTGTTTAAGACTTATTCTCCAGTGATATAAGAATATATAAAAGTCCCTTGTTAGGTGGGAGTTGATAGTTGCTTATGTACACTTTGAATCATATTTAAAAATTTAATAAAAAAAATATAGCAGGTTATCAAAAAATGCTTTAAAAGCTTATATTATGTAAGAAATCCACTGTAGTAGGTATTGACTAGGGATGCCAATCGGGAAATCCCGAATCCCGAAATCTCGGGATTTTTAAAAACTTATCCCGGGAATTTTCGGGATCTTCGGGATTGTGAATTTATACGTATTTTGACTCTACAAAAGGTCCTGAAAAAAAATTCTATATCACTTGACTGTGATAATAGCAACTCAGATGAGGAAAACCCAACTTCCATTGATAAAAAAATTATTTCAAAGCATCGAAGAATGCAAAAGCCCTATAAAACGAATTAAAAGGGTAACTGATTTAGATACTCAACTGTCCAAAAAAATAGATTTATTTACATCAGGAGGTGGTAGAGGTGATAGCTGCATACAGCTATCTTGGAACTTTGTTACCAACAAATGTTGTTTGTGAGAAGTGTTTTTCAACGGCAGCGTATGTTGACAACAAAATTCGTTTAAGCCCATCAGACCACATGTTAGATGCTTTAATCTTTTTGTTGAAATTCAAATAATTTTCTTAAAACTAATGCAATTGCATATCTATGAATAAATTTTATTTTTATTTATCATATTTTATTTTTAATGACATATAATTCTGATATTCCGTAATTGGAATACAAATGGTTTTGTTAATAAAATATTTATTTTTATTATTAAGGGAAAATCGCGATTTTTTCTGTGATTTTGCGGGATTTTTGGATCCCGAATTATCCCTAAATATCCCGGGATTCGGGATTTACAAAATCCCGAATCCCAGGATATTAAAAAATCGATCTCTTTGGCTTCCCTAGTATTGATGAACATACGCACATATACTATCTGTATTGTACTAGAGTAATTACTCTGAAAAGTATGCAATAAAATAATATTTAATTTTGTTATATACGGTATTAATATAATTTAATTTCACTCATACGTTCCGTTACAAGCATTGCTGCCAGATAAATATATTTAGGATCAAATATTATAAAAAAGTGTTCATGGAAATCGAAAATTAAAGAAATAAAATAAATGTAGTTGTTCCACGAGGAGCTTTTTCCTCACCCGTGACGATACAGAGAAATTCTGTATATTCGAATTGTTGTCACTTAATCTTTTATTGGGCAAAGATAATTTAAAATAATAAAAGAATAAGCAGATGGATCGTGGCTCAACTAAGGAAAATTAGAACAAGTAGTTCGTTCGGCTTCAATGCTAACAATAATCAATAATTTCTTTATTTAAAAATATGTAACTTAAACCTATGTTACAATGAAAAAAATAAGATCACTACATTTTAATCTTCACGCATAAAAAATGTACGTAAGTAATTGCAAAAATATTATTTAAAATAAGTACTATTTTTGTAACAACAACAACAACATTATAAATATGAAAATAATATAAGCTTGAAACAAATAATAAAAGCTAACGAGTTACAACCCAATTTAGTTGCGGTGTAAGCTTACACAAAGTGTGATCAATTTACAGTGGGCTAGAAACAGGAAAAATATGATATGTATTTAAATTCAAGATTAAATGGAATTTAATGAATGGCAATTCAAATGAAAAACAAAACTAATAATAATAATAAAATGGATGATATATTTATGCGGTGACCTAACAGTAGTCAAGGCTAGAGATTAAAAGCTACCATCTCTTATTTTCATTTCTGATTTTCTTTTTTTTTCAAAAATCGGGAAGTTCTATATTATTTTCAGGAAAAAATTGTTTAAACTTTAAGTAGTTGTTTATTGACACTTAGCCTCAGCGATAATATAGCATCATCTATATTTATGGGTGGCAAAAATATTAAGGAGTCAGAAGAACTTGACGTTCTGAGCATGAAAATTCAATGTGCTATTCGCTGGAACAGTGCCTTAAGACGATGCAAGAAATATGATTAACTTTATCTAATCTTCTTACAATTTACACAACTTATATCCGAAAAAGAATACAACTCTTATGTATATCCTGGTGCCTCAAGGTCTATTTTACCGACGTCGTACAGGATAAGACGAAGTTGCTCTTTAATCACGGTAGGATATTGAACTCTATTCATTCATTGGAGCGTCATTGTGATGTGGTTGTGTTTCAGTGTTCTATCCCTGTTACATGTATTACATAAATATATACTATGTTCATGTTTTGTTTGTTGACTTTTAATTGGTCTGTAATTAAATAGAAAGTGAAACAATTTTATATTATTTAACTTGAAATATTTGTAACCCATACGTAATCGAATCTCTCACCATCTTCTAGTAAAAATAAATTAACGTGCTTTCATTTATACTGGAATAGTACGGTCCTACTATCTCATTCTTATCATTCAACCCAAACACGATTACGCTAATATCGGGATTTTTCATTTCAAAGTTTTTAATTCTAATCGTTGGTAGCAGGAAAGTCAAATATTCAAAATTTAAAACAATGCCATTTTCCATTCATCACTAATGTTATTTATTTTAGATGATATCCATCGTGACATAATATAATATGTCGTGCTAATGATCTATTAAACTTGAATTCTTTGAGACAAAATTCACAATTAAAACTAGCCATTTTTCCTTTTTTTATTATGAATTTGACAATACAACCACAACGATTTTTAGAACAAGAATTATTTCTAAATCTTTAAAACAAGTCAATTTATACTCTGGGATGTAGGTGAGTAGAAGTGCACACACTCACTCTGTCCAATCATTCGTTTGCAAAGTAATGCAAATAAAATGAACATGCACAAGCATGTTTCTATTTGGATATAGGAGGTTATTATTTATTTTCCCAAGAGAATGATCATACAGGTGTTCATCCTGTATAAAAAACTATCACACAGGTGTTCATCCTTATTTTTATTAGTTTAAAATTAAAGACCCTTCTAACTCAACAACAACACGTAGAACTATATTTCTATTTCTTCAATATTAAATCTTACAACCAAAAAAAATAAATAAATAAAATAAAATAAGATAAGAATAAACAAAAGCATAACATTGTATAAGTCGACAACATGAGATAACGATACCCTATATCACAAGGGAAAGTGCACCTACTCATACTGTCCGTCCAATGGTTCGAAAAGCAGTACAAAGCAATACAAGTAAAAGGAACACGAGAAGCCGATCACGCAAATTCTTTTTTATTTCTTCAATATTAAATCGCACAAAAAAATAAAAACAACCACACAACCAACTCGATCAGGTAAGATGTACACCTGACAAAAAAACTGTCACATACATTACATGTGACAAACCTTTCAACAATCAAACATGACCGACTGTAGCGAAGGCATGCACCAAAATTTGTATTGAAAAGTGCTCCAGAAACGCCATAAATATACTACTTGTTTATTTAAAAGAATAAGAATGAAAGCGGTTTCTAATAAACTAAAAATTAATTCACAAATTTATAAGAAGTCAAACTGTTGTTTCATTATTAGATAAACAAAAAATAAAAAATATTGTTTTTAATAACGATTTACGATATTATTCAACAACCAAAAAAAATCACGAAAAACTTTAAAATTTTTAAAATCTTGTCCCGGGTTTTTCGCGATTGTGAATTCATATGTATTTTGATCCTACAAAAGGTGCTAAAAAAATTCTATATCACTTGACTTCAATAACAGCTTGTCAGATGAGGAAAACTCCACTTCCATTGATAAAAACTTATTTGATGCCATCGAAGAATGCAAAAGCTCTATAAAACGAATTAAAAGGGTAACTGATTTAGATACTCAACTGTTCAAAGAAATAGATTTATTTACATCAGAAGGTGGTAGAGGTGATAACTGCATACAGATATCTTGGAACTTTGTTACCAACAAATGTTGTTTGCGAAAAGTGTTTTTCAACGGCAGGGTATGTTGACAAAAAAATGCCTTCAAGCCTATCAGATCACATGTTAGAAGCTTTAATCTTTTTGTTGGAATCCAATTAATTTTCTTTAAACTAATGCATTTAGAAATGTATAAATAATTTTTATTTTTGTTAGTTTACGCTTTTTTGATACTTTTTGTCTTGCTGTTTTGATATTTTATTTTTAATGACATATAATTCTGATATACATAATTGCAATACAAATGATTTTTTAACAAAATATTTTTATTATTAAGAGAAAATCGCGATTTTTCCAGTGATTTTTCGGGATTTTTGGGGCCCGAATTATACCGAAATATCCCAGGATGTCGGATTTTTAAAAATTGATCCTGTTTGGCATCCCTAGTTGCCATCCCTAAGACATATTTTGGTGTCATCTAAAAAATAAAAAAAAAATTAAAGAAAAATATCTCTGAAGCAAATTAGAAAACAACTTTTACCTATTTTATGGAAATAATGGTGAACATCACGACAAAATTTTAAGTGTTCAGTTTTCGCTATTATACTGCTTTCAATCCTGTTTAGCTTAACCTCTATTTGTGGTATGATGGCTAGTTTAACCGAAATTATATTTTCTAATGCCTCATTTCTTTCAGATATTGTAGAGTGTCTGAGAAGAATACGCATTATTTTACTTGCTTTGTTTTGGTCGGCAACTCTTTTTTCTTCCACTTCCACGCTTTCTCTCAGTACCCAAAGACTCCTTATATTGTTTTATTCTTACCTTAGAAACTGTTTCTTGGTTAACACCTGCAAAGCTAGCAATCGTTTTTTGTAAGCGGCGCGGTTTTTCATTGAAAATTTCAATCATTTTCTTGTTGAGTCTCCATTTTCAAAAAACTAATTTTGATATTGCAATGAAATTTAGCACGTGGATTTTGAAACAGATGACTAACAAAAACAATGTAACGGTATTCTTTTTTTTTAATTATTATAAAAGTTATAAGCTTAAAAGTAGGCCTATTGTTTTCATGCGCATTCCTTACTAAAATACATCAGTGCGAGTAGAAATTATATATTTTGACCCGTCAGACGAAAACAAATTTTACCAAAACTCATTTGACATGCTTTAGTGTGGAGGAAGAAAAATAAGGAACTCAATCCGAACAACTTGCGTGGAACAGTTGAGTCTCGGTAGTACAATACTGTAGAAATTTATTTGACGCATTTTAAAAATAATTTTAGAAAAAACCACTGTATTTGCAATAGATCACACATGTTAAAAGCTGAATATATTCAGGCTTACATCAAGTGTAATACATTTTAAGCCACTTATAGTAGATATCGGGTCATCCATTAGCATCGTCATTATTTAACAGTTGCTAAAGATCATATTGTTAAAGCTGTGCAAAGCAAATCAGTTGACTATTCGCAATGTGATAGATAAATTTGTGTTCACTGGACCAGTAAAGGGTCAACCAAAACACCGACGATTCGTGTTGCTCACCACAACTCGACCTTTGGCTAATCTTGTGACCTGACTTAGGCCTGCACCCGTTCTAAATTCCACTGATTCAGGCACTAAAGGTTAGCGACCTTAGATTACAACTTGTGCTAGTTGCAGGGACTCTGAGTCAATTAGACCCATTTCTGAATGATGATGTACAAGAAAATTGTCGATTTAAAATGATGGGATCTATGATCATCCAATGCTTACAGCGTTATCGATCCAGATTTATTTCAGTACATCGTTGCTATTAACTGCGATTACTGTAGGTCTACGATGGCCAACTTCAATTGGTCTGAGCTTGAAGATCTTGACATCAACAACATGATCAACAGGATGACGCAACGTGCCAAACAGCTTATGCCGTATCGGATATTATGCATTAACGATTTGAGGGCATGATAACCACGTGCGGAAGTGATGTGAACTTGCTACCGAGATTGTGGGATTAAGCCACAAGCGATCCTCAAAGCCAACATGTCTAATATCATCAGTTAAATTTAGAGTGGTTTACTCGCCAAGGTCAACGAAAATTGGATTCCTAACAGAAAAGACGTGCGGGTTTTTTCTTATTTAATGGTATGAATACACATGTCTTTCAAACGAATAAAAATTTTAGATTATATCTCGCGCTTTTACTTCATTTAAATTATAGTTTACAAAGTGCTAAAAGAAGACTTTCCTTTAACTTTTGCAAATGTAGGTAAATTTAACGTATTTCATTAGGACGACAGCTGTACTACTCACTACAAAATAGCTTGCATCTAATTTATATACAACGTTTGCATAAGACGATTGATGCAACACAGCAAGCACAGAAATCTCTCAAAAACAGAAATACATGGATGTATATGAAAAGGATCAGTTTGAACGCAATGCGACAATTAACAACGATGCTGCTTCCTATTTAAGCTTATTTTTGTTTATTAGAATTATTGAAAACAGTTAATACTGTTAAAAATCACTTTTCATGGTAACATTGATAAAGGATAAAGTATTTATTTCTTTGCTTTATGCCGCGCCAGAGCTGCCTTTATTATAAATAATGAGCATGCAACTGACTTGTGGCTGTCATTGCTGTGTTGCGTCTATTGTGTCTTTCTTCCAACATTTATTTCCTTGATATCAAGTCATTACTTAACAAGTTCACGACGGCGCGTACACCGGTGGCCCGCAATAGACTGCCACCGGTGTCAACACTAAAATGCAATTGATCAAGTAATTAGATGATACGTAATGCCAGAAAACAGGTGAGAGGAAATAGTCAAAAAAATACATTTTATATTTTATTTTGATGTCTGACTTAGGACTCGAACCCTTGCTTTACGTCTAATAAGCCAGCACACTACCTACTAGACCACGGCGACATCATAATTATTTACTTTTGGAAAATATTGTATATTCCTGAGTGTAATGGCAGCTCTTAAACTGCTGCTGAGTATTCTGTATGTCAAATAAGGAAACCCTGTTAGTTAACGCACCCAGTGAAACAAATTTATAGTAGGTAAGAGCGTCTCTACAACAATTACAACAATGCAAACAACTGGCATTTTCTTTTTATCAAAGGGCACGCGGAATGTCAAAAATATTAACCCTCAAACCTCCACAGGAAATTAATAAAAGCAATTAAAAAAACTATAATTTTAATATATATAATTATATATAATCTACTATATAAAAATTAGTCGGGTTTTCCTTCCTGACGTTATAACTCCAGAACGCACGAACCGATTTCCACCGTTTTGCATTCGTTGGAAAGGTCTCGGGCTCCGTGATGTTTATGGCAAAGAAAATTCAGGAAAAATTTCAGCAGAAAAGCGGGGAAATCTTTTTTCACATACAGCGCCATGTCTGATACATAGCATGTACTACAAACCAATATTATAATTAGATGACGCCGGTGCGTGATACACACATAAGAAATCACTTGAAGCACTTAACTTCACACTGAACATCTTTGGCGGCTTGATGATATTGTTGGCAGGCGATTTCAGGCAGACGTTGCAGATGAATTGAATGCTTGCCTGAAGGCATCACCTTTATGGAATAACGTAAAAACATTAAAGCTGACCACTAATATGAGAGTTGAACTTCAAAATGATCTAAGTGCTGCACAATTTTCCAAACAATTGTTAGCTGCTGGAAACGGAAAAATCGCAGTTGATGCAACATCAGGATTAATTACTCTTACCAGCGA
This sequence comes from Sarcophaga peregrina, assembly GCA_014635995.1. Taxonomy (NCBI): domain Eukaryota; kingdom Metazoa; phylum Arthropoda; class Insecta; order Diptera; family Sarcophagidae; genus Sarcophaga; species Sarcophaga peregrina. The sequence continues at coordinate 38,096,852 of CM025792.1, read as the reverse complement.
CTTTTGCCGATTTGTAGACTCTCAATTAGCTCTTATTGAAAATTTTTTCCCAAACATTAGTGAGAATTATCAGAATTATGCTTGGTTAAGTCAACGAGCAATTCTTGCTGCAAAGAATAATGATGTACACGCACTGAATTTCACCATTCAATCAAAAATTGCTGGCGATTTGGTGACATACAAATCCGTTGATTCCATAACAAATCCCGATGATGTAGTAAATTATCCAATGGAGTTTTTGAACTCTCTGGAGTTACCAGAATTTCCACCACATAACTTGCAACTCAAGGTTGGTACAGTTATTATGATATTGCGTAAATTTAATCCACCGCGACTTTGCAACGGTACTCGGCTTTCGGTAAAAAGACTTATGCCGAATTTGATTGAGGCAAAAATTATTAACGGAAAGTACGCAAGTATGCCTCGAATACCAATGATTCCGACTGATGATCGCCTTGCGTTCGCAATGACAATTAACAAGTCGCAAGGCCAATCGCTTAGTGATTGCGGGATAAATTTAGAAAATCATTGCTTTCCACATGGGCAGTTATACGTTGCGTGTTCAAGAGTTGGGAAACCATCCCCTTTGTTTGTGTTAACGTCAGACCAATGAACAAAAAATGTGTTTCATCAAAGATCAAGTGATAATTTGCGGACACGTATAACGGTTCGATGCAGTATTTACTTTGGATTCACTTTCATTTACTTAGATAAGTTCAACTAAATAACACTTCATTTTTGTAATCGAAATGATTTCATTACTGTTGTAAAATGAAATAAAATTTTTCCTTTTCATATATAAAACAAAAAAAAATTTCTTCATCTTTTAATCACCAAACGAAATGTTACATAAAACGAAGCCATCTGGTGGCGAAACGGAGTTCGCCGGGTTTGCTAGTTATATATATAAATTTAATATATATAATTTTATATATTGAAATTTCTTTTGATTTTCCATGCAGTCAATAACATAATTAATACGTTTTATATGGCCATCGAGAAAAATGGCAGATGTAAACGTTATTTGTTATTGCTCACAGTTAGGCACCTAGTTGGAGAAACCGAAATCTTTTTTTGGGTTATTCATCACTCTCGTCTAAATAAATATAAATATAGTAAATCCAGGTTGTAGTTTAAAAGAGATATGTATTTAGTGTTAAAGGCTTAAATATTATTAATCATCTTGCAAAAATATTAATAAAATTGGCTTTGAAATAGTAATCCTGACGAATTTCTAGAGTGCGTATTGTTAAGGATACATTCGATACAAATGAGGGTTTATAAATGCGAAAATGATTATCGAAACAAAACATAAAGAAAACAACAAAATTTTAACATTCTAAAACTCTTCAGCTGTTGAGATGCTCCTACCTATTAGATATGCCTTGATCGCTGTGTTTATTACTGTAAAAGGCAGTTTTTGATAGAAACTTTTTCGAAACAAATTTGCAATAAAAAATAAACTTCGCAAAGTAATAATTTGGTAAACAAAAATGTTCACCTGTTTGTAAAAATTTCAAGCGAAAGAAGTCAGTCTAATACGGTGTTCAGGCATATACATTTATAACGTAACTAACAGTAAACGCCACAATTGAGTTTAATATTTCATATAATTGCGCAATAATTATAATATTGAGTAAAACTCAAAATGCCGCCCTGTCATAACTGTGTTAGTGAGAATATTACAATTAACCGGACGCTTTCTGCTGTTGTCGACAACGACAAACAATCACTAATAAACTATCAAACAACACTAATTTTCGCTACCAAAATGAAAACAATGCTGTTGTTTACCAGCTGTCAAATGAACATAGTGTAAGCTGAATTCCTTATATTATTATGCTTGAACATTTAAAATATTGTACTCAATTAAAAGTGCATATCTGAATATAGTATAATATTGTACAGAATAAAATTTTGTTAGAAACAATTGCTGCAATTGCAATATAATATTGATATGACATACATAAATTCAGCTGAAAAATCTTAGAAACTGATCTGAAATTTTGACATTACGAAAGATTGAAAAGATTTGGCATTCAATTATAGAAACTAAATGACATCAATAAAAATCATAAAGCAATAAAGTATTAATTAATTAGAATTTAAATAAATATGCTCCTATTGGCAATTAAGCTGAAGGACTTTAAATATCTTATATTTACTAATATATCTCGGAACTATTTTACCAACAAGTGTTCATTGCGAGAGGTGTTTTTCAATGGCAGCGTATGTTGGCAACAAAATTCATTCAAGACTAGCAGACGACAGATTGGATGCTTTAATATTTGTAAAAAATTATTTAAAAAAATAACGTACTTATTGTGAATTCCATAATGTATTTGTATATGTATGAATTATTTTTATTTTTGTTAATTTTCACTTTTTTGTTACTTTTTGTTATGTTTTTTTATATTCTATTTTTATAGACATATAATCATATATATTATTTCTAAAGTACTTTTTTTTGTCGGTTGCAAATATCTCCCATACCACCGCAACAAACTTAATGAATGATATCTCATTTTAAAGCTTATATCTAACACTAATGACGAAAAATAATTAGAAATTGAAAAATTAATATTTTCATTGATAAAAATTATATTTTATATAGAACTCTGCATCATAATACTGTTGTCATTATGATTATATGTGTTTGTTCAAGTGTGGTAATACAGGGTCGCTTAATAGTAATGCAGTTCTACATAATATAGTATGTATTAAAATCCATTCTGGCAATACCGCTATTTACTATAATGCCGTTTATTACTAAGTCAGTTATATATAATATGCATATTAAGTTGTAAAAAGCTGTTTGGGCAATACTTTGTAGTAGTTGTTAGATCAAGTGCGATTTACTAAACAGGGTCGCTTAATTGTATTTCACATAATAATATATGAAGTTGTAAAAGCCATTTTGGTAATGTTGTTCTTGTCATGGCATTGTTTTTATTATGAAGTAGTAATACGGTGTCTTTTAATATATACATATATATATAGTGTCAGCTGATATTTAACAGGTAAAAAGGTTTTAAGAAAAATAAGAATAAAAATAACATGCAACGTAATAAATAACGTGCATTTGAAAAGACAATTGCAATTATAATGTTAATCAGAAATTTTAATGCTAAACAAGGATTAATAAATGACACCAGTCTAATCGTAACAAACTTGGGATAGCACATCATATCAGCAAAAATTATTCATACCGATAAAACTGTACTCATACCCTGAATTAACCTTACACCTTCCGATCCAACCGTACCTTTCCGAAAACAATTCCCTATGAAAGTTGCTTTAGCTATGACAATAAATAAAGCACAAGATTTTATATTTTTAATAAAATTTTTATTAATTACTTTCATTTTATATTACTAAAATGACAGCTAATGGTGCGAAATATTCGCACGGGGCATCTAGTTCTAATATAATTGCAATATAAATAAAATCGTTAATAAAATGTGTTTTTCAATTTTTATTATTAAGAGAAAATTTCAAATTTTTTTTGGGATTTTTAGAGCCCGAATTATCCCGGAATTTTGAGATCGGGATCGGAATTTTCAAAATCCCGAATCTCGGGATTTTTTACAAATAGAAAATCGTATTTGACGTACGCACAACTTCTCCGAGCTAGTTTTAAAGCGTTTATTAGGGTTAGATAAACTGCTTTTTGATTTACAGTGGTTGACACGATTATATTCTTATGTCTTACCTAGAAAGCACTTCACATATGTATGTCCATTTGTATGGTAAAGCGTACATTGATTTTCTTTCGCAATCTGTTTAGGAAGAGTATTTAAAACAAAGAATGATATTTGAAAAACAAAAAGACAAAAAATTTAGCGTGAGTTTATGTACTTCAGTTCTGTGTCAACATAAGTCTTTAGATTCTAACGTTTCAAGTTGTCAACAACTGTCATAACATTTTGTCCACTACAGACATTAGAAAAAGAAAACAAAAACAACGCACTTTTGTTTAAATTAACAAATGTTCGTGACAAGTGGAAAAAATTTTAAAATGTGTGTAAAAAAACAGAAACCTCATAACTCATGCATATTAGAGCGACTCAAGTTGTGTTGTCTAGCTTCGACCTCACGTGAGCTGGAGCATTATGAAAAAGGGTCTGTTTTTGAATGTTTTGTTAATTTGAGGATCTGTTTCCTTACCAGCATATACAATATCTATATCAGAAGAAAGGTTTTTTAAGGCATGTCCAACGATGTGTACAATTTGTGCAAGGACGATCATCCATGTCATTTTTTAAGGATATTCTGTAAAAAAATGGTTTTTGAATTTTTTGTTCGGGATTTTTTGTAATAAAAACTTTTCCGAATTTCAAAAAAAGCTGAGACCCGTATCTAATTAAATCGACTAAAGATTAAACTGTGTTAATTTCGCATTTTTATTACAAACCACCCCGAACAAGAAATTCAAAAACTATATTTTGCTGAGTAGACCATCATGTCAAACCTTATCGAATGCTTGTGAGATGTCGGTAAAAAGAGCTGAAAAATATTATTTTTTTTCAAATGCCGATTTAATTATAGTGACTGATGTTCAGGGATAATTTGTTGCTCGTCGGGGAACGCACCTAAGCTTTGGAATAGAATTTTTTTAACACTTCTGATAATATTGATAGCAAACTAATAATGATGTTATCTGTCTAGCATCTTTTCCCAACTTGGAATCATAACGATTGTAGATATTCTCCAAGACGATGGGAGGTAGTCAATTCTTAACATTGCGTTTAATATGAATACTACAATTCTTATAGCACAAGTGAATAAGTTGCTTAACATTGAGCCTGTAATTCCATCGGGCGCTGGTAACTTTTTCACGTCAAGGGTTTTAAAAACAGCCGAAGTATTATAGGTGCGTATCTACTTACGTTTGGTGGGCAGATATAAGCATTACTGTCGTGTGGTGTTTCTCCAGGTGGTTTGCAAACGCGTTAACTTTTTCATTAGAAGTCTTTGCCCAAGAATGGTTCTCCAGTCTTAGCGGTGATTCTAGAGTAATAGGACAACTCATATGCCTGACAGCTTTCCATAGACTATAATTTGTGTTTTGTTTATTTGATCCAGATTCTGGATATAACTAGCAAGTCTAGATTTTTGTATATACATTAGGTTATTCCGCGGTAGAGCAATGCATCTGTTGAGTTGCGCTTTTAGAATAGGAGAACGACTATTTTGCCACTGCCTTCTAAGTCTTCGTTTTTCTCTAACGAAATTTAGAATTTCTGTACTATATCGATGACATTTATTTTTCAAAACACGCGTCACAGGCGTTGCCACTTTCGCTGCCGAAGCCATAGTTTCAGTGAGATGATTTACAGCTTTCTGGATGTTTAACTGTGTTTCTTAGAGGAATATTCCGAGAGAGATGAGAACTTACATACATTTTATATTTTTACCAGTTTGTGTTTTTATTTGGGTATAAATGCAACTGTTCATATGTACATAGAAATTGTTTTGCAGGATGAGAATTGTAGTTGAGTGTTCAAATGATAAGTCATACGATGACAACGGCAAAATCAATCAGGTCTAGCAACTTGTTGAAGTCCGTTGGCCAGTAAGTCTACTTGCAATTATCGTGTTATGTAGCTCTAGAGCTAATGAGTCTTGATCCCCAAAAATTATGTTTGGCGTTATAGTCGCCAGCTGCAATAAATTTTTGGCTAAGCGAAGCAAAAAACGTCTCAAACTTTTCAATCTTAATTTTGTGCCTAGGAGGACAGTAAACCGAGGAAATTGTGAATTTAAAATCTGTTAGATTTATGGTTGTGGTGTGAATAAATTCTTCTTTAAATTCTGACATTGGAGAATGCCCCACATTTTTCCTAACAATAATGGCACTGTCTGCACAGACCCAAGTGGCTTAGTGTCATAAACGCAGAAGTCGTTGATTCTAAAACAATTTATATTGGTGAAGTTTGTTTCTGAGATCATAAGTATGTCGATTTCTGCTGTGTGCAAAAATTGTTCCACTTCGAGTTTATGTTAGGATAGTCCGCTAGCGTTACAGAAACAAATTCTCAACTGGCTCATTTTTTACTAAGCAAAACATGTTCTGGGTTTTCTTCACCTCCTGGATCATACTCTGCATATACATACATAATTGGTCATTAGAACACATCAGTCAGGAGTATTGACCTAGTTTCTTCCACCACTTATGTTGTGTGTGTTAATTTTATACATGAGTAGCGTGACCTACTGTTTAAAGTTGACTCCGAACGACAGATTGTTTTGAGAAACTTTTCATGGCAATTTTATTTACTTTCAGAGTTTTTAACAGATACCTGCTTACTTTTTGTATTGATGCCAACACACTACCTACTAGACTACGGCAAAGTCACCATTGTTTGAAATAGGGTTTCGATCGAGGCCGAGTTACTATTAACCTGCGGGCCACCTTCTGTTCTATTAAGACATTTTTCTCACCATTAGAATGTAGAATTTGTACGTCAGTCCTTAAAGCTTCAGCAAAGGAAACGTTTTGTTTGTTTAAAGCCACATTACTAGGTTGAGTACTAACAGCAGAACCAGGGTATAGTCTTCAAAATTCAAATTTACAATAATTTTTACGAGCGGGATTACGTACTACTTTCGATTTGATGGTGTGCGTATAATGTTAAATGTTAAACGATATTACACTGTTTCCCTTTTTGTAACATTATTTATATTGTGTTTTTAGAAGAATATATTAAGTCTGTAATATGCTTATGCTTGCTTTATTAAATATTTGATTTAAATGCTGAAAAGGGTGTATCCAGAGATCAGCAATGATTCGTTTTTCCGCTACTCATAAGCACTAATGCAGTTTTGAGTACGAGTGCGTCAACAAAATTGAAATTGATTCATTCGTACTCGCTACAACATTGATTTATAAATACAGGTAACAATGAGTATGAATAGAACGTTGACATCAAACTTACAACATTTCATATGTATTTGATTCATACGCCTACTCATTCTAATTCATAAAAATACTTAAAATACTTATAAATGATTCGAGTGGCTCGCATCATTCATCAAAATTTACAGCCTTTGTTGTAGTTGCATATACAGGCAAAGAAGAAAGGAAAGACAAAGACAACAATCAAAGCATACACATAATCTTCTAGTGAGTATAGTAGTGTTCGTACGGGAATCATACTTATTTTGTACTTCGTGTAAATGTTATGTGGAGACGAGTTGAAGTCAATAACACACAGGCGTATTGTTAAGTATGAATACGGCGAGTACATCCAACTTTCAGTATGAGTAGTGTGGTAAGTATGAATACGTATAAGTATCTGAAATTATAAGTATGACACGAACCTTCTCATCGTTTTGGAAACTTATTGTTGATCTCCGGTGTGTACACTGTACATTTTTCTGAAATTATTCAGACTATTTTAATTAATTGTTAGTTTTTTTGTTTGCATATTTGCATACATTTTGTTACACAAAAAAGTTTCGCTAAACTTTTGGACATTCTTCCTGTTCAGCATAAATTTTCACTCATTGAAGAAGTCTAGTTAGCTTCCTCAACACTTTTTCTTTTTTCAATCATCCAACAATCTCGTTCTAATTATGTATGTATGCTTGTATCTTCACAACACCATTTTTTGAAAACTTTCATTCCTGATTACGTCTAAATAAATAAAATATTTACACAACAAAAAAAGACAGAAAAATAAATCTAATTCAGATGTAAAGCAAAAAAGGAAACAACAAGTGAAATAAAATGTTTATCCCACACATTGCAACTTAGTAGAGATGATGTTGCCAGTACACTACACTAAACATCTTATTGGCATTGATTCTGTTGTAGTTACGGTAGTTACTGTTGTTCGCCGGCTTTGTTAGTTGTTTTTATTTGTTATTAGAGTTGTTTGCATGGAAGAGTTTGCTGTTGGCAGTTTCACTAAATTGTCCGTCATTATACCAACAATGAACGTAAGTACTTTCGAATGGGTAACTGGGCATAATACGTTCTTTCAGCAATGCTATCATTACACAGTCTACAAATGGAAATAAAAGAAAATGTTTCAAGTCGAGAAGTTATAAAAATAAAATAAAAATAATCTCAGTATAAACGAACAATAGGCATTAAACTGTAAATAAAATTTCAAGATAAGTATGAGAAATAAAATGCAGAAATTGTTCTTAAAAACGTAAGTATTTGCTTTAATCTCTGCCTCTCTACTATAAGCTAATGAAATGAAAGTAATTAAACTATTTAAAGTTAATTTGAAAATTCAGAAGAACTGTTCCAACGGACTAACCTTTCAAATCTAGCCACGAAGCTAATAACATAGAAGAAAAAGCATGGCACACGAAATATTATCATATGAAAGAAGGATTCATTCTGGAGTTTGGAATCAGGTTGTGTCTAAGATGGATTACTTATAAAAAGCTGGGGCACTACAACATTTAACTTTAACCTTTGGTGCAATTATAAATGATTATAAATGCAGATGACAAGATGGTGTACTTAAGTCGCCAAGAATAAACTTTTTTGATCCTTTATCCTTTAGTGGTCGCTTTGAACCGCATCAAGCTCTGGATGAAACCGACCAGTTACCTTAGTATCACGTTCACCACAATTCGCAGATCTTAAAACGTTCAATCGCCCAAAAACCGATGACGACTGTCTCGAAGTGCAGGACAGATGTTGCACCGAATCTACTTCCACAACATCATGGTAGCATCTGCAGTGGGTCGACCCTGCCTTCTTATCGTCCAACTTTTAGAAGATTGACTGTGCCAAATCGAATTAACTTTGTGAAAGAAAAGAAATTGCGTTTTAATTGTTTAAAAACGGGACATATGGTGCAGAAATGTCTATCTAAGCACGTTTGAGAGTCCTGCAAAGTTCATCATCACTCTTGTGTTCATTTGGAACGGAATTCGAAATCTGTGCCTGCAAATGCTGTCAAAAGCACCACATCTAAAGAAGTTAAAGACTGATACATCTGTAGCATCTAATTCATTGACTGATACTTCAATTAATCCTGCCGCATCATTTACAACTAGAACATTAAATATGCTTTTGCCGACTGCCAAAGTTCTTGTTAAAGACAATATGGACTTGTTTCCATCGTTGTAATATACTAGACTCAGGGTGCCAAAACACGTTGATTTCAGAAAGTTGTGCAAATAGACTTGGGTTGAAGAGAAATCCATCTAAAATTTTTGTTAGTGGTTTACGTAATCATAAACGTAGAGCAATAAAAGGTGTAGTAGAAGTAAAATTAAAATCACTTTATAATTCTAATAGCATCGCCATGCAAGCTCATGTGTTTAAAGTTACCTCCCTCCTCTCTTGCTATAAATTACTGAGATGAAGTGAAAAATCTCCACCTTGCCGATCCGAATTTCGATACTCCAAAGGATATTGATATTACCCTATTAAGAGAGGGACAAGATGGTTTCTACTGGTTCAAAATACGATATTTGGTTATGTTTTATGTGGAGGAAGCGCCGACACAAATTTTATTAATTCGTGGTTTTTGGCAGTTCAAGACACATCTGATGTTGATTTAAATTATACACTAAAATTATTTTGGAAAATGGAAAATGTAAATGGAACTTACAACTACTATAATTCTCGAGGACCAACAAGCTGAAGATTTTTACTAATCAAGACTTTCAACGAATCCTATGGACAGAATCCCCTATTGATGAAATATCGGGTCCGCCGTCTAACTATTTTTTCAACTAGTGCTTATTTCCTTAATGGTAACACTTAGCTCACATCTAATTTGACGGATAATTAGTTTTCTCCTTCTGCTGAACGAATACGCGTTTTCGCTGCGCTAAGTGGGCCTGCGAGCGACTTACAGAAGATGCCTATTTTGTCAAAAATAAATCATCTTTTCTGATGAAGTTCATTTTGATCTTGGTGGGTATGTAAAGAAGCAAAGTTGTCGCATTTGTAGCATAGAAAACCTACACGCTACCATTGAAAAGCCGATGCACCCAAAACTAGTCACTTTTTGGTACGGATTTTGGATTCAGAGGCATAATTGGGCAATTTTTCTTCGAAAATGAGCAAGGAGTGACCGTTGCAGTCAATGGCTATCGTTATCGGGCCATGTTGAACGAATTTTTGTTCACAAGAATTGAAGAGGAGGATATTGGCAACATTTAGTTTCAACAGGACAGCGCTACGTACCACACTGCCGAAGCTACACTCGATGTTTTGCGCCCTGTTTTTGAAGATCACAGTATTAGCCGCAGAGTTGATGTCGTTTGGCCACCTCGGAGCTGCGATTTGACACCATTGGACTATTTTTTGTGGGGTTCCGTCAAATATAAGTGTTATGCCGACAAGGCATAGACAATTGACGCTTTAAAGGACAATATTCGTGAAGCCATTGGTGAAAAAAGCTGCATACAATCGATAATGAGCTTAAAAATTGGCTACTGCATGGCCAGCAGAGGCAGACATTTAAATGAAATTATTTTTCATTACTAACCGGAAGGATTGTACCTTCAAATAAAAAAAGAAATTTGAGAAAATATTCACTAGTTTTGTTTTTAAACCATATTCAAAAAAAAAAGTTATTTGGCGGACTCTACAAAATTATGCGTTACGGCACTCTACCAGCACCATACTTATCAATATGTATACTTCTGCAGCTAAGTAAAGATGAAAGAAATAATTACCCTATGGGTAGTGAAGGTGTTCAAAGTTCATTTTAGGTAAACCTTATGTATGCCTTACGACAGCGAGCATCAAATAATTTTGCACAAAGACTATTGTCCGCAAAATTGTACATGATTTACATTTAAAAAATCTTCATGCTGGAATAACTCTATTGGTCGCTACGCTAAGTCAAAAATACTGGATAATTGGTGTTCGTGAAATTGTTAAGACTATAACGCAACAATGTACAGTTTGTATTCGATACAGTGCACGAACTTAACAGCAGCTTATGAGTACTCTCCCCAAATTTCGTGTTACCGCTTCCTATCCCTTTTACGACGTTGAATGTAACTACGCTGGTCCTATATTGTACAAACAACACAATGGACGCAAGGCCCCTATACTCAAAGCGTATGTAGCAGTTTTTATCTGTCTAGTAACCAAAGCTGTACACTTGAAACTATTATTGGATTTGAATACCGATGCCTTTTTGGCAGCCTTGGACCGTTGTGTGGCTAGGCGTGGGTTATGTGCCCATATACATAGCGATAATGGGACAAACTTCCAAGGCGCTGAAAAAAAAGCTGAATCAAATTCATAATATGGTAAAATCTTTTAATTGAAATCGTGAAATTTCGAGTTTTTTGTCTTCTAAAGGTATTCAGTAGTACTTTATTCCACCAAGTGCCCCACATTTTGGTGGAGTAGGGGAGTATTCATTAAGTACCATTTGCGTAGAACTGTTGGTCAAGCTACCCTCAATTCTTAAGAACTGTCAATCTTGCTGAGTAGAATCGAGGCCATTCGAAATTCTAGCCCATTAGTTCAAACTGACGGAGGTGACATCCCTTACCTCACACCGAAACACTTTTTAGTCAGAAAACCCCTAAATGCATTACCTGAGGATGATGTTACTCATCGTAATGGTTCAACCTTATCCAAATGGAAACTTGTTCAACAGCTAACCCAGTATTTTTGTTCCCGATGGTCAAATGACTATTTACTTTCATTACAACCTAGATCAAAATGGTTAACTGAGACGGAAAATTTAAAAATTTATGATCTTGTTTTACTATGTGAGAACACCCTACCACCCTCTTGCTGCAAGACTGTTCGAGTTATTGAAACCTATGCTGGAAATGATGCCTTTGTGAGAATTGCTACTGTTAAAACCAATAACTCGATTTTCAAACGCCCAGTTACTAAATTATACCCTCTGCCTAAAGATTATTCAACTTCGTTCAAGTCTAGCGGAAATGTTCAGTATAAATTTTCTTTTCATTTAATTTTTATAAATTTTAGCAACTAATTTTAAATTCACCTACGGAATTGAATTCTATTTTCTTTTTTTTTCTTTTTGTTAATTTCTATTTTTACTTTTATTTCTTACTTTTCTTCTTACTAATATTTAAAGTAATGAAATAATCGTTCGATTTCTTCTTATACGTATTTTGTAAGAAGTCTTCTTTTTTAATAAATAATTCATTGTATTATTGAACACGAAAGAACGAAGTTGATTTTATCGAACAACTCTATTTACCCGACAACGAGTTGCACATATGAAGCAACCGAAATCATGGAAAATTGGACATTTCAGATGCTTCTCCACCCAGTAGACTGTGTTCACACATAATGCCATCAATAGGTCTTTCAAATAAATAAAAAATTTCGATGACATCTCATATGCACTTTGTTTTATTTAAATTCTAAAGAAAGAACCGATATACTCGATTCATTAAGTTAATTCACTGTTAATTCATATATTAGACGTCGTAATCTAATAAGCAGTAAGGCCACGGTTCAAAACCCAGATCAAACAACTCCAAAAAAACTAAATGCACCACCAGTGCCGCCACTCATGTATAAGATTAAGGCACACGACATAAGTGGTGGGAGCAGCAAGGTCGTACTCCAGACTGAATGTTTGTAGTGACCAATTACAGTGAAACTTCTCTAATTTGAACTTCTATTTCTTAAATTTTCCATAAGTTGAAGCACAGTAGCAGTATCTTGGAGAGAAATTATATCAGGTTTTGGTTCTTTAACTTGAAGTTTCTATAAGTTGAAATATTTTTCTGGATAATGGTCATTCAATTTATAGAAGTTCGACTGTATATGTATATAATGGGTACGTTAATAACTGTTTGGTTACAAAAAAAAAAAAAAAAAAAAACACCCTGATCTATACTCAATTCGGCTATCGATGTTTTTCTGTTTCTCTCCTAATATTGCATCATCTGGTGTGGGTTTCAATACATGAAAACTTTAAACAAAGTTTTTCTTTTTCTAGAAAATCTTATTTCACTTTACTTCTGTGCTAAAACGTAAAAAACAAAAACTGGGAAATTAAGTTTTTTTTTTTTTTTGCTTTTCGCAATATTACATTTTCTGAATACTGTCATCAAAAGTTTATTATAAAATGAAGAAAAGCTAAAAAAAAAACGGAATGAAAGGATACAAAAAGTATCGACGTTTAATGAAATGTTACCACCGATATGATTTCAATGCTCTACTTTTCATAGCATGTAAACCAAAAGTTTTAAAACTTTTTGCCATGAATGATGATAAAAATGAAATCCTTCCATCACGTCTGCAAAAGAAGAAGGTTGTAAAGACAGAAACAAATGCAGGGAAATATATGGAACACGAACTAACGAACGCATTCGTTAACATGTTCACAGGAATTTCCGAATCAGTGTGTAAAAGTTCCGCATATTACCACAGGAAGAAAAAGATTACTAAAAAAAAGTTCTGCTGTAAATGGAATAAAATTCGTGACTTAAAATATGGATTCTTTAAATTCCCGGGTAATAAAAATTTGCGGCTTGCTACCATACTTTAGAATTATAATAGTTGGACTTGATTTCATTTCCATTCGAAATGTTTTAATGAGGGGAATATATAAAATCAATACAAATTACACTCCGCGACAAACTAAAAAAAAAATTAAATACAACCGACTAATGAAATATGTAGTGTAGGTTATGGGTTTTGTTGAGTAGATCTCAAAAATATTTTTTTTTATATTTCTCGAACCCTCCAAACTTTTATTATTTGTCAAAAAATGTTTTTTTGGACTTCATCGCACAAATTTCTGGATTACTCAAACATTTCTGACCCGATTTCCAATATTTAAATCTTGTTGGAAAGGAGAGAGATGAAGCTTTAAAACGGTATACATATGTATCCATTCAGCTTAAAATGCTGAGAGATTTAATAAGGTAAACTTTTATTAAAATTTAATAATCAACAATTAAAAAAAAAACGGTACAAGTTTCGATATAATATCATACGACATAACGTAGCATTTTTTTCTCGCTACCGTATATTCGTCAAGTATACTTTAATTTTAAAACTTATCAAAATTTTGGGAGAGATTTCTGTTACTCAGTTGCTTATTGATACTTGTCGGTAACATATACTTTGTTTTGCCCTTATTTACTACCAGACCCATCATCTCTCCGCACAGTATCAAAAGGTTCGGAGAGGTCTATTCCTCCCACGAACGCTTATGGGATATCGTAGTATGCCTTATATTCGACAAAGATGGTGTGTGCCGATTTGTTCTTCTTGGGCCTTTTCCAGGATTTGGTGTAGTGTGAAGATCTGGTCGCTGGTTGCCAGGTCTAAAGTCGCACTAATAATGTCCAATCAGTGTTTTGACGACTGAGTTCAGTCGTTCACACAATGAGCATGTAATGACCTAATATGCGATGGGTAGAAGTCTAATACCCCTGTAGTTGGCCTTAAATGCCAGCCTATTGCGTCCTTGCTCTATCCATCGCATTTCCTGTACGGCAGTTCGTCTATTTCTTGAGGGTAACCGACGGCTGGAAAGAAGCCCCTGCCCCGTGAACGGTGCGGTCGCTCTAAGTGCCTATTCTTAAATCGATGTCCGTTTAATGCTTCCCGTGGCTGTCAACTTTTTAGGGGATATTTTTAAAGGCTATTGTTTTGTTTTCATTGGAGAAGATTTTTACATGGTGGGTTCCAACCTAAATTTATTGTCCAGAGGATTAGACTTCGCTGCACGTATTAGTCAACAACTAGCGAGTACTGGAATGCCAACAAGGAGGGCCCGCGAGGTGATTGTGTGCCAACTTGAATACAGCAAGGAGTCCTGGTGGTCGCCACAATCAGAAACTTCACCTTTCTTGCATGGATTTTATATCTTCTAATAGATTGGGCTATTTTCTGTATTGAAATACTTCTTTTACAATCTTAAGGTGAGTGATACGGATTATTATTCAAATTTATGGATTTATTGCTTTATAAACGCAGTATTATGTATATCCTTACTGAGATAAAAAGTTTCTTAAAATTTTCCAGAAAAATTTGTTACATTTGTGCAAAAAAGTTTTCATAAATAAATAAATCGTTTTAAATAAAATAAATAAATCATTTTAAAAACAGTTTTTTTGCATTTTTCTCTATACAAGCTGTATGAACAATTGTTTGAACGAAACCTTATCAGGTCGTACAGTTCGTGTTTTTATTATCATATCTTTGGAGGTTGAAATACAATCACAGTCAAAAGTTCGTATTTCTTCAAAATTTTTAAGTTTCAAAAACTTGTCCAATATCTAATAGTATAAGTTCATAATGTTGTCATTATAACCCTTCAATCACGATTATGACGTAAATTCTTACACTATTTATTTTGTGTATGTAAAGTTTACTCATGAGGGGGGGAACCTATTGTTTAAAGTCGACTTCCGACAACAGATTTTTGAGTAATTTTATCGTGGCAATTTTAATTTATTCTTAGAGTTTTTACTAGAAAGTAGTCGCATTAGAAATATGGGCTCACGTCTAGTAAGTCAGCACACTACTAGACTAGACTATTTATTTACTTATATTAATACACATACAGGACAAAAAATATTGATTCGAAAGTAACAAAACGCAGAAGCCACATTTAGTCAAACGTCTATGGAATGTAATGTAAGACACATTCGTTTTTTGCATATGAAGAGCACTGCTAATGCTTACCGAAATTACATTACGGTTCGGCAAGAGTTTTTATTGTTTTTTGTATACTAAAACCGAACGTACGGTCCGTGGACATTTGGCTAACCGGACCTAAAGCCTAATTCTACATTTAGCATTGCGTTAAAGATGTTAATAATGCATGTTGAAATAGTTAGAAAGAACAAAACATTTTTTTTCGAACATCCCCGGCCTCGCTCTAAGCCACCCTCACCCGACCGCGGTGGGCTCGTCTCCGTTACGCAGGAACACGTAAACGCTACAGTCCGGACTGTAGCGGGAAAGAGAAAAGTAATGGCAACGAGAACATAAATCATCTACCGAACTTAATCACAAGCTGAATAAAGTAACAATAAACCGGAACTACCTAAGACAAGAACGAGAATACATTTTTATATAATAATTAGCAGATTGTACCCGGCGTTCCGCGGGTTATGTAGTTTGGATTAGTTTAAAAAATTAAAAATGTTTTAAAACTAAAAAAAAAAAACAGTTGTTGTTAAAGAAATTTAAAAAATTTTATTATTAACACTTAAAAATCAGTGCATTACAAGTATCCTTTGGAAGATATTTCTACAAAAAAGGTGGCCATGGGACACCCTATTGTATAAATTGTTCTTTAAATTTAAAAAAAAAATTATTATTGAGACATTTTTGCATTAAAAATAACAATAAATAAAAAACCGGTTTATTCTTCTCAAATAATTCGGAAACCGATTTAACAAACAACCTAGTCTTTAGAATACTCTAAGTCCTAAATGCACTCAATTTCCCCCTTTTTGGACTCAACTTTATAAATGGAACCCCTCCAATAGCAATTTGGGAATCTTTATCAAGCTAAATCGTAAAAATACCTTTAAAACAGATAACATACAGCATTTATGCATAAACGTACTAATTTTTGCCCATTTTGTCTCCCTATGTCCCATTTTTTCACCCCTTTTGGTCAAAATTGTGAAAAGATTTATGGCCTATAACCTGCACAGACAAAAGCTCGATCTATATCCCAAATTTCAAGAAAATCGATCCAGGCGTTTAAGTGTGATTGGCTAACAAACAAAAAAACAGACTTACAGAAAGATTTTTAAATATGTATTAGTATATTAGGATTAGGATTTACAAATTAATGCCAGGATATAAGCTACGTTTTATATTACAAACACTACAATTAAAATCAAAATAAAATAAGTCAAAGTAATTACATGAAAAGCAAAGCTACATCCATAGTTCGTTCTATAGATATCTAAAGAAAGAGGACGACAGTGCCGTGAAAATCTTGCTGGAATGCTGAAATGCTGAAATTCAGGTTACAAAGCAAAAACTACAGAATCGATATCACCTTTAACCAGATTAATAATAAAACAAGTCCCTAAAACAGGCCTTCTACGTTCTAAAGTTGGAAGTTTTATCAAACCTAATATAGCCTTATATGATGGAAGCCCATTGGAATAATCCCACCCTAAACCACGTAAACGTTATAATAAAAAATGTATTGATAAAAGTACAAAAGTACTGAATTTTTCAACACTGCCCGACATGCACAGTTAAATGGATAATTACTTTTAGTTCAAACTTAAATAATCAAATTCTTTATTGAAACAATATAGGGACTGTTTATCTTCAATGTTCTGATTTCACAACCAGAACGAAAGTGAAAATTTTTGTTTTCTTGCATTCGATTCAGAACGTTTTCATCCATTTTTTATTCATTTTATTTCATGTAAAAAAACCAAAAATACAACTTTGAAAAATAATTCGAACTTTGGAAAGAGTTTGCGTTTTGGAAGTGGAAACGTGGACGTATCTTTAATTATTCGTATTTATTTTGTATTTTTTTTTTTTTTCAGTTTATTTCTTTATTTATTGAATACATTTTATTATATTGCGCATATTTTATTTAATTAAGGTTGGAAATCAAAAAAAAAAATTTTGACTAAAATTCTGTAACAATTTTGTTTTAAGAAATAATGGAACAATCATTTTTGTTCAATGTAGCTTGATCGACACTGTAGTTAATTATTATTACAAAAAATATTTAATTATTAAGACAAGAGAAAGGTTAAAGACACATGATGTAAATAAAAAAGATATTATAAGGATAAAAAAAAGAAACTGAGAAAACAATATAAAATATGTGCTCATAAGTGTATGTACGTCTAGGTATAATTTTCATTATTTACTTGGTATATGTAGTCGCTCTACACATTGTGATGTGCAGAGTTCACTGAATTTATAATCCGTAACATAAAAACGTTCTGAGTTGTTGACGTATGTACATATATTTGAAATCAGGTCAACAAATAATGCACAATAAGTTCATGATGAGGGAGCATGTTGCATTTATAGTGTCAGATGACACTTCCTCTGCACTTGTTTATAAGATGAAGATTATGGATGTTAAACTTTTTGCTAAAACATGAAATAACAATGTGTTCATTGTTTAATTATGTAAAAAATGTGAATTATTTTAATAGCAAAAGCTTTTATTAAACGGAACAAAGAAATATGCTGACGTTATAGTCACTCAAAGCAAATCATATATGAGAACATAATCTGTTCTCGCTTCCTGTGAGGGGAAAAGAAGATTTTTCTTATTTATTAACGTTTAAAGAAAAAACAAATATATGCCGAAATTATATTTATTATATATTTAATTGGGCTTTTCAATCGTTACTATGACAGTTCAAGTTACTTCTGTCAAAATTCCATTATTTTTTTTATTTATTAAAATGGAAGAACAACCATTTGTTTTGAAAATGAATTTTATTCGCACAATTACATGTGTGGATTATTGATTCATTATCTAATAGAAGTTTATTTTGTATATCTTGTAGTGGTGTTAAATAAAAGTCTAGGGAATTATATTCTGGTGGCAACGCAGAACACTACAATGAAATATAACTTAACTTCCTCTATTGTTCTCCATGGATGTTTGAAATAGTTACAGTATTCCCTCGATTTACATTGTTTCGTCAGAAATTTTGTTCCCTTAAACTTCGATTTAAGTCGTTATTCCAATTACGTCGTCTTACGTTGTTTGTAAACAATATCGGGGGACTAGCTTTTTAAAAGAAATTCAATACAGGTAACCCTCCTACAACGCGGTTAATTGGTTCCTGAAAAACTCCGCGTTGTAGGAAAATCGCGTTGTAGGAAACTTCTTTTTCCTCCATTTTTTCTTTTCTTATACAATATCACGCAAGTAACATGTTAAAGTTTTCTCAGCCGAATTAATTGTATTAGACCTTTCATCGAAAAAAAAAATTATTTTTTCAAAGATATTTTTCTATTTGTCTATTTCAACATAATAACATAAATTAATTCATTTAATTAACCAACAAAAAGCAATTCATTTATTTAAATAACATAAAACTAAGGAAAATAAAATCTGGGAAAAATAGACACGGATTTTCAAATCTACATATTTTAGAGGATTTTAATTCTCAACCTTCTACAAATCCGCTTCCTCGTCCTCGCTTATTATAATTTGCCTTAAACGTTTTCCATAGTGCATACAAACATAATAATAATAGATATACATACACATATACATAAGTAATTTTTGATAATTGTGTGTTTATAAAATAGTTTATAGAATACGTATTTAAAAAATGCTTAAAAATCGAGTTGTAGGATTCGCGTTATAGGAAACATTCCGCAATTCGCAAACCGCGTTGTAGCGAAATTTCGCTATAGAAGTACCGCGTTGTAGGAGGGTTACCTGTACATAGAATAAAAATTTAATTATTTTAGTTTTTTTTTTTGTAATATGTACACAAATAAATGCATCTGATAGTATGAGTTCTTTGAAATTCGATTTACGTCGCCTTTTTTCGGAACATTCTACAACGTAAATCGAGGGAATACTGTACATGAAATAGTATTGTGTTTTCAGTTGAATAAGGGCTCTTGTATTACCGCTTTTATAATGTTTGTTTTCCTGCTGTCATAAGTATAACACAGTGTGATTAAATTTTTAAGTCTAATTAGTATTAAAATTCCTTACCTGTTTAATATTGTAATCCTTTGGGATTAAAATTAAGGAAAATTAAGAAATATAGGCTAAACGCTAAAACAAATCTGTCTAAAATTTACAATCAATTTATCCACCCTAAGTAGTGTAGTCGACATCGATAGAAAAGATGTGGTACATGAGAATAATGCTGAGGGTTCAAACAATGTTAGAAATATTCATTGCGTAAGACTGATAAATACGTATTTAAATATTGTTATTGATAATCAAGTCTAAATTACTGTAATAAAATCCAAATACACAGAATTGAGATTGATTGTCATGGTACTCATTATATGGGCACCTAGTCATTACACAGTGATTCCAAATAAAAAATCGAGCGAGTATATTGTTCGCTAGAATTGACACATTTTTCAGTGTCTTGGTTTCTTAAGACGGTGCAATAATCATCTGATCTACTTACTAGGGATGCCAATCGGGAAATCCCGAATCCCGAAATCCAGGGATTTTCGGAATTCACACAATCCCGAATCCCGGGATTTTAAAAACTTGTCCCGGAATTTTTCGGGATTGTGAATTCATATGTATTTTGACCCTACAAGAAGGCCTGAAAAAAAATTTTATATCACTTGACTTTGATAATAGCTTCTCAGATAAGGAAAACCCTACTTCCAGTGATAAAAAATTATTTGATGGCATCGAAGAATGCAAAAGCCCTATAAAACGAATTAATAGGGTAACTTAGGTAAATTTAGATACTCAACCGTCCAAAGAAATAGATTTATTTACATCATAAGGTGGTAGAGGTGAATATTTACAAGCTGCATACAACTATCTTGGAACTATTTTACCCACAAATCTTGGTCGCGAGAAGTGTTTTCAAAGGCAGGGTATGTCGACAATAAAATTCGTTCAAGCCTGTCTGATCACATATTAGATACTTTAATCTTTTCTTTTTTGGAATTCAAATACTTTTTGTCTCGCTTTTTTTTATTTTTCAAGGCAAATAATTGGAGTATATATGATATTGTTAACAAAATATATTTTTAATTTTCATTATTAAGAGAAAAACGCGATTTTTCCCGTGATTTCTCGATCCTGAATTATTCCGAAATATCCCGGGATTTCGGGATAGGGATTTCCTGCAGAGATCTTTCCTGTTACTTATAGTATTAAAATGACATAAAAATGTTGTAAAAATATTCAAACCTAGTATCCATTATCACTGCTCACTCTTTCCCCCTTCTTATAATATATTCCTAGTTCCAAAAATAATGCCATCCCCTGTGTGATACATGATACATTTGATGATTTTATGTGTTACCAAGAAATTATTAATAAAAAACAAAAAAAAAAGAAAAGGAAAGGAAATGGAATTAAAAGGATTTACATACATATGTACAAACCTTTTTGATTTACATTGTTATCTGCAATGCAGATATTGGTTCTGATAACTTCATTTTTGAGTTATGTAACTGTGTGTGTATATACATACACATATAAGAGATTTTCTAATGAGAAATCTATTAAAAATTCATTAAAAATTGAATCACGTTTCAGCTTTAAAAGGAAATTCATTTCGTTGCTATATGTAGATAATATTGCAATTGAGACGATTTCAAATCAAATATAAAATGCCGCATAAATACCGAAATTAGGAAAAATAATATTTTTGTTTTTATAACTTCGAATTGTATTTGTAAAAGTTACATTTTATTTTAGTGTGCCGGTTTGTTGTGAAAATAAAACAGAAATTTTTAATGTTTCAGATTTTAATTTCAGATTTTCAGCAGCAATAGAATTCAAAATAGCTGAATAAACAATGCATGTGCCGTCGATGCTTTGTGCAAGTATATTGTCTTGTTGCAAATTTTCCTTGCGGAATCTTCTGGACATTCTGGTTGCTTTTCTATCAATACACGGTTGAAATTGATTATTTCCGGTTGTCGGCGGCGATCTGTTTGAATGTCGTACGCCACACCTTTCAGATTCTACCAGATACACAGCTTTTTCTTCTTGCCGAATCTATATAGTTTTGCAGTTGATGGTGCCATGTTAACTCATGATTTTAATCCGTTTACGATTGAGTCTTCATTGGCATTAGCAATCGGTGCAACACTGTTTTTCTATCTTGTCTTTTAAGCAAATATTCACAAATAGTTTTTCGGATTGACTGTCAGTCAATTTCCAGGCTTTTGAATCCTTCCCATAGCTTTTAAATGGAACAATTAGGAATTGTTGATTGGTTGAAGTCGCCGTGGTCTAGTAAGTAGTGTGTTGTTATTAAACGTAAACCCCAGGCCAGACATCAAAACAAAACACAAAAAGTATTTCTTCGGCGGTTACCTCTTAGCAGATTTCTTGCAAAAACTCTGAGAGTAAAAACAACCTGCCATGAAAAGTTTCTCAAAAAAATCTGTCATTCGGAGTTGACTTTAAACTGGGATCTACCCGATTATAAAAAAAAAATTAACACACACAACATAAGTGGTATGAGAAACTAGATCAATAATCCAGACTGAAGGGTTGTAATGACGGATTATATATGTATGTTGGAATTGTTGGTTGTGTATGTGTGTAACATTATTTTGTTTCTGAGTCAAAGTGTTATTTTCATTCAATATTGTTTGCAATTCGTCATCTTCAAACCCTTTTGAGGTTTTCCACACTATTTTTAAGCATCAAAATCGCTATCTCTGTATACTGCTTCGGATGGAGAATGACCATAATGTACATATTGCGACAAGCACTCGATATAACTCTAAAACTCTTTTCTTCAAAGGTGTTTTTTCTGAGGTGGAGTAACTGACAACGATACCTTAGCTGAACTTTTAAATTCGGATTTGGAACATTTGGGAAAATAAATCCGTTACTTGAATGTGTTAGATCTGCTTGTAGAAATATTCCAAGAAAATGCAACGTTAATTACTCAATAGTCGAACAAATGATACCATTTACCGGTCGGAGCCCTGTTAGACGAAGCCACCCAAATTAATCTAGAATAGTGTAATTGAAAAACAATGTTTTTACAACCTCTGAGGGGCTATTGATTTATTAATTTTGATATCTGTCAAAGCAAGACTACACCAGTTCTATGCTCAAATTAAGGCTTATGACCAGACTTTGTTTTGCGTTTGGATGAAACCCTTTCTGAAGTGTCCAAAACTGTTTTTTGACCGTTATTTCACAACAGTACCATTATTACAAGGTCTGTTGAAACGTGGAATCTATGCTACTGGTACAATAGTGAGAAATAGGATAAAAACCCGTACATTTCACGAATGAAAAATATATGAAAAGAGATGATATGGAAGAATTTTGTAATTGTCGTGGTGCAATGGAAGGACTCAAAGTCGGTAGATCTTGCATCTTCAGCTGACGGGTAGCGTCAAACTGCTGGAAAGAAAGAGAAAAGGTTTGTGGAAGTTCCAGCTCCTAGAATAGTCAGAGTGGCGTTGATGTTTGCGATCAATTAATGGAAAAATACAGGTAATTTTTTAAAACTCGAAAATGGATTTCAAAAGTTTTTATACATTTCATTGACCTTAGTGTGCTGTAACGCCTGTATGGCAATACAGAGATCATTGCAAAATTAGTTCCGAACATCGGAAAAATAGTCATGACTTGTTAAGTTATAAAATGGCGTTAGCTAAACAACTAGTAACTTTAGATAAAAAAAAATATTGAATATGAATCTGAAGATGAAGATGAAGAACGCAACAACCATGCTAAAACAAAAGACTTGATGAAAACAAACACTGGCCTCTGTTATTTGTCATTTAGCAAGATACTGCTGACTTCTTGGATGTAAATCATGAATGCGTGGGTATTATTCCAAATGTCAATCTACCTGGTGTAGATATAATAAAAATAACCATTATTGTACGTTATTAGAAAAGTAATAAATTATGGTTTTAATTCACTTTATTAATTAGTAAAGAGGTGGAAAAATCCAAAACTGAAATATAGGGTAGCCACCTGTTAAAAACTTCCTGCTATAGGCTAAACTTTCATGAATAAATTATAATAATAAAACGATTACTCTAATAGTTACTCTTAATGAGTTTTAATTACCATTCAAATATTATTCATTATGTGATTATACAAATTAGAAGCAGTGATTCGATAAATACTTATTTGACATAATAATTAGGAACAGGAGAAAGGAAGCTTTTAAAGTATATATCAAATTACATGACTGAATAAAACTAAAAAAAAAAAATTAATACAAATTATAATTATGTATGTACGCTTAAATAATGGGAGAAAAATTCAGAAAAATACATGAATACGGTCTACATTTCGGCCGGTATCTCACGAATAAATGCTTCAATGTTGTCTTTCAATGCGTCAATTGAAGTATGCTTGTCTGTATAGACATGAGCTTTAACACAGCCCCACAAAAAATCGCACGATCTAGGCGGCCAATTGACCACTCAAGAACGTGAAATAAAATGTTCACCAAACTTGCCTCTCAATAAGTCCATTGTTAAGCGTGTTGTATGGCATGTGGCACCGTCTTGTTGAAACCACATGTCATGCAAGTCAAGCTCTTGCAGTTTGCGCAAAAAAAAAGTTGCCCAACCTCTGTATATTTGTTATATTCGTGGGAAGTATAAGTTAAAAATATTATTATTAGAAATATAAAGCCCTGTATATATTATACAAATAGTTCTTTATAAAACTTTTTCATAGTACACTGGAACTTTGACAATCCGGACACATACAGTTTTAGGCAAGTCTGGATTATCGAGTTGTCCGGACTGTAGTATGTAGTAAAAATGATTAAAACAATCTAGGTGAATTAAATACATACATATGTATGTATGTATATACTAGAGGTATTGCACTATTGCATTTTTCTCAAGAACGAATATTGATTGTAGCTGCAAATCTAAATAAGTGTGAAGCAAAGATAGCGTACAAAAAAACAACTGCACTCGTAAACCATTGTACAACAGTATAAAAGACAGTTGTGTGAAGAGTGCTGCAAAAATATTGTACTCTTCATAGCGTCACAACGTTTTTGTTTTTAAAAAACATGTAAACAAAAACAACGAATATTAACATAGCAGTTTGTTGAGAGATTGTTGTTAAAGAGAGAGTTTATGGCGAAAGCAAAGAATGTATAGAAACTCTTATGTATGCACATTTTTCAACGAATACACTACTGAAATTCATATGGCAATACTGCAGTAGTGAAATATACTCTTACAACACAAAGCATATTTCCGTTACTTCACAGACAAACGAGAGCTGTTGTACACTTTGAATAAAAGAGAACGACACATTTTAGTGCACTCGTAAATCAAGAGCAATAGAAAAGAGTACACTACAGTATTGCATTCGGTGAATGGTAAGCTAGCAGAAGTTTTTGTGCTGACTAATTTTGTTAAGGTGTTTGATTTGTGCTTTTTGCCTCTAGCCTCTTTAACAATAGAATATCCTGTATATTATTATCATCATCCATTTAAATAAATACATACATAATTGGCCATTACAACCCTTAGGTCAGGATTCGTTTTGATGTTTGACCTGGAATGCGAATCCGGGCTTTCCGCCTAATAGAGCAACACACTACTTACTAGACTATGGCGACTTCAGCTAACTGAATACAAAATATCTTCGTTTTTGCATCCAAATTTACAAAGACGTCTTCAGGGCCTGTGAGCAGCACTGGCAATTCTTTTCGTTTAGCGTATCGTATTGTTTCTTCATCGGAAAAATCTAATGAAAATTCATTTACAACAATTGCCCTATGATTAATATTCGTATTCGAAATAAATTGATTTATCTTCTCTTTCTTTTCTTCTAATAGTTGCAAATCGTTAATTTAGAATTTTTCGGCAATCCTGCCTCATAGTTTTTCCTTCATCAGGACTTTGTAATATATCAAACTTTTCCTTTAAAGTTAATGTTTTATGTTTGCGTTTATTATTTATGAATGACATGAATGACACTTGGTATGCAGTTAGACGAACACGCTTGCGAAAGAATGTACCGAAACATAAGTAAGTGATAGTACAAAATGTAAATAAAAGTATGAATAATAAAACATGCGAACTAAAAACGGAAATTAAAATTGTTATCTTGAATAAAACAAATTTGTCCGGATTGTAGAGGTAAAAATTTTAAGTTGTCCGAAATGTGGAAGCGTCTGAATTATTGGAGTGTCCGGAATGGTCCATATCCGGACTGTCGAAGTTGTACTGTACCCCGTTTCTCCATAAATGTTTTAAACAATAATAATTGAAATACACATGTTAATATATTTTGTTAAAAATTTTGTATTCAAAAATTACGATTTTTTTCCATAAAATATGATTTTTTTTTTATGATGATTTTCTTCTCAAAGCTTCTGGCAACGCTGTCGGTATTCATAAAATTAACTCATTAATCATCACGAAACATTTAATTTAAAGTATTTTTATAAATTTAAACAATATGAACAAAGCGGATCCAAATTATGAAACTGAAATCTAAAAATATTCGTTGGACCAAGTATATCTGTCTGTCAGAAGATGTTTTGAGATTTTTAACTTCTTTAATTTTTTTAGTAAATTAAAATTTTACTTAAAAATTTTATTTTGTGCAAAACAAAAACAACTAAATGCTATCGTTTTAAAATAAACTCAAAGGAGTACTATTAATAGTTGCGCCATAAAAGATTCAAAGTACGTGCGAGGGTTTTAATTGAAATTTATAGAATGAAATTGATTATCAAAATTATATATGCAGCGCTTCTGCATTCAACTTGTCTGTATACGCCTTATGTTCATTCCCTCATTCGATCTGAAAGTGCACAAAAATACTTTTTCTGTCTCGACAATGGCATCACGCATTTTGGCCTTCAAATGCTCAATTGAAAATAGCCCCACAGAAAATAGTTCAATGGCGGTCGAACGTTTGTCACAATAAATTGCTTGTGACAAGTAGCACCATTCTGTTGAAGCCAAACAATGTTTACACCAATACCATGAGGAGCGCGTATAAAAAATCGGATGTCATGGTGCGATAGGTGCCTCTCTTGACCGTAACTGTTCCGTCATCCACATTTTCAACACAAAAAAAAAAAAAAAAAAATATGGGCTAATGAAGCCTCCTCTTCACAAGCCACAGCAGACAGTTACTTGTAACGGGTGTACTGGACCATGTGTTGGTTTTCTAGGCTCCAACCAAGATCAAAATGAGCTTAGTCATAAAAGATTTGTTTAGCAATATCGACACCATCTGTCGATGAACTCATGAATCAATTGAACTTTGTTAGGCGTCATATTAAGATCTTTTCTCAAAATTCGACGTAAACTGGTGCGTTAAATGTTCAATTCTGCAGAACGATGACGTGTTGATGGATTCTTAAGCATACTCTCAACCACATCTTAGATATTTTCGGGTGTGCGCTTTGTACGAGAACGCTCATTGTCATCAACAATGAAACCAGTTGCAACAACTTTAGTGATAAACTTACATATACCGGGCACGATTGGTCTTTCTCTGCGACTAAATTTTGTGATAATATCCTGAATTTTGTGACAGAATATAAGCACATATGTAAGTATTGCCAGATGCGAAATAACCGATGGTTCAAATATAAATCGCTAGAGGGCTCACCCGATAGCTTTCGGTAATATAATTCATATTTAAATTGTTTTGTTTAGTAGGCGATATTAGTTAATGAAATTGATATTCTTAAACACGGGCCTGAAATTTTTGTTGGGCAAGGTTGTGGTGGAAATTAAATGTCTATTTAAATAATTATTTACAGTAATTTGTTTACATGCAGTGGGCTTATAAAGTAAAATCTCATTCTTATCTTTAATGAATTTAATGTGCAGACAATTTTTATCAAATAGAAAAGGGTGTTGTAGCATTGTTTATGGCATTTACAATCAAAAATGTTTGAAGAATAAATCGGATTTGAAAAACTTTACGTAAAAATTATTAGGCAGACAAATAAAAATTAGCGTACGCCGTTTTATGTAGACTTCTTGACTGTAACTTTTAATGCACAAATACTCACAGAGAAAAGTATTGCAGTTACTCTTCTACTCAACTACAGAACTGCACTTGTAATAAATAAAAATATTTTCATGTTTAAAAAATTATAAAGAAATTTATAAGCGATTTTATTTCTGACAATATCATCCATGTTTTTCAATGCAACTCCTTGAGCTGTAAAAGCTATAACATCTTGAGGAGTCAAATTTCTCAAATTACTTACTTGCCAGTTTTATTTCATTCATAAGTTTTCAACACAGTTTTTAGGCTTTCCTAGAATTCCTTCTAATACGGGCTTTATATTCATATTTTTTAATTTTTTTCCTTACAAACATACAAATTCTTTTAATCGGGATCACCTGGTTAAAGTAATATCAGTATTTGCACGCCACAATTCAATAATCTTTCTTATATGTTATTAGGAAGAAATGGCAATATCTGGGCTGAATAATGCTTCCTACTACATTAGAAAAACGTTTGTTTTTAGCACACTTCGTCACACTTCCTCACCCATTAAACAGAATGTGAGTTCAATTCTCTCCTGTGGCCTCTTACAAAATACTTGACGCGTCTTAATATTGAAATACTTTTCTGCAACTGATTATAAGTTCTTTCGATCATTTTTTTAGCCTTATAAGATCCTTAATTGACGGTCTTCGGGTCAAATGTGATTTTGAAGTTATTTTCTTTGATAAAATTTTTCTTTCAGAACAAAAAAAATCGAATTTAATTTTTCAATTCCTTAAAGTTAAGAGTTTTGATATACGTCCATTTAGAATTTGCAAAAATATTTCATCAGGTTTATAGCACAAATTCTTCATTAAATTGTATATAGAAATGAGTCACATGAGACTCATGAACGTTAGTCATATATGACTCATTGGACAGCGAAATTAAGCAAAATTTTATGTTCGTGAGCTGTTAAAAGCAAATTAGTGATGCCGATGCAACTTGAAATAAAAATTAATAATAATTTCAAATACTTCAGTTATTAAAAAAAATAAAAAAAAAACAAATCCATGTATTCATATAAAACAAAATTGATTTATAAAAGGTTTATCAATCGTTTTTTCTATGCAAATTTTGTTTGGTAGAATATTTTTTATTAATTCAATAATAAATTCATAAAAGTAATAATTTTTTGCGATGCGCATTAGTGAAAATGAAAATGGAATATTGTGTGGGTAGATGTATTCTATATCAGCACATCTTTGACTAATTCACATATGGATGTATGTAGAACGTATGGCCCGTTCATGTGAGCTTTGTAATCAATGTCCAGATCAGAATTTCACTTCATTATTGCTAACATTTGAGCTTTATTTTCTTATCGCATTTGCATTCTCATCACTTGCTCTACTAAATATTATAAAATCACAGCAAAATTTCAATTCAATATCAGTCGACATTAAATAGAAGTGCACTTAATAGATCTGTGAAAATCTCAGATTGAAGATGAAATTTTACAAACTAACATTTGCGATGTTGTGTATGTGGAATTATGCACAGGCTGCGATAAAAGTAAGTACCCTACATAAGACAGTATTCCAAGCATCATCAATTGAATGCTTTTAATAAATGAATGAAAATTCTTTGTAAATGCAGCTGATTAATGATGATATTTCGGATGTAATTGATTCGTGTGATTACACACGATTTGATAACCAATTAATGAAATTACAATATGGAAACGATTTACTTCAACATAAAATGGTAATTATTGAAAAGGACCTAGACCGGCAAAAAGATATGTTTAAAGATTTAGAACGAAAAATTAATAGTCTGCCACAGCAAATAGAAGGAATGCAGCAGAAGCTACTACAGAATAATAAACAAAACGTCGAAGATTTAAAAGATTTTATAAGAAAAGAAATTCAAATGCAAACTACAATCGTTCCTCCAGTAGATGATAAAATTATCCTCATTACTGGTATGAGGGAAACATTAAACAAACATGATCAAATGTTGGATAAAATCATAAAATATCAAAACGATTCCAAAATACTTTTAAATGAAATCAAGTTAGAGACGAACACTCAGGACTTAAAAAATACAATTGCGAATAAACTAGCCATCATGCCTCAAATGGATGCTAAGTTAAGCAAAATAGAAAGCAGTACGATACCTAAAACGGACCACTTAAAATTTTATCGAGATGTTCATCAACACTTAAACAAAATTGGTAAGGCATTGTTTATCAAATTATTTCGGAAATATTTTTTATATTTTTTTTTTTTTTAATTTTAAAGGTGCAACTCAAATATGCATTAAGGATGACAATCAAATCCTAACTTGGTAAGTGAAAATAAATTTTATTCCTTTAATACAATTACGATAGCCAGCAGTAATAACAGGCTCAAGGCAATTTATCGTGAAATGTTCTTTTTTCCATAATATTTCGGAATTCGTATTTAAAAGAAAATTTTCCCGTTTTGTGTCTGTGAAATAACAAAATGCATGGTATACGTATTAATCTTCTAATTTAAAAAAGGATAAAAAAATAAAAAGTAAAGATCAGTGAATATCGTACTTTAATGGAGAAGATATCGTCACTCATTTTGTGTCAAAAAAATCTATGCACATTGCGGCGTATAGGAGAATTTAATTTCGTTTTACTCAATCAATTGTCCGTACAGCAATTATTATGTATTTAAATTGATTTTTGCGAAATTTAATTCTAATAATGGATTTAATATGTGAACGATTTTTCCAAATAAGTCCAACTTTTGTGTAATTTTTAACCCAATATTCGCGATTTTTGTAATAAAATTATCTTGGAACATTTGCTTATTAGTTATTGTGTGTTATAATTTTTTTTTTTGTTCAAATTTGAATCCATTGTCCCGGTTTGGATGGTGCAATTGGGGTGAGTAAATTGGATCATTATCGCGAAGGAAACAAAATTTGTATTGTACAACCAAATATTACAAAAAAAGAAATTAAATTTGTTCATCATTTTAAATTTTCATTTTCTTCATTTCTGATTGTTATTAAAGCTACAATCAGATATGTCAAGTGTTTGTCACAATTTTGTTTTCCCTTGTTTGCCCGAAATATGACTGAAATAACTAAACTTTTGTTTTGTGTTTTTGTGTTTACATACATACATACATAATTGGTCATTACAACCTTTCAGTCTGGATTATTGACCTAGTTTCTCACACCACTTATGGTGTGTGTTAATGGTGTAAGTGGCGGTTCCTACAGTTTAAAGTCGACTCCGAACGACAGATTTTTTGTTTGAGTAACTTTTCATGGAAAGTTTTTTTTACTCTCAGAGGTTTGACGGAAATCGCCGTAGAAATACTTTTTGAAGTTACTCGGTTGAAAAAAAAATTTTCGTAAAAAATTTTTAATCTACTACGGTTTCAAAATCACTGTCTTATAATTATGTTTGTTTTTACCAGACTTGGTACCATTGCTGAAGTGAATAAACATACATAGCAGTAACTGGGCAATCCCAAAAACCAAAAGTTAAATTTTCTATAAAAAATTTTTTAATAAAAAAGTCGATGGCGCAAGACCTTTCGCAAAGTAGTCCGACAGTTCAAAACTCTATTATCGGTCGAAAGTCACCATTGGATAATTTGTTGGATATTTCCAGTGATGATACCGACTTTAGTCCAGTTCGTCGCAAACAATTGCACATATTATCAAGTAGCGACGAATAATTATGTAGCTATATAAATATTTTTTCTTTATTTCTATTCTAATTTTTCCGTTCTTAATTCTGTATTAACAGATATCTTTGGTTTTTTGCTTTCTCAAGTAATTTTTCACCTGTATGAGTTATTATT
The DNA here is from genome assembly GCA_014635995.1 of Sarcophaga peregrina. Lineage (NCBI taxonomy): Eukaryota > Metazoa > Arthropoda > Insecta > Diptera > Sarcophagidae > Sarcophaga > Sarcophaga peregrina. The sequence continues at coordinate 38,065,456 of CM025792.1, read as the reverse complement.
TTAAGTTTTAATGCTTAATAAAATCCCATATGAACATACAATTTGTATGCATTTTTGAAATTTTATAGTTTTTAAAATTTTTTTACTCAGTTTTTAAAACAAATATAGTTCTTTATTTCATCTTACACGGTTTTCAGATGAACTGTAGTTTACTATAGGAAACGCCTCTTTTTTACACGGTTTTTTACATGGATTTTTGAGGAACGTAGCTACCGTGTAGAAAAGGGTTGTGTGTATTTTGTTTTGATGTCTGGGCTAGGGCTCGAGCCCTGTATTTACGTTTATTAAGCCAACACACTACCTACTAGACTACGACGACTGTCAATACTTAAAATAGAGAGATGTATGTATGTATGCAATGTGTAATATAGGTATATCCCGGAAAAATGTTTTCGTTGTACTATTCATAATTTTCATGGACTGAATGAAACTTCTTTTGTTAAATTTTTAAACATATTCTATAAACTCTTATAAAATTTTCTTTTAAAGCTGCTTGTTGAAATGAGGTGGGAGCCACTGTATATAATGAAAAATAAATAAATGTATAAATAAAAGGTTGGCATAAAATAAATTATTTATTAACATTAAAATTTTATTTAATTTTTTACGATATTCGGGATTTAGTTTTGCTAGTAGACAACACGGCCACAATCAGCTGTTGTATGCATTTGTTTGACCTTACGGAAAATATGTACAGTATTCTCTCGATTTAGGTCGTCTCGATCTACGTCGTTTCGATTAACGTCGTTAAAAATTTTGTTCACTTCAACTTCAATTTTCGTCGTCATTCAATTTGCATCGCCTCTGTTGTTTATAAAAAATATCAAGGGAATTCCCTCTTTAAAAATACATAGAATAAAAACTTAATTATTTTAATTTTTTCCTTTTTTTTTTTGTACACATCTGATAGTATGAGTTATTTGAAATTCGATTTACGTCGCCCCTTTTCAGAAGATTCTACGACTAACGGATAGAAACCCAAGTTATACCTCGAAGAAAACGTAACATGATTTCTGGCAAAAATTCTAAGAGTGTTAGCCAAATATCTGTCATTCGGAGCCCTTTTTAAACTCTTGGTGCGCCAATTATGAATGAAATTAATCGCACATCACATAAGTAGTGTGAGAAGCTTAGTCGCAATTCGGATTCAATTGTTGTAATGACCAATTAAGATTGTGAGGTGACTTACGTTTTTTATAATATCATCCATAAATAAATTGGGATATCCAGCTTACGATTGCTGAGCAATGGCATAAACCGTGTCCGTGTACCCAGTTATTGTGTCCTAATTGTCACTAGAATATCGGGAATTATAATTAAATATAGATTGAGCACTGTGTGCGAAAACAAGTCCGTTTATAGGACTGTATAGGACTGTTTAATTGGAAATAATCCGATACGAATGTGTTAATATAAAAAGAAGTCGAAACAATTTAAGAAATTAAACTTTTTCTTAAAAGAGCACACAGCAGAAACGAAAGACAGGGAAAAAGTATTTTTATTTTTCCAATATTCAGAAATTACGCTTCAAATAAATAAACTCATACTTCTCTCTTCCTTAATTACTTTTAGCACAAATCAATCATATCCTACGAGTTGTCTAGATTTCGATGCTACACGTTGTGTTGATAATAAATGTCGCATTATTAATCATCTGTATGGACCAGCACCATTTTTCGTTGCTTGTAATAACAGCGTTAATGATGGAGGTTGGATCGTTATTCAACGACGCATCAATGGATCGGTGGACTTTTACCGTAGCTGGGCAGAATACAAAGCCGGTTTCGGTGATCTTAATGGCGAGCTATTTATAGGACTAGACAAATTGCACGCCTTAACTTCTACATTTAAGCCGATGGAATTGCTGATACAATTACAAGATTTTGATAATGTGATGAAATACGCAAAGTATGATGACTTTCAGATTGGCAATGAAAGTGAAAAATATAAACTAGTCAAAGTGGGTTCATATATCGGGGATGCAGGAGACTCTTTTAGTCAACATGTAGGTTATAATTTCTCTACAAAGGATCGTGATAACGATATTGGAATTGAAAATTGTGCAGTACATAAAACTGGTGCCTGGTGGTATGAGGACTGTATTTGGAGGTCAGTTAATTAAATATTGATGAATATGTTAATTGTTATTCAATCTTTTATTATTTTCAGCAATCTAAATGGTAAAAACTCTGAGAGTAAAAATTGCCATGAAAATCTACTCAAAAATCTGTCGTTCGGAGTCGACTTTAAACTGTAGGTCCCGCCACTCTTGTATAAAATTAAAACACACAACATAAGTGGTGTGAGAAGCTAGGTCGTAATCCTGACTGAAGGGTTGTAATGGCCAATTATGTATGTATGTATAGGGAAACATAAAAATCTATACTCATTGCGGCGTATAAGAGAAATTAATTTGATTTTTCTCAATAAATTGTCCGTACAGCAATTATTATGTATTTAAATTGATTTGTGCGAAATTTAATTCTAATAATGGATTTAATATGTGAACGATTTTTTCCAAAAATTTTTGTTCCAAAATTCGCGATTTTTGTAATAAAATTATCTTGGAATATTTGCTTATTAGTTATTGTGTGTTATAATTTTTTTTTGTTCAAATTTGAATCCATTGTCCCGGTTTGGATGGTGCAATTGGGGATGAGGTAAATTGGATCATTATCGCGAAGGAAACAAAATTTGTATTTGTATACCAAATATACAAACAAAAGAATTAAATTTATTCATCATTTTCAATTTTCATTTTCTTGTTATTGTTATTAAAGGTATGTCAAATGTTTGTCACAATTTTGTTTTCCCTTGTTTGCCCGAAATATGACTGAAACAACTAAAATTTTGTTTTGTGTTTTTGTGTTTACATACATACATACATAATTGGTCATTACAATCCCTTCAGTCTAGATTATTGACCTAGTTTCTCACACCACTTATGGTGTGTGTGTTTCTGGTGTAAGTGGCGGTTCCTACAGTTTAAAGTCGACTCCGAACGACAGATTTTTTGTTTGAGTAACTTTTCCTGGAAAGTTTTTTTTACTCTCAGAGGTTTGACTGGAAATCGCCGAAGAAATACTTTTTGAAGTTACTCGGTTGAAAAAAAAATTTTCGTAAAAAATTTTTAATCTAATACGGTTTCAAAATCACTGTCTTATAATTATGTTTGTTTTAACCAGACTTGGTACCATTGCTGAAGTGAATATACATGTTTACATGGATTTTTGAGGAACGTAGCTACCGTGTAAAAAAGGGTTGGGTGTATTTTGTTTTGATGTCTGGGTATTTACGTTTATTAAGCCAACACACTACCTACTAGACTACGACGACTGTCAATACTTAAAATAGAGAGAGCTGCTATGTATGTATGCAATGTGTAAGATAGGTATAACCCGGACAAAGGTTTTCGTTGTACTATTCATAATTTTCATGGACTGAATGAAACTTCTTTTGTTAAAATTTTTAAACATATTCTATAAACTCTTATAAAATTTTCTTTTTAAAGCTGACTTGTTGAAATGAGGTGGGAGCCACTGTATATAATGAAAAATAAATAAATGTATAAATAAAAGGTTGGCATAAAATAAATTATTTATTAACATTAAAATTTTATTTAATTTTTTACGATATTCAGGATTTAGTTTTGCTAGTAGACAACACAGCCACAATCAGCTGTTGTATGCATTTGTTTGACCTTACGGAAAATATGTACAGTATTCTCTCGATTTAGATCGTCTCGATCTACGTCGTTTCGATTAACGTCGTCAAAAATTTTGTTCACCTCAACTTCAATTTGCGTCGTCATTCGATTTGCATCGCCTCTGTTGTTTATAAAAAATATCAAGGGAATTCCCTATTAAAAAAATACATAGAATAAAAACTTAATTATTTTAATTTTTTCCTTTATTTTTTTTTGTAAAATGTACACATCTGAAAGTATGAGTTATTTGAAATTTGATTTACGTCGTTTCGGTTTACGTCGTCTTTTTCCAGAACGTTCTACGACGTAAATCGAGGGAATACTGTAAGAGCAAATATACAATATTTGTCTAAAAATGACGAATATATTTAACACAGTGCGGTCACACTTAAACTATTTTTGATTGACGGCAAATAATTTTATTTGCACGAAATCAACGATTTTTTGTTTTCCACTCAAAATTATTTTGTGGTCACACTTAAGACTAACGGATAGAAACCCAGGTTATACCTCGAAGAAAACGTAACATGATTTTTGGCAAAAATTCTAAAAGTATTGGCCAAAAATCTGTCGTTCGGAGTCCTTTTTAAACTCTTGGTGCGCCACTTATGAATGAAATTAATCGCACATCACATAAGTAGTGTGAGAAGCTTAGTCACAATCCGGATTCAATTGTTGTAATGACCAATTTAGCTTGTGAGGTGACTTATGTCTTTTATAATATCATCTATAAATAAATTGGGATATCCAGCCTACGATTGCTGAGCAATGGCTTCACCGTGACCGTGTAACCAGTTATTGTGACTTAATTGTAACTAGAATATCGGAGATTATAATTAAATATAGATTGCGCAGTGTGTGCGAAAATAAGTCCGTTTATACGACTGTATAGGACTGTTTAATTGGAAATAATCCGATACGAATGTGTTAATATAAAAAGAAGTCGAAACAATTTAAGAAATTAAACTTTTTCTTAAAAGAGCACACAGCAGAAACGAAAGACAAGGAAAAAGAATTTTTTTTCCAATATTCAGAAATTACGCTTCAAATAAATAGCCTCATACTTCTCTCTTCCTTAATTACTTTTAGCACAAATCAATCATATCCTACGAGTTGTCTAGATTTCGATGCTACACGTTGTGCAGATAATAAATGTCGCATTATTAATCATCTGTATGGACCAGCACCATTTTTCGTTGCTTGTAATAACAGCGTTAATGATGGAGGATGGATCGTTATTCAAAGACGCATCAATGGATCGGTGGACTTTTTACCGTAGCTGGGCAGAATACAAAGCCGGTTTCGGTGATCTTAATGGCGAGCTATTTATAGGACTAGACAAATTGCACGCCTTAACTTCGACATTTAAGCCGATGGAATTGCTGATACAATTACAAGATTTTGATAATGTGATGAAATACGCAAAGTATGATGACTTTCAGATTGGCAATGAAAGTGAAAAATATAAACTAGTCAAAGTGGGGTCATATATCGGGGATGCAGGAGACTCTTTTAGTCAACATGTAGGTTACAGTTTCTCTACAAAGGATCGTGATAACGATATTGGAAATGAAAATTGTGCAGTATTCAGCAATCTAAATGGTAAATACTATAACGATCCGTCAGAATTAATTGATGCTCCATTAAATAAACGGGGCATTAATTGGAATAGTTTTCATGGCTACAAATATTCATTAAAGTTTGTACAAATGTTGATACGACCAAGGAGGTTATAAATGATAGATTGAGAAATTCTAATTCCGACATTAAAGAGATTGTTTTGAAATGTGAAACATAAAATTAAGAACTGAACTAGATAATAAATAACTTATTTATAAATAAATTAAAATAATAGCCGTTTTTTCATTACCGACTAATCCTATTCTTACTAACATAAAACCGTAACAAATCGTACTGTTAACCTTAGGCTTTTTTAAACAATACACTCACACCCCTCAAAATTTTATTACCATTGATATTGGTAACTGTTTCATTTAAATGTACCAATAATTTCATTTATAACTTAAATAAAAAGGGATTTCCCTTTATACTAATTTGTTGAAAGAAGTAGCCATAGCCTAAACGATTCCAAAACACACTTTCTTTCTGGTTGGGTCTTATTTGGGACGGGAGAGATAGGCGTCGAAGCCAATTTCCTTTTCAAATTAGTAAAAAAGTTCTCTATATAAGTCGGAAATAATTACCAGCTTCCATTTTTTGGACGATGACTTTTATTTTTTTGCATGATGATTTGCATTATTTCTTTGATGATAAAGGTATTATTTTATCGCAAATGATAGCTTCTTCACCGATATCTGTAAGTAATGCTCTATCGTAGCAAAAACTGTTATTCAATCACTGGTACAAGGGCTTCCCATGCCTATTAAGTCCATTTCACCCATAATTTCATATTTTATCCAATTTTTGATCGACTTACTTTTTTGCTAATAGGATAAAAATTCTATAAGTATTTGCAAACCGTAAATAAAATTATTTTGTAGTTCACGATATCATTGTTTTCTAGGACACTAAGTCTCATTGTTGCGAAAATGGAAATGATGTTTTGCTTTTACATCGTTTAACATTTAAATTATAAACAAAAGCTACAAAAACAAAAACAATAAACTTGTTTATATTATACACCAATAAACAAAAATATACCAACAAACACCAGTATAAGAAAGGGGATAAACAAGTAAACAAAAATGTACAAAACACACTGCAAGAATAAATGTAAACAAAAATTCACAAACAACAATAATAAAACAACGATGTTTGTTGACACGATTGAACAAATGTACTCAACTTTAATCATGATTTCCAATTTCTTTCCACCTAATAACAATAATTAAAACGATATCACCAACACACATCAAATTCACTCTATACATCAACTTACACACGTCTTCAACAGGTTCAAAATGATTTTTTTCATATCCTTAATAGATCAGTTGACTATCGATCCTTAGACAGCGAACAACCAACAAACCCTACGCGAGTGCCCAACAGTGAACAAAATCATTCAATACATTTTGAATTAATATTTAAAACTAGTGAACATAAAAACCATTGTAAGTAACTACATTTAGGGCCATTATTACAACTTGTGGTTAACTAAAGGGAGGATTTTAACGATTATTACGAGTACCCAATAAGATAGAAGTAATCGTTAAGATAAAGAGAAAATCATCCTACCTTAAATATTTAAAAATCACTTTATGTTTAAACTTGCCATATCATATACTACTTTCGATATGGCAATTTCCAATTTAAACAAAATGAGCATATACAATAAAAAAGCATGTTTAATTGAAAAAGTTAATTTTGTTTAATCTGTAACGTAATAATCGAAATAAAGTAAAGATACCTTTGTCGTTCATTTTAGCTAAAGGTAAGTTTAACTTACACCAACTTTAACGGGAAGTTGTAATAATGGCCCTTAGTGTTACAAAATAAAAACCAAAATATTCGTTTTATAACGTTTAAAAAGTATATACAAATAAGACATTAACTTGTATTTATTATTAACATATTGTTACGTTTTTACCTTTTTAAAAACATTTATATATGAGTTCGTTGATTGCAAACCAAGTAAAAACCAAGTAAAAACAAGTATTCTAATGAAACTCTTTATTATTCACACTACTTTTATGTGTCACTGTCCAAACTTATACAAAATACACAACAATAACTATAACAGTATGTGTTCGTTCGATACTCTTCTCTGCTTATAACCTTTTTATAAGCAACAGCACTTGTTCGTTATTCTCTGCTTACAACATTTTTGTAAGCACAACACTTCTACTCGCGTAAACACCGACAACTGTTCAGTAGACTTTACTACGGACGCAACATGTCTTCACACCGCGACTTCATACGCAACAGCACACAAGTCTGGCTGAACGCACACTTAACTGGTTGTCTGCTTTCTCTTGCCCTTTTATATACGAACGCCTTCAGGCTGATGATGGTTCTCGAAGTAGAAGGTTCACGTTCGCGCCTTCTAGATAATTTTATAGCTACTGCATTATTTGTTGTTGCGTCTTCTTACTTGTCCATCCTTTTTACTCTCATACTTATTGTTGCTAGTTTACTTCTACTAAGTTCGATGTATTTGTTAGTGTGTATTTGTGTCGTGTATATTGTGTACGCATTGCCTCATGATCTTTGCATTTGTAGCTTTTATTTATCGTTAATGTTAAACGATATTAGGTCGTTTCGCTATGCGTAACAATATATACAAACATACTAAAAGGTTTGCGCTTACTTTATATACCCCACCTCCTCTTACCCGCTTAACTAACCCTACCCAAATTACGTCTATTCGGTGTTTATAGAGAACTCCACTAGGCGGAACCACGAACATACACCTTCAAATCAAAATCATTAATCAAACTGTTTATGTTGCCATATAAAAGGCAAGGCAAAGCAGATAATGAGGTAGTAAAAATTCAGTCAGTCATGTGTAAAGATCTCCGTTACAAAGATCTGTCGAACAATTGTTGTTGTTTACGCAAAAGAGTGTAAAAAGGGATAACAAACAGATCATTTGTTGTTGTTTGCAACAAGTTGTGGACGGTTGCACACAGAATCGTGCGAACAATAAAAAATAAAACTAAACACAAATTTATTTTTGTTTTATTTGCAATCTACGAACTCATATTTTAAACGTTTTTAAAAGGTAAAAATGTAACAACATTTCATGATCCTATTTTTTCAATTTATTATGGGTGTATTTGAGGAAAATTTTATTATTTATTTGTTTTACCGTACAATTCAAAGGTTTTCCTTAGTCTTTCTTGTAATTTTTTCCCTACACTTAACCGTCTGTAAAGTTATTTAAAATTTTCAGCAAATAATTTTTTTTTTTTTTTTTTGTGGAAATTGAACGTAGGCATATGTTTGCTCGAATGAATTGCTCGAAAGTTATTGTATAATTAAAAATCGGATGTTTTTTTTTTTTTTTTTTAATTCGAAACGCCTAGCTGAAGCAGACAACGGAATTTCGAAAGCAATTCCAATGCGTATTGTGTTAAAAGTAACGCGGAAAAAAATATAAAATATAATTGTGATGATAGAATCAGGTCGCCGAAGTCTGGAAGAAGTGTGTAGGCCCCCAGTTCAGACATCTTGAACAAAACGTAATATGAAAAGCACTATTTTTTTCGACAACTTCCACTCAGCAATTTTCTGACAAATACTTTAAAAAAGCGCTAAATTGCTATGAAAAGATTCTCAAAAATCAAATGTTCAGAAGAGAATTTAAACTGTATATATCTCCGCTCGTGGATAAGATTAATACACTCAACATCGGAAGTGTGAGACACGAAGCTGGTTAAAGGGACTAATTAGTAATTAAGATAGTATCAAGTTAAGTCTGAGAGATATACTGGTATTCAGGTCATGAATTACACGCGTAGTTTAAACAATTTGCTCAGTTAAGGGAACGCAAAGAAATATAAAATGAAAGTAACCGACGACTACAGCAAATATGCTTAAATACTGTTTTTTTTTTTTATTTTTTTTATAATATGAACACTCAGGGGATGGCCCCTATTCATGTGTAGGTTTTGGGAAAATGGGTTATAGGAAGGTGGAAAGAGGGAGTAGTGTTTGTGGATAGTTGATTTAACCCTACCCATATCGTAATTGACGGGAAAAACTTCTGCAGGAAGATCATTCCATAAGCCAGCAGTGCGGGAAGAAGTGAATTTTCCCTGTAATGCATTGTGCGGTTCACTGGACATTCAACCACAAAAGGATGTGCTCTGCGAGAAGAACGAGTACCATGTAAAAATATGTGATTATCGGATACGATAGAACAATAAAACACACGCCACACTGCGACGATGTTCCAACGAATCAATATGGTTGGATACCCTACTGTCATTAATAAGCACCTTCGCCCTCTCCTGTACACTGTCGAGAAGCTTCAAAATAGACTTTGAAACACCGGCTCATACATGAGAGTTGTACTCCATCCGAGGTCGGATAAAGGTCCTGTAAATAGTAAGAAGGTCGGATGGAGTGAAGTATTTTCTGCACCGTTTTAAAAAACCAACCTGTTGCCCTCAAATAACAACGAAACTATTAAACGAAATGGAAATTGTTCAAAACTTTTACCGTTGCCTGGCGTTGTAGCTTATTTTATTTTAAGTTTTTATTCTAGATTAATTAATGTTGTTTCAAATTTGTTCAAACTTTTAAATCTTTTCCATAGCTTTCAAATAGTCCGAAATAGTTTGCTATTGTTTGTGTAACATTTATGTCATCTTCAATATTGGTTTTCTAAATTCTTCATTTCCAATATCAAAATCATTATCTTTCAATGTAGAAACCATCTTCTGTATGTTGCTTCTGATGGAGCCTGATCACCATTCACTTCGACAAGTATTCGAAGGGACTCACCAACAAAATTTTAATGCTTTCGACAAATAAAATTTTAAAATTCGTCATCATTAACACGATGCAAAAATGTAATATTGTATGTTTACAGATTTGATTTATACGGAACATGTTTAACAGATATCATTGCTAATACAATATAACAAAAAAAATAAGACTTGTTCGCAATAAATGTTCCCTATGAAGTCATTTGTATCTAGACGCTCATTTCATAGTAGTCTACCTGAGATATAATAAAAATAATCATTATTGTACGTTATTATGAAATGATTAAATTATGATTTTAATCATTATTTTAATTAGTCAGTGTAACATTTGCCGCTTGCCAGTTAATTAATTAGTAAATCCAATAAAAGGTGTAAAAAACAAGGATGAAATATATCGTGGCCACCTGTTAAAAATGTTCCTGCTGCAACGTAAAGTTTCATGACTAAATTATAATAATAACGAGATTATTTCAAAAAGTACTCTTAATAAACTTAACCATTCAAATATTATTCACAATCTTGTTTGTATAAATTAAAATCAGCATGTTTTCCCCTCACTGTAAATCCTTATTTGACATAACAGTTAGGAACAGCAGAAAGGTATCCTATAATGTACATACCAAATTACATGGCTGAATAAAACTAAAAATATTGTTACGGTTCTACCTTTTTTAAAAATATTTAATTGTGAGTTCGTAAATTGCAAACCAAGTGAAAACAAATATGGGTTTTATTTCAATTAAACTCTCTTTATTGTTCACACTACTTTCGTGCTATTCTTTGAGCTTACACCACGTATACAACAATAACTGCAACAATCTGTGCTTGTTCGTTATTCTTCTCTGCTCACAAGCTTTTTGTAAGCTTCAACACTTGTTTGTTGTTCTCCTCTGCTCACAATCTTTCTGTAAGTACATTCCACAATACTTCTGCTCGCGTAAATACTAGCAACTGTTTTCTTCACACAAGACTGACTGAATTACTACTGGTTCATCGAACAGTCTATCGAACGTTCTTGGAGTAGAAGGTTTGTGGTCTCCCCTTCTCGAGAACTCTATAGAGACTGAATTGTTGTTTGTGTACTTTGTTCTTATTGCTTGTTATTGCGTTTGCTTACTTGTCTATCTTTTCTCTCATACTAGTTGTAGTTGGCTTGCTTATAATAAGTTCGATGTATGTGTTAGTGTGGCTGGTAGCTTTTGTTTATTATTTTAATGTGAAACGATATTAGGTCGTTTTGATCTGCTTAACAATATATTTCATGAAATATAAAATAAACACTGATGCGTTCTCATCGACGCATAAATTTGGCTTCTTTATAGTGTAACAGTTTCAAGCACTGCTCGCAATCCTAAATTTGTTGTTTTTGTTTGTAGACATGGACGGCATCCGCTATTAGTAGAGTTCGTCTCAACTATCTCAATCAATATCCCTCTACTATCTTCCCGGTGACCGGAGCCATTAAAAATGTTTGTGGATAGTGAAGCCATTTTAAAATCGCAATAAACATTTAATCGAGAAAATATGGATAAATTCGAGTCAACATCCGTAATTCGAAGAAGAAGAATTCGGAATTCGAGATTTCGCAGACCACAACTTGAAGAATCCATTACACAAATTGCAAGTGTAAGCAAACGATCAAAGACAACAATTGGGCCTGATCCCCCAATTTTCAGCAATAAATCAATTTCAACGACGAGGTTAATTTCGGAATGTATGTCGAATTTGGAACGATGATAATTTCCATGAGAACCACGACCACCATTGCATCGCAAAAAAATAAGTGATTGGAATAGATTATGGGTTGGTGTTGTCATCGGTTCATATTCCTTAGAGAACGACATAGGCCATCTCTGCCAATAATGAGCACTCTAAGCATATGATTACTACTTTAAATCACATAAATAAAACACATAATTTGTCATTACAACCCTTCAGTCATGATTATTGGCCTAGTTTCTTACACTACTTATGTTGTGTGTGTTAATATTATACATAAGTGGCGGGACCTATAGTTTAAGGTCGACTCCGAAAGACAGATTTTTGATTAACTTAGAAGAAATTGCAGAAAAAATGCTTTTTGTATTTTATTTTGATGTCTGGCCTGGGACTCGAATCCTGGCTTTACGTCTAATAAGCCAACACACTACCTACTAGACCACGGCAACTTCAACTACTTTAAAACTGAATTGGATAATCTGGACTCCGAAAACATGCATGTTCAACATGTAGACGCTACGTGCCGCAAAACTCATGTCACATTAACTATTCTGCAGAAGAGATTGAAGGTTGTGTTCACCTTATATGGTGATCGTGCATCCAGAGGTATACAGGTATGAACGAAACGTATCGATACAAAGGTTTCCATAGGACTTAATTCTTTTTCTTTTTGTTGGGCATGACATCTGTCAAATATATGCACTATAAATCAAATAATTTTACAAATAACATTTATTTTTTAAGCGTGATAAAGATGTAAATTTTGTACCTGAAAATAATAATTTGTGGAAAGTATTATCCTATGAAGCTTGTCAGAGCATATGATAGGTTCAGAGAAAAGTACAACGTGCAACATCGCCAGAGAATAATATTTAGTGTGGCACAAAAACAATTTTTTATTGGTTTAAAGCTATAGAAAAGATGCAAAAGTTCGTAAATGAGTACCACAAGAATTGAATTACAGACACATAGATATCAGAAAAATCATTTGTGTGACTATAGAAAATCAGTGTTGAATGGAATTGTACTAACGATGAAAAATTTTTAAAATAATTAAACGAATAACTAAAAAGGTTCGGTAGAAACAAGAACGATTCGTCAAGCACACAAATCTTTACATATGTGCGGTGGTAGTAAGAACCAGTGAAACAGTAAAAAAAACGACCCGAATGAGCCGCAAGACATGGTTAGGTTAATTTGCAATATTAAAATTCACCTGCACACAAAGCGAATTGTGTTCAGAATACAAGAATTAGGCTAGGAGGTGGTAAAAAGTGTTGCGTTTATTACCAATTTTTTTTTTTTTAATTCATTTTTTATTTTTATAAGAAGCTCTAATTTCATATCTCTACTCCTGATATAATAAGCAAAAAATCTTCAAGATATTCCCTTCTGAATATGTAAATCATCTTTAACAGTGTAGGTTAACCTATTTCGACTTTGCCAGTGTACTTCTTTATGATTTAAATGTTTTTATTCCTTTTGTTATCCTTTAGTGTTTAATTTTACATAATTCAACAGAAATCGATTTCCCTTTATTAAATAATAATATTTACTCTTCCATGTTTAAATGCTAGTATTGACTTGTGTTAATTGAATAACTTTACATTATTTTCCATGTAAAATTCAATGCTCCAATAAACTTTAAAAAAATTTTGGTATTCAAAAGCTCATTTTTCTATAGGTTTTTCAGTAAATTTAACACAACAAAGTCAATTTAATGGTAACAATAGGAAAGTATGAATTCATTTCGTTGTAAATTTGTAAATTTTTAAAGAATATTTCTATGTTGCTATGTTTGTAAATAAAAAGTAAAAAAAATAAGTAAATTTCATGTTTTATTTCGAATAGATTCCGTTTTAAGAATGAAAGAATTTAATTAAAAATTTCAAATAATGAAAGAACGTAATCAAAACACCATAAATTAATCAATATAAGGAGTGCGCACAAAAAAAAAAAACTGGACTTTTCGTTATAGAAATAAAACTCAGTGGCGGATTTTTTACGTTTTATATTTCAATTAAAGTAAATAATATTTGAATTCTTTTGTGTAAAATTTTTTTTTTTGACAAAAACTTTAGAGCATCTAACTTTTTGAGCCACTTTTCTTTCAGACATGTTAGGGTGTTTTAGAAAAATACGTATTATTTTACTTGCATTGTTTTGCTCGGCAAATCCTTTTTTTCTTCCACTTCCACGTTTTCGCTCAATACTCAAAGTCTCCTTATATTGTTTTATACTTACCTTAGAAACTGTTTTTTTGGTTAACACCTACGAGCCTAGCAATAGTTTTTTGTAAGTGGCGCGGTTTTTCATTGAAAATTTCAGTTATTTTTTTACGAAGTTCTCGTTGGGTGCCCAGTTTCAAAAAACTAATTTTGCTATTGTAATGAAATTTAGCACGTGGATTTTGAAACAGATGACTAACAATATCAATATAACGGTATTCATTTTTTCAATTATGATAAAAGTTATAAGGTTAAAAGTAGGCCCACTTTTTTGTGCGCACTCCTTACATAGCATACCTAATTGGTCATTACAAACCTTTAGCAAGGATCACGAGCTAGCTGCTCATACCATTAATGTTATGTGGATTAATTTAATATGATTGGCGGGACCTATACCGTCGACTCCGAACGACAGATTTTTGTGTACATTTTTTAATGGCAATTATTACTTACTTCTTAGAGTTTTTGGCCAGATATCTGCTGAGGAGAAGTCGTTAAAAAATATCTCACTTTTCGTTTCGTTGATAATGTCACGTCTAATAAGCCAATAGGCTACCTATTTGACTACGGCGACTAGACCAAAAATTCAACTTTATTTAAAGAAAAACAATTATTTTTCATTAAATTGTTTTGATTAAAGTTTTTCGAGATACGATAATATACCGAGCACTAGCGATAATGAAAAAACTATGAGCGTAAAAAAAATAGCTAGAAAAGTTTATCAGTTTGTCGTTCGGGGTTAGGGTAGCCAGATTTGGAATTCGGAACACAACACTGAAGACAAAAAAAACAATATAATTAATGAAAAACAGTACGCTTTTACCAAATCATAATTTATTCAATTCATAACATTTAGAGGTTTTAATAAAAAAAAAAAAATAAAGCAATGAAAATATGAGATCATATAGTAAATTAGTTTAAAAAGCTCGACAACTATCTTAATAAATAAAATACGTTTTGATGGTTAGATAGTTCTTGAGAAATCGTTCAACTGCTGGAATTAAACTGAACCATCGTGTCGTCATGTAATGTAACATTTCTCTCCATTCTAGTTCACAGAACTCGAATATTTCTAATATTTCTTCTTTGTTAATGATCTAAATTCATTAAAAACCTTTATTACAATATTCTCTACATCGAGTTTTAAAAGTTTCAATCCTTTCTTAAATGCATTATTAACGATGTGACACAAACATCCCATATCTGAATTATTTTTCTTAAGCTCAACAAAAACACTTTTTTTGCATCCAAAATTAAAATTTGCATTATCTGCACAAAAATTGGTGACGTTGAACAAGTTTAAATTTCGGCTTTTCAATTTAGACTTCAACGGGCCAGCAATATCTTTTGACATTTTGGAATTTAACTCATAAAAGTTTAATAGGTTTGTATTTACTCCCGTATGCTGAGAAAAGCATCGGGGGACAAATGGAAAGGTTTTAATATAAAGGTTTTAATACTTTTTAATATGTCTGGCACTCCTATTCGGGGTGGACTTTAAACTTGTGGTCCCGCCACTTATGTATAAAATTCACACACTCAACATGAGAGCTGTGAGAAACTAGGCCGTAATTGTGACTGAAGGGTTGTAAATAGCACTATGTTTGCATGAATGAACGTAAATGTCAACAATATGCGCTTTGAACAAGACAGCACCACATGTCACCAAGTTCATGCCACATTAGAAATTTTCTTAAGCATTGGGGACATATTCACTTCACACGAAGGTTATAAGAATTGGACACCGCAATCGTGAGATTTGACTACTTTTGATTTTTTCTTGTAACGTTAAAAAGTTTATGCGAATAAACCACAAATTAGAGCGATTAGTAAAGCGAACATCATCGATGCCATACGCTAAATTCAGTTTGATTTATACTCCAAAGCTAATAAAAATTTAAATTTTTGGATGCAATTCATCCTGAGAAACCGTAGCAACCATTTGAATGCAATTATATTCCCCATATAATGATTTCAATGGGTTTTAAAAAAAAATTTTTAAAAAAACTGATGAACTATCTGACGGCACTAATGAGAATAAATCGACCAAAAAAGTGCAAACATCGTTTAATAACGTGCGTATTAGAGGTGTGGACAAGACATATAAAATTGCGAACTATTGCATTTTTCTCAAGACCGAATATTGATTGTTGCTGCAAATTTAATAAGTCTGAAGCAGAGATAGAGAACAAAAAAACAACTGCACTCGTAAACTATTGTACAAGAGTATAAAAGAGAGTTGTGTGAGAGTGCAACAAAAATATTGTACTGTTCATAGAGTTACAACATGCATTTCTTTTTTTGCTCTCGGCAACCGAACATCTTCGTCGACGCTAGCATAACTTTTTAAATTTTTTTAAACTTTTTATTTCTGGGGAAAAACCTTTTTAACACTACTGATATTCATATGGCAATACTGAAAATGTAGTTTCTGTAGTAAAATATGCTCTTACAACACAAAACATAGTTCCTTTACTTCACAGGCAAATGAGTGCTGTTATAGACATTGAATAAATGAGAAATACACATTTCAGTGCGCTTGTAAAATCAAAACCAACAGAAAAGAGTACACTACAGTATTGCATTCGGTTAAGGATAAGCTAGCAGAATGTCTTGTGAACACCTCTAGTACGTATTGTACCTCTAACAGCAATAATTTCTTTAAAATGTTATTTAGTAAAAATGTCAATAAACAAAAATTATTTAAGTAACTTAATTCTTATATAAGATATTGGTATGATATTTTGTGTCTATATTTTAATTCGAATATGTAGAAATTAAGCAGCGTGTAATATAGAAACAGTGTTAAGCAACCACCTTGTTTTTAGAGGGATAACTGTATACCTTTGCTGTAAAAACAGAGAATATGAAAAACTTAGTAAATTATCTGAAACGACCCCTAAATAATCTGAAACGACCCTAATTAAATTAATAATTGATTGACGAAATAAATATAAACCACATTAAACGACATGAATTTTTTAAATTTACTTGGACGAAATTTCCTGGCCAGTCCCCTTCTCAAATTTTCATCAAATATTATAAAAACTGATGTAATTAATTCGTCTGAGAAACATTTCATTAAAAAAATTTATAGTTTTAGATTTATAGACCGTCCCTTATAATGAACATTGCGAAGTAGGTAGGTAGGTATACTTCAACTAATAGATATATCTCATGCCATATAGTATCAAAAAGCACTTGGAAAATAGTTACAGCACGCCCTTCACGTATTGTTCCTGAACTAGAGATTCCGATAGATAATAAGGATCTGAGAATAAATAAAATTGCCATGAAAAGTTTCTCAAAAATCTGTCATTCGGAGGCGACTTTAAACTGTAGGTCCCGCCACTTATGTATAAAATAAACACACACTCCTTATGTTGTGTGAGAAACTAGGCCAATAATCCTAACTGAAAGGTTGTAATGACCAATTATGTATGTATGTAATAAGGATCGCAGTTCTTTAACGTTTATAAATAACAAATAGCTGAAATACAGAGAACGAATTCTTTACTATAAATTGTTGAAGCCTTTATTACGTGGAACATTATGTTTTAAAAGGTGATCAAGCACTTCATCACCAACTGCACCAAATCTAATTGGATGATGAAGCAATCAGTTAAATTTAATTTCTAGTCACTGTCATCCCATTCACACTGTAGTAGTACTGTACTACTTCAAATGCTGTAGATAATAATTTTAAGTCGAAATGATTAATGTGCTGTTTTTGTAATGCAGGCGGTTGCAAACGAACTTTTGTTGTTTGTTTTTTCCATAACAACAAACGTTCATTTGAAACAGCTAGTCTTACAGAAACAGCACATTAATCATTTCGAATTGAAGATTTTCCTCATCCTCATCATCCCATATTGCTGTCTTGATCAGTATCGCAGCCATCTAGTGGGGAAAATGTATAAATTGGAGCACCATTGAGCTCAGTTATCGTTGAAGTCTTGCAGTTCAAACAATATTTCAGAATTGTTAGCTTATATATTAGACAAGTTGGTAATTGTTTATTTTCATTTTATGGAAACTTAACATTGAAAGTCATTTTGCGCGCGTGGTATTACATTTTGTTATAATTTTTATACATCAACTATTTGTACATCATTATATTTATCGTAATTAAAATATTCTAGATTTTCTTACTCAATTCGAAATTTTCGTCTTTCCACTAATTTATATTCCATATTTCGCATAAAACACAACGCATAGATCCCGTTTATGTAACACAATTGGGCAATTCACACTTTGTATCGAATATGTTGTATTGTTTGGTTGCTTGTGAACACACAGTACAATGCTGTATTGTGTATTTCGTATTCCATATGTATTTTATTGCCATTTAAACAATTTGATAGCATGAAACCAATACAACTTTTATAAAAATATGAAAAATGTTGGATTTTTACATGAAAATTATCAACAAAAAGCATACACTCTTGTGTATAATTGTCCAACAATACAATGAATACAACGATACAACAGCTTGTGTGAATTGACCAAATGTAATAAATCTTGCATTCGTTGGTATGTCAGTAACAGCATATACTTGTGCAGTCAACCCTCCTATAACGCAGTACTCACAGAACGCGGTTTCCATATAACGCGGCGTTGAAATTGCGACAGCCCTCCTACAACGCGGTACTCTTATATCGTAGTTTGCGTTCAACTTCATCCCATAAGTTCCTTCCGGACAGCCTATGAATAATTAGTAACTAGATATTGTAAGAGGGTTTAATATAAGTTCTGTTTTCGATGCAAAAGCTCAGCCGGGATACAGTACCGTGCAAAACAATAGCAGTTGGAATTTCAATTTAAAAAAACAATGAATGAAGATGAACCAAGTGAGGATAAATATTAAAAAATTACATTATTTTACAAGTCTTTGTTAATTTTGTTGGAAACCAGTCTTTTAGTTTCGTTTTTATTTAATTTTTTTATCAATCCTTATATGAACTCTTGAATTCAATAGAAATAATTTATAATTTATGTTGCCTTTTGTATTTCTTGGTCTCCATATAACGCAGTATGAATGATGTGATTTGTACTAATTCTGTGTTTCTTATAGCGCGGTTTCCATAGAACGCGATACGAATTAGTCTGGTTTGTACCTGAAATCCGAGTTTCTTATAGCGTGGTTAACTGTACTTGCCAGATAGAAATAAAAATATTTTAAAAGTGGTAGAATAGAAAATTCCTAAGGGGTTAAATGGGGAGAGGATAACCGCTTGAAAAGAATTAAAATATTTTATATGCCAAACTTAACCAAAAATTAATATTGTATGTTCCAGGTATGCACGAGTATATATAAAGCCAACATATTGAACACATTTTTTTATGAATAAAATCGAAATGCCCTTTCGGCTATTCTTTACAATTTAAGCTTTCAACAGTTTCCACATCGAATATTTCGTGTATATTTTTTATGCAAATTATGTTATAAATCGGGGTGACCATTAGGATAATTAAAATAAATATAAATTTTAATTAATTATGACTGGGCTATCTCGTATTAATACAGACTTATTTGCTTGTAATACCCCCTGGGTGTTACTGTTTTTGTTTTTAGGTGTTCGAGGTAATATTCTCTGGTAACCCCAATCACGTAATAAAAAACTAAATTTCTGTTTCTGTTATAAATTCAGACACGGATTTTTTGTCATACATTTTATGTTTAAATATTTTCAGCACGTAGTAAACTTTTTATTATTTTGCCGCAACCGTAAAATGTTGCATGCCATTAATCATTATTATAACATTCCTCTTACGCTAGGTGAGTCGAAACACGAAGCTCTTATTTGTATTATTAAAGTGGGTTTGTTAATTTTAAATTAATTTTATTATAAATTTTAAAATTTAATTTTAAATTTTTAAAACAAAAGATTTCGGCGTATATATAAATTCCAATTAAGATTTTTAAGTTTCATGTAATCATAAACAAAGTTAAAGCGCTTAAGCCTAATACAGAGGTTTAATTAGTCGTACGTATTGATATCGATACAAATATGGTTTGACATCTGATAATGTGAGTTTTGATCCAGTAAGTTTTGATAAGTCAAATACAGAACTTTATTAAGAAAAAAAAAAAAAAAACTGAAGGTCTTGGTACTCTTCGTCCTCTTTATGGTCAGCATAATCGCTCTTGTGGACAATTAATTCGTCCAAATACTCAGAACACAGCTCAACAAGACTAAGAAATATGCATATGTGGTGTGTGTTTCATTGTTCTATTGGTACTATAATGGGAGGTGTTCTCGAGAGATAAGAGGGCTTGGTTCTCGATAATCACATATTTTTTCATGGTACTCGTGCTTACCGCAGAGCACATCCTTTTGTAGATGATTGTCCAGCGAACCGCACAATGTATTACAGAGAGAACTAATTTTTTGCCCGTAATGATCGTAATGATCCTGCGGAAGTTTTTCCCCTCAATTACAATATTGGTAAGTTTAAATCAAATGTCCACAAACTACTACTCCCTCTTTCCACCTTCCTATAACCTGCACAATGCACTGCATGAGTAGGGGCCATCCCCTGAGTGCTGGGTTTCATAAAAAAAAAAAATGCATAAGAAAATATTACTTCTGCAAAGCAAAGTTTTAACCAAGACGAATGCGTCGATCTAAACACTTAAGCCATTGTCCGTTGATCATATATGCAGCCGATATAATAATTGAAGCCAAATGACCATTGTTTGTGACGTATTTTTGTTAATTGGGCTCATTTGAATCTAACCGGACTTGAACTGTTTTTGTCATTCTAGTTAAATGACGACGTTAAACCCCGATGCGATAACGAATTATTATTATAATCACTAAAATTTATTGTTTGTTGTGTTTGAAACGATGATGGCTTCATCTTCTTTTTTTTCGAAATGAGAATGGGATTACAGTGAATAGAGGGATTTTGTGACATCCTGGCTGAAATATTTTATTTCTTATCAGAAGTTCACTATTCCTCTCGATTATGTAATGTACAATACGATCAGATAACACAAATTGGATTGAATCTAGTGCTGAGAAATTGAGTGGGATCCTCGATAAGAGAAAGAAATGATAGAACACTTTTTATATTATTGCCCAGCCTTAATGAGGTCAAGTTTCGAATATTTTATGGTTCCTCTAACTTATTTACCTCTTGCTCTGTGTCTTTGTGTATTACCTCATCATTTTTCCCTTTTGTGCTTTCATTTAGGTAGGCAATCTAATATGCATCCGCATATTGAAGTGTTTCCCGAAATGTTTTCGAAATTTTCTATAAAATAAAAAATGAGCGGCATAGAAAGGTAGTTCTTTAGGTCTTTCTTCTGGTAAGACTTCTGAGAGTAAATAAAATTGACATGGAAAGTTTCACAAACCTATCGTTCGGAGTTGACATTAAACAGTAGGTTTTCCACCGCTCACCTATAAAATTAATCTACACCAACTGATCTGAGAGCAAGGGTTTTAATGACCATTTAAGTAAGTAAATAATGCACGTACATCAGACATAAATTGTTAAAATTTGTAAAGAAAAAATTTAATGGACAAATAAAAATTGAATATCTTTCTTTTTCCCCTTTAATAGAATCAAAGAGTTCGGACAGCTTAGCCGTCTTTTGGTGTATGTAGATGTTGGATCAATGTAGATTACAACCAGTTTTTTATAACAAATTTATTTTTATTTTTAATATTTCTTAATTTTCTAACAAAATTTATTCTTAAGACAGTCGTTAAATAACTGGGGAGTAGTTCAAGACGTTGTGACAGCTGTTATAGTTTCGTAGGCAGTGTGTTGGTTTATTAGACATAAAAAATTTCAGCCTTCACCAAAAAAATGAAATACGAAAAAATATTTCCTCGGTGACTTCCTCTCAGCAGATTTCCGGCAAAAACTCTGAGAGTAAATAAAATTGCTATGAAAAGTTTCTCAAAAATCTGTAGGACGCACCCCTTATGTAAAAAATTAACACACTCAACATAAGTTGTGTCAGCAACTAAGGGTTGTAATGACCAATTATGTATGTAGTTCAACCTTTCTTGTCATGTTAATATTAGGCTGTTTACGTTCCGAAGCATTCAAGTCGCCGTGGTCTAGTGGGTAGTGTGTTGGCTTATTAGACGAAAGGCCCGGGTTCGAATCTCAGGTCAGACATCAAAACGAAAAATATTTCTTCGGCGACTTCCTCTCAGCAGATTTCTGGCAAAGACTCTGAGAGTAAAAATTGCCATGAAAAGCTTCTCAAAAATCTGTCGTTCGGAGTCGACTTTAAAGTGTAGGTCCCGCCACTCATGTATAAAATTAACGCACACAACATAAGTGATGTGAAAAGCTAGGTCGTAATCCTAACTGAAAGGTTGTAATGGCCAATTATGTATGTATGTACGTTCCGAAGCATTTTAGTAATAGTTGGTATTCCAAACGCCTTTAATATAAAGGCTTAATCATAAAACTTCCACACTCGTTTTCACCAAGCAGAATGATGTGATGTCTTTGTTAGCTCCTTTGCAGATATTAATATCCGTCAGGGCAGTCACTTTCGATATTATGCAACTAGGTAAACAGGGTATAAAAGGAGACAGTAATTGTGGCATTTTTAATCCAAATTTTATTCCAATAAAAATGATAAATATTAAGGAAAAATACTAAATAAGCAGTTTATAATTTTTCCGATAGTTAAGCTTTCGATTATAGTAAAAAAAAAAAATTAATTGCCACCCATATACATACATTGATAAATATTTATCCCTTAAATGAATTGTAATTTTTCGATATAAATTGATGAATGAAACTAAAAAGAAACGAAAACTAAATAAACTGGAAAACAAATTTATTGTACAAACACATACGCATTTGTCGTTGGTTTTTAGTAAAATTATATCGAAAAATCATAAAAAAAAACCAGTGACCATAATTCCGTTTCCACAAATGAATACCCCTTGTTTGACGTTACTAAGTGAATTAAAGGGATATGCTGCTTCCACACTGAGTCAATTATGCCATACATAAATAAACACTTCATATACAAGTTTGGCAGACACATTCATTTAAAAATTATAAAGTGTTTGACAGTTTTACGGTTCACATATTTAAAGATTGAATGATTTGCAATGATTGATTTAAAAGTGTTTTATGTATTATTGAATTTTATCAAAGATTTTGTCTAAAGACTCTTTCAAGCAAGAGGAAAAAGCTTAAGTTACCATAAGAAAAAGTAATGGTCAATAAAGCTCAGAGACATAATATCCTTCGTTTTGCAAAGTGTATCACTCTATTATTCTTTTAAATTAAATGAAAAAAAACACCTTAAAATGTTAACACGCATGTATGAAATATTTTCCATGAGGAATAAATTTTGGCAATAACTAGTTGCTTTCTAGACTTTTTTGAACATATTGTTACGTTTCTACCCTTTTAAAAACGTTTGAAATATGAGTTCATTGATTGCAACCATGAAAAAATAAATATCTGTTTCAATTAAGCTCAATTAGTTTCAATTAAGCTCGTCATTGTCTGCACAATTTTGAGTGACACGGTGTTCAACTTGATACGACAATAATTTGTTTCGTTTCTCTGCTCACACCCTTTGCGTAAGCAACAACACTTGTTCGTTAAATTTATATAGCGGAGATCGTCAAATCACGACTGATCTCTTCATACGCAACGCGACTTTCTGAATTCCTACCACTCTTTGTCTGCTTTGTCCTGCCTTTATGTATGCCTACGCAAATAGTCTGATAAAGGTTCTGGAAGTAGAATTTTCGCATCTTTGCTTGCTGTTGCAGCGTTACCACAAAGAAAAATTTTTCCCTACCAATATTCGTTCCAAAACCTACCTACCAAAATTATTCCAATCCTACCAAGATTTGAATTTAATTTTTTTATTTTTCTCGAACCCTCCAAACTTGTTTTATTTGGCAAAAACTATTTTTTTGGCTTCACGCACAAATTTATTGATTACACAAACCTTTCTGAATCACACTTACATAATGGTCATTATAGCCTTTCAGTCAGGATTACGACCTAGCTTCTCACACCACTTATGTTGTGTACGTTAATTTCATGTCTAAGTGGCGGTACTTACAATTTAAAGTCGGCTCCGAACTACAGATTTTTTGAGAAACTTTTCATGGCAATTTATTTTCTGTCAGAGTTTTTGCCAGAAATCTGCTGAGAGGAAATAATATCCTTTAACAAACTCCCGCTATAACTACAAGAGAGTATTAAGTGATAATTTGAAAAACGATTGGGTAGTAGCTAAATATCATACAAATTTGAACTGAAAAATCACAAAAAAACTGATATATTCAAGGCCAAATGGGTCAGTTCAGAGCAAATACAGCTACTAAATACCAGGCATAACATTTCAATACATTGGCCTTTGAATTTTACATTTGCTCTCTGTACTTCTTCACCAACCTACATTTTATAAATTTTTGTAATGTTTTAACACATTCACTGCCACGGCAATTTTCCGAAAACTTGCCAAAAAATGACAATTTGATTTTTTCACATTCCCTAGAAGGGAACGCAATCTGCGAGTTATCTCGTAGTCGGCAGTCAACGTGTTAATGCATTCATTAGTAATTTTGTTTTAGTATAAATCAAAAATAAATTATAAAATATATAAAAAACCTTACTTTAATTAAAATGCATAAAATTGTTTACACAAATTAAGGTACCTAGATTTATATGTAAATATACAGTGACTTCCACAACATTTCACAAAATTTCATCCGCTTTATGACAACTTTCTTTCCAAAATTGGTCGTCCCACGGGTATGCGATTTAACATTTCTGGATTTCTTTTCTATTCTATTCCTATTTTACTAATCTAGCCTGTTGTAGTTTCGAGCAAGGCAACGACAAAAATATCTCTAGACTATGTAAATAATCTGCTGCGAACCAATTTCCCTTCGTAATTTGTTTACAATGACATCGGCGACCAGGAAATTACAGCTTTATTCGCTACACCCAGTTGCAGGAGATGATCGATATGAAGTGATTTCTGTCAAAGAGATAAATAGAATTCTATCAGCTTCAAGGACAAGTGACTATTCGCCTTCTGTCATGGACTTTTGATACAAGATCTCCTTACTTACATGTATGCACTGTTCTAGAGGCATTATAGGAATTGCTTTATTTCATTCATTATCTTTAAAAAAAAAAATAAATAAAATTTCGTTACCTGTTTAATTTGCTATCAAATAATTCATGAGGGATAAATAATTTTTATTAAGAGTTTATATTCATATGTACATACATATATATGCATATAATATTCATAATATTCGTAATATATACATATTAATTTGTAGAAATTTACATTTCTGATATAATAAATGAAATAATTGATTTTATAAGGCCGTATTATTATTATTAGCCTTTCTTTTAATTATTAAAAAAACAAATTTTACTAACCCCACCCTAGAAAACCATCAACAGCGACTCTCATATGTATCTGCGTATATTTATTGTTCATCAATTTGTTCCGTCAATGACAGTCGAACCTGCTGTTTTTGCTGTTATTTTTGAGACTGCTTCTGTTCAGTTGACATAATTATTGATGGGCTTTTTAATGAGCCATAACAAGGTAACATGTGTTCGTGCACAATAACAAACATTCGCAACCCAGTTAATGTAAAATAAATACCCTTTGAAAAGAGAATGTGCACGCCATAAAAATAATTATTTTATATCATGTCAGAAATTAATTTATAACGGGTTCTATCCTACGATATAATTTTCTAATGAAATGTACACTACAAACGTGCACCTAAGACCCAAAGATTTGAATTTAATTTTGAGCCTTAAATCCTGCAATCCTTAATAAAATAAAAAATAAAATCTTTAAAATGGATAGCTTTTTGGTTTTCCTGAGGTTTTGTAAATACTTTTACAATAATACTTTTCGATCTTAGATTTAGAAAAATTATCAAACAAGTAATATGTGGGCCATAGTATTGAGAATGTATTTTCATGAATGCTAATTGGTGTAGTATTATTTGAAAAGTTCCTTTTATTGGGGAGAGAGATTTCCTAATGAAATAAAATTATCGATTGGATTCACCGTAGATCGAGACTTAAAAACTTCATAATTCTACCTTTTGTATCACTATTGATACCTACTTGTGGTATATAGTATTTTCACGATTGTTGATAGATTTTGTTAAAAAATTTTACATACTTAATTGGTCAGTTATAATCCCTTCAGTCAGGATTATCGACTTAGTTTCTCATCCCACCTATGTTGTGCTTGTTAAATTTTTAAATACAGTTTTAAAGTTGACTCCGAACGAAACATTTTTTTGAGAAACTTTTTATGGCAATTTTCTTTACTCTCAGAGTTTTTGTATTTTATATTGATGTCTGGCCTGGGGCTCGAATCCTAGCTTTACGTCTAATAAGCCAAAACACTACCTACTAGACAACGTAAAAAATTCAAATATTTTGATTTATATTAATTCATTATAATAAAACTATTTTGTATTATCATAGTTTATTATCACTTTTATGAAATTTACGTCAACATTTTTGACATGATGGATATTGCGTTATAATTTTTTCCGTAAAAATAAAACACTTCATATCGACTGGTTTTATTACTATCTAAATGGCAATAATTTGGCATCTAGCACCCTTAGTACAAAAATTAGAAAAATTGGTTTTCAACGTCATATGAGGTGAAAAAGTTTCCTGTAGCAATATAACATCGATTATGTAAATAACAAGGCTCCCTCTTGGATTCCTCCCTGATTTCCCGAATACGGGTTTCTAAAAGTACTTGAGTTTAAAACTGCCAACTCGATTTTGTGGATCATGAAATTTATAATGACCATAAAATTCAATTAGTTACTCAGTTACAGCGGCAACATTATTGGGATTCAGCTTTTATTGGCTTTCAGGTTATTTTTCGAAAAGGCATAATAGGTGTAAATTTATTATTATATCCGAGTAGCATATTATCAAAACGAATGATTCTGTTATCACATGCGTACATACGTAGTTGACTGAAATACTATTATGAAATAAAATATAGGACGAAATACTTTTTTATTATATTTATCTATAAGGTGAGATAAATATGAAAAGAGCAGTAAAAAAGCCCCTACAACATTTCAAAAACAGGTGCTAGCAATCATAGTGAAAATTGTAAGTATTTGCTCTTCCCAAATTACTAAAGTAGTACTATATTTGGCGTTATACATCCAATTGGAATGTTTATTGCTGCCAATGCCTTCCTCAGTTCATAAGACGAATTTCTGTTTTCTTCTTTGAGTCTTCAGCAGCAGGAATATTGTATAGATACATATATAAACGGCCATTACAACCTTTCATTGCAAACTGGAATGTAACTGACCTGAGGTTTGAACCTTGGTCTGACATCTAATAAGTTAACACGCTACATACTTGACTATGACTACTACCATCAATACCAAGGATATATCATGAACATAAAATTCAACCTTTTCACTTTTTTCTAACACTTATCCCTCAATTCCTTCTCAAATATCATGAATAATGTATTATTTTCGATAAAACTTCAAAAAAATCTTTGAAAACCAAAAAAAAAAAATAAAAATTACATAGACAACACCAAAGAATGGCTAGGAAAGTCGTATGTATCAAAAATGATACATAAGCCAGAATTCTGAAGTTTTTGATATTTTTCACTCCAGTTTGAAATTTTCGTTTTGTATTTGCTTTAAAACAATGATAATAATAATATTAACGACTAACAATACTAAAGACATCTAACTTTTTTAAAATTAATTAATTGAAATGTATTATCTTTGATACAAAGACCGACCTACCGTTAAAAATATTGTTACAATATTAACACTATACGAGAAAAGAAAAGAAATTTAATACACCCTGTTAAGTCTAGGTCTAGATTGTGAGTTTTGTTGAGTAGATCTCAAAAATTTTTTTTTATATTTCTCAAACCCTCCAAACTTTTTTTTATTTGACAAAAACAGCATTTTTTGATTTTACGCACAAATTACTGCATTACTCAAACATTTCTGACGTGATTTTCAATATTTTAAAGGGGAGAGATGGGGTTTTAAAACCGCATACATAAATCTATTATTTGGCTTCATATGCTATGAAATTTGATGAGGTAAACTTGGAAAATGGGAAGTTTTTCATATTTTTTCAAGTTTGGCCGTTCATAGTCACAAAGTTTACTTAAAAAATATGAAACAAGTGGTAACATTCTGAAAGTGCATTATCTTGTGAAGAGATTATGACTTTATTTGATCAAATCATGCAGACCGTAATTGCTACATAAAGAGTCTAACAGGAAAATTTTAATTTTCCAAGTTTGCCTCATGAAATCTCATAGCATATGAAACCAAATAATAGATTTATGTATGCGGTTTTAAAACCTCATCTCCCCCATTTTAAATATCGGGTCAGAAATATCTGAATAATTTAAAAATTTCTACAAATAAAATAAGTTTGGAGGTTTCGAGAAATATAAAAAAAAATTTTTGAGATCTACTTAACTAATAGACAGATTGGACAGATCATGCAGGCCGTAATTGCTATATAAAGAGTCTAACAGGAAAATTTTAATTTTCGAAGTTTGCCTCATGAAATCTCATAGCATATGAAACCAAATAATAGATTTATGTATGCGGTTTTAAAACCTCATCTCCCCCATTTTAAATATCGGGTCAGAAATATCTGAATAATTTAAAAATTTCTACAAATAAAATAAGTTTGGAGGTTTCGTGAAATATAAAAAAAATTTTTGGGATCTACTTAACTAAATAGACAGATTGGACAGATTGTAGTTACTCGGGTGTATTTTCACTGCCGCACCGTTTAATTTAATTTATTCTAAGGGTAATTTAAATATAATCTCCTTGGGCGTTAAGCCCTATTACACTGCTCACATTGCTTAGTAATATCTTTTTTCCATATCTTAACTCAGTCGTTTATGTTTGGAAGGTTCTGAAAATATTTAAATTTATCGTACAGAAAAATTGTAATAAAATAGGAGTTTTAATAATATAAGTTCATTCATTCACTGATCAAATTAGTTTGATGATTGGCAAGGCTCGGGCTGTACTGGTTTCGTGAAAAGATAGGCTAGGGAATTCATTGATCCTTATATAACAAGACTACTGTACATTCCACTTTTTAGACCTATTTTGGAGTATGCGTCTGTTATTTGAAATCTATACTATCGTTGTCATTATGATTCAATTGAGTATGTGGAGAAGCAGTTTTTATTATTCTGTTTACTTGGCTTAGGATGGGATTATGCCAATGGACTTCCGTCATATGAGGATAGAATAGCTTTGATGAAACTTCCAACTTTGGAACGTAGAAAGGCTGTTTTAGGGGTTTGTTTTGTTTTTAATCTGATTAAAGGTGATATCGATTCTGAGTTTTTGCTTTGTATCCTGAATTTCGGCATTCTAGCAAGATTTTCACGGCACTAAGATCCTCTTTCTTTAGATTTCTGTAGAACGAACTATGGATGTAATTTTCCTTTCCGTAGATTATTTAATGATTTCAACTTACATTTTGATTTTATTGATTTTAATTGTAAAACGCAGCTTATATGCAGGCATTAATTTATAAATTATTATATAAGAAATGTATTTTCGTTCTTGTCTTAGACACTTCCGTTTTATTGTTACCTTATTCAGCTTGTGATTAAGTTTTGTAGCTGTTTTATGTTCTCGTTGCCATGACTTTTCCCTCACCCGGCTACCGTCCGGACTGTAGTGTGTACGTGTCCCTACGTAATGGGGACGAGCCCTCCGCCGTAGGATGAGGGTAGGTTAGTGTGAGGCCACGGATGTTCGAAAAAATAGATATTAAATATGTATTTTAGTTATTCTGTAATAAAAATTGTATTTACAAAATTATTCGCGTTGTTGTTGCTAGTTTGCAAACATTTTGGAAAAGTTGACGCTACAAACTTTAAAGTAATTTTACTTAAACATTAATTAATTGTTCATTCTGAAATACATTACAAATCAAAATAAATGTTTATTTCACAAAAAAAAAATAATTTTCTTCAAATAAATAAATTTAAAAAAAAAATTGTTGTGTTTAAAATAGCAAATAAATTATCACTTTATTTTTCTTCACTTGACTATTATTTTTGCAATGGTTATCTCACAGTCAACGAAATTATTTAACTATAATCAGTGCCAATATTTTGACGAATTTCCGAATTGATTTCATAGGAGGACTATTCTATAAAAGTGTCTCGCAAAAACATTCAAAGCATTTGAAATTCGTTTTTTGGTTTCGGAGATCTTCGCCCAAGTTCATGTTCCAAAAATGTAACCTCAGAGTTATCCGGCGGTAGGTTTATGGGGATCCACAAATTTTCTTGAAATGTGAGATATAAAACTCTCTTCAAGCTAATTGTCTTAGGGTCTACAATTAAAAATCAGAAGTTCTAAATATTCTCTTTTATGCTATGAATACAATAAACGCAAGCACTGCAAGCATTATAATTCATACATCGCGTTTATAAAGCCTATATTTCGTGAACAACAGGCTGCAGACCCTTGCTTGGTGTAGTACTGCCTTTAAAATAATCACTTTCATATAAAGGCATGTACTTTATTTTTGGAATATTGCTGCGTTGGTTAGCATTGTGCTTATTGTGTTTATAGCTTTGCTAGATCGTGGTTGTTATACACAATGTCTTAATTTCAACAATTACTATATTCTAAACGAACCAGTGCGTATCAGTGTTATACGATATACACGCATAGTCAACAAAATATAACACTCATACGCATGGAGCAACTATGAATTCTATTGATATTGGTCATCAGAAATTTATATGCAATATTCAGGTTTACCGCAATACTTTCGTATTTGTTGTGGGTTAGAAACTATTTTTGCTGTAATAAAATATTTTGACTACCACTTTAATTCACATTTAAGCATAGTATTCATCGAAACTGAAAACGTAATAACTATTTACAGACAAAAACTTTAAGAAATTGTTTATGAAAGAAAATGTAGAAACATGTATACAATCGTTACCCTCTTAAAACTAAAAAAATAGCTTCAGGAGAATAAGTAATAAAAACTAAAAACAAATTTTAAAATAAAATTCACAAAAAAAAACAATATTAGCATAAAATTCAATAAAATTAAAAAATAAGAACGGAAGTGTCTAAAAGTCTTATAAAAGCAAAACGCAAAATTGGAAACTAAATTACTACACAACAGCCTTTGGAGCAGCAAATCCAACATAAAAATATGATGGTGGTCTAAATAAAAATGCTCCAAAAGCAACTGAAATTACCTATAAATACATTGAAACATGCAAAAGGGAAAGAAAAATTTAACAAAAAAGAAAATAATAAAATAAATGAAATACCAAAAAAAAAAAAAATATAAAAACACGGGAAATTGTGTACAAAAATAAAAGAAAAACTGTCCTAAATACCCCATGAAATATAATGTTACATACATATAAACCGCAACATAGCTTGGTACGATTTTAGAGCGTATAAAGATCGGTTTGTTTTTGGAAAGAATTTTTTTTTTATTAAAATCGGGTAATAAATTTCATGGTATTTACTTTTTACATTATTTATAATATGTCCAACAGAACTTCATTTGATCAGAACAATTTTAAATAAAATCTTTCTGACATAAAGACTCATTAAAATCGGTTTCCTATTATTCATGAGTTGCTGGTTTGTCCGCATAAATCAATAACCTCATCCATAGAATGCAACCTGAATACGCTAGATTGCATGAACGAAGGTGCCAGAGGAAAAGAACCTAAAGCAAACTTTGTGGCTTTAAAATCATTTACCCTGTTTATAAGGGCTTGTTATTGACACATTTTGTGATAAGATAATCAAGATCCATTAAGAATTCAAGCAAATTTTTGAACTTAAATTTCAATTGATGAAATGACATATACAGTCAAACTCGATTATAACGAACTCGTAATAAACGGGGTGAAGTCATAGAAGAAAATATAAAATACAAAGAATTTTTTTCATTTATTAAAAACAAAAAGTATTTTTTTATGAAAATCCAAAAATATATGTTAATTCTTTTATCTAGCAGTTGATTACAGATACTGAGTTAATTTAATGCTGACATATTTAATGAAAGTAAAGACTTCAAAGTAATTTCTGAGGGTACGTTATAAAAAAAGATAAAATGTATGAAATTTAATTGGTGGGACCATTTAAAATAGTTCCTTTTAACCGCGAATTTGTTATAAACGAGTTCATACTAAACGAAGTTTTTTGTATGTAAATTGTAAGTAAAATGTTGGGACTTGAAAATATGTACGCAATAACCAAGAATTCGTTATAAACGAGTTTGACTGTACTTATATTAAATTTGGGAAATAAGATGGGAAATGCTTGAGCAATTCAGAAATTTGTGCGTAAATTAAAAAAATGCTGTTTTTGTCAAATACAACAAGCTTGGAGGGTTTGAGAAATACAAAAACAGTATTTTTGAGATCTACTCAACTAACTGAATAACGTGGATTATGTAATTACTCACAGTGATGCCAACTTAGCCCTTTTAGCTCTATTTGAAGCACCATTAACGCGAAAAAAAATTTTTAGCCCTAAATTAAAAACGCGCATTTTTAGCGCATTGTTTAGTACTTTTTGCCCGTTTTTCCTTTAACTCTGTTTGTCGAATTGTAACCCAATGTGGCAAAACGTTTTTGTTTATTTCTTCTTTTCTTCTTTGTCATTTACATAAAATTAACAAAAGTAAATAGTAAATAAAATTAACACAAGCTTTGCTGAAAGTTTAAAATTGTATTTACCTAATAATTAGGCATAAAATTTGGGAGACAGGACCTTATTTTAAAAAATGGATAAAGTAAAGATGAAACTAAAGCCGTATGTATTTACTGCAACACGCAAATCGCCGCTAAACAATATGACCTGTTCAGACATTCAGAAAGGAAAAAGCATAAAAAAGCGTCCGAACCTTTGAACAACATTAATATGGTACAACCACAAATTCGTTTTACACCTGCAGTGGTACCCGTGGAAAAGAAATGTCAGGGTGCGCTATCATTATATACATCAATTCATTCACCATTTACTTCTATAAATCACTTGACAGAGAAAGTGATTTATGGAATGAAGAAGAGGATGACCAAGAAGTGCAAATCGCATTTAACAATGACCAACTTTGAAAGATTGTAATGTAAATTCTATTTGAAGCTAATCTAGTACCTTAATTCTATTGAATGAAAATTGATCTTAAAACCAATAATAATATCTATTAATAAATTGTTTTGTTTAAAAATTGTGGTATGGTCTTTAGCGCTTTTTTGAAAGAAATGAAATTTTATTGTACTAAAATTGTAATTTTTTCAATTGTGCATTTCCACTGTCGCACCGTGTAATAGAATAGCTCAGTATGTCTTTTGTTTTCCCCTTTGTTAAAAAAATAAAAAAAATTTTCCCGATTCAGAATTAGAATTTATTTGTTTTCTTATTTCAAAACAATTCCTATTCAATTCAAAAACTTCTTCTTTCTTTTCGTTCTCAATCTGCTGTGGTATATCCGGTTTTAAAAACATGAACACTCAGGGAAAATATGTTTTGTGTGGTTTAAAGAAAGAAAAACATGAAATTAAATATTCTAATTGGTTTTCGAAATAAATAGAAATTATATCCTTGACAAAAATTAAATAAAGACTTCATTATTTGAACATGATTTAATAATTGCCTTCGAATCTTGTGTTAAAAATCTACACAGAAATTAATTAAAATTTAATTTTAAACATGCTCTATAGAAGTTGTTAATTCTTAAAGAGGTCTGCGTTAGATCATCTAACTTAAAATCAGTTGCCTTCATGTAGAACTTTATAAGATGATGGAACATGAAGTGTCGGATATTTTGATCATAACTTAATTAATTAATGCGACAGAAAATTGTTCAGACAATTTTTGTTTAAACGAAAGATAAGTTAGAAGGAAAGTAGCCCAACTTCATAACAACATAATAGTTGCAGGAGAATCTGCAAGTGTACATAGTGAAGGAGATATAAATTTCCCATTTCAATTAAAACATTTAATTGATGGCGGGACTGAGCAAGGTTTTAATGTTGACTGATTGTGTATAAGAGAACATACACTGGCGATTTTAAAATTACAACTTGCGAGCCTTTTTGATGGAAGTGTTGCTGGAGATTTTAGGGTGAAGTCTTTGTAGTGTAGAACACCAACGGCAATAATACTTTGGTGTTAAAAAGACGAGCTGCCTAACATTCACATGTTTCACAAATTTTTCAAGAATAC
Source organism: Sarcophaga peregrina (assembly GCA_014635995.1). Taxonomy (NCBI): domain Eukaryota; kingdom Metazoa; phylum Arthropoda; class Insecta; order Diptera; family Sarcophagidae; genus Sarcophaga; species Sarcophaga peregrina. The sequence goes on along the minus strand of CM025792.1, from coordinate 38,031,141 downwards.
CTTTTGTCAAGAAATTGATAAATAATGCAAAATTAATAATTTATCACCGATAAACTATTTAGAAAATAATTGCTTCAGTCACTATATCAAAAGACGAATACAACATCTCTGACTAAACAACTGAAGATGGAAATGTCGGAAACCAAGAATGATAAACTAAGGATACGCCTTGCGCATGATTTCCCGTTAGATGACGTAGTTGGGCTATTTTAAAGGTTTCCAAGTCTTTTTCGTATGTAAAAATTAACATGTCTTCCGAAAAATATGTGCACTACGTGAAAGTAGTTGGCAGCCCTGTAATATAATTTACATTATCATTAGTTAATAGGAACACAATTTGCGTGACGTCATTGATTCAACATGCGCAGAAAGTTTTAATTTTGTATGCGTGATGGCGTAATCTTTAGTTTATCATTCTTGATCGGAACTACAAACAAATAAATTTTTCACTTAGCTTACTTAGTAACAGTATCTGGCACAGAAAATTGTTGGTGTTCTGGCTTGGACGTTGAATTACTAACTTAGAGCTCTTTCTTGAAAAACAAAGAAAAAAACTTTTAATATATCGGATTTTATAGAGACAATTTACATTGGAAAATTCAATTTGGCACAGCTGTCTGAAACTTTTGGCAGAGAGTAAACTGCGTTATGGATTTTATACGAAATTGAATAGAGTGCAGAGAGTTAAATTGTAGGTACAAAGAGAAAAATTAATCTTATTACAGAAGCAAATTGATATTTTTTTGTAACCGAGATAAAAAACATCGGTGATGAATTAAAAAAACTAGTAAAAAAAATTCATTCATTTATTCGGCCAACGAAAAACTGCACGATGATGTCGATTTTGACAAAAAAAATATCATCTTTTCGGATGAAGGTCATTTTCACATTTGTGGGTACGTTAATATACAAAGTTTACATATTTGCGGCTCCGAAAATCCAAACGTGGTCTTACAGAAGCTAAAGCACCCATTACAAGTGACTGTTTAATGCGGCTTGTGGTCGGAGGCATCATTGGCCCATATTTATTTGAAAATTAGAGGACGGAACCATTACGGTCAATGGAGACACCTATCGCGCAATGATAACCGATTTTTTTGCTCTCGCTATTTTGGGTATTGATGTTTAGTTTCAAGAAGATAGTGCAACTTGTCACACATCTCATGTTACAATCGATTTATTGCGTCAAACGTTTGATAGTCGTTTAATTTGCTGAAATGGTGATGTCACATACGCGCCACGAAGCTGTGATTTGACACCGTTGGAGTATTTTCTGTAATGTATCGTTAAGGAAAATAAATAGATAATAGGCAACCTGAACTCTACGCCACAGTTTACACCATTACGGGTTAATAATAATAATATTTCTATTGGACTCAACATAAATTACTTAGCAAGGCTAAGCATTTCAAGTCTGCAATAATTATAACTTTGAATGAATTATAAATTTTTCTTTTTAATACTATTTGTTATGTTAATTTGTACTTTATAAATCTTAAACCTACTTCAGGTATTCCTATTCCTACCAAAGGGGTCAAATGAATGCTTGCAGTATTTAAGGTAGCTTACAGTACATATATATCTCGGTAAAAAAAAATTAACAAGAGAGAAGTAAATCTTGAAAAGCAAATGGACGATGTGATAATGTTATTTTCAAGAAATTCTGACCTGTCCATGGTAGGTTTAGTATTAAATACGATGATATCTTTTTATACTATATTTACACCAGAATAAATAAATTCAATGAAAGCAAATAAATAATAAAAGTGTTCTGTATCGATCATTTGAAGATCGACAATTGTTATGCTATGACCCCATACACTCAAAGAGGTGTAAAAAATTGGTCCGATCGAATAAGGCAATGAGGCACTTTTAACTGAAACAACAGCACTTCAAAGCAAAAAGTAAACTTGGAAAATTTTGAAACCGTTTTTGTTTTATTGTATTTTTAAATTTAAACTTTTAAATGCCCCACCCTTTATTTCTCATATGAAAGATATAAAGAAATTCGTGCTTTTTATTTTGAAAAGATCACGACTAGAATGCATACGTGTATCCCTTGCATTATTTGATAGTAAAAAAATACAAAAAACTATTACAAAATATAAAGAATGTTTTGCGAAGCAATAAAATGTCGTGTCGTTAATGTGTTGATCATGCAATTAAGACTAAAAGAAGTTGATAGCCACCGATCTGTAATACTCGCCTTTGAGCGCGATGATCTGGCAAACATTGTGGTTAAAGAAATAAGGACCGATTACGTCGCTAGCCCAAAATTTTCATCAAGCAGCGACTTTGTGAATTGGTATCGTCCACAATGATTAATAAAAAAATTCAAAAAAAAAAATAATTAACTATATGGTAACTGACTGATATTCGTTAGGAAAATATAAAAAAAAAATTTTAAAATTTCATAGTCAAATTGTATGTGATCTAATTAAACTCAAGTCTTCTAATTGATGACATACATTATGGTAATAAAATCAGAAGACCTTAGTATTAAATTCTGATTGATCACAAACATTCAAACATAAATGCACCTCATTTAATTATGTTCATTCTAAAAGTACTCATTGTACGTACTTTATATTCCATGTTGAAGTTCTATAAATTTTTTAATGAGTTTTAGTTTATACAAGCAAATCTATCTATATACATACATATATAAAAATGAACGTGTGTTTATTTGTTTGTGGGTTTGTTTGAAGTCTATAGACGGTTAAACGACTGGACCGATTTTCTTGAAATTTTAGCTGTACTTTCCTATATGTCTGGAAGGAACTGTAGGCTATATTGTATTATTTTAAAATTTCAAGTATGCGTGGTGCTAATATCACATATCTCGTAAACTGCAACAGCTGAAGTCCTCAAATTTTGAATGAATGCTTATTTATATGTACTTTATAGAACCGTAAACTAAGCATTCGATCATGTTATGATCTTTGGAAGAGTTATTGCGCATGAGCCGAGGTAGGTGGCGCCAGAGCAAATTACTTAAAATTAATTAAATCTTAAACTGTGCATTTTATAATGTTATGATCTTTAGCAAAGTTGTTGTACATGAGCCTACGAAGATTTCTAAGTTGGTATGACCAAGTTCCAATAGGTTCGGTGGCTCCACCTATTGGAAATTCACTCAAACAAATTAAATCTTAAACAGTACATTCTTTAACAAAGTTGTTACGTATGAGTCGATGGAGAGTGGTCCGATTGATGGTGTCACCGAAAATTATTCAAAATGAATGACAAGCAATTGGTCGACCTACACTCCAAGTACGGAAGAAAAGAGCATTACCAGCCTCAGAATCAGACGAGCACTGTGACTGCAAAATGTTCTAGTATATGCCGCTGAGACCCGATCGAATGAACCACTTGAACAATGAGAAGTGAGATTAGAAACTGATCGAATGCGTACTACTCAGGCCCGTTCATCTGTATCATTAGGACAACGGAAAACAATATCAATAAAATGTTTCAAAATGAATTGGACATTTGTGTAATGCCTTCCCTTCAAATATATTTTAGTTGGGTGCGCAGCAACAAGTGCAGGGTACAGCTAGTAATATATAAGGCTCAAAAGTATATTTACGCCATTGAAACATAAAAGGTAAAAATATCTGAGACGAGTGTAGATGATATAATTTTGATGGCTATCGTCAAATTTGGAAAACTTTCCGGGACGACAATCGTAGGGCCATCGACATTTTAAATGATCGGTGTGTGAAAGTGAGTCTGAGTATTAATCACAATAAAGGAAATTTTAGAAAAAAGAAAACTTTCTAAATGGAAGAATATTCGTTCCTAAAAACATGAAAAAAATTGCTTCTCATATTACTTATCTCGCATAAACGGACAACCACCGTTAGCTAGTTTTGTGAGTTATAGAAGATGTCCCCTTAAACGGGCGTTACATTTAATTAGTTCAACATTTGCTACTGAATTTTCCAACATATGAAACACCGACTACTAATGAAGGTTTAATATTTTTAAATTTACTTTACACATGCTAATGTAACTAATAAATTTATGCTGAATTTAGTATTATCTCAACATAGTCAACTGATATATTTGTAGTGATGGTAAGAAGAAATGGGCATCCCCTAAAAAACGCCGTGTCTTGCCTTATTTACAGAATGTTGTTTATTTACAGAATTGTTGTGAATATTGTTGTTTATGTGGCGGACGAACGTAATTTCACCCGTCAGAGTCAAATAAGTTAAACTTTGATCCGTCGCTCCAAAAAACTTCAGCCCACTGATCTTTTGTCCAATGCAGATACCGTCTAACAAAGTCAAGCTGCTTTTTCTTATTAACTTGGCTTCGTGGTTGGTCTTCTAGCTAATAAATTTGCCTCTCTTAATCGGTTTCTAGCTGTGTGGACGCCAATAGTACTTTTACTATTTCTATCATTTGATGGTCTTTACGAGCAATAGATTTACGAGGTCAACTACTTCCTAGTTCCTAGTTATTTTTTTAACGCTGTTGTGATGTAATCCGACAACACGTTGTTTTGTTGATATTAAATTGATAAGCCTTCATTCATTGATTTGCGTTCTTCTTCCCTTATAATACCGAATTTCCTGTTGGCAGCTGTTTCTATTTTAAAATTCACAATTTGCACATTTTTCATTAAACTTTTATTTTAATTACTTTAGTTGATCTACTTTTGCCTTTAACACATTTCGTTCCATTATTTTTCTTGCTAAATTTGTTCTCTTTTTTATAAATCTAATAAAAATTGAGTAGAAAGAGAAGCAAACAACGCTTACTGATGCTTTTAATAAAATTTAAAAATTAACGAATAAAAAAACAAAAATTGGAGTAGAATTGGATCCGTTATAAGTTTCGAGCCTCGATTTAATATCATATGATATGGAGTTGCATTTTTTTTTTTTTTCGTTATGTGGTTTATATTTTAATTTTTTTACATTTTAGTTTGGCAATGGAATTTGATGTCTTACAAAAACGTTGTGACGTCGTCAGGTCAAGGGAGAACCCTTTTGACGGAGATAACAAAATTTGCCATTAATGGCATGTGATAAGGAATTTTCATCGTTATCGAGGAGAGCTCGCTTATTGGAGGTTTCACTGTATTATATTTAATTCGTTAAAATTTTAATCTTATTTTTTTAATATTACAGTCGGGGGTTTAGGTTGACGACAACTTTAACCTTTTATTTTTTCTTCTTATAATTAGCAAATACTTTATTAAATTATACTTTATTAAATATTAAAGTTGCCGGATCGAAATTTAGCGAACAATTTTCCAAACACATCGATCAATCACCTTCTGCAGTAAAACAGTAACAGCTCAACCTAAATTACGGCGTAAAGCGCAACGTAGCTTTTACGCTGTAATAAGCCACCTAAATAAAAGCCTCAACGTTGTACCAAGAACAGTAGTGTTAACTTACCATGTTAAATAAAAATCACCAAATATAAAAAATAGAGATAAAATAGAGATAAAATCGCAAAATTGGACTGAAAGCAGCTAACATGTCATTACTTAACAATGACAAACTTGTTTTGCAACAAACTTCACTTCTTTCGCTCTGTCCAAATTGGATTTTGCAAATTGCAATTGCAAAGCATTAACGCCGCTCACCTATGGTTGGTCTCATGCATTTTATATGGGCATGAGAAATTTTGACATTTATTTTGCGCTTTACGCCGTAATTTAGGTTGGGCTGTAAGATACATATGTCGAAAATACTGCTTATCGCTCTCTATATTTAAAAGGGCGCCACCCAAACACTAGTGCGTAGAATTAATTGGAATTTTTCACATACAAGCCTTACTATATAAGCTCTTCAAACACAAAAAAATTAGAATTAAATCCTCTGTCAGGAAATTACTTTCCGAACAACCTAATATTTAAGCTTTAAAAACAATATCTCTTCTCAATGTAAAAATCTTTACAAGTTTTTTGGAAAACTATTTCCAATCGAAATATTGTGATTTTATTCCATATTGAAGAATATTTCATATGACAAAGACATCAAAATTGCAGTTGGTTGGTTTTTTTTTTACATTGAAACCAATTTTATTCACTACAACTTTATTTCTGTTTGCTTTTAATTTTAAATTGTAGCGTTACAAATATATAAACAACAACAATGTAACAGTAAAGCAACTGTCATAACATTTTCCCCAATAGAGTCATCATATATTATAAATTCTCTTGTTTAAGTCACCCATTGTCTTGGACAAAACGTAAAACGCAAACATTTACATGCACACATGCATACATATTTACACCAACCCGAGAAGAAAAAAAAAATAATAAAAAATACAAATAACTCCTGTTCCCATCCTCGTTAACTACGGTACTATTTGGTTCTCTTCTTTGCAATATCATATGTGCGAAAGAACTGATACGATGTAAACAAAACATTTGTTTTAAAACAAATAAATAAAGAGCTGGCCATGCCAGAAACAAAAGCAACCGCTTTTACAACAGCCACATATAGGTACTCGTACATATTTTTGTGTAGAAAATTGTGCAAAAGTTTTATGAAAAGAACACAAACAAAAAAATTATTTGAATATACAAACAAGCAATACCAACATTCGATGACAAACACAATAAAAAAGTTTTCAAGTTTTTTAAAGGACATTGCCAGTGCTGTATCATATGAAAAATGGAAAATTTACAAGAAGCGAGAAAAGCTTTTCCATGTTAACAAATCTCTATTCTCATATGCATACAAGCATACATGCATTGAAATGTGCAATTATTACATACTTATCAATATAAATGCCTCGCTTACAGCACAAATGAGCACAGGAAAGTTGATTTTTTTAACTTACTTTACCTGTTATCAGGAAATCAACTTGTATACATACATACGTCATAGGGATGCTAATCGGGAAATCTCGAATCTCAAAAACCCGGGATTTTCGGGATTTACAAATTAACGAATCCCGGGATTTTTAAGAACTTGTTCCGGGATTTTTCGGGACTTTCGCGATTGTGAATTCATATGTATTTTGATCCTACACAAGGTCCTGAAAAAAAATTCTATATCACTTGACTTCAATAACAGATTGTCAGATGAGGAAAACTTCACTTCCATTGATAAAAACTTATTTGATGCCATCGAAGAATGCAAAAGCTCTATAAAACGAATTAATAGGGTAACTGATTTAGATACTCAACTGTACAAAGAAATAGATTTATTTACATCAGGAGGTAGTAGCGCTGAATATTTACATTCTGCATACTGCTATTTCGGAACTATTTTACCAACAAATGTTGATTGCGAGAAGTATTTTTCAACGACAACAAAATTCGTTCAAGGCTATCAGAGCACATGTTAGATGGCTTAATCTTTTTGTTGGAATCCGAATATTTTCTTAGAACTAATTCATTTGCATATGCCTTTATAATTTTTATTTTTTGTTAATTTACGCTTTTATGTTACTTTTTGTGTTGCTGTATTAATAATCCTGGGATTTTTATAAATCGATCCCGTTTGGCATCTCTAATGCGTAAGTATCATTGAATATGGATCAGATCATCGATGTTTAAATCGGATGAACCTGCGAGCGGTAGACTCTAAAACTCATTTTTACCTATATGCAAAAAAGTGTTTGAAAGCTTATAAGAATCAATCAAACAATTTATAGGGAATGCTTAAAGCATGACAAAATGCCAATCGTAATCGGTTTCCTAATTGAATTAGATTTTTTCGGCATACCGTCGCCGTAGTTTAGTAGGTTAAAACTTGGCTCAGACGTCTCGTATAAAACGAAATACGAAAAATAAACATTTTTTTTTGCCGACCTTCTCTCAACTGTCAAAACCCCTGTTTGCAAATAAAATTGTCGTGAAAAGTTTCTCAAATCAGTAGCTAGGACTCACAATACATCAGGAAAACTTCAATTGTAGTCCTTGTAGATTTTATGGTTAAGATACAAGACCTAAGCAAAGACATAAAAGTGACAATAATAAAAAGAATAGACGAAAAGTAGAAGAAATTCAGAGCAAAACGTTTTATCTGCGCATAGATCGTTCATTCGCTACTAAGAAATTGTAAACAAGCCACTCCCTAAACGTGTCTGGAATGTGTAATATATCTATCCCTGCTTAGATAGTGCAGCTTCTTTTGATTTGAATGGTAAGAAAGAAAACGTCAAGAACAATTTTAACAATACAATTCGATAGGCAAACACAAACTTATGGCAGTAATTATAGAAGGACTCAAATGACGTAGCAACGACCGAATCATTATGTTTATTGCATAAAGGAAGCAACTGAGTATGCCTTACTTAATCAGAAACCTATAAAACATTGGATGATGGAAGATGACTTCGGAAATAACTTGGTGTAGAGGGATGGCGTTCTGTTGGAACTATATTTTAAGCCAAGGTAAAATGCATGTGGAATAGAATGGGAGAAAGCAATGCCGTTACATGTACATTTGGATGGAAAAATACTACTTTAAAAAGTAAGCGAGAGGAATTGGATTGTGGAAATTTCAAAATACTTATTGGAATACCGGTCAGCTACACATACTTCAACATTAAAAACATAAGTAAATATTTTCTTCGGAAATTGGAGAAGGTTCTTCGCTGATTAATTATATGGTTTAATGCACACTATATTATGCATAATAATATTTTCGTCAATTAGACGCATTTATTTAATATTTTAGATGTCAGGGGAATTTTTCCTCCAAATTAAAGTAATCAGAGTAAAACTGATATATTTTAATTCGCCTCATTTAAACAAACTTTTTGTCTAAATTTATTTGGTATGATTTTGTCTCGATGAAGAAAAATTAAGAGTATAATCCAATCAAATATTTAAGTACGTAATATGTGGTGGTATGCGATGGCACTGGGTGTGGATAGTTTGGAATTTATTGAAAAAATAATGAATAAAACTGAGTATTTAAACACCCTAAAAAACAAATTCACCTAAAGTGCGGAAGAGTTGAGAATTGGGAATGGTTACTACCTTCAACAACTCAATGAGCAATCAATTATACTAATGTGAAGCTCCCCCAAGTTTAACACTCTTGCACAAAGCACTGGTGTGTCTCTAACAGAGTATTTAGAAGATCAAATCGAAGAACGATTTAAAATAAAATCCATTGTAAATTATTCAATATAATTTGTAATTGTATTGTAATTAATAAATATTTATGAATAAAATGATCTCTCCTATTTTTTATTTCCACAATAAATTCCAAGGTGCATTCGCTTGCTGCCTACACACATGCCTACAGCAATGTAGTTAATAAAATGAATATCATACATACATACATAATTGGCCATTACAACCCTTTAGTCACGATTACGACCTAGCTTCTCACACCACTTATGTTGTGTGCGTTAATTTTATACATGAGTGGCGGGACCTACAGTTTAAAGTCGACTCCGAACGACAGATTTTTGAGAAGCTTATCATGGCAATTTTTACTCTCAGAGTCTTTGCCAGAAATCTGCTGAGAGGAAGTCGCCGAAGAAATATTTTTCGTTTTGATGTCTGACGTGGTATTCGAACCCTGACCTTCTCCTGACATCTATGGTGAAATGGTTGGTCTTTACATCCCTTAATTGTGTGCCATTATACTCATTTGAGTCTTTCAAAAATGCAAGTGAAAAGGTGAAAGCAATAAACATATTACAAAATGAATATCAGAGACATCAATTATTTTTACATTGAAATTTCTAAAACAAATAGGAATAAAACTTCAAGTCCAGCAGTAAAGTCTAAAAGCAACTAAATACATCGGTTTTATCGAATTTTCTGTTGAAAAGAGTTGTCAAAAAAATCATAAACGTTTGAAAGTACACGATAAATTTTAATTCTTTTATTCACACTTAAAAAAAAAGTTGAACCTTAACTTTCTTTACCTATCACATGGGAGTGAGGAGATGAATAAAAAAAAGATTTATAAAAAAGGGTGTTTCTTTTAATTTTAAAATAAAAACATGGATTTTAAAAACAACATATTCTGATTAAGTATGAACGTCAAAGGACCACCGCGGCTCTGACGACGGATCATTACTTTTTTTGTTAAATTTTCTGGAAATATGACGATGACTCACATATGATGCGTTCAATATTGTATTTGTCTCCAAGAATTTTTTGTTTATTATGTCCCTGCATGTATTATGTATGTTCCATCTCAGTGCCTACTACATCGATAATCTGAGTATAGTTAATGCTATCTGTGGTATCACAATATGTCCCATAGAGCCTAAGTGCGTCCATCGAATTCTTTTGGGATGACGGCCGCATATACTTATCTGCCTATGTTCCTGTAGTGGACACCATTCACAGCCACGGAAATTTCGACCTTATCTTCAAAAATGCAAATCAATCCGCATGACCAAAATCCACACCAGACAGTTGAACCCCGAGTTTCCATTTGCTTCGCATACATTCTGTGGGGTTTTCTGAGGCAGAAATTCAACAATTTTGTGTATTCACTTAGCCAATTAGATGGTAATATGTTTCATAGGAGAATAGAACTATTTGTGAGCAGTTTTAGTACAACATTCTAAATAAGTTGTCACAATTATGTTGCGCTTCATTTATAGTGATGAGAATAAACGTAAGAGCCAACAGTCAAAAACTCAGAATTACTAATTGCACAAAATAAAAGACACATAATTGAAAAAGGCTGCCATTACTGAGTCACCATTTATTTGTTCTTCTGTTTTTATATATTGTTACGAAAATGGAAATGGTGTTCCATCATTAGAATGATAAACAAAAGCTACAAAAACAATGGATTTACATGATCAACAAATAAAAAAAAATATAGCAACAACATAAGTATAAAGAAAGGATAAAAAAGTCAACCAGCAGGCAAACGTAAACAAAATATACAAACAACTATAGCATAAACAAAATGTTGACATTTACTCAGATTTCACGAAGGCTATAAAGATCAATCGAACAATTATTATTGTTGACGCAAACGAACGTAAAACAGAATAAAAAGCAAAGCAATTGTTGTTGCTTACATCAAGTTTTGAACAGTGGCACTCAGAATTGTGCGAATAATAAAGAAATTAATTAAAACGGAACACAAATTTATTTTTATATTTATTACAATCTACGAATTCATATTTGAAAGGTTTTTAAAAGGCAAAACCGTAACAATTTTTTAATAAGATAATCTTAGAAATTTTCATGTTTCTAAATACTTACTAACACATTCAACTCAGGGTCAATGGTTAGTATAGACACCTGAGCTAAATTTTACACTTAATCGACGTCATTAGTTATGACAACAAGTGTTTAATACCATATGAGAAGGGTAAAATAATAATTGTAGTAATTTGAGGTTGAATAAAAAATATCACCTAAATGAACACTCACCATATGCGTCATTGGATTGTTCTGTCCTTGTCCATCGTCTTCCTTATATGTATTTTGCTTATTTCCAAATGCCTACTATAACGACATGAAATACAGTGACGAGCAGAGGTGAGTGCATGTTCACAATACTGAGTTTCGTCATCCACAAAAACAAAACCATGCAAGCAAATACAAAAAAAAAAATTAATTTTAATTCTTCATTTTATTCTTAACAAATAGCAATAAAAAACAATAATTAATGAAATGAATTCAATGAGTTTGAATGAAAAAACGAAAATAACCCACATAAACTCAATTTTGCACGTTTCAAGAAAATTCAAGAAACTAGCCCAATTTCAATATTTGGTCCATAGAAAGTTATTAGAAATAGCTTGATTTACGTGGTTTGAGATGCTTTCTACCAAATGATCAATAAGATCTTTCGGAATTCGATGCCATTTCGCATTTATATGATCCCAAAGTTTGACAATGCCTGTTGAGGCTGTTTCGTGCTGTCCGAGCCGGATTTTCACGAATGGCCAAAAATTTTTAATCGGATTGAGGTCTGAACTTTGTGCGGATATTCCAGCAATTGAAAATTTTGTTTCCCATCCCATATCTTTACAATTTTTGCTGTGTGCTTCGGATCACCATCCTGTTGGAAAATAAATTCTTATTCGGGATAAGCACATTTGTCCATAAAATTCGGAAGATGGGCTTGCAGAATCTTTAGATAGTCTTTTTTCACCTAATACCATCTACTAAATGTAGAGGGCCAACATGCCACCATATTAAGCATCCCCAAACCAAAATATTTTCATCGCTGTTTTTAACAGTTTGCTTCACATGGTTCCTTTGAACACGTTCCCTGGATCTGCGCTAGCAGAACTGCTTTCCATGTGATTGGAAACGTGTTATCTAGTCTGATGAGTCCAAATGTAAACACTTTCAGTAAGATGGAAAACAGTTCTGCTAGCGCAGATCCAGGGAACGTGTTCAAAGGAACCATGTGAAGCAAACTGTTAAAAACAGCGTGAGGCACAAATGAAATGGAATAAACAAATGGACAATATTTAAAAAAAATTGTTTGATATAGAATCGTGCTGGATGCATTTTTTAGTTAATTATATTCATACAGACAATTACCTGTAGAATTAAAAAAAGAAATGTTTTAAAAAAATTATTAGTAACTACCTAGTCTACTTTGTTCAGTTCGTTGAGTAGAACCCAAAAATACCTTTTTTTATACTTCTCGAACCCTCTAAACTTGTTTTGTTTGACAAAAACTGTTTTTCTTGACTTTACGTACAAATTTCTAGATTACTCAAGCATTTCTAACCCTGTTTCCAAACATTAAATCTTGTTGGAAAGGGGAGAGATGGACCTTTAAAACGGTTTACATATATCTATTGTTCGACTTAATAATCTATGAGATTTGATAAGGTAAACGTGGAAAATTCGAATTCTTTCATATTTTTTCATGTTTGTCTATTCATAGCAGCAAACTTTAATAAAAAAAAAAACTATAGGATAAGTGATAACATTCTTGAAGTATATTCTCTTGTGAAGGGATTGAGTCATCTTCTGATCAAATCGGACAGAAATGACCGTATTTATTTAAAGAGCCTAATAGCCGAGTGATATTTATTATATTGTATGTCATCTCATCAAATTAACTTTAAGTTCAAAAATTTTCAGAATTTTTGATGGATCTTGATAGTTTATCACAAAATGTGTCAATTTCACGTTTGAGCGGTAATCAGAAGTTGGTCTATGTTTGCGCAAAGGGAAATAATAATATTTGAAAAAAACATGATTGGAAACGTGTTATCTAGTCTGATGAGTCCAAATGTAACCACTTTCAGTAAGATGGAAAACAGTTCTGCTAGCGCAGATCCAGGGAACGTGTTCAAAGGAACCATGTGAAGCAAACTGTTAAAAACAGCGATGAAAATATTTTGGTTTGGGGATGCTTAATATGGTGGCATGTTGGCCCTCTACATTTAGTAGATTGTATTAGGTGAAAAAAGACTATCTAAAGATTCTGCAAGCCCATTTTCCGAATTTTATGGACAAATGTGCTTATCCCGAATAAGAATTTATTTTCCAACAGGATGGTGATCCGAAGCACACAGCAAAAATTGTAAAGATATGGGATGGGAAACAAAATTTTCAATTGCTGGAATATCCGCACAAAGTTCAGACCTCAATCCGATTAAAAATTTTTGGCCATTCGTGAAAATCCGGCTCGGACAGCACGAAACAGCCTCAACAGGCATTGTCAAACTTTGGGATCGTATAAATGCGAAATGGCATCGAATTCCGAAAGATCTTATTGATCATTTGGTAGAAAGCATCTCAAACCACGTAAATCAAGCTATTTCTAATAACTTTCTATGGACCAAATATTGAAATTGGGCTAGTTTCTTGAATTTTCTTGAAACGTGCAAAATTGAGTTTATGTGGGTTATTTTCGTTTTTTCATTCAAACTCATTGAATTCATTTCATTAATTATTGTTTTTTATTGCTATTTGTTAAGAATAAAATGAAGAATTAAAATTAATTTTTTTTTTTTTGTATTTGCTTGCATGGTTTTGTTTTTGTGGATGACGAAACTCAGTATTGTGAACATGCACTCACCTCTGCTCGTCACTGTATGTTGTGAAAACTAATAGCTTTGATAGTTTATCACAATTTGTTAAAATAAGTAAATTTATTGAATTTTAAATAAAGAAATGTTGAGAATAATAATCTAATTTACCCCATAATTTAACATTAAGAGTTTAAATAAATTTATCAAACGATTGCCTTACTCTAGTAAGTAGTGTGTTGGGTTATTAGACGCAAGGCCTCAGTTTCAAAACAGACATCTCCAACTAAACAAAATATGAAAGTACAATTTCAACGGATTTCTGACAAAAACTCTTAGAAGTAAATAATACTTGCCATTAAAAGATTCAAAAGATTCTATCGTTCGGAGACGACTTTTAACTGTAGATCTCGCCACTTACAAAATTAAACATAAAACATCTGTGAAAGTGGTGTGCGAAGCTTGGTCGTAATCCGGTTGTAATGGCCAATTATGTATGTATGTAAATTTGTTTCAATTTATTTTAAAATTACAAAATTTTTATCACATTTACCTTCTTCTTTCAACGATATATCCGATGTATTAAACTTTATGAATTCTGCCAACAAATCTTTTTTAATGTAATCATTTCGAAGAGAAATGAACAAACTGAATATAACATCAACAATGTATCGTAACTTATCAAAATAAAATACATACGTGGAACAGATACAGACATGCAGTGATGTGTAATAAAGGCACCAAGACATTTGACAATTGGATATTTGGATATTTGATAAAAAAAACAAGTAAAAGGAAAAATTTGTTGCTTATATACCACACAAACAAATTTTTAATAAATAAACTTAAAATTTAAATTTACATCCATTTTTTCCAAAGCGTTATAAAAATTAGTAAACATTTACGTTAATTTTAGATATAATGTTAATCTAGAGGTGTTAATATAATTTAAAGGCTCCGTTGATGTTTAAAACTAGTAGACATCGTCTAAACATATTATATGTATGATCTACAAGATATCATACCACGCACACTAAACTTATTACCAAAGATTATTTGATATTTTTTTTAATATATAAAACAGCAGTCAGGGGATGACTCCTACTCATGCAGTGCATTGTGCAGGTTTTGGAAAGGTGGAAGACGCGAACGGTAAGGAAACGAGTTGCTGCTGGTGACTATAAAATGGCCAGTGCTATACCTTCACCATTAGACAGTCTACAGCAATCGTCCCCAAGACACCACTTACGTTGTGTGTGTTAATTTTATGCAGAAGTGGCGGGACCTACGGTTTAAAGTCGACTCTGAATGACAGATTTTTGAGAAACAAGCAGAGAAAGAGAAGAAATCGCCGAAAAAATAATTTTTGTATTTTTATTATTTTTGATGACTGGCCTGGAACTCGAAGCACGGCGACCCTCTGATTGTTATTTTTTTCTATATTCCACAAGTTTAATGCACTTTTCAGTATGTTTATGTTTATTATCCTGCTGTAGCACGCATCGAAATGACATTTTTTTATTCCACATAATGTAACATAAAACTGAAAAATGTCTTCTACACGATATTAAGACGTAAAGCCATAACAAGAAAGTCACCTAAAATTAAAAATATTACTACCACCATGCTTTATTGACTTTCATATCAAATCTTTATGTTTCACAGTAGTGTTCTTATTATTTTATACAATACTGTATAACATAGGTACGGTCTCATTGTTGTACATTACAATGTGTGATTGCGAGATAAATATTATAAAATTTTATTATTGAATTGACACAATAAATAAAACTTTTTATAACTTTTGTAAAAGGCACAAATGAAATGGAATAAACAAATGGACAATATTTAAAAAAAAAATTGTTTGATATAGAATCGTGCTGGATGCATTTTTTAGTTAATTATATTCATACAGACAATTACCTGTAGAATTAAAAAAAGAAATGTTTTAAAAAAATTATTAGTAACTACCTAGTCTACTTTGTTCAGTTCGTTGAGTAGAACTCAAAAATACCTTTTTTTATACTTCTCGAACCCTCTAAACTTGTTTTGTTTGACAAAAACTGTTTTTCTTGACTTTACGTACAAATTTCTAGATTACTCAAGCATTTCTAACCCTGTTTCCAAACATTAAATCTTGTTGGAAAGGGGAGAGATGGACCTTTAAAACGGTTTACATATATCTATTGTTCGACTTAATAATCTATGAGATTTGATAAGGTAAACGTGGAAAATTCGAATTCTTTCATATTTTTTCATGTTTGTCCATTCATAGCAGCAAATTTTAATAAAAAAAAAAACTATAGGATAAGTGATAACATTCTTGAAGTATATTCTCTTGTGAAGGGATTGAGTCATCTTCTGATCAAATCGGACAGAAATGACCGTATTTATTTAAAGAGCCTAATAGCCGAGTGATATTTATTATATTGTATGTCATCTCATCAAATTAACTTTAAGTTCAAAAATTTTCAGAATTTTTGATGGATCTTGATAGTTTATCACAAAATGTGTCAATTTCACGTTTGAGCGGTAATCAGAAGTTGGTCTATGTTTGCGCAAAGGGAAATAATAATATTTGAAAAAAACATGAACGTTAGTCGACACTTTTTGTCAAACAAAAAAGTTTGTAGGGTTCGAGAAATATAAAAAAAATATTTTTGAGATCTACTCAATAAAACTCACAACCTACACTATTTCCTTAGCCGGGTGTATTTAATTTTTATTATTTTGTCCCGTAGTGTATCAGTATGATGACAATAGACACCGACGTATGTTCGCTGAAAAGGCTTTGGGGCAGTTAGCAGCTGCCTCTAATTTTCACCTAATAATTATGTTCATTGATCTGACTAATTCCTGGTTGATTGGGTAAGTGAACAAGCAATATTGTCGACTTTGTCATGTTGCTACATCCCTTACAGTTCATTTCACTCTGGCATGTTATGTCACATAAGACACAGCGGTTCACAAAACCTGCCTAACTTATGCTATTAAACAAATTTAGTCTGAGATATGTGCCAGAGTTATGACAAATTTAACATTTCAGATGGTCTCTACATTGAGAAACCGTGTGTCATTTGACCGATAAAATATTTTATCCAGAATATCGTCAATCGGTCTTTCAAACCAATAAAACATTTCGATGATATTTTACAAACATTTTTTTTTATTTATATTGCAAAATATTACTTATAGACCCGAAATTTACCAGAGAAAGTCTTAGAGTTGCAAAACAATCGATAGTGCTATCGATAGTAACGAAATTTAAGCGGTAATTTACAGTTTTGCGAAAATAATATACAATATTTTAATGTATTTGTTATATATTTATTTTTGGCTAAAAACACAAAACACGGAAAAAATTATTTTTATTAAAAAGGAAACAAACATTTCTTCACCTTTTTGTAAATAGTTTAGTTTTCGTTCACATTTTGCAATAAATTCATGATATTTTTTAATTTATACATACATAATTGGTCATTACAACCCTTTAGTTAGGATTTCGCCCTAGCTTCTCACAACTTAACCCTTCACTGCATCGTGATGGATATTTCCATCATAACGATTTTTCAAGAAAAAATAAAAAGAATAGAAACAGATTGGTAAAAATTGCTTGTTGTTGGTAACGTCAGACATTAGTAATAAAAAGTAAAAAAAGGGAATTCCCCACAAATACTTTGGTTTTGTTTTATTCCTGCTATTTGGTAAAGTGTGCAAAAACTTAAGTACTTTTAGTGTTTTGACGCCTTTTGCACTCTTGAGTTTGTAGGAGAGAGGGGAAAAACGAGCGTGGGTGATTTTAGAATTTCATGTACTCAGAAATTTGCTTTGTTCTTTATTCGTATATACACAGAGTTCTATTTAATTTCACATTTTCTTTTATTTTTTGTTCCGCATAGAGAAGTTAACATCTTGATTGCCGCGGCAACTTTCAGAAAACTGGCCAATAACGACAATTTGATTTTTCACATTATATTACTAAAAACTATTTTTAGATCGTAGATATCATCAAAAGGCAAAAATGATGTTTTTAGGAGAAAAAGTGGGTAAGAGATGACTCGTACTTAGTCAACGGTTTTAATATAAAGCTCCGTTATTTAAAATATCATTAGTCTTTGTTGATTTTGTGTTTGAAATCAAAACATTAGCAAAAGAAAAATTTTAGCGCCAAACAATTAATTAAAAAAGGTTGAAAAAATAAAAATAAAAAATATTAAAAAGAATATAATTTAAATAAGGTAAATATATTAAAAAATAATAACACATAAATATATAATATATTATAATGTAATAACAATTATAATATTCATATAATGGTCATGTTTTGTGTTTGAACCTACATCACAATGCCAAACAAAGTTACAACTGTTAAAAACAGCAGAACGACGCGATAAAAGAAAACAAAATTTCTGAAATAAATTTTTATGTCCAAAAGCGAAAGAAATTTTAAAAGAAAATGCAAAAAAGTTTCTCACATTTGTTTTGAAACAAATTTCAACGTGCAAAAGGCGTCTTTTTAAAGAAGGTCGGACGAATTTTTTAAAATAAAAATCGAAGGTGAGTGAAAAAAAGGTTAGTTTTAAATGTTTTTTTAAATACCTATTACTATTTCAAAAAAACCATACGGTGGAAATTATTGCACTAGCTGCATTTATAATGTTCTGCAAAAACTTATTTGTTATAAACTACAAAATATAGTTTTTTTCTTAGAAATATTTAAATGAAGAAGATATTGAAACGCTTTTGGCTCACGTTGAAGACGGTTTGCTATCAGAAAATGGTCTTGATGTTGAAAATTCTGATGAAGGGGACCAAGACGCTGTTAAAATTCCAAAAGTGTTGCAAGAGGAAAACATCCAGGATAATGTTCAAAAAATTTTTATTAAGGACTTCAACTATTAGTAAATAATTTAAACTTATAGAATAGCTGTAAAAATCAATCATTATATACAATCAAAAAAGTAGGATATCTAAACATGTTTTTGTGTGTTTCTATTCTTTATTCCACCACTAAATATATGTATATACTAGAGGTGTGCATAAGACATATAAAATTGCACGCTATAGCATTTTTCTCAAGACCAAATATTGATTGTAGCTACAAATATAAATAAGTGTGAACCAAAGATAGAGTACAAAAAAACAACTGCACTCGTAAACCATTGTACAGTATAAAAGAGAGTTGTGTGAAGAGTGCAATGAAAATATTGTACTCTTCATAGAGTCACACATGCATTACTTTTTTTGCTCTCGGCAACCGAACATCTTCGTCGACGCTAGCATTGCCAGTAACTTTTTTAAACTTATTATTTCTGGGGAAAATTTTTGTTTTGAGTTTATGGCGAAAGCAAAGGATGTATACTATAATGTTTTTATTTTTTAACGCAATTTGATTTTCATTTTTCACGTAAAATCGTTACCTACTCACAACAATGAGTAAGAAAGGTCTGAATGTTTTGTTCTTTGCTCGCCAGCATTGTCATTTAAACTTTTTATTTCTTGGGAAAAAGTTTTTTTAAACTACAACTTTTTTACACTACCGGTATTCGTATGGCAATATTGAAAATATAGCTTCTGTAGTAATATGTGCTGTTACAACACGAAGCATAGTTCCGTTGCTTCACAGGCAAACGAGTGCTGTTGTATACATTGAATACATGAGAAATACACATTTCAGTGCACTCGTAAAATCAAGATCAACAGAAAAGAGTACACTACAGTATTGCATTCGGTGAAGGGTAAGCTAGTAGAATGTCTTGTGCACACCTCTAGTATATACAAACATATATTTACGTATATACGTCTATTTATATACATAATATATATATATATATATATATATATATATATATATATTATACGGCTGTATAATTTTTAATTAAAAGTGGGTAATTAGCACTCTTCTAAAATTTCCATCTATCTATACTACTTACTATAGTATCGATAGTTTTATACCGGACTATCGAAACTATCGAATGAGAGAAAGTTCACTACAACGTTTTCCCATTATCAAAATATTAATAAATATTTTTAGTGGAATAAAAAACAAATCCAGTTTTTAACACTAAATATACAGAGAATATAGAGACCGGACTGTGGAAAACGACTTTACTGAGGTAAGTAATGACTAATTGACACGTATTTATCAGATTTCAAATGTAAAAATATACACAAATTATGTAAAATAGATTGTTTAACTCAAAATAAAAAGTTAACATTAAAATACAATAAAATTATTTTACCTAAGATTACCTCCTTTTTTGTACAGCGCTGATTTTGATGGGATTATTATTAAACTTATTCGCTCATTTATGAAAAACTATTTCAATGAACTTGGTTTTTCGCGATTTTCTCTTAATAATAAAAATATTTCGTTAACGAAATCATTTGTATAAAAATAAATTATTAAAACAGCGAGACAAAAATTAACAAAGAAGCGTAAATTAACAAAAAGGACAATTATTCATAAGTATGCTAATGCATTCATTTTAAGAAAATTATTTGGATTAAATAAATGTATTTCTTTGGACAGTTGAGTATCTAAATCAGTTACCTATAAATTCCTTTTCTACAATAATTGGTTCCAATAGAATTTAGAATTGTTGAAGAAACTCAACATGCTGCATATATTAAAAGCAAAAGCAGTAGACGCTTTGTAAAGCAAATCAAGATTAAGTTCACAATTACTACCACAAAGCAAAAAACATAAAAAGGATTCAATAACAGTGTGTTGTATGCTCAAGATTAAATATATGGAAATGTAAAACTACACTGACAGAAAGGAAGGAAATTGGAGAAAATATTTCTAATGATACAAGTGATGCTTTGTGAATGATAAAGGAGTGAGTAAAAGTCTAAGAATGTTGTAGTAAAAATGTCTTATAATGTCTACAAATATGGATAGATGAGTTCATTACAAGGTAATAGGTGTTTGAAAATGACAGGGTGTGTGAAAAGTATAACGAAGAGTGTAACTTGATAAGCCAGTATTAAAAAGAGTGTACCGAGGATAACAATAGATACATAGATAACGTCAAATCAATTTTTGATATTTACCGTTTTATGTTTTTCCAATTTGTTTTTTGTTCCTCAAAGATAATAATAATAATTGTTTGTGTAAATCTTAAGAAAGATTAAAGCAATACCATGTAATGATTCAGAAATCTAAATCTGCTGTAAAGCAATAAAATGGAAAAAGAAAACTAACTAAATAATAGTATAAAAATAGGAAATACAAAGAACGTTTTAAATGCATTTTGGTTTAGTTGCTTTAGGAAGCTCCATAAGAGGTAGTTTAATGGGACTAAGTTCGGTTAAATCGCTTATGCATAACATTCAAATTGGCATGAGT
This sequence comes from Sarcophaga peregrina, assembly GCA_014635995.1. Lineage (NCBI taxonomy): Eukaryota > Metazoa > Arthropoda > Insecta > Diptera > Sarcophagidae > Sarcophaga > Sarcophaga peregrina. Next base: position 38,009,879 of record CM025792.1, on the reverse strand, counting down.
TAGGTGCAGTCTTTTGCAAATCACATTTCGTTTGTGTTTAGATCATCTATCCTTGGTTCTAAATGCTCGACGTTGAGGCTGTTGGTTTGGTCATCGTTATTCCCAAGAGAAAAAGTGATTACTTTGAGGTGGATCATTACTTACGAATTGATATTCTCCCAAATCTGAAAATTTTGATTGCTCATCATCCAAAAAATAAGGTCAAGGCCAAGTTGATTTGCGGTAACAAACAGATTAAATGACGACGAAATTGACAATTGTGTTTAAAAAACCAAAAACAAAACTTGGCTTAGTTGTTACAACGATAAATGAAAGTAAAAAACTGGATGAACAGTCATGCAGTGCGAAACCCCGGGGTTCGGGATTTTGTGATTTTTGAAAACTTGTCCCGGGATTTTTCGAGATTTTCGGGATGATGAATTCATATGTATTTTGACCCTACAAAAGTTCCTGGAAAAAAATTCTATAGCACTCGACTTCGACAATAGCATCTCAGATGAGGAAAACTCTACTTCCTCTGCTAAGAAGTTATTTGATGCCATCGAAGAATGCAAAAACAACCCTATACAACGAATTAATAGATAACTGTTATAGATACTTAACTGTCTAAAGAAATACATTCATTTACATCAGGAGGTAGTAGAGGTGAATATTTACAAGCTGCATACAGCTATCTTGGAAATATTTTACCAACAAATGTTGATTGAGAGAAGTGTTTTTCAACGGCAGGTTATGTTGACACAAAATTCGTTCAAGCCTATCAGATCACATGTTAGATGCTTTAATCTTCTTGTTGGAATCCAAATAATTTTCCTAAAACTAATGCATTTGCATATGTATAAATAATTTTTATTTTTGTTAATTTAAGCCTTTTTTGTTACATTATGTTTTGCTGTTTTAATATATTTTTTTTTTTTAATAACATATAATTTTGCTATATATAAATTAAGTTCTTTTTTTAATTTTTAAAGACTTTAATTTAGTGTTTAGTTTTTTTTATTTTAAATTCATATTTTTATTTGAATAATTATAACGTTTTATTTTCTTAAGTTATTTACAAAAATTCGCCTTCCTTGCCGATGAGGATCGCTTAAAACTTTACTTAAAAAAAAACTTGAATTCAATAGCAAAAATAGGTTAAAGTAAAAATTAAAGATTACCGTAAATAGAGTAAATAAAGAATATAAAGAATAAAAATAACAAAATGAAAATAATAATTAAAGAAATAAGCCGAATAATGTTATACCTTAACTACCCTCTCTCTTTAAAACCAATCGTCCTCGATTGTTTTTTTATAATTTAACTAATTAATTAGTTTTTTGTAAAAATATTCAAAATTACTTTATTAAAAGTTTCCATATATCTATAACAGTGTCAAAAATAAAAAATAAGTTACATAGGAAAGAAAAAAGAAAAAAAAAATATAATAATAATAATTTTACTGTAAATTGTCCTTATGAACAGGTCGGTTATCTATCAGCACATAACTTCCCATATCTTTTTGAACTATTTTTTCTACTTAGCGTTTACTAAATTTATTTCCTAATCTTCGGTTAGTTTTCACAAATACCCTCTCTCCTGAGGATAAATTCCTTGTCCTTCTATGAACATTATGATAATTTAAATTGTTTTCCTGAACTATACTTAGTTTTCTCTTTATAAAAATTCTCAATTTCTCAGAAATGCCGTGAATAATATCAACGGGCCTAAGTCCAGTTGCCGAATGTATTGTTCTATTATATTTAGACACAGCAACGAGAACCAATTCGCTAGTGTCGACATACCTTCCCTCTGCTTACAAACACCTTGCGATTTCTGCTAAAGTACTGTGAAATCGTTCGACTTGGCCATTAGTAGTACTATGTGCAGGTGGAACCGTAAAAATTTCAACTCCAAAGGAATTTGCAAGGACATTTCTTATCGTTTCCGAATTAAAAGCTTTCTCATTATCACATACTATAGTTTTAGCTTTTGGGAAAAAATTTATTATTGACAATAAAGGAATTTTAATATCTACTATTGATCTTGATTTAGCGAATTTACTAAATTTGTCGACACAAGTAATAAAGTGTAATTTATCGGTAGAAAAAATGTCGAGGTGTAATATTTCACCTGGATTTTCGGGAATGGGAGAATTTCCAATTCGAGCTGGTTTGGGATGTCTGACATATTTTGCCTCCCTACAGGTTTTACAAGTTGAAACTATTTCTTCTAATTTTCTTCGAATTCCTGGAAAATAATATTCCCTAAGGATTTGACTAAGATTCTCTCGAGTATTGCGGTGAGCCCTGTTGTGTTCCTTAGTAACGATTTCAAGCTGATCATTAGGATCATGGATATCTATGACCATATTCTCGCTAAAGATAAATTTGACAGACGGAAAGATTTTAATAATGTCACTTTGAATCTGTCCAAGAATATGATGATCGGAATGAATGCAATTGACAACACTTGGATTTACAGCCTTTTTTAACAGTTTTATAATGTCCGCAACTTTACTAAAATTAATGAGATTTCTAACCTGGTTAACAAAAATGGTTTTAGAAACTAAACTTGATTCCGATGCTTCCATAAGAATAAGTTGATTCTTGAAACAATTGATTGGGTTCCCGACAGATTTAATAACCGCTGTGGACGATCTCTCACTATGTATTGTTGCCATGGTTGATGCCTCTGATGCTGTTAAAGTATCAGAACCGCCCGTTGCTTCGGACGCTGACAAAGTCTCTGAACCAACAGTAGCGTCCAGGCTCATTGCGTCACTTTCCACGCAATGCATATGTTGACGCGATAAGGCATCCGCAACTATATTATCTTTCCCTGGTTTATACTAAAATTTCGGAGAAAACTCCTCAATAAATGCTCTCCATCTTCTGATTTTCGTGTTAGGATTTCTTTCCGAAAGAGAAAATGCGAGCGGCTGGTGATCCGTATATATATTAACATTTTTTGCACCATAAAGATAATTTCTCAACTTTTGAAGTGACCAGACTATGGCTAACAATTCACGTTCATTTGTGGAGTAGCTTTCTTCAGTTGGAGATAAAGTTCTTGAGATCATCGTTACAGGCTTTCCATTTTGTGCCAGAACAGCACCTATTGCCCTTGACGATGCATCGGTTGTAAGATCAAATGGCTCATTAAAATTTGGGTGAAGCAATAAAACATCCTCCGAAGCCAATATATTTTTTATTTTTATAAATGCGTCAAGCGCTTCTCTGTCAAGACAAATTTTTACATTTCGGGAACTTCTTGCCGGCACATTACCATTTTCCCCGCGGAGGTATTTCGTAAGCGGTTTTGTAATAAGGGCATAATCCTTGACGAACCTGCCAACCCAAGAAATGACCTTAGGGCGCGTAGTGTTTCAGGGACTTGGTAGTTTAAAATATCATTGACTTTTTCAGGGCAGGTTCTAATACCATCTTTTGAAATAAGAAATCCTAAAAACTCCACAGAACTTTTAAAGAACTTTGATTTTTCAACTGAAACCCTCATATTTGACTTATATAGTTTTTGAAGAATTCTATCTACATCGAAAATATGATCTTCAGCAGATGGCGAGAAGATAATAATGTCATCTATATAGACATGACATGACTTTCCAACTTCTTCACGCAAGATATCGTCTATTGTCCGCTGAAATATACTTGGGCCATTCTTTAAACCAAAGGGTAGCCGTTATTGACACTAAATGCCGTCTTTTCCCTATCATTTTCCGCCAGGTTAATTTGGTGGAATCCGGACTTCAAATCAATAGTTGTGAAATACGCAGACTTTCCCAAATTTGATAAAATGACCGATGTGTCGGGTATAGGATACCGATCGCTTGTAGTTTTGGAATTTAGTTTTCTAAAATCAATCACAAGTCTTTTCTTTGGTCTTCCTGACTCATCGAAACCCTTCTTATCGACTATCCATATAGGATTATTATATGGAGAGCGGGAGGGCCTGATAATACCATTTTTTAATAAATCTGCTATCTCCTTATTCACGAAGTCATTCAGGGCTAAGGGGTAGGGATACGATTTTGAATATACTGGCTCCTGGTCATCAGTTCTAATAGTGGCGATTACCTTAGTAACAAAAGGAAGAGATTCTATTGGATCAGCAAAAACTTTTTTGTTAGCTCCAAGAATACTGTTAAACTTTCCAATCAAATGGCCTGGCGCATCACACGTCTCAAGACTGACAAAATTATTAACTGCATTGCACCGTATGAACGACAACTTCTCTTCGCCATTTTGATACCTTAGTATTGCCGCCTTACAGTCAATCTGTGCATTTATTCGGTTCAAAAGATCAAAGCCAACTATTCCGTCAAAAGTAGTCAAATCCGGTAATATAAAGAAATTAGAAGTTGTGCCTAGTAAATAAGCTAAACATTTAAAAAAGATTTTTGAATTGCCATTCACTGAACGAACTAAAAAAGGTTTTTCAAGGGGTTTTATTGATTTTAAAAATTCAAGATCCTTAATATAATTTTTCGATGTGCCGGTGTCAATCAAAATTTTTAACGTCCTTCCTCCGAGTGACCTTTCTATGTACGGCAGGAGGGACCCAGCTCTAAAAAATTAATTTCATCCCTTATGTTGTTTTCCTCAGCATCAGGCTGTGGTGGAATAAAACATGGTTGGGGCCCTGGTGGATTATAGTCTAAGCCTTTGCCAAGAGATTCACTATAATCATATTCTATACTATTCTCTGTAGGGGCGTGTTGACTAAAATGATTAACCCGTTGAATTTTGGAAATATTTTGCCGCAAACTATTAGGTGGCCTCTTTTGTTGATTAAATCGATAGCTATCAATTTCCATCGGCTCAATACTTTGACGATTGTTATAACTTTTCGGTTGCATCCTATTGTCATTTCTACCAAAGGAGGGGTTCTGATGCCAATTAGAAAAGGTATTGTTAAACCTGCTGCCATTTCCACTGATATTTGAAGCTTGATGTAATTGTGGTTCATATCTATTGTTCAGAAAGTTTCCGGAAAATAAATTTCGTTGTACTGGACTATTATTAAATTGGGGTTGCCTAATATGTTGATAATGTGGTGAATTATAATGAAAATTTTGGTTCGAGCTATTCCAAAAGGTTGTTGCAAAGTTATACCTCGACCGGTTAGTTTCAAATTCCTGCGCAAGAGCGAGAGCAGAAGGCATGTCCAGAGGGTTGCACGAAAACAATACACCCGACATTGGACGCCGAAACCCAGAAATGAACACACGTAAAGCGTTTTCCCTATATTTATGACTAAGGGTCTCAATCAACGCTGTATTACCTTCATTTGTCATAATTACCTTATTTAATATAAGAGCTAATTTCTTTTCGACTATGTCATAAAATTCAATAATTCCTCTAGAACCTTGCTTCAAAGTAGACAATTCCTGTTCAAGTGTAAATATAGATCTTTTATCTCCAAATGAAAAATCTAGCCTTGATAATATTGCCTTAAAATTTAATACGGTATTATATGACCCCAGTACCGAATCAGCGGCTCCTACAACCTTATTTCTTAAAATTCCTACTGCCTGATAGTAAGTGGAGCTACCTTCATAGGGTTCATACAATTTATGAGCAGTCATTGCTGCTTGACGCCATGACATATACTTTTCCGTGTCCCCATTGAATTCCGGAACAGATTTTACTATATCCAGAGATTCACTACACCTTGCTCCTACTCTAACAGTTATAGACTTATACTCTTCAACTCGTACTGGGTTTTCTAAGGCCGCTAACCTTTTTGTCAAGTCATCAATTTTATCTTGAAAACATTTACGTGCCTGCTCTGTTGCCTGATTTAAAGCAGTACTAAGCATAGCCTGCATTACATTAGTATCCATCCTTCCCGATATAGGAGCAGTAGTGTCTGTGCCGATTTTAACGTTTCGCAAGTCAGAGATTAAATTTTCTATGCTCATAAGGACGGATTCTGTCAATAGAAATAATTTACAAATTTATATTGTTTCTAATTTAATATTCAAAAAGGTAATTAAATATTTTAAATAAAGATAAAGCTTATAATAATTTGCCAATTTTATTTTAACACGTAAGAAATTTTTTAAATTTAGAAAGAAATTAATACTACTTAAAAAAAAACAGTTTTAATTAATATTAACTTAATATGTTTTCTTTTTTTATATTGAATACTTAAATTATACTCTGCGTTTTTTGTATTACGGCCTCCTTTTAATTTCATTTACCCTTTGCTGGAATTTCATATTCTTCTCGGTACAATCTCTTGTGTATTTTAACTTCTTATATGTTTTGATTAACAGTTCTATTGATTTTAGTGTTTTGTTGTCTATTCTTTTTATTTTTTTGAAGTGTTCAAATTTACTAATTGTTTCTTTATTTCTTCTGTTTAAGCTATATTTTCTTTTAAGTTGACTTGCTTAAAAATTCATTTTAATAATTGTTATTGCTTTGAACTTTTTGTCAGATCAATTTGTTCTTCTTTATGTTACTATAATTCTACTTATTTAATTTAATTTCTTTTTAATTCACTTTTTCTACATTACGTCCTTTTTATTCATTTTCTTTTGAAGTAAAGAATTTCGTTTTGCTATTTTATTATTTCGTATTTTATGTTCTTCTAATTTTTCTTATTTCATTGATCTTCATATTTGATTGATTTTTAAATTTATTAACATGTGCCAGCTTTCCTTATTATTGCTAACATTTTATTTGATGCATGGTGTTTTAAAATTTTTAATTTTCAATTTTTCATTTTAATATTTTTTTTTTTAGTTTTTTAAAAACGAGAAAAAAAAATCTTATTCACAAAAATAGAATAATTTAATTAATTTTTAGCAAAACACTTTAGCCACTATGGGCCCCACGTTGGGCGCCAATTAAGTTCTTTTTTTAATTTTTTAAAAGACTTTAATTTAGTTTTTAGTTTTTTTATTTTAAATTCATATTTTTATTTGAATAATTATAAAGTTTTATTTTCTTAAGTTATTTACAAAAATTCGCCTTCCTTGCCGATGAGGATCGCTTAAAACTTTACTTAAAAAAAACTTGAATTCAATAGCAAAAATAGGTTAAAGTAAAAATTAAAGATTACCGTAAATAGAGTAAATAAAGAATATAAAGAATAAAAATAACAAAATGAAAATAATAATTAAAGAAATAAGCCGAATAATGTTATACCTTAACTTATACACTATTGGAAAACAAATGGTTCTGTTAACGAAATATTTTTATTATTAAGAGAAAATCGCGATTATTCCCGTGATTTTTCGGTATTTTTGGATCCCGAATTTCGGTATCCCAGGATTTCGGTATCGGGATTTACAAAATCCCGAATACCGCGATTTCTAAAAATCGATCCCGTTTGGCATCCCTTCTAAGAACAAGTGATCAAGTGATTGTCTAGGACTGAAGGCATTATTTGTAAGCGTTCCCTTTAGAAACAAAATTTTATTAACTTCATAACAGAAGACACATTTTTTGGAATAAACAACTTGATATTGTCCTGAATAACATGACAATAAAAATTTGGTAAATAGTACAATGTTATCCCGACGTTTAGACAAGCAACTTAAGTCTTGTTTATTGAAAGTGTAATTGGGAAATAAATTCAAAGTTGTATTCGGTATCCGGGTCTAGAAGACTTAATCAATTATACATTACAACTCATTAGACACTATTGCAACAAACATTCTCACACCATCTATCCATGAGTGGAGGGATCTACAGTTTAAAGTCAACTAAGAAACTTTTCATGGTCATTTTATTTGTTTTCAAAGTTTTTGCCCGAAATCTGCTGAAGGGAAGTCGCTGAAGAAGTATATTTTCATATATCGTTTTGTTCTAGATGTCTGAGCCGGGGTTTAAACCATCCTATTAGGTTTTACAAATCCCATAAATTTATGAAATATAAATTTTTTGGAATTGTTTCTAAATTATTTTATTTTGTGTCGAACCCGCTACATTTGAAGAACTACGTGGATCAAAAAAATTCTTACCAGTTAAAAATTCTTAACAACATTAGCATTATTGTATAATTTTTCAATTTTTTACTGAACATAAAAAAATTAATTGACTTTTCGTTTATTCCCGCACTTTTGGTGAAACTAAAATGCTTTAATTGTAAAAAATTTTAGTTCTAAGGAAGCTGCCAAAGGTACTAAAAGTAAATAAATGTCGCGAAATTGATGTTCATTGTATCTATCAGTGGTAATCAGTTGTTGAAACTTTAAACAGATTGCAGGTAGTCGTTTTCGTAATTATGATCATACAAGTTTTTTACAAGTTTTGTCAGAAAATGATTTCGAGCGTAATTTAAATTCATTGTCGTGTCTGAACAGATTAACTTTGAGTCGGCTATTCTATATTTTTCGAATTTAAAGAAATATAATCAAACTCGTTTATAACGAATTCTCGGTTATTACTTACATTTTTTCAAGTCCAACGTTTTAATAACTATTTTCATACAAAAAACTTCGTTTGTTACGAACACGTTTATAGTCTTTGTTTGATCTTTAAATGGTCCCAGTAATTAAATTTCATACATTTTACCTTTTTTTAACGAACCCTCAGAAAAAACTTTGAAGTGTGGCAATAGTCTTTACTTTTATTTAATACTAGCAGATTGTACCCGGCGTTTCGCGGGTTATAAAAATAACAATAAATTAAAATTCGGTTTCGAAACCGGCTTCCTAAAAAATGCAATTTTTCAAATTATTCGGAAACCGGTTTAATAAAATACATCATTTATGCATAAAGTACTAATTTTTATCCTTTTTTTTCTTTCTTTATCCCATTTTTTTCCCTTTGGTTCAAAATTTTTAAAAGATTTATAACCGACAAAAACTCGATCAATATTCCAAATTTCAAGAGAATGCTCTTAATTTGCCCGTTTTTCACCCCTTCCCCCTTTTTGAACCCCTTTTGGACCAACTTTATAAACGGAACACCTCCAATAGCTATTTGGGAAACTTAACCAAGCTAAATCGTAAAAAAATGCCTTTAAAACAAACAAAATTCAGCATAAAGTACTAATTTTTGCCCTTTTTTTCTCCCTATATGTCATTTTTTTCGTTTTGGTTCAAAATTTTTAAAAGATTTATAGCCCATTTAAAGAAAATCGGTTCAAGCGTTCAGGCGTAATTGATTATGCTCTTAATTTAGCCGTTTTTAGCCCCTTTCCCCCTTTTTGGACCCCTTTTTCAACTTTAGATACGGAACACCTCTAATAGCTAAAGCGTAAAAAATTACCTATTACAATTTTTTCTCCCTTTGTTCCATTTCTTCTCCCCTTTTGGTCAAAATTTTGAAAAGATTTATAGCCTATAATCTGTTCCGACAAAAGCTCGATTTATATGCTATGCACCCAATTTTCGCGTTCTATTAAATAGAACGCTATTTGGGAAACTTACAAAGCTAAATCTTAAAAAATTACCTATTACCATTTTTTCCTCATTTTTCCCTCCCTTTTTGGTCAAAATTTTGAAAAAATTTATAGCCTATTAAATCCACGGACAAAAGCCCGATCTATATCCCAAATTTCAAGAAAATCGGTCCAAGCGTTCAGGCGTGATTGGCTAACAAACAAACAAACAAACAAAAAACAGACTTACAGAAAGATTTATAATATATATTAGGATGACAGCATTAAATTATAACTCAGTATCTTTAATCAGCTGCTAGATAAAAAGAATTAACACATATTTTTGATTTTTAATAAAAAAATACTTTTTGTTTTTAATAAATGATAAAAATTATTTGTATTTTATATTTTCTCAAATGGCTTCACCCCGTTTATTACGAACTTTGCCTATAAGGAACTATTTTTTTCCGGTCACACGGTGTTCGTTATAACCGTGTATGACTGTATATACATTATAATGTAAGTATGTGAAAAATACAATTCAAACGAATTAGTTAAAATATATGTAAGTCTGTGTACAAATGCTGATTATATTTCATTTTCCTTTCAACAATAATTTTAAATTGTTTCCGAAAAAAATGATCAAATTAATTAATTTTCTTACACAGGATACACATGAGCAAACGCAACAAGATACATTTAGAAAATCAACAGCATAAAAGAAAAAAATTAACGAAAGAAATAATTAAAACAGGATAAAAAGGAAGTGAAAAGAAATTTCAAGCGCTGTATAAATATAGACAAATTGTTTTATGTTTACAGCAACTACTAGAAACATAAGCAACCAGCAAAAATCCACAGTTCGAGGAAGAGCAAAAGTTTTAGCCCCATTTAGTTTCTTTTCACTTTGTTTTTTTGTGTTGTTTCTAAATTTCATAGTTGTTGTTGTCGAGTAGCTTTCTTTGAAGTTTTCATTCATGAACGTTTGTTTGAACAATGTTAGCCTGAAGCCAATCTGTTGGTGTTCTAACACTTGGGTTCATTGTTATCATCATTGTTGTTACTACAGTTAACCCTTTATTTATACACATCACAAGTACATTCTATAGCAACATAAATAAAATAATAATAAACTGAAAAGTAAGTTCCCTAAGTTCTGAAAATGAATATTAAAGTTTTTAATTAAATTTCTATTCTATTTCTATTCGCCTTTTTCTATCATTTTAATAAAAATATGTACACCAGCAGAGTCTAACTATAGATTATTTCAAGTTCATGCTCCTTTCTTAAATAGCAATTAAACATTTTCAATGGAAATTTATCATGTTTATTAACCCGTTTAAAGTACCAGGAATACGGAAATTTTTTTCTTTATATAAATTGAAGAGTACAAAAATACAGGAGAATAAAGAAGTAAAAAAAAATCTGGAACACATAAAAGCGGGGGTACATACCTAAATTGGCACAGTCGTCACATATGTATGTATGAGTAAAAATTTCAATAGCAATCCTTGTGAATGAAATGTGCTTTCTTGCATCTCTTTACAAATCCAACGGCTTATATTATGGCCGGTCTAACAACGTAAATGATTTGGAAGCCTTTCGGAAACACGATCGGTGCTGTCAAACTATAAGCCTTCAATATTAATTGACCAAGGACGAACAGCAACGCCTTTATTGATAATAAGAGTCTAGCTGCTGTTTATCGAAACATTAACTGATTCATGCTGTTGCCTTTATTAAATCTCAATGTTATACTCCAAGAACTCGCCACTGAAGGTTCTAGAGTCTTTCTGTGCTGTGAGAACAGATATTTGGAAAGACATTCAACGAGGGGTTACGTATAGAGATCCAAAGTCTCTTCCCAAAAAATAGGTTGACAAATAACAAATAAATAACAAATAACAATAAAAGTAGAGTTGAGCCGTGCATCAGAACTTGAACTATGTTAGGGCGATAGGCCTGAACGTAGCATCTTAAGGATGGTCTATAAAGTTTGATTAGGACACAATCGATCGTATAGTCGCCGTACTAGACCTTTTCCTCAGGTTGATTTTAATGGTAGGTAAATAATTTTCTTCAAAATTAGTTTGTCAAGCTCCGAACTAAAGCATGTCAAATGAGGTTTGTAATGACAAGTAAAAATGTACATTTTTGTACTTTAATATGGAGGCAATGAAAATGAAGAGTTCTATCTCAAGAAACGTTAGTAGGCAGTTTGAAAACAGATAACACAGAACACAGACAGAAAACATTTAAATATATTGGACCCTTTTAGTTTTGAAGTTACCCTGTGTTCATGTTGTAAAAACCTGCAACTTATGGTTCTAAAATATGGAGTCACCATAGAGATTCCCCTATTTTTCTAATGGTATGTGAAAAACATCAACATTTTTTGTATTATAAAAAAATAATATTTTTTTTCTGTCCGCTGCCTATTATAAGTTTGCTTTGTTCACTATACTAATTAGCATAATGCCCTTGCGATTCTCGAATTCTATAATTCATCTTATACTATGTTCAGATATGCACATTTATTGAGTCAATATTCGGTTAACTGAGTACAATATTTTAAGTATTTAGGTAGCGAAAATTAGGGTCGTTTGTGAGTTTATCAGTGTTTGTTTGTCGTTGTTGACATTTAAATTGTCAAATTAAATGACAGTGGTGCCATCAATAGGTTCTCAAAAATCTGTCGTTCGGAGTTTACTTTAAAACTGTAGGTCTCGCCACTTATGTATAAAATTAACACACACAACATAAGTAGTGTGAGAAACTAGGTCAATAATCATGGCTGAAGGGCTGTAATGACCAATTATGTATGTATGTAATATAAACAGAAAGTGTTAGGTTAAATGTAATGTACTCACGAAACACACTTAATAGTGCTGCTTTTTAAGTTTTACTCAATATTATAACAATTTGCATATTATTGCGCAATTATTGATTGAAACTTCATATGAAATATTGAACTCAATAATGGCTTTTTTTGCGATTTACGCAATAAAGGAGCATATCTGAACACCGTATTACTTTGGAATTTTAATTTTACCATCTTTTTCAAATTCATTTATGAATTTTTGGTGATCTGGTGATTCCGTTAGGTTGTAGAAGTTAAGTGCTTACACTTGATGTCGAATACATTCTTTTTTTTGAGAATTTTTATTTCGGATACAAAGATTTTGTTGATGAGTAGTATGTCTGCTTTTAAATGTGATGGAATGTAAACATTTTGTGTTGCGTAGAGTAGAAAGATAAATTTCTTAAAGTTTTCGAACCATATTATCCTTTTCCTAAGTGATGATCTTGCAATCGCTGCATTTCAATGGTTTAGTAGAGATATATCTCTTGCATCCTAGCTGTTTCGTTAAAATCTTATAATATTACTCGTATCAAAGCTTTCCTTTTTTTTAAGAAGCAATAATATACTCAAAAAGCCACATTTTTTGACATAGACTTCTTATAACACAATTGTCGGTAGCAACAGCAAAACCTTTAAATTTTTTCATATCGTATTATCAACACTTAAATAGTTTTCAAATAGTTTTTGGCAACGTTACAATATTTTGTCTAGCATCAGTAGAGAGTTAAAATAATAAGCGAAAAGAATAATGGAATGCATCCTTAAATACAAAAACAATTTACAGATTCAGATGCTTTTTGTACATTCTACGATGCTTTTTCTGCGATGAATATTTGAAAGCATTATTGGTGATTTAAATAAGAAATCCGTTGGCACAACACTGCTAATCTGATTATGGACGAAATAACAATTAAAAGGAATACGGATGCAATTATGGTAAATAAAGTAAAGTGTGGCATGTAATTTACTTTAATTTGTATAAAATTCAGGTTTTTGCGTTAAACAGTGCTCATATTTCTCATACGGGCTTTAGTCAGACTAGCAAAAAACAAAACAAATAAAAAAAAATTAATATGAGATTTTAAACTCCTGATATTAAAACAAGAATAAATTCTTATGAATTAATAATAATAATAATTATTTATTGTAAGCTGTATTTCTTTATAATAGAATCTAAATCTAAGGTACAGGATACCAACTACAACGGTTCATGAAGTGTGTATATCGGCGTTTGTCGAAACCTTAATATCGGCGCTTGTCATAAAACGCTTCCTATAAAAATCTATGTCTTGGGCAAACTTCCTTAACTTCTTCAAGTCAGCTCCTCTCAGAAGAGTTGGGTCTGCTATAGCATCCTTCTTAAATTATTCAGATCCTCTCTGCATGCCCACTTTGCACAGTGTATGATTGAGCCGTTCTGTGGAGACAAAATTAAATGTCTTTGAAAAAAATTATGAAAGACTTATTATTTCTGGTACAAGGTGCTACTAGGACAATATGTACCATTGTTTAGGAAATGGGCGACATTGGACCACTGCCACGCCCATTTCCCATACAACTGCAATAATTTTTCTGATATTATTAGCGTTGAATAGTCAAAAAGTAAAAAATCCACTGCTATGCAACTATGCACGAAATTTGTTTAAAATAAATAATAAAGAGGTAATAATTTATTTTTTTTTTTTAATTTAATTTTTCTTTTATTTTTTTAAATTTTATTAATTTTTCAATAAGAGTATAAATTAAAGTAAGAATAAAATGTTAAAATTAATGGTTTTCTTGTAGTATTTCTGTAAATTTCAATAAATATAGTGCTTCAGAGGTCAATCCTGCTTTCTCGTATATAGGAGCTCTCCGCAAACTGTGTACATATGGATCAGACGTTGTTAAAGGTATGTCTATTAAATCTCTATTAGTGTCAATTCGGGCAAATCTCGGCAGACAATTTTATACGTGCCTTAAAGTAGGTACTTAAGTGTTGAACCGTGATGAACCAAAGAATTTATTGATTATAGAATGTTTATTGTTTTTCTCAACTTAACAAAAAGAGTAATTGTTTAAATGAAATAGAACGAAAATAATGTTCCAAGTTCTAAACGTAAATTTTCGTGATATTCCTAGCGAAACGAACAAAAAATATAAAAAAAAAATCCTATTCCAATAAAAAGTTACAAGCTTTTAAGAATGAGGAATTTCATGTAAATATTTTTGTTGCTTTTAATTCACACAAAAATATACAAGTTTAAAGTATCGTCATATTATTATTGTTGACAAATTAGGCAAAGTTTTTCCATATTCTTATTTTATAACATGCCCCCTCTTTCATATGGATAAAAATATTTACTCAAATTGAAACTCAAAAAAAAAAAATTTTGTCCAGCTAGATTAGCGAAATCCTACACTGTGCATTGTCTTCTACCATGACGTCCAGATATTCAATCAAAAACGTGCACTCAAAGTCGTTTGTTATTAGACTAATCTATGTGAAGTTTTAAATATACGTTCCCTAATTCCCAAACATGGTAGACTTTAATAGCTGGATAATTATGGACTTTATTTCATTATTTATTTCTTCAGTCCAGAACCTCCGCTTGGAAACTCGAATTAAATTCCTACAGCAGGGGAAGTAGTTTGATTTTTGATTCTTATATTGGATATTTCGCTAAGCGCTTCTTGTATTTAAATTTAAATAAAGCAAAGAGTGTGCGAAATATCATCGAAATTTCTTATTCGTTCTAAGGACTTATTAACGTCATTATGTGTTGAATAATGTAGTGGGTAGTGTGTTGGCCTATTAGATGTAAAGCTCGGCTTCGTATTAAAACGAAATATGAAAAAAAAAAATATTTCTTCGGCGATTTCCTCAGCAGATTTCTGGCAAAATCTCCAAGAGTAAATAAACCTGCCATGGAAAAGTTGCTCAAAAATCTGTCGGAGTCGAAGTTAACTGTAGGTTCTGTGACTCATGCGTAAAATGAACGCACACAACAGAATGTTGTGAGAAACTATACCGTAATACTGACAAAAGGGTTAAAATAGCCAATTATGTATGTATGTATGGAGTATAACATCGTTCAAATGTGCTCCGCTGACCGCAAGGTGGAGCATTCCCTAATTCCCAAATTTTCCATGAACCTGCCTCATAAATCATAATCCGATAGCATGGTTTACCGTAACGTAAAGGACTGGTGAGTTTTGTGTCTTAATAGTATACACGTGCGCATGAATGTTAATTTACTCACCAGTGCACGCAAAAAAAAAATGATGTCCTCATATCGGTCGGGCATGAAACCCAAAGTGGCATAAGCCGTATTCTGTTAAAACCACTTGCCAAAACAAGTACATAATAATCAACCTATAATGCTTTTTGTTGATGTGGTTGGCTTGGTCTTAAAAAATATGGACTGATGATGCTGCCAGAACGAAGTCACCACTCAACGTTAACGGAATACCTTGGAAGCTTTTAAACCTCATGCAGATTTTTTCGCCTAAATTCAAAAATTTTGTTTGTTTACAAACGGGCTTCATCGCCGACGATTTTTTATAAAAATTCAGTTCACTTGCCAACTGCTCCAAAGCGCATTGAGAGACCACACGTCATAAACTATAGTCATTTACTTTCAGTTTCTGGGTCAAGTCAAGGCTTAAAATTTCCCAAGTTGCGGCCTGCGAAATCAACTGTCGTTCGTTTACTAAATCAGTGGACTCAAATTTAACCATAAAATTGCGAATATTCCTTTCGGTTGGATAGCATTATGAGCGATGTGCGTCGTATGAGAAGGCCAATTTTGTCACTATTTTCTTATCTACAAATGGCATAATATTTATGCAGCGTAACAGAAAACATATGGAATGCTTGACTCCCTGTCAAAATAATAAATATTAAAAACATGCTCTCGCCTGTAAAATATTAAATAGAATTGAGCGTTAAAGAAATATTAAAAAAATTATTATTTAATTATCTGCCAATTCAGAGGCCCTTAAGATTGAAAATTAATAGATTAGACTTGGACTCTATTACTGTGCAAAATATTAAAATACGCATAAAAATGTAGTGAAAATATTTCATAAATGCCTAGTAATTTTAGTTTAAATTTTTAAAATATAAATAAAGTTTTTAAAATTATATAACAAAACAATTTAATTTAATAATTCTACGTAAGAAAGTTGCAAAACTTATTTGAAATGCCGTCTCCTAAAACAGACAGATATTTCTAGGGCATGTGACTTTTGACTTTGCTTGTTCAAATGGTTCTAATAAGCAGTCTTAAAAATATATTCTTATTATTATTTTATCTTAAAAGACTTTTTTATCTTGTAATATTATTCGAATACATACTCAAAATGATTTTCTAATTTACGACTCAACCACAAAGTGAATCAATTAAGAAAATGGGCTATGCTATGTACTGTGTTAATATAGTTTCGTTTTACTGTAAAACCGAAACCAATAGGTTGTATTTGATTGTCAGAAAACTAATAACCGCATTGCTGTCAATTTTCCAATTTAAAGTGGTTGGTAAACAGTACAGATAATGAAGTATAGAAATACATGTTCATATATTCTGTATTGCACCTTCCTTCTATTGTCAGTTTACAAATAACATTGTTAACTGCAGACAAATTTAGAATACAAATATTGTTCATTTACATATGAAAATCAAAACAAATAAAGTTCGCATTTTGATGACCAAAATATTTGTCAATAATATGGAAGAAAATAGATTATTACGTAAACAAAGGAGAAAATGGCCTGGTTAACAGTTTTCCATTATGGATGTTCTCATTATCTTTGTACTTTCAAAACCACGTACAAATTGCAATGACAGCCAGACGTAAGTACAAATATACATAAGGTCCCAAATATATGTTGCTTTGGTTGACGTCCTGTTATATTTCTAAAATATGTTGGAAGGATAATAATAATGTTTTGCTACTTATGCACACATTGCAAAAATTTGAGGTATTGTTGCTGATTGTAGTAGATAGGTTCGTTTGAAGGTATTGTCATAACAGAATTCTTTTTGTACACAAAGTCTGCTAGTATATTAGACTCGAGCATATGGTTCAAGATCCAGCTCAAACATGTCGAACAAAACGAAATATAAGAATCATATTTCTTTTGGCGACTTCCTTTCAGTAGTCATCTTATGGTAAAAAGTCTGGGGTAAAACAAATAGCAATGAAAAATTTGTTAAAAGATATGCCATTCGGAGTCGACCTAAAATTGTATGTCCAACCACTTATGGATAAAATTATCTTATGCTGCAGAGTGTGATATGTTGTAATCCTAACTAAAGAGTTGTGAAGATCAAATATGTAAAATTGATGTAATAAAATTGTTTAAGAAGGCCGATCCCTAATGATTCGGTAATGAATATACCGGAAAGAAAATTCATAGACATCCGATAAAGTTTACAAATTAACTATTTTAGAAATTGTTCCCACAACAACCATTTTCAAGCCAGATTCTGCTCCAGTTCTTAAAGTTAAAGTTTACAAAGGTTTTTTTAAGTTTTATCGTAAATAATACAATATTTATAGTATTTGAGAAGGACTTGAAAATTAAGTATGGGATGAAATGAATGTGAATGATTGAATTTTTTGTTCTTGATATTGATTGAAATATTCGTGATCTATTATGTAGCGTGTTAGCTTGCTAGACATCAGATTAAGGTTCAAACCTGGTTGCAGACACTTCTAATTTACAACGAAAGATTGTAATGTTGGATTATGTATGTATGTATGTAATACCACCGCTGTTTAATACTCTGAAGAAGAAGAAAACAGAAGTTCGTTTTATGAACTGACAAAAGTCAGGATGCTTATCACCAAAGATGGTACTACTTGCAACAAAGAACCGTATGCCTTTAGTAATTTGAGAAGAGAAAATGTTACCAATTTTCATGCAGATTATTAACAACTGTTTCTTGAAATGTTGTGATGTTTTTCTTACTGCTCTTCTCATATTTATCCCACGGGTCAGACAAACATTGGGAAAAATTTGTTTTACTTCTTAGGTATTGCAGACCGTAGTACTTCGGTCAACTACGTATGAGATAAGCATAATCATTCTACAATGATGATAGATTTACATCTATTACGCCTTTTCGAAAAATGAGTTGGATGTCTTTCAGCTTTTAATAATCGCAATAATTTTGTTGCTGTAGCGAAATATAATAATGGTTTGTACCATCAGGTTTCAGCCAGCCCTCAATTGAGAGCGTTACTGACGCGAGCGACAATAAGCTGCCCCACTAAAACAATTGGAAACTTTTAAATCGCCACAGAGCAAGGGCGCTAAATGACAAATTGTTACCTTTTGAAAAAAAAAAACAATCTGACATGAAGTGTTTGATTTTTACGGAAAAATCCAAACGTGTTTTTTCAACTAGTGCTTATTTCGTGAATGGTAACACTTAGTTCATGCCTGATTTGACACATAATTAGTTTTATCCTTCCGCTGAACGCTGTATGCGCTTGTGCGATTGACCATCCAATGCGTTAAATGGGATGCCAATTTTGGCAAAAAAAATCATATTTTCAGATGAAGTTTATTATAATCTTGGCGGGTATGTAAGTAAGCAAAATTGTCGCTTTTGAGGCACAGAAAACCCGCACGCATACATTGAAAAGCCGCCGCACCCAAAATGAGTGACTGATTGGTGCGGATTTTAGTCCAGAGGCATAGTTGGGCCATTTTTCTTCGAAAATGAGCCAGGAGTGGCCGTTGCAGTCAATGGCGATCGTTATCGGGCCATGTCGAACGAATTTTTGTTCACAAAAATTAAAGAGGAAGATATTAGCAACATCTGGTTTCAACAGGATGGCGTTACGTGCCACACAGCCGAAGATACACTCGCTCGCATTATCAGCCCCAGAGCTGAATCGTTTGGCCCCCTCGGAGCTGCAATTCGACTTCCGTTGGACTATTACTTGTGGGGTGCCGTCAAAGATAAGTGTTATGCCGACAAGCTAGAAGCAATTGACTGTTTAAAGAACAATATTCGTGAAGCCATTGATGAAATACAGTTGCACACAATCGATAATGTGCTAAAAATTGGACCGATCGTGTAGGCGTTATTTGGCGGATCCTTTACATCATGTCAAAAATTTTAACGTATATTTCATAAAAGTTATAATACATACATACATAATCATTACGTCATCATTACAACCCTTCAGTCAGGATCATTGACCTAGTTTCTCAAACCAATTATGTTGTGCGTGTTTACTATTATACATTAGCTGCGGAAGCTACAATTTAAAGTCGACTCCAACGACAGATTTTTGAGAAACTTTACTTGGCAATTTTATTTACTTTTATTTGCTTTTATTAGAAATACTTTATTTTCGTATTCTGTTATAATGTTTGGCCCGGGGCTCGAATCCTGGCTTTACGTCTTATAAGCCTATCTACTAGACTACTGGTGACTTCCAAAAAAAGTGGTAATAAAGTGTAATAATATTGTTACCAAAATGGAAGTGTTGTAACATCGATAACTAAAAGTTGCAAAATCAAAAAAAGAACATCAGTGTGAAAGAAAAGATGATATACAAGTACGAAAGAACGCAACAACAAACAACGTAAGCAACGTACACAAATATCAATGATATCGCGATGGAATTCTCGAGAAGACGAAACGACCATTTGACTTCAAGAATGTTCATCATGTTTACTTTAGCATATAAGGTATCAAGACAAAGCAGGCAACGAGTAGGAAGTATGCAGTCAGCTTTCTGTGAAGTCGCGTGTTAAGAGAACAGTCGTAGTATATATATATCCGTTGTAAAGATCCGCTTTGTTGGCGAACAAAGTCAATTATTGTTGTATTCATTAAGTTGTGTGCGGTGACACACAGAAATAGTGCGAACAATAAAGAATTTAATTGACACTAAACACCAATTTATTTTTAGTTTCTTTGAAATCATCGAACTCATATTGAAAAGGTTTTTAAAAAGGTAAAAACGTAACAATATAAAATAGAAATATTAAATTTTTTTTAACCAAATCTATCAATAGATTATAGATAAATCCGAATTATGAAGTTTAGCATTAACTTCTTTTCGATGGTCTTTACACAGTCCGTAATTCTCTTCATGAGTTGTATGCTATCATTATTTTTCGCATGTAATCCTAAATCAGAAGTTCTTTTGTTGTTTAACAAAATCTAAAGCGGTGTTTTTCTCTACAAATATTTGTTTTCTTCCTAATTAAAACGCGGTAATTTTTAAATTTTTTGTCTAAACCTAAGCAATTGTTAGACAGCGTTCTAATAAGAATTACATGCAATGGAAATTAAATCATGAGTTTGATACTTGAAGGCAAATAAAATGGTTGCCTGTTGAAAAACGTTTCGCCCGTAATCAAATTTTTAAGAGACCTTGCATGTGTAGTAACAAAAATATTTGTTGTGGTTTTAAGTTTTTCTTTTATTCTCTTTAAAATATTACTCCAACAAAGCTATGTAAATAGAGTAGTTTATGTATTTCAAATAAACTCTTAACACTAATCTACCATTGGACGGTTCAAATGACTCATTTTGAACTTCTTGTCAGAATATCTTGAAAATAACATTATCGCGTCGCCATTTGCCTTTACGACTTTTATTACAAAATACATCGAATAAATTTTCTAGGATTTACTCCTCTTTGTTAATTTATATAAATATATGGAATATACCTTAAATACCGCAAGGGGTCATTTGACCCCCTTTGGTAGGAATAAGAATACCGGAAGTATCGGTATGTTAAGTGTTAAATATATAGAATATTTCTTTAATAAATTCAATCAAATATAATTTTTATCATATAGGCATAAAGACAAAGAACAAGTTTTATAGAACAAATTTTTATAGAACTTAAACTATTAATTGCTGGAATTATTTTTAACAACTTATAAAGGAAATTATAAATTTACTTTAATTTATTTTAATGTCGCAACTATTTAAAGAGATTAAAGTTTTACCGCTTAACCAAGGACAAAACATCTTCGTATTCTCTCAATTGAATTGTTTTATTTTTTTTCTTTTGTCGTAGTGTTGGCCTTAAAATTGGCCACAACCATGGTTGGAAGAAAGTTGAATGTATTTGAATAATAGGAAAACTAATAGAACAAATTGCAGATGCTATTCAAAATAATTAATCCTTTAACCTTTTCGTTTGGAAACTAAACTCTTCTGAATGTGCTTAAAGATGGCCACAATGAGATTAAAGTTGAAATTAAAACTTTTTAAAGTTTTTAATCGTTAAAAAATTTATTTAAATTGCTGCATTTAAATTTGTTTTATTTATCTTTACAACTTCAAGGAAACGGCAAACGTTCAAATATATTTATATCGACAATAATATGAATTTGAATTAAAGTTTTGAAATATCTCTCCCAAAATTAATGCAATAAAAAGGTACCAAAACGTACCGAACGTGTACAGTGGATCGCAATGTGTTCACATTCCATTTATGATTTAAATGTATAAAAAGACTACAATATATAAAAATATAGCTATATTAAATAATAAGTAAATAAAAAATTATAATCCAAAAAAAAATAATAATAAGCATTTAAATAAAAAATCATGACGTTAAATAAAATAAAGTAATAAACTCGGATCATAATAAAAATCGTATACACCCTACCTTTTTTACACGGTATATACGTTCCTCAGAAATCCGTGTAAAAAAAGAGGCGTTTCCGATAGTAAAATGTCATCTGAAAACCGTGTAAGATGAAATAAAGAACTACATATATTTACTATAAAATTTCAGAAATGCATACAAATTGTATGTTCATATTGCATTTAACTGAGCATTAAAACTTAAACTATATGATTCATACAGGTGAAAAAAACAAAAGAAATCTGTTAATTCAGAATTAAGAAAAGAAAAATTAGAATAGAAATAAAGAAAAAATGTTTACCTAGTTACATACTTATTCGTCGCTACTTGATAACAAACGCATTTATTTGCGACGAACTGGATTAAAGTCGGTATAATCACTGGAAATAACCATCAAATTATCCAATGGTGACTAAACTCAATAACAGTTATCAGCTCTTAAAGTTAGGAAGTCTCTGTTGGCAGGCTACGAACATTCGGCTTTTAATTATGAATTGTTTGCACAATTCTGTGTGTCACTGTTCACAACTTTATGTAACAACATCAATTGCTTTGTTTCTTATTCTGCTTTGCACTCGTTTGCATAAACAATAACAATTGTTCGACCGATCTTTATAGCGGAGGTCTTTAAACCACAATTATTCTCATTGTTTACGTTATTGTTGTTTATGTATATTGTTTACGTTTATCCTTCCTGTGTTGTTGTTACCAGTTTGTCTACTGGTTTATCCCTCTTCTTTTTATAGTAATGTTGTTGCTATAATTTTGATTATTTGTTGACCGTATAACCAAGTCCATTGTTTTGGTAGCATTTCTATTTTTGTATAAGTATTTTTTATTTTTTTTTTATTGGTACACTGACCTCGAACATATGTTCATGTTCATAGTTTTAGCAAGTTTAGTTCGTTTGTGATTGGCATAAATAAGACAAATATTTTGCATACTTGGCTATTATATATCCTATCGAAAGAAATGAATCAAAGAAGTTGCATAAGATTTTGTAGCTTTCTTCTATTAGAAATAAAATGTAACTTTTAGTACGACATAGTCCGTAATTAATCTAAAAATGATGAATTAAACCGATTAACTTAAAATCGACTCATGTTAATGTCAAATATGAAACATTACGCTGTGAGTTATTTGCAAATACCGCAAAATATCTCGGTATAGCTATTGACGATAAACTTCGATAGAAGTAAGTGTTTTAAAATTAAACCCAAGGAAACTAAACATCAAATAAAGGATATTAAACTAGTTCTCGATAATATGATACCAATTTGCAGCCTAATGCTCTAATCTATGTGAATATCCATAAATTTGTTGTTGTGGCAATTAAAGCAACATCAATAAAATACAGCGTTTAAAAAATGGCATCCTAATATTAAGGAAACTTAGAATCCTTAGACTTAGTTGGGCAACGAAATTACTTGTTGATTTAATTATATTGGAGCATCAACTTGAGCGGAGAAAGCTTTCATTTCTAATTCGCAATAACAAGTCGTCGGATCAACATTAAAATTTAAGCTTTATTAACTTAGAGTTAAGACGTTCAAAGTTTAGTCTGTAAAGTTTTGAGTATGTATAAAAGAAAAACCAACGAAACTTACTATATACTTTCTTTTCTTAGAAGCATTGTTTACGCTTCGTTGGATATATAATAGAAAAATATATTGAACGTGTAAAAGTAGAACAAAGTTTAAAAGAAAATGAAGACGAGTTTGTCAAATTTAGTATTGCAAATATAGAGTCTTTCAAAATTTGAAAATTAGATACTACTTATCCTCTTGAAGTTTTATTTGTCAAGTTAGCTCTCATGAATTCATTCTGTTTCGCCAAATTACCTTTGATGGATAGATATGAACCATAGATAGCCACGTGTCCTTGCAGAAAAATTATTTTCATTTCTAAATTTTCAATACTAGAACAATTTAACTTCTATCCAATCCAACATTTTCAAAAATATTTAATCTAATTCGAGGCTTTTTTAATTCTTCTGCGCAATTAAAAAAATTACTTTCTGATCATAAAAGGCTCTTTATCGGGAGAAAAAAGTGACTACCCGCGACTCTTCTTAAAAAGTCACTTATAAGTAATTTTCAACCCCTTTTCTAGTAGTTTTATAATCATTTTCGAATTACTTTCTGATCATTTATTAGTCTTACTTATCTTCGTTTATAATTCTTTTTCGAGTCGTCTTTTAGTCATCGTTTAATCGCATACGAGTCTTTTATGGGCAATTTAGCATTATGTTAAGGAGTCCTTTTGTTGCCGTTTATAAGGCATGTTCGTATTAATTTGGATTCGTTTTTAGGTCATTTATGATTAAAATTTGAGTCATTTATTAGTCGTATTTATAATTGTATTTTACTCTCTTTAAGTGTTTATAGTCTGTTTTCTGATCCACGATTTCAAAAATCACGTTCGCGTGAGAGTTATGTAACAAATAAGGAATATATAGCACACCCAGTACAAAAGCGATTCTTTTTTCGAGTTTATATGCTTAAACTATGTAGAATACACAATATCAATATATTTTGTTGTTGTCAACTGCTATTAAAAATGGTACATAGATTTTGCATTTAACTACTTTTAATTAAGTCAAAAATAGGTTACATCGATTTCTAATAATTTAAAATTTTGAGTTGAGTCAATTTTGTACTGTGTGTGCGATATGTTCGTGATGTACTCAGTGATGAGATCAAAGTTTATTTCAAAGAAATATTTTTCTTCAAAGAAAAATTTTCTATTTAAAATAAAATTGTATACTATATCATAGCAATTTTTAAGATGAATGAAAATTTATATAGAGGGGATATAAAAATATTGTGTTTAATCGTTTATCTGCGCAGAATAGGATCATAAAATGCGTAGTTACAATCACTTTTCAAACACTTGCATGATCCTTTTTTTGATTAAGCGTTTTTCAATCTTCAGGATAAGTAGAACATAATAATAATATATAACGGGAATAATAGTCCCATTTAAAACAGTCTGGATGATTAATTTCCGATTGCTATACAATTTTTTTATTGTGTTTCAAATCGACCATCTTTTTAATCTTGTAACTGACTAATAAATTTTTAATCACCAAAAGCACTCAAAAAAGACTCAGTTGGGTGGTTTTTATAAAAATAATCTTCCAATGCCAGTTGTTTGTATAGATATATTGTTCGTGTGGGCAAGACAAGCCCAGTAACGAGTTGTAAGAATTCAGTCACCCTTGCGTGAAGTCGTGTTGCGTTCGAAGAGAACAGTTTTGGTTTGAAGATCGCCGCTTTACAGATCTAACGAACAAGTGTTATTGTTTGCTCAAAGGGCGTAAGCAAAGAATAAAAGCGAACAAGCAGTTATTGTTGTATTTATTAAGTTGGACACATTGGCACACAAAAATTGTGCGAACAATAAAGAATTTAATTGAAACTAAATCATCGAACTCATATTTCAAATGTTTTTAAAAAGGTGAAAACCTGAAGTATGAAGTACTTACATGCGAATAGTTATTTATATGTTTTGTGACGTGTTGTTGGATAATTATACTGACCAAAATGATTCGCAGTTCCGAGAAATTTGGTTTTCACACATTCCTGGAGTTTTTTAAGTTATTGTACATGTGATATCGATCGCACTTCTGTAGTATTTATTACATACCTACGTAATGTGCAAAATAAAAACCGCACTTAGTCATGCTACTATATTTAATATAAAAGCGTAAGAAGTGTTTTTCTTATTACTCACTTGCTTCCCTACACATTTTAGTAAAAAAAATTTTTTGATCAAATTTTAATATTTCGTTTTTGTTCATTCAATCGCGTTTATTCTCAAAGACATTCGCCAACTTTACCTAAAAAAAACTTGCATGTCATTGCTTTGATAAGTTTTGCATTGTGCCTTCACAATATTTTCCATCTTTCACGCCTTTTTGAAAGCAATACCGGCAATTGCATAAGATATCTAATTCAACCACGTAACAATTTGCATTTCATGGTCGAAAGTTAGATGGAGATTTTGATGGATGAATGAGTAGGCAGAAGATGTCAATCACATCTGATTAACTTATGCGAATAATGTAAATGCATTTAAAATGTGATGTGAACAAGAACTATTTTTATAGAAAATAAAAATTTAGTTTATTTCGAGGCTTTTCTCTCAGATTACAGTGCAAATTGAGCATGCTGGAATTACTAAACAAAAGATTTAGATGATGATTAGGTGAATATTATGATTTTCACTATACATCGCTATATTTCAAATGTTGTAAGCCGAAAAGAAATTTTTCCAACTTAAAATCTCATTTAAAGCAGTCACGTTAAATTTAATTTCGATGGTAAGGAAGTCGCCGTAGTCTAGTAGGTTGTTTTTTGTTTTCTTATACGAAGGCCTCATTAGACGTGCGTATACGGTTCAAATCCTAGGTCAGATATCTCGAACACTACGAAATATGAAAAATATTTCTCCGACCACACAAGAGATTTCTGCCAGAAACTCTAAGACTAAATAATATTGCCATGAAAAGTTTCTGTAAAATATGTTGTTCGACTTTAATATTGTAGTTCTACGCCATTCAAGTACTGAAGAAAAAGCAAATCAAATTGTGTAGTTTTGTATATTGTGCCTCCAATGACAGTAGAGCAAGGCTTTATAGTTAATTCATAGCATTTAATTAATACAGTGTATATAGTACAAGCCCTCGTGGCAGAATAGCATTATTGACAGGGCTAGGAAAGCGACAATAGAGCTTTTCATCTACAAAACGAGATTAAGATCTGTGATGTCAGACCAACCATCGCATACTGGTTTTATAGTGATGTGTTGGAGTCAACCTGGTGTACATATCTGGTGGACGGTGTGCAAACACCAATTCGACAGCCTGCCTGCGTAGTCAGCTGTTCTGATCACCAGTATGCTCTGTTCTACTCCAATCAATTTATTATTTGCTGTACTCAATTGACTCCTCTATGTCCTATTAAAGCAGACGTTTAAGTTGGTGGCAGTAGGATTCAATGCGGTCAAATTCTGATCTAATTTGAACTACGGACGTCAGCTTCGATTAAATGATTGCTTACAACTTTTTGAATAGAACATTCGATTTTAGGATTCCAACAAGGGACTCTGGCCTAAAGATCCGATTGCGGTTTACTCTGATTGCACAAAAATAAGTGACAGAGTAATTTGAGTGTAATATATGAAGGATTCTGGTATAAAATTTGTTTGTAGGTTGGCCTTAACACTGCAATGTTAATCAACCAGAGGTCATGGCAATTCTAAAAGCGATGCAACACGCTTGTTGGGTGGTGAGATTTTTACGGTAAATCTTTTGATTTACTCATAAAACGATTATAATTTCAACACACATCCTTGTTCATGAATGTCAGACGAACTCATTATCGGCGAATTACTATACAGATATTCCGATTCCCTCAATTAAGATTTATATTAGCCACATTTATTACAGAGAAGCTTTGGCATCCAGAAAATGAACACTATTGATTACCATAGTAGAGATAAAAAAACTGACAAGCATTTTTTGACATATACTCCTCAAGTGAAGAATGATAACATGGTGGGTATATTTTTAAATAGTTTTTGGGATTCCCCCAATATTGATGTCGTTTGAATTAGGACTTGTAAGAATTCAAATTTTAATACGAAAAAAAAAAACACAAGTTACACGGTGCGACAGTGAAAATACACCCGAGTAACTACGTTGTTCAGTTAGTTGACTAGAACACAAAAATACCTTTTTTATATTTCTCGAACCCTCCAAACTATTTTATTTGACATAGTGTTATTATATATTCGTGAAAATGGCAGTTGCCGCAGTTTTCTGACAAAAGCTCTGATATTCCAGTTGATTTATGTATCAGAGATCAGCAATGAATCGTTTTTCCGCTACTTTTAAGCACTCATGCAATTTTGAGTATGAGTAATCAACAGAACTGAAATTAAACTACTTTGATTCATTCGTAGTCGCTACAACATTGATTTATAAGTATAAGTAGCAATGAACATGAGTACAACATTGAGATCAAACTCACAACGTTCGAAATATGTTTGATTCATACGCCTACTCATTCTGATTCATAAATTTAGAAAAATACTTATAATACTTATAAGTAATTCGAGTGGCACGAAACATTCATCTAAATTTACAGTCTTTGTTGTTGTTGCATATACGAACAAAGAAGAAAGGAAAGGCAAAGACAACAAGGAAAGCATACAGACAATCTTCTTGTGAGTATAATAGTGTTCGTACGCGAATCATACTTATTTTGTGCTTCGTGTAAATATTAGCTAGAGATGAGTCGAAGTCAATAACATCATTCGTATTATTAAGTATGAATACGACGAGTACTTCCAACTTTGAGTATGAGTAATATGAGTATCATATTAAAATAAGTATGAAAGCGTATAAGTATCAGAAATTATAAGTATGATTTGAATCTACTCATCGTTTTAAATACTCGTTGCTGATCTCTGTTATGTATGTTATACAAAAAGCGGCTGGTATGCTAGAAAATTGGATAAAAATTTACATTTTTTAAATTGTAAATTTCTACTTAAGAAGTCATATTGCAACTGTTAATAACTTTGTAACCAAACACAAATTAAAAATAAATTTACGAAATAAGGATACAAATTTTGAGCCAAATGATAAAAGTTCTTAATTTTGGATACAAACGGTTATAGCCGGTTATTATACGAAAGAAGACATTAAATTATGTCAACAAATAGTGATTTAAGGAAAATTAGTAAAAAAAAACTCCAATTTAACCTCATGGAAATATGACATCCTAAAATTTATAAAGAATGTGGAATCTCGGATTGAATTTTACTGCAGTCGGCAACAATAATTTCATATTAATCATATAGGACTATAACCAAATCAAAATGAATTGTTTTATTTTTAATCAATTGTAAAAATTTTCGTTTTTTATTAGTTTAAAATGCAGTCCCTTACAACATAATACAATTTGATTTATTTATAGCTTAATATGTGTACATAATAAAGGGTGATTTTTTAAGAACTATAGGAAATTTAAAAAAAAAACACATACAACTCATAAAAATGCATGCACGGTCCACACAATTTAATGTTTGAAGATTATTTAATGCAAATGTTGACCGCGACTGCGCTTCAAATGGTACATCCGCTTAGTCCAATTTTGGCATACTCTTTCCAACATTTTGTTCGGTATTTCTCGAATTAATGGTTCAATGTTGGCTTCCAATGCGCCATTTGAAGAGGTCCCCACAAAAAATAGTCTAAAGGCGTTAAATTGCACGATCTAGGCGGCCAATTGAACGGTCCCGAACGTGAAATAAAATGTTCACCGAACTCGCCTCTCAATAAGTCCATTGCTGTGTGGCATGTGGCACCGTCTTGTTGAAACTACATGTCATGCTCTAGCATCTTGGGCAAAAAAAAGTTGGATATCATCTCACGGTGGCGCTCACCATTCACAGTTACTTTATGATTCGCAGCCTCTTTGAAGAAGTACGGTCCAATGATGCCACCAGGCCATAAACCACACCAAACTTTAACTTTTTCTGTATGCATTGGTAGCTTTTGCAGTACTTCTGGCTGATCTTCACTCCAAAATCGACAATTCCGCTTATTTACGTATCCATTGAGCCGAAAATAAGCTTCGTCGCTGAACACATTTTTTTTATAAAGAAGTGAATCTTCAGCCAACTTTCCAAGAGCCCATTTTGATAATAAAATTCAATAATTTGCAAGCGTTGTTCGTTTGTAAAACGATTCTTGGTTAAATTATAGACAAAACTGAAAATGTTTGACAGTAAAACAAAACACGAAACGTGCGTGGGGTGTTTAAACCAGTGTTGCCAAAAAGATAATAGCTAAAAAATCACCCGTTATAATATCGCCAACCAGAAATAATATTGCAAACGATTGAGACTTTCACTACAAAAAAAAAAAAAATACAATTAATTTAAGCCATAAAACACTTCAACACCTGAACCAGAAATATAATAAATCTGCAACAACCAGACAAATTATAAACATTTACAAGTATAATTTATAAACATTGCAACATAAATAAATTTTAAAATTGTATGAAAACCTTTTTTTAAATTAATATCACGTTATATATGCAAATTCAAACAAAAACAGGATGTACTCATCACTTTAAGCTAAAGATATATAAAGGGGTGTACCAGTAAAAAATAAGGGGCAAAAATAAAGTACTTAATTAATTGGATTACAACTCATTTTCTCACATCACTTATGTTATGCGTACGCATTTTTTCCCATAAATGATGGGACCTACAGCTTCCGAACTGCAAGTATTTGAGAAACCTTTCAATTTTATTTACTCTCAGGATGTTTTTGCCTTTAGAAGAAATCACCGAAGAAATATTTCGTCAAAATTCCTTGTGTTCGAGATGTCTAACTTTGGGTTTGAACCGTGGCCTAATAATTCTAATTTCTAGACTTCGACGATTGAAACTCAAATATTAATCTTTAATGGGAAATTATTTAAAATATTGGCCATTGTTGGCTAACCAAATTTTCAACATTCAAGCGATTTACGGATGACTCTGTTACTGTTCAGCTTATGAAGCAAAGCAATTAATCAGTCAATTTTTAACTTCCTCGTAGGTAGTGAAGTGATGCTAAGCCAATGCGTGCCTTTTCGGTGAAAACAAATTGTAATCGCAAGGAGCAAAGTCTTGTGAATACGGCAACTCCCAGAGCTTTGATTGCATACTAAACACACACTTTGTGTGTGGATTTACGAGCCTTGTCGTGCCTTGTATCCCCTTCTGGTTATTTTTCGATAAATACATGATTCAATTTATCATTTGATATCGACAGCGATCTGTATTAACGATTTCATCAGGTTTTAGGAACTACTTTTATACAGTATTGCATTCCTGCCGAAACGGTCTTGCTGTGCAGCCGACGTTGGTTGCTGCCCGAAATAAACTATGATTTTTTCTGTTTGGGATTCTTGGAATAAAACAAATTTTTTTATTGCGAGTAACAATTTGATGCAACACTAATTTGTCTTTGTAGAAAAATTTCGCAAGTAGGTTTTTGATTGTCCATTTTTCTGTTACTTAATTCATGTGACACCCATTTTTCAGATCAGAACAGATTTTGGTGCCTTCTCATAGTTATTAAACGATTAAACGAAATCGCCAGCTGTGTTACCTTTAACTAATATTGCTTACAATTTGGCGTCTTCAAACAATTTGGCCTTTTGTTATCTCTGAAACATCAAAATCATTGTTGCCACAAAGAAGAATTTTGCCCTACCAATATTCGTTCCAAAACCTACCAAAATTATTCCAATCCTACCATAATTTGAATTTAATTTTTTTATTTTTCTCGAACCCTCCAAACTTGTTTAATTTGACAAAAACTATTTTTTTTTTTTTCTGACTTACACAAACATTTCTGAAACACATTTACATAATTGGTCATTACAGCCCTTCAGTCAGTATTACGATTTAGCTTCTCACACCACTTATGTTGTGTACGGTAATTCTATACATGAGTGGCGGTGCCTACAATTTGAAGTCGACTCCGAACGACAGATATTTTGAGAAACTTTTCATGGCAATTTTATTTTCTGTCAGAGTTTGTGCCAGAAATCTGCTGAGAGCAAGTCGTCGAAGAAATATTTTTTCATATTGTTTTTTATTTCAATAAATTAATCTCTATCATTTACTGTTTAAAGATTATTTCGTATAAATATTTACTACGCCATAAGTGGTCCATTAATAAACTCGATTTTTTTTCATACTTTTATAATATTTTGGATGGTATCTTGCAAATGCCAGTTGTGACATTGTTTTGCAGGTGCCTAATTCTCTGTCTGGTTTATTCCAGTAAAGGATAGCTAAATCGTATAGCATTAATGGTATATGGGTTGCTCTAAAATGTTGGATTAATTGCTGACTAGACTTGCATCTCTACAGGGTAAACACATGTTAGCCAAGTAAAATTATGCCATTATGAACAAAAAAATTTAATAACTGTAGTTCTGATTTTACCAGATTGACTTGAAGATTTTGAAAAACTATGTTCCTATGATCACACATCTTTCATAGTGACTTATCAGATATTAACTGCCGTTGGCGCTCTTCACATCAAATTCGGAAATTCTGTTTGTTGACGTACCCATTAGGGATGTCAAACGGGATCGATTTACAAAATCCCGATCCCGAAATCTCGGGACATTTCGGGACAATTCGGAATCCAAAAATCCTGAAGAATTATGGGAAAAATCGCGATTTTCTCTTAATAATAAAAATATTTTGTTAACAAAGTCATTTGTATTCCAATTATGTTCATCAGATTTATATACAAGACAAAAAGTAACAAAAAAGCGTAAATTAACAAAAATGAATATTATTAATACATATGCAAATGCATTAGTTTTAAAAAAATTATTTGGATTACAACAAAAAGATTAAAGCATCTAACATGTGTCTGGTAGGCTTGAACGAATTTTGTTGTCAACATACGCTACCGTTGAAAAAGACTTCTCGCAAACAACATCTTTTGGATAAAGTAGTTCCTAAGATAGCTGTATACAGCTTGTAAATATTCACCTCTACTATCGCCTGATGTAAATAAATCTATTCCTTTGGACAGGCTGAGTATCTAAATCAGTTACCCTATTAATTCCTTTTATAGGGTCAAAATACATTTGAATTTACAATCCCAAAATCTCGAAAAATGCCGGGACAAGCTTTTAAAAATCCCAGGATTCGGGATTTTGTGATTTTTTGTGGTAGATCTAACTGAGTATTATTTTCTTTCTATAGGTACTTGTATACCTTTGGGTTAAAGAATTTTGTTATTGAAAATTATTAAAATTTCATTGGCAAACAACAATTCATCGCATTCAAACTGGTATACATTATTGTACGTTTTGGTCTAATGATGTAACTTGGAATTAAAATTTCTTAGGAAATATTTAAAGTAGTAACACTTGGCATATATTCAATAATTCATGATTATTTGATGCCAAATTAATTTTTAACAATTTACAATGAATAATTTTAAAATAGTTTTGAAATATTATAGCCATAATTGCTTATGACCTTCAAAGTAAACAAACTACAACAAGAATATTATATTTGTATGGATATGTTGAAGATATTATCGCAGAATTCTGCAATAAAATGAAAATTTTTTGTTAATAAAACCTTATTTTACAATTTGAATTTAAACGAAATTAAAATTATAAACTCTAATACTATAATACTTGTATTCCTTTGCTTTATTTCTCCGAAATATATCCCGCATATGTACATACATACATATCTACAGTGGTGGATACTTGTATAATAAAACCGTTCCAAGTTTTAAAATTAAGAAATATAAGAAAATTTATTTTTCAGTTCTTAAATCTTAAACTTAAATAGATTCCAATAAAGTTGTTACAATTAATAGTTTCTCACACCACTCAAGTTGTGTGCGTTAATGTTGTACGTGAGTGACAAGACCTACAGTTTTAAAGTCGACTCCAAATGACAAATTTTTTAAAAAGTTTTTCATGGCAGGTTTATTGACTCTCAGAGTTTTTGCCAGAAATCTGCTGAAAGAAAATCGCTGAAGTAATTTTTTTTTTTATATTTCGTTTTGGTGCCTGACCCGGGCTTTACGCTTTATAAGGCAAGACTACGGCGACCATTTGTAGACACTTTAAAATGTTGTGAAGAAAAAAACTGCAAATGTAAATGTTTTATTGGGGTGAACACTAATTTATAACGCTTACTAGTTTAATTTTTATCGCAATTTTTTTTTTTGGTAGTTTTTCTTTTTATTGCCAATATATCGGTGGGTTAACTTTACCTTTTAAGCTTTAATTTTACCAAAAATTTTCATTATCGGCTTAACAAACTCAGAACTAAGTATCGACTAGGGATGTCAATCGGAAAATCCCAAAATCCCGGGATTTTTAAAAACTTGTCCCGGAATTTTTCGAGATTTTCGCGATTGTGAATCGTATGTATTTTGGCCCTACAAAAGATCCTGAAAAAAAATTCTATATCACTTGACTTCGATAATAGCATCTCAGATGGGGAAAACCCTACTTCCATTGATAAAAAATTATTTGATGGCATCGAAGAATACAAAAGCCCTATAAAACGAATTAATAGGGTAACTGTCCAAAGAAATAGATTTATTTACATCAGGAGGTAGTAGAGGTGAATATTTACAAGCTGCATACAGCTATCTTGGAACTATTTTACCAACAAATGTTAATTACGAAATGTGTTTTTCAACGGCAGCGTATGTTAACAACGAAATTCATTTAAGCCAGATCGTTCATAACAGACCACATGTTAAATGCTTTAATCTTTTTGCTTGAATTCAAATTGTTTTCATAAAACTAATGAATTTGCATATGTATGAATAATTTTAATTTTGGTTATTTACGCTTACATTTTGTCCTGCTGTTTTTACATTTTATTTTTAATGAAAATCGCGATTTTTGGATCCTGAATTATCTCGGGATTTCGGGCTTCCCTAATGTAGAGAGAGAGATTGAGGAATTAGCCCACCCAACACGTTTAGCCAGAATTCATGTGCAATTTTATAATATTTCCTTCCATGCTCTTTTCAAAATAAGTTCACAAGTTCCCAAGCGATGTTTTAAATCTGAAAATTGAGCTGGTCACTTTAAAGCATTTATGCTTTTCTTTCTCTTAGCAGTCGTGTAATGTGCTTGGGGTTATTGTCGGGTATAAAAATGCTGCATCTTTCCTGTATGATAGCATTATATTACGTCTAACGATTTCTAAAGTAGTTTAAATACCATGCCACGAAGAACCTCTCCAAATCATAATGTAAGCGCCATCACACTAAGTTGTTGGTTTACTTTAACTGTAGGTTAGCTGCACGCCATACTAAACCATTTTCCTATTTCATTTCGAACTGGAAAATTTGGACTAATAATCCTTTAAAATATTTTTCCGAAAACTGTTGGTTCTTCATAATTTTTTTTTTTTTTTGCAAAAAAATCAGATTTAATTTTTTTTTAAGATTGAATAGAGCAATTTTGTTTTTAATTTTTGAACATGTCTTATTAACTGATATTTTTTAATAACTTGTTTCTTTTACAGACGTAATTCATTTTAAATTGACTGGTAGAAACAAGTAGTGATCCACCGTGTATGACCCTCACTGTATGTCTATGTCCGTAATGAACATCTAATTTAGAGAGTTTGCCAACTATTTTTGAGAATATTTCTATGGCTTTTGGATATAAAGTTTTTTGTAATTACTCTGCACATTGTATTAAATACTATACAACAAATGTAGTTGATCATAATGTCAAAGGGAATATAATAAAAAAAACATTTTTTTGGGTTCTTTTTCATAGTTTATAATGCTTCTGTGGCTAGTTATATAGTTTAAATGAATTTTATGTAAAAATTATAGTTAATAATTAGTAAATAAAAAATCACTGACACAAGCAGTAAGCGCTCCTTACTGAAGCCGTTCAAGTTTTGGAAGCAAATCTCTAATCAGACTTTTTATATATCTTTCATAAAAGACCTCAATATTACACAATTTGCTACAGTCCTTTTCGCGTCGTTTCATTTAAGATTGTGTAGTTCAAGAAGTGTCGCTTGACTAAAGGTGTTCTTTGGACTGGCTACGATTTTTCGTCTGATTTAATGGCCAATTCGTCTCCATTTAATCAATTTTTATTTTATGCCTTATTATGTGTCCTTCATTGATAAGGTTCCAAAGACTCATTGTGCTGATATTTTTAAACAACTTATGATCAGATTATCTGTTGCCAATTCCGCCTACAGCATGTCAACTGCATTTTTAGGATATTATTGATGAACACAACCACATTTGTTATAACAAAACTCATGATCAACATCAATTTATCAACTGTAGCTTCAAGATTATGATTATGGTTATACCAGGGGCCTGTTTCACTAAACTACAATTCTACAAGTTTGCAAGTTACAATTACAATTCTAACTTTTACAAGTGCTAATGAATTGTGTTTCATGAAAATTTTCACAATACTTGTAGTTTTTTATACTTGTAAACTACAATTCCTACAATTACAATTTCTGCAATTATAATCACAATAAAATCAAATATTTTTACAAAGATATTTTGATAAATAAAATATATCTGTAAATTTATGTATATTATAATGCAAATGAAATATATGAACATTTTAAAAATTATTTTAAATAATTTTGCAATTATGGGTATTCTAATGTATATCGATAATTTGTTTTGATTGTTATCACACCACTAATCAATCAAAACATATTATATTTTGTGTTTAAAAAATTCAGAATTATTATTTCAATCAATATTTTATTATTAAGGTTAAAAAGTTCACATAAAATTCGGCCACACTTCGGAAGCATTGGATTCTTTTTTTATAGCGCTCTGTTTATCACTGAGTAGCGATATTTTTCAAGGATTTGAAAAATAATATGTTATCCAGTATAATATGTTATCCAGTATAAGTTATTTATATTTTGTTCATTTAACGAATGGAACTTTCAAAGGAAATGTACCCAGATACCCTCTTGTCTCTCAAGTGGAAAACAAATGTCTATTGATGTTCCTCAGGGAAGTATTTTGTTCGCATCATACTGAAATATAATGGTATATATGGAGGAAAGTATTGAATAACGAAATCAGAGGTGCTCTCAATATTATTGTATAATATTTTAGTGATTACAAAACTTCGGAGGACCACAGAGGTCAACGATTATTTTCTCCTCTCTTAAGCAGGCAGTTTTGGAAGCAAGAAAGGTTATTACATTGCTAAATTGGCGCTGCATAACACGTACCAAAAAATTATTAAATTTATTGGCCTACTGTTGCTTCGGAGATAGCAGGCGAGATTATGTTTATTTGTTTATAACATGATATAGTTGTAATATACTTTGTAATATAGTTTGTTTTATTATATTTATATATTTGAAAAAATAACTAAATAATAACAAACAAAATAATTAAATAAAGACTAATTCATACTCTTTTTTTTTATTTATTTATTTAAAAAATACCTACTTAAGCTAATGTTATCTAACCATTTACAGTGTTTTAGTCTTAGTAACTTTTCATCTAAAAAATCTTACAATATTTATAAAAATAAAGTTTCCGAGAAAAGTCAAAATTTCAGAGGATATTTTATAGAAACCCCTGATATTACGTCACTTATTTATAACTTAATCTTTACCTATTCGTAGAAATTAGAAATGAGGGGATTGTCAGAGCAATTGTAAAGTAGTTTAAACCGTTCCGTTATCGAACAAATTTTATAACGAATTCGATTAATATTATTCTCCTCATGGAGAGTTCTAGTTCATCTTTAGTAATTTATTCTGACAAACTTGTAATTTTTTCACATGCGAGTTTGCGCATACCCCCCAAACAGGACAGGCATACAAAAGTATTGATTGAAAAATTACTTTATCCAATAATAGTTTATTGTCATGGCTCAAAAAAGATCTTCGCGATATAATTAGATACAGCATGACCTTTGCCGTGTTAAATTTTTCAATTTGCTTCCTAATATGTAAATCAAATATCAATTTACGGTCAAAGTATACACCAAGATACTTAATATTGTCACTCCAATGTACTAGAGTACCATTCACCCTCAGCTGGCTCTGCGGGTAAAAACATAAATTTCGTCTACGACTGAAGAACACAGCAGCAGTCTAAGTTTCATTAATCTTAATCTTCCATGTATCAAAATATGAGACTATTACGTCCAAAGCACTGAATTTATCATTCACTTGTAACTTGTAAAATTTTTTTGAGTCTTTGTCGACTCTAAGCTTTTTTTCAACAATTCTACAAGTGTACAAGTGAAAATTTATTTTAGTGAAACATAACGACTTGTAGCCACAAACTTGTAATTGTATTTTTATGAAACACAATTATTTAAAAATTCACAATTTTATTGTGAATTTGTAGCTTAGTGAAATAAGCCCCAGGGACTTCACAATGGATGACGGATGATGATTATGATACGTGACCAAAGTTTGGAGTGGATATCGAAGAGTAATTATCAAAATAAGATTTTTAAAGTCTGAACAGTAGCTTTTATTTACAGTGTTTTTTTTTCTATTCTCCGGGATTTCTTTAGGTTTGTTAGTTTTATCTTCATCGATCGAGATCTACAATCTGAGGTACATAGCACATATAGGATATATTGCATTACTTATTACTTTGTCATTAACAGAGCTCATTTAAATAAGTTATTTCATGAAAAATGTATTTAGTTTCTGTTATGCTACTGTAACAATTTAATACTTCTTTTCGTATAATTATTACTAAAATGCTCTCTATTACTATCTGGCATAGTTACATATGAATATGTTGTTTTTGGTAATTAAAAAATGTTCACATTGAATTTTACCAGTCGATGATTATAAATAATTACAAAAGGATGAAGTATTGCCTGCAAATAAATTTAAACGCTTGAGTAGATCGGAAGTTGCTTAACAAAGTAAGAAAATGCTGCAATTCTTTACTAGCATATTTGTATAGGGTGGGTTATTTTAAAGTTTAAATATAAGAATACAAGAAAACAAAAACTGTTTGAATTTTGACAAATTAATTTTTTTAATGTAAATTGCAATTGTGCCGGTTAGAAATGAAATTTAATCTCAGATATATGCCTCGGCTGGCCTAATAGTACGATGGGAGCAATTTTCGTGGAATTTTTCGAGCGTAAGGGGTCGCATCTTAGCATTTGGCAGCCCCAATGCTGGCCTTAAAATGCTCAATTGCCTCTGATTGGTCGGGATATTATTTTTCTTTAATGGCGCTCAATATTGTATCCCATTACCTTGACCTTTGTTTGTGCCGGAATCACTTTGAAAGAAATATCGGCCAATCATATCGCCGCTCTACAAGGTGCACGAAACAGTCCTTGGCCTCAGAAAGACCACATATGGATTTTCTGAGCCCATAAGCGGCAATTTTGCTTAGTAACGTGTTCTCTAAGATGAAAATTAACCTTATCCGAAAAGATAATTTTTTTTCATGGATATCATCGGAAGTCCCTCAATGGCCGAATAAATCCCAACGTTGCTGAAGCGTAAATAGGGCCAGAAACATTTAGTGCAGGCCATATACTAAATTTTCTGATAGAATAGAATGGCATAAGTATCATATTGGACAGCTGTGACGTCTAAAACATACGGTGGACGGTAAAAATTTAGGTACCCCAAAATATTTGATCAAATTCATAAATATTAAGAAGTAATATGTGAAAATAATTTAGGTTTTTATATTTATTTTTTTAATTTATTTGTGTTGTATTAGAAAACAAAAAATATGTTAATGCTTTTCACAAACGAAATGAAAAATGAAGAAAACTTTCACCGCAAAAGTCTAAGTTCTATTCGAATATCAATATCACCGTCCAATCTACGACGTTGTAAACTTTATATGTTCCAACTTGGAGGCCATTGGAGAAGTACTTTCCCAAATCTAGTTATCTATTTAAATACATCTGCGTAAATCCCCACAAGATTCATACCTTTTTGGCATAAATATGTTCAAAAATAAACGAAGTAATTTAGGATGAACATTTTTGCAAGGAACTACATTCCTCAAACCGTGTTCTATTTTCTTTCGGCAAGTTTTTCCGTTT
This sequence comes from Sarcophaga peregrina, assembly GCA_014635995.1. Lineage (NCBI taxonomy): Eukaryota > Metazoa > Arthropoda > Insecta > Diptera > Sarcophagidae > Sarcophaga > Sarcophaga peregrina. The sequence goes on along the minus strand of CM025792.1, from coordinate 37,970,420 downwards.
GCGGTTTCATATGTAAATATATTTAATTAATTTGACCACTACAATCCTTTAGTTAGGATTACAACCGGTCTTCTCATGCCATCCTTGTGTGTTAATTTTATCATTAAGTGGAGGAAGGCATCTAATGAAATATATGTTTCATATTCTTTGTTTAGTTCAAGGTATCAGAAGCTAAGATTCCAATTTACAAGCATTTGTCTAATACTACTGCTAATACATACTGCATACTAATCTGCGCTGACTATCGATGTGTGCCACCTATGTCCTTGATATGTCGTTCCAAAAACAACATTGCAATGCTTGCGCAGCAGAAATTTGTTAAAAGTTGATTTTTACATACAAAAATACATATTTTCAACAATCTATGTATAATGTATGCTAATTAATTACAATTTTTATTTACAATTCTTAATTACACTTTAAACATAATTTTAAATATTTAACATTAATATCTATTTTCAATTCCAATTGACAAAATAGCCTCAAAGCAAAGTTCGAATTAGGAATACCAATCGGGAAATCCCGAATCCCCGGATTTTTAAAAACTTGTCCCGGGATTTTTCGAGATTTTCGGGATTGTGAATTCATATGTATTTTGGCTCTGCAAATGGCCCTGAAAAAAATTCTATATCACTCGACTTCGTTAATAGCATCTCAGATGAGGAAAACCCTACTTATACATGAAGTGCTTTGCTTACAGTAAAAGTTAGTTTGTTTTCATTCATTTATTAATTAAATTTTTGCCCAAATCCTGTACACCAAGATGAAAATCGTATATTTAAAGTACAGGAACGTAATTAATTTTGTAAATGAATAACGCACTTAATAATAACAAGTAATAGATATGTGGATAGAAGCAATAAACATAGACAAAAAGTACTATTTACAATACTTGTGGCAATTATGGTCTCAAGATTTTCTTACAAAATCAACTAAACGCATCTATTTCCATAGTATTTGGGATTGTATGTAATTCATTTCTTGTTTAAATTCTTATCTTTTTGTTTGTGTTAAGTGTTAAGTACATGAAAATTTAAAGTGTATTTAGGGCTTGTCAAATAATATTGTAAACTCGTATTTTGTTTTGGAAAAAGTTTAAAATAAAGAACGTGTCCGTGTTTTTGGTTAACACTTTTCTAACCAAACCTAGTCACTACAAATATTGACATAATTAGATATGTTTTTGACTAAAAAACTAATGGATATACTACATAGGTTTGCTAGTCTCACCCCTAATATTTCAAAGTCACAATATTCACAGACGACTGCTACTTTAGTTATTTTGCGAGTTTAATATCACGAAAGTTTGTGGTCATACGCATGCTCATAATCAACTTACATACATACATAATTGGCCATTACAGCCTTTCAGTCAGGATTACGACCTAGCTTCTCACACCACTTATGTTGTGTGGGTTAATTTTATACATGAGTGGCGGGACCTACAGTTTAAAGTCGACTCCGAACGACAGATTTTTGAGAAGCTTTTCATGGCAATTTTTACTCTCAGAGTCTTTGCCAGAAATCTGCTTAGAAGAAGTCGCCGAAGAAATATTTTTTCGTTTTGATGTCTGACCTGGGATTCGAACCCGGGTCTTTTGTCTAATAAGCCAACACACTATCCACTAGACCACGGCGACTTCAATCAACTTGCCATTTCTTTATGCCACTAGGCGCGTTCGAGCGATAAGAATCTTTTGGTGATAGTTCTTGGCCTACAGACTCTGAGTGGAGTTTGTAAAATGAATTCCTTTTGTGTATGGAACATATCACTTCCATATACAAGCGCGGATGATTAATATTTTTGCACTATCTCTTACAGTCAGTAGCAGTCAATACCTATTCCAATACGGAGATATTCATATTCCTTTTAATTTATATTTAATTCCCAATTATTTAACTTAGAATGATGTGGTGCTCACCGTTTTTAAATACTTTAAGTTGATCTTTTTAAAAGTAATTTTTAAACTAATTTTTCGTGCTGTAATCAATAAAAAATTAAAGTCGTACTCAAGGTTATCAGTTTGATTTTCAACCATTTTGCTTGTACGATAATAAATCGACGTTTTCCGTGTATATGATATAATGGATAGACTATTCCTCAAGTTACGCCTGGAGACAGTTGATACATCTTCGAATGTCCGAACGGTTCATTTAATAAATCTGCTCCTTGAAAAGTAATATTCTCGTAAATATTACTTATGAGCCCGATATTTCTTCTGGTATCCCGATCAATTACAGAACTTTCCATACAATGTCTCCTCTTTCAAAGTCGAATGACTTTTCCAGGTCTATTAAATGAATAAATAAGTATTATTTATTATCCCTAATTGTTCGTAACGTATTCACATCATTTACACAGAATTTTTTCTGCAAATATTCGGTTTATGTCTGTTTAGAACAGTCGCTAAATTCATTCCATGTTATTAGAATAAACGTGTTAGACTTTGTATACTACTAGCGAATATCCGGTGTGCTTTTTTCTTAAATAAATATTTTATTTATTTATTTTTATTTATTTACGAATTACAATACAATTACAAATTATATTATATTCATGTACGAGCTGAGTAACTTCGATCATATGCCCGGTGTAGTGTCACAGACCAGAGCCTCTGGTGGGAATCGAACCCACGACCCTCACACTAATAGTCTATCACACTACCCTACTAGACTACCAGGGCGCTCTCTTAAATAAATAATTCTTATTCTAATGTCTTGGGATACAATATATTTTTTTTCTCTGGTGTGTATACATATAAATCTTTACTCGCGAACATGCGACGTAAAGCTGCCCATGTGAGAAACATGGATTAAGTCCATAAATTTGAAAGGACTGACCTTGAGCCTTATTAATCGTCATTGCAAATGCTAGGCGAATAGGAAATTGCAGGCACTTGAAATCGAATGGCATCTTCGATGTGGTCACAGGAATACGTGGCAGCAATAAATCAGTTCCCTTAAACTTTCCAGTTTCATGTGGTGGAAAGCCTGGCAAATCTAACGAATTGAAAAATTCGACTGGATAATTGACGACATCCTCAATGTTTGTAAACTGTGTCGGTCGATTAATAAGTTCTTAGATTCCCATCGATCTTGTTGAGAATAATGCTATTGATAGAATTAACGTTAATATTTTGGATGCTAGTAGCGCACGTTCAGATAACCATTGTATAATTTTAAAATTTTACACGATATTGGGTAATATAAAATTTATTAATACTTCATTTTGATTGTGGTCATTATGCAAAAGTCTGATGGAAATTTTATATACTTTGTAGTAGGACCCATTGGAATTCTTCTATTACCTAAATCATGGAATTGTTTGGAAAAGGCTCAAGCTGAAGCATCACGTTGCAACTGAAAACACATATTAGTAGTTAATTTCAGAATGTGAACATGTCGCCAAAGGTATGATGATGTTAGATATGCATTTAGCTTATCAGCTGGCGTTGATACCAAGAAATTGGATTCTAGCTATTACAGTTTTTCAGATATACAGATTTTCGTATATACATTATATGGGAAGTGCCACACCCACTATTGCTAGTTCACCCATTTTTCTCCAAAATATTTGTATTGAAACTGTAGTTACTTGTATAAAATTTGAGGTATCTTGCTGTTGTAGTTTTTCCAATATAACCATTTTGTTATCTTACAATAGCAGGTAATGTTGTATATGTGGGCATAGCACCTTATTCATTTGAAATATCAAAATCAAAAGTAGCCTATAACTCCTTCTAGACATACAGGAAGATAGCCGTCTATAACGTTCAAACATACATACATACAAACGTTCAAACAACACACATTCATTTTTATATATTTAGATTAAATATAAAATAACTGAAATTTCCATATTGATGGAATAATTTTAGTCTCTCAAACCTGTCTAAAGACTGCCGTTATAATTTAAGGCATATTTTTAGAGTTAAGTATTATGAAGCGCGCAGGATTTCTGATGTTTTGTTTAGAAACTTTAATTTCAATTAATGTATGACCTTTTGCGCTAATAAATTTCCTACAGTTTTTACTTTGTTTTTTAATAGAGAATACCTACTCTGTCTCTAGAATAGCACTATTAGCATGTTACTCACATCTGAGTTAGAGCACAGTTTTGTTGTAATTTCTCTCAGTTAGCCGCTTAGCAGTTGTTATTTGCAATCACATTCAAAACATGACATAATTGATGAATACAACCCATCATTCAGGATTACTTCTCACACCATTTATGTTGTATGTGTTAATTTTATACAGGAGGAGTGGCGAGACGTACAGTTTGCAGTCCATTCCGGATGATAGGTTTTTTGTGAAACTTTTTCATGGGAATTTTTTGACAAAAATCTGCTGATTGAAAAAAGGTCTTAGATCTAATAAGCCAACGCACTACTTACTAGGCTATGGCGGCTCCTACCCATTTCAGACTTAAGTTGTTTGCTTAGAAGTTGTTATTTATTACTAGCACTACGCCTCTTCCTTAACTTACAGTAAAACTGTCGAATAACTGTCAATTTTAACTGAATAACTGAGACTAGCAAATACATCATTATGAATTTGCCTTTGGGAGGTAATACTGGCTCAGTAATACTGCTTTCTTTTAGACAGAATTTGCGACATGCTGTGACCCATTATTTGATTGCAACGTACGCTTATAGAGCGGTTAAGTATTGGTACAATTCAAAAATTTTCAATGGCGTAATATTACAACAGTTGACAGGATGAGTTATTTCTGAATATATTTTAACATTCAGCAGAAATATTCTGTAAATAAATTAACCAGGATGGAATAAACAAACACAAAAACAACCGACACACTGTTAAACATTAACCAAACCACTAATACCTTATATGCCATGCCCTGTATGAAAAAAACCATTATTTAAACCAAACACATGATAAAAAATTTTTTGGAGTAACAGAATATAAATTTCCGTAATTATTCTCCCACCATAATTTGTTACCCACTCTTAACCATATTTCAGTTTGTACACATATTTACTCTTTACTTCGATACTCAGAAGCCATTTGCATACTTAGAGCCAAATGCGTGGAACATTTCACATGTACTCGTATATTTAAGCGATTTTATTATTTACTTTCATTTTTTTTTTTTTTTGACAGAGATACACTTTTGTTTGAGTTTATAATTTTTTTTTTTTTGCATCGTTTGCAAATTAATTTTATCCCACTTTGCCTTCGAAACGCGTTAGAATCTATCTTAAAAAGTTTTTGCCAAATTAGCAGTTACATGTAGAATCAGTACACGTTTGTAACAAACTACAAGAGTATTCGCAAAATTAATGTTTTGAAAAAGGAAATACGCGGAGTTTGTGTACTAACATTTCACTTTAGTTCTTAGTAAGTAAAAATAAAATAAAAACAAAAATAGAGTGTAGAAATCGTAAATGTAAGGCTTATTTTATTTTGTTTAGTTTTTGATATTTGAGTTCAGGCTAAGTTTGAAAGCAAAAAGAGATAAAAAAAGTATAATTTTTACCAATTCGCATAATGTGATCCTTAACGGTTCCTTTCAAATTGCTAAAGGAACAAGCTCAGGCACAAACTCAGCGTTAGAACTTATTTGCTAATCTAATATATAAAATTCTCGTGTCACGATTTCCATGAAATTTTTTGTGCATATCGTGTAGGTCTGAAAATCGGACAACACCTATTTTTCATATCCCTAAATGTTAAGGTGGTGTGGGAAATCGTTAAAATTGATTATTAAGGAACATATTGATCGTAGACAAATAACATTTTGTGGGTAAGTTCGATATCGACAATCCAACCAAAAATATGGGCTTGACAACCGTTCCCCTTGATTTTTATAATTTTTTTTTTGATGCGGTTTAATCAAATTCATGTGCAACGTGGCTTAAACTGAATATTTAGAGATCGTGCATTTGTTAGAAATTTTTTAGGTCGATATCGACACTTTGATATAAGTCGGCTATCGATGGTTTTATAACTAGTATATAACATGTATGACGGTTAGTTTTTGTTTTGGAGCGATTACAACAACTAAAATTTCAACAGCGCTATTACAATAAATTTATAATGTGATCTGTTCTGGACAATAAAAAAATCAGTTTTGAGCGGTACGAATTTCGCCGGGTAAGCTAGTTTAATAATAAATTTAAAATGTTCGTATTGTATAATAAAATCCAAATCAATCAATCAATCATATACACTAATACCCCGGTTTGCGTCGCCTCGTTCTGCTTCTGCTTCGAAGTTGAGTCTTTATTAAATTTCCGTGATTTCGAAGCTATGTCGTTTTTGTTTCAGTTTGCATGTTTCGAAGTTGCGTCGTTAGTGCTTCGATTTCCGTCATTAATACGAAAATGTTTGTACAAAGCTAAAACAGAAAAAGGGGATTTCCCGTTTAAGTCTAATGTAAATACATACAAACATACAATGTATTTATGCTGTCTGATGGTTGCAAGATGTAGGTCGTTAGTAAATTAAATATTTTTTATTGAAAAATCATGAAAATCAATACAAATGTATGAAAATCGTGCTTCGTTCTGCGTCGTTTCGGTTTATGTCGCGTTTCTTCAGGCCCTATTAGCGACGCAAACCGGAGTATTAGGGTACTCATAATCATGTCCAATTTGTTTTTTCGGTTAGTCAAAAATAAGGGTAATAACATATCTTGAAAACTACTAATAAAAGAGGTTTTAATATTATTGTCCACATTGTCTTTTTAGGACCAAAGTAATTAAAATACCAATTTTTATATAGTGCGTCCCACCATCAAAGTAAACCATCAAACTTAATCAGTTAAAGTCTGATTTTAAGAGATATTTGGAAACAATAAGTGACCTTATAAATGTGAGATGCACTATCTGTATACTGCAGACCACACCTCCTTAATTTTTTTTAATTTTAATTTTCTTTATTCCGTACTATCTTAAACCTATACACTTTACTATTTAGGACGCAAATGTTTAAATTTTAAATTAATTTAGTTTAATGTACAGAAAAACATGCTGTTGTGAGTACAATTCTATAAAATTATATATCATGTTGTGTAAATTTCATTTAAAAACAAAAAAAGTGAAAAAAATTAAACAGTTTTTTGAAAAACGCTGGAAAACATAAAACAGATGATGTAAACGTCACAAAATGTGCCAACTGTAATGGAAACCATCACGGTTTTGATCGCTCTTGTCCAAATAGAGAGCTTTACTTAAATATTAGGAGCAAGGTTACGCGTAAAAAATTAAATAATCGGAATATTCCTCGCTCCTATAACAAAGACCAGTTTACGTATAAGGAAACTGAATACCGTCTTTTGCCCAACCAGAAGAGACCTGTTCTACACATAGTATGACACAATTTGCAATTAACAATTGCAATAACTCAACTAATTCGACTAATAATTCTCCTAGAAATGCCAGTTACTCATTTAACGCATCTCACTAACATTCCAAATTATATATCCCAACCAAATGTGGTAGATTCACTTTCCTCAGATAATTTTCCTGTTCTGTTTTTATTATACGCCTCTTACTGGGAACGAGAAAATATTCAATATATAATTATAATAAAACAAATTGGAGAAGATATTCGGAAATTATTGATTCAGTATTAGCTAACACTAGTACTGAAATGAATGAAGTAATTAATGTGTCGGAGAGTGATCGTAATGAGCAAACATTTTCTTATGCCATTTTAAGATCTATAGAGACTTGTACACCAATTCATCGTGAAACTGACTTCAACTTTATTAAACTATCTAATGAAATTATAGACCTTATAAGGCAGAAAAATTTGTATGCAATGTTTGAAGTAGGTGGCTTTCTGTTTATATATTTGATAATGATCAGAGTGTGAATATGCAAATAAAAGTAAAATGCCACATTTTCACCGTATATGTTTCTGTTTTTCAGCCGTTAAACTTATGAAAGGAAATCTTTTAAAAAGGAATATTGACTTTTTATACAGTCGTTAATTTTTGCAATCTAACAATTTCTTTTACTTGAAACGTCAACTGATGGTATCATATTAATTTTATTCAATATTCGGTAATCATCTGTCAGAATTTTTTTTTTTTGTACAACTTGTAAGTGCTTCAATTAATTCATTTCGAAGATACTTATCACATTAGAACATTTAATTAAACACGTATGTAATTAATATTATGCAGCAATTATTTTTAATTTCTTTAAATTACAATACACCCAAACTTGTTTTTACACGGTTTTTTTTTATGCGAGTTTGAAATAGCACGATTTTTTTAAACAAATTTACCATTTTTTTGTTCGCTCCTTTTTATATGAACAAAATCGTTTAATACCGTTTAACTCCCAGTTGTGCATAAAAAATAATGTGGCATCATTTTATTCGATTATGGATTGCATAAAGCATGCTGGTTTAGCCTTTTCATAAATAAACCCTTAAACTTTAAATGCCTGTTAGAAGAGCATTTGGCCAGAATGCGTCAAAGGCATAGACACTTGTGCGAATTATAATTCAGGTGGTGAAGTGTATGCATATATAATTAATTTAGCGCGAGAAGTTGAAGGTAATCTTTGATAATCTTAACATCGAAGATATAAACGAAATAATTGTTGATACAAAGTTATATAAATGAAGAAGAGTTATTGGAGGTGGCGCTGAAAAATGAAAATCAAAATGCCGAAACTGATGAGAGTGAAATTCAAAGTCCAATATCTGCCAAGTTGACGGCCTTCAATTGGCAGCACACTTTTTAACATGTGATAACATAATTGAAAAAGCTGTGAAATTTCAATCAGACCTACAAACTTGTATGGCTAGGTAATGAGAGCTCTATAAAGAGCTTTCCAAAGTTAGATCACAACGTTATAACAGAATTTGCTATTAAAAGAAATAAACCAGCGATTTTGAGTCCGAATAAAATAAAAGAAACTTTTAATTGAAAATAATTCCGTTCCTAATTATCTAAAGAGTAAAGAGTATTTTTATAAATGGAAGAGAATTTTTAAGTTTTTTCATAAAATGAAATAAAATTGTATGTAATAAAAAGTGTATTCTAAATCAACTAAATCTGTGAGTTTTTATAAAGTTATTCAATTTTATACGCATATGTAGGTTTGTTTATACACTTACATACATACATAATATTTGTCTTTTTTACGCGTCTTTTTTTACGCGGTATCCACTGGAACGTATCTACCGTGTAAAAGAGGTGTCGGTGCATTTTCTTCAAAGACGGCTTCACTTACCACTTTAAACTTTTTAGATTTGTTTTATCTCATCGAATGCTTTAAATGAATATTTTATCTACCGAATGGAATTTGTATTTTGAACTCAACATTCAATCATTCAATGAAATGAAAGTAATAAATTTAAATTAAAAATCAAACAACAAAATCCAACATCAAACTACATCCTTCATTTTGAGCATCATTGTGTGACTTAACATGTTACTGTTCTTGTTCGTTTGTGTCCTATTCAAAGTAATTTTTTGTCATTGATTTCCAAATAATCGCTATGTATCTACCTGATAATAAATAGATAGATTGACGCAATAGAAACAAATCAATAAGTGTAAACAAACAAACGACAATTACATCAATTCACTGAAAAGAAGCAAACATGTTACCAAATTCACATAGAGTAAACTTCTTTATAACTTTTGTATTATTTACTCACTACAATCAAATGCGCATATGTATGTAAGTATGTATGTATATCTTCTTAAGTCTTTTTTGAATTTCTATTCTTATGGTTTGTGAGACATATGTTCGTTTACGTTTTGACTAAAAGGTATTACATTTAATCTTCACATGTATTAAATTGCAAAAAAAAATACAAGCAACGTTAAAGAAAAGCAAAAAAAGAAGCAACGGGACGCTTAACAGAATTTCGTTTTGTAAAGGGATTTAGTAATTGATCCAATGCTACTTATTGTTTGACTTTTGGTTCTACTTCCTGTCACTTATAATTTGATAGAAAGCAAAATGAGTTATTGACAGTAGAAATAGTTAAAAACAAAATTACTTACGTGACATATAAATCTAAACCAATTCTACTTAGTACTCTTGAATGGTTTTTATCATTTAATAAAGTAGAGAATAAAATGAAGTGTGTTATCCTTGTCATAATTAATGTAAAAAATTCGACAATGAAGTTTAATTAGTTTATGTATGTAATTATGTAATACAAAAATAATTGATCAATATATACATACATTAGTGGTCAATTTTATACATGAGTGGCGCGGCCTACAGCTTAAAGTCGATCCCAAACAACAGCTTTTAGACAAACTTTCAATGGAAATTTTATTTACACTCAGAGTTTTTGCCAGAAATCTGCTAAATATTTCGTTTAATTGAAGATGTCGGACGTGGGATTTAAACCGTCGTCTCGCGTGTAATAACCCAACAAACTAGAAATTTTAATCTGAGATTGGAGTTTGGGGCTCCGGGTATTTCCCGCGAAATTTTTGTAGGCAATTTCCGGAAAATTTTTTAAGTATTCCCGTGAAATTCGGGAAATTATAAATTAATGTATTCTTGTACACTTTTTTGGAATAACTACCTAACCCACACTTGGAAACAATTGAACTCTATAAAAGATGCTGTAGAAGCATAAGTGGATCAACACCAAGTATAATTTTGATTTTTTTTTAATAAAAAGTATATCTGTAGCACAAAAATAATTTTGTTTTTTGTTTCTGTTTTAACATTTTATAAGCAATAAATAAACGTTTTTATTTTTGGAAATTTTTTCGACTATTCTCATTTCTTTTCACGCTATCCTTAGAAAATGAATTATTTCAGCGGTGTTTACTCACTTTTGTGCGCTCAGTCTATATACTTTCGGAAAAGATGGTTCACATAATTAAAAATAAAGTTATGGAAGATATAATGACAAATTGAAGTCATTAGTAAATTATCTAAACACAATAATATTAACAATAACAAAGGCAATGTTAAAATTCTATGTAAATGTACAAACGCCTATTTCAAGGTACTGAAATAGCATCGGCTAAAAGTGATGAAGATAGGATGATATTTCCGCTGCACAAGTATATCAATGTTTTAAAGGAAACGCCATTAATCGGGCTAAAGAAAAAATAAGAAAGCTAAAATTAAAAACAGACAACTTATTTAACAAAGAGCTAGCTTTATTTGTACTATACAAACAGCACCAAAAATTTAATTTTTTTTAATTCATTGTTAAAAGGCCACTTCTGTAGAAAGCGAACGTGTTTTTTTCGGTGGCTGGTAAATTTTCAAAAAAATTAACGAAATAGAATGTCTGTGAATTATTAAATGCACTAATAATTTTAAAAACTAATTTTTTGAAAATTTAGTTTTTGGAGAATTTTTTATATTTTTATTTTTAAATAATATTTTTTAATAATTCTTAATATTCTTAATGCGAATAGCCACTAGGTCAATATTTTTATTTTATTTATTATTCTTTTTTAATTGTTTAAAATTTCCTAGCAATCACCGAATACTAACTTTTATTGTAAATTAGTCAGAACGATTAAACCGAAGAAGCCTTAGAAGCAACAATAATTTGGTATTTAGTCCATATATTGACGCAACTGTTCATGGAAAACTGAAAATACCAAAGATACTCTAGAATACACGCTCCAAATATGAAATTATTTGCTGAAGTAAAGTTCACTTTCTTGAGATAAAAATAGGATTGTTTATCAATTTATAGATTATTTATTGAAATACTGCAAATATTCAATTTCTCAATATCAATATTCAATATCGAGAAATAAATTTACCAGATAGGAATGGACATTTAATTTATAAGCCGTGTGTATCAAATTTTTTTTTTATTTTGTCGCCTAGTGCTATTTAAAATGCCCTTTTATTTCATTCTCTGTGGACTGAATCCATGAATTTATAAGATTGAAAGGAATTTCCATGAAAATTTAAAATCAAACTGCCTGAATTCCGGCTTATATGTAGCGTGAGAGAGAAATATTTTATTCTTGAGAACTTCTTAGCAACTTTCAGTAAGGTTCTGTTCCAAAAAATGTGAACTATTTTTACAGATAGTAAATGTGAACGAATTATTATGTCTGTTAATTTTCTTTACTGTCATGTTCTGTTTCTGTCGCCTAATTTCCTGCTTGTGTTTGTTGCCTGTGTGGATAGGTAGACCATGATTCGTTGAATAAGTAAAGCGAAGAATTCTATCTCCTTGTGTGAAACAAATTGAAACATTTTATTTATTTTATTTGTATACTGTTTGATAGCGTCTTAATGAATACTGTAGGGTATTGTTAATTTATCGAGGCGTATACCTGAATCTGTAATGATAGTGCTTTAAACAATTTTATAATTTCGATAAATTTTTTTCCGACCAATTTTCTTCTAAATTTATGTTCAAATTTCAAGATGACTTTCTATTTAGGGATGTTGAGATCTCGGTGCTAAATTTAACCTTGACCACTTGACCAAAGCAGTAATATAGGAGGGAGTATCATTCTTAAAAAAATTATTATGTTCAGTTGATGCTGCTGTTGAGTAAATTTTCAATTCTTTCGCCTTTATGAGGTAAACCTTTGTAATATTTTTCTAGGTTGTCATCGATATTAAAATAGATATTCAAACAATTGTTTTTTTATACGCATATAGTGCCGGGTTGTGAGTTAAGTTGAGTAGATTTTAAAAAAATTTTTTTTTTAATTTTCTCGAACCCTCCAAACTTTTTTTACTTGACGAAAACTTTTTTTAGTCTTTACGCATAAATTTCTGAATTACTCAAACATTTCCGACCCAATATCAAAAATTTTGAATCCTGTTGCAAAGGGAAGAGATGGACCTTTAAAACGCTGTACATACACCTATTATTTGGCTTAACATGCTGTCAGTTTTGGTGAGGGAAACTTGGAAAATGTGAAAGTTTTTCATATTTTTTCAAGTTTTTCCGTTCCTAGAAGCATACTCTACCAAAAAAAAAAAAAAAAAAATATGAAATAAGTGATAACAATCTAAAAGTGCATTATCTTGTAAAGAGATTGGCACTTTGTTTGATCAAATCGGACAAAAATTACCGTAGTTATTATATAAATAGTGTTATAATTTTCAAATAAAAATTTTCAGAATTTTTGATGGATCTGAAATGTTTATCACAAAATGTGTTAATTTCAGGTTAGAACAACCACCAAAGATGGCCAATGTTTGCGCAAAGAGAAATAATAATATATGCAAAAAATATACCTATTAGTCCACTTCTGCAAGTCGTGCAAACGTGAAATTGTTCATTTGATGAGATGACATATAAAAATATAACACGACTGTTACACTATTTATATAATAACAACGGTTATTTGTATCAAATTTTATCAAATGATGACTCGATCGAGAACAGACTTTAAGAATATTATCACTTATCCTATATTTTTTTTTATTAAACTTTGCTACTATGTATCAGAGATCAGCAACAAATATTCAAAACGATGAGTAGCTTCAAATCATACTTATAATTTCTTATACGCATTCACACATATTTTAATATGATATTCATACTACTCATACTCAAAGTGAGAACTACTCGTCGTATTCATACTTAACAATACGCATGATGTTATTGACTTCAACCGTCTCAAGTTAACATTTACACGAAGCACAAAATAAGTATGATTCGCGTACGAACACTACTATACTCACAAGAAGATTGTGTGTATGCTTTCCTTGTTGTCTTTGTCTTTCTTTTCTGCTTTATTTGTATATCCAAGAACAACAAAGGCTGTAAATTTTGATGAATGAATTGAATTTTCCAAGTCTATCTCATCAAATCTCATAGCGTGCAAAGTCGAATAATAGATAGATAATTAGTATGCCGTTTTGAAGGTCCAATTTTCCAACAAAATTTAAATTTTGCTAATCAGGTCAGGAACGTTTGAGTAATCTAGAAATTAGTGCATAGGGTCAACAAAAATAGTTTTTGTCAAACAAAACAAGTTTGGAGGGTACGAAAAATATAAACAAAAGGTAATTTTGGGTTCTACTCAACTAAATGAACAACGTTACTCGGGTGTATTTTCACTGTCGCACCGTGTAATTATTAATATAATAAAATGGCGATATTTTCTGGCTTATTTTCTTATGCAGGCAATATGAAAGTCTTTCGAATAACTTCGTTCATTATCTTAAATTTTTACTGTTTCCCTATTGTTTTTTCACCACTCTTTTTATAATATTTAAGTAGATTTTATTTTTAATTTCAAATAAAATTTTTTTGTTGGTTTCTCCCTCAGTAATATTGGTGAAGACTTATGGAGACCGATTCTTGATAAAGTTAAATTTTGAAAATTTATTTCTTTTTTTTTTTTTTTTTTTTTTTTTTTTTTCGAACGTCCCCGGCCACCACACTAACCCACCCTCACCCGACCGCGGAGGGCTCGTCCCCATTACGCAGGGACACGTACACACCACAGTCCGGACTGTAGCGGGAAAAGGAAAAGCTATGGCTACTAGAACATAAAAACAGCTACAGAACTTAATCACAAGCTGAACTAGGTAACAAAAAAAAAACAGAACTATCTAAGACTAGAACAAAAATACGTTTTTATACGATAATTTATAAATTACTGCGAGAATACAAGATACGTTTTATGTTACAAACACTACAATTAAAATCTATAGAATTATAATGCGAATTAAAATCATTACATAATCTCCGGAAAGGAAAATTACATGCATAATTCGATCTATAAACATTTAAGGAAAGAGGACGATAGTGCCGTGTAAATCTTGCAGGAATGCTGAAATTCAGGTTGGAAAGCAAAAACTCAGAGTTGATATCACCTTTAACCAAATTAAAAATAAAACAAACACCTAAAACAGACCTTCTACGTTCCAGAGTTGGAAGTTTTACCAAAGCTAATCTATCCTCATACGACGGAAGCCCATTGGTGTAATCCCATCCTAAGCCACGTAAACAGAATAATAAAAACTGTCTCTGCACAGACTCGATTGAATCACTATGACAACGATAGTATGGATTCCAAATAACAGACGCGTACTCCAAAATAGGCCTAACAAGTGAAATGTACAGTAGTTTTGTTATATAAGGATCAATGAATTCCCTAGCCCATCTTTTCACAAAACCAAGAACAGCTCGAGCCTTGCCAATCATCAAACTAATATGATCAATAAAAGACAATTTAATATCCAATAATACTCCTAAATCAAGATATGAAGGCACAGCTTCCAAAGGGCAAGAATTAATCATATAAGTGGACGAGATTACACCAAGGCGAGAGAAAACCATGCATTTACATTTTCTCAAATTAAGATCCATTAAATTTAGCCTGCACCAAGTAACAAACAAATCAATATTTCGCTGAAGAACAGCCTGGCCATGATCATCATCAAAAGTATAAAATAATTTAACGTCATCAGCATACATCAGAATATTACAATCAGAAAGAGCAGAAGGAAGATCATTCAGAAACAATAAAAACAGTAAAGGACCCAAATGGCTACCCTGCGGAACACCAGAAGTAACACATACAGTCTTAGACAATACATTCCTAAACAATACCCTCTGAGTCCTAAGGGAGAGGTAAGAGTCTAGCCAACGAAGAATAATATCAGGAATACCGATTAGTGAAAGTTTAAGAAGCAAAATACTATGATCAACCCTATCAAAAGCTTTACTGAAATCAGTATAAATTACATCAGTCCGAGCACCGACAAGAAAGCCCCTGAAAACATGTGTAGTAAATTCAAGAAGATTTGTGACAGTCGACCTGCCCTTCAAAAAACCATGCTGGAAAGGAGATATTAAAGATCTTGTATTAAAAAAGAGATAATCCGTCACTAGTTTCTCCATCAACTTGGGAATAGCACTTAGCTTGGCAATACCCCTGTAATTGGAAATATTAGATTTATTACCCGACTTGTGCAAAGGAATTATGAACGAACTCTTCCAAATAGATGGAAAATGACCAACCCTCAGAAGCCTATTGAATATAAAGGTCAAAGGACCACTCAAGACAACAGCACATTTTCTTAAAATACAGGCCGGGACCCCGTCAGGGCCCGGCAAGTATGTAAGTTTCAGTCCAGACAAAGCATCAAGAACAGACTCCTCATCAAATGAGTATATGTTAGGAATAGAGACACTTCCCACAGAATAAGGATACCCGCCACTCAGATCAGGGCCCGGGTCCAACTGCCTATAAGTAGACTGAAAGAAGTCAGCAAACATATTCGAAATATCAAGGTGACTGGAGGATGATAGATCCCCGTAAAACATCTCAGTAGGAAACAAAGATGATTTACGTTTTGCCCGAACGAAGTCGTAAAACGACTTATTACTAAACTTCTTATTAAAACTTTTAGCATCCGTCTCATAATTATCAAACAGTTTCATGTATATTCGATCAGGAAATAATTTCCAATTGAATAAACATGTTGAGCTAATTTCTGCTGTGGTATGAATAATCAAAGTTTAGATACTTAGGCATATAAACATGTAGAGAAGAAATGAAACATTCAATGTTCTTCTACGTGCTGTCATAGTTTATCAACAATGTTGCCATTGTCTACCTTGCAGTCATGGACGGCTCTATTGTTGGAGTAATTAATTGTTATAAATTTATTTGCTTTAAAAAGTTCAATATCAATATTTGTGATAAATTTTCGATTATACCAACTAACAATTTAATTTCAGCTTTTGTTTTAGTCAATTAGATTATTCTCAGAAATTTACGTGGATCTCCGTAACCTCATCACAGAAACTAAAATTTTTATAAACTTTTTATAAATTTAAAATATTTTTATGAATAAAATTATTCGTGGGCAGCCACGTGATAAAGCAGCAGTTCACAATGTATGAAAGTGAAATTCCAAAATATTTGTGTGAATCAAATATCAGTTTAGCATTTTAACCGTTTTACTGCGAGGCGACGTTATTATTGGTCGGATTTGCACTGGAAATTTCAGTGTAAAAAGTTAGTCAAAAAGCTAAAATAAAATCAAAAGACGAGAAGAAAGAAATTATTATAATTATTGACAGTTTTGGATTACTTTTGATTATTTTTTCTGATTATTAAGCTAATCGCCAGTAATCCTAATTATTTTTTGATTATATTGTAGTCGTAATCAATTATTAACTATTTTAACCAAAAATAATCGCAATTGTAATCATTATTTCACCATTCAAAATAAAGTAATCAAAGTAATAAACATTACGATAACAGGAATGATTAATACATAGGTTATTAGGATTTTGTAGTTTTTTTATTGTAATAAATAATTGAAGTTTTCGAGCAGTTTTCGAATATTCTCACCAGAATCGCTTAGCAGTCAAACCCTTAAACTTCTTTAATATTCTTGATGAATTGAAAATTGAATTAAAAATTCTATTTTGTGTTAGGGAAGTTTTTAAACAATTTGGTCTTGAGATGACCACAAAAAAATTCTTCTATTGGTTGCTCCATGAAAAATACAGCATTTCCGTAAGGGTTTTAATTCCAAAATATTAAATATGAAATTGATTATAATAATTAAAAATAAAAAATACGCAAGCGATTCATATTTTAGAAAACATAACAATTTGTCAGTACTTTACAGGAGAAGGAAAAAACTTAATAAAATCTAAAACAAAAATGTTATAAAAAAGTTTAATTATAGTTTTTATTAAAAATAAATCAGGAATACAATCATAAAATAACGGTAGTGTATGCTATAGTTAAAATCTTTACTCGGTACAAAGAGTCAAAAATATTTATTCAATTTTATATGAGTTAGGGTTTTTTTTTTTTAAATTACTGTAAGTCCACTATTCTTCAACATAGAAAGTTGAATTTTTCAGAGGATGTGTATAATTTTGAGAAAAAATGAGATACGACCTTTCTATATTAAGCGACTCAAGTTGTATGGAAGCGAAATTCGTGCAAAGTGTACCCCCCTAAAATGAACCTTAGACTTTTTAAGACAATATTTAAAATATTTCGACTCCAGCTTAAACCTTTCGTGAGCTGGACCATTTTGAAAAAGGATATATTTTTGAATATATTGTTAATTTGATGAACTGTTTCCTTACCAACATATACAATATCTATTTTTTAAGGCACGTCCAACAGTGTATACAATTTGTACAAAGACGATTGTCCATGTTCTTGTTTTAAGGATATTCTGTAAAAAAAATGTTTTTGAACTTTTTGTTCGAGTAATAAAAATGTTTGTAATAAAAATGCCAAATTGACATATTTTAATATTTAGTCAATTTAATTAAATACGCGTCTCAGCTTTTTTGTTTTTAAACAATTTTTTCCTGAAAATAATATGAAACTTCTCTATTTTTGAAAAAGAAAATCAGAAATAAAAATAAGAGGTGGTAGCTTTTAATCTCTAGCCTTGACTACTGTTAGGTCACCGCGTAAATATATTATCCATTTTAATATTTTTATTAGTTATGTTTTTCATTATTTTTTTCATTTGAATTGCCATTCATTAAATTCCATTTAATTTTGGATTTAAATACGTTTCATATTTTTCCTGTTTCTAGCCCACTGTAAATTGATCACACTTTGTGTAAGCTTACACTGCGACCTAATTTGGTTGTAACCCGTTAGCTTTTATTATTTGTTTCACGCTTATATTATTTCCATATATAATAGTACTTATTTTAAATAATATTTTTGCAATTACTTACTTGTTAGCGAGAAACAAATAATTGCAACAACAACAGTGATCTTATTTTTTACATTGTAACATAGGCTTAAATTGCATATTTTTAAATAAAGAAATTATTGTTAGCACTAATTTTCCTTAGTTGAGCCTCGGTCGCATCGTCTTATTCTTTTATTATTTTAAATTATCGTTGCCCATTAAAACATTAAGTGACATATAGTCAACATTTCGAATATACAGAACTTCTCTATTTCGTCATGGGGGAGGAAAAAGCTCGTCATCGAACAACTATATTTATTTTATTTCTTTAATTTTCGATTTCCATGCACCCGTTTTTATAATATTTGACAATATCTGACAGCAATGCATGTAAAGGAACGTATGAGTGATATTAAATTCTATTAATACCGTATACAACAACAGTAAACATTATTTTATTGCATACTTTTCAGAGTAATTACTGTAGTACAATGCAAATAGTATGTGTGCGTATGAGTAATATATTTTTAATAACTAAATATAAAGTCAATGTTAGATAACATAAGCTTTTAAAGCATTTCTTGATAACCTGTTAAATTTTTTTTATTAAATTTTTAAATATGATTCAAAGTGTACTTAAGCAACTATCAACTCCCAACTATCAAGAGACTTTTATATATTCTTATATTACTGAATAATAAGTCTTAAACACGTTATTAAATTATTTATTTTATGGCTTTTCATCAAACAAGAAACAAAAAAAATATTCCACCATGTTCAAGTATGAAATTTAATTTTGAGTGTAAATAACTTTAAAGTTTTTTTTTTGTCACAAACTAATTCAGAAGGGCATAGTGCAGGAGAAAAGGTCACCTTAGTGCCTACTACATTGATCATAGGGACATCAATATGATTGGCATTGGCAGTCGAATCGCTATATCAGACGAGTTTTTTCTGGACTATATCATATGTATCCCCACTCAATCTTTTTGAGTAGAAAGTAACCTCTAACTGCCCATTTACTTAGTTCGGTTGGAAAAAAAATTAGAAATAAAAATCAGAAATCGTAGCTTTTAATTTCTAGCCTTGAATAAATTTATTAAAAATATTAGTATTACCACATACTTCATCTAATGTATAGACCATATTAAGCCAAGTTAATATAATTTAAACTAAATTCCTGTGAAGCAATCTTATATCAAAAGATTATTTAAATCTTTGCTTCGATTCTAATATTATATCTGATTTGATTGAAATATTTATTTAATATTAATAGATATATATTATAATAGCATAACACATATGTTATATATATACATATATATATATATGAATATCTATATCTATATAAACGGAATAGATGTAATTGTAAATAAATGGGATCAATTTTTTAAAATGTTTGATTTTGGAGATCAATATAAATCTTTAAAAGCAATACATCTAAATTTTGTGATAAATTATTAGATTCAATATATGAAATAACAAAACATTTTCCAAATTTCGTATCGTATGTAAAATATTGATACAGAATTTCTAGAAATTATTAGATATCTATAGTATAAACAAAAATGTGAAACGGATTTCTCAAGTTTTTAGAAAAATACAAACTTTTTTTTTCCAAAATTGTCAATTTTTGTTCAAACAATTTTAACTCTACCACATTCGTTTGTCAATGTGAAAAGGATATTTAGTCAGGTAAATATCAATAAAACTAAACCTAGAAAATCGTTTAGACAATGTCATAACTGAAGGAATTCTGCATACCAAAGGCTATTTAAAATTAAATAAAATAAATTGTTTTAATACATTAAGTAAACCTGATGTATTGCGGCAATTAAATTCTGATATGCATATATGTATATAAATAAATAAATGTTTAATTATATTTAATAGAACAGAATAGAAGTGTAAACATAATTAATGTATAAATCTATATTTTACTTTTGGACAAAAATGATTAAATTGTATGAATTATTTACTTATATGTATGTATAGTATATGCAACTTAGAGTAAATTTCTTCGAATTAAAACGGGCATTTTACCAAAAAGATAGATATTTTTAGTTATTCGATTTGTTGACGATTTCGATAATATTTTGCCGGTTTTTTCATCTAATTTTGACGATTTTATACTAAATTTATCTGGCAACAGTGCTTGTGTATTTGTCTGTCTGCTATTTTATTTTTTACGTTGTTTACATCTTTTATCCCTTATTTTTGTTTATTCATCGATCTCATATACATGCCTTTTTTATAGTTATATTTTTCTTAATTATTAATTGATCACGTAAACAACTGCATTGTTTTTTTTTTAGCTTTTGTTAATCATTTTATGCATGATCAAGTCAATTATGTTGGTTTGGAGCTTTTGTTTATTATTGTAGCAACACCGTTTCCATTTCGTAACAATATAAAGAACAGTGAAAGATATTACAACTATTGTTCCCAGCATACTGTGTGCATCAAATAAACCAAAAGCTAGAACTTATCGATAAATTATCGAAACGGTGTTACAGCTATATGCATTTTAGAGCAATCAATTTAATTTATACATACATACATAATTGGCCATTACAACCCTTCAGTCAGGATTACGACCTAGCTTCTCACACCACTTATGCTGTGTGCGTTAATTTTATACATGAGTGTGGCGGGACCTACAGTTTAAAGTCGACTCCGAACGACAGATTTTTGAGAAGCTTTTCTTGGCAATTTTTACTCTCAGAGTCTTTGCCAGAAATCTGCTGAGAGGAAGTCGCCGAAGAAATATTTTTCGTTTTGATGTCTGACCTGGGATTCGAATCCGAGCCTTTTGTCTAATAAGCCAACACACTACCCACTAGACCACGGCGACTATATTAAAATGTACACCCTTTGTTAAAAAAAAAAATTAATTAATAAATTTAAAAAAAATTAAGCTCGTATAAATTCGAAACGAAACAAGATATTAAAAAAATTTTAATAAGATTCTCTTGCTCCTATTAATTTATTATGTATAACGTATGTGTGTTATAATCTGCTCTACAAAATCTCTCGACGTGTCCTTCTTTTTACAAAAATCAACCCCTTCACATGTAATTATAAGATAAAAAACTATCAAACGTCGTCTGAGAATGGATAAAACTCGCACATCGTCTAATATTTTCTGAGTAGATTTTGAATTTTACTTAGTGTTACAATATTAATAAAAATTAACTGCATTTTATTCTGTGGGTGCACTTTTAATTTATACATATTTTACTAAAAAATATATAGATAATCGATTCAGAAAATATACCACAATAATTTTATTAATTTTGAATGATTCGCTGATACTTGTAATCTGGACAAAATTTTTGAGTTTTAAAAATTTTTAAAAGGTCTTTAAACCAATTGCTTAAATTGTTCTGTAAAGTAAAGTATATTTTAAGGTTTTATAATAAAAAAAATAAATTCTGAATTCTATGCCTCACTTAATTGGAAACGAATTTAACCGTACGGAAAACCACTCATTTTGTATAAAACAGTTTGAAATTTATTAACAGAAACTCTACTGAGAAACTAATTGTGGTTTGCCAACTTCAAAACACTGTTAATCGTAAGATTATATTAAAGGAATAAAACAAAAACAGTTTAGTTCTGAGTGTATGGGATGATATATGCACAGACATACACTTGTCACTCATGCAGTGTATTGTGTTAGAACAAAGATAAGGAAACATGAGCAGTAATGTTTACACATTGGAAGAGAGATTTCAGCAGGAGGTACCCACAGGACATATTCTTTGCAATGCAATGTACAATAGACAAAAAATACTTTTCACGTTTCAAGTAATTGGTACACAACCGTAATACCTAGGCATTATAACAATATAATATTGAAGTGTTAATGGATAATTTTTTAATAAAATGTTACAGACGAACAAAACCATATTAACTAAATACAAATAAATCTTAAATCAATGGAAATAAAAAAGGCTGAAGTTTAATTCATGAAAAATAGTGGGCCTTAATCATAGTCACCCATTGAGATTTAAGTTTTGAGATATCTTGATCAAAACCTGCAGATGCCATTGACTCTTTGATAACCATGGAGGTGTCATTGCCTTTGTCCTCTACAATGGACAGGTGATTATTGATGCACTCACGCAAAAACTCCTTTTCACTAGTGCGCTAGTTTGCCTCTCGCTCCCTTTCTTTTGATGCTGTTGACAATTGATAAATCAATGATACATAAGTATGTAAAACTCCATAAATTTAAGAACTTTAGATCTATGTACATTAAGGTGGCCCCAAAATAAAAGTTGCGAATGTTCCAGACTAAAATGAAAGTATGATTCATTCTAAGACTACGTTTCTCGAAATTTTTGTCCTGGGGTCAATATTTGGTGAGCTGGAACAAAGGAGAAAAAGGTTATTTTTTGCGATTTTTTGAATTTTTTTCATAATTCTTTCAAAGGAACTATATATAAATTTAGTATCATATGAAAGGTCTTTTAGAGGCCCTTTCAATTAAGCGGTTATCAGAAATTTAAAAAAATTTAGAAAATTCAAAAATTTTGAATATTTCGGACAAAATTTTTGTTTTTTTTAATTTTTTCCTAAAATTTACTTAACTAACGATATATATCATATTATCATCCATAAGATTTTTTTGACCTCTTAGAATCTTTTTTTGTTAGAAGATGAAGCTGTTCACCACAGCATGGAAGTTTACAGTCCATTCTCAGGAGTAAGTTTTACTCAATAAACTAATATAGTTCAATCAGTTTCGATTTCATTTGTTCAAATTTTGTTCCAGTATGAAACTTCGAAGTCAAGAGACGGTCAAGGGGTATTCTAATATATTTTATATGCAATTGTTTAGCCACTAACGAATTATTTATTCAAATTAGTGCTTTCGATCCTAATGTAACTGTTAGGTGTAAGCATCTTTGTTTATCCCCCTTTAACCTCAAAATATATTCAGTAATCCCTCGATTTACGTCGCCTTGATTAACGTTGTTTCGATTTACGTCGTCAAATTTTTTGCTTTCTCTTACTTCAATTTTTTAACCAACTGCGACGTAAATCGAGGGATTACTGTAAATTCACATAACTTTTTCAAGTTCCTTGTTAAAAATAAACTATTTTGTAGTATGTGCAATACGAAATTTGATTAATGTTGCTTCGATTTATTTCGATTCGTAAATCGAATTACTTTTGCAGCTGGAAAATGTAATCCAGCAAGATTTATGGGTTCACATGAGAATTATTAAAAACATTATTATCGGCAAAGGTAGAATGACCTGTGAATGTGAATGTATTCACTTATGGGCATATCGGAGTTATAAAGTAAACATAGAACGAAGGCCAACTACTATCATGTGGTACATCAACTGCTATACTGTCAAAACTATTTTCGTTAATAACAAATTTTCTTTCGATTTCTAACACCTTTACTATATTGATAGGTTAAATTTATAGTCGACAGCCAAAGTCTATATATATAAAAACATATTTCTAAAAATAATAATTTTTTTTATATTTATTTTATTAATTTATTTCTATTTTACAATAAAACAAGCAATTTTAATGTTTTTCACAAACGTAAAGTGAAATAAGAAAAATTTTATTTTGTCTTTATATTTTTGCACTGCAAAAGTGTAAGTGCCCCCAAAAAGAAATCAGAGTAAATTAATAATTCAAAGGCCCAATATTTAGTGAGGCATCCCTTAAGGTGAAGCACTCAATTTGGTAACAACCATTATGAATTCTTAATTCTTCTAAACTTTATTTTTATTTATTTATTTTATTTATTTATTATAATTTACATAACACAACGAGATATCAATCTTATAAGTGACAGTGCTATGTTAGGAATCATTAAGATTTAAAAATAAACAGTGAAACAAAATAAATTAAATAAAGAATGCAAAATTAATATAATTAATATCTAGTTAAAATATAAAGAAAAAAATATAACATAAAGGAATTAAAAAATAAGAGATCTGAAATTATTAAAAAAAGTTAACATTTAGA
Source organism: Sarcophaga peregrina (assembly GCA_014635995.1). Taxonomy (NCBI): domain Eukaryota; kingdom Metazoa; phylum Arthropoda; class Insecta; order Diptera; family Sarcophagidae; genus Sarcophaga; species Sarcophaga peregrina. The sequence continues at coordinate 37,945,830 of CM025792.1, read as the reverse complement.
AAAATCAGTCTTAAAGAACTGGAAATAAAATATATTCGCTATAGACCTATAAAACAGATCACAAATCGTAAAAAATTTTACTCATGAAAATAATTTGAATAACTATTTTTTGAACGCATTTGCATTGCCTAAACTCTGGATATAATTTGGTAGGGAACTCCAAAGACTAGTGGTGTATATAAGAAACTGTCTCTGAGATAGAAGAGTCCTAAATCTTTGCTGAATAATGTTCCTATCCCGGTAGGATCTAGCAAATTTAATTCGACAAAATAAATATTCCGGCCGTCCCGTGTAAATTATGTTATGAAGTAGAATAAGGCATCTAATTTTCAGGAGATTATCAAATTTTACATTAAGAATCCGGCAAGCCAAATGGGAAATATGATCACGACGGCCTTTATGTTATTAAATGCCAAGTTAAGTCTGCGTTTGTCATCACAATCACAGTTTGCGAAGATTTCACACCCATACAAAAGTACTGGAATTAAGTACGTTCTAGCAAGTTACATACGAATGACAAAAGGAGTCGAATCAATAACAGTCCACAAGTTTCTAAGCATACTATAAATTCTACCTGCAACGACACCTATATGGTTCGACCACGATAAGCTACCATTAAAAACAATACTCAGATATTTTGCAGATCTTAGATGAATGTGTTCTTTAGAATGCTCCTATTTATTATTTCCTCAATAAATTTCAGTGCCTACACGTGGAACTGACACACAGTCCCAGAAACAGATCTATTTTCGTAGTTAATAAGTCTTGTATGGAGACGAAAGAATCCATAATGACCCAGGATGTGATGAACCAAGTGTTTAGACATTATTCTGACAGATTTACTAAAAAATGTACGATAATTAGCATAAAATCATCTGCTATTATTGAAAGGAGATGCACGTTAAAAGACGTTCAGAATTTTTTTTGGTTTTTCACATTTTAAGGTAGATATTGTCTAAGGTAGAAATTCGCCATTCTTAAATAAATTTTTTTGTTATGGGTGTGTCTAGTATGTATATACGATAAAAATGTAGTAATATGATTAAAAATAAAATAATAAACAGTGGCTCTGCTCTGAGGAACTGATTTGTGAAATGTCAGGTAACCAATACCTCAAATGAATTTAAGAATACTTTCATTATGTTTATTTCAATCAATATTAGTACATTTCTGTTTCTCCTTAAAGTGCGTTTATCTTCTTATCATTATTATTATTTTTAAAGTTTTTTTTTTATTATTTTTTCATATGTAAAATTTAGAACGAATTTCAAATTCACCCGCAATTATCGTATTTATATTTAAAATGGATGACTGGCTAATAGCCTAAGAGCTTAAAACATACTCTGCCTGCGACAAATAACGCTTTACTTGGCATGAGAAAATCATGTTGTACCATTTTATCTGTATATTGTGCATTAAAACTTCCAACGTTTATGATGTTGTCGTAGAGGTGGCATTAACTATGACAACTCCTAGACATATCTTAAAGGTAATAAATTATAACGATTGCGACATACAAACTCTGCAGATGTTGCTGTCAAAAAATTTCAAAAGTTGTATTTCTGTTTTGTTTTTCTTTTTCCTTGTTCCCGTTTAGATTTGTCGCGTTCACTTTATTTTTATAAGCATCGTATTTGACAGTGATTGTTGTTACAGTTATTATTTTAGGATTAAACTTCAGTTTAAACGGCTACATAATGCAAATGTAAAAGCAAATCTGTTTATAATAAATTTGTAGAAAGTACCTCCCAAAAATATTTTTGATTATAGAGATTATATACCTACATTCCAGTAGTCAAACAATTTATTCCAGACGTTACTTTGAAGTCATGTACAATGGGTCAATTTCGACCTCCGTGTACTATGCTTGTCTTGACCGACAGGTGCACGTCCTCTAACCTACTTTGAAGTCATTAAAAGTGCACCCACAGAATAAAATCCAGTTAATGTTTATTAATATTGTAACACTAAGTAAAATTCAAAATCTACTCAGAAAATATAAGGCGATGTGCGAGTTTTATCCATTCTCAGACGACGTTTGATAGTTTTTTATCTTATAATTAGATGTGAAGAGGTTGATTTTTGTAAAAAGAAGGACACGTCGAGAGATTTAGTAGAGCAGGTTATAACACACATACGTTATATATAATAAATTAATAGGAGCAAGAGACTCTTATTAAAATTTTTTTAATATCTCGTTTCGTTTCGAAATTATACGAACTTAATTTTTTTTAAATTTATTAATTAATTAATTAATTTTTTTTTTACCAAAGGGTGTACATTTTAATATAGTCGCCGTGGTCTAGTGGGTAGAGTGTTGGCTTATTGGACAAAAGGCTCGGGTTCGAAATCCAGGTCAGACATCAGAACGAAAAAATATTTCTTCGACGACTTCCTCTCAGCAGATTTCTGGCAAAGACTCTGGGAGTAAAAATTGCCATGAAAAGCTTCTTAAAAATCTGTCGTTCGGAGTCGACTTTAAACTGTAGGTCCCACCACCCATGTATAAAATTAACGAACACAACATAAGTGGTGTGAGAAGCTAGGTCGTAATCCTGACTGAAGGGTTGTAATGGTCAATTATGTATGTATGTACATTTTAATATACAGTCAAAGATGATTCTAGCAAATTGAAAAAGATGTTATAGAGTTGTTTAAGGCATTTAAAATCAAGAACATTTGAAGATAATGTACAGAATATGATTATGTATACATTTTGTTGTAAGAAATTTCGATTTCTTCGCGATAGTAATGGGTTAGTGATGGACATAAAATAAAATATCGATGTTTTATTTGATGCAATGCATCGCAAAAATACATCAATGTTATATCGATTTATCACAAAATACATCGAAGTTTTTCGTACACCGTTTGCTTTTTGTAAAAAAATGGAAGTAAAGAAATCAAAATATACCGAGATTCGTGTTCAGAGGTATTGGGGTACTACCAGACGATTTATTGTGCGGCCCTCAACCTATACTTAGTAGACTATCCCTGTAGTATCTCCCGTAATTCATTTGGAAAGCTTTTAGGTATTATTTGACCTCAGTTAGGATCCCGGTTGCTATACTCAGGCTACTATTCAATAGTTCGGTGCAAACAAGCAAACACTTTTGGCTTAAAAATTGTGTTGAGCTCCCTTTCTGCACTTTTCCAAATCCTTCTACCTACTCCACTGAAAGGTTCTGATCTCATCGGCAGTTTGAAAGCTAAACAGATTTCGATCGGAATGGTTTTGATTCCGTATATGCAATTCTGATCGATTTTTTTTTAGGTCCTTCACATTCCGAACAATTTTGTTCATTCCCAAAAAGTATAAAATAAACTATGGTAGTGTAGTGCATGATAAAAGAAATTGAAACATAATTATTGAATAAAGAACACAAAATGGAATGAAATGGTGGATATCATTATTATTTTTTTCATTTGCTTTTAAAGCATTCTTTGATCTTGGAGATACTGATTGTAGAAGACATTGAGCGTTTTCGTTGTTGGTATAGTTGGTGAAAAGTACGTTGAAACCAATTTCAGAAAAGAAAAATACATCACTTTGTTTTGTTTTTCTCATTGCGGTACCTTTTATTCTAATCTGCAACCAAATATCCCGCTCCTGACACAATATATTTGCTTGACCCATTGGTTTATCAACGAATGGTCGTTCTCTTAAAAATATTTCGTTCACTCTTACTATACAATCTCGTTGCGAGGAATTTCCCAAAATCAGGAAGTTTACTGGGACTTTGGACAGTTGAAAAATGTGATGCTTGTTCACTAAGGATATAACAGTCGCAAGAGAAATTAGCTGTTAGTGTAATGTACATATCGACGCCTCCATTCTATAATATTCTAGGTCGAAAAAGTGTGTTTTGCGTTATGACTATATGTGTATTCTAAGTAAATTTTTTCCCTAAAACTTCGGAGCGTATCGGTGCATCTTAAACAAATTTTGACAGTAATGCAAGAGCATTAAAAACGTTCTAAGTACACTTAGAACGTTATAGAATGGAGGCGTCCATATGTTCTTCATAATAAAATCGGTATTTTTAAGTTATTTTGTGAATAATATATAAAATATAGAATAATCAGATAGCACAAATGTGAGTGTAAAACAAAATGTCAAGTTATGCCTGACTGACACAATTGTGCTATCTGTATTTCCACGACTGCTAGTTAATTTTTGCTATCCACAATTCCACCATGTGATGAGTTGAATCGTTAAAACTACTCTCTTAACACCTATTTCAACGAATGTTAAAAAATATTTTCGAACTATTTATAGAAAAACCCTAAGCTTTTGGACGCTGCCTACACTTGCTGAAAGACAAACTCCAACTCAAACTATTTTTTTATCTGTGTTTGTGTTTGATTTTTTTGTTTTGCAAACCAAAAAAAAAAAAGACAGTACGATCACTGATTGTCGGTTTGTGGAAAAAAAATTTTATATTTAATGCAGATCTCACAATCGGTTAAGCTAGTCCTGAAAGGGATATGTACATATAAGATGAGGATAAATGCGTATATGATAAAATCTCTGTCATATTGGTGTCCTTATTAAAATTCACATGACATGATGATAAGGTACAGACTTTTAAAGAAATTCCAAATTTTATTAAATTTCCGAATGCTATGGAAATTTTTTTAATTTTAGAAGTGTACACTAAATCTCCAAACACATTATACAATATTTTACTCCATTCAAGTGAGCAAAAAGGAAAAGCACTATTATTGTTTTTAAATTTGTATTATGATCTGTTTTCAAAAAATATGGAACGTTGCCAATGAAACGTTTTTTTTTTTATTTATTTTTCCATTTCATATTTTCATGGTTATCACTGACGAGTAACCTCATTTTTACATTTTTTTTTGCTTTTTGACATGGCAACATTTATCCACAGACGTATTTAAAAAAACCAAATGTTGAGATTTAGTTAGTAATCGTAAATTTGAAAGTAATATGGCAAAAACAACATTTAACACATTTATGATACATCTTTTGTTTTTTGTATACTATATACATATAAAAGTGAATGACTGTTTGTTAGTTTGTTTATAAGCTACTAGAATTCGTTTTGTATTTAAAGTGGGTAATAAATAAAATGAGTAATAGGTATGTACGTTCGTATTAAATCAAAAAATTCCCATCTACTGTACAAAATAAATTATATCAATCGTTTAAATGCTCGTAGAGGAAGTATTATCGTATATGAAGAAAATAATCACAACTAAAACTTTCTAACACTCTTCAAGTAGACCTGAATTTTAAATGAAAATCAGAGTAGATAAAATAGGTGCTAGGGCAGTGACATGTTTAACCATTGCGCGTGTCAACTACATATATCGAGACTTCATTAACCACTTATTTCTTTTAAATTTAAATAAATCATCGACATTTTATAAAGTTAATATAACCTGTGATGCCATTCTATGTGGAACATAGCATCGTTCTTATATTCTCCTCGACACGTCTTTGTGGGAACGACTGAAATATCTTAATTTCCATGACTTGACTAGCGAATAAATCAGGTTAATTTTTATCGATTTACTTAATCTTTGCTTTATAAAATGTATTTATTTGTATCACATACATCTGCGTTCAAAAATATCCCACAAATTTTACAACCTCGGTGACCAGTTCGTAACACCCACACATGAGATGACTCAAATTGCTTCTTGCCCTCAAATAGTTTCATGCACAGAATATCTAATGTGGCGTAAGGTAGCCGTTGCAGTGATGGCTAACGTTATAGTCAAAGCACTAAAGACGGAGGGAATTATTGGGAATGGGATCTCATTGCATTAGTTGCAGAAAATTATGGTCAGTTCTGGAGGCTATACAACCAAAAGCATTGTTTATGGTCATCCATGGTGATTTCGGATGTCTGACTGAACAAATGATCATTTATTTCAGCATGATGCTCGTAATAAACTGTTAAAGTTTGAAAAACTTTGAAAGAGGACATTCTCATAATAAACTTATAATTTTAATTTTATTGTAATATTAAAAAGGTTATGTGGTAGAGTTCCAAAAAAGAAGGCCATAGAAGGCAATTTTCGAATTTTACAAATTAAGAGAATTAAATTTTATCACAAATAAGGGAATAATATAAGAAACGAACATCAATGAAAGTTTAGGCAACACTACCGCTAGAGAAAGATTGGAAATCAATTAGCAACATTTTCTAACTAAAACAGAAGTAAGCGTAGTTAACAGACTACTGTTTAACTGAACAAATTAGTATAAATAAATAGGAACTAAGCAAAGAATTAATAAAAAACGATTAGGCAAATGCTTTTGGCATCCCGAATTTCATTAAAGGAAGAAAAGGCCAAAAAACTTTTTTAAATAATGAGTTGATTGAAGCCCACCGGAATTTGGCTAGTATACTGTATAAATAAATACACTATAGGATATATATATATATATACGTATATGTGTATGTGTTAGTAAATATAAAAATAATAAATTTTTTCGGGTGTTTACTAGCAAAAATACGAGCACATTTTACGCAAAAAGTTTTTTATATATTGTGTAACACTGAAAAAATTTAATAAATTTTTTTTATAAGGAAACTGTAAACTTTTATTGCTAAAGTAAGAATTAATTTAACACATATGGCAGGAACCATCTGTTACTTGTCATTACTTTAGTTTCGCTTTTCAACATTTAATCATTGCGGATATAAAATGGTGGAAAGAAAAACAATTGGCGTGAAACTTAATGTGGAACAAGTTAAACGTCGAAAATAGAATTTATATAACCAGAGAGCAGCAAAATAATATAAAAAAATTTCCGAATATTTATATTGTCAATAAATATCAAATTTCCTTCAATAATAAGAAATAGCCTCCCCATGCCTATTGTAGATATATTTGCATTTTTAACTTTATTATTGTTGTTTTTCGATTAAATATCGATGTTTTTTGTTGAGACACAAGCGACTCTTATATGTACTAAATCGTTCTGTAAGTAGATACAGAGAAGAGCTTCCGATAACAGAACCGTAACAATGAGAACCTGTTTTTTAAAGACGCTGCAAGGGATTGTAGATTAAAGTCCAATACATGCGGTAGAAATGACCACAGTTATTAAAACTGTGCTTAGCTAAATGGAATACAAGATTAATACGGGATTCATATGGGTTTTTGGGAATAAGAAAAATGAATGGCAGACAGTTCCCCCCTTAACTGTCTACAATCCTAGTAAACTTCCTCATTTTGGGAAATGCCTCGCAACGAGATTGTATAGTAAAAGTGAACGAAATATTTTTTAAGGGAATGACCATTCGTTGATAAACCAATTGGTCAAGCAAATATATTGTGTCAAGATCGTGATATTTGGGTGCAGATTAGAATGGAAGTTACCGCAATGCGCTTGTATCAGCCATGTCACAGAACGCAATATCGATCGAAAGTGGTTTCAATTTCGAAAAAATTCTTCGGAATGATACCGAACGTCAAATTTTGGAAGCGGTTTTGATATTTTTGCTAATTTATTAAAGAAAAATATTAATAAAAATAAAATAATATAATATATTATAATAAATAATATTAATCAAATGTTTTATAATTTCATAGTTAAGTATGTAGAAAATATTTTGCTTAAGAAATTTAATTTTGTATATTTGCTGAAAAAAAACAAAACAATTGATTCCAATATACTTTTCACTAGCTATACCAACGGAACACAAAAATAATTTTTGTTTTAATTTGGCGTTTTTAAATCAGTGTTAAAAATTAAAAAAATACGTTTTTTTATATTTTCCATATTTATATACTTAGCCTATACACTAATATACCGGTTTGCGTTGCCCCGTTCTGCGTCTGGTTCGAAGTCTTTTTAAAATTTCAGTGATTTCGAAGATACGTCATTTCTGTTTCAGTTTGCGTCGCATGTTTCGAAGTTGCGTAGTTAGCGTTTCGATTTGCGTCGTTAATACGTTTGAACAAAGCTAAAGCAGAAAAAGGGGATTTCCCGTTTAAATCTAGTGCAAATTCGAAGTTGTTTCTTTTTAAAATTTCTTTGTTATATTGTTTTTTGCATTCCTCCAATGAATTGTTTTATTTTTCGAATAATAACAACTATTTAAAAAAAAAATTAATTATTTTTTATTCAAAAATCTATTTTTTCAGCTTAAATTATGAATCTCGGAAGCAATTAAATGAAAATCAATACAAATGTATGGAAAATTGTGCTTCGATTTGCGTCGCATTTCTTCAGGCCCTATTAGCAACCCAAACCGGGATATTGGTGTATTTCTCTAGTATAGTCGTTTTAACTACATTTTTTTAAACATTTTCAGATGTAAAATTTTAACATTTGACATCCATACATGCAATATTGACATAGCAACATTGCTGATAAGCTCAGTAAAACTTATATACGACAAATGTTTATATTAGATGTTTATTGCCATATGTGTCTACACTTTGTTTATCTACATTTATCATGCAATTTGGATATAGCAATATTGCTGATAAGCTCAATAAAAAATAGATGTAATGATAAGTGTTTATATGAGATGTTTATTGTCATATGTATCTATACTTTTATTATACACTTTTATCATGGCTGCTATTAGCGCAACATAGTCAATAATTACATCAACATTTTAGACGTCCGCACTTGCAATTTGGACATAGCAACATTACTGATATTTTCAGTAAAACATGATAAATGTTTATATGAGATGTTTATTGTCATATGTAACTACACTTTGATTATATACATATATCATGGCTGCCATTTGCGCAACATATTTACAATATGTTGAAGTTAAGTTCCTGATCGAATATACAGTGGCTCCATCGCATAATCGGACAAGCATTTGTCTGATATGTATGGGCTTAAAACTTAAAAAGAATATACTGAATATATGTTTTTTTGTTTATATTTACACTATATATTCCAGACTTTCAGATTAATAAAAAAAATTACAACATTTTCCATGATAACGGTAATTTTATAAAGAAAATGGAAATTAACTCAATTTTTTGCGCTCAACGCATAATGGGATAAATAAGAGAACCATTGCTAAAAATGACAAAAGACAACAATTAATACTTTGTAGCATATCCTTTGTTCTCAAGAATGACCTGTAAACGTTTTGGAATTGATTTTGCCAAATTGTAGCGTACCACAGGTTCTATGGAGCTTCACGCTTCTAGTAAAACCGCCATAAGGTGATTCAAAGTCTTAAATTGTTGTCGGTATACTTTTCTAGCTAATTCCTCCCAAAGATGTTCAATTACGATGAGATCTGGACTCTATTGAGGGGTTGTAATAAGTTTGGACCAATTACGGATCAATCAAAGCTTTGCAACAACCGAAGTGTGCTTGGGATGATTCTCGGCATTATGCTTTACATTTGCCTTCAAAATGTTGAGGTAGCCAAAGTTGTTCATTTTACCATCAATGAAATACAAATTGCCCACCGCTGAACGGACATGTAGCCCCAAACCATAACAGACCCTCCTCCATGCTTAACAGTAGCTTTTGTATTTTGAAGATTAAATTCTGCATTTGGTTTACGCCACACAATCATCTTGCCATCTGAACCGTGCATATTAGATTTGCTCTCGTCAGTGAACAGGACCTTGTAACGAATAAAAACTATCAGCAAAAACGAATTTTAAGATATCTTTACACCAAATTACCTTATTCCAAAAATCTTCCATTTTAAGCTAATACTTTTTAGTAAATTTTATTCTATTGTTTTAATTCTTAGGGCTAATAACTGGCCTTTTTCTGGCAACTCTACCTTGGTAGTTATATTTGTGCAATGTATTACTAATAGTATTTAAGCAAACATCTTTTCCACTGCTGTTTTTTAAAAATCTTTTTAGTTCTTAGGCAAAGCGAACGATTTTGCTTTTTACCAGGATAATCATCCCAAGCTTCATTTGAATTGACTTTGCTGGTCAATGTCTTAAACTTTGTGCATCCCAGTTTTCATTGGAGCGAAATTAAGGGAATACTTGTCAAAATGGCTAACATGTGGGGTTAAGAAACTTAAACTTTTTTCTTCCCTGATCACATCAAAGAAAGGACGAATGACAAATATTTCCACTTTAGTCTTAAATAATTTAAACCCCTTTTGTGTAACAATTCTACGTTTTTTTTTTAAGAAAAATAATCTTTATTTAAACTAGACATAAAGTTTTTAAAATGTTTTACTTTATGTGGGTCCACATGCTGCTGTGTATGACTAGATTTACAAAAAAAACCCCTCACGAAATACTATACAACTGGTGTAAAAATATTACAGGTTTAAAAGTGCTTAAGGTTTTAAATTAAAGGGATATAAAACAAAAACAGAAAAGAAAAATACAAACAAAAAGAGAAAGAGAAAGTAATTAAGGCTTAACAAAAATAACAAAGGGTAAAAGGAAGCAAAACCGACATCCTGTTAAGAACCCAATTCTATTTTTGTTACGTTATTTGAAATAAGCAACACTGCAACGAGCTAACTACCATTTCTAAAGACCATATGTTGTTAGAAAAACACAAAAAATAAAATAAAAAAAGTATATAAGCACACACATACATATATACATACATACACATTTTCTACAACGACAGGAGACGGAAGCATTCAGGTAAGGCATCACAAACATTATGTGGATTAGTAGCCAACAATGTTCTAGGATATCTTTTACTTAAATAATGTCTTAAAATACTTTGTTGTTCTTTTTTTTCTTATTTACTCAGTAATATCGTTACAATATGGGAGTCATATTTTTTACATAACTTGCTTCTACTGAAGTGATATGAAAGGCCAATTTACAAGATAAGGGGTTACGTACGTAAAGACAGAAAATATTACAGAATTCAACTACATACATAATTGGTCCTTACAACCCTTCAGTCAGGATTATTGATCTAGTTTCTCAGTTTCTCACACCATTTATGTTGTGTGTGTTAATTTTATTTATAAGTGGCGGGACTCCGAACTTTTCATGGCAATTTGATATACTCTTAGAGTTTTTGCCAGAAATCTGCTAAGAGGAAATCGCCGAAGAAATACTTTATATATTTTGTTTGTCTGGCCTGGGGTTCGAATCCTGGCTTTTCGTCTAATAAGCCAACACACTACCAATAGACTATGGCGACTTAAATTTTTGAAATGGGGAAGCAAATTTTGCGATAGATTTCTTTGCGTTTAGAATTTAATAAAATAAAATAAAATCAATGCTTTTCTTTTTGAGAACAGCACAATCTCTGCTCTTTAAAATTATGACAACTTCTGCGAGCAGTGCTGAAAAAACTGTACCGTTCTCTAGAACTTATTCCAGTGTACGATGTATTTGATCGACCATTAAAAAGTCGGAGAAGTCGTTCCCCTCCATGAGCATTCATCAGACGGGTTAACCTGCGATATAAAAATCCAGTCAGTCTTGCCTAAGGATGCGTTGCGTGTGAGGGGAATAATCGTTGTTTGAAGATCTTCGTTATAAAGATCTATTAAACAATTGAAAATGTTGTGAATAGTGGCATACAGAATTGTGCTAACAATAAAAGTTTTTTTTAAAACTAAAACAAATTTATTTTTATTTGCAATCTACAAGAATATAAATATATATAGATATATATACAGTAGCACCCAGCTTATTTCAACCAGCACCTTTAAAAAAATTAAGGTCCCATAATTTCGAAACGAAACAAGATATTAAAAATATTTGAATAAGAGTTTATAGAATATATTTAAAAATTAAGAAAATAAACTTTTGTTCAGTCTCAAACTTGAAATAAATAAAAATAAATAAAATTACACACTAAAAACTAGAAATATAGGAACCCAATTCGTCACAGCTTTTTTCAACCACTTTCTATAAACAACAAAGAAATGTTTGATTAACTAATAGTTTTAGTTTCAAAATTTAGTATGACCTCCTGTTTGCTTAATTACAGCTTTTAGCCTTTTTTGCATTGATTTTCTAGTGGTTTGGGTAGTTATTTTTACCCATTCCTTTTTCAGAGCTGCTACAAGGTCATTCTTGTTCGAAATCTGGTGTTGGCGGACGTTTTGATCACAAATTACCCATAAATTTGAGACTGCATAAAACTTTTTTGTTAAGTTTTTAAACATATTTTATAAACTCTTATTAAATTTTTTTAAACGTGCTGGTTGAAATATGGTGGGAGCCATTGTATATATACCCTTTCCGCAAATCTAGAAGTCTTAGAAGCTAATGATTTTAAAAGTCTCAAGACAATTAAGTAGCAAGATATTCATGCATACATGCATAATTGCCCATTACGTTCCTTCAATCAGAATAACGACCTAGCCTCTCCCACCACTCATGTTGTGTGCGACAATTTTTTATGAATAAGTGGTGGGATCTACAGTTTAAAGTCGATTCCGAACGGCAGGTTTTTTGAAAGAAACTTTTAATGGCAATTTTATTTACTCTCAGAATTTTTACCAGGAATCTGGTAAAAATAAATCGCCGAAATTTTTTTTTTTATATATTTCGCGTTGATGGAGAAGCCTGATCTGAAGGTTGAATCGAGGCCTCATTTTGTTAGTAATTGTACCACATATTTGTCTGTACATTTGAATAAAACAACATTTCATAAATACAAAAGAAAATTATTTCAAAAAAATAAAAATATAATGTAACTTGGCTCTTTCTGAATTGAAATTAAAAATGCTAAACAATTTTTGGAAACACAAAGTACTCGACAGTCAAAAAACTTAAGTAGTGTTTAACATGAAAATACATATTGCGATATACTTCATTTTCGTTTGTAAGTAAAGTCGAAATCAATTATTTTGTACAATATGCTCTTTAAATGCTTCTATTATATGTGTAAGTCGTTTACAAAATAAGGTTGAACAATTGCATAAAATTCTCTCATTAAATAAACAACATATTCAATATCCGTTCAACAACGGGAGTCTATTAAGATGGGCCGGGAAGAAAATGAGGCCAAAACGAAGTATATCTTATGGACGAAAAGAGACGAGAGGATTACGACCGATAACTATACTTTCGATAAAGTCAAATAAATGATTTACCTTGGCATCGCAATTACATCAGTCTGGCGATCAATCGCAGGATCGCTTTAGCCAACAGGTGCTACTATAGTCTGAATAAGCAATTGATTAGCACTGAATACTCTCTTAGGACAAAACTAATTCTCTACAAAATGCTCATCCTTCATATAGGGCAGTGGCATCTTATGGTTTAGAGGAATGGACACTATTAAGCACTGATGCAGCAGATTCGAGAGTATACGAGAGAAAGGTGCTACCTAAGATCTTCGGTCCAGTAGGCGATGTTTTCCGCATCCGATACAACAAGTGAACTCTATGAACTCCTTAAAGAAATGGATGTTTTTTAGGATATTAATATCCAGCGGCTCGGCCATGTCGTTCGAATCGAGGAGCATTCTCTGGCGAGACTGGTATTTGTCTCGAAAATTTGTGGAAATCGGTGAAGAGGACGACCTTATTTGTGTTGGAAGGACAAAATCGAGGAGACTCCGTTATCGATTGATGTGACAAACAGGCGGAGGAACGCAAGAAGCAGAGGCGCCTGAAAGAATGTGTTAAGAGAATCCGCAATCCGTTAATCAGGTTGTTAATGGTCAATTAAAAATAAATAATTGGGATTTCTTTGAAAATACTTTTCTATTTTTTTTTTTTTTTGTATTTTGAATTTGGTAAGTAATTTGGAATTAGAATTTTTCTACTAAACTCTTAAGTAAACGTAGAAAAAATCGTAACTCTTCCACGCATTATCCAAACGCACGAAAATATGAATAAAATTCTGTAATATTTTCTAATTGTATTTATGAAAGTAAACTTTTATAATTTTTATTTTATTATTTAATATGTAATCAAGTCTTAAGATTGGTATACTCCCACAGTGTTCAATTATAGGAATGCGTGAAATCAAAAGTCGAAATTATATAGTGTTTGTAGAACACAATACTCAGAGAAAAGAGATGCCAAACAGGATCGATTTTTAAAAATCCCGAAATATTTCGGGATCCAAAAATCCCAAAAAATCACGGAAAAAATCGCGATTTTCTCTTAATAATAAAAATATTTTGTTAAAAAAATCATTATGTATATCAGAATTATAGATCATTAAAAATAAAATAAAAAAGCAAGGTAAAAAGTTAAAAAAAGCTTAAATTAAAAAAAATGGATTGGATTCCAACAAAAAAATTAAAGCATCTAACATGTGATCTGATAGGATTGAACGAATTTTATTGTCAACATACCCTTCCGTTAAAAAACCCTTCTCGCAATCAACATTTGTGCGTAAAATAGTTCCAAGATAGCTGTATGCAGTTTGTAAATATTCACCTTTACCACCTCCTGATGAAAATAAATCTATTTCTTTGAACAGTAGAGTATCTAAATCAGTTAACCTTTTAATTCGCTTTATATGGCTTTTGCATTATTTGATGCCATCAAATAATTTGTTATCAATGGAAGTAGGGTTTTCCTCATCTGAGATGGTATTATCGAAGTCAATTGATATAGAATTTTTTTTCAAAACCTTTTGTAGGGTCAAAATATATATGAATTCGCAAGTCCGAAAAATCCCGATACAAGGTTTTAAAAATCCCGGGACAAGTTTTTTAAAAATCCCGGGATTCGGGACTTGTGACTTAAATATCTTTAGGCTTCCAAAGTCATTAGCTTCTGAGGCTATTGGATTTGTGCAAGAGTGCAATTTTTTTTATTAGCTTGACGAAAATAGTGTTCTACATATGTATAAATGCTTCTGCAAGTGAAAAATGGTCCACTTCTTGCCCACAAAAAATCACATATATGAGTATTGCGTAGGAAATTGATTTCTGCTGACATTCGTTGGAAGTTTCTTTTAACTATGCCCTTTATCATCAAATTTTTCTTGTGATAACAATATTAAAATTCATAAAAAATTTAATTTTATGGATACATCCAAACTTTTATATCCAACAAGTATTAATATGAACTGTTGTATACGTCTTCAATGAAGAAGTTTTTCAAGAACGAAACGTTCGGCCGCATGGAAAAATGGATAACTTCTAAAATAAAATGTTGTTCGTTTTATATTTCAATAATTTGAAGATTAATTGTCATAGCGCTAAATATTTCAACAAATTATATCATTGATTGAAAGGCAATGTATTCTGGTATGTTTTTATAAGTATAAGTAGCGGAAACAGAAAAATATTACGTTTTAAAATTTTTCAAAATGTTTAACGTGCATTTGACGATTTAAAATTTATATGAATTTTAATGATTTAAAATTTATATGAATTTTAAACTCTTAACGACCGAAGAACCGATTACGTATTTTGGCAATTTAATCACCCTAAATAAATAAAACGGTATGTCTCATAATTTTAATTTTAAACTCTACCAAATAATTTAAATAAGGATGAGAATGAAAAACAAAAAATAAATATTTTTTGGGCAGTATTTTGTCGATTCATATTTAAGAATATCTTATTCTAAATATATCTAACTTTTTTCCATAAAGGTAACCACGAAGGTGCTCATTAACGATTGTAGGATATCGAAATCTATAAATATAGACCGAATACCTTACATAGGGCTTTTCGTTCGAATATTTTCAAGGAAGCTTTATCTGTATTAATTACTTACCATTTTTTGCACCATAGCACGGAAAGATGAGCAACTTGTAGAGTATTTCATCGTACGAGAGAGGTCCCTGCTACTACATTGTTTATTGAATACATAGGTGCTAGCATGTTGGCAAGCGTGATTCCCAGACTGACATAATTTTTGATGGCAACTTCTGGTTCAGTCATCATCATCGAAAATGTATTTTCGTCCTCATTTACTGTCAGACGTACCTCCCGTTCAATAACGATAAAAGTAGCAGTAACATTTCGCTTGATGCGGCCTACGATGTCAATGCTGTCAGCATTCACAACCAACTGGTCCTTTTTGTAGAAAATAGTGTCATTGCCAGTTACTTCTGCCTTCTGTATAACACTTTTTTGTTATGAGTTTAAGGAGGCCCCATGCGATCGCTTGGTCTGAAACTTCTTATGGTATCAAAAAATTCGAAAAGTATTATTCCCATCTTGACGAAGCAACAAGAGTTGTTGAAGGAATACCGAGCCCGGCATTGCGTCCAGAAGTAGTTTAAGATATCACTATCAAAGGCAAGTGATGAAAAGATGGTGTGTATCGACTTGTATTTCATGGATCTTCTACAGGAGTTAACGAACTGTGTAGATGTGAAAAGGTTCAATCAGTATTTTGACGAGTGGGTTCAGTCGTTTATCAAGACGCCCGTAAATACCTTACTTGCTATCGGAAAAAGGTTTTACACCTCTGTAGTAGACATATACAATGTTGACTCACTTTTTTGGGTTGCTATAATTTCTTTCATTATATTTTTTTTTTAAATTTATTTTGAAACAAAACAAAAAAATTTTATTGTACAAAAAACTGCTTGTTCTCTTTAAATAATCGTTTAATCTTTGTGTAAAGTAACCCTCGGAATATAACTGATATACTAATTAGAAAAAGTTTCCTTTAATTATGTTTTGAAGATTTTTATGTTTTTGGTCACGCTGTCTTTATAACCCAGTAAGAAATGTAATTTTTTAAAAAGGGTCCCTTTAGTAATACATTTTACGATTTTTTTCTTCATGTTTCTGGTTTTTGCTTGCTTTTAGAGATATTCCATATTCTTTTGTAAAAAGGTAAGAGAAGAAACATATTTAAAAAATTCAAGACGAAACATAAAAATATTTGAAGAAAAGACACGACCTACTGTAAAAAAAAAATTATTTTTGCTCCTTCGTTTAAGTTAATTACATGAAAAGGAAGTGTGGTAGAGCGGAATAGAAATGTCTTTTTTGGTCGGAAGGCAAAAAAAGGTGTATCAAGTGCATTAGTATGAAATAAGTCTTTTTTTTAATTAAAGGCAAATTTCTATTCATTTTATTCAAAAAATTTGACATTGCTGGATACACATTTTCGTCTCTTGAAGGAAACTAAACAATGTTTCGACGTTCTCGCTGCGTATTTTCATCACCAGTAACAATTCGATGGAACTCTGATTTCTATAGTGTCTGAAGCAAATTTTCCCAAATGGCATTTCGATTTTTCGTCTGTTTGTCGTTCATTTCGTGTGACACCCATCTTCCACACGTTTATATCGTTTCACATAGCTTTTAAGAGATCAAAAATTGTTTAGCCCTTCTTTCTTACTCAAAGTATCATCTTTATCCAATATTGAGTGAAATTTGGCGACTGCCAATTTATTTTGTTGTTCCATGTTCTTAATTTTTCTCATCAATATCGTTATGTATTACCCATAGTACCCATCTCCTGCAGGTTGCTTCTGATGAGCACTTTTCTTCAAATGAAAACAAAAATTTAGTTCTTTTCGCAAATCATAATTTTCTGATAAAAAATTTGTGTCGTGATTTGACGTATACTGAATATGATTGACAGTAGTCCTCGCCAGCACAAATAATTAAATAAAAAATTAGGAATCATTTACATAAATGAAACCATTCGTATCTTGGTAATCACTTCATGCCGTACACCTGGTAAAGTGTATGTCGTAAATGAAAGAGGTAAATAACAAATAAAGCGGTCGAAGGTAATTCTTAAATAAAAATAAAATTAAAACAAATCTAAAGGTATAATAACATGGAATGTATTTTAAATAATATGTTTTAAGGGACACAAAAAAATACATCGTCGGTAAAAAAACTAAATTTGTAGTGAAGAAGGGCACTTTAAAGGCACCAACGGTTATCAGAGAGGGCTTTTACAGGTTTTCGAGAGACTAAAGACATAGACGAGCAATAGTTCACCACTTTTCTTTAAAATATATAAAATGCGTGATGGTAAATTTTAGCAGAAAACAATTACTTTAAAAAGGAATAAACACTGAATCCTAGCAATGTGTGTGTTGTCTGTCCTCCAGACCGCCTGGGTATCATTGCGCATTCATTTGAACGTCTTAGAATTTATTGTAATATCACCATTTCAATTTAGTCGTATATTCATCAAAAATTTTTCCTCCCGACAAATTGTATAAACTTGTCCAGTGGCAGGACATTCCTACTGCCGTTCCAATCTTTCTTCCTTCTCTACTAAACAACTGCTACATCAGACGTAATATAGAATCTCATACGTACATACCCATAGCTGCCAGATAACTGAAGAATCAAATCGCTAATATTTATTGAGATAGTTAAAAAATCGTCAGAAAAAATAAATAAATAAATTGAAAAGTTTTAAAAGCAAAAACATGAAAAGACCCATGTGTGGTATAAATATTAGGAAGTCAGAAGATCTTGACATTTTTTTTTATAAAACCAGAGCCCTTACTCATGCAGTGCATTGTGCAGGTTTAGGAAAGGTGGAAAGATGGAAGATGCGAACGGCAAGGAAACGAGTTGCTGCTTGATGACTATAAAATGGCCAGTGGTATACTTTTACCATTAGACAGTCTACAGCAATCGTCCCCAAAAAGCCCACAGTTTCTCACACTACTTATGTAGCGTGTGTTAATTTTATACATAATTGGCGTAACCTACAGTTAAAAGTCGACTGCGAATGATAGATTTTTGAGAAACTTTTCATAGCAATTTTACTTACTCTTAGAGTTTTTGCCAGAAATCTGCTGAGAAGAAATCGACGAAAAACTACTTTTTGTATTTATTATTTTGATGTCTGGCCTGGGACATGGAAGCTCAGTGTAATGTTTCTTAAGATGGTGCAATAAATACTTCACTTTACCTGATCTACTTACCATTTACACCATTTATAACCTACCGAGAATAGAATGTAACTCTCATGTATGGGTTGGCCCTTAAAGTCCACCGTTTACAGGAGAGGCCTTAGTAGATCGATAATCACAGTAGTGTGTCCAACTCCATTGATTCATTAGAGTATCGTTACAATGTGGCGTATGTTTCACTGTTCTGTCGCTACTACAACGGATATTACTTGAGCGAAATATGGAGACTTGTTTATGAACAGCACATCCATATGTAGTCGATCGGCTAGTGTATCACACACTGTTTTACAGACAAAGTTCGTTTGTTAGACGGACTGTTCGTATGTGGAACACCCTTCCTGCAGACATCCTTCCTGTTACTAATAGTATAAAAATATTAAAACATAGTGTAAATAAACACTGCTCTCTCTTTCTTCCTTCTTAATTTACAGGTATTCGAATATAACTTAAAAACATAATACTTTACTAGCATAAATTTCCGACAGTAACAACTCCAAAACAAATAAAAAACTTAATTTTAAATGATAAAAATCGTCAAAATAAGGGATATATCGTCATATCGTCAATATGATATTTTTGGATCACAAAATCGTCAATATGACGATAAATCGTCAAATCTGGCAGCTACGTTCACACCCCAGGCCTGATGTTTATAACAAAACAAAATATAAAAAATGTTACCTTGACATATTCTTGTCAACAGATTTGTGGCAAAAACTCTGAGGTCAAATAAAAAATTGCTGTAAAAAGTTTGGACAAACGTTTGGAGTCGATAATTAAAATGTAAGTCCAGTAATATTGACTGAAGGGATGTAATGATCTAATACGTATGTAGGCAGGTATGTATATGTACCGACGAACATCCAATCACACCGGCATGTAGTGCAATTGCGTTTCACTCTCGCCACGAGTAACCCTGAACTGGAGAATGCAGTCAAAGTAGCTTTCGCAAGAAAGCTTGGAATGACATATGGGATTCACGACAATATATCTTTGATCATGGATAATATGTACTTTGTTACCTAAATCTAGCGACAAAGGATTGTTGCTTCTCTACTTATTCATCCTGGCTACACCTAAAACAACCAATGTGGGCAACATATATGTAGGTTGCGATATAGGCTCAAATATAAAATGGCGACAGTTGCCTGATTATCTCTTTCTTAGAAGAAAAGGGAGTCTTTATTCATTCAACGCACATTCCGTTTCGTCAATTCGAAGTTTGTAGGTCAATGGTCTAATATATATAAATATGCCTTGGTCAATATAAATTTTCGACAACAACTAATTTTTGAGAGTTTGTGGATTTAGATTGACGTTCAATATGCATACAGCTCAATACGTAAGCTGCAAATATGAAAACATAGATAGAGTAGTTCTTTAAATAAATTACAGTATATCCCGGACTTAAACACCCTGGATAAAATATTGAAACATGGGTAATGTGGATTTTTGCTTCTATAAAACTAAAGCTATTACGATATATGCCTCCCATTTTACTTTTATGCAAAAAAGTACTTCATTCTTTAAAATTCACTTATTTGCCCCCGCTTTGTGACAACTTTCGTTCTCGTTCTTTTATTTTTTTCTCTCTCTTTCACGTTTGTATGCACTCCACAAGTTTCTTTTGAACATTGGTCCTGTTCACTAGCTCCTTATTCGTATGATTAAATGTTTCTAGATTTCTTTTTATAGGGATATGTTGAGTCATTTGATTACGGTGATAAAATATCAGTTCTTGAGCCATATTCCTAAATAACGCCTTACGGCGGATTTATTGGGAAAAAATAGAATAAAGTTCTTTTGTTGGCAGAGACCGCACTCTGCCCCATTCACCCCAAAATTTAACAATGTTTGCCTTTCTTCCACAAATTTGCACTGGTGCAGCTGACGGAGAAATTGCTTGGCAGTGATCTAGAAGAGGCAAGGGCGCCAAAAAATTACAGCTTTGTTATTTGTCATTGACAAAGGATAATATACTGGTTTGTAGATAAATTTGGTCCGACATAGGTATGCATATATATAAACAGAATTTCCATTTATCGGCAATTTAAGATGGGATAATAAATCCACAGCTATAGGCACCAGGCAGATCATAAATATACATACGTAGAGCAAAATTTTCATTAGATTTAATCAAGGGAACTTCATAGCAGTGAAGTCTCTGGGTTTCAAGGTCAGGAGACGGGAAATACCTCATTTTAACTTGCGTAGAAGAAGCAACGACGAGGAAGAAGGAGAGACCATAGAACATTTTCCCTGTCATTGTCCGGTGCTTGGCTATCCGAGAACTACAATTATTGGAAAATGCGGTCTTAGAAAAACTTACAACTTTATAAAACTCCTGAGATTGCTTTAGAGATGCCAACAAGAAGTTATAAACAAATCATGGCAAACGTAATATCGGTGATATCGGCTATTGAGGCTGCCAGTATTTAAAAATCTAAATATAAATACATTGGCGAGAATCAACATTTGAGAATATTTTTAGCATTAATTAACATAGAAAGTGGCATAGAACAAGATTTTAACTATTTATAGTAGCAGCATTCAAATGTATTCGGTCGGGGTACTGCCAAGTAAGAAATT
This sequence comes from Sarcophaga peregrina, assembly GCA_014635995.1. NCBI lineage: Eukaryota > Metazoa > Arthropoda > Insecta > Diptera > Sarcophagidae > Sarcophaga > Sarcophaga peregrina. Next base: position 37,924,500 of record CM025792.1, on the reverse strand, counting down.
ATGCATACAAATTCTGTCTGATGACGACAATATGTGGGATTTAAGTCCATAGTTTCGTAGCATAGTTTGTAATGTTGTTTGAAATTGAAATTGTTGAACTCAATTCTACAGCACGATCTGCAACAAGCGCTCTTTCATCATTTGCATTAGTTTGTATAATTTTTAACACACAGTCGATTGCAAAGTGAATATTTCCGATGGGGTACAGGAAAAAACATTATTTTAAAACAATAAAAACAAAATTAATAGGTAATTCTGAAATAATGTATTATTTCAAAACGAAAACAATCGAAAACAAATTCTAATATCCTAATATATATTATAAATGTAGTTGTAGTTGCCAAACTATGACTGCCTTAAATTGGGAGATATCGGTTATCCAGTTTATAGGCAATTTAAAATTGACAACAAAAATCAAAAAGGGAAAAATCAATAGTAATTTTTCCGATTTAGCTTGGTTAAGTTAGCTATTGCAGGTATTCCGTTTGTAAAGTTCAACCAAAAAGGGTCCAAAAAGGGAGAAAGGGGCCAAAAACTGGTAAATTGAATGTAGGTTATCCTAACCTAATATATATTAGAAATCTTTCTGTAAGTCTCTTATTTTGTTTTTTTGTTAGCCAATCATCTAGACCGTTATTCGTAAAATTTGGGATATAGATCGAGCTTTTATCGGTGCAGGTTATAGGCTATAAATCTTTTCAAAATTTTGACAAAAACTGAGGAAAAAATGGGAATGGAAATCCAAATAATTTGAAAAATTGCATTTTTTGCTATTTCTAACATTTTCTCCTCCTTGTAAATGTAGAATGGCGAGCGAAATTTTTCCATACGATGTAGGTACTGGGTTATATAGTAATCTACTTCGCCGTTTTTCTGTTTTTCCACACTTTCAATTCTGGAATCAGTTAATATGTCCACCTACCATGCCGTTCATTTTTCCAGCGATATTGCCATTCTCTGCGACTGAATCGTGCTCTGTCTAGCGTTGGAAATCATCTGGCGCTCAATTGCTTGAAGGTCTATGGAAACCATTCCAGCCATGATTAAGGCACCTTGTGTTGATACCGTGCGATACAAGGATGTGACCCGTAAAGCAGCTATTTTCTGCGCAGATAGTAGTTTTTTAACTCTGGTTCGAGTTTTCAAAGTAGCAGCCAAGATTCCATAAAGGTGTATACTATTTCCAGCCTCAATGAGTAACTTCCTCCTACTTGGAAGTGGTCCTCCAGTATTTGTCATCAGTCTACTTAACTGTGTTGATATTCTAGGTGCTTTCCCTGTTGCATATTTTTTCTACACTGAGTAGATCAGTTTCGAGTCCGAGTCTAATCCCATGGTATTTAATCTATCTCTTCGTAGGGATAGCGAAGACGTATATATTTATTTCGAACTCGGTTGGAATATGCCGTCTTGTTAGTAACAGCAGCTCCGTGCTTGGCCAACTGTAGACCGTGAGATTCCAACCAGAGATCAGCAACGAATCGTTTTTCCGCTACTCATAAGCACTCATGCAATTTTGAGTATGAGTTAATCAACAGAATTGAAATTCAACTACTCTGATTCATTCGTACTCGCTACAACATTGATTTATAAGTATAAGTAGCAATGAACTTAAGTACAACGTTGACATTAAACTCACAACATTCGAAATATGTTTGATTCATACGCCTACACGTTCTGATTCGTAAATTTAGAGAAATACTTATAATACTTATAAGTGATTCGAGTGGCACGAATTATTCATCAAAATTTACTGCCTTTGTTGTTGTTGCATATACAAACAAAGAAGAAAGGAAAGACAAAGACAACAAGCAAGCATACACGCAATCTTCTTGTGAGTATAGTAGTATTCATACGCGAATAATTCTTATTTTGTGCTTCGTGTAAATGTTAAACAGAGACGAGTCGAAGTCAATATCATCATGCGTATTGTTAAGTATGAATACGATGAGTACTTCCAACTTTGAGTAAGATTAGTATGAGTATCATATTAAAATAAGTATGAATGCGTATAAGTATCAGAAATTATAAGTATGATTTGAATCTACTCAACGTTTTGAATACTCGTTGCTGATCTCTGATTCCAAACAGTTCTTAGTGAGCATTATGACTTGTCATATTCTGTGATAAACTACTTCTGTGTTTTCCTCTAATGACTGCCGCAATGTTGTCTGCGTATCCGATTAAGAAAGTATCCTCAGGCATTTTGATTCTCAATTATCAAGAACATGTTCAGTAGCCGCAATTACGGATGGCTCCAATGTTATGAAGAACGATAACTTGGTTGAAATGTTGTCTGATTTAGTCCTAGTAAATGCAGTTTATAAAACAAAAAACAAAAAATAGAGCAAATATGTTTTGATTTAAACGTTACAAGTTGATGAAATTTATTGCATAATTGAAATTATGATTTAATTCAATATGATGGAGGCCCTAAGTAACTTTTGAGGATACTTTAAATGAAAACAAAATCGACTTGCAAGACATTCTTAAGAGCCCTTCTATTAAAAAGGAAATCTAATTGAGAAGGCTATTGACAACTCGCGTTACTTTTGTCGTAGCCAAACTATGATGATGAAACAATACGTGCCTTAATTGTTAATAATGACTTCTTAAAAAATGAAATATGTATATTAAATTAAATTATTCTTGTTAATTTACTGAATAAACAATCAGATTAAAAAAAGCCGAGCGCCCTGGTAGTCTAGTGGGTAAGTGTGCTAGACTATTAGCGTGAGGGTCGTGGGTTCGATTCCCACCAGACGCTCTGGTCTGTGACACTACACCGGGCATATGGTTGAAGTTACTCAGCTCGTATATGATTATAATATAATTTGTAATTGTATTGTAATTCTTAAATAAATAAAATAAAAAAAAAAGCCAGAGAGCAGATAGGCGTATTATGTTGATTTTGCTTGCGGTCATTTTTGACATCCAGGCAAGATTAAGTAGCACTTAAACAACGCTTTACATAAATTTTGAGACTTTCTGTTGGAAAAGTACGTATACCATCTGTACCAATTGTTAATTTAAAATTAAAATTGTATTTAAAAAATTATTTTTTATATAATATTTTTATATTATTTTATATACTAATCATATCTATATACAAATACAAATGAATGTTCAAGAGTATTTATTCTAATTTATGAATATTAAAAATATATTATATTTTTGCTAAAGGTTCTATATATTTTAATTAAGCAATATATATATGCCTGTGTGTGCTACATTTTTACGAATAGCAGAGTACAATATCAAATATGTTATAAGGGCAACAACTATTCTTATATACAATAAAAGTTAAAATTTTAGGGTATTATTTAATAGCTAACAAAATCTAAAAATTATAAATTACATCAACATAAAGAATTATTATGCACGAAAAAAGTTGTATACAGTCAACCTTCCTATAACGCGGTACTCTCAGAACACGGTTTCCATATAACGCGGGGCTGAAATTTTTACGATTTTATTCTAATATTTGACGATTCGTTGCTTTATTTATCTGGTAGCTATGGTTGTAGACGATCTATAATATCGAGCGTAATCTATGTAATCCCTATTGGTTTTGAAGGAACAAAAACAAACGAAGATAATAAAACTTTATACAAAGGTCAGAGATTTTCGACGTTAAGGGCGTCTAAATTAAAAAACGCTTAATCTGAATTTAAATATTGGCCTGTAAGAATTTTAATTTAAAAACTTTTCCTTCAATTTTTTATTGTGGCAGTGTATTGTATTTCATAATTCTTATTACAAGTTTCATTACATACCTAATGTGCCATGAATTTAAATAATTTATGTATTCATAATTTTTGTTTATGTTTGTAAAATGCTAATGGAAAATTTAAGTTTCATTACATACCTAATGTGCCATGAATTTAAATAATTTATGTACTCATAATTTTTGTTTATGTTTGTAAAATGCTAATGGAAAATTTAAGTTTTGGGTGTAGTTTTTGTTTTAAAATCTTTTCACTTCAATTAGTTTCTATTCAATATTTTTGTTTTTATTTTAATTAAAATTTATTTAGCTTTAATAAAATATTGCCAATATCTATCTTCTTTGTGTGAAACAAATTTAATAAGTCAATATCAAATCAAATTGTGTCACATACTTCTGGAGTTAATACGACAGAATAATAAGTAAATAACAATAATTAGTAAAGTATTTGAAAAGTATTTAAACTCAAATGGCGGAAGAAAACTCAAAAAATATTTATTTTATATAAAATTTGGAATGGAAAAAAACGGGAAAAATAAAAAAATGAAACAATTTTTTTTACTAACATCACTTATCAGTTAAGTTTTGAAAAGATTTCTTGCGTTTTTTAAAGCTTCATAGGCATCTGTCATACAGAATTCACAACACATGTGATTTGGGAGCTTTCTAGCTGTACTTCTATAATATTCAATGAAAGACCAGAAGCAGTGCCTTCTTTTGATAATTGCTAGGTGAAGTCTTATTATTTACTGGATATTTATTTATTTAAGAATTACAATACAATTACAAATTATATTATAATCACATACGAGCTGAGTAACTTCGACCATATGCCCGGTGTAGTGTCACAGACCAGAGCCTCTGGTGGGAATTGAACCCACGACCCTCACGCTAACAGTCTAGCACACTACCCACTACACTACCAGGGCGCTCGATTTACTGGATATATGGAAGAACTTACCGCTGAAAGTGTGGAGTGGCGACAGATGTTTGAAAAGATATACTCAATAAAAAAAGCAAAAACATTTAAATCCTGTATCGAATTATTTGGGAAGAACATGGGTTCAATAACCACTCTTTTAACAGGGCACTGCTTAGCGTGGGAATCTCATCTAACCCAACATGCAGATCCTTTGACGGTAATGATAAATTATTAGAACGTATTCTTGCAACCTGTAAAGCTTATTGCTTCTAAAATGACAACACCTGGTACTACATCCTGTGCTATGCTTTGAATTGTAATTGTTAACACCGAGTAGCATCTGAAAATTACTCAGGGCCATAGGTTTGGGAGGCCCTGAGGCCCGGTCCCCACACAGGTGCCACATACATCATTATAGACTGAGTAACCTTTGCCAACAACAGTCTTCTGCTTAATGCGGGATGATGCCGCATTCACTCGAGCTGATATAATATAGCGCGGGTTGATTGTTGTAATTTCTATGCAAATATTAATTTAAATTTTTACTGAAGGTATACGACACCTAAACCATTTCATACTATAATTGACCATCTTCTCGTTACAGTAAATATCACACAGCTACACACATGTAAATTTGTTATGAACACTACGCTTCATATTACATAAGAAAATCTAGGTTACCTACGTTAAGTATAAAAATATTTAATAGGAATAATGATAATTATAAATATATGGGGAGAACTATTTTCTCTTATAACCATTTATGGATAATCTTTATAACTGAAGCGGACTTCTAATTCAGTTTGTAAACTGAATGCAAATACGACTTAAACATGTCTTTAATTTATCGAACTGACAAAACGTTTCAAAAACAAATCTAAAATATTAAAATAATACTCAAACATTAAAACTTTAGATTAAGTGTTTAAAAATTACCAAATACTTAAAACATTTTATTATTGAACGAATTTTTTTTCCATTATTAACCGGAAAGATTGTACTTTCAAATAAAAAAAGAAATTTCAGAAAATAATGAGTAGTTTTTTTTAAAGCATTTTTAAAATAAAAAAAGTTATTTAGCGGACACTTTATTTTTCAACGTATGTTGACAACAAAATTCGTTCAAGCCTATCAGATCACATGTTAGGTGCTTTAATCTTTTTGTTGGAATCAAAATAATTTTCTTAAAACTAATGCATTTGCATATGTGTAAATAATATTTAGTTTTGTTAATTTAAGGTTTTTTTAACTTTTTGCCTTGCTTTTTTATTTTATTTTTAATGATCTATAATTCTGATATACATAAGTGGAATACAAATGATTTTGTTAACAAAACATTTTTATTATTAAGAGAAAAACGCGATTTTTCCCGTGATTTATCGGGATTTTTGGATCCTGAATTATCCCGGAATTTTTAAAAATCGATCTCGTTTGAGCAACCAATATTTATTGACATTTAAGTTAGGCATAATATTTTTATCTTTCTGAGGTTGTCCGTTGTAAGTTCATTACTATATATGGATTTAATATTGGCTCTTCTATAAATGTATTAAAAAAATACATAAAATTTGTATAAAAAAACCATTACTATCGAGGTATGAAAAAGGCCACAGGTCTAGGATATTTTACACCAAACCAAACACTGCCTAGTGATGAAAAATGGGTCATTAAGGGCAACGGGAAATTAAAACTGTTTATTTGCCAAAATACAATGAGTCAGCTGAAACAGTGAACGATCTATACAATAAAAAGTTTTTATTTGTCTAATTTTCAACATCACGCACGATTTCACTTTAATGGAAACGAGAATTCATTACAATCAATTGTTTTTCACGAATCATTCCGTTGTTGCGCTTAATTAGTATGATTTTTCACAACATTGACTTTAGATTACACTTTATTACTTTATAAAAACAATTTATTTGCCTAAAACACCTTAATTAAATTCATTAGTAGCATGAGGCAATTGAGTTTTGTTAATTGAGGTAAATAGATTTTTAGAAAAGTAATGTGAATCCTTATAATGGCATTTGAGAAATTTAACCGAAAGGGAAATTTCATTTTAATACCTTAACGTATGTACGTTATGAACAAATATTTAGAAAAAAAAACACAAACAAAATTATTCAAGTTTCATTTCAAACTTTAGCAAAAATTGGTTAAATAAGATGTAGAAAAACTTACACGACGCGACAATGGAAATACAAACCAAGTACCTACAAAGTGTAAGTTGTGTAGATTTTCCGAATCATCTAATTTTGTTTTATTTTTATTTATTTTTATTTTGTTAATTATTTTTATTAAGACCTTGGGTGGTTTGTGTTACAATTTTTCTCAAACTACCCTTCTTTCGTTTCTTCTGTAATTGTCCACCTTTTGTTCAAACACATTCAAATATTTATTGGAACATCGTTACTTAATGGAAAGTTTACCAATTTTTTCGTTTTTCGTTGCAACTAAAGCCATTTCTTGATGAATTTCTTCACCCTATCGATCACTTACCAAGGTTCTCTGAACTAAGGACCTACACTAATGAAAATTCTACATACATACATTATTGGCCATTACAACCCTTCAGTCAGGATTACGACCTAACTTCTCACATCACTTATATTGTGTGCGTTAATTTTATACATGAGTGGCGGGACCTAGAGTTTAAAGTCGACTCCGAACGACAAATTTTTGAGAAGCTTTTCATGGCAATTTTTACTCTCAGAGTCTTTGCCAGAAATCTGCTGAGAGGAAGTCGCCGAAGAAATATTTTTCGTTCTGATGTCTGACCTGGGATACGAACCCGGGCTTTACATCTAATAAGCCAACACACTACCTACTAGACCACGGCGACTTCCAAAAAAAAATTTTACATAGGCTTAGTAAATTAAACTTTGACGGTTACCTTCATTTTGGTTCCTGCATACGGGAACATCGAAGGCAATAACAAGACCGACGCAATTACTAAAGCGGACACCAAGGAAAATTCAAATAGTTACTGGAGATTAGCGTTCCTCTGCAGAGAGGCAAATAAATCGTCTCATAAACAAATTTCACTAACAAATTTAACATGGTTAACTAACTCACTCGTAAAGACATCAGACAGATTTGTCTCGTCATAGATATATGTAGAACAAAATTTTAGTGAAACCTATAAAAATTCCTTGAAGTCGACGTAGTCAAGAAGGTAGTGTGCTCATTAAACGAAAGGCCCGAGTTCAAATCCCAGGTCAGACATCAAAACGAAAATATAAAAATATTTCTTCGGCGTCTTCCTCTCAGCAGATTTCTGGCAAAAACTCTGAGAGTACAATTTGTCATGAAAAGCTTTTGAAAAATCTGTCGTTCGGAGTCTACTTTAAATAGTAAGTTCCGCCACTCATGTATAAAATTAATGCACACAGTACGAGTGCTGTGCAAATCTAGGACGTTCTACAATGAGTCAATTCGAACTCCGAGTACTGTACTTGTCCCTATCCACAACCAAAGAATGGAAAACGAATAACGACAGTGGAGGACAAGTGCGTCTTTAAAACCTAAGCTCCTAAATGCTGTCCCAGCCAGCAGTTTTGAAAATTTTAAATCAAATTCGAGTCTATTTGGATTCTTCTGCGCGCTAAAAAGTTCGAATATTATAATTTTCTGATCATAAAAGACTCTTTCGTCGGGAGACAAAAGTGAATACGAGCGACTCTTCTTAAAAAGTCACTTATGAGCCATTTCCTGTATTATTTTAGAGTAATTTTCGATTCCTTTTCTAGTCGATTAGTCTTATTTAACTTCGTTTATGATTCTTTTTCGTGTCATCTTCCAATCACTTTCTGATCATTTATTAGTCTTATTTACCTTCGCTTATGATCCTTTTTCGAATCGCCATTCTGTCATCCTTTAATCGCATTGGTTCTTTCATTTATGAGAGTCATGTTCGTATTAATTTGGACTCGTTTTATGCCCTTTATGATTAAAATATTAGTCATTTATTATTCGTAGTTATAATTCTATTTAACTTCTTTTCAAGTGTTTTTATTAAGTTTACTGTGTCCTACGTTTATATTACAGCGATTTCAAAAATCACATTCGTATGAACGTTAAGTATTAAAAAGAAAGAATATTACGTTTACATTCGTGGTGTATGATCATCAGACATCAAAATTTATTTAAAAAAGTATCGGTTTTTTTCGTTAAAAAATAAGAAAAATTTTCAATTTTAAAAAAATGTTACTTTATTTCACAGCCATCTTTTACATAAAAGAAAATTTATACAGAAAAGCAGTTTTTAATCATCTACTTACGCAAAATATGATCACTTTTTTAATCTGTTTTTGATTAAGCGTTGCTGAATCTTCAGTATTCACATTTTAAACGTCTAGATGATTAATTTCCAAATGCATTATAATTTTTTGTTGTATTTAAAATCGAACTCATTTTACTCATTGACACGAATCATCTTTGAGTCCTTTTTTAGTCGTGTAACTGACTAATAAGTTTTTGATCACAATAAGTACTCAAAAAAGGCTCAGCAAGGTGATTTTTATAAAAAGAATCTTTCGAATGCTAGCTGGGGTAATGCCGAAACGGCTTCAACAGATAATTAAATAAAAAAATGACCATATTAAATACCCTATATCTGTTTAAAAATCTAAAATATCCACTTTAGTAATGTAATGTAATTATTTTATTTTTGTTTTATTTTTTATTCTTTTTTTAATTAATTTTTTTTTTTTTTGTTACCAGTTTAATGTACTATTAAGTAAAAATTCATGAAGTTACTGTACAAGACACAAATATTTAATTATAATATTTTTTTTTGTTTTTCAAGTAATTTCTTAAACAATAACTAATTTTCCTAAACAATTTTTTTAACAGTTAACTTTGTAAAATCCAATTTAATGAACTTAAATCTAATGCTGTCAGTTGAATGTACGCTTCAAATTTTGTTTGACAGGCAAACTTCCTAACCAAGTTGCGCTCCTCCCTAGAGCTTCCATTAATGTACATATGTGTGTCACTCACGTTGATTCTTGAAAGTTCCAAAAAAAAAAATAAACTTTTAACAAGTTGAGAAACTATTTCTGTGTTGGATTATGAACAAAAAATGTGGAAAAAAAATGAACAAACCCAACTACATAATTCATGAATATTTACGAATAGTCTGTTTTGAATTGAGAATGGTCCGTTAGATATATTGTACATGGAGAATATGTTTTTGACAGGCACGTGAGTAACTAAGTCTCAAATACATAACTCAGTACATTATTTAAGTTCGTACATCCATTTTCACTTCCATAAACTTCCGCGTAGGTAGTTTGAGCAATCATTAGATGTATATGCAAACTTATTCCTGTTTTTATTGCCAGATATTTTTCAGCTTAATAAATTGACGCGTATACTTAAGTTTTAAAGTGATTAAAATTAATAAGGTTACCTACAATTGAATTACGTTTACCGATTTTAATATGATATAAGTAAAACTATACGCACAAACTTACCCAATTTAAGTTTCAATATAATTATAAGAACTCATCAATATATAAATAGGTACGCAATAATAATTGTGTGAAATAATTAAACACAAATTCTGAACGTACGCTTATCAACAAACTTCATATGAGTTGAGAAAAAATAAGTGGAATCCGTTCTTATACATACACTTGTGGACACACAATTAAGTCACTTAAGGAAATTTTTCATTTTTGTAAAAATTAAAAAGATTTAATAAAAATCGAAACCAAAACAACTAATATTTATTAATTTCATATGCTTAATACGACAGCCTTGCATGGGTTTTGCAAATAAGACGGCTTCTGGTGGAATCTGAGTTCAAAAACTTTCTATCACATCAGGTTTTCGAGAAATTGGGGGCGGAAACCCCTAATAATAGTGTTTTTGGGCATTTTTAAAGAATTATAGAGCTTACCACTTACAGTGCTAAAACTATTGCTATTATCAGAAATTGACAATTGATCTTTGCTCTTTAAAATGAGCTCAAAGTCAAATTGTTTACATGCTCCCTTAAAGAAGGGGATGGGTTTATGTCAAGGAGTGCAAGAGAAAAAGAAACACATTACGGAGGTTCTTAAAAATTATTCAGATTTACTTAAAAATTGTTACTCAAGACTTTTTGGGGTTGATGATTACAAATCTTCATTCAGATTTTAAAAATTCAAAATGGCGGAAAAAATTTTCAAGTAAATTAATTTTTATAAACCTCTAACGCCATATTGGATCCGCCATTTTGAAATTTTTAAAATGCCTTCGGAAACATCTGGAGCCTTTTTATTTGCACAAAAAATCCACATTTGTAGGGTTGTGTAACTAATTAACAACAAAAACTAAATACTTTTTCATTATAAAAGATGTATTGATACGAACTTGATATCAAACAGTGGACAGATAATTAAGTCATCTGAAAAAAGTATTGAAAATTTAATTTAATTTCTCTATTTTTCACCTAGACTATTTTACACCTTAAATATTTTGTGGGGTAACCTTTTTGGCGTATTATTTCAGTACATCTTTGTGGCATTGAGTTAATTACATTGCAACACTGCTTAGGATTCCATCCTGATAGGATAACCTTTAAAGTGCTATTTTGCTGCTAGGTTTTTTGGCTGCAACAGCTCGTTTTACGATCCCCAAAAGATTATTAATAGAGTTCAGATAGAGATTTTGAGATGGCCAATAAAGAACCCTTATTTTTTCCTCAGCAAACATAGCTTTAACTACCCGAGGTTTATGTTTCGGGTTGTTATCATGCTGAAATATCCAATCAAGTGGTAATCCGTCGTCATAATCTTTAGTTAAATTTTTTTTGTAGATTTTAGAACATTTCCATCTATTCTTACCAGTGAACCAACGCCGGATGAGATAAAACAACCCCAAACCTTTACTGACGAACCTGATTGTTTTACGGTTTTTTGGAGCACTATGGCTCTAATTGTGTATTGATAGGACCTCTTACATAGCGTCTGTCATCATTTCCAATGATATTAAGCTTGGACTCATCCCTACATACGACTAATTTCAAAAATTTTTCGTCTTTATGGAGGTGGGTTTTGGCAAACCGAAAACGTTGCTGAATATTTTTCTTTTTTTTTTGACACATTAGGTTTCCTTCTCGCAACATGTCCTTGGGGATTAATTTCAGTCAAGCGTCTTTTTACGATCTTGGCTGATATTTAACAGCGATTCCAATGCACGATCTAATGCAAGTAGATGTGAGGAATGGGTCAGCTTTAGACACCCTGGCTATGATTCTATCTTGAGCAAGTTATTAAAAGTTCGAAATTGTTTGTAACAAGCAGTTGCAGCCAAGGAACCTAGCAGCGAAAAAGCACTTTGCTGGTTATCCTGGCAGGATGAAATAACATTAGTCCTGAGCAGTGTCGCAATATAATCAACTCAGTGCCACAAAGATGTACTGAAATAATACGCCAAAAATGGTCCCCACAAAATATTCACCATACCAGTTTCAAATACCACCAGCGAAATTCATCGCTTACTTACACTATTACAGCACTCTATATACATATCGCTCCTTTATTGCAAAAAATTAAAAATTTGTAGTTACTTAAGCAAAACTGCTCTTTTAGACCTTCTGTACATGTTGAAAAAAAAAAAAATCAGTTTTATATCACAAGCTGAACCGAAGTTGTAGCAAAAAGTGTTTGCGGCATTTAGATCATAGGACTTATATCTTGAAAACTTAAATCGCATTTTGCCAAGTTCAAGTTTTTTTGAGATATGACTATGTTGCAATAAAGGAGCGATATATTGAAAATTGCACGTTTTCTGTAAGCCTCGAATATTAAATCAAGATCTGTTCAATTGAATTTGAATTTCACTGTACAACAAAATATGGATTTCGAACAAGCGTAGAAAATCGCAGTTATAAGAGATTACTCTAATATAAAAATAAAATTACTCACAATAATTAATTTATTTAATTTTCAATTCAATTGAATTATCTTAGGAAATAAATTTGTGGTTTACATTTTCAGTAATAATTGAATTGCTCAGTTGAATCACATATTTAATCAAAAATCTTGCCATTGATTAGAACAAAAATATTTAGTTGTGTGGTTTGGTTTGCTTACAAATTAAAATATTTTTAAATAAAATAGCAGCAGTACTCTGGTTACACGAAATATGTACTAATTAAATTTAAATTTCTAAAACATTATGATAACAATAACGTAAAATCATAAAACAATAAAAATCTCTTGGTATAAGTAAGTGACTTAAACAGAATTTCCAAAAGAAGTTTGAATAACAAATTAATTAAATACATATGCGAAATGTATTAAATGAGAATGATACGGCTGTGTACTGTGACTTTGTTACATCAGAAAATAACTGCGACGTCAAAATCTAATTTACCTGGTGTACCCCGTATACAGTCAGCTCAAAGATATAAAGTCTCCATAACAAACATTTATTGTAAACGAGCCTTAGATTTTCCATCACGTCAGTGACTGTCACATTTTTATAATATTGTTACGTTTTTATCTTTTCAAAAGCTTTTAAAATAAGAGTTCGTTGATTGGGAAACAATAAAAATAAATTTGTGGTTAGGTTCAATTAATATCTATATTTTACGCACTACTTTTGTGAGACACTCTTTATAACTTGACGTATATAGCAATAATGGCTTGTTAGCTATTCTTCTTTGTTTTCAATGACTGTTCTCTTTACATGCAAGGCATCTTCACACAGGACTGACTGAATTTTTACTACTCGTTGCCTTCTTTGCCTTGCCTTTTTGTATGCCCAGGTAACATACTTGAAGCAGAATTTTTATGTTTTCGCTCTCTCGAGAACTCTATCGCGACTTCATTGTTGTTTGTGTTTTTGTTTTGTTTTGGTTGTTATTGCGTCTATCTGTCTATACCATTTTTTTCTCATACCGTTAATTTTGGTTTACTTGTAACAAGTTCGTGGTATTTGTTTGTGTAACTTTTGCTCATTTTAATGTAGCTTTTGCTAATTACACTGTTTCTATTTTCGTAACAATATACTGTTTTCAAAACTAAAAACCATAGCAAAGTACATTTTAAGTTCTTAAATCTAAAACTTAAACAGTTTCCACAATTTTACAATTCTTAAATAGAAAATATACAGCTTTGTAAAGAAAAAATATAAAAAATTGTTTTATTTGATTTGCCATATAGAATCTATACGAGTTTAATTTTTATTGTGATAGTTTTGGTTCTTAAGACCAATATTTCGTGAGGAAAGTTTGGGAGCTATGGATATATTAGTTGAGATTCAAAATATATTGACAAGTATCATAAAATGGAAAATTTATTTATCGTCTTTTCGGCTCTTTTGGGATTGCAGTATTACAGTAGTCGCTCACAAATTAGAACCGCTTTATTTTTGAACTAATTCAAATTTCTGAGTTATTTTAATTTTGGACGGTTTTTTTTTCGAGTAATTTGTTAGTTTCTACTGTACCTGCATTTCTCCTCTCGAACAACTTGGCTTTTTTTCTACATCTCATGAGTTATTTTGTATCAAAATTAACCCTGACGGGCGCATTTAATTTTGACTGTTGTTACCAAGAGAATTACTTATTTTTTCCATACAAAAATAAAGAGTGGTTATTTCTGCCTTTTTGTCGTTAAATCATGGTATTTAACTGTGGGTCAAATGACGGCAATTTCCGCGATGACGGGAGTAAGTATTTTTCTTTGTAAGAGCTTATTTGTGTTATTCTTTGTACAAAGAAAAATACTTACTCCCGTCATCGCGGGAATTCCCGTCATTTGGTAATCCCTGATTTTAACTGTAAGAGCTTATTTGTGTTGTTCTTTGTACAGTTAAGATCAGGGATTACCATTTCATAACACAATTGTGCTGAGAGAATTCACACACATTGCTTATGCTCTTTTATTTAGTCGTCGATCAGATTGCGACGAGTGCACATGTCAGTGCATGCTGTAACATTTTTTTCAGGTTTACACTAAAAAAATGTTTTAAGCCAAAAATTGCTTTTATTAAAATCCAATGTCCTGTAAATTTTTAAAGGACATTTAAATGATAAGGAAAGGGAGCAGCTTTTTTTGTAAAAGGTTTGCTATTAGTGGGTGAGGAAATTTATGAATCAAAACTAGTTCACACCAAATATCTAAAAGACATTCCTTAATTTTTGGATCAATGATGTATAACTTTATGTATTATGGTGAAATGAAAATTAAAATAGCATATATTACTAACACTTTACTTTGACCTTACATAAATAAATTTTCTCAATTCATTTCCTCTTTCTTAATCACTAATATATGTACGATCAAAAAATTTTTGGTAGCCCCTGGTTAAAATACTTGTTTCAATTGGTCAATTCACAGAAGTCGTTGTATCGTTGAATTCATTGTATGGTTAGACGATTATACAACAGTGTATGCTTGTTGTTGATAATTTTCATGTAAAAATCCGATACACTTATACACTTTTTGTCATATGTTCTTAAACATTGTATTCGGTTCGTGCTATCAAATTGTGTGAATTGGTTTTGTGCTGTCAAATTATTTGAATGCCAAAAAGTTACGATTGGAACACGAAGTACACAATACAGCATAGCATTAACCGTTCACAAACAACTAAATGTATTCAATACAACATACACGATACAAAGTCGTATGAATTGCTTAAATATCAGCAGGAATTATCGTCATTTGTTTAATTAGATAATGCCGAATGAGGGAAATTCTCGCATAACTGCCGAAAAGGGTATAGATAGAATAGAAAAATAAAGAAGAAATCAAATTTAAAAATAAATTAGAGTTATCTTTCCCGTTCAAATCTCAAAAATTATATAAAAAACTAAAGAAATGTGAAAAAATAAATAAAATAAAGTGAAAAGAAATTAAATTTAGTTTGACACTTTCAAATTTTCTATTTTCTTTTTTTTAATTTTTAAGAATTTCTTTAAAGAGTTTTTTTAAATCACAAACAAAATTTTAGTATAAAAACGTTGTTTTGCTTTTGTCATACACAGATGTAGTTTTTAAAATCGATACAAATAAATCGCTTAAACCATTTTCTAAATTGAAATTTTAGATTTTTTTACTTTTATTTTTCAATTCAGTCGTTTCCTATTTTGTAGAGCGCGAGATAAAAAAAAAATAACTAAAAGCAAATTGTACAGACGTAAAAGTTTATTACTGTGGGAACCTTGATTTATAGCTTTTGGAAATGGTAGCGAAATCGAGTTGATTTTCCAAAAATGTATCTTAACTGAAATCGTAGGTCAAAATGTGAAAAATGTTTTAAAAAGTGTAAACCAACAAGCCTGCAGATAAAAATATGCAACGCTTGCAACCAAAGTTAATTGGTTTCAGAAAAAATGAAAACAAAAAACATGCCTTCAGAAAAACAAATCAAAATCGTTTAGTGTTTAAAGCTACGAATAAATAAACAATTCTATTTCTATATACACTTGGGTCTCGTTTTACGCGAATTTATGCGATTTTAAAAGAATTTTTTTTTAAATTTTTTATAGATTTAAAAATGTTATGATACTTTTTAAACTTTCGCATCATTTTAAGGTTAAACCAAATTTGCACCACTGATATAATCATTATTGTTAACCCTAACTGAAGGGTTGTAATGAGCAAAGGTGATGAATCAGAAAGCGGTTTGAAAAGCTTTTTATATGGGAATCTCTTGTAGTTCGAGCCTGACACCTAATACTATCAGATCACAATGCCGAATAGCATCTGAAAATCAATCGTTTTAGTTTAACTACAATTGGAAAGGCGATAATTAGCATCAGACTGCTCTAACTATGCCAATAAAAGCCTTCAAAAGTCAATCCCTACTTATGATTTAAAGAATCTTTTATTGAAAGGAGCTGCTGCTTTTTAATAACTGGCATTTTAATAAACTTATTCAGAAGAAACTATTAAAATTTCTAAAAATTCTTTAATCTAGTCCCTTACATAAGCATGCACTACCTGATAAGTATGTAATGATAGAAGTAACGCGGATCCAATTCCAAAACAATGCAGAATGATTGATCCTATCTATATTCATAATAATGAAAGTAAATAAAGAATTAATATTTCATTTCTGTTTATTTTTTTTTTTAAGATTTTGTTTTCATCCTTTAAGAAAATTAAATAAATATTCATTTGTTGATTTTTTTTATGCGATTTTACTTTGATTTTTCAATTAAGATTTGAATTTATGCCGTTTTTAAGGATTTTGGAACGACTCATTAATTTTTATATGAAGCTGGAGTATCGTTTTATGCGAATTCCATTTATGCTATTTTTTTTTTTTTTTGGAGAAGCTAGTGTAGTGTACACAAAAGGATGTTATTGTGATTTAATGATATACATACACAAACCACGCACATATTTCTTGGCAAGGGAAATTAAAAATTAAGTGATCTCACACTCTTACATCTAAAACACAGATAATGAACATTAGACGACTCTATAATGTTGTGATATATTGGAGAAACCCTTTGAAAAGTAAGAACGGTCCTACAAAATGTACAAGCGTGCCATGTATGGCCAAGGTTCAAAAAATTGGTTTCGTAACAGTATCTGCATTGCTTGGTGCTCATGATTTCTTTTTATGTTAAAATTATAAAACTTCAAAATATGATTTTTTCAAATGCTTTAATTGTGTGAAGAAAAATTTGAAAAATATACATCATAGGACAGATGATCTTCGCTGCCAGATCCGTAAAGAATACCAACTTTTTGACCAAGTCCCAAATGTAACGCAAAATGATGAATCTTCAAACACTGTTTCGAATGAAAATAGCCCCACCTTTGCCACTAAGCCACTAAAAGTAAAACAGTGAGGATACCGCACCGATCTCATCACACAAAGGGTAATATCTTCAGCATCGAGTTGTTCAAAATTTTATCTAGAGCCGTTTTGGGCCTTCAAAAATGTACTTTAAAGCTAGATCAGCTTACTGTAATAATGCCAATACTGAAATATGCTGTCCAATTCTATAACTACCAGCATTCATGTAATGCACTGGAATTGTTAAAGCATTACAAATTTTGCCCAGTCGGCTCAACTCCACTTATTTTTTTTAGAAACAATATTGATATTTTACTACTTAATAAAACATTTTTGAAACCTAAGTATAGTTTTAAGCTACCTGGATATATTGTCTACAGAAAAGATAGAATTTCTAATGGTGCAGGAGTAGCAATTGCTGTAAAATTAACATTAGGAGATATGTTACAAAAACACTAAAATTTTCGAAAGCATTTGTATTTCTATGAACATTTGTAATAGTAACGTACTATTCATAGTCTGCTTACTGTCCAGGTTATTCTGACGAGTTTAGTACAGATCTTGATCTATTAACTTCTTCCAGCTGTGATTATTTCATTTTAGGCGATTTTAATTACCACCACAGAAGTTGGAACTGCAATACAATATATAGAGTAGAGAAAAGATTATACGAAACCCAGAATATATTTAAAACCCTTCCAGTTCTACACGATTTCCCCAGAACTTACAATATGGAAATCCATCTACAATTGATCTTCTTCTATCAAATTCCACACTTTTTTTCAGAGATCTACAAACTAATCCAAACAAATAAAACTCGGATCACGTTCGAATTAAATTTATTATTAATGAAACTGTTAGGGAAAATATACAAATCTCTCCAGGCTATTTAAATGCCAATTGGGAAAGATTTAAAAAAATTGGGAAAGATTTTAAATCTTCTCTAGCCAATAACAACCACCTGTCCGTTTTTAATGTGAACTAGAAACACTAAACATTTTCAACTTTCTGAACAATGTAAAGAAATGTTTTCACTGTGAAACATGTTTGGGAAAAAATTTCAACGTTGTAACAATATTTCTAGAAGAATAATGTTCCGAGCTATGGTAAGAGAACTAAATAAACTAATCGATATTCAAATAACTAATTCTGGAATTGATCAATGGGAAAATTTTTTGTCTAGATAACCCGTAGGGAACAAATTACTTATCTGGAAGATCTGCGCAAAGTCTCACAATAACAGACTCCAGATAATTCAAAATAAAAATTTGAGAATCATTTACAATTTACCGATATGCTTTTCCACTAAAGAACTACATAGAATTTCAGGACAAAAAATAATTAAAACCCTAATAAACGACTTGACACAGACAATCTAGGTAGATGTAGTAAATCTACTTTTTCCCATTTGAGATATTTGCAGGATGTTGACTGAGTGACTCTCTACTCAGGTATAGATTTTTTTGAGTTAATGCGATTAAACTCTTCAAAATTCCTCCTGTGATTATAGATATAGGTTTATTTGTACAATATTTTTCCTATAATAAGTTCTTCTAATACGCTTATTAATTTATAAAATGTATACATATATTTGTTGTAATATCTAAAATGATAATAACTAAAAATTAAATATAAATAAGAAATTCTATGATAGCAAATAAATAAAAAAAATTACCTTTCATTGAGTTGGAATGTTTTCATCCGAACAATGATGAAATAAACACAAAATCTTAAAAACCAATGGGAAAAAAAAATAATGAAATTTATAACATTGTTAACAACATCTGCAGAGTTTCACTAAAATATCACATTACAAAATTATTATAAATTTCCTTCATAATATTTCCGGTTGTTGGGCCATTTCTCGTTTGCTCATATAAATGATGCTGTCAAAATGACAACGATATCGTATATAAACTGTTATCAAACTCAAATTACGGAACAGCAGTTATCACAAGCAGCCATTACTTTTACATCATAAAAGAAATGGTCACGCAATTGAATTTAAAAAATTTACAAATATAATGAATAAAAATTTTAAATGAAAAAGAACATTTTAAAATAGAACTCATTTATTACAAAATTTAAACCCGTTTTGAATATAAAAGTTTACTAGGTAGGTATTAGGGATGCCAAACGGTATCGATTTTTAAAAATCCAGGCATTCAGGATTTACAAAACCCCGGATTATTTTGGTATACTTCGGGAACCAAAAATCACGGGAAAAATCGCGATTTTCTCTTAATAATAAAAATATTTCGTTAACAAAATCATTTGTATTCGAATTATGTATGTATATCAGAATTATATCTCAATAAAAATAAAATATTAAAACATCAAGACAAAAAGTAACAAAACGACTTAAATTAACAAAAATAAGAATTATTCACACATATGCAAATGCATTAGTTTTAAGAAAAGCATCTAACATGTGATCTGATCGGTATGAACAAAGTTTGTTGCCAACATACGCTGACTTCGAAAAACATTTTTCGCAATCAACATTTGTTGGTAAAATAGTTCCAAGATAGCTGTATGCAGCTTGTAAGTTTTCACCTCTACTACCTCCTGATCTAAGTACATTATAAACCGTCAGACAGGATTATTGACCTAGCTTCTCACACTACTTATGTTGTGTGTGTTAATTTTATACATAATTTGCGGGACCTATATGGAAATTTTATTTACTCTTAGAGTTTTTGTAAGAAAAAATACTTTTTGTATTTTATTTTGATGTCTGGCCTGCGACTCGAATCCTGACTTTAACGTCTAATAAGCCAGCACACTACCTAATAGACCACGGCGACTTCCCTGATCTAAGTAATTAAATTTATTTCTTTGGACAGTTGGGTATCTAAATCAGTTACCCTATTAATTCGTCTTATAAAGCGTTTGCACTATCGAAGTCAAGTGATATAGAATTTTTTTCAGGACCTTTTGTAGGGTAAAAATACATAGGAATTTACAATCTCGAAAATCCCGAAAAATTCCGGGTTTTGTGAATCTCGAAAATCCCGGGATTCTGAGTTTCGGGATTTCCCGATTGGCATCCCTAGTAGGTACCTAAAATCTGATGAAATCGTTAATACAGATTGCTACCAATGAATGATGAATGGACGAATGATTAAGTTGAATAAGGCATTGATAAAAATACAACTAGAATGGGACTGGATATTGTAATTTTAGTTTATGAAGATGACAATGTACTTGCACACTGATCAAACCATTATACTGAGGTAGCAGCTACCCTACTCTTTGCATTTGTACTATTGGGTTTCATCGATTAATCACACATTGGCTGAACAGCACTTCAATTTGCGTGAAATCCCCAAATTGCCTGAAAAATTTATAAAATGCACTGCCTAGTACTTTACGTAAAATGGTTTAGTGTTTTGTTAAAAGAAAAAAAGGTACGTTTCATACCGGTACACATGGTTACTTAAGGAGAATAGATTTTCAATAAAGGAACAAATTTTGTTTCATTTTATGTTCGCAGCTTAATGCCTACATAACAAAAATTTATAATTTTTCAATACATTTATTTTTGTGACATATTATAATAAACCTACAATGTATGTCAATTATGTGATTATTTATTGTATAAATTTTAAACTTATTATGAGTATGTTATTGCTATTAATGCATTTACATTGTATATACGTAAATATGTATGTAAATATAAAGACAGATTAAATTTACCACTAAAACTCTGTAGTTATCAACTAACCTGTAACACTTACAGTGATAGCTCTGAGAAAAGATTTGAACTTTCAAATTGCTAGAGTAAATGTTGGCATGTATGGTAGTAACATGATTTACTGTTTACAAAACCAATAGAATTTTCCTGCAGTTTCAAGCACTATGTGTGTTTGGCCAGTGCGAATAAACGTGTATGAGCTTATTTAATATCTAAAAATCCATATTCACACGTTCGCTTCTAGATACATTGAGCAAACTGTTGCTCTTAATTGCAACGTTTTTGCGAGCATGTAGCATTTAATGCAATACATATTAGCAGAAATGTTTTTGAATTGTATAAAATACAATTTAATCTGAATTAAATAATAAATAAATTTGAATGAAAACTTAATATCTTTAGAAAACGAAATTATATCTAAAACAAAAGGAAAATCTCATTGTATGTCGTATAAGCTCCAAATACAATTGTTCTAAAAAATTTATGCTACTTTTACTACTTCATCAAATAAGGTAAATAGTAAATTCATTGAAGACATGAGATAATAATCAATACAAAATACATAGCTGTATTGTCTGAAATTTTTTATTACAGGTAAAAGCCAAGAATGACAAACTAAAGATTACAGCCTTGCACATGATTTCCCGTTAGATAACGTAGTTGGACTATTTTAAAGGTTTCCAAGTCTTTTGCATATGTGAAAATTAACATTTCTTCTAAAAATGTGTGCACTAACGTGAAAGTCGTTGGTAGCCCTGCAATATAACTTACATTATCATTAGCCAATAGGAACACAATTAGAGTGACGTCATTGATTCAACATGCGCAGAAAGTTTTAATTTCGTGTGCATGATGGCGTGATCTTTAGTTTATCATTCATTGGGTAAAAAAGATGGTAAAAACCATTGCTGTATGGCTACAATAGGCTCTAAACTAAAATGAAAAAGCCAAAAAGAGAACAATTTACACGTTTCGCTGAATAAAATTACCACAGTTTAATGATGTATTTTTACAAAGGACAACCTCAACCGCAGTCATCATATTTTATGAACTACAGACCACTAGTAATTTTTACCACTTATATTTATAAAATAATATACTTAAATATACTCATATTTATAAAAAATAAAACTAATTTATTAAATTTTTGTTATAACGTCTAGGGTATCCATATCTCTTAAATTCTTCAGTATCTCTATTTCTAAAATAGTATCATAACTGTTTTCAATATACTCGGAATTTGAATCATTAATATTAAAACTAATGTCTTCCAGCTGTATTTCCACTGATGCTAAAAATCGCTTTTGTCCCATTTGAACAATCTTTGAAGGGCCGGGACTACTTTTCCATCCATAACTATGGATATCATAAAACAAAAAACATACATGTCGTTAATATAACAAAAAAAACTCTTATCCTCCATTTTAATGACAATTAAAAATATGTTTACATCAACCCAGATCACTGCATAATTTTTACTTTTTATGAATTTCAATGCTATATTAAGCCACGTAAATATTAAGCCATGTAAGCAATTACTATGATTATTAAAATTATTAAGTTTAAATTATGAAGATCGAAATAAATTGATTAAAAACATTCAAACTAATATGATCAATTGTATTCATGAATAATATTTTAAGCAAAGACCATCTGAAAATTTAATCATGCCTATACAATAAAATGGTCACACACTATTAAAAGTTTCCATTCTTATGGTAGAATTAGCCAAACGTTTATGGAATGTAAATCTGTCGTTCGGGGTCGGCTTCTAACTGTAGGCCATTCAAGACCTGGATTAAATTAATCGCCGGTGAGATACCTATTGACCTGCGGACATTTGAGCGAAGAAAATCTTGGAGAACGAAGAGGGAAAATCTTCCCATTAATAGCGCAGATCTCAGATCTCAAACACTACGGCGATGGCAAAGTAGATGGAGCGAGGAAACATGCGGAAGATGGACTTATAAACTAATTCGATCTATAGAGGCATGGATATGGAGAACCTTTAGGGGAAACTAACTATTTTCTGACCCAGTTTCTCTCTGGTCATGGTTATATCCAAAAATACCTATACCGTATGGGCAAGGTGAGTAATCCTGGCTGCATTTATTGTGACGAAATGCTCGAAAGTGAGACGAAATGGAACTCTGTGAGAAGAAACTTTGAATATGTACTCCGCAGGAAGCAGTTCGGCCTTGATACAATACAACGGAATGATACATGAGAAGACGAGCCAATAGCATGAAGCAGGCTTCAAATATGGTGTACCCAGACGTGGGAGAGTAGACAACGATCCTTAACTGGACGTCGTTCTGGGCCCTTCCCGAAGTAAAGCAGATAGCCGTCCCGGGAAGGGAGTATCCCCAGAAGGAGGAGGGATTATTTTAGTGGAAGCCCCACGCGACGCAGCTGACGACGATCACTGCAAGTGCGAATGCATTTTGAACTCTCCCTCCACGCTAAAAAAAGCCAGCAGATGGAATCAAGACGATTGATTCTATATAGTGGAGTTCAACAAAAACCGAACACGATAATTTCTATGATAGAATTCTAAACTGGAGAAATCCTAAACGAAGTACAAGAAGTCCTACTTAGTGCACTAAATATACCATGTTTGGACATGGCTCACCCAACTGTTTCAGAAAGCCAGGTTGCGGTGACCATCTTGACTACTCAACTTGTCAAACCTTCGTACAAAGGCGCTGTAATTTACAAATGCTTCAATAGCATTAACAATAAACTTAAAAATGTAAATTATCGTACTGACTATCCAAACTGTCTGTCAGGGCGAGAATACCTGGCTAGTCGGCAACGCGTCACGGGCAATCAAAATTAAAAAACAGTCAGTAAAACTATTATGGCTAAGTCATTTAACTGGGATGAAGACTTTCCTCGATTGAATCATAATACCGAAGAGCCTCCCTCTTTCTACAAGTCAGAATAATTTCTGCAAAATATTTAATACAATAAGATCCAATATGGATCAAGATAACATCGACGATAATATTGCTAATAACAAACTTTTGGACATATTCTTTAGTGCAATTGACGCTTTGGAAAAATGCAAGAATAAATAAGATAAATTGCAAGTTTTAGGAATAATGATTAGACATGCCATATAGACAAAAAATAATTTATAGTCTCAATGTTATGCACTGAAATGGGCAAGGCATAACGAACCAATCCACTATCTATCAATTAGAACATACAGTAAAACAAATGAAAATAGATATTCAGCCCAATCATGAATAAAAATTCCGCATGAAATTTCTCTCTTTTCCCTTCTCTCCTATTATGAATAATAATTCCGCGTGAAATTTTTTACTCTTTCTTTTTCTCTGTTTTAATCCCATTTTTATCAACCGTGTGAAGAGAGAAATATTAAAAAGGGAAAAAAGTAGGTATTCTCAATGTATTTTAGTTTGTAATATCCCCTAAAAAAATTCACTTATAAAATACATACAAGGGAGTTTGATTAAAAATTTAAGTTAATTTGTATACAACTAAATTTAAATAAATAGACAATATTTAAATGTTCCTGTAGGTCTAAAACAACTATTAAATATCAAGTTTAACACTTGGTTACATTAATCTGTAAGCACTTTTCTTAAAGTCGATTTGTCTAAAGACGCACTCATTTTTATTTAGCGGCAATTCAAGAAGATTTGATTCATCCCTTAATTGCATTCTGGAAATACCTTAGCTGTTTTGTTGTTGCTTTTCTAAACCTCGAATTTCCTCTACCAGGACACACATGATGGCAATATTCATTACTTTCTTGTATTATATTAAACCCTTTTCAAATTGTATTAATTTTATTTAACTTTAATTTTATTTTATTTTCACAAATTGTCAATAATTTAACATCAATAAGAAACACAGCTGACTTTAAAATTCGATATTGCCACTTTTTCGAACTTTTACTCCCGCGGAATTTGTAATTAGAGGATTTCTTTCTCAAGAAAAACGTTTTCCGTGAGAAAGAAATTCCTTGAGAATATTCGTGATTAGGCTGATTATATAAGCAAACCATTTTTATATTCTATATTTGAATTGCAAAACTATAACACCTACAGAGAAGCCAGAGTAACTCATGGTGGTGAAGTTCTTATTGCTGTGAAGAATTCAATACCACATTAGGTTGTTAAAAAAATACTAACTTCGAATATTGAGGATGTTTCTGCAGTCATTTCTATCAATACTAGAGCAATAAAATTCATGGAGCATATTCGCTGAAGTACACAAATGATTTTGTTATCGATATTAATAGTCTGAATCTTTTATATTTGGAGACCTCAATTCGCACAAGACATTCTGCCAGTTTACCCTTCACCGAATGCATTTATTCAATGTATACAACAGCACTCGTCTGCCTGTATAGTTCCGTTACCTATATTTTATGTTGTAAGAGTATATTTTACTACCGAAGCTACATTTTCAGTATTGCCATATGAATATCAGTAGTGTAAAAAAGTAGTAGTTAAAGAAAAGGTTTTTCCCCAGAAATAAAAAGTTTACAAAAGTTACTGGCAATACTGGCGCCGACGAAGATGTTCGTTTGCCGAGAACAAAAAAAGAAATGCATGTTGTGACGCTATGAAGTGTACAATATTTTTGTTGCACTCTTCACACAACTCTCTTTTATACTGGTGTACAATGGTTAACGAGTGCAGTTGGTTTTTTTTAGTCTATCTTTGCTTCACATTTATTTATATTTGCAACTACAATCAATATTCGGTCTCAAGAAAAACGCAATAGGTGTGCAATTTTTTTGGTCTTGTGCACACCTCTAGTATGTACATTAACCTCACAATTGTAATCGTTTTAGTTAGCGATGCTTTTACACGCAGTATTTACTTATTGACATGTTACTTACAAATTCCAACTTGAATGTGTCTACGATCATTACTTATCCACGACTTCTTAAATCGGATCATGTCCCGATAACCTGTCAAATTTTTCAGTTGTAGAAAAAACTAAATTGGTTTCCATGTACAGTCTTGCAAACTAGAATGATATCAGCAGATGGATTGACACTGAAATTCGAAGAAATAATTTACTCTCTGTAAATTTAAATTAAACTAATATCGAAGAAATATTGGTTAAAACTACTTACATTGTTAAAGAGGTGCAAAATAAAATTCTGGCAAGAAAAATTAATGTATGGCAGCCAAAGTAATCTCAAACAACATTATAACCTCATTGGTCAAAGAAACAAATTTAGAAGAAAAGATCTACAAAAATCTAATGATAATACAGAGAGAATGTATTTATCAGTTGTTGTGAAACAACTCATTAATTTGATAAATATCCACGTGCCTATTGACAGAAACAAAAATTGGAATGCGTTTCTCAAAACTTTACCAGCTGGCAATGACAGGATGTGGAAAACAAACAAAGGAATAGGAGGTAAGAGAACCACTATTTCATTAATTTTAATTGGACAACTGTTTTTATATTTATTTTAATAATTTATTGCTATTTTATTATAAAACAAACAATTTTAAATGTTTTCAATACAAAAGTAAGGACAAATTTCAGAACACTCCATAGGTATCCCGAAGGAAAACCCTGAGTAAATTTAAATTACAAAGGTATAATACAGTCAGACTCGGTTATAACGAACTATGTTATAACGAATTCATGGTTATTGCGTACATATTTTCAAGTCCCAACGTTTTAATAACAATTTCGATACAAAAAACTTCGTTTATTATGATCTCGTTTATAACGAATTCTCGGTTAAAAGGAACTACTTAAATGGTCCCAGAAATTCAATTTCATGCATTTTACCTTTTTTATAACGAACACTCAGAAATAACTTTGAAGTGTGGCATTAGTCTTTACTTTTATTTAATATGCCAGCATTAGATTACAAGTTAGAATCATTAATCATAACATAATTACACTACCCACTAGACCACGGCGACTTCTTAGCATCATTAATCAGCTGATAGATAAAAAGAATTAACTCATAATTTTGGGTTTTAATAAATGAAAAATAATTCTTTGTATTTTATATTTTCTTCTATGACGTCACCCCGCTTATTACGAACTTTGCCTGGTCCCACGGAGTTCGTTATCCCTTGTATTTGTAGAATATCCTTTAAGGTCAAGCACTCCATTTAACCCATTTAGAATTAAATGCACAAGTTTTATTTAGTCTTTTCTAATGGCACCATGAGCATGTTTTTTGATTGACTTTTGCTTCAAGTTTACCGATGACATAACCGTTGTTTCAAATAATCTCATAAATACTCTCTTGAAGTCATATCGTAAGTTTGTGCAGGAGTATTAAGCCTGTGTAGATTCTTTTGTCAAAATATATTGGAGTAATAAGACTTTTCTCAGCAGATTTCTGGCAAAGACTCTGAGAGTAAAAATTGCCATAAAAAGCTTCTCAAAAATCTGTCGTTCGGAGTCGACTTTAAACTGTAGGTCCCGCCACTCATGTATAAAATTAACGCACACTGCATAAGTGATTTGAGAAGCTAGGTCGTAATCCTGACTGAAGGGTTGTAATGGCCAATTATGTTATGTAATAAGACTTTTGCTGTCCAGTGTATATGCAATTTAAATTTTACTTTTGCAAAAAGATTGCTTAAAAACTAATAACGCTTGATATTTTAATATCATTCCAAGATATTTAAATGAACATTGCCGCCAAATCGTCCACGATTATTTTTGAGTCAGATAAACATCACAATTTAATTTTAGATTACATCGTGTAAAGATTGAATACACGATATTACAAATCTCTTTGCTGTCGAAATTTTCCAATCAATCATTTCCGATGTGGAATTTGGTTTTGTAGTTTAAAATCTAATCACAATGTTCTATTGATGGTTTTGATAGCAAACATTCAAATAAACATTCAACGAACAGAAATATAATTCAACCAAACAACGATTTTAAACAAGGACAAGGAAAAACCAAAAACTACTTATGCATTCATATGTGTTTGCCATGCCATGGTCTTCAATGGTGTTCACTATACACATCTGTAGCTGGTAAATTTGTTGTTAAAGACTCACCCATTGACTAATGACGACATCATCTGACAGAATATAACTGAAATCAAATCATATCAAATAGAACATACAGATGGATGTATATTGAAATGAAAACAAAATTGTAATTACAATTGTAACTGTAACTAGAATTGTAATTACATGGATAAAGTCGACTGTGATTTCCTCTCAACCTGTCGTTTATCCTCCTATAGCAAACAATCTGTGTATTTGGCGAAGACGATACTCGAACTAAAGTAGATCATGAATTGCACACACAAATATATAATTCTGGAAATTGTTATAAATTTTGTTTTAAATAAATAAAAAATTAACGATAAAGAAAAATGTTAAATTATAGTTAGAACTAAGAAGCTTTGTTCGGCTCAAAATTTTAAATGTTAATAATCAATGTCATTTAATCATCTCATGAATGTCGAGACAATGACTAAATTTAAATGAAATCGAAATTTCACAAAAACTACACAGTGAATTTTCAAAAAAGATATAGACCTTCATGAATATTGAATTGAACTAATTTTATAATTCGAAACAGCGGGAATTTGGTGTTCAGAAAACTCTCATGCAATTAATGAGAAACATATGGAACCATTGCGAGCAACTGTTTGGTGTGTTTTTTTTTAAAGATGTAGCTGAAATTACTGTATCTATGAACACAATTAAGGAGTTCTTAAGACCTAATCTTGACAGCATGAGTGGGAATGACATGTTGTATTAGCAAAATGGAGCCACCTGCCACCCTGCAATTTTTTTGTGTTAAATAATCTTCAAATTTTAAAACCATTTGTCTCAGTTATCACCAAGCATAAACTCTGCTTTCTACGGTACTTGTATTATGCTGTATCTGTTCCTCTTTTTTACAACAACTGACTTCAACCGACAAATTTAAAAATGAAAACTTTGTTATAATTTTTGGCCTCAGGTTCTTGACTAAAAAGGAGCTACCGGTAAACGCACTTCTGTTAATAGACAATGCTCCTTTACATCCGGATGAATGCCAATTGCTTTCTGATGACGGATTTATTTGTGCAATGTTGTTGCTACCCTATGTCACATCATTAATTCAGCCCATGGACCGGAATGTTTGTAAAATAACAAAACTGTATTATGGAAACAGTCTCTGGTCATTAGTGACAGGAAAACAAACAAAATTTTAAGTAATTCCTGGAAAAGTATTTTAAATTTAGTGTCGGACAAAGATGACACCCATGATTTTTTACTAATTAAAATATCATTTTTCATATTAAATAGGGTCATTTTTTGTTTTAAATTTGGGTATTCGATAACATGAACAAACTTGAAAATATGAACTGCTTTGGTAAAAATTGGTTAACGTTATCGCGAGTTTACTGTAATTAGTAGAAAATTGCACGAATATTTCTTACAAAATTTGGTCACAGAAAAGGACTAGAAAAGTGTGTGAAACTGGTTTAATTGTTAAAGACAGGGAGCGTGCCCGCACAGTAAGTACAGTAAGTAAAGCTGTGTCTGAGAGTTATGTGGGGATCCCTTGACATCAATTTGTCATCGTTTGCCAGAATTGAACATTTCACTCACCAGTTTACGGAAAATTTTGTGAAAAGATTTCGATATAATGCCTTATCCCAAGTATTCTCATTTTCTTCAAATTCTGTGAGATACAAAAATGTTTTCAATAAATTTAATTTCTGTATCAAATTTCCTTTTTATCCTCATTAATAGGACTAATTGTAAATAAAGATTATCGTTAAAAAAAATAAATATTAAACAAAAGAATTTTTTTCAATAGTTCGGTACATTTGTAGAAAACAAGGTTTTTTTCCAAAATAAAAATTACTGGCAACGCTGCTTACAAAGTTCAATCGTTTCAAGAGTACAAGCCTCATGATCATTCGTTTCGCTATATGAACTAACGAAAAACTGCGCGATGATGTTCATTTTGTCATCTTTGCTTACTTTTTTTTGCATGAAACTCATTTTCATGTCGGTGGGAAAATTAATAAGCAAAATTGCTCAGAAAATCCGCACGTGGTCTTACTTAAGCTAATGTACTGATTACGAGCGACTATTTGATGCGGATTGTGAAGCGGATGCATCATTGGCCCATATTTCTTTAAAAATGAGGACAGCGCAACCACTACGGTCAATAGAAACACCCATCGCACTATGATAACCGATATTTTTGTAGCCGCTTTTCATTGTATCGATGTGAACAATGGTTGGTTTTAAAAGGATAATGCAACTTGCCACACATCTTATGCCACAATCGAATTTTTGCGTTAAATGTTTGATGACTGTTTAAATTGCCAAAATTATTGGCCGCCAATAAGCTGTGTTTTGACACCGTTTGACAATTTTCTGTAAACGTTCGTAATACCATTGCTGAGATACGACCCCATACACTCGAAAAACTGGCAAGAAATTTGTACCCTTCAATTTTTTTTTATAAAACCAGCACTCTGGGGATGAGCCCTATTCATTCATTGTGCACGTTTTCTAGGAAAGTTGGAAAGGTGGAAGAAAGAAACGGTCTGCAGCTGGTGATTATGAAACGGCCAATGCTATACCTTACCATTAGACAGTCTACAGCAATCGTCGCCAAGAAGACCGCAGTTTCTCAAACCGTTTATGTTTGTGTGTTAATTTTATACAGAAGCGGTGGAACCTACAGTTTAAAGTCGACTCCGAACGACAGATTTTTTGAGAAACAAGAAGAGGAAGAGAAGAAATCGCCGAAAAAACACTTTTTGTATTTTTTTTTTATTTTTGATGTCTGGCCTGGAACTCGAACCCTGGTTTTACGTCTCATAAGCCAGCACACTACTTACTAGAGCACGGCGATATTTAGGTACTGCGAGATCAGCAGCTATCCCATAAATGAAATCATAACTATCTCAAATACAACATGGTTTTGTTTTAAAATGAATTTAAATAACTTTATTGATGTTCTTCAATTTGAAGCAGTCAATAAAATTATTGAATAGAAGTTTATTAACTACTGCTTCCCAAAACTACATATTCTGCAACAAACTCCATTAAATTTCAAATTTCTGGAAAAAAAAGAACAAAATCTGATGTCAAAATTTTAGGAGGAAATTTTTTACTCCGCTCTGCCACTCAAAATATGAAAAGATTTGCTGTTTTAGTAAAACACAAAATTCACTTCACCAAACTATAGAATAATAGGAGCAACACTATTGTTTGAATACACAATATGTATGTATACGTATAGAAGGAAAATAATAGTTGAATAGTAAAAACAGAAGATACAATTGTTTTTCTTCTTGTAGAATATTCTAAGGGTTTTTGCAACCTAAGTAAGTTGTATTGTTTACAAAACAAAACATAAAAACTTAACATTAAGAAAATGTAAATATATATCTTTACATATCAAGTGAAAGGAGTTCTCTTCTTACAAAATTCTTTGTCTTCTGACAAAACATTGCTAAATATGTTTACCTGCTTCGTTACTATAACAAAATTCGGAGCACTTAAATGATAGAAATGAAAAGGCTGTCTGAGCATTTGTTGGCAAAGCGAAGCTCTTAAAAAATTCTGTCTCCAAAATCAACGACTCTTCCTGCGGTACTAGTATAACAAATATAGTTAAACAGACATGATGTACATCGATGATACGCATTCAATCGCAATGTTTTTAATACTTCAGAAACAGCAAATAACATGAAGAGGGGAGGCAAGCATCTTTGTAGGAATTATGGCGAGTGGAAACTTCTTGGAAATTGGAGACGCAGATGGCATCAGAACTGCTATCACAGCTAGCCGTAACCGTAATTTAGCTAAGGTAATTTTTAGAAAAAAAAAAAAAACTTTATTAGATGGTGACAATCTAGATTTAGTCATACGTTAAACAGATTTAATGCTGCTTACAAGACGTATTCACATATGCACTACTAAGAGTTCGGAAAAATATTTAAGATTGGATATGAGCTTTACATTTGTGTACCGCCATAATACGCAGTTAACAAAAGATCGTAGAGTAATTCAACATCCTCATGGAAAATATCAGGGGACCAAAGTCGGCGAAATTAATGCTCTTGATGACATTTATTTCGTAGTAATGCATTTAAAATCAGTTTAGGGGAAATATTTACACTCTGTAACGTTTTTGTTTGTGATAGGCGGTATAATACCCATAAGTCTGTGATGATAATGAACATTTCAGTAACTAGTTATATCTATCAGGTGATATAAATAGAATATCTATTCAAAAATTGCGCGCGAATGTTTTAAGAAATATCTGCACATAATCATACAAATCATATTGCTATCTTTCATCTATATGTATATATATAAAAATGAATGTGTGTTTGTTTATATGTTTGAACGTTATAGACGGCTAAACGGCTGGACCGATTTTCTTGAAATTTTAATAGTATCTTCTTGTATCTCTGGAAGGAACTATACGCTATTTTTTATTTTAAAACTTCAAGTAGGCGAGGTGTCACGTCTACATACTCAATAAATATTTAATATCGCATATCTCATAAACTTCAACAGCTAGAGTCCTCAAATTGTGTATGGACGACTTTGACATTTATATCAATAAAATAGACGGATTAGCTATGGTGTGTCACATCCCATATAAAAAATATTAAAATAGTATATCTAAGAATGTATAACAGTTAGACTCCTAACATTTTGTCGAAACCACTTTATTATCAAAATTAATATTTTAGACAAAACTGGACTGACTAGCAATAGGGGGCGTGGCAGCTATCATATATCATATATGAATCTATACATTTAAAAACGGCCTGATCGATTTTCTTGAAATTTTAACAGCACCTTCCTCTATGTCTGGAAGGAACTATAGACTACTTTTTATTTTAAATTTCAGGTAGGCAAGGTGCCACGCCCACATTACCCAATAAGTAATTAATGTGTTATATCTCATAAACTGCAACAACTAGATTCTTCAAATTGTACCATTATCGATGAAATTTATAAATTTATTAACTACCTACAGCATACATAACTTTTTAATAACCAGTTGTTACATGTGGTTACATAATACAGACCAAACCTTTATGGTCTCGTCATTTATGGTCACCCTAATAAAAAATATTAAATATTTTCTATTGCCTAAAATTTTTTATTTTAAAAATAAAAAGATTTGGCCTACATATTATGGTATATTTGTCTAATAATGATTGGAAGGAAGTACTTAAATAGTACTTACAATCTTTTTCACAAATAGTTTGAATCCCAGATTCGAAACGAGTTAAACATTTATTTTGTGAGTGATGAAATTGTGATAAATTAAAAACAAAAAAAATGCCACATAAAAAATCTTCGCTTCTTAAATGCACCAAAAATGCAGTTAATTTACAATAACAAAGGGCTGACAAAACTTCCGAAAAATGTGATGTTCGTCTGAGTGTTGAAAGGCCTAGAGCTTATCCAGTTTAAGCTGATGACCGTTTATGAGGGGAAATAATGCGATCGCAAAGAGCAGTAACTGCAGAAACACCAGATCAACGAGATGTTCGTGTAGAGAGAGAGAGACTACAAGCATCAACATCTAGAGCTGCTCAGACACCTTATCAACGCGATGCACTGTCAACGCGATGTAGGCCTAGAAGTAGAAAGACTACGAGCATCAACATCTAGAACTGCTGAGACACCTGACCAACGTAATGGACGTGTAGAAGGAGAGAGAATACGAACATCAATATCTAGAGCTGCTTAGAGACATGCTCAACGTATTACTCGAATTCAGAGTTATCGACGTAGAGCCACATCTTTAGTATCAACCGAAACTTTGAATGAACGAAACGAACGTCTTGATAATAAAAGAATACGACAATCTGCTTTAAGGAGCAAGATAAACGATTTATTTTGAATATTGATATTTCATATCGATTGGAGTAGCGAAGCACACCGGGTTTATAATAAAATACATTTAACGGATGGCTTTAAGAACATCAGATTTAATATTATGTGCTGAAATTTTGATCTCTTTGAAGTTGTGTTGACGAAGTTGGGTGAGAACATTTTTTAAGTTATAATGACAAACAAGAAGAACTGGACTATTTCTGTTGAAATATACGGGGGTCAACTATGTATGTGTAAAAACGTAAGGACTATCCTACAGATTTTATTAAAGTACTCAAATACTAAAAATCCTTCCTACCAGTGATTGTCTACAGTAGCAAAGTATTCCAACTTATTACACGAACCTCGCACTACTATTGTGGTGTTGTTTTGCTAATGAAAATTGTTTGTTTTTACCTTTAGTTTGCATAATAAGTTGCTATTGAAAATCAGTAGTAAGTTAATAATAACAGAATCAGAAAACATTAAAGTTTCCAAACAAAATACATAAAGATTTAATAGAAGCAAATGATTACAAAAATAATATTTAGTATGTTTGCCTACATATTAATAATGGTAGTCCTTCCAGCTACATATTTGGCAAATGAGGTTGGGATGCAAAATATAATTATTTTAGAATTTTAATCAAATTCATGCTAAGCTCAGAAAATTAAAATGGTTTTACTTAGAAACAAAAGATTAATTGTTTAACATTTAGTTTATTTTTAATTAACCCTGCTGTTAGGTTAAAAAAACTTTTGAAACTTGGGTAAAGGACCATTTTAGTCCACTTTGTATTTTTCATAATTCGATTTTTAAATTGTTACAAAAGTTCTGGTATTCTCTATTTCTATGTAAATACTTTACCACGTCACATTTGAGCTTCAGCGGAGAATATTATATCATTATTACCAGGTCCAACAAGTTTCCCGGTGTCCATATCCGTGATCCCTTGGAGAATATCAAAAATAATCATTGGAAATACGAATAAATATGCTAGAATTAAATTTGAAAGCAAATGGAAAGATTGTGATAAATGGAGCTGACGTTTTAAATTGATATGATTGTCCACTTAAATAAAAATTAAAATAAACCTAACAGCAGAGTTAATTAAACACATTTTAAATGAATATGTTTCACTCTTCTCTACTGAACTATTAAATATCAATGCAATCCTATTAAATATCAATCATACGTCATGTTTAGAAAAGTATTTTCTTTCTTTTTTGGTCTGAACTAAAAACTATAAAAGTTAACATGGTGCGACAGTGAAAATACACCTACAATACTACATAGCCTAACTTATTCACTAGGTTGAGTAGAACACAAAAATAGTTTTTCGCGACCCTCCAAACCACAAGGTGGATTTGTGGAATCTGGTGATGAATGAGCTACTAGTGATTCTGGAACAAAATGGATGTGAGGCAATTGCCTATGCGGTCCGACATTATTCTGGTGACCTCTAAAAGATTTGTCGACACTATCAGAGATAAGATGCAACTGGCTCTGAGGAGTATCTGCGAGTGGGTATCTGATCGTGGATTGGGTGTTCACCCAGTGGAAACGGGTACAAGCCACCGACTTTTCGTCACTTAAACTAAACGGGACGGAACTGAAACTCAAACAGGAGACACACATCCTGGATAGGAAGGTGCTTTGTAAATCGAACATCATTAACAAAGGCTTCCATGTATGCTTGTAACAGGGTATTGGGGAGAAAATTGGGTCTAGGAGCGAGGATGGCTTACTGGATCTATACAGCGGTGGTCAGACCTCTCTCGACCTATGAATGCATAGTGTGGCGGGAATCCCTTGACAAGCAGACTAATTCGAAACTGATACAGAGACTGCAGAGATCCGCTTGTATTGTCATTAGTGGTGCTTTGTGCACTATACCTACGTCGGCACAGAATATAATTTTGAGCCACTTTCCGCTTGATTTTTTCTGCAGGGGTATGGCTGCTAAAATCAGTAAACGTCTCTAGACAACTGGATAGTGGTACGACTCGGATATTTGCGATTCGAAGCTGAATGGAGCAGTGGAATTATTTCATAATCGGTTGGAATAGCCCAGTCTATAAGACTGCCAGAGCAGTGTCTTTCAGGCGAAGGTAGTGACAATATCGGCTGCAGCGAGATTTATTGGGGACGGAAGGGTCTCCAAGCGAAACATCACAATCATTTCTAATAGCGGCTATCAAGGGTCTAAGTTCTAACGTAATGAACTCCGAGACGGCTGTCGCAGATAACTCGACAAGATAGTGCAACGATATGATATCCAGTGGGTATATGCCCGGCTCTTAGCCAAAGGAAAAGAAAGTACTTGGGTGCTTACTACATCGATGATCTGGAGGAACTGTCAAGTATTGATATTGTCAGCCTAAATCGCTTCATCAGGATCTCCGAGTGATTTCGAGACTAGGGGATAGTAATATCTGTAGTAGCATAATGGACCCAATGTGCCCTAAGTGAGTTCATCTAAATTTTTCCTGGATGGACAGCCACCTCTACCTACCTACCTATCTATATAAAAAATATAACATGACTGTTATACTGTTTAAATAATATTTATGGTAATTTTTGTATGAACAAAATATTTATGCATAAATATCTCCCTCTTTCTCAGAAACTATGAATTTTTAAATTGTTTCAAACATATTTGGATAATCAGAAATTTTGTGTGAAAACATGAACAAATAAGACAGATTTAGAGGGTATAATAAAAATAAAAAAAAGTAATTTTGAGCTCTACTCAACTAATTGAATAACGTAGACTATGTAGTTACTCGGGTGTATTTAATATACAAAAATTTAACTTTAATAAATGAAACTACATAAATTCAATCATTCAAATTATCTATTAAAAGTATTTAAACTATTTAAAAATTCTTATGAAAAGTTAATCCATTTTTATTTTACCATTTCATTGTTGCTGTAATCATTATTTTATGAAATACAAAAAAAAAAAAACTTTTTTTCGTAAGTCTTTTGTAAATTTGGATACAAAGTTTAATGCTTCAATAAATTTCAATAATTTTTAATTAAAAATTCCGTTTTTTTTTGTGTGTTCTTGCCTCTGTTATTTTTACAGTTAATTTAACATGAAACAATCGAAGTTCAATTTAATGTTAATAATGTAAAATCAAAAATTTATTTTACGAAGACCCGCGTTTTTAGTTTGTTTTTGTTTTTTCTTTGGAAATATTTGTTCATCATGGCGTCCATTCAAACAATATTATTGTGTTGTGCTAGAAAATTAATGTGAAGCTTAATTTGCAAGAATTTCTAATGAACTGAAATTATGCAAAATACATTGTCCTAATGAATATAAAGTTAATGTCAAAGTTATCTAATCTATCTAGAATTGGAACTTTATGAAAATAAATTATGTGGATTTTTTTTTTTAATAACAATAAGATTTACAGTGGACAGTAATATCTAGATACCTCAATATGAGTAAGCAATTTCATGACTATTCTGCATTTTTATTAATCTTTTATTATAAAACAAGAAAATATTTTAAGGTTTTTACAAACCATAAAAGATTAAGGGTAATTTTCTGGTCACTTCAAATTATTATAATACAGTATATCTCAAAAGCAAGTCGATAGTTGCTTATTTACTATATAAATCTAAAGTGTTAAAATTCTTGTTTTCCAACGAAGTTTACAGTTGGTAAATACTTCCTATGAAAGAGATATGCAAAGAAATGCGAATAATTTTTGAGAGGAAAGTAAAACCATTTGCAACCACTTCAACAAACTGTTTACGCCAAACACAGATAGTGTTATACTAGGAAATATTAAAAAAAAAAAAACTCTTTACAAAACTTCCAACTTGACTTGCCTATTATAAAATTTATGAAGGCTAAGGTACTCTAAGTTATTAGTACCATAATAACAAAAAAATTTACCGAGTTGAAGCAGACAACACCACCAACCTTGTGGTAGTAACAATAGACGGTTAAAAATTTATTGAAATTTATAGACAATGATTCATGAATATGAATTAATGAAATATGTCGCACTTTATAAAATATCTGCTGAGCATATTGGACACCAAACTTAACTGGATGTTGAAAATAAAATCCAGAACCACTAAGGCGGTACTGCTCTTGTTTGTTACCATGAAATTGTATATTGGGCATACAAACCATCAAGGTTCGAGTATTATGATTATAACACATTGTCCAAAGCATTGTTTACTATTCTCAACTTACTACCACCAGACATGCTTGCGAAGCATGTGGCTATGAACGCGGCAGTAAGACTCAGTGCCAAAAGACCACCGAAGTATTGAAATTCTTGATTATGGTTGGTCTGAATGTACATATCGTTCTGTTCTGATTTTGCGATAGAGATATTCCAGTTTTCACTGACGCAACAAAGTGGAATTTTTTCAGAACAGCTGAACATGAGACCTTCACTTGCGCTACCAGACTATTGCAGTACTTTTTAGGTTGAAATAATGAGTATTAAAATCAAAGTCGTGCAAATTCGCTACCAAAGTATATCTTGAGGTGATATATGCATATTTACCATCAATAAAGCTTATTTAAGATTGTGCAAGCATGATAAGTATCTTTGGAGGAGACAGTTACAGATAACAATAGGGTCAACGCGTTTGCTAATGCTGACACTACGGACAGTTGACATGCGCTCCTATTTGAGATATGCGTTTCTCCGCAAAGAGGAAAACAAATGGTCTCAGTCTATTCATTGCCAAAGGTAAGGTGAACCCACTTGTAAAGCAATCATCCAAATTCATTACGTTCATCTTAATATCAAATGAAGAAAAATAATAGCGATGGAAAACTAATTTGTGATTGTACACTTTAAAACATGTATGTATTCTGTATTGTTTTGATCACTGATCAATACCATTACCAT
The DNA here is from genome assembly GCA_014635995.1 of Sarcophaga peregrina. Taxonomy (NCBI): domain Eukaryota; kingdom Metazoa; phylum Arthropoda; class Insecta; order Diptera; family Sarcophagidae; genus Sarcophaga; species Sarcophaga peregrina. The sequence continues at coordinate 37,885,661 of CM025792.1, read as the reverse complement.
CACCTTAAAAGAAACGAATAACAAGGAATTTTTTCTTACAATTCTACCTTAATGGAAATATGAATTCTAAAGGAAAACCAAAATAAATGCTTTTACATTCGCATACGGATGGGATTCGATACGAAATTGAGGACAATACACAGACACACAGATTACCAACCTAACTGCCATAAAAATTCCCCCACTCCATTTATTGACGACATTTTCACAACCACTTAAAATTTTTCTCGGAAATTATTTATTGAAGCCCATACTATATTGAATTGATATAAGTAGAATCAATACAGGAATAAAATCAGTCTTTATACACTAATATCCCGGTTTGCGTCGCTAATAGGGCCTGAAGAAACGCGACGCAAACCAAAACGACGCAAAACATTTGTATTGATTTTCATTTAATTGGTTCCGAGAAAAATAGATTTTCAATAAAAAAAATAATTAATTTACTAACAACGTACAACTTGTAACTATCAGACAGCATAAATACATATCGCTCCTTAATTGCAACATAGTCATATCTCAAAAAATTATAATTTGTAGCTACTTAAGCAAAACTGCTTTTTAGACCTTCTGTACTTGTTGAAAAAAATCAGTTTTATATCCCAAGCTGGACCGAAATTATAGCAAAAAGTTGCAAATCGAGGCAAACTGAAACAAAAATGACACAACTTCGAAGCAAATGTAGAACGAGGCGACTCAAACCGAGGTATTAGTGTATTTATAACTTTCTCTTTAAGATTAAATAATACAAACTAGACGTGTGTACAAGACATATAAAATTGCATGCTATTGCATTTTTCTCAAGACCGAAGATTCATTGTAGCTGCAAATATAAATAAGTGTGAAGCAAAGATAGACTAAAAAAAAACAACTGCACTCGTAAACCATTGTACAACAGCATAAAGAGTGCAACAAAAATATTGTACACTTTATAGTGTCAAAACATGCATTTCTTTTTTTGTTCTCGGCTAATGAACATCTTTGTCGACACCAGTATTGCCAGTAACTTTTTAAACATTTTATGTCTGGGAAAAAACCTTTTCTAACGTTAGTACTTTTTTTACACTACTGATATTCATATGGCAGTACTAATAATGTAGCTTCAGTAGTAAAATATGGTTTTACAACACAAAACATAGTTCCGTTACTTCACAGGCAAACGAGTGCTGTTGTATATATTGAATAAATGAGAAATACACATTTCAGTGCACTCGTAAAATCAAGAACAATACAAAAGAGTACAATTCAGTATAGCACTCGGTGAACGGTGAGCTAGTAGATTGTCTTGTGCACACCTCTAATGCATACATATGATTAACGGTCGTACTTTTTTCATTTTGCAAATAGTCAAGTCGTATGTAAGTTTTTTTGTGTATCAAAATTTTAATAGAATACAAGCTAAGCTGAGAAATTTAAAATGATTTAATTTTGAAACACAAGATTAATTGTTTAACATTATTAATTTAATTAAATACGTTTTTAGTGAATTTGTTTGATTATGCCCTTACTGAACGTATAAGTATTCCATGCAATGCTATTAAATATCAATTATACGCCACTTATATAGACACATTTATGTCCTCCTTCAGTACGGATAAGCATTCATAGATGCATATGTACCTACAGATATGCAACTGAATTTAAAATAAAACAATTGACTTAAACTTTCAATTATATTGTTATCAATTAATTGAAATGCTTTTAATGACACAAGTTAATATGTTAATCATTGGGTGGCAGTTCTATTAACGTGTTTTATTTATTTAAAACTAATGAAAAATGTTCCGTATTCCTCTTTCCTATGGAGGCATTTGTATCTTAACGTCACTTCATACCGGTACACCAGGTAAAACTGATGGGAACTGTTTGAATTAGACTTGTCATTGCACAAAAAGAAGTTCGTAATAAGTATTGCGGACAAGTTAATGCAAAAAACATGCTGTGTAAGATATGTATCTCGTTCATAACTAGCCGCTTATTTTATACAACAATAGGCTTAAAAGAAAATTATCGTTTAGCCGCAGATCGCTAAAAACTGGATTTAAAGTTCAGGAGAGTTATTTCTTAGGACTTGTAGTCATTTACATATTAAAATTTACTTTCCATAATATAGGAATGAAATTAGCGTTCCATCACGAAAGTTTAATATCGAGAGATTTCCTTATATGACGAATAAGTTATTTTCTAAAAAATTGCTTCGATTGAAACTTGTACAAATCCATCGCAAATTAACCACAAAAGATTATGAAACTAGCAAACAAAATACTTTAGCCCCGACTTGAAATTATTTTCAATAATTATAATTTAGTTTTACAGTGGAATTGATGGTATTAATGGACTAAATCGTTCCGAAAATTATTGCAATTAATATGAAAATAATATCAATTTTGTGAACGTATGGACAACAAAAACTTCAGATAATTTGTGGCTTTCTACAATAGTCAGGAATGTAGTTTAGTTTACAACCCAAATGTTGCACTTGTACCGTTTGGTCGAAATCTGTCATAAAAACTATGACTGTTGCAACTAATCTAGACATTAACATAAGATATTTTACCAATGTTAAAGCTGTTATAATGAAATTAATGCTTTTTTTTTTTTTTTTTTTGAAATCATAGTTTTATATGTGTTCTATTTAACTTTACCTTTACAACTTAGACATGGATAACCCTTTCCTAACGTTATACTTGTAGTAATAAAAATATGTTTTAGTCTATCGTTACATCTATGTACTTACTTGCTTGTTCCTTTTTAACAAGCACAAAAGTACAATCAAAATTCGGTTGTTAAACAATGTTTGCTGGACAAGAATACTTTCCCTCACGTTCCCTTTTAACATGAGTTACCATGGAAGGAGGATGCGTTGAGCTTTAGAAAACATGGAAATCTGAAGAAAACATGGAAACTGAATAAATGTTCACAATAAAAATGTCCAAAGGTGTTAGCATTTTAAGGGTTAGTATAAATTTTACAGAAAAACCTAAATATCGGAAGTTACATGGAAATACAGTACAGATTCATAATAGTTTTCATTATTATATTAACACCGAATATTTGTTTGTAAAATTTCGGAATTATAAAGTCTTTTAATAATCCTACAATACATAAATGTTAATAACAGGGCGTATTAACAAATTGCAAGAATATTTTGTCAATTTCTTAAGAAGATTTTTAAATTTTCAACTGATTAGAACACATAAATGAATTTTTGATAAAGTTTCCATTGTTTTGTCAATCACTGTATTTAAGTTTAAATTTTTGTTATAGTAATTAATATGCGACCTTTCAGCTTCTGCCAATGTTTAGACGTTTAGGCGAAAATGAACTTTAAAGGAGAAATCAGTGTGTTTTACTGAATTTACTATTTGAAGTTTGTTCTTCTTCGGAATTGTTTATTGTTTAACTTTCAGTTTCTTTACATTTGTTTCTGAAAAAGTGAATAACAATTTTCAGGCATTTAATCCCTCTTTTCAACTTATAATAAAACAGTTTGCTAAATCCGAAGAATATTTAAACAACAACTATCTATTTAAGAATAATTATTTTTAAACTGGTAAAAAGTAATCAAACAACATACATACACACAGAATTGATCATTACAGCCCTTTAGTCAAGATTACGATCTAGATCTTCACACCACTTATGCACAGTAGACCAAATGCCCAATCTAGTGCGCAAAAGAGTTTAACTTGACTTTGAAAGCACTTAGATATATTAAATTTGGAATTTGACTAGAAAATGATGTGAGCTGTGAACTGTGTTCGACTTTTAAAGGGGTGTGGCACTAACAAACAATTCTGAAAAGAAATCTATTCCAATATTGATAGAATTTGGTACACACATTTATTGTATAAATACAAAATTTAAAGTTCTCCAAAATTTCCAAATTCATTACGGTTAAGATTTTATCGAAGTTCATATTTTTTAACTTACTATTTTACCTTTTTGACAAAGTACATTTATTTAAATAAACAAAAATAAATATTTGATTTAGTTTAAAAAAGGATTTATTTAGAAAAAATTAATATAAAAACATAGTAAAAATAAAAATAAACATACGAGTACATACTTATTCATTGCTTTCATCACTTAAATAGTCTTCTGCAATATCGTTTCCAGTTTCTGCTATGATGGGTTCGGAAGCAAAGATGCTACAGTCAACATAAATAGACTCTGATAATGGGATCCGATAATACTATTAAAGATTGAAAGAAATCTTGCATAGTTTTTTCTCGGGAAATCTTTCCGGTATGAAATTCGCGTAATCCTAATGTCTTTATTTTCGGACTCTATGACCTCTTCTGATATCATACCAATCGGTAAAGAAAATTGTTGCACTTATGGATGGTAAGATTTCCAATTTCTTGTAACTTATTCATCTTACTTGGTAATGCTCCACTTATACCACATACTACTGTTGACGAGTCTGAAATTGTACTGAAAATCTTTCCATTAATCATTGTCAACATAAAATGATGATGTACAGTAATTTCTTCATTTCTACTATCGTAAGTTCTTACATTATTAAAATGTTGTTTCCTTATTAAAAATAAGTATGATAAGTCTACAAAATCGTATAGACGATGGTCGTGGATTTTGCCATAAAAAATTATTAGCTTTAAGCTGTAAAGGCATAGTGCAAAAAGGTGTTGGTCTGAAATATCAACATTATTATCATTAAACTTCTGTTTATAGTTGGAATGACCACTACTTCGTTCACATCTACACTTGTATGTCAGATAACTGTCGTGTGAGATTTTTTGTTCCAATACATCACTATGAAGGTATACTAACCTTTCAGCTGCTTTATTAACCAAATACTGTAAAGGAACCTCCCCTGAAACATCTGAAAGGTCATATTTGTTGGATAATGCTTTTCCTTTTCCGATCGTATAACATGGTAGGTGGGTTATAAGTTTGCATTTCGTTGTTTTCCACCTGCTTGCATTGTTTGCTGTAATATCCATCCACAAATAAAGCTAACACCTCTTCAGGAGTGTACGGAACAGGCATATTTGGTGGATCTAAAATTGGTTTTTTTATTTTGTTTGCTCTAGTTGGAGAGGCAGCTAATCCCTGCAAAATTTTTTCTGCATTTTTCAGAATTAGTTAGCTATGTCACTATTTAACCTGTTTACATATTTAGATCCGAATTTTTGCCCAGTTCTATTTACACTTTTTCATTTCCCGGAAAGACTATGGCCAACTTGCTTCGCCTTAACATAATCAACACAAAAGTGATAAAGCTTAATCCGATTTTTTCCATTATATATTCAATAACGGTATGATATTTATTTTTGTTGTCATGACTGCTTACCCAAATATTAAATAATTTTCACTTTAATATGGACATTTCGACTAATAACAAAGAAGAGGCAAAAAGTGGCACCATATTTTTCTATTGTTTTAAAGCTTAGGATCTATTATTTATAACATATAAAAAAATAGACAAAAGTAAGCGGGAGTAGTAATAAAAACTTTAATAAAATTCAAAATTTTTTAAAAAACAATTTCAAAAGACGCTTACTTTTGATAGTAATTTTCTGGCGATCCATGACACAAAAATACTCCTTATGTACACCGTTATTTAAGCATAATATTTATAAATTACCTTTTCACAATTATTAGAAAAAAAGACTTAAAACTATCAACACATCTCGTCTTTGAAGAAGTTTTTGTTTGAAATTATTGCTTATGTTTAACAGCATACAGCGTTGTTAATTTGGCAGTAAATAAAAATTGCCGTTAAGTTCAATTGGGAACATGACAAGTGTAAAAGCGACAACAATTTTATTTTAACACATAAAATTTCCCGATCAATTTCGCGCTACATTGGGCGTTTGGTCCACTATGTTATGGTATGTGTGTAAATTTTATTGATATGCAAGTGCGGAACCTATAATTTAAAGTCGACTTCGTACGACAGAGTTGAGAAACTTTTTCGTGGTTATTTTATTTAATCTCAGAGCTTATGGCAGAAATCTGTTGAATAAGCCAAGACACTTCTTGCTAAACTAAGGCAACTTCAAACTGGGCATTGGCCCAGAAGTCCACTAAGACATCATTTTAAATTAAAAAAAATACCGCTTGAGTTTATTAGAAGCCTTCTGTTGTATGCGTTAAATATATTCGTGAGTGGTGCGATCTACAGTTTAACGTAGACTCCGACTGGCAAATTTTTGAGAAAATGCAAAAGAAATATTTTTTTTTCACGAACTCGGGCTTTACATCTAATAAGCCAACACACTACCAGCTAGACTACGGCGAATATAAAGTGTTTAATTTCTATTCAATATGTTTAAAACTGGAAATGTTGTTTAACCCATTCACCACCGTCGTGCTAGTTTGAGAGCACTAATTTAGGTTGCATAAAAAGTATGGACATTTAATAAATAATGTATGCATTAATATTTGTTGAGAAGATCTATGCTTATGAGAAATATGAAACGAATAAATTTGATTTGTTTTCAGTTCCATATATTCCAACATATTCAAAATTGGTTAAAATACATATGAGGACGTAAGCATTGATCGGAAATAGTTAAATTTTCTGTGTGAAGTTTGAAATCATCATAAATTATTTTATTTGATCAAATTCGAACCACAACAATTAATGTGAAATAAACTTAATTACTCACCCATCACCGATCGAAAAGCTTTCACATCGTAAATGTTGTGAAATTTTCCGCACCAGAAGCGGTTGGAGTTCTAAAATCATTTCGTATTGACATTTTACTCAAGCGTTCATATGTTCTTGTTTCTCAAAAATCTGTCGTTCGGAGTCGACTTTAAACTGTAGGTCCCGAAACTTCTGCATAAAATTAACCACACACAACATACATAGTGTGAGATACTGCGGGCTTCTTGGGGACGTTTGCTGTAGACTGTCTAATGGTGAAGATATAGCAAAGGCCATTTTTTAGTCACCAGCAGCAACTCGTTTCCTTACCGTTCGTACCTGCACAATGCACTGCATGTGGGGTCATCCCCTGAGTGCTGGTTTTATAAAAAAAAAAAAAAGAATAAAATGTGGCTGTTGTGTTGGCCACTCTACTTATGTGTTTAATTTTTTTTTTTTATTATTTTTGTTCCAAGTTCACCTTTCTTATTAAACATATTTTATTTTTAATTTATCACATTATCAGTCCCTTTACACTAACGTACAAAGGATATAATATAATTTATGCAAAAGTTTAATTTATTATTATCACTTCCTTTATGTAAACATTTTATTCATATGCACAACTTCCTCTCTGTTGACAGAAATTTTTCATATTTTTATTATCTTTTTAAATCCTTTAAAATAATTTTCAAACCAATACAACTGAATAGTATTGATAGCATAGGAAGGTTTTTGTTTTTTTTCGCACACATACCATATGATTATGTATGACCCCTTTGTCATTAAGCGGAAATATATTTTTACGATGCAAAATAGTAAGAGTAGTCAATTTAAATAAGGGAAAAATTAATAATACGATTTTCGAATTTAAATTGAAGTTGATTTTTTATTGAAAGCTGTTAAAAGAAATTCAATTTAAATTTAAAAAATGGGAATAATATTATGAATAATAAATAAATAACTAAATAATTGGATTTCATCGTCGAAGTCAAATGTCATATTTGACTTATACGAAACAAAACAAAAAACTGACCTTATCTACAGAATAAAACTTTAAAATGATATTTTACTTTATACGTTTAATTTTGTCTTAAATAGATTTTTTTATGTATATTGTATATTTTTGTACCTATAGTAGTTATGTAGTATATGTTTTTTGCAAGAGTGGCGGTATCTATAATTTGAAATCGCCTCCGAACGACATATTTTTGAGAAATCTTTCAGAGAGCACCATAACGTCTCTTGATATAAAAATAGTTCACATCATTAATGTGCTAATCAATAGAGTTTTAAAAGCATAAAGCAAAACTGTTGATTATTTTGTGCTGCTCAATGCAATTATAAACTTTATACTTCGCATTCAATATCAATACACATAAGATAAATGTAAACTTCACCTATCACTTTCAACGTTATTTCGAGCAACAATCACAGTAATAATATTTTCTTCATCTATTTAGCTACAATACAATTCGGAATCATGGTTTTATGTTAGCAAGATCAATCACCATTTTATTGCTAAACATTGTTTAATAATTTCTCTTATCAACATGTTGCTAAAATATAGGTACATGTATTAAAAGAATATGTTTATTAACGTAACTAGTTTGTCAAAATAATTTATGGTCTTACATAATATGAATTTTATTTGTCCTGTTTGATCGAACTTAATTGATCAGGTAATGATCAATGATGATAGAGGAAAAACTCATGAAGTTTATTTAATTTTATTGGTGAGAATGAAATTATGTTCTTGATAATTTATTTTAAAACTATTGTCGGTAAAACGCCAAAAATGCTTTCACATAATTTTCTGAATAATTATTATAAGATTTCTTTTTTATTTTTATAAATAAAATGTTAACCAATATGTTTGAATATTTGCTATGTAAATTGTTTCGGTAGTTGTAAAACAATTTAGGTACAATCGTTTATTGGGGGTTCTAACAAAATGACATGTTTAGGACTAAGGTTAGTGGTGTGTTTTGAGACAGATGTATCACTAACTCCAGACACAGCAATTAAATTGGATAATTTTATTTGCCTGCTATTTTTACAAATGACTGTAATAACAGACAATTGATCAATTTAAAGTGCGTAAATTACAATAAAACTACTTTTTTTGTCGAGGGTTTTATAAAAGCAATGATCGAATCCAATCGCCCTATTGTTTGGTGGCGAATCAATGGCTCCCACAGTAATTTCCTGATAACTACATTTAGCACTACTTCTTTGTGATATGCTATAGAAGAACATTTATTAGTCATGTTGATTAGAAACTCTGTTACGGTGACTGCTAGTGTACTTTACACAATGGCACATGAGGTTATGCTCAAACTACCATTGATTAAAATCACCTGTAGATAAACAATTTCTCCACTATAAATGCATCTAGTAACATAACAAACAGTTGATAAAATTAATTAAATTATATTTCTTATCTTTACGTCTTTTTTCTTATCATTTATTTATCGTAAGTTTTCATACCTTAATTTTAAAACAAAAATTAATTCAACTTTCGCAGTTATTTTAACATCTTCAGTGAAGATGACGACTGAAATGTTGCTTTTTTAGATGAACCTGACCTTTATAGCAGAGGACATTTTAAGATATTTTAATGGGATAATGACCTTATTAGTATTAGTATTCCTCTTCAAATTTCTGCATTTTAAGCACTATGAGATTGTTTTGTATTGTTACAAAAATGGAAAGAGTGTAGCACCGTTTAATATTAATACTATACAAGCGAACGCAACAACAAGCAATGTGTTCTCGAGAAAGAGCATCGTCAGACTACTACTTACGTAGGCATATAAAAGGGCAAGACATTGTACAATAGAAGTTTCAGGCAAGCATAAGTAATCAACATATTTCATAGATTAATTGAAGATAATTTTTTTCCTATTCGGGGTTTTATTTAGCGTTTCTTATTTTTGAATTTAAATAAAACAACACTGTGTGAGGTATCATCGAAACCCTTTTTTGAAAGACCTATGATGCCTTTATGTGTTCAATATATCCTCGTCGTATCCAGAAATGTCCAATTTTTATGACACTGCAGCATATATCGGACTAAATTTTACTGATGGTTTCAAGTATCGCTGTAAATTGTAGTTTATTAGCATACACTTGCAGTAACTTTTTTGGAATGCAGTGAACACTTTTGGATCTCATGCGTATTGGTATCGTCCAAAATTTGACAATTTTGTTTATTCAAGTACAAATTTATCTAGAAGAAGACATATTTTCGATGAGTCAGTTACCAACTACTCCAGAGCCCATTCAGCAAAAATACCTCGTTGTCTGCAGTCCATATCCATTTGATATGGGACACACACTGAGTAATGTAGCTTTAAGGACTTTTAAATTCAATGACTGATTAATGGTCCGTATAAGACTTATGCGTTGTAATCAACAGGATTACAACATAATTAGAATTTGAAATATTTAGTATTAAGGCCAATTTTCCTTATGTTATTGGAAGACAAATAAATGCCATTTAATTTAAAATTTGTGTGGAATTCTAAAACAACGCTCTAAAGGTATTCCATTTATTGAAAACTACTTTCCGTCTTTCCATTTCATAAAAAAATCATTTAAGCCATTAAAACATTTTTTTTAGATTGATACCAACAATTGGGGTTATATTTTTATTGCAAACAATTAGTTTGATTTTTGCTATAAAAGCAAGAATTAAAATGACAATCATCAGTAACAAAACGACTGCAGGGTATAAAAAATTGAGAGAATTTAAAAAAATTTATTTAAAAAGGAAACTATTAATAGCATAACTTTATTGGGCCAAAGAAACAATAGGCTTTTCTTAAAGTCTTGTCGGAGGTATTTCTTAAAGTCATGTCGGAGGTATGTCTTGATTGTAATTAATAAATTTTCACTATTTAGAGAAATTATTTCAATTAAAAAATTATAAACGCTTAAATATATGACTATAATATAAACACCTATAAGCTAAATCATATTTGACGTCGTTGTGGTCTAGTAGGTAGTGTACTGGCTTATTAGACGTAAAGCCAGGGTTCGAGTCCCAGGCCAGATATCAAAATAAAATACAGAAAGTATTTTTTCGGTAATTTCTTTTCAGCAGATTTCTGGCAAAAACTCTGAGGGTAAATAAAATTGCCATGAAAAGTTTCTCAAAAAATCTGTCGTTCGGAGTTGACTTTAAACTGCAGATCCGGCCACTTATGTATGTGTAAAATTAACACAACCACATAAATAGTCTGAGGAACTAGGTCAATAATCCTGACTGAAGAGTTGTAATGACCAATTACGTATGTATGTTTGTTACATTTGTTATGATAGTTTTCGACAAACCAACTTCCAAACCACCCAACTCAATATGCTCTTTTGCAAATGGTGACAGATTTATGTGTTTTGTTTATATAAGCCTAGTAGCTAAGACTATATGCTTGAAGTTGACAAACAAACCAGATCCTGTTGCGAGAATCGATTGTCTAGCGACTATGTAGTTGACTATAACTTAAAGGTATGCCTTTTTTTATTTCTTAAAATCTCCTTTTTAATAAAATGTTGCAATTATCGTGAAAATTGACCAAATAAGAAAAAAGCACACTATCACTCCACTTTCTAAAAATGAATGAATTTATGTGAAAAGCAAAAAAAAAGTTTTAATTTTTTCAAAGTTTATGAAAAACATGTTGTATTTAATTATTTAAGTTTTTTGTAGTACAGTGTCATTATTATTATTGCAAAAACTACATTAAAATTGATGAAATTGTTTTAATCTTTTATCGTTCATCAGCCTACATTATAAATACAATAAATTCTGCTCATTATAGTATAATTTCTTTCAACTCAAATTTCCAAAGAATTATTTATGAAGTATAGGGTTTTCCAACAGGGACTTCTGAACTTCGACATTTAAGACCGACTGTCTTGTTGAAACTAATCTTGGAAAATTAGCTATCATTTATTTAGTGTGTTTTTCTAAAGCGCCATGGACGACCATGAACAACGACCAGGAACTAACGGCAAAAGGTCCTAGGCAACGATGTGTGTTTGCCGAATAGACTCTGGAGCGAGCAGTTGCCAAATGGCGCTAATTTTCATAAAAAAAATCTTGTCCTTCGATCTTGGTCAATAGTTACGTGAACAAATAAAATTGGGACGATAATAATATACTTGAGATACAGGAACGTTTAATTCATTCTCATAACTCACTGTTTCGTGTGAACGGCATTGTTGGTCCATATAACTTTGAGAAAGACGTTAGCCAATGGCGAAAACTATAAATTGATGATAATCAACTTCTGGCATGAATGGAATAATGTGGACACCACCGATATGTGGTTTCAACAGGACTATGCTACGTATTACACAACTCAGGCCATATTGAATATTCTGAACGAGCGATTTGAGTGTACAATCATCTCACGTGGAAGTGATGTGAATTGGCCACCGAGATTTTACGATTAGTCTCTGTTAGTCTCTTTTTTTGCAGAGTTTTCTTAACTTGCTCTAAGCCTAAAACCACAGAGCTAACCATGCTATAGGTCAGGGGTTATCAACAATTTTTTTATTCTGTATTGGTGAATGAGAAGAATAGAAATGTGTTAGTAATATACTCAAACCTTTGTTGGCAACATTGATGTGTCAAGAAAAAAAACATCGATGTTGAGAAACATCAGTGATAAAAATTTTCGTCATCATCAGATGTGTTATTATTATCAGTTGTAGAAAAGTGAGAACCATTATATTCACGAACGTATTTTTTAAGGTAACTGACTACCGATTTATCGTTATTTAACACCGAAGTATCGTCGAAAACGTCGAAATTTATATCCCTAGACATGTCTGGTTGTAGCAGTACGGTCGATAACTAAATAAAAGACGATAACCTATATGTGAGAATTCTCCCTTCATAATTGTGCTATGAAATAGTAATTACTGCTATAGATTAAATTCAGCCTGATTTATGTGTTGTAGTCATGACAAATTGGGCCTATTTCTAATATGATCCATTCAGTGAACTTGCACACAGGGTGTTAGAAGATATTGTATTCCATGCATACTGATATATTTCAAACGAATAAAACGTTTTAAAAATATTGCACAGCATTATGTTCTCTTTTAATTTAAAAACAGGAATTACTAAATGAAAACCCTATATTTTCTGTAATGCTTTTCTTTAATCTAAAATAAATAAAATGAAAAAATTATTTAAGTTCTGTGTTGCTTTACTTGAAAATAAGAAGTTTTTGTGACAGACCATATACTTTAAAGTGGTAACTGACTGAATTTAATCAGTACCGTGTACAAATAATAATAATAATAAACACAATCACAGTTGAATGATCAAATACAATTTAAAATATTATTTATTCAATTATTTCCATATATAATTGAGTACAATTACAAATCGGATTAAATAAATGCAAACCTATGACTATTTAGTTCATTACAACAATAGAAAATCTTAATAATTAAAAATTTAATCAAATTGTTAGGAAATGTTTTCAGGAGATTTATGAATAAAATATGCTGTAATTAATGTTTGTAATCTGTTGCAATTATGTAAGCAAATAAAATATTACTTTTAAGTTTACATAAAATAAAAGTAAATCTTCGATTGGTTCTGTTTTTATAGACTACACGTATGAGAAACGTTTTTTGGTTATTTGATAATATCTTTGATGATCTTAATTACATGGCTGTCCGTTAGGATTCTTTTCATATTGTTACAAAAATAGAAATGATGTTATCGTTTAACATAAAAATGATAGTCAAAAGCAACAAACACATATAAATATGGCAACAACATCAGTATAAAAAAAGATGAGCAAGTAAACAAACAGGCAACTGTAAGGATTTCGTGAAGGCAAAGTCATTCTTATTCAAGAGCACTCATCAGACTGTTTACCCTGCGATATAAAAGGCAAGACAGAGCAGGGAATGGGATCAGAAAGAATTCAGTCAGTATTGTGTGAAGACACGTTGCGTGTGAAGATATTAATGGTGGTTTGAATATCCCCGTTGTAAGAAGAAGATTTAAAAGAAAAATAACTAATAAAACAATTGTTGTTATTACATCCAGTTATGAACAGTGGCACTCAGAATTCTGCGAACAATAAAGAATTAATTTAAAACTAAACATAAATTTGTTTTAATTTTTATTTGCAATCAAACGTTATTAAAAGGTAAAAACGGAACAATATAATGAAAAAATATACTGTACAACTTAATATTTGTGAAGGATATAATCACAAGAATTACGTACGGTTCCAATATAATGAAGACAACTTGGTAGAAGAGTTTTTCTATCTCAATCATGCCATACTTTAAACCTTAGTAGACTTATTTTATAACAAAAAACAGGAACATAAACCCGATGGAATCGATGATTGAAATTGTGATTGGAATCAATGCTATGATTGAAAAGTTTTTTCCTTTAAATAAATCAATAAAAAGCCTTATTGAAGAGAAACATATTGCTTTTCAGAAAACATGCTGCAAGTTTTAAAACCAACACAATTGGCGAAGGAGGCCTTACTAAAGGAGGCCTTAATAATACTCATTATGTATCAAAATACGATATAACATATGCAAAAATGTCGGGAACGTCCTTCATACAGATTTCGCGAACGTATAAAAAGGCGAGACAAAGCAGGCAACCAGTCAGTAATAATTCAGTAAGCCTTGTGTGGAATTGCGTTTGAAGATATCCGTTGCGAGCAGAATAGTGAATAGTTGCGTGATAAGTATAACGAACAAACAGATTATTGTAGTAGTTATTGTTATATACGTGGTACAAGTGCGATTTGCAAAAAGTGGGAGTTGCAAACTTCACATAAACCATCTACTAAATAGTCCGAACAAAGCCTAAACATTTGGCTTTTGTAGGTGAGCCCGTTCTTGAGTTATAAAATGAGAACGAAAAGTGGCATTAATTTTTGTATATTAGATTTTATTTTTGTTTCTTTCTTGTAAATTTTTATTGAATTGTTTTTGTTTTTAATAAATTATTTAAAAAAAATTAAAGATATTGTTTTATATTAAATTTCTTATTATTTCTTGCAGCAATTTTCACATTAAACCCTTCAATATCTTCATCATGCACATCATTATTAGATGAAAGCTCCCAAAGTACATCCGATTTATACTCCCAATTGCTTTTATAAAAGATACAAATGTTGCACAGAATAAAACATAAATTTCAAATCTTAGTAACCTTTTCGTGATAATAGTGCAATCCTCTCCATCCTACTATGCTTCGAAAACGAATTTTTAAACCACCATTGCATCTCTCTATATTGTGATTGTTGGATTCCTTACAGGAGTCATCATGTACGGCTGTAGCTTATAGCTAGAATTACCTACGTCAATAAATATGAGAATTAAAACTATGTGATAATATACAGTAAATATTGACTTCAACATTTATTTTACCTAAAAGCCACGTATTCTGTTTACCACTTAAATAATTAGCCTTAAAGAAATGTGAACACTGACCGCGAAAAACCAAACGTTCACGTATTAAGAAGACCGAACCTGTTAGATATTATAATTCAACTGATTTATTCTCTTTCTTTCACATTTTACTTAATCCTAATATTATATATACATATGTACTTAATCCTAACAGTGTAATTCTATTCAGCAATTTCGTTGCTTATCCTAATTGCCTATTCCTATATATTCATTGACCTTAAAATTAACTTATTATTAGGGGTATTCATATTAATAGACAATGAAATTAAATATATAATATAAAATAAGATATATAGATATATATATATATATATATATATATATATATATATATATATATATATATATATATATATATATATGTGGGATCGCATCCCAAAGGATTAAGACGATCCCGTAGGGTTAAAAGAAAACTGAACTAAAATAATAATAGTAAGCAGACTGAAAAACATAAACATGATAAAACGTAAATACTTGATCGAGTAGGAAAAAATAATAGTTATCAATATAAAAAAGACATATAAAATTTTTATTATATATTTAGCTGCCAGTCAGGCAATTCAGCTTTTCCTATTAAAATAATTTTTTAAAATATAAATTGTTAAATCTTATCTTTGTTTGTATTTAAAAATTTAAATAAATAAAAGAATTTAAATCAATAAATTTAAATCTTAATATTACAAATGGGGGCTCAACCGCGATCAACAAATCGCCAGGATTAAAAGTAAAAAAAATACGAAGCACAAACTGTGAATAGCCGAAATGGAAGGAAAATTAAAAAATATACTGAAAACGAGCAGTGCAATAACCAAGAAGTTTAATCAAATGAGAGGTACGAATTCCGTGAGTGAAATTCAACGAATTCTATGAGTGAAATTAAATACTAAGAAGGACGTGTTCAATATCAAGACCTATGCGATGATAATGATGTGAGATGAGAAAAAGATGTTCAATATCAAGACCTATGCGATGATAATGATGTGAGATGAGAAAAAGTATGTATGTATGTACAATTAAGAATTTTATGTAAAGAAGTACATTTTGTTGCGCGATAACGCATAAATGTAAGGAAAGCCTTGATGTTTGTAGAAGAAAATAGAAGTTTTGAATAGTGAATTGAAATAAAAAGAAGAGAATTGAAGTTGAAATTTATAGAAGAAAATAGAAGTGTTTGTGAAAGAATATTTGAAAAATAATTAATTGAAGTATATATAAAAAGAACATAAAAGAACGAAGAATCTTGGAAGTTTGTAAAAATATTTTTTTTTTAAAAAAAACTATAAACCTAAAAGAAATTTGTAAAAATTTTGAAAACTATATTAATTTTAACGTCATTTAAAATTAATATTAAATTGTTGTTTTAACGTTATTTAAAATTAACATTACTTTATATCGTTTCTCTTGACGTTGAAATATTTAATTGAATTTTTGTTTTATAATTGATTTATTGTAATTTTATTTAGAAGTTTCATTTGATTTTGTATTTTAAATTTTAAATAGTATTGTGTATTGTAAACGAAATGGAATTGCTTGACATTTTGGCACTTACCGTAGAGGGTTTACAAGGAAAACTGACAGAATTAGGTTTACAAACGGACGGAACGAAAACATTTTTACAGGCACGTTTGATAGAATATTATCAAAATTTTAACAATAGGGCCGATGCAGACTCCGAATATGGCGAAGCGGCTTCAGTTGTCCGGCAGAATAGTGCTACAGAACAGCCTGGATCTACATTTTCCTTAAGGGACATAGAAGATACAATCTCGAAATTTTCAGGCGAGGGTCAGCCGAGGATAGACCAGTGGCTTGAAGATTTTGAAGATTGTGCCTATACAGTGAAATGGAATGACTTGCAGAAATATATTTACGCCAGACAATTGTTAACAGGGGCTGCTAAAATCTTCATTAGAAGTCAGGGAAACGTTCGCGAATGGAAATCACTTAAAGATTCCTTAAAACGAGAGTTCGGAAATAAACTTTCCTCAAGGGAAGTACATCGTTTATTGCAAAGTAGAAGAAAACGGGCTAGTGAGAGTTTTCGAGAATATTTGTATAGTCTTATGGAGATCGGATCTCCAGTTGGCATAGATACTGAAAGCATAATCGGATATTTTATTGAGGGAATAGATGATGATAAGTCAAACAAGTACGTTTTGTATGGCGCGAAGAATATCAATGAATTAAGGGAGAAAATTTCGATATACGAAAAGATTCGTTCGTCGAGAACTTCAAACTTCAGAGGATCAAATAGAAATTTATTTAAAAACACAATGACGAAGACAGAGACTAAGGATGAAAGACGATGTTTTAAGTGCGGTGACAAAGGACATTTATCAAGCAGTTGCACTAGTGGCGGAATTAAATGTTTTAAATGCCAGCGTTTTGGACACAAATCATTTGAGTGTAGTGTGGAACTGAAGAAGGAAAATACTTCAATAAAGGACGTTAACACCGGAAATAGAAGAAATATTCATTCAGTATCTAAAGATATCACCCCACCACCTGGTCGCATTTTCAAGGATATCGAGATTTTGGGAAAAACTGTTTCAGCTTTTGTGGATACTGGCAGTGATATAAGTGCTATCCGTTATGATGCACTTTCCTTTTTAGGTGATGTTGATCTTGGACCTGAGAAGAAAACACTAGTAGGTATAGGTGGGAAGAGAATTACGACGATGGGTGACTTTACTGTTTGCGTTAGTGTAGATGACGTTAAATTGGACGTAACATTTCATGTTGTCAGGGATGGTGATATTTTATATCCAATTGTGCTGGGAAATGATATTTTTGAAAAGGTCGATTTGTTGGTAAACTTACTTGGAGCAAAGTTTATAGATAGAAAAAACCCGTCGATAATTCGTACTGCGCTGGACCAAGAGCAGATTAGCTCAGTGGTTGAATTACAGAGGGAGTTTAGTAACATTCTATATAATGCTTCTGAACACTTTATTGATGATCGATTGGGTACAGAACATCTCAAGGACAATATTAAAATAGAATTAGACGAATTAATAAAGACCTACAGACCGATTAGACCCCAAAATTATCCAGTTAAAATGAAGATTGTATTAAGTGACGACATTCCTGTTGCACATAGGCCAAGAAGAATGTCATATGCAGACCAGCTTGTAGTACAGAATCAATTAGAGGAGTGGTTAAGAGATGGCATAATTCAACCAAGTTACTCGGAGTATGCTGCACTGAAGTCCTTAGCCGTGTGTTTTTTGCACACTTTCGGTGCATGCTGTAATAACTATGGGATTAAAATTGTAACAATAGTGCGTGGCTGGTGTCAAGTTAAATCTATAGAAGCCTTAACTTCTACTCCATCTTTGGACTTATTCTCTACACCTTAAATTCAATATTGTTTCACCCACAACTTAAACTATAATAATGTATTTAGAACAATTGTTTTGTTTTAATTATTATTTAGAACAATATCTCTTTTTTTTAAATTGATTTTTATGATATGCTTATCGACATTGTGTTTAAAAGTGGTAATTGAATCAATTAGTATAGCCCTTACCGTGTTTAGACATACAATTACAATCACGAATGAGTAAACAGATACAATCGTATTAATTTAGTTTCATTTGTAATTAAATTGTATTATAAAGCGGATTAAATATGATTTAATCCTTTAGTAATATATTTATTAAGTTCATTGCAATAAAAGACAATTTTATTAATTAAACAAGAGCAGTAATATAGAAAAATAATGACTTAAATATTTATTTAAAGAAGAATTATAATTAAGACGAATTAACCGTTATGTCATATAAAGTTGGTATATATTTGGTTGGTAAGTCTCATTGTAAGTCTATCCTCCTCTTAACCCATGGAGACGGCTAGGAAAATTACTCACAATAATTTAATTATTTAAGTTTCATAAGTATGCAAACTTCTGTCGAGGGAATTTAGATGAAGTACGTTGATGACAAATTGCTTATATATTGTGACGAAAGTGGAAATGGTGTTGTGAAAATAATAAACAAAAGCTCCAAAAACAACACAATATACTTGATCATTCATAAAATGATAAAAACAAGTTTAAAAAATTAAACAGTGTACTGTTCACGTGATTAATGAATAAGTAAATAAAATATTGCAACAAAAATAAAGCGCTTGTTTACAAGATCGATGAATAAACAAGAACAAGGGATAAAAGAACGAAATGAAGAGAACAAAGAAGTAAACAAGCAACAACAATGTGCAGTATAAAATAGCGGATAGATAAATAAACCAACAACAACTATTCAGCCTGGGCGAATGTAAACAAGAAACAACAAAAATGAAAAGAAGTTGTTTAGATTTTTAGAATGTTCCCGAATGCCGTCATCATCCTTCGAGGGCATTCATCACACTAATGATCCAGTGATATAAAAGGCAAGACCGCGGATGATTCTGAATTCAGAGTTTGAGTTGAATCAGTCGCGTGTGCAGACGGCTCGTTGTATTCGGAGTTTGAATTAAGCTAGTCGTGTATAATGACGTTAAGTTGGTTGAAGTGATAAATCAATCGGTTGTGTGAAGACACGAGATCGAGCTATAATTCGGTTAGAGTTGTGTGGAGACAAGTTGCGTCTAAAGGAAACAGTTGTTAGTGTTGTGCGTACAAAAAGGTTGTGAGCAAAGAATAACTAACAAGTGTTGATGCTTACAAAAAGGTTGTAAGCAAAGAATTATCACTAACAAACACATATTGCGAAAATTATCGTTGCATACGTAGAATAAGGTGGAACTGTAGCACAAAAGCTGTGCAGATAATAAAGAATTGATTCAAATTAAACACATATTTATTTTTACTTTATTTGCAATCTACGAACTCATATTTTTACCGTTTTTAAAAGTTAAAAATATAACTATATAAGCACTTTCAAAAATGCTTTCAGCACAGTGCTTATAAGCGGAGAAGTCTTATATTTAAATACATACCACACTTGAGCCGCATGTCATTCATGCTGATAGAATTCTGTTTGTCTCATTGAGAGCAATGGTTTCATAATCGATGGGGAATGGCTGCTGGTCAGAGAGCCCTTTGATCAGCTTCTACAGCTCGGTGTGATAAATAATGTACTGGCCCTCCGCGTCATTTCGCTAGCATTACGAAGAAATTGCTGACGGAATTCTACAGCATTAGCTCAACAGAGAATCGGGTCGGTGACTCGCCTGAGACGTGGACCACGTCAGATTAGTTAATGAGACCAGATTTTGAAAATCAAAATAGAAGACATAAAAAAGTAAAGATTTTGGAAATTAAAATAGATGACATAAGAAAAAAAGTAAACAATTTATTTCAATTAAACTTTTTTTTACATATTTTACAGAAAAATTTGTGTATGTATGTAACATAAATACTAATATACATATGGATTTATATAAGTAAAAACTTACATTTAGATTAACTTATAAATAAAATTAATTAAAAAAAATATAATAATGAAACTCAATGCACTAACTTAAACGGCACAGCACGACAGAAAAAAACAAAAAATATATTTAATTTACAAAAATAAATATTGATCAAGGTTTGAAAAATGTAGATGACTAAAGGTGATAGATAGAGGACATACATTTTATTGATTACAACCAGTTAAAATAGATGATTATACTCCAAAAAAGAGGACGTATGGTCAGCTTAGATTAGTAGAAGAAAAGATTTAGAAATTGCGAAAGGCGAATATGGGTAGATTATAAGTTTTCTATTAGGCAACAATTATTTGAGATTATGTTATCTCAGTTGGTTATGTCTTCAGGATAGGACAAAATACAGCCTCTGCCTCAAGGAGAATGAAACCGTAAGAAACATTCTATAAAATTTCATTCACAAATTTCACATTCTCTAGCTCGGTACATTCTAAATGGTAATTGGCTCTCCACTGGTATATCAGCATGAAGTAATTACTTAACTTAACGCAATAAAAAGTAATCTAGATATTGTAGACGTTTAGAAGATACAAAAGTTTGCAAACAAAAATTTTATGATCTGATCGAAAGAAGAATGCTAAACGCATCACACACAATTGTTTGATAAAAATAAATAAAAATTATTGGCCTGTTTCAAATGAGCTAAATGCAACAAAGTTGGATTCAATCCTTGTACAACCTATATTTTATAGGCATGTATATCACGATACTAAAGTCACATTTTCCACAATAAATGGCTAAAATGTTATGGATGGCAACGAATTTCCATTTGGTGTATTCTTAAAGGTTTCACGCTATAATAGAAATATTCTCTCGTAAATCGATTACAGTAGAATTCGAATGAAAACTATCGATAACTTCATGAATTACTTGTCCACTATGCCGATTATGTTGAACGTAAAATGGACAAAAGGCTCTACGACTTCGCGAGTACACAAATTGGAGTTGTTATTTTGGCGTTAAATGATTCTAAGTATCTAGTCAAACATTACTGAACACTAACACAGTTGTCAGCTGCCAAATCATAGTTATCGATATTTCTCATACAGCTAATAAAGAATAGAATACACAAGCATGGTTGATACATTTTTATTATTATTAAAAAATTT
Source organism: Sarcophaga peregrina (assembly GCA_014635995.1). Lineage (NCBI taxonomy): Eukaryota > Metazoa > Arthropoda > Insecta > Diptera > Sarcophagidae > Sarcophaga > Sarcophaga peregrina. The sequence goes on along the minus strand of CM025792.1, from coordinate 37,864,031 downwards.
TGATTTGATTTCATTTAATTGGTAAAGATACAATGTTTTCTTAACATTTAACTCAACCTTTTTTTACGGCAAAAAAATTATTTCTTTCAACGGTATTTTATTAAATAAGAAACAAATACGTGTGACTTAAAAATTATTAAAAACTTCTCAGTGTGCTACATTACCTTTTAAGTAACCTGACCTTATACACACATACGTATGTATGTTAGCCTATAAATAAACGTGCATTTACGACTGTAGACTTGATAATTTAATATTACTTAGTAAATACAGTAGATCACAATGAAATTAGTCCACTTGTACGTAAGACTTTAATTAAGAAAAAAAAAACATCAGAAATCGATATTGAATTCTATGCTAATCGGTTAAATGTAAGGTGAGTTTAACACTAAAGTTGAAGTTTAATCAGTTATTTAGTTTAAAATTTCAATATTTGTCAAAACACTGCATTTTAAATTAGAAAATTAATCCTTTCACTCCATAAGAATAGAAAAAGTCAAAGGGTAATTAAAAATCTTTAGTAAACATATTCATAACAGTAGAAAATATCACCCAGAGTTTAAGAACTAAGAACACTAACTGAGAAATAAATGTAAAGAAAGAAGAACCGACAACCAAACCAATATCACTCCAAGAGCAGGTGTCCCGAAATAATGAGATATGGCTTTTTAACACATTGGCTGCCAAACCTAAATTATAAGAGGTCAGTCCCATTGTCTTATTGTTTACCAAAACCTTGTTATTTCTTGGTAAGAGCACGTATGTATATTATCATACATAATCATTTACAAGCAGAAAACCAAAGACGAGTATACTCGTCGAAGGCAATAGAAAGGCAGAAGAACTCGATATCATTTTCCGTATTTGCGTACGTTTTAGTAGAAAAATAAATAAATAATAAATCGCGCATATGGATAAAATAAAAAGAAAATGGAATAAAACGAGACACATTGCGAAAATTGGCAACACTTAGAAATTCGCTATTGCCGATTGGCAAAAAAATTGCTATTTCAAAAGCCTGCATGTTAGCAGGACGAGTATACTCGTCTTGGTAGTGCGGGATACCCTGTAAAAGACGAGTATACTCGTAATTGGCAGCGAATATATTAAAATGTGGTTTTGCCCACAGAAGAAATAAAATTCAACATTTCTGGTTGGGAACATTTGAAGAAAACACAAACCCTGGTTTGTTCAGTCGCTGATGAAATTGTATTTCGTTGTAGGAAATATGGACAAAATGTAGTGTTTAAGTTGAACGTAAATAGTTCGGATCGCTATATTTTACTTACTAGCCATGAAGTGACAAAAACCCATTCTCGACTGTTTGCATGTTTAATTATTTGGTAAGGAATGTTTAAGTCACCGTAATTTAATAGGTAGCCCACTGGATTATAAGGCGTATAGCCAATAAAATAAAACGAAATATGATTTCCCTTTAGCAGTTTTCTGGCAAAAATTCTGGGAGCAAATAACATTAAACTTTTAAACAGTTTCTTAAAAATCTATCGTTCAGAGTCGACTTTAAACTGTAGGTCCCACCACTCATGTACAAGAAGTTAGGTTGTATTCCTAACTAAAGTGTTGTAGTGAGTAATTATGTTGAAATAAAGTACTCATTTGATTTGTAAATGAACAAATATTCTAAGCACACAGTTGGAGTTGTCAATTATCAAAACTTAATACCAAACCATACCATTGATCATACCATCCAACATTTGTGGCAAGAAATTGGAAGTTTAAATACAGTCAAACTGGTTTATAACGAACTCAGTTATAATGAATTCTTTTGTAGTACGTACATATTTTCAAGTTCCAACGTTTTAATAACAATTTTCATACAGAAAAATTTGTTTATTATTATAACGAATTCTTGGTTAAAAGGAACTACTTTAAATGGTCCCCGTAATTAAATTTCATACATTTTACCTTTCTTATAACGAACCCTATAAATAACTTTAAAGTGTGGCAATAGCTTTTACTTTTACATAATATGGCAGCATTAAATTATAACTCAGCACCTTTAATCAGATGATAGAATTAATACATATTTTTGGTTTTTAATAAAAAAAAAATTCTTTTTGTTTTTAATAAATGAGAAAAATTCTTTGTATTTTATATTTTTTTCTATGACTTCACCCCGTTTATTACGAACTTTGCCTATAACGAACTATTTTTTCGGGTCCCACGGAGTTTGTTTTAACTGGGTTTGACTGTATGAAACCATTGTATTTTGAAACAAACATAACCGAAAAAAGGAAATATATTAAGCCCCCAATATGAAAGAAAGCTTGCTGAAACTGTACGAAAGCATCTTAAATATATTGTTAACCAAGAACAGTATACACCAAATTATTGGGAACATTCCCATTTTTCATGAGATTTATTTAATTTAAAAATTGCTCATTTTTATTGTTACCAAAATTTATTCTTTTTTTTTTTCTTTTTTTTTTTGTATGTCACCTAATCGTTTTATTTACAACTTTGTTTCTACTTACATTTGAATAAATTAAGTTAATTGACTTAAGATTCTAACTTAAAACTAAAACTAAATTAATACTGGTTCCTCTGTTTCCTTTTTTTTTTAAACCTGAGGTTTTTAATGATAAGTGGACCAGTTTATTTGTGATTCACTGAAGCATTATTTCTTAGACTTAAAGCGAGATTTCAATATTATTTGTACCGAAAAATCTTCTGTTGCAGCACGTGTATGAAATATTTCTAAAAGGATTAAATTTTACCTTTACTTTGTAAAGACTCCCATTTGGTATACGATTAATTCAAAGTCCTTATAATACTGTTATGGTAGTGCTATGGAAACCTTTCAGCATATCCTTAAATTGAATTTATTTTGCTATTGTTGACATTAAATTTAAAATATTTTGAATACACACAGGAATACAATGTGAACTTTAAAGAAGGATTATCTTGATTTGCATGAATTAGAATGGAAGCAATATAAAGAAGATTAAAAATCGTTATACATATGTCCCTTACCATTGTAAGGGATTGAGAATAATTTATGTATTTACAATTCGATTGAATAAAGTTCATTTTTTCATTTAAGATACACTTGCATTTATTTGCAGTAATGAAATACTAAATCAAAATTTAATTTACTTAATTTATAAATTTGACACGTGTATACACAAATATAAAAGAATCTTAATCAATTGGAAATAAAATACTTGGAAACAACTTTTCATTACTAAGTGGACATAATGGAAATAAATTCGAAAGGACAAGGAATTTTTAAACAAATTTTAATTAATATTTTCAAATTATTTCTAACAATATTTATAAATAAAGTGTTCACAACCAATAGCAACCAATAGCAACACAATAGCAATATGTCTAAAATACTTATTTGGGTTCATAATGGAAATAATTCTCGATAGCTTTTATTGTTCAGGACAGACAGTGTCTGTAGGATTCATCAATACTAATATAAATAATCTCACATTTGGTGCAGTACAAGTTTTATGCGCGCTGAGAGATAATACATACATAATTGGTCATTACAACCCTTCAGTCAGGATTATTGACCTAGATAGAGATTATAGTTGAGAGATAATAGTGTTAATAAATTTTTGATTCCAGTCATTAGCATTAAGACGTTAATTTAATCAATTTAATTTGTCTGTAAAGGAACCCTATTTTTAGTATTTGCTGATTTTTTTTCAGTCCCGAATCGGGAAAAGTTCTGGTGGAATTGGAAAATCTTTAAGTGGTATAAATAAATTTGAATTTTACTAAAAACTTTAAGCTGTTTAGAAAACGATGTGCATATCGGGTAGGCTACATCGTTGGCTTATATTTCTTTTAGAACGACTTTGAAGGGCAGTCATATTCAACGACGAGCACTGTAGATCGATGATTACCAACTTTCTTTGGCTAAATAGTCTAGATACAACGACGTGCGATTTAAGCCGAACTGCGCTAGGTGTCACACAACTGATTTGAGATTATATTCTACCCCAGCGATGTGTGGGCATGGTTATTTCACATGGGAGAAATGTGAAGTACCCACCAAGATCCTAAAATTTGATCTCATAGTCGCCGTGGTCTTGTTTGTAGTGTAGAGGCTTATCAGACGTGAGGTCGTGATTCAAACCCGAGGTGAGACATCTCCAACATAATAGAATATTTCTTCGGCAATTGTCTGTAAGCAAATTTCTGGGAAAAACTCTGAGAGTAAATAAAATTGCCAGGAAAAAGTTGTTCAAGAATCTGTCGTAATCTGTAATGTGAGAAACGAGGTCGTAATCCTGACTTAAGAGTTGCAATGACTAATTATGTATTTATGAATGCGAATAAGTCATAAACCGCAGAGGTCCTCAAAACTCAATGCTATTGGTCAAATTCAGCTTGAACTATACGCTAGAGAAGCTACGGCTTTCATTTGAAATTATGTTAAATTCTTTACATAATGACATTAATATGTCCTTCAAAAAATTACGATTATATATTTAAAAATAGGAAGACCAGATAGCTCTCTAGATTGTGTTAGCGAGATAGTTTTCTATCGTATGTCACTACTTTGTGAGTTAGAAATTGGCAAGCTAAGTTTATTTCCATTAATTGTTAGTATTAATAACAATAGATTTTTTTTTAAAGGTACGTTAACGTTAAGAAAATATTGCCTTAATCTTTATGGAAATATAATTTTCAGCAACATTTTTATTAATTTACACCAGTCTGGAAGAAACATATACTGTGAAAAATATAATTTTTTGTTTTACGGCTAGAAACGTACATACATTCTTTAATAGGCTCTTCATTTACTTAAATTTTAATAAAAATGGCATAGAAAAATCTGTTATTAAATTGCAGATACACAAAATTAAGTAAATTCTTAAACATTTATGCCATTATTTTTTACATTTACATGTAATTGAGGGAAACATTTTGTTCTAACAAATTTTGTATGAATAACTCGATGACCGCAAAAGTCATTTTAGTTAATCCCCTAGTAATCCAAATAAAATAATTTTTGTTGTATACCAACGACATGCTGTTACATCAAATATTTGCCTTCTTATCTTATGAAAATATTTAAATCTCCAATAGCAGCAGCTGGGAATAATAAATAAATGGTTGGAACAGCATATTAAATAGCATTACAGGAGTGAAATAACTTGTTGCACATCACAAAAATGTTTAAAAAGTCTTTAAATATGAAATAACAAAAAATGTGTGGTAATATAAAATGTTATCATAAAAACGTAAATGACGCATCTGATAATACGGTTGTGTACACATTGTAAGGCTTTAAGTTTAAACAATTTTAAATTTGTGGAGATGAAAAATACGTAGAAATATACTCAACTTAGTTAATACTTAAGTTTAAGTAAATCGAATTACAATTTCCAAGAATCACGCTTGCATGTCGGAAACCATCACTCTTAGGACAGCACTTTGGCTCGATAAGGACATATATAATTGGTCATTACATTACCTTTCAGTTAGAACTACAACCTATCTTCTCACACCATTTATGCTGTATGCGTTACTTTTATTCATGAGTGGCTGGACCAAAAAAGTTGACTCCAAACGATAAAATTTTCACACCAATTTTGTTTACTCCCAGAGGTTTAGTGACTTATTTCACTTGAACCTTCTCCTAACCAAGAGGGAAGTCATGTCCAAATACATGGCTTCGAATTGGCACTCAGTTGTCTGTTGCATTTGGGAGCGTTGGTAGACGCATTGTATTTCACCCTGTGCGAAGAGCACCGAGGGATTAGGTCCTCGCGGACAGCTACCCACATAAAACCCATCGTCGTTTTTCACTTGAACCTTTTACATTAGGCATTACTATTAAAATTTTTCTTGTAAAGTTATTGTAAAGTTATTTACTGCGAGTTTCACATCCATTTACAGGCAGTTTCGAATAATCATCGCCTTAAACTGTTGTATATATGGTTGATTACTTGTATTCAGCAAGATCGATCTTTTTGATTAAAATTTCTTATAGCTTAAAATTCTTTCCAATTTACTAGTGAAAGAGAGTTGCTTGACAATTTGTGTTAATCCTGCTGTGTATCCAGTAACTAATGTCCTGTATTAAGCTCGTATTCAGTAGAGGTTATAACCTAATATTGTTCATTACAAAATGATGTTACATAATATTGTGCGACTTTTCATGAGTATTTTCTAAATATGGGTGCCCTGCTAATCTAGGGTGCAGTGTACTAGAATATTAACGTGAAAGTGGTGAATAATTTTATAATTGGCCAACTCACATAACTGGGTATCGTGTATGTTGTATTGAGTAAACTTGGTTCTTTGTGATCGCGTGTTTTTCGTAAAATAAATTTATTTTTTTGGCTCTCAAATAATTTGATAGCACGAATACTTTTTATTAAGTTTTCTACATTTTCTGTTAACATTGATTTTCTTACATACGAGGAGATCAACAATATTCTTAGAGTTATGTACGTCTTGCTCTAACAACACATTAATTGAATAAAGCTACATTGCTAAAATAAAATTAAGTATGTATACAAAATGTAAACCTAATATCCTAATCCTAATATTTATTATAAATCTTTCTGTAAGTCTGTTTTTTTGTTTGTTTGTTAGGCAATCACGCCTGAGCGCCTGGACCGATTTTCTTGAAATTTGGGATATAGATCGAGATTTCGTCGGTGCAGGTTATAGGCTATAAATCTTTTAAAAATTTTGAACCAAAGGGACAAAAATGGGACAAAAGGAGAAAAAAGGGTAAAAATTAGTACTTTATGCATAAATGGTGTACTTTATTTGTTTTAAAGGTATTTTTTTACGATTTAGCTTGGTTATGTTTCCCAAATAGCTATTGGAGGTGTTTCGTTTATAAAGTTGGACCAAAAGTGGCCCAAAAATATGGAACGGGGAGGAAAACGGGCATATTTCATGCATTTATATTTAGGACTTAGAGTATTTAAAAATATCTGGGTTGTTTGATAAACCTGGTTTTCTAATAATTTGAAAATTGCATTTTGTAAGAAGCCGGTTTCGAAATCGGATTTTTATTTATTGTTATTTTTATAATCCCGTGAAACGCAGTGTACAATCTGCTAGTTGTACATAAATATCAAAAGTTTGACAAGGTTTGCTTTCGGCCTTTCAATATGGCAAACAGAGCAAATGTCTGTAAATAACATTCCTAAAACTAAATAATATCTAAATATAAAAATTTAAGCTTACTAACATATTATGCAGAATAATCCAAACCTAGTTTTATATACATATGTACTGTCGAATATAAAAGGTTCTCTTAAATGGAAGACATGCATAACAAGAAAATTCTATAAGATTTGAGCATTTAGTAAAATGTTCTGTTATAAAATGTAATGTACATACATACATAATTGGTCTTTACAACCTTTCAGTCAGGATTATTGACCTAGATTCTCACACTACTTATGTTGTGTGTATTAATTTTATACATGAGTGGCGGGACCTACAGTTTAAAATTGACAGACTTTTGAGAAACTTTTTCATATCAATTTTATTTACTCTCAGAGTTTTTGCCAGAAATCTGCTGAGAAGAAATCGCCGGAAAATACTTTTTGTATTTTATCTTGATGTCTGGCCTGGGACCTGTAATAAGCCAGCACACTATCTACAAGACCACGGCGACTTGTTTGAATGTTTTCACATATTCTTTCTATTTATGGTCTATATGTTCAGTGAAAATTGGCAGAAAACGTACACCTGTCTTATGTTTCTGGCACATATTGAGCTGTTGATCTTTGTCTACCATTATCAGGAATTTCTCGAAAATTTTTTTTCTGAATTTTTTGTTATTTGCTCTCACTTCGATGTTAATTTTTATGTACTATCGGACTACCGTTACGTTAGAATATTTTACATTTTTTTTCTATCTAAGTTGCACGTACAATTGTTTAATCTTGATTTCTTGATTTTTTGTAATCGTTTAAATTTTTATATTCGTTATACAGTCATTTTTACATTTATTAAAAACAAAACTTAATTTTTTTTATTTAAAACCAAAAATATGTGTTAATTATTTTTATCTAGCAGATGATTAAAGATGCGGAGTTATAATTTAATGCTGCCATATTAAATAAAAGTAAAGACTATTGTCCATACTTCAAAGTTTTTTCTGAGGGTTCGTAATAAAAAAGGTAAAATGCAAGAAAATTAATTACTGGGACCATTTAAAGAAGTTCCTTTTAATCGAGAATTCGTTACAAACGAGTTCGTAATAAATGAAATTTGTTGTATGAAAATTGATATTAAAACGTTGAGACTTGAAAATATGTACGTAATAACCAAGAATTCGTTTTAACCGAGTTCGTTATAAACGAGTTTGACTATACTTCTTAAAAACTTTGGTTGTCATAGTTCTTTATACAATTTTTCACTTCCCGTAAAACTATAGTAGACTTAAATGGTATTGAGTAAAATACAATTTTTAAGTACAATTGCTTATATCGTGTTTTAATCTCTTGTCGCCAATATTCAATTTTATAATCACTTTCCATATTAACATTCAAATCCCTTAAAAGCAATAAAAGTAGCAATTTATATTTCGAATAATTAAAAAGTTTCCATAATTATTGAACCTTCAACCGTCAGTAAATAAATGTCATGTAATAAATGTTTCTGCACATTTATTATTTATTTATTCAGCTCATAAAAACATAGCCAGATATGTATTTATTAAGGGGCGTCGAGACTATATATCACAATTTTCCTACCAGATAATTTTGATAATCTATTAAACAGTCGCCATAATCTAGTAGGTAGTACGTTGTCTTATAAGACGAAAAGCCCAGGTTCGTATTCAAAGTTAGACATCAAATCAAAATCTGGCAGATTTCTGCCAAAAACGCTGAGGGTAAATAAAATTGCCTTAAAGAGCTTCGCAAAAAATCTGTCTTTCGGGGTGGACTTTAAACCGTACATCTCGCTACTTAATGTGTATAAATTTAAAACACACAACATAAGTAGTGTGAGAAGCGCATCTTGCCTATTGTACGCAAGCTTTGGCAATCCCTAAAATCTGACAAAAATAAACATTTTAGAGGCAGTCCGCCCAAAAAAAAAGTTCAACATCGATTTTTTTAAACCACCCTAACAAACAATTATTGATAAAAATCATAACAGCTTTCATTGCATTTCAATACGTATGGAGTGCGTTAAAAATTTTTGAATTAATCTTTAAATAATTTGTTTTTGTAGTGATTAATCGCCTACTATATGCATATTTTAATGAATTTAAATTAAATAATTAATTTCAAAATTCAACAAATAAATTTAATTATATTTTACAAGTACATACTTGTATGAATTAAGTTTAATTGAATTCCGAACATGGGCTAAAATAATAATAATAAAAAAATTAATAAGTATTAAAAAAGTAATAATAAAAATATATGAATAATGAAAACTAACGAGCAGAAATAACATTTCAATTAAAAGGAAGTGTCTGTTCGAATATCTACTAAACTTTGTAAACTTTGTTTTACAATAACTTACCAATAAGTTTAACAAAAATAAATTTTATCAGACTTTTTAGTATAAAATGAATAAAAATTCACCGATTAATTAGTTTTTTAATTAAACGTATTAATATTTAATTATACATATGATTTGACATTTATTTATATACTAGCTAGTGCCCGGTATGCTTGGCTACTTCCCATCGAAATTAAAAACATAATACTTAGTATGCAATTATTCTCAAAGGTTTATTCTAATTTCATTTGATTACAATATATTTCATTTAAATTCTAAAATAATACCTACATTAATGGACTATTTTTTCTTACTTGCTAAAATTTTATAAAAACTTTTTTTCTTAAATAAACAATTCTTATTCTGATGCCTTGGAATACACAATATATTTTCCCTTTGGTGCGTATCCATATAAATCAGCGGGTTTTCCTACTCGCGAACATGCGACGTGAAGCTGTCCATGTGAGAAACATGGATTTTCTAGATTAAGTCCACAAACTTGCAAGGACTAACCTTGAGTTTTATTAATCGTCATTCCAAATGCCAGGCGAATATGAAATTGCAGGATAATTGACGACATCCTTAATATTTGCAAATGTGTCAATCGATTGACTTTTTATATTCTAACTTTTTAGATTCCCATCGATCTAATTGCAAATATTGCTGTTTATGGAATTAACGTCTTTTTGGATGCCAATAACGCACGTTCACATAATAATTGCATATTTTTAAAAATTTGCACGATATTGAGAACTATACAATTTATTAATTCTTCTTGTGATTGTGGTCATTCTGCAAAAGTCTGATGGAAATTTTGTATACTTTGTTTAGGATCCATTAGAATTATGCCATCACCTAAAGTTGGAAAAAATTAAATCTGAAACATCACAGTGCAATTGAAAACGCATATTAGGAGTTAATTTCAGATTGTGAACATGTCGCCAAAGGAACAAAGAACATGTCATCAGCTAGCTTTGATCCCAGCATAATTGAAGCTGCCGGATAATCGAATCGCAGATAATCAAGATCCTACTTTTTTTTTTTCGTTAAATTTTTATTTTTTTAACTCCAATATAAAATGTTTTTTTTTCTGTTGACTCAAGTATTATTTTCCTGCTGTTGACATAAAGGTTAAGCAGCTGTTTTATTATATTTTGCCTAATTGTCTCCCGTGATGTTCTATCTATGTTCAGATCGTAATTATTTTTTTTGTGTTTATTAGCACAATAAATCAAAATATATGAAGAGATATAAATAAAATAACGTTTATTATGATTACCATCACAAAAAATTTAATTTCCATGGAATAGAAATCATGCAGATCCTGTTACTAGGAAACGACGAATGAAAATGTAAAATTTATTGAGAAAATAACATAAAAAATGCCATAAAATTACTGTGCTTTTATGGCTTATTGCCTATATAATCTTGTTCAATTTCTTACAAAATAACCTCACAGAAAATAATCAGCCTGTATTATAAATTTAATAAAAAGCAAAAGGTATCAACCTCATCGACGCCTATGTCGAAAGTGCGTTTTGAGTTATAATCACTGTTTAAGTCCGGAGATCGAAAAGTCCCTTCCCTGGCGATCAACCGGAAGAAGCCTAAGTATAGAGGGCGCCACAATAATTTAAGCTTTTTTTGTAACTTTACTTTATAATGCTTTTAGGACTTTTTAACATTTCATGTAATTTCAATTAACTTAGGCCTTTGAGTTACGAAATCCTTGCTTATAGATTCATTCGATCTTAAACCAACATTGTAAACAATTGCTATTAGTCTATTATTTATATTTATAGAAATTATATTATTGGAAAAAGAAAATAACCATAATTGTGTCTTATTGAAACAAAAGGAATCTGTACAAGAAAGTGACATTTGTGGAAGTTTATCTAGTGCAAAGAAGTCCTACATTACACAAGGAAAGTGAAATGTTTTAAATTTTATTTGGTGTTTGCCAACTAATATGTGCTTTTTTTGTAGTGGCCTATAATCCCAATTGGAGATTTTCGTTCGTATTTTTTTTTTTTTTTTTAACCCCCATACAGTCCACAACGTAACAAAGTGTGCTCGCGATATTTCGTAATCTATATACAAGAGATACGCCATTGATTTTTTCACTACTTTTTGTAAAATTTGAGAAGACTTTTTGTAGTAGTTCCTGAATTAAAAAATTTTAATTGAATACTAGCTAAAAATGACTTATAATGTTTTAAAACCGAGAAAATATTTACAATTGATCGTCTAAATGTACTTAGCATGTTTTTGACAGGTCTATTTGTTTTTTTCTCCAAATTAAACCTTTTAACTGCACATACAGACACTGGAAAAAGCTGAACATACCAAGTACACATCAGAGATCAGTCATACTTATAAATCCTGATACATATGCTCATTCATACTTATTTTAATATGATACTCATACTACTTATACTCAAAGTTGGAAATACGTGTCGTATTCATAGTTAACAATACGCATGATGTTATTGACTTCGACTCGTCTCCACTTAACATTTACACAAAGCACAAAATAAGTACGATTCGCGTACGAACACTACTAAACTCACAAGAAGATTGCGTGTATGCTTTGCTTGTTGTCTTTGTCTTTCCTTCTTCTTTTTTTGTATATGCAAAGGAGTAGGCGTATGAATCAAATATATTTCGAATGTTGTGAGTTTGATGTCAACGTTGTACTCATACTCATTGCTACTTATACTTATAAATCAATTCTATAGCGAGTACGAATGAATCATAGTAGTTTAATTTCAATTCTGTTTATTCACTCTTACTCAAAATTGCATGAGTGCTTTTGAGTAACGGAAAAACAATTCATTGTTGATCTCTGGTTCACTTAGAAAACATAATGTTAAGAAATATCCCTTCCATAACATTCTAAGTCAACTTAGATTTCAAGAAAAATTTCCAAGCGAAAGTATTCTAAGTGTACTTACTACATTTTAGAAAGGAAAACTTTTATGACTATACGTGCATTCTAAGTTGATTTTTACATAAAACTTCAAATTTTAACAATATTTAGGCTAGAAAACGTAGAACTTCAAAATGGAAGAACATTAAAAACGTTGTAAGTACATTTAGGAATGGAGGCGTCGTTATGCTTTTTTGTTAAGATAGCTAAGATCCAGCAAATTTAAAATACAGGCTTTAGGTAAATCCACAGATAATTTTAATAATTTTGTTTTATAACTTATTTGGTTTAATTACGGGATTTGGAAACCTATGACCATTGCCCTTTAACGTTCCGTGTAAATTTCAGGGTTTTTAATATTAAAGCTTTGGCATTACGAGCTGCGTGAATGGAATAAACTCTGTTAGATGATTTCAAAAGTCACTTTTGTAATTATTTTATATAGCAGAAATTGTCATCAAAATATTTAATATTTTTCAATTCGCAAAAACATGTCAATAAATGTGAAATTTTTATTAAATGTGTTCCCTACGGGCAGATTTGTTATCAATGATACACATACATCACAGAGATCAATTTTCAAGGAAATATTTTAAAAATTCCAAAAAACATGGAAAAAACGAAATACAGTCAAACCCGGTCATAACGAACTCCGTGGGATAAGACAAAATAGTTCGTTATAGGCAAAGTTACAGTTAAGTTATAAAATACAAATAAATTTTTTCATTTATTAAAAACCAAAAATATTTTTTTATTCTATTTATCTATAAGTTGATGGAAAATGATGAGTCATAACTTAACGCTGCCATATTAAATAAAAGTAAAGACTATTGCCATACTTCAAAGTTTTTACTCAGAATTCGATGTAAAAAATGTAAAATGTATAAAATTTAATTACTTAATTACTGAGACCAAACGAGTTCGTAATAAACGAAGTTATTTGTACGAAAATTGTTATTAAAAGGTTGGAACTTGAAAATATGTACGTAATAACCAAGAATCCGTTCTAAACGATTTTGACTGTATTTTTATTGCATACTTAGTTTGCATTATGCTATAAATAACAACATTTGTTCGTTAGATCTGTATAGTGAAGATCTTCAAACCACGGCTGTTCTCATTACTAGCAACGGGTCTTTACAAAAGACTGACTGAATTCTTAATACTCGTTGCCTGCTTTGTCATATTCGTGGCTTTGCCTTCTTAAGAACTCTCGTGGTTTCATTGTTTATTATGTATTTTATTTACATTCTTTGTTGTTGGGTTCTCGCTCTCTAGTCCATCTCCTTTTCTTTCATACTCATGGTTTTTGTTTTTATAGCTTTCGTTTATCATTTTAATATTAAATGATGTTACACCCAATATCATCGTATATTATATTTACGTTATGTTCACATTTTTCTAACAATATTTTTTAACCATTTGATTGCTAAGCAATTCTGGTGAGAACATTCGAAAACTGCTCGAAGACTGCAATCAATTATTATAATAAAAAAATCTGCAAAATTCTAATAACCTATGTATAAAGATTTAGACGAAAAGGCCGTCTTTTGATTTTATTTTAGCTTTTTGACAAAATTTTTACACTGAATTTCGCAGCGCAAATGAGATTTTCGTAACAAATGAGGGCAGCGATTTTGCGTCGCGTAGCAGTCAAACGGTTAAGATAAAAAACATGTTGTGCAAGTCGTAATGAAGGTCCATTACATTTATAATAATTGCTTAAATATAACAAATGAGACTTTAAAATCCTTTTTGATCTTAGTCTTGCCAGTATCTTCAATTTTGAAATGAAACGTTTCGTGAACGATGAACTTACTAGGGTAATCAACACGATTTTAAAACCCGTGGAAAAACCGGTGAACTACAATTACAAATCTTTTATTTTTATTTCTAATTTTTGTTTTAATAATTGTTGACTTTGTTTTCTTAAATAAAAAGTAAATACAACTATAAATTAATGAAATGAAATTAAAAATGTAAATATTTTGTAGTATTAATTACACAATGCGACAAAATAAAATAATTTAATACAACCGGGTAATGACTTAGTGCAGGTTGTGAGTTTGATAACTACGGTAATTTCTGCCTGATTTGATCAAACAAAGTTTCAATCTCTTCACAAGATAATGCGCTTTTAGAATGTTACCACTTATTTCATATTTTTTAAGTAAAGTTTTCTTCTATGAATGGACAAACTTGAAAAAATATGAAAAAAAATTCGAATTTTCCAAGATTACCGTTTTTATCAAATAAGAGAATTTTGAAGTTTTAAAGATATAAAAAAAAGTATTTTTGTGTTCTACGCAACTAACTGAACAATGTGGACTATGTAGTTCCTTGAGTGTATTTTTACTGTCGCACCGTGTTATAATTATATATATATACATACATATATTTAATATTAATTCTATATTATTATATTAAAAACAAAAAAATTACATATATAAATTGTTTTTGTTTAAGTATCATTTCTGAATGAATTTAAAAAAAAAAGTATTTATTGTTATTGTTTTTAATAAAATAAACATTTTTTTTTTTGAAATTTCAAATTTTCAACCGGTTTTTTTCAAATTTCAACTATTCGAAAACCGGTTTTTAAAATATGTTGAATAATCGATCACCCTAGAACTTACTCAATTTTTTCAGAAACACTTCTGAATGAAAGAGTGAGTTTTTTAAAAGTATTATTTTCGACTTAGGCTATTACTGCTTTAGAATACAAGGTTAATTTTTTGCAAAAAAGAAATCATGGAGTCGAATTTATTGAATTGAAAATTATTGAATTTATTTAAATGCATTCTATTAATTTTCTAATAATTTGTGGACAATTTTTTTTAAGATTTTTCTCTATTTTTATAAAAAAGTTTTTAATTTAAAAAATAATTTATGTGCAATTGTTTCTTTGAGGTCCTAGAACCAAGTAGCAGGTTTTAAGAAAATCAAATTCCCTCGATTTTTTTTAGAATTATTTGTATAATAGAACCTTATGAACCCATCATATTGGGGTGGTAATCGATTTTAAATTGTTCTGATTTCATTAATGGTATTTCAATAAAAATTTTTTTTGTTCAGAAATTTATGTGGAATTAATTAAGTAAACAAATATCCTATAGGAAATTGGATAGTATTGACCCTATCAGATAAAAGTTTTTCTTGGAAGAGATTCAATTAATATTTCCTACTTTTTGGTATCCGTTAAGGGATGTACACTGTATTCCTACTCTCTTTATGTTTTAATTTATTTATCTTCGTATATTTAAGGGAATGGTGGACAGCTTGTATTGTCTTCACATGATTAGCCAACACGTGTGCACACACACAGAGTTCATTGCTTCTTATATCAATTGGTAGAGTATGCATTACACCTGTTACATTGAAATGAGAAATATCGATTACAATATTGTTAAGGTTAATCGTGGCATAAATTACTCTATTTACACGCCTTATAATGATGGTTACAACTACACAAACTTCACAGGTTAGTTATATGATGAAAAACAATAACCTTTCATAACGTTGGCATTATGTGTTAAAAAAATCTCATTAAATTAATTTTCTTTCACATCCTTAGACATCGTGCTACTAAATGAATGCTTACAAATGAAAGGACAAACATTAATAGAGCTACACAGGATTATAAGTGATATCAATTGCTCTGAAATTTAATCTTACAAATGGTCAGCAAATAATATTGGAAAATATTAATTTTCTTACAGTTTGCGTTTACTTTAGTTTTTTATTTTTGTTTTTAGAATATAAAAAAGTACCGAACTTAAAACTTATGTTCATTGATACTATCACTATGCCACCAGTATAGATTCAATAAATAGAGTTTAATTGACAGAATATACGGGTCGGCAGTGGTGAAATTGTTAAGTTAGAAAAATTCAATACAGTGATTTAAAAATTAGAGTTACTGTCGCGATGAAAAATATTTTTGTAATGATTGTAACGTTAAAAATTATTTTCGAAATACTTTTGTATTGAAGATATTATTAAGTTAAATTTGCATTAAGTTATAAAATAAAATTGTATGTATGAAATTAATAAAACTATGTAGAATACACTTATTTATTTATATCAGTGTATTTTGTTGTTGTCAACTATTACTAAAAATGATCAAAAGATTTTGTTTTTAACTGTTTGTATTTAAGTCAAATATAGTTTATAATCGATTCCTAAAAAATGAAAATTTTAAGTTGACCCACTTTTGTACTGGGTGTGCGATATGTGTATGGATAACATTTTTTACGAACAATATCTTTAAACTTTACGGAGTTAATATGTAAAGGAAACTCCTTATAGATGATTTATATATATTCAAACTCTATAACATACCAAGTGTACCGGTATGGAGTGAACGTCAGGAAAAAATGTCCCATTCATTGTAAACGAACCCTAATTTGCTTTTTTTTAAGTTGGCGATGATATCTGTCGAACAAACTTAGTGCGCATAAAGTCAGTGGACAAACAATATTTTCTTTTCTATCACGTCAAAGTTTCTGAATTTTCTACCAAAAAATTATAATTTTGAGGAAAATAAGTACAGTAGAGTCGCCTAGAATGTTTGTCCAGACATGCGGTGATCATACTCAATCAGCAACAACATACAGTAGAGAGTTTCGACAGTTTGCAGATAACTATATAATACTAAACCCTACCGATACTTCATGTATTCCTATTCCTATCAAATGGTGTCAAATGACACCTTGCGGTATTTTATGTAGATTACATATATTTCTCGGTAAAAAAATTAACAAAAGAGGAGTAATCTTGGAAAACACATTCGATGTATTTTGTAACAAAATTCAAGAAATTCTGACAAGAAGTTCAAAATGGGT
Source organism: Sarcophaga peregrina (assembly GCA_014635995.1). NCBI lineage: Eukaryota > Metazoa > Arthropoda > Insecta > Diptera > Sarcophagidae > Sarcophaga > Sarcophaga peregrina. Next base: position 37,846,790 of record CM025792.1, on the reverse strand, counting down.
CATTTGACCTGTCCATGATAGGTTAAGTGTTAAACTGAGAAAAAACAACGTTTCAAAGCTATGGATACCGTCAAGAACCCGAACACATGAGACTCACATGAACTAAATAACAGAGTAATTGAAAGCCGAAAAACCACTTGCTACATTTTCCATCCAATGCTTATTGGCGATAAGATATGGATTTATTTTCAGAATCCTAAACGGAAATAAATCAGTGATCTACCACGAGTGCCTGAAATTTGTGAAATGGTTAATACAGATCACTACCGATAACAAATTATTAATTTCAACAATGCATTGATCGAAAAATGACTAAGATCAACTATAAGACACACGAAGGTAGTTTTCCAACATGACGATGCACCTATACAAAAAGCAAAACCGATTCGGGACATAACCAAAGCCTTATACTGTTAGCTGCTAGCCCTTCCTCCATATTCATCGGTCTTGGCTCCTTCCGACTACAATTCGCTTCCATCGATTGGACACGTATTGGCTGCACAGTAATTTGATTCCTGTGAAGTAATAAGAATTGGATAACTACAGGGTGACTGATATGTATTGCAACCAACTTCAGGTTGTTATCATTTGTAAACCGCTCGTCTGACAGCTGACAGATTTATTTCCGTAACAGTTCATTTTATTATTTACATGTTTACAAAAGCTTTTTTATCTATTGCATTCAGATGTGATGGATTTCAAGCCTCAGTGATGGATTTCAAGCCTGATAGTGTGCTTGCTTTATATTTGGCTGGAAAACCACAGGTGGCTATCGTTAGAGCCTTCTAGCATTTATATGTGAATATATCTTTTGTTTCTCGTACCATTGCTCGTTACCGTGATACTGGCAGTGTTGCATCGCGTCCAAAAAGAGGATAAACAACACGGTAACAACATCAGAAACGATCAGGGAAGTAAAGGTCAGAATTGATCGAAATCCACGCCGCAGTAGTAGAAAAACTGCTCGTGAGCTGACCATATCGTGAGAACGGATACAACACATATTGAAAAATGAGCTTGGACTAAAGCCATTGAAGTTTCCAAAAAGTGCAAGAGCTCACCGATGGACAAAAAAAGTTAGACTTAAAAGAGTCAAGAAGTTACTTCGCTTGCACGAAAGCGGCCAGTTACCGAATTTAGTTTTCTACGATGAGAAGTCATTCCAAATTGAGCAGTTTGTGAACAAACAAAATGATCGGGTTTACTTGTCGAATAGATCAGCTGAAAACTTACACCTGCGATTGGCCACCAGAGCTCTCGCTCCCCGCTAGTATTCATCGACCGTGGGGTTAAAATAAATACCGAGTATTATCGCGAAAATGTTTTAAATACAGTACTGAAACCCTGGGCAGACTAAAAATTTCGGTCGCAGACCATGTACATTTCAAGAGAACTCAGAAACATCGCACTCAGCACGCGTCAACCAAGAATGACTTAAATAGGAGGTTCCTCGCTTCATTTCTACCACCAAAATCTCCGGCCACCTCAATCCGTTAGACTTTTGTGCCTGGGGCATTTTGGAGAGTGAGGTTCTCACTAAAAAATACCAAAGTGTCAATCATCTCAAGACGGCGCTTCGCCGGGAATGGGCCAAAATACCGCAGAGCCACTTTCGTGCAGCCTGTGATGGCTTTTTCGGCCGTTGGAAGGCCATAATTCGTATCAAAGGTGGCCAATTCGAACAAATCTAAACTGATTCTAAAATTTGCTGTTATTTCCAATATTTTTTTGCTTTTGAACAATAAAACTAAAAAAATATAACGCTTCTACTTTGATTGCATTATATATCAGTCTCCCTGTGATTAGCTGCGAACGTCAATCAGTTTTGTTGGCGTGGAATCCACAATTTGTTTGAAAGATGAAAAGAATTGGTAGCCAGCAATGGTCAAAGCTTGAATAATAAGACAAATACTTATATGTATAACATAGAGGTGTGCACAAGACATTCTGTTAGTTTACCCCTTCACCGAATGCAATACTGTAGTGCATTCTTTTCTGTTAATCTTGATTTTACGAGTGCACTGAAATGTGTATTTCTCATTTATTCAATGTCTACAACAGCACTCGTTTGTCTGGGAAGTAACGGAACTATGCTTTGGGTTGTAAGAGCATATTTTACTACTGAAGCTACATTTTCAGTATTGCCATACGAATATCAGCAGTGTAAAAAAAGTAGTAGTTTAGTTTAGTTTAGGTTTTTCCCCAGAAATAAAAAGTTTAAAAAAGTTATTGGCAATGCTGGCGTCGACAAATATGTTCGGTTGCCGAGAGCAAGAAAAGAAATGCACATTGTGACTCTATGAAGAGTACAATATTTTTTTTTTGCTCTCTCCACCCAACTCTCTTTTATACTGACTATAGGGTTGTAATGACCAATTATGTATGTACGTAAAAACGTATCTGTATATGATGCTGGTGGACTGTAAATTCTCACTGTAGAATTCACTTCTGAAAAGAGTGTTGTGCAATAATGGACAGAAAAAAAATTCAGAAATAAAATAAAATCTTAAAACAAGACGTAGCCACATCATAAACTCACAAATTCATGTGAATCATAATACGGACACATTACGAAACCAGTAATTGATATTATTCAGAAGGATACTGGAATTCAAGGAATGTACACTGTTTTTGTTGTTAGAGTGCCACGTGATATGTGATTCAAGATGGTACCACCAATCCTTTAAAAGGAGAGTTTTGTGAGCAATTAATTTCATCTTTGGTCTTTAGAATCATACTCCCTCGTATAAAAGGACATTCTAGTCTGAGTTTTACCGGAAGAAAATATTGCAGTTGCCATTTGGTGATATAAAGGGCGATATATTTACCGAGAATATATACATACATAATTGGCCATTACAACCCTTCAGTCAGGATTACGGCTTAGCTTCTCACACCACTTATGTTGTGTGCGTTAATTTTAGACATGAGTGGCGGGACCTACAGTTTAAAGTCGACTCCGAACGATAGATTTTTGATAAGCTTATCATGGCTATTTTTACTCTCAGAGTCTTTGCCAGAAATCTGCTGAGAGGAAGTCGCCGAAGAAATATTTTTCGTTTTGATGTCTGACCTGGGATTCGAACCCTGACCTTTCGTCTAATAAGCCAACACACTACCCACTAGACCACGGCGACTTGTGAAACCGAGAATAGTGTTACAAAATTGGACTAACTATTCAACATTTTCAGAAAATAACAATATATTCATACTAAATAATATCTAAAAACCTAAACGAAAAAAAAAATCACCCGTTACATGAAAAATAAGTTCTTATCATATTCTTAATTCCTCTGAAAAAGAAGGATTGAAATTAAACCAAATACAGCCTCGTATTTACACGCTTTGTTCTTTGTTACAATCATGCCACACAATTACAATCTTAAGTCCTTCTATGTTGTCCTCATTTTGATAGCATCTTTTGCGGCAGCAAATAATTGGAAGGGTGTCACATGAACATGAACAATTTATTTCTGTCCTGTACGCCATGAAGCTGATATTGGCATAAATTCTTAGCTTTATTGTAACAAGCATGTGTGAGTGTAACACAAATCACATAAAATATTCTACTGGTGTTAGGTACCAAGACATTACGGACATTATTACGTACAGAAATTTCATTGATTTTTTTTCTAATTACGTAAATGGCCATAAGTTTTACCATGGTGTGGCACGTCGTATAGGTTAAAGCCTAACCACTAATAATGTGAAAATATTACCTACAAACAGAACTCCTATACATATAAATTTATAATTTAATCTTTGAGCTAATTTAGTTGCTTTTGGTACCATAATAATCTACTCAAATTGGTAAAAAGGCCAGGTCCTGAATTTTCTCTGTAAAATTTTTTCTTTGATCAAATTCGAAACATAATGAATTACAGGAAATGGTTTTTGTTTTAATATTTTGCATACTTTCTATAAAACGGTTACAGTTAAGCTATAAAGAATGTTCCTCAGGACTCTGCAACTCTTTTAATATTTACTGTCACTGCTTAATTAAATCTGTACCTGAGACGTTAGGTACTAGAGTGGTAAATATACCAATGGTTTACTTCATTCGCACTTCCGGACAATTCTTAGGAAGATAATAAAAAAAAAAAACGCAAGTGTAACAGTGAGATATTACAAGTATCCTTAATCTAATAGGTAGAGTGTTAACTTATTAGACGTGAGGCCTACGGTTCAAACCTATGGTCAGAAAACTCCATTGAAATGAATCATGAAAAAAGTATATCTGTGACGTCAGCATCTCAGCAGATTTCTGGTACGCAACAGTTTCCATTAAAAGCTTTTGAAAATAAATCCTTCAGATTCGACTTTAAGCTATAGGTTCCGCTACTTATCATAAGTGGTATGGAAAGACATGTCGTAATCCTGACTGAAGAGGTGTAATGACCAATTATGCATGTACAGTGGACATCAAAAATCTTAGTACACCAATATATTTTCACAAAAAAGTCCCCACAGACTACTCTAGCATAAAGTTGCGATACGACTTCAAGAGAGTATTTAGGACGTCATTTGAAAGAACGGTTACGTAAGCGCTAAACCTCAAACAAAAACCACCAGAAAACTCTAAATAAAACTGGTGAATTCAATTCCAAATGAGTTAAATGGAGGGATTTTCCTTTAAGAATAGTCTACTAAATACAAGGGATAACAATTTCAAAAATTTTGATCATTTGAATTTTCAATTTTCTCAGAGTTTTTCTTGGGGGTACCTATGGAGTCATCTGAAACTAGTTTTATGAAAAATATTAAAAAATTTTGTGTATTTTATAATAAAACAGAAATAAATTAATAAAAGGAAATGTAAACTATAAATTTTTATGCAAACTTTTGGCTAAAATTCATGAAATAGTAAAATATATTGCTGTATTAAGACTTGTAAAATATTACCTTCCCGAACAAAGAAATAAAGTGCTAAGCAATGGCATAAGGGGGAGTTTCAAAATATATATTTCCTCAAAACCATTCGTTTTGAAAATAGTTTTACATTTCTGTATCTTCCAAATATATTTTCCCACCCCACAGAGCTTTCTTCCTTTTTATAAAAAAAACAACACATATAAGTTATTATTTCGGAGAATAATAGCATTTATCAAAAAGATCTTTGACATATATGTTTTGATATTGGGAAGAAAAAGATATTTAGGGCCATGGAGATTTTAAGATGGGTAAAAAAAAATTTTCGGGAATAATAAAAGAATTTTTGGTGATATTTCTATATTTCTCTGTGATTTCTTTTGTAAAGTCTAGGTAATTAAAATCAATAGTTTCTCGCCGGAATTTTAGAGAGATATCCAAAATATTTTTTTAAAATGGTGTTCTTGATAATAGAAACCTATAAGAACAATAAACCTACTTTTGATATGAAAAATACATGATACTTATGTTACCAATTTTAAAAATTTTCTAAGTTACTATAAAATCCTAACAAACTATCCAGCAATGAAAAAACTTTTATGGTCCATAATTTAGTTGAAATGGATCGACTTAACGTAGGTTTTCAAAAAGTTGATGTTGATAGTGTTTATTAAGTTATTTTATTCTTTATTGTCCGCATTACTTTTGTGCCACTGTTCGAACTTATTCCATGTATACAACGATAAATTTCACGAAATGTGCTTGTACGTTATATTTCTCTGCTTACAATCTTTCCGTAAGCAACAACACTTGTTGGTTATTCTTCTTTGCTCACAACCTTTTTGTAAGTACAACCCTAACAACTGTCTTCTTCATACGCTTTATACTTGTCTGCACGCAAGTCCGACTGAATTATAGCTCGATCTCGTGTCTAGACTAAAAATTAGTCTGGTCTATAGACAAAATCTAGTCAAATTTTTTTTTTTTTTTTTAATTTTTGATTTGGTGTTACTGACATGAAGAGAAAAGCACTAAAAACGCACTAGGCACTAACTCGAAAATTTTCCGCGTCGAAAGTTTTAAAAAAGCACTAAAAACAGTGCTAAAAGCACTGAGTTGACAACACTGGTGATGAATGCTCTCGAGGAGGATGACGGCCTTCGGGAAAAATCCAAAAATGTAAACAACTTATTTCCATTTCTGTTTTTGTATCTTGTTTACATTCATCTAGGCAGAGCAGTTGTTACTTGTGTATTTGTCTATTCGCTATTTAATTTTTTCACGGTGCACTTTGTTCTTAGTTGTTTACATTTTTTATCTCTTATATTTTTTTATGTCGATCATGTAAAGAAGTCCATTGTTTTTGTTGTTATATTTTTTGCTTATTTGTTGATCACGTATACCAGGGCGCTCAATGCAATCATTATTTTCAACTGTTATTTCACCATCACCAATTAAAAGCAATTACTGTCAAAATACTGTCAAATGCACGCGTTCTTTAATAGTGAAGCTTAATGCCGCAACATATGTATCTTCCGTTTTGGATCTGAAGCTTCAAACTGTTTTCTTTTGTGTCAATCAAAGTTTTCTTTATCACTGAGTACGCTATCCTTCCATTATTCATTGAAATGGCTTCCATATTAGAAGCATTAGAAGAAATATCGTTTCTGAAAGGATTTGGTTATAAAATAATTAAATAAACCAAATTTCTGCGAATAATTCAATAAAAACTATAAATAATCACAACACCTTTGGCAACCAATTAACACATAAAAATTAAATAATTTATATGGCGCATTAAGTTGTCGCAGTCTAGTAATTAGTGTATTGGATTATTAGACGTGAGGCTGTAAATGAAACCCCAGCCCGGTCTTTTCGAACAAAACGAAATGTTAGAAAATATTTCATCGATGACTTCTTCTCAGCGGGATAAATTAACAGAAATTCTGACAGTTTACAAAAGTGCCATGAGATGTTTCTAAAAAAATTCTTGCGGTTGGAGTCGCCTTTAAACTGTAGGTCCCGCCACTCATAGATAATATTAAACAAAGTCTTAATCCTGACTGAAGAGTAACAATGACCAATTATATAGATATGTATGTATGTATATTACGTAAAATGGCAAAGAAAAACACACTACACTATTCCCTCGATTTACGTCGTAGAATGTTCCGGAAAAATGCGACGTAAATCGAATTTCAAATGACTCATACTATCAAATACATACATACATAACTGGTTATTACAGCCCTTCAGACAGGATTATTGTCCTAGTTTCTCACATCACTTATGTTGTGTGTATTAATTTTATACGTAAGTGGCGGGACCCACAGTTAGAAGTTGCCTCCGAACGATAAATCTTTTTTTAAGAAGCCTTTCATGGCAATTTTATTTACTCTCAGAGTTTTTGCCAGAAATCTGCTGAGAGGAAATCGCCAAAAAAATACTTGTATTTTGTTTTGATGTTTGGCTTGGGGCTCGAACTCTGGCTTTATGTCTAATAAGCCAACACACTACCTACTTGACTACGGTGACTTCCAGATGAATTTTATTATGTACATTTTACAATAAAAATAAGATAATTAAATTTTTATTCTATGTATTGAATTTTTAAAGAGAGAATTCCCCTGATTTTGTTTATAAATAAGACGATGTAAATAGTAATTACGATGCAAATCGACGGAATACTGTATTTAAAATATTGGCTATTGCTGGCTAAAAATTCTTTCTTCTTTCAGACAATTTGTTGATTCCAAACCAATAAAACTGTTCGTTTTGCTCAATTCAATTAATATATAATTTTCTTTGTAGAAGTCTAAGTCCTGCCAAGATTTATTTTTAGGATTCGGACAAAAAAATCTATTTTTCATCGCCAGTAACTATTCGATGCAACATCGATTTTCTGTTGTGCTTGTGTAGCAAATTTTCACAAGTGATTTTTCGTTGTTTCATCTGTCTGTAATTCAATTCATGTGGCACCAATTTTTCAGACTTTTGGATCTTTCACGTACGTTATAAACGGCCAGAGGATTATTTGTTGTAGAATATTTAATATATCTGCCACTTTCTTCTGACTCAAAGTGTCATTTTCGATCCGATATTGTTTGCAATTTGGCGTCTTCAAACTCTCATATCACAAACTTCGCCCTCTTTAACACAATGAAAAAAAAAAATTCTTTTTTGTCCACCAATTTAATTTGTACGAAATATTTATGTTTGATAGATGTCTTCGACAATAACTTAAGGATCGTTCGCAATTGTTATGTATATAATCTGGATTCTCATAATCTGAAGTAAACATATTCTTGTAAATTAAAAATTAGTCTATCATCAACCCTCAAAGTGTACACTAATTCTCTTGCGTGTTTGAAACATTAAAGTGCGGTCAGATATGGCAAATTATTTCTTCAAATATCGGCAAACAAAACTTTGGCAAACATGTTTGCCATATGGTTACACTTAAAAAATATTTGCCACAAAACACATGTTTGAGCCGAATGTTGGAAAACAAATATACGTAGTATATGTGAATATTTTCACACGTAATAGAAGGTGAATATTTTTTCGTTTTGTGTTGCGGAGCTTCTGTAATATTTTGCGAAGGGAAAGAAAAAAGAAAGACGACTATGGCTTTGAAAATGAGTTTCGCGCATAAAATAAGAAACAAACGGAAAAATTATGTTTTTAATCGCAATAAATTTAACATAAACAAATGCTTACATTTTCCCAGTGCAGCCAATGATGTACATAACTGAAAATAGATTTTAAATCTAAAAACTGGTAATCGAATATTCAGTCAAACCCCTTTATAACGAACTCGGTTATAACGAATTCTTGGTTATTACGTACATATTTTCAAGTCCCAACGTTTTAATGACAATTTTCATACAAAAACTTCGTTTATTACGAATTCGTTTATAACAATTAATTGTAATTGAATTTTGTAATTGTAATTGTAATTGTAATTGAATTTCATACATTTTACCTGTTTTATAACGAACCCTCAGGAATAACTTTGAAGTGTAGCAATAGTCTTTACTTTTATTTAATATGGCAGCACTAAATTATAACTCAGGATCTTTAATCAGCTGATAGATAAAAAGAATTAACACATATTTTTGGTTTTTAATAAAAAAAATACGTTTTGTTTTTGATAAATGAAAAAAATTAGTTATATTTTCTATTTTCTTCTATGACTTCACGTCGTTTATTACTAACTTGGCCTATGACGAACTATTTTTTCTGGCCCCATGGAGTTCGTTATAACCGGGTTTGACTGTATATATATTGAAGAATTTCTTTTAGCTCTAATTTAAAAATTATTTATAGATACTTTTGAGAAAGGTTTTCATGTCACTTCGTTTGAAAATTTATGCTCCAAAATGATTGAATTCTAAAATGTGCTATACTTGTGTAAAAGGAAAATTAGAATTATGGCAATTGTATTTACTCTCAGAGTTTTTGCCAGAAATCTGGATGAGAGGAAGTCGCCGAAGAAAAATTTTCATATTTTTCGTTTTCTTGAATTTGAACTCGGGTCTTCCGTACACCACCTACTGGACTAGACGCTTCCTACTTCACTTCTGTTAATTGTCTACATAAGTAGCGAGACCTATAGTTTAAAATCTGCAACGAATAACTGATTATTTTCGAGAAATTTTTCATTGAATTTTTTAATAATTCTTAGAGGTTTTGTCGAAAATCTGTCTTGTTATAGAATTAATTTGAATTTTTAATTAAGTTGCGAATTTTAAAATTTTTTTCTATACCTTATTGCATGCATACAATAATTTCTATACTTAAAACAGCATGAAATTAAAAATTCTAAGCCAACATTATTTCACAAGCTCCTCTTCCAGAGAACTCTTATACCTGTACTGACAGAAAAAAAAAATAATGCAGGACACAAAACTAAAAACATAAGATTTTCTGATTTGATAGTGGTCAGAGAACGTGACTTTATTAAAATGTTAATAAGGAAGAGTTTCAGATTATTTTAAAATAAAAAAAATATTAACAAACATAACATTTGTGTTTTGATACCAAATAATGGCACAATAATCTTAAATATTTACCTGTGTAGTATATTTCAGTACAATAGAAAATATTGGGGAAAATTGTATTAAATTTATTTTAAATTTTTTATTAAATTAAATAAAATTATTTGGGATTAAAATTGATTTAATAATAAGGATATAAAAAATGTTTTAAATTTAAAATAATATTACAATAATAAAAACTACTTAAAATCATTTTTATTTACAGAACAAAATACTTTAAATAATATTCTCAATTAGAAATATTACTAATGAAGTTGGTTCAGAGTTAAATATCGGATTTTGATCAAACGGATCGCTAAAAACGTGATAAATGGCAGCCTCATCTTCTATCTACAAAAGCCTATTTCATAGAAACAGATTATAAAAAGAAAAAGCTGCCATGATTTAAAGTTAACAATCTTTGATATGCTTAAAAAGGGTACACGTATCCATGGAAACAATTTCAACATTAGCTAAAGTTGTTTAAGATGTAAGTCTTAGCAAAACAAACCCTTTGTTAGATCATCTAATAGCGCACCGATTTATGGCTCGCAGTAAGAGTAATAAAGTGGACAACAGATACTGCAGAAACACAAATAAGAAATGCCATAAAGTTAAGAAAATCGCGCAGCGCATTAATCATGATAAAATCTTAAGGGTTGAAGAGGAGTTTCCCAATTCCCACATGGGATCAAAGCCAATGATTTCCTTGTGTTAACTATTTGTAACGTTTAAAAAATAATAGCCATTAGAAAAGTAGTATTGGACATCATTACTGTTCTATACTATGCAAAACTTTAAAATATGGACAATTACATTTGAACCCTTAACAACGTGAGTCTAATTTCCCAGATTTTATTGGCAGGAATAAACTAATCAACATCGTCATTAGAATCGAACAATAGTATGAAAATGAGTCGACCGAGCAATAATTGGTCAACCATGTTCAGGGTTATTTGAATTACAATGACAACGTGACTGACTTCTTTGACAACGTAACGTGCTATATAATAACAGAAATGCACTGACTGTAGACTTATTCCTTATATCGTTACAACAATTTTAAGGTTATTATAAACTAATAAAGGCCCCAGTCGCCATGATCAATCAAACCTTTGTACAACAAGTAATGAACAGGGAGAAGAATTCCATCAAACAATCGCTTCAATTGAAAAACGCAAATATTATCAAACGGTGTGTCAATCTCTTCACAAGAAAGTACGCTTCTGCTTCTATTGTATACTTTTACATTAAATTTTTCAATTAATTCAAATTCAAATAATTCAAATTAATGTTGATCAAACTTAAAAAATGGGGAAAAACAAAGCACAATTTCCAGAACCCGATCAAAAAGAACTTGAATTTCGGAAATGGCTTCAAAATTATTCGGGTAGTCTAATAATTTTTGCGAAAAGTTCAAATAAGGAGTTTTTGTCAAATAAATAAAGTCTGAAGTGATAGATGAATATAAAAAAAGTATTTTTGAGTTCTACTCTAGTGTTAGTTCCTCTCTTGAGCCATTTAATCGCTTTCCTAAAGCATTTCCAATATTTGGAGGTGCACCTGACCATTTATTGCACTGCTCCCTTCAATCAATATTAGGCGCCTCTTTAACGTCTCCCTCAATCCTTTTGTCTAATAAACTTCAGAATGCCATTAAGTGCCGTTAAGAAAACTGTTGGTATAGTACTGAAATGCAGGTGTTTCCTTTTGAAATCCACTATCACCGCATATTTTTTGGGTATATGTGCTGTTGATTGACTGTCCTTATTACATCATTTGCGATGTCATTTAAGTCTCTAAATATAATAGTCTTAGTTCTGGAGTGGGTTTAGGGGTATTGGGGTTTAATTGTAACTGTTTTCAATAATCGGCCCATTATCTGTAGCAGCCAGAAATCGCTGTAGTCTAGTAAAATATCAGAACCTTACCATGTTGTATATTTATCATAGATCGGCTTTTCGCAGCCAAATCAGTATATTCGATGCCAGTGAAGTCAAAGTGCGATAGTACCAAATAATTTTAATTTATTTTTTTGCGTATTGTACCGCAATGAGGTTGGCAAATGTATTTACATCTGCCATATGTTTTTTTCTTGCAACGACAAACCGGCAGGTCCTGATGGCCTCCCCGCTGAATTAGTTTAAGACCGGATGTTATGAGTTGGTAGGGGACATGCACCCGCTCATCTAAAAAATATGGCCAGAGGAAAGTATGCCCAACGATTGGAACCTCAGTCTCCTCGTCCAGTCCTGAAAAAGGAAGATCCTACAATATGTGCCTATCGCATATAAAGTTCTTATAGGCGTATTGTGTGAACGATTGAAGCCACTCGTCAAAACACTGATAGGACATTAGCACTGCCGTTTCAGACCTGGCAAAACCACCATCGACCAAATCTTCACACTATGCCAAATCCTGGAAAAGACCCACGAAAATCAAGCCGACAAACACCATCTTTTTGTCGACTATAAGGTTGCTTTCGATAGCCCCAATGTTTTTGCCGCAATGTTTGAGCTCGGTATACCTGCGAAGCTGATAAGGCTATGCAGAATGACGTTGAGCAATTCCTGCAGCTCCATCAAAGTAGGAATCGACCTCTCCGAAGCTTTTGATAACGTGAGAGGTTTCAGGCAAGGCTGATCCCTTATCATGTGACCTCTTCAACTTCGTTATGGAGAGTGTTGTGCGAAAGGAGGGAGTGCATCACAATGGCACTAGTTTTTACAAAAGTGTCCAGTTGCTTACGTTCGCTGATGACATCGACATCATAGGGCGTACCAAACGAGATGTCACTGCTGTTTTTAATGCTATTGAACGGGAGTCTAAGAAGATGGGTCTGGCAGTAAATGAGTGCAAAACGAAGTATATGTTATCGACAAGTAGAGATCTTTGGTCCAGTGCGAGTAGGCGATGATTTTCGCATCCGATTCAACAGTGAGCTGTATATACTCCTCAACGACATGGACGTTGTACAGCGTATTAATATCCAGCGGCTGCGCTGGCTTGGATATGTCGTTCGAATGGAGGAGGATGCTCCGGCGAGACGAGTATTTGATACGGGGATCTGCGGAAATCGGCTGGTATGATCAACTGGCGTAGGCGCGTAAGAAGTAGAGGCGCCTGGAAAGATGTGTTGCGGCAGAACGAAATCTGTTATTCGGGTTGTCATGGCCAATTAAGTAAGTACGCAATATGTTTTTTTCGGTTTAAGTAGATAGGAAACTTTCGGTGTCAACATTAAAGAACAAGTACTAGCCCCAGGCAGGGCTGTCAGCGTTTTTGGTTCTGCATGTTGAGTCATATAGCCGGGAATAATTTGTAGGCACAATTGAGTCTTGTTATTGTAGTTTTTAGTCTTTTATAGTTTTTTATGCCATGAAATAAAAAGAGTTTTCGTGTAATATATATAAACCGATCTATTGTTATACGAGACATTTCGACTTCCGTCGGTTATAAAACTCTCAATGCATCTTCGCACTGAGGTATGATTAAAATATTCGATTCTGTCGTGTCAGATCAAAGTAAACACTTGAAACGCTTTTAAGGCAAGTATGTTAAAATTGTTAAGAAGATGATATCTCTAATAAAATTTGTTTTTTCAGGTATTCCCCAACTTACGACCTAGATAGGTTCCTGGTTATCGGTCGTAAGTCGAATTTCATATAAAAAAAGAATTTAAGAAAAATTTTAAATACTGTACTATGTAGGAGAAATGAAAGTATTCAAAATTTATACTTATTTATATATGTAAAATAAAATTTCTATTTTAGGGATTCCCCGCAACTACATATTCGTCTTCTTTTAGTATTTTCTAAGAAAAACAATTGGGAAAAATAAGAGTAGTTGTAATTCGAGAGATCGTAAGTCGGGGACTACCTGTAATTAAGTAAAGTCCCTACGCTTACCAACTTCTTTGATTTGTTTGAGGGGATTCAGTTAGTACAGGGCTGCGATTATTTGTATCATCACAACGGGTAAAAACGACTGAATTGTTACACGGAATAGTTAAGAAGAAGAAAGGAAAAGCAAGCTTTAATTAAGTCTCGCAAAATAATCAAAGGTATGCATAAGAAAATTATAAACTGGAATCATCCCATTATAAACAAATATTAGAAAAGGAAGCGAAATGTTGAACTTTGTAGAACTTGCTGCATGAAAGGCATATAAAGCGTCTAACAAAATTGGAATTATCATGAGGGCAGTAAAGGTCATACATTACCTAGATCTGTTAAATTAGCTGAGCATAACTTACAAGTCAAGAAGTGTGAGCATCGAGATGTGATCCCTGTATGGCAAAACTGATTCCTAGACAGAGTACCACGAACAATTTCTTACAAAAATAATTCAGAGTAAACGTATAAGCTACGCATAAATATATATTAACCAATTGCTTTTGGTTTGGTGTAAAATTAAAAAATTAAAGACAAATCTGGTGGCCAAAAAACCTTCTCAAAGACGTATCGAAATGAAAACAAAACTGAACGTACTGTGATAACAGTAGAGCATAGTGGAGGATTTGTGATGATCTGGTCGTGCATTAGCAATATCACTAAAGGGTAATCTAGATTTTATTAAATCAACGCTTACTATATAGAAACACGCTAAAGGAATATAGCTCCTAAATTGGAGCCAGAGGTAGACAATGTGATCTGGATTTATGCATTAATTCAATTTTTAAAGTATGGAGGAGCGATTGCTTTGTAGTGTATCGAAACCATTCGACCATCGCCACACACAATCGCCAGACGTGAGGAAAGTTTGACGAAATAAAATTTCCGACCAAGAATTAGTAAACGCTGAACCGTATATTAAATAGTAATTAAGTATTCTCTTAATATTTCTGATTACTTTGGTTTGATGCTTAAAACTCATAAAACTATAAAAAAAAGTGATTAATGGCAATACCGCTATTTACTATAATGCCGTTAATTACTAAGTCAGTTATATATAATATGCATATTAAGTTGTAAAAAGCTGTTTTGGCAATACTTTGCAGTAATTGTTAGATCAAGTGCGATAAACAGGGTCGCTTAATTGTAATGCTATTCCCCTTAATTATTTTTAAAGTTGTAAAAGTCATTCTTGTAATGTCGTTATTGTCATGGCATTGTTTGTTTTATGAAGTGTAGTAAAACGATGTCTTTTAATATATATATATATATATATATATATATATATATAGTGGCAGCTGATACTTAACAGTTAAAAAGGTTTTAAGAAAATAAACGTACAACATAAGAATATAAAAGGCAAATGCAATTATAATGTTAATCAGAAATCTCAATGCTAAACAGGGGTTAATAAATGCTGCCATGCTAATCGTAACAAACTTGGGAGAGCACATCATATCAGCAAAAATTATTCATACCGATAAAACTATACTCATACCCCGAATCAACCTTACACTTTCTGATTCAACTGTGCTTTTCTGAAAGACACGAAAACAATTCCCTGTGAAAGTTGCTTTTGCTATGACGATAGACAAAGGACAAGGTCAAACCCTTCAAAAGGTAGGATTGTATTTACCAGAACCGGTCTTTTCACATGGGCTTTTTTCACGTGGCTTTTTTCGAGTGCGTACGTTTAAAGATATTTTTGTTTGTATTAAGGATTCGTACGGGCAAAAAGTTAACGATGATCATGTCATTACCTCTAACATTGTATTCAAAGAAGTATTATAAAAGAATTTAAACATATATATGTATGTATGTATGTATGTAAATATGTATGATGATATTATGATTTCTAATATTTTTATACTTTTTATAAAATTTCTATTAATTATTTTCATTTTATGTTACAAAAATCACAACTAACGGTGCGAAATATTAGCACGGGTCATCTAGTAACTTCAGATTTTTAATTGTAATTTTTTTCTTTAAATTAATTCTACGTAAATATTGCTAACAATAGATATTCGACTGTAATGAAGAGTATAACAAAAAATATAACACAATATAAATAATTTTATTAAATATTTTTTTTTTAAATAAAATTTTATATTTGTCTGAAAATTTATTTTTAGCCCAGTGTAGCGTTCTTTTGTATTTTTAATCTTTTTGCATCACTCCACTCAAAATAAATATTTACTTTTAATTCAACCAAATTCAATCCAATAAATTTTAATGAAATCTTTCCCCCAAAAGTAAACAAAATCTGTAGAAAATAAAGTTTCAGTGCTTTTGTTTTTCTTTTGGTTTTGGTTTTTTTTTTTTTTTTGTTATAACAACTCAAAAAGCACTTTCAGGAAGAAACCCTTGCCTTCAGTAATATAATAATTAGCTGATGGAGATAAGAGAACAACTTTAACATCCAAACAAAGAAATTTTTTAACAATTATGGAAAACTAAAAAGAAAAGCAAATGCTTTTTTTAAATAAACAACCGAAATGTAATGAAAAACCAAAGAAAATCCAAACGCAAATACAGCTACAAAATGGTCTTTGGTTGACGTGGTCAGAGATGAATGAAAATGTAAGTCAGATATGCTAGTACCTTACACTACATTGTCAGTAAGTCTTCTACCATTAAAAAAGTTATTTAAAAAAAAGGGGGTAAAATTAAAAATAATAAAGAGATGAACAGATTTGAGAATTAAAATTGTATACGACCTAAAGAAATCGAAAAGGTTTAAAGATAAACAAAAGCGAATTACTTATGCTTCACATCTTAATTGATCATTTTAAAAGCAAAAATATGTTAAGAATTCAAAAACACATTCAAACAGGACTGTTAGTACTTCATTATCATACGTTTACAATCGTTACAATCGTATTCGGCTTAGATAGTAATGCTGGAAAAATCTCAGAAAGTAATGGTGGAAATAGCAAATATTTCTCATGAAAAATAAAAGTTTTTTGTTTTCCTTTCCAAGACAATTGTTCATTACATTCTATTACAAGGTGCGTATAAAAACCTAATGATCGGTGTACTGTACACGCAAATACAAATTACATACTAATTGGCTAGCATAATGACAGATAGACTTTCAGGGCACGTAACATTAAAGAAGTGGGAAGTTCTCTGTACACTAATTTTCAAATTTATAGTTTAATTTTTCCCGTAAGGCACTCAGATAGGAAACATTTCAGTTGATCTTGCAATTCAAATTGTACATATGCTTAGCCCAGTAGGCAGTGTGTTGGTTTATTAGACGTGAGTCCACGGTTCAAACGCCAGGTCAGACATTTAAAACAAAACGAAGATGCGGAAAAATTTCTTCGGCGACTTGCTCTCCACAGATTTCTGGCAAGAACTCTGAAAGTGAATAAAATTGCAAATTGCACGTCAATACTGGGGAAATTCTTGCCAGAAATCTGCAGAGAAAAAAATCGCCAAAGAAGTAGTTTTTGTATTTTGTTTTGATGTCTGGCCGGTGGCCCGAACCCTGGCTTTACGTCTAACATTAACATTAAAATGATAAACAAAAGCTACAAAAACAAAAAGAGAACAATAAGAATGAAAAAGAAGGGAATAGACACAAGTAAGCGGGAACCCAACAACAAATAATCCAACCAGAATACGTAAACATCAATGAAGCTACGAGAGTTGTCAAGAAGGTGAAAACACTAACATTCTACTTCAAGAACGTTCGTCAGACTGTTTATGTAGGCCTATAAAGAGGCAAGACAAAGCGGACAACGAGGAGTAAAAATTCAGTCAGTCAGTGTGAAGACGCATTGCGAGCGAAGAAAATAGTCGTGGTTTGAAGATTGCCGTTATAAAGATCTACCGAACAGTTGTTAGTGCTTATGCCAATTGTTGTTGTATCATCAAGTTGCGAACAGTCGCACATAAAATAGTGCGAACAATAAAGAATTGATCTTAAATTAAACACAAATTTATTTTGATTTTATTTGCAATCAACAAACTCATATTTTGAACTATTATTGGACGGTAGTTTCCGAAGATGTCTCATCCTTTTCGAGAAGAGATTTAATATCCTCAAGCTTCAAGCGACATGAAACTGAGACACTGAAAATGTTATGTAATAGCCGATAGAGCACCGTAGAATATTTCATAGAGATTGTTGCTTCTTTTGGAATTATAAAATATTATTACTGCCATCTTGATAGGATACCCGGAATATTTTAAAAGATTAATAGCTTTTGAAACTGTGGTTTTCAATTAAAGCAATGGAAATTTTTTGTTGATTTTAATTTATCCGCACTACTTAGCTAGTCAAATTTTTACTGTCCTCGGTAACATTCATTTATATAAGGCAATAATGTGATCTTCATTTATATATAAATCATATGCGTAAACAAATTGTTTAAATATGAAACATAAATATTTTCTTGATCCTTATGTGTAGAACAGTTTAACATAATTACTACAGTCCATACACATCTTTTATGACGCAATAGAAACTGTTGGAACCACCATGCAAACCGAACCGTACTCCTTCAGACCTATATAATTCTTTTTTTTATATTGAACGAAGGAAATGAAAAATAAGTTCTCTGTAACTTTAATGGGATAAGTACTAAAAAGTACTCGATGTCATTAAAGCAACAATGAGAAAATGTTTTTCATTTTTCTTTTGGGTCGCATGCGGCGAGGCAAGAGAACCAAAAATAAGACATTTTTATCAAGCAATCCTTTGTTGTATTTTTTTTTTTTTTTTTTTATGAAAAGTAAAAACATTTCTGAATATTAAGACTTAATTATTACCTCCTTTTGTTTTCTTTAATTAATTTTAATTGCTTATATTAATATTCTTATTATGATTTCATTTCAAACAAACAGGTTGTCTTTCCCTTTTACCGTATTGTTCCTTTACGTTTTCAGTCACAAAAATAAATGTTTTCTTCTGAAAGGCATTTTATAAAAAAAAAGGAAAAACAAGAGAAAAAATGAGAAATGCTGGTGATTAACTTTTGATATCAACTTAATTTTTTAAATACGCTTTATACGCATACATTAAAGCAAGTAAAGTCAAACGTTTATGGCATTTAATCATTTTACTAAATGATATCTAGATTTAAGTCAAATAAAATTCTAATTCATAACATTACACATATACACCTGCTGAAAATAATAGATACACCTTATTCTAAAATATTAAAGTAACGTTAACTGTAAAAATACCCTCGAAAAAGCAGAGAAAACTATTTTTTATTTTAGTTCCATCGAATTTCCGATGAATCCATAAAAATTGTGGATCATAATTATAGACACACTTGACTTATTTATAATTAGTTCCATAGTAAATTAAATTTTTGTATGATTTTTCATTGTTTTATGTGCAACGGCAAGAATAATTTCATTTTGATATAACATTCCATAAAAATCAAAAAATATTATAAAGGAAATGGAAGGAAATTATCATTGAATTGAAGAAGAAGACGTTGTTAAATCCATCAGAAATCACGGTAAATCATTGCGAGAGATATCGAAGAACTTAGTATTTCTATTATTATTGTTTATTTGATGCCATGGGCTTACGTCTATAAGCCGACACACTACCTACTAAACTACAGCGCCTACAATTTGAAATGAATCTGTAAAAATGAAATTGAGAATTATTAAGTATTTCTATCTGCTAACGTAGTTAACATTTCTTTTTTTCAGGATTTTAAATTGCATGCTCTGCGTGAGAGAGCATCAGCATTTACATGTTTCGTACCTCTTCGATGTTCAATGCTGAAGTCATAAGTCTGGAGGCGCTCAATCCAACGTGTTAACTGTACTTCAGGGTTCCTGAATTGTAGTAGCCATCGCAGTGCGGAATGATCGGTCCTCAGAAGAAAATGTTGGCCCTACAAGAACTTATGCTAGTGTTTTATGCATTACAACACAGCAAGTAGCTCAAGTCGGGTCACACAGTAGTTCCGTTCAGGCTTTGATAGCGTGCGACTATAATACCCCACGACTTTCTCAGTCTCATTGACCACTTGGGACAGTACACCACCAATACCGTATCCGCTAGCATCACTCTCTAAAATGAATTTTTCTCTCGGGACTGGATACGCCAGAACTGGCGCGGCACATAATAAGTCCTTTAATTTCTGGAATGTGTTTTCCTATGCTTCACCCCATTGATACACTTTGGACTTCTTGGTAAGCTCATGCAGGCGTGCCGCCACACTGGCAAAATTTGGCACAAATCGTCTATAATATATGCATAGTCCCAAGAAACTGTGTAATTCATGAAGACTCTGGGAACGAGGCTAGTCCTTTACTGCTCGTATTTTATCTTCATCCGTAGATATGCCATCAGCTGTAACGAAGTGCTCCAAATACTTCACTAATCTTTGGAAGAATGCCATTGATATTCGTCGTAGGACTTCTGCCAGGTTCTCAAGGTGACCGTTGAAAGTTCTGCCCATTATCGAGATACACCAGACAAGTCTTCTAATGCAGTTCCTTTAGTACACGTTCCATAAGCCGCTCAAACGTGGCCGGAGCATTACAGAGCCCAAAAGGCATGGCTTTAAACTGCCATAAGCCGCTATTCGCACTAAATGCAGTTTTTTCATTGTCCTTGTCTGCCAATGTCCACCTGCGCATATCCGCTTTGTAGATCCAATGTGGAGAACCACTTTGTTCCGGCTAGCATGTTGTCAATTCTATGTAGCAGGTAACTGTCCTTTTTAGTGACATCATTCAGGTTCCTGTGGTCTACGCAGAATCTTGTGCTGCCATCTTTCTTCTTAACTAAGACTACAGGTGAGCTACATGGACCATATGACGGATCGATTACACCGCTCTTCTTTATTTCGTCGACTAGCTCTTTGACCTCACTACGCTTCGGTAGCGGTATACTTCTTGGTGCCTGTTTTATCGGTCTTGCTTCGCCAGTATCAATCTCGTGTTTGACCAAGGCTGTTCTACCTTGACTTTTATTGTTCGTGGCGAAAGCGCAAACGTACTGCTTTAGCAGCTTTTTGGGTTTATTTCTTTCTGAAGCTGCTAGACCTGCCACCCATTTCTCCACAATTTTACTAAATTCCTCAGACTTCGGCGATTGTTCATTGTTTACAGCGTTGCCGTTTTGGTTATTTTTAACCAAATTTGCTTATTTTGTTTTCTAATATGTAAATGTGTATTTTTTCTTCATTTTGGTTATTTTTTTATTCTTGTTAATACAACAATTACTTTTTAATAATATTTGAAAATTTCCATTACAAGCTTTGCAATCGTTAGCAAAGCGTTTTGTATTTTTAAGCATTTCTACTACGTTCAATTGAAATTTTAAGAAAAAATTTAATACAAATAAATAAAAACCTTAATTTATTATTTCGATGGCTAAATATAAAAAAGGCCTAACTCTATTTTATGTTATTTTACAGGAGAAGCGAAAACTTTAATAAAATCTGTAAAATTGTAGATACAACAAAAATTTTAATACGGTTTTTAATAAAAAAAAAAAAAAACAGCAACACATTCTACTTCTCATTTAAAAAATTGTTAATTTTTGTTTCAATGAAGTATTCGAAGATAGGCCTATATTGCGTTGATATCTTTGAAGAGAAAAATTAAGTTAGGCCTTTTTTAATCTGTGTTGAAAGTAATATATATGATAATAATTTAGGTTTAAATAATAAACGGTAACAATTCATGAAATTAAGAAGACTAGGTCAAAAGTTAGTTATACAAAATTAGTTCTTATAAGACAAATTATCTTAAAAAAGATGACAATATGCAAGTAAAAACTTTTTAAGTCCTGTTGGTTGTCCCATTTCTTTTTCGTGGTATATCTTTAATCGCCGACTTTTATCTATGTGGGAGAAATTCGTAATCGTCAGTTATGCCTGTTTTGCAGTATATTGATCCTGATGGGTCATACGCCAGGGCTTTTAACATATTAACAGTAATTAATAGTTTTCTAAGAGGCTTAAGTGGTCGTTCTTTATTTGATATGCCAAAATATTGAAGGCCTTCCATTCTTTCTTTTTCTATTTACGTTATATGTCCATTCGGACTTTCTTGCAATATTTTTCCTTGTTCGGATACTATCAGCATTATCGCATTCATAATTTGTATAGGCATTATTAAACTTTTTAATAGTTAAAACTTTTTGCTCTTAAACAATAATTTTCACAAAAAAGAAAGTCAACTGATCGGAATTAATTAGGAAGTACAGTTTTGTTTGTATGTATAACGTTTTTCCTATTTGTCAAAAACAGGAACTCGAACTTTTGAGAACTCGCCAAAATTTGTTAAGTAACATTTTTCGCTAAATTATTATTTGGGAAATAAAAAATCAGTTTGGACTTTATCTTTCAAAAATTCATTGTCATGAATTAGCCCATTTTTTAAATCATTATAAATCTGATATTTGCAATTAAAAACTGAATTAGACCTTTTCATATTAAGCCTCCGACTTGTAGTTTAACTACACAGAAAAAAATAAAATTTTTGTATTAAACCTTAAATTTGTCAAAAGACAAATGCATTTACATATATAAAAAAAATTTGGTTATTTTTTTGCGAATTTGGTTATTTTTTATTTTAATTTTGGTTATAAAATTTTTTTGTTCGTGGCAACGCTGATTGTTTATTACCCCCTCTACATAATTGTCACAATATCATCATCATAAAACATGCTAAGTTTATTAACTAAACACTTTTTGTTTTATTTACAATTAAAACCGAAATCGAATTATGCCGGAAATGAAATTGTTTTTAATATATAAGAAGTGCAACACATGCAGTCATGACTAGAAGAGAAGGCAACAAAGTGACACATTTACCAAAATGTTTCCATTAGTAATAAATATAAATAAATAAATTTGAGTGCCCAGATAGTATAGAGGGTAGTGTCCTAGAGTATTAGCGTGTGAGAGTCGTGAGTTCGATCAATGAGTGATGCTACAACACCGAAGCACATGGTCGAAGGTTACTCAAAAAAATTTAATAAATTGAAGCACAATTCAAAATGCAATTCGTAAATTTATAATCCTTACCAAGTGGATATTTTGAAGTAAAGTGTGGTGTCCTCACTTTTTTACAGATTAAATTTCTCTTTTAATTTTAATTGAATAGAAATTTTAAAATGAAAATAATGCTTTAATAAAATACCAATGGAATTGGTTTTTCTAAAATACGAGCTATGAATTAATGTAGTTACTTATCAAATATTTTCTTATTTATCTTACTTCCTCATCAAATCTCTTAGCATCATATGGTCCTTATTATATTTCACATGACTGTAGCTGTAGGAACGAACGCAGCACTTCTGGTGTGTTGTACGAGCAGAATTTGTTATAAAAATGCACATCTTATAAATTAGGATCGTATCTATTAAGTAGTGCATTGGCTTGTTAGAGGTGCGGCCAGGGTATAAACCGCAGGTAGGACTTCCACAACAAAATGAAATTCAAAAAATATTTCTTCGATGACTTCCACTCAGTAGATTCCTAGTAAAAACTCTAAGGGCCATTATTATAACTTCCCGTTAAAGTTGGCGTTGGTTAAAGGTAACTTTAACTAAAGCGAACGGCAAAGTTACCTTTAACTTATTTTGGTTAATTGCCCTAAGAGTGAATAAAATTAAAAGTTTCCCAATAATCGGTTGTTTGGGATCGACTTTAGACTGTGGGTCCCACTACTCGTGTATAAAATTAGCACATATAAGATGCCATAGTCTAGTAGGCAGTGTGTTGGTTTATTAGACGTAAAGCCAGGGTTCGAGCCTCAGGCCAGACATCATAACAAAATACAAAAAGTATTTCTTCGACGATTTTCTCTCAGCAGATTGCTAGCAAAAACTTTAAGAGTAAATAAAATTGTCATGAAGAGTTTCTTAAAAATCTGTCGTTTGGAGTCGTATTTAAATTGCTTGATCCCGTTACTTGTGTATAAAATTAACACACAGAACATAAGCTGTGTGAGAAACTAGGTCAATAATCCTGCCTGAAGAGTTGTAATGACCAATTATGTATGTATTAGGGATGCCAAACGGGATCGACTTTTAAAAATGTAATCCCGATCCCGAAATCCCGGGATATTTCGAGATAATTCGGGATCCAAAAATCCCGAAAAATCATGGGAAAAATCACGATTTTTTTCTTAATAAGTAAAAATATTTCGTTAACTAAATCATTTGTATTCCAATTATGTATGTATATCAGAATTATACTTAAGAAAAAAGTAACAAAAAACCGTATATTAACAAAAATAAAAATTATTAATTTATATAACAATGCATTAGTTCTAAGAAAATTATTGGGAATCTAATAAAAAGATTAAAGCCTCCAACATGTGGCCTGATCGGTTTTAACAAATTTTGTTGTCAACATACGCTGCCGTAGAAAAACACTTTTCGCAATCAACATTTGTTGGTAAAATAGTTCCAAGATAGCTGTATGCAGCTTGTAAATATTCACCTCTACCAGCTCCTGATGTAAGTAAATCTATTTCTTTGGACAGTTGAGTATCTAAATCAGTTACTCTATTAATTCGTTATATAGAGCTTTTGCATTCTTCGATGGCATCAAATAACTTTTTATCAATGGAAGTGGGGTTTTCCTCATCTGAGAAACTATTATCGAAGTCAAGTGATATAGAATTTTTTTTCAGGACCTTTTGAAGAGTCAAAATACATATGACCTCACAATCCTGGGACAAGTTTTTAAAAATCCCGGGATTCGGGATTTTGTGAATCCCGAAAATCCCTGGATTTCCCGATTCGGGATTTCCCGATTGGCATCCCTAGTAGGTATGTACATAATATACATCATTGGTCTAGAAACTATTTCATAGTTATAGCTAAAGAGCTGTAATAACCAATTATATATCATTGAATTCAAACAATAGGGAGTTAAATCAGGAATGTCACACTCGACAGGTAGGAAAAATTCGGAGAAATCGAAAAGTAGTTTAGGCTATAGAAATTTTAATTTCTTGGAGTGTACTAAATACATATGTACTAAACTGTTAAATATTTTTTAGTTTGGTACAATTTAAAAGTTGTGAATTGAAAAAAGGAACAATATTTTATCAGGCTGTGTAAGCCTTAAAGTTGTCTTTTGTGTCAGATTTACTCAAGGAAATATTAATTATTTCTTCAAAGGCATAGAATGGGCGCCATATCTATTAAGTCTTTCATTTATTACAAGCCAATATTCTCTAATTACATTATATACATTTGTTCTTTAGAATATAATTTGGATTAATACATATTATTGCACATTATTGTTCATTACAATGCTTTTATCTGGATAACGACCAAACTCTTTTCCATTTCTTTCCATTTTCAAGCCTTTTATTTCAATTTATGGCATAATCAAGTGATTCGCAATTCACAAATGAATTTAGTTCACACTTACATATATTCAATTAGAATTATTATGCTTTATATTAAATCCTATTAACGTATTTCATATAATTTGTATTGTACTTGCGCTGCTGGTATTGTTAACGAGGGTAGTGTAGATAGTGCCATTGATTATCATTATTTTACGAAAAAAAAAAAAAAAATAAAGATTTTACTTAATTGAATGAGCCATCATTCATCATTTAATCAGCTTGTGATTAAACTCAAAACAATAATTTTGTTTTGTAGCATTTTGAATAACTTTCTTTATACCGGATATTTAATTAGTTTCTCGTTGGAAATCTTAAGTTCTGTTATAAGGAAAATGTAATGGTGTTTTCTTTTCTACTAAGAGAATGTCACCCCTCTTCTTCCAAGGTGCATTAAAAAAATTTTTGACCAACCCTGTTGTTATGTCATATTTTATTTGAGGAGGACATAACACAAATATTTAAAAAGTGTATGCCCTGTGTTTACCACTTATAAAGAAAATGTTGACTACGCTGAAATAAATTCAGTAATTCTTCTTCATCAGATGACGAAGATGTTTCTAATAACTGATTTATTTCAGTTTTCGCAAATATTATAGATGCAGCAACCATATCCGTATTTATAATTTTTCCAAAAAAAAAAAAAAAAAAGTTTTAGATCTAAAAAGTTGTATTATTTGATTTGTTTTCAATAAAAATGTAAATATCAAAAAGGCGTTTCCAGGTCGTTAATTTTTTAACTTTTATTATTTTATAACCAAAAAAATAAAAATATTTTAACCTCTGTTCTAACATTGAATGCAATTTTTTATATTACTGACCATGTAACTTTAATAATGTAATATTTCCTTAAGGTTGCTCAACAAAACAATGAAAAAATTAAAGTCAAATGGATAACAATACCAATAAGCTGAGTTGCTGAGCTTTTGATGTTATAAGTTCCTCAACGTCATTTTTCAGGGCTCTACCAGATGAAAATGTTCTAGTGATGTTGTTAACACCGAGATATAGGTCTCTTGTACGATGTGTTGTATGAGTCGCCATGGTCTAGTAGGTAGTGCGTTGGCTAATTAGAGGTAAAGCCAGGGTTTGAGCCCCAGGCCAGACATCAAAACAAAATACAAAAAATATTTCTTCGGCGATTTCTTCTCAGCAGATTTCTGTCAAAAACTCTGAGAGTGAGCAAAATTGCAATGAAAAGTTTCTCAAAAATCTGCCGTTCGGAGTCGACTTTAAACTGTAGGTCCCGCCACTTATGTATAAAATTAACACACACAACATAAGTAGTGTGAGAAACTAGGTCAATAATCCCGAACTGAAGGGTTGAAATGACCAATTATGTATGTAAAAAATATTATTTAAAAATAACCATACAAAAAAAAAAACCCGAAAAACTAAGTTTTAAAAAAATGAGTTTTTAAAATTATTAGTGCATTTAATAACTCATCAGGCATTCCATTTCGTAAATTTGTTGAAAACTTACTAGCTACCGAAAAAACACGTTCGCTTTCTATAGTAGTGGGCTTTAGCATTAACAAGATTAAAAAGTATGTCTAAATTTTTGGTTCTGTTTCTCTTTAAATTTAAAATTTCCCGGGAAATACCGGGAATTTCTGAACCCCAAAACTCTAATTAAAAGCTTCCTTAAGTTTTGTATTTGCTTTTGCGTTGTTACTGTTGGAAATTTATGCTAATAATTACAAAAAGTACAATATTTTTCAGTAATTTTCAAATACCTGTGAGGATTTTTCTGTATTTTACGCCTTTTTAATCCCTTAAAACCTAAAAAATTACAACACTTAAAAAACATCGTAGTTGAACATAAATTATCATTTGCCGTAACAGACAATTTTAAAAATTCGATTATAGGTGCCCATATTACCATTAACTTTTTCCTACGACCAACACTCAGGATATGGTATTATGTTTGGATATAGGAAAATATATTGTAAGAAGGAGGAAAGAGGGAGCAGTATTTATGGACACTAGGTTTAAATATTTTTATACCAATTTTATACCATAAGTAACAGGAAAGATCTCTGCAGGAAGAAAGTTCCATGTACGAATAAAGTCCGTCTAATAAACGATCTTTGTCTGTAATGCAGTGCTGCGATACACTGGCTAATCGACCAAATACGGATGTGCTGGCCGAGAAAGACGAATATATGATTTTCATAAAAAAGTCCCTTATTTCTCCTCGAGCAATATCCGTTGTAGTGGCAACAGAACAGTAAAATATTAAGCCACATTTCAGCAATGCTATAATGACTCAAGTGGATTTGGACACACTATCGTGATTAACGAGCCTACTACGGCCTCTTCCGTACAGGGATCGCGGAGCCTCAAAATAGACTTTAAGGGCCAGCCCTAGGGTTGCCAGATTCCGGTTCGCAAAAATCTGGACATTGGGTTTTTAAATCAAAACAAAAGAAGCTGGACATAAAAAATAATGAGAAAATGTTAATTTTGGTTTTGTGTAAATAATTTTTATTAAAATATGATTTTTATTAAAGTATAAGAAATGAATTTGACAATGCTAACATAAAAATTATTGCCCAAGTTTTTGCAGTGTACTAAAAAATCTCAATTTAACTGGACAAATTAAATTATAGCTTGAAACTGGACAAGCATCAAAAAAGCTGAACAATCCAACCAAGTTCATACATGAGAGTTGTATTCTGTTCTCGATCGGTTATAAATGGTGTGAATGATAAGTAGATCAGATGAAGTGAAGTATTTATGGCACCGTCTTAAGAAACCAAAGCACTGAAAAATGTCGCAGTTCCTTGAGTATCACATTGAATCTTCGTGGCCATAACGTCAAGATCCTCTGACTCTCTAATATTTACATCATACATGGATATAGGTGATGCGATACTATTACTGCTTAACATAGACTTTATATGTTAATGATTTTAAAACCTTACAATTTATTTAATTATTTTTTCTGACGATATTTTTTCAATTTCTTTGACAATTTTTTCTACGATTGACGACTTTTTGATGCTTCATTTATCTGACAGCTATGTCCGACCCAACTCTGGTCAGATACTGACTAGCAACCAATTGAGAGGGAAATATGAAGACTCTTCGAGAGCTATTAGACGACATAACCCCTATTGAAGCAACGCATCAGACGACCATCGCATACTTGGAAGCACCAAATCAAATCCCTAGAGGAGTAAAAGGTAAAAGGTGTATGTGTGTATTTATGTATGTATGTAATGGTATTCTAATTACCGAATAAATAATATCATATATTTTAATAACAATCCTTGTATAACACATGGTCTTTTAAACCAATAACACACTTTGTTTTATATAAATTAGGCAGCGCTTAAAAATACAAGTATGATATACGTACATATATACCACATACATATTATATAATTTATATAATGATGTACATATTATGCAGCACTAAAAACGTACTTTCCGTTGTTACATAATAAATGCGATAAATTGTTCACAATAATCTGCCATTGACTCAAAAACTTCATCAGGCATGACAGAGTAAATCTTCTTGCGTCCGCGGAAATTTTTAATATCATGTACGCGAAATTCTTAACGCTAGAAATAACAACAATAATGACTGTTATAATTATTCATACCTGAAAATATTTCACACTTAAGTACGTGCAATTTAAGTGAAACTACAGATATCCTGGAAACACTTGCACGTCAGAGATAAAAATTTCCTTACTGATGACGCCACAGGGTATTTGCTTGGAGCCAACACAGTCTAGTTATGTATACGATTTGTTCAGCAGAAGTTAAATATGAAAGACATGAAAAAATATATTGTTTATAATGAGTTAAAACTTGTGGTAAATTAAAAATAGGACTATAAAAGAGGAATTTTTATATGAGAGTAAATGAGCAGATAAAATATTATTAATTTATATTGTAGTGATCTGCTATCTAGCAATGAACTAAAGTTTGGGAAGCTGGTAATACTGGCTAAAAATGGAGTTGCAGTGAAACGCAGTTGACTTCAAGCAATTTCCGCTTGAGGTTAATTGAATATATACGGAAACGTGATTGTGAAAACATTAAAATATAAAAATTCAAATATACCAAATAATTTATTATCATTTAGAAGCAGGAATTCTGTTATAATTCTATTTCAAAATGTCATACTCATATAAAAAAGAGGCATACTGTAGCTCTAATCTCTATATTACAAATATGCCCACTATGGTGGTTTTATCTAATAGGGTAAAAAAATTTCAGAATTTTTTTGGGGCACCCCCTAAAATATTTCTTTCTGTTAGATTTTAAGGATTGCCAAAGTTAGAGTACAATTGGAAGATGTCAACCCATACCACTGGGGCCTCAAACTTTTATAAAGAAATATTACAATGGTTGGTACTAGAGGTGTGCACAAGACGCTTAAAATTGATTGTAGTAGCAAATAATATTGATATTGATTGTAGTAGCAAATGTAAGTAAGTGTGAAGCAAAGAAAACAACTAAAAGATATGGGCAATTCCCACGACTTTGTATCGTGTACGTTGTATTGAATACACTTGGTTGCTTGCTATGCTTTATTGTGTATTTCGTATTCCAAATGTATTTTTTTTTTTTGCATTCAAACATTTTGATGGCATGAAACCAATACAACTTTTAAAAACACATGAAAAAAATGTGTATAAATGTATCAGATTTTTACATGAAAATTATCAGCAACAAGCATATACTGTTGTATATTCGACTATCACTACAATGAATACAACGATACAATGAGTTGTGTGAATTGCCCAAATGTTTTACATACAATACGAAATTTGGAAAATATTTTGTTATTTCATATATTGAATCTAATTCTCCATTTATCACAAAATTTGGATTTATTGCTTTTAAAGATTTATAAAGATTTATAAATAAATTCTAAATCAAACCTTTTAAAAACTTGATCGTAAAGTTCAATATAAAAATACATGCAATTATTTACAATTTCATCTATTCCGTTTTTATTCAATCAAGTAATTAAATTTTTAGCATTTTTAAATTTAGCATGTAAAAATTTACTTTATTTTAGTAATCAATTAAATTTCATCCAAATTTTAGAACATTTTTTTGACACATTGCTTGAAAACAGTGGTGCAAACATATACTTTCAAATAAATCGGCATTTTGAGAGCGAAAATCGACAAATCGGACTTTTATATTTAAAAATTTAATAAAAAAAAAATTTAACAGGTTATCAAAAAATGCTTTAGAAGCTTATATTATGTAGGAAATCCACTGTAGTGTATAAGTGTATCCGATTTTTACCTGAAAATTATCAACAACAAGCATACACTATTGTATATTCGTCCAACAATACAACGATACAAGGGCTTGTGCGAATTGCCCGATAGTTGTGTGAAGAGTGCAACAAAAATATTGTACACTTCATAGTGTCACAACGCGCATTTCTTTTTTCAGTAAATAGGAAAGAAAAATGTTTTTCTTTTTAAAAAACAAAACAAACAAACAAAAACAACGAATATTAGCATAGAAGTTTGTATGTATAGAAACGCTTATGTACGCATATTTTTCAACGAATACACTACTGAAATTCATAGGACGATACTGAAAATTTAGCTTCAGTAGTGAAATAAGCTCTAACAACACAAAGCATATTTCCGTTACTTAACAGACAAACGAGTGCTGTTGTAGCACTTGAATAAAAAAGAAATACACATTTCAGTGTACTCGTAAAACCAAGAGCAACAGAAAGGAGTACAATTCAGTACTGCACTCGGTGAAGGGTAAGCTAGCAGAATGTCTTGTGAACACGTCTAGTTCGTACCACTAGGTTAGGACAATAAGATGTATGTTCAATGTCACATTACGTTAGCTTACCAAAATTAAAATTTGATAATTCAACAAATAAATTTCATGATTAAAGAAATAAAAAACTAAGAATATTATTACTATTCTTATAAATTTCATTAATTGCGCTTAACAATTGTCTGAATATTCGATTTTAATTTTAAAAGTGATTATTTTGTAGACACCTTCTTGATTTACACCTCTAATCAATTAAACCTAAACTTTTACTGTCTGCTCCATACGTATAATTAATAACCCAAATTAAGTAACACTTGTGCGTTATGTAGCAAAATTTTCTATACAACTTGTGTTTGCATAGATTGAATCTAATATAATACAATTTCAACTTTATACTATAATTAACTCGACATACAGATATGATATGAATATCATTTAAATTGTGTTTTAAAATGTTTACATATTTGAGAAAGGAGTTGCTTGTAACATCTAGTGTACATCTATCTACACTTGTGGATTTAAATTTAATTTGCAATAATTACACTTGAAGGTTATTCTTTCTCCTATTAGCTGCTCTGAGAGTAAATTATTCTGCCATTGAACTAACACTCATAAGGATATTCATTTAAATCATAGTTTTACTTCATAACAATAACGCAATATGTACAATGTTGGAAGAAATAAGAGCAACAGTCTCTTTTTATTCAATAAGAACTATGATTGTTCTAAAATTTAAATAAGACCGATAAACTTTCCAAAAAAAATAATGAAAAAAGAGAAAAAGGGAAAAATTTTGTTAATGCCTCTTAACTAATTTTCTGAAGTCGTCGTGGTCTAGTAGAAAGTGTGTTGGTTTATTAGACGTACAGCGCGGGTCAGAGACCTGCGCCGATCGGCTGACAGCCGGCTAAGACGAGCCGCCGACAAAATTTAAAAGCCGCCGCCGCCGAAGATTTATTCGGCTTAAATCGGCTTAAATTCAGCCGCCGGTTTATGTATGTAAGAAAATTAAAATATATGAAAATATGATTTTAATACTGTATACAAAAAATTTTAATTATATATAAAATATGACATTTATATATTATTATTTTACTTGACTTAATCACATTAAAGAAGTTTTTTTGTTCATTTTGTGATATGTTAATAGAAAAATTTTTTGATATGGTGATTTTGAACACCCTTTCTTGTTCTTGGTGAATGTGGTAACAGTTTTAACTTTACATTAAATTTTTTAAAAGACAAAAATTTACAAAAATCTTTCAAAATTTAAATAATAATTTAAATGAGTTAAATTCATCTGATTCCGATGACGACTTGCTATTTCTAATGGTATTGACAATGACATAAACGAATACGAAAAAATACTAGCCACTAAAACAAAAATTAAAGAAACAACCCAAATTCTTTTAAACAAAAAAATCTCCAGCAGGGTCCATAGTTTGGCACTATTTTGTTTAAATAGTTATTGGAAATAAACCTGTGCTAAAAAAGTATAATATGAGTAAAGTTTGCTTTGATAAGTCCCCCATGCGTTTGAAGGGGAAGGTACATACATATATTATTTCTAACCAGGATTTAAATTTAACGAAAATTAAACAAAACAAATTGTAACTCCAATTTCAATTAGCTTTCAGCCAAATTTTTTGGGAAATTTTATTTTGAATATTTATTTCTGCTAATTGTTTTGTAAGTGTTATAAAATGCGAAATAATTTCAGGTTTGGAGTTTCTACGTCGACATCAAACCTCTGTAACCATTTACGTGCTCATGGTATTGACGTAATATCAAAAAATTTGTAAACTTCGAATGCCAAAACAAAATCCATATTGTCAGGAAGTTCTAGAAATGCAGATTCCGAAAAATATACTAACGCACGTCTGCTTGTGCAAATGTGCTGCAAAGATCTAAAGGCCCTTTAATATAGTGGAGCAACCAGGGCCATTTTATTTATTCATTTCGGATCACAGCAGACATAATAAAAGGCGCCGCCGAAACTCTACCATATTTCGGCTGACAGCGGACTTAAAGCCGCCGCCGAAACTTTTCACTTTTAGCCGCCGCCGCCGTCAAATTTGCTCGGCGCAGGTCTCTGGCCCGGGTTCGATAGGAAAAATATATTTCTTCGCCATTTCCTCTCAGCAGATTTCCGACAAAAATTCTGTGAGTATATAAACCTGCCATGAAAAAGTTTCTCAAATATCTGTCGTACGGAGTCGACGTTGAACTGTAGGTCCCGCCATTCACGTATAAAATTAACGCACATAACATTAGTGGTGTGAGAAGCTAGGCCGTAATCCTGACTGAAAGGTTGTAATAGCCAATTATGTATGTATATATGACAGGTATCACGCCTAAGATACTGTCTTTACGTCTTCCAGTGCACTCTGCTAATATGAGCTTTGTTTGGTGTGGTATTCTACACGTTTGCAACATCTCAACAAAATAGAAAAAAATAATTCTTTGCTGACTTCTTCTCAGCAGATTTATGGCAAAAAATAAAAAGTAAATAAAATTGCCATGGTGGAGGTTCCCCGGATGTGTACAATTAACAAAAACAACATAAGTAGTGTGAGAAGCTAAGTTGTAATCCAGACTGAATGGTTGTAATTATGAATTTATATGATATACTTAGCTTAAGTTAAAGTACTGAATGTATACAATTAAAATTGATGATTAATCTTATTATCACTTACAATTTTAAATTGAAAACATTCCATGAGGGTAAGGCCAAATAATGTATAGAAAAATACTACCTCGCATCACTAACAAAATTTATGGTAATTTAAGTATGTCGACGTTATTTTTATTTTTAACAGATTTTGAAGACACAACATAAAGAGGTAACGTAAACAGCAGACACTGTGCGTTATATTAAAATGTTATTGTGAACACATACGTACAAACGTAAACAGAGCAAACATATTTTGTACGTATAAACTTAAAAGTTAACTTATTTTAAGGCAAGCAGTTGATCAGAATACTACCACTTCTGTTTTCGAAGTCAGCCATGATAAATTATGTAGAAAGTGAAGTTTTATTAAGTTCATGTTGAATTTTTTGTTTTCCTTTTAAACAAAATAACTTAATAAGTTTTATTAAGTTCATGTTGAATTTTTTGTTTTCCTTTTAAACAAAATAACGTTTTATAACTTACATTCCATTTTGTAATTAAATATTAAGCCGTAACGTATGTACAAGTTATAAATTATTAACATTTTTTTATTTTTAATCCTTAATATGTCAGAAATGTTAATAAAGAACATACACTTAGTATTTTAAAAATTTCTCTTTTTTAAACTCTATGGAAAGAAGCTAAGTAATGTAGCAACATATTTCAAGAAATATTTCTTGTGTTTAAATGTATAAATTCTTTTTAAATTTAAATATGCAGAAAGAAAGCTGGGAATTTATAATGGGTGTAAGACACTTGTTTTTTAGATCTTTAATTTGTTTAATTTTTCAAATCTTTTTTAACATTGCATTGTAAAGTTTTTTAATTTTATTATAAAATATTTAATAATATTTAATAATTTAACTTCAAAATTGTACATCTTATTATAATTGATATCCATAAGTTATTAGTTATTTAAATTATTGCACTACAATTATTACATTAAAAGCCTAAAGTAAAGCCTAAATAATCAGTTGATAATATAAAATTTTTATAACCACTTTACTAATCATTCTATTTTTGAAGAAAAATATCTATTATTCTGCAAACGTATTTGTACACTTGAGAAAATGCATTTCACTTATCAGCAGTCAGGCTTATGACCTAGCTTTTGACGGTGCTTATGTTTTGTGTGTGTTAATTTTATACACAAAGGGTAAAGTCATATCTGAACGACAGATTTATGAGTAGCTTTTTGAAGGCATTTTTTTTACTCTCAGAGTTTTTCCCAGAAATCTGCTGAGAGGCATTCACCAAAGAAATAATTTTTCATATTTCGTATTGCTTGAGTGGGCCGACGTAGGGTTTAAACCATGGCCTTAGGTCTAATAAGCCAAAACTGTACCTATTAGACTACGGCGACTACTGCTTTCATAGAATGATTTATTTTGAACTCGAATTTGTTTTCTTTTGGGAATGTTTAATATTCGAATTGATTTTACACAATGTTAGGTTAAGTGAGCCATTCTTTGACAGAGTCCGCCCACAATGTCTAATCTAAATCAGTATTTAGCACACTGTTATGTGATATTTTTTGGTGACGTAGTCCTATTCTCTCAATTTCATTTGATGAATATCTGAGTCTACTTCCGTCTATAATTCAACTAGAAATAAAATTTCATGATGGCACAAAGGAAATAGTGTAAAATATTTAATATCTCTTAGTATATACGACCCTTATTACTACTGTATCAACTCACATATGGTTTAATTGTTAAATTTTGTGAACTACACGAGCTGGAAAAGTAGTAGCAAGTATTTAGGAGAAATTGAAAAAAAGTTTTTAATTTATTATAAATTTAAGTGCAAAAAATTAACTTATAATTTCTACTTGTATGTGCAGTAAGTTTTCTATACTTTGAATTACAGTGTATACCTGCATGAATTCGTTTATTCCTTTTGCCTTTGACTGTGTTCCAAAAACTTTAGCAGTAAATTTAAGCCGTTTTTATGCGCAACTTTAGACGTTTAAAATTGTTTATTCATTGATATATCACACGCTACCATTGCACCATCTAACCTGTTGGTAGCAAAAGTAAGGATGCCATGGACTTTAAAACAGCTTTGACGTCAAATATTTTCGAATAAGATAAAAGCAACAAGTAAAGAAGAGTAATAATTAGGAGATGAGATGTGGCAGCTCTATTCGAAAGGTTCTTAATTTTAAAATGTGCATACTTATGTTATATACATCAAAAAATTACAATTAATATGAAGATACATTTTTATAAATTTGTTACATTTTTTGAACCATAAATAGTATTCATATTGGTCTCCACCTGGCGTGTGTCTCAATCGACATAAATTTTTAAATACGAGGGCTTTCCTCTCTAATTTTCCAATATTTATTTTTGTTTTACGCTGAGGAGGAGTAAATGTATCTAACCGCTAACAAAGTCTGAGAAGATGTTTAAACATTCACTTTACTTCTCTCTTCCAAGTCAATTTTCTTAGATTTAAGTAAGACTTGAATGCATCTGACTATGCTGTTCCAATTTCCTCGCTGTTCAGAATCACATCGCAGAATTTCCCGACAGTACAGGCGCCGACTTTAACCTCAAGATTCCTTCTTTCCAATCTCGATCTCTCACAATGAAAGATATTGTTAGACGCATCATCATAGATGCAATTTGGTCGTGTCATCTTCCCCATTTTAAACAGGTACTTACAAAAATATCCGTGTCTAGGTAACAACTGCGTCAGCTAATAGTTAACCTCACCAAATTTCCTCTCCAACCAGTGAGAATATTCGGGAGAAGTTTTGCCGTCCATCTGCCGCTCGTCTCAGTGTTCCATTCCTATTGCCATTGTTGTCTTTCTGGCGGCGTCGATATTTACTGTCTCTCCACGTTTTTAACCTCCCACACTCTCTTCCGCTAATTGGAACAATCTGGTGTAGGGGTTGTTTAAAACAGCCATCGGCCGTTTCATCAACATACATTCGAACGAATTCATCAAAATTATCAAATCAAAAATTCTTCGAAATTCACTCTGTAGGTATAAAATGATGCCCCTTAGATAATCGAATTTTTAAAATTTTATTTTTGACGACAGCAGCTGTAAATAATAGTTGGCAATATATAAGCGTCATCAGACAAGCTTCAGTGGATGGTTAATGGTGAAAATGTCAAATGATTTCGGCAAAAGTTCTATTAGAAATCGTTTTGCAGGCTTACAATAGCATGTTCCAGCAAAATTTTATAAGACCTAAACTGCCCAAACTGGACTCCGAAAGAATTTTAATGCGAATAGTTTTAAAAAATGGGCGTGCTTCTATTGATAAAAGGCGTTTGTGAACATTTCAAATATATACAGTGACGAGCAAAAGTGTGTGCATGTTCACAATACTGAGTTTCTTCATCCACAAAAATAAAACCATACAACCAAATACAAAAAAAAAATATTTCTAATTACGAAACAGCCCCAACAAATATGGTCAAATTTTGGGATCGTATAAATGCGAAATGGAATCGAATTCCGAAAGATATTATTGATCATTTGGTAGAAAGCATATCAAACCGCGCAAATCAAGCCATTTCTGTCAACGGTCTATGGAACAAATATTGAAATTGGGTTAGTCTCCTGAATTTTCTTGAAACGTGTAAAATTGAGTTTATGTGGGTTATTTTCGTTTTTTTATTCAAACTCATTTGAATTCATTTCGTTAATTATTGTTTTTTTACTGCTATTCGTTAAGAATAAAATAAAGAATTAAAATTATTTTTTTTCTTTTTTATATTTGCTTGTATGATTTTGTTTTTGTGGATGACGAAACTCAGTATTGTGAACATGCACTCACTTCTGCTCGCCACTGTACTTGCTCTTATATACAATTTGAATTATAAATATGTTAAGAAATTGTTACATAACAATCTATTGCGCTTAATTTTTTTTAGGATAGGATGTATGTATCAGTATTTATGGCCGTACTAAGGAAATTATTTCATACGATATTGTTCTCTACATGGAGTGAGGTAAACGTCTTTTTGCCCAAAGGAAAATGCAGGTTCTATAATAAAAATTCGTAGAGCAATGGGTTTATAACATCGTGCTTAACTAACTATGTATCATTATTTAAATTCGCAATGAAATTTTTAGTTACTTTAACTCAACAATAAATAATAGACAATACGTAAGTATGGTAAGTAAGTCATAAAATACCATTAAGACTAAAAATAAAAAAAAAAAACTCAAAAAAAGCTCACTTGTTTATCATCTTCTGCATTCTAATGCGTTCTTTAAGAGTCATCGACGTCATCTGCATCATCTATGTACATCGTCAACATCAACATCACATCTATGCTTAATAATATTTTGTACTCTAGTTTAAGATGCGAGCGTGCAGCAATTTATGATTGTTATGCTTGTCATATAATTGTCTTGCTTGTTTTTTTTTTTTTTTTGTTTTCTCAAGAGTACATTTCCTAATAGCTGTCACGTCTGCTCAACATGAACAACACTTTTTTGGTTGACAAAGTGTTTGCAATCCGTGAAACTTAATCGTGATATTATGTTCTAAATTATAAAACACTTGGAGATCTGCAAATGCATTCAGTTGTTTAATGGTTTATGAGAATAATGTCTCAGTGTAAAGTGTAAAAATGTCTCAGTGTATAGCAGTTTATACTGAGTAAACAAAAGGAATTAGTACGTTTGAATTAAGCATACGAATTAAATCAAATCTAAATTGAATATTTAGATGATTTTAACTAGAAAAGTTACAATGTTAGATGTTTAATGAACTGTATTTATTGATTTCCCGCTATCTTTTTCATTAAAAAAAAAAACGATGTAAAATTGTTAATTCAGTTATTTTGAACACTTTGGTACGTATAGCGTTAAAAAGAAACATGTAAACAATCTACTTCATTCAAGAAATGTTGTTGTACACATAAAAAGATGTCAACTTTGTACTAAAATGATATATGAAAACATGTCATAAGTCCATTGATAAAGAATCGAACTAAAGCTCGGCTACAGAAGCCTATAATTGCTAGCTAGCAGTTGGAAGGTGGAATTTTAATTAGTTTAATTAGATATACATGTATCCGTTCATAAAGGACTGGACTAAAGCGGTTCTGCGGGGCCTATGATTGCTAGCTATCAGTCGGGTGGGGGGGTTGGTTCGTGACCTTATTAAGCCGCCTGTGTTCCATTACAAGGAAGTTTTATAAAGACTACCTAGTTTTTTCAATTATTATATTTACTCTACTTGGTCTCAATAGTCTCAATAAAAAAACATTATTATACTACAGGGTGGCTGATATGTATTGCAACCAAATTCAGGTTGTTATCATTCGTAAACCGCTGGCTTAAAAAGGAGGTTCCTCGCTTCATTTCTACCGCACAATGGGCACCAAAATTTTCGGATCTCAATCCGTTGGACTTTTGCGCCTGGGGCATTTTGAAGGCCATAATTCGAATGAAAGGTGGCCAATTCGAACAAATCTAAACTGATTCCAAAATTTGATGATATTTCCAACAGTTTTTGCTTTTGAACAATAAAATTAAAAAAATATAACGCTTTACTTTGTTGCATTATATATCAGTCACCCTGTGATTAGCCGCGAACGTCAATCAGAAGAAGAAGTCATCGATGAAATATTTTCTAACATTTCGTTTTGTTCGAAAAGACCGGGCTGGAGTTTCAACTACAGCCTCACGTCTAATAATCCAATACACTAATTACTAGACTGCGACAACTTAATGCGCCATATAAATTATTTAATTTTGTTGTGTTAATTGGTTGCCAAAGGTGTTGTGATTATTTATAGTTTTTATTGAATTATTCGCAGAAATTTGGCTTATTTAATTATTTTATAACCAAATCCTTTCAGAAACGATATTTCTTCTAATGCTTCTAATATGGAAGCCATTTCTATGAATAATGGAAGGATAGCGTACTCAGTGATCAAGAAAACTTTGATTGACACAAAAGAAAACAGTTTGAAGCTTCAGATCCAAAACGGAAGATACATATGTTGAGGCATTAAGCTTCACTATTAAAGAACGCGTGCATTTATATTTTGACAGTAATTGCTTTTAATTGGTGATGGTGAAATAACAGTTGAAGATAATGATTGCATTGAGCGCCCTGGTAGTCTAGTGGGTAGTGTGCTAGACTATTAGCGTGAGGGTCGTGGGTTCGATTCCCACCAGAGGCTCTGGTCTGTGACACTACACCGGGCATATGGTCGAAGTTACTCAGCTCGTATATGATTATAATATAATTTGTAATTGTATTGTAATTATTAAATAAATAAATAAATAAATATAAAAATATAGCTCTTTACTTTGTTGCATTATATATCAGTCTCCCCGTACTAATGGAAATATGAGCAGGCATTAATTAATTCTACTCTCTAAGTAGATTTCTCTAGTGTCTTTTGAATGCATTCGGTTTAATTCATTTGAAAGGGGATAATTAAACATTAAAACGTGGAGAAAAAATGTATTTACACTGGTGGCCTTATAATTAGAAACGACTTAGCACAATGTATGTTTGTTAATTTATTTTCAAAACTTTTTTACTCATTTTAAATTATGTACCTTGAACCAAGGGCTTTGTTTGGTAAGTCGTTTCTAATTTTAAGGCTGTCACTGTATATAATAGATAATAGAATTGACTATGGGAGCTATATCTATAGAATATGTTATAAATAAAAGAAAAAAAAAATAGGATAAACGTCAACATACTTATATGCAAGAGATATTTATTTACTTACTTACTTAATTGGCCATAACAACCCGATTAACGGATTTCGGCCTGCCGCAACACATCTTTCCAGGCGCCTCTGCTTCTTGCGGGCCTACGCCAGTTGGTAACACCAGGGCTTCCTCGATTTGGTCCTTCCAACGGATACAAGGTCTCGCCGGAGCATCCTCTTCCATTCGAACGACATGGCCGAGCCAGTGCAGCCACTGGATATTAATACGTTATACAACGTCCATGTCGTTGAGGAGCTCATACAGCTCACTGTGTGAATCTCACTGAATCGGATGCGAAAATCATCGCCAACTCGCACAGGACCGAAGATCTTACGTAGGTCTTTTGCCTCGAATACTCTCAAGGCAGCTGCATCAGTTCTTAATAGCGTCCATGCTTCTGCGCCATAAAGAAGCACGAGTAGGATGAGCATCTTGTAGAGTATTAGTTTCGTTTTACGAGAGAGGTCTTTGCCTATTGAGACTATAATAGCACCTATTGGCAAGAGTAATCCTGCGCTTGAACTCCAGCCTGACATCATTTTCGGTGGTAACAGCGGAGTCAAGATAAATAAATTCCTTGACAGTATCAAAAGTATAGTTATCGGCTGTAATTTGAGAATCAATACGCCGCACGCCTCTACTTGTCGATAACATATACTTCGTTTTGCCCTCTCTTACTGCCAGACCTATCTTCTTAGACACCCGTTCAATAGCACTAAAGGCAGTAGTGATATCTCGTTTGGTATGCCCTATGATGTCGATGTCGTCAGCGTAAACAAGCAACTGGATACTTTTTTGAAAAATAGTGCCGTTGCGATGCACTCCCGCCTTGAGTTGAAGAGGTCGCATGATAAGGGATCGCTTTGTCTGAAACCTCGAACGGTATGAGAAGGTTCGAAGAGGTCCATTCCTACCTTGACGGAGCTGCGAGAATTGCTCAACGTCATTCTGCATAGTCTTATCAGCTTCGCTGGTATACCGAACTCAGACATTGCAGCAAAAACACGATGCCTTATGGTATGTGTCGTCTTGATTTTCGTGGGTCTTTTCCAGGATTTGTCGATGGCGGACTTGCTAGGTCTGATAGGGAGAAGTCCTTTTTTCAGGACAGGACAGAGGACACTGAGGTTCCAATCGTTGAACGTACTTTCCTCTAGTCATATTTTGTAGATAAGCTGGTGTATGCGCCCTACCAATTCATTACACTCAGTCTTAAACAATTCAGCGGAGAGGCCATCAGGACCTGTCGCTTTATTGTTTTTAAGTTGCATAATCGCGACTTTAACCTCTTCATGGCTAGGCGGCTATCGGGTTCGGACAATCATCTTTACATATTTACACTTAAAAAAATTAAAAATTGGAAAATTCGACTTACCCCTATGGTAGCAGCGATGACGATGAGACCTCTTCGTATCGATGCTGGTGTTTCTGACTGAGGGGAGTGTATTAGGTTATTGTTCTTGCTTATAATGTACGTATTTCTAGGGACGCTTGTTATGATAAACAAATACTATTAAGGTAAGTATGAGTTTAGATGTAGTTGAAGTGAATTATATATGATGATAGGTAAAGATGGGATTAGGTACACATAGTTGCAATTGGATATAGTTGCAGTAAATTGATTATATTTATATAGTGATAAGGAAATATTGAGTTTAGGCATAGTTCACATTGGATATAGTTGAATTAATTAGGTTATATATGTTGATGGGTAAAGATAAAGTTATTTATAGTGGCTATTGTGTATAGTTAACATAAGTTGATTACACATATTGCTCTTTTATTGCAACGTAGTCATATCTCAAAAAATTTAGAATTTGTAGTTACTTAAGCAAAACTGCTCTTTTAGAACTTCTGTACATGTTGAAAAAAAATCAGTTTTATATCCCAAGCTGAACCGAAGATATAGCAAAAAATGTTTGCGACTATTAGATCACAGGACTTATGTCTTGAAAACTTAAATCGCATTTTGCCAAGTTCAAGTTTTTTTAAGATATGACTATGTTGCAATAAAGGAGCGATATATGCTGTTAAGTAAAGATGAGGTTTTTGTAAAATTTTGCTGGCCTGAT
Source organism: Sarcophaga peregrina (assembly GCA_014635995.1). Taxonomy (NCBI): domain Eukaryota; kingdom Metazoa; phylum Arthropoda; class Insecta; order Diptera; family Sarcophagidae; genus Sarcophaga; species Sarcophaga peregrina. Next base: position 37,804,396 of record CM025792.1, on the reverse strand, counting down.
TTATTTCAAAACTGTTCTTTTTTAAGTAACTGTATTTTACTCCTCTATATATAAGTAAATTTTTTTTTTGCTATTTTTTTTTATCATCAATTGCACTGATTGCTTGTGACCAGTTATCGCACAAAGACGCCAAGAAAAAGAATGTTCCCAATTATGCTCGAAGCCTAGGTAACCTGCTGTGAAAATGCTAATTGGATAGAACGAAATCGTTTGTAATTTTACAGTTAATTAGATAAGTCAGATAAGTCAGAGAACATCACCAATTGATCTCGCGCATATTAAAAAAAATATGTATCACATAGGCATAGTAGCACATTTGGACATCAATCATAAACATTGAAAATTAATTGGATTTTTCACTTCTTTCTCTGTATCGGTGTTAAGCAACATTTCAAAACAAACAAATTTATTTTATTGAATTAATTATTTTTTCATCAATAGAAACACTCATGACTGCAAAGCAGATATTGGCAACATTGTTGATGATCCCTGTGACCTATATACATGTAAGAGAACAATGCTGTCAAACATGTTAGATGTTAATTGTTTCCATGATTCACGCAACATGTTTGTCATGTGTGGATGTTATGTTGTAAACAAAAATAAATAAATGACACGGTGGAGTGGATTATACAAATTTTAGAAATTGTATCAATTTCTAAATTTTAATTTGAAATAGAATCGTTCACCATAGATTTGTGATCTCGTTTAACGATCTCCGTTGTATTACTAAAGCGTTGTTATCAACGTTGTCTGGAATGGTATAGTAACAAGCAAAACAAGTCACTACTATACAAATAAATTGAAAAATAAAAGAGCATTCATTATTTTTTTTTCTTTCTTTGATGTTTTAACGAACCACTCTTCATAGCCGTCCGTAAACCTATATCCCACGAGCATATTTTGAAATAGGATCCCTAAATCGGCAATTAAACTGATTCCGCATACTTTTTTTTTTTAATTATTGTTCTATAAGTGAATGTTTATGCCGATTTTAAGGTTTATTTAAATAATAATAATTGGACACTTAATACAGAATAATAGAATATAATAGAATCAGTCTATTAAGCGATAACAATATAATTACGTTTTTACTTTTAAAAACGTTTGAAATATGAGCTCGTAAATTGCAATGCAAAAATAAATTTGCTCACAATTTGATGTAACAACATCAATTATTTTATTGGATATTCTTCGTTTCATTCTTTCGCGTAAAGAATAACAATTATTTAAAAGATCTTTTTAAGGGAGATCTTCAAACCACGATTATTCTGTTCATATGCAACGTGTCTTCACACAAGGCTCACTGATTTTTCTTAATGCGTTCAACGCGCCTGCTTCGCCTGATGAATGCTTTTGAAGGCTCGCATTTGCGCAATCTCTATAAATGTAATCGGGTTGTTTATTTTATTGTTGTTTGTGTATTTTGTTTACATTCGTCCTTGCAGTGATGTTATTGCCTGTTTTTTTACTTGTACAACCCTTTTTTATACTGATGTATCTATTGAATAAGATTAAAAGAAAAACACACTACATCTACATAAATAAAAGTAAGAAATTTACACAAAAATTAAAACAAAGAAGTTCACTTAACCCTTTGCAGCAGCAAAGGGACGGTACGAGTCATTATAACGGAGAATTGTAATTCGACGCAGCAACATAATAACCAAATTTCCTTTTACAAAAGTAGAGGACATTTTGGAATTCAATCATTCATTCAATCATTTTAGAGGAAAAATTTTCTCAAAAATATCTATAAATAATTTTCAAATTGGACTTAAAGAAATCTTTCATTTTATATATATTCGATTTCCAATTTTTAGATTTAACGTCTATTTTCAGTTACGAACATAATTTCAGCGATTTTCAAATATGTTGATTGGATACACGGGAAAAAATGTAAACAATTATTTATGCTAATTTTATTGTGATTAAAAACATTATTTTTCTGTTTTTTCATGTGCGGAACCCATTTTCAAAGCCATAGTCGTCTTTCTTATTTTTTCCTTCCCAGAATAGCACAGAAGCTCCGCAACACAAAACGAACAAATATTCACCTTCTATTACGTGTGAAAAAGTTTATATATGTATGAACATATTTTTGTTTTCCAACATTCTGCTCAAACATGTGTATTGTGGCAAATATTTTTTAAGTGTGACCACATCGCAAACATTCTTGGCAAACTTTTGTTAGCTGCTATTTGAAGAAACAAAAATGGGAAAATAAATGTGCGTAGTGTGACAATAAAACAAAATTTTAGTTATTTCAGTCATATTTCTGACAAACAACGGAAACCAAAATTATGGAAAACATTTGACATATCTGACCACAGCTTTAGAAAGTTGAATCTCTTATTGTGAAAATAATAGAGGAACATGTAGTCGGATCGAATCGACTACATTACATATTTAAGACCAAAATTTAACTGCATTGACCTTCACTGCTACCAACTCACCCATTTGTTTTATAATATGGTGATAGGGAATCGAAATATCTTAAGCCTGAACTGAATCTGGTGATACACTCTATTAAATTAAAGCATAATATTCTATTTTATGTTTTATTAAATTTTGTAGGTTTATTTACTGGATTAAAATATTAGATAAACATAAACCCTCATCCCTTTACGTTTACATACACATTTCTAATTATGTACATAAAGACATGACATGTTGTCTGCTTTCATGCTGTTATAAATGACAGGTATGCATATATAAATTATATTATTATATACACATGTACATATATATCGTTGGTCTCATATAGAAAGGCCCTAACTCAAACTTTTTTCGAAATTGATTTTTTTGTTTTGTGATTTTAATGCATTTAACATAAGTACACAAAAATAAATATTTATGGTGATTTTATCAAAATTAACGGTTATTCCAGTAATATTTTAAAAAGTAATATTTTAATATTTATAAAAAATACACATTTTTTAAAAGCCCTATCTCGCCAAAATATGTCGTTGCATCGAGTTTTCTTAAATTATGCAATAAGAATAAATGAATCTTTTTTAAATTTTGATACAATTAGAGATGGGATTTTACCCGGTATTTGGTTGGATAAATATCCAAAAATATCCAATAAATTTCAAATATTTACTTCTTTAAGTATTTTGGAATTTACTAGGTTTTTACCTATTGGATATCTATCCAATTTCCATTTCTAGATACAATGTCATAACGTTACTTTGCGCTTATTATTGTATTACATACTCAAAACCAACAAAAACCTCCAAATATTGTAGATAAAAAACTGGGGTAAGAATTTAATAAATGTTGTTGGAATTGATTTCTTTAAACCACTTCATCAGTTGAACAGTTTTTTAATATTTAAACATATGCAAACACTTCAAACGGGTCTTCCTCACAAATTTCGCAAGCTTGCCGTGTCAATCAAAAAAAAAAAAAAAGTAAATTGAAATATTGCTCATAATTTAACGAGTCTATAAGAAAAGAAATTTTTACTGCCTTTTGGCAGATAACGTGGGGACAAAAGCGCCTATATGTTGTTAATCTTGTCAGCTTAGCAGAGCGCAAAACCATTTCTTCTGAAAGTTCTAGAAAGTTCTAATTGACTGGGTCCAATTGCATATTTTTTAATAAAGACTCAAACCGACTGTAAGCATGTCGTCATATGTTTCTTTCGACATTGGGATGCAAGTATTACAATTAGTACCACAATTAAATGGCAATTCGGCGTACTACAAAATGAAAATGAGCTTCTTCCACATAGAACGAAAACTTACACAGAACGCTTCGTTCTATCACGGCTATATACAGAAAAATTAGCAATTCCGAAAAAGAAATCGGAGCATTTGCAAGATCTAAAGGGGCTTATCCCTGCATACTGTCAAAGCTTTTATGATACGTTGCCACACAAATTATAAACACTGGTTTTGTTTTCAAACTTAATATTTTTAAATTTAATAATTTGTTTTAATCGGTATAGAAAAAGTCCTAAGTTACATGTATGCTCCGAAATGAGAAATGAAATTTTGAAATTTTTTTTTTTTTTAAATAAATAGAAAAAGGTTTTGAAAACCAAATTCGTCCTTCATTTTAATAATAACCTGCATTTAAAAAAACAAGTAAATTTTTGTCAATTACAGTTTTAAATGTGCAAGTTAGGGCCTTTCTACATGAGACCAACGATATAAGCATGTATATCTACAAATAATATATCATATGATAAAATTTATATTATTTCGCATGCATTAATATTGTTAACGATCAATAAAATCTCTTAAATTTATTAATATCTCAATACAGCTTCGTATTCAGTAATATACAGAAAATATTTAATACTGTAGCGTTGTAAAACGCTTATTGGGTACGTATAGGACTGGTTTTCAAATATTTAGTAACTAGGAAAATTTATTTTTTTAATTCAGTCCACTCTTAGGACGGTAGAGATGATGGGGCGGTAATATTGATGTTTGGATGTTAACTGCCTACTAAGGTGTTAGAACACAATAGCGTGCACAAGTTGTTTAAAAAGTACCGGAAAATGTTGTAATACTTTGAAATTTGATATTGCATTATATTGCATAAAAATTTGATATTTCGATGCATTTTTCAGCAGAATAATAATCTTAAATATACTATCGAAATTCAATTTTTATAATCGTCTGCCAGTAAATGAATTTTTCAATCCTTGACAAAGCACAAATAAATTTATTCAAGTTGTTTTTTAAATCATATTTTTTGTGCTTTCATTGCCAAAGTATCCGCGATTCCAGTTTTTTTGTAATCAATCACATTTAACGTCATTTTACACGTTGTAGTTTTCAATCATTTTTCGTGATAAGATGACAAACAATACGACAACATTTGTGGAAACAATCAGATTTCACCAAAATTTTTGTTTTTTTTTATTCATTTCATGAACATGATTTGTTGTACAAGGACAAAAATTTCATCACAAAATCATTTTTATCATTTGCAATTACATTCGTAACATTATTATACAAGAAATTAAAACATAAAATTGGCATGACATTGTATTAGTATTGCATCGTTAACTGGTTTTAATAATAACGGATTATAATAACTTATGCATCGAAATTCTTTATTTAATTAAAACTATTATTAATGAGAATTCACCGTACTCTAGTAGGTAGTGTGTTGGCTTATTACACCGAATACCAGAGTTCAAACCCTAGGTCATATATCATAACGAAAATAAAAAAAAAAATACTTCTTCTGCAAGTAAATAAATTTACCATGAAAAATTTCTCAAAAATCTGTCGTTCGCACTCGACTTTAAATAGTAAGTCCCGCCACTCATGTAAAAAATTAAAGCACGGAACATAAATGGTGTAAGAAGCTAGGTCGTAATCCAGACTGAAGGTTTGTAATAACCAATTATGTGTGTTAAGTATGTATTATTAATGAAGCTATTTCAACATTTACATTTAGAAATAATTTAATTGAAGGGTTTAATTGAAGGGTTGTAATGCTCAAATATGTATGCCGGACAATCAAAATTAATAATGAATCGGTAGATATCATTTAGCGTCTACCAAGTCATTTATATGTGGGATAACGCAAGAAAGATCTCAAGTCAATAATTATACTCAGTATGGTGAATATTTCACTCATAGCTGCCAGATGAACAAAGCATCAGGCATTCATGGAAATCGTAAAAAAATCACAGAAATGGCGTTGTTAAAATAATAAACAAATGCTCCAAAAACAACACAATGGAGTTGAACGTGCATAAAATGATAAACAAATGCTCAAAAAAAATATAAACAATGCAGTTGTTTACGTGATCAATTAATAATTAAAAAAATATAGCAACAAAAATAAAAGGCTTGGGATAAAAGATGTAAACAAGCAAAAACAAAGTGCAGCGTAAAAAAACTGTTGGCAGATAAATTTGCTATAAAATCGTCAAAATTAGATAAAAAACCGGCAAAATATTTTCGAAATTGTCAAAAACTCGGAAAACTTAAAATATCTTTCTTTTTGGTAAAATCTCTGTTTTAATTCGAAGAAATTTATTCTAAATTACATATACTATATATACAAAAGAAAATAATTCATATAATTTAATGATTTTTGTACAAAAGAAATATATTCATTTATACGATTTTTAAGTTTACATTTTGTTCTATTAAATATAATTAAACAATTATTTATTTACATATGTATATCAGAATTGAATTGCCGAAATACATCTGGCTTTCTTAATGTATTAAAACAATTTTTTTTATTTAATTTTAAATAGTCTTTAGTATACAGAATTCCTACAATTATGACATTATCTAGACGATTTTCTAAGTTGAGTTTTATTGGTATTTACCTGACTAAATATCCTTTCCACATTGGCGAACGAATCTGGTAGAGTTAAAATTTTTGGATAAAAATTGGCGATTTTCGAAACAAAAAGTTTGTATCGATAGTTTTCATTCCATAAATTTTTTCCAAAAACTTGAGAAATGCATTTCACTTTTTTGATTATACTATTGAAATCTAATAACTTAAGGTCTCGAAATTCTCTATCAATTGGGTAATTCACACGACTTTTGAATCGTGTATGTTGTATTAAATACACACTGTTGTTTGTGAACGCTCAATGCTATGCTGTATTGTGTATTTTATATTCCAAATGTATTTGTTTTTTTTTTTGACATTCACACAATTTGATAGCTCGAAACCAATACAACTTTTAAAAACACATGTAAAAAATGTGTATAAATGTATCAGATTTTTGCATGAAAATTATCAGCAACAAGCATATATTGTATATTCGACTATCACTACAATGAATACAACGATACAATGAGTTGTGTGAATTGCCCAAATGTTTTACATACAATACGAAATTTGGAAAATATTTTGCTATTTCATACATTGAATCTAATTCTCCATTTATCACAAAATTACGATTTATTACTTTTAAAGATTTATAAATAAATCCTAAATCAAACCTTTTAAAAACTTGACCGTAAAGTTCAATATAAAAATACATGCAATTATTTACAATTTCATCTATTCCGTTTTTATTCAATCATGTAATTAAATTTTTAGCATGTTTAAATTTAGCATGTAAAAATTTACTTTATTTTTGTAATCAATTAAATTTCATCCAAATTTTAGAACATTTTTTTGACACATTGCTTGAAAACAGTGGTGCAAACATATACTTTCAAATAAATCGGCATTTTGAGAGCGAAAATCGACAAATCGGACTTTTACATTTTTAAAGTCAAAAATTGACAAAATGCCGATTAATCGCAAATCCGGGAAGAGTATAAACTAACAACAATTAATCTTCCTGGACGAATGTAAACAAGAAACACTAACAAAAATGGACACAAGTTGTTTACATTTTTGGATCTTTCGCGAAGGCTTTTATCCTCCTTCGAGAGCATTCCTCACACTAATGATCTAGCGGTATAAAAGGCAAGACAAAGCCATCAATGATAGAATTCAAATTAAGTTAGTCGTGTGTGACGACGTCACGTTGGTCGCTGTGAGAATTCAATCAGTTCAATTCAGACAGACTTGTGTGCAGACAAGTTGCGTGTGAAGAAAACAGTTGTTAGTTTTCTGTTTATAAAAAGATTGTGAGCAAAGAAGAATAACTTACAAGTGTTGTTGTTTACAAAAAGGTTGTAAGCAGAGAAATATAATGGACAAGCATATATTGTGAAAGTTGTCGTTGTATACGAGGTATAAATTTAAACAGTGGCACAAAAGTAGTGCGGTCAATAAAGAAATGAGTTAAAATTAAACACATATTCATTTTTATTTTGTTAACAATCTACGAGCGCATACTTTTAGCGTTTTTAAAATGTAAAAACGTAACAATATATATATGGGTAAATATTGTTACGAAAGTGGAAATGGTGTTGTTAAAATAATAAACAAAAGCTCCAAAAACAACACAATGATCATGTATAAAATGATAAACAAAAATTCCAAAACCAAAACAGCACACTGTTCACGTGATCAGTGAATGAGTAGAAAAACATTCCAACAAAAATAAAGTGCTTGTTTACAAGATCGATGAATAAACAAGAACAAAGGAAAAAAAGGACGTAAATAACGAACAACAAAATGAAGGGAACAAAGAAGTAAACAAGAAACAACAATGTGCAGTATAAAATAGGATACACAAATAAATCAACAACAACTAATCTACCTGCTCGAATATAAACAAGAAACAACAAAAATAAGAATATGTAGTTTACATTTTTAGATTGTTCCCGAAGGACGTAATCGTCCTTCAAGGACATTCATCACACTGATGATCCAGTGATATAAAAGGCAAGCTAAAGCGAGGAAGAGATGATTCAGAGTACAGAGTTTGAATTGAATCGTGTAAGACGACGTCACGTTGGTTGAGAATTAAAATCTATCGTGGATTCAGAGTTCAGAGTTTGAGTTGAATCAGTTGTGTGTGCAGGCGGCACGTTGCATTCGAAGTGAGTTGAAGTGGTTGAAGTGATAAATCAATCGGTTGTGTGCAGACAAGTTGCGTCTGAAGGAAGCCGTTGTTAGTGTTGTGCTTACAAAAAGGCTGTGAGCGAGGAATTACTAACAAGCGTTGTTGCTTACAAAAAGGTTGTAAGCAGAGGATTATCACGAACAAACACATATTGTAAAAATTATCGTTGTATACGTGGAATAAACTGGAACAATGGCACCAAAGTTGTGCAGATAATAAAGAATTTATTAAAGTCAAACACATATTTATTTTTACTTTATTTGCAATCTACAAACTCATATTTTTTAACGTTTTTAAAAGGTAAAAACGTAACAATATATATAATTATATAATATAATTACATAATATCTAAACATGTATATATAAATAGTTTAAATAGTTCAATCAAATCAGATACAATATGAGAGTCGAAGCAGTTAAGACTGCTAAGTTTTAAATATAATAGGCAGTTAGAGGTTAAGGTCTACTGAAAAAAGTTGAGTGTGGATACATGTGATATAGTCCTGCAACTCCGAGCGTCTGATAAAGCTATTCGACTGCCAATGGCAATCATATATGATATCCATATGATCTATATAGTAGGTACCAATGTGACCTTTTCTCCTCCGACAGAGAATATACCTAATTGCAGAGCAATCGCCTTTCGACAGTTTCAAAGCGTCGAAGACTAATCTGTCCCTTCTTCGTACCTATAATACAATGTTCTGGCATCAATTAGCCCACCATACTTAATGCGTACTTCTAAACTTTTAATAGTCTTATCCTCTATAAATTATTAGTCAGACTTTCTTCACGTCCTTCCAGTTTGCAAAATTACCGATTTTCTTCTATGATTCGTTGTCCCTTATAAGCTTGCAGATCCTAAGAGTGATTCCAAAAGTCGATAATTGGATAGTTCGTGGCCACACCTGCCTGTTCATCCGCTCTGCAGTCACCTTGAATGTCACTATGCCGTTCTGAATTCATTTCTAGCAAAAAAAAAAAAAACTTTAAAGTTATTTGTACTCAAAATCAAATTTCATAAATGAATATGGTGGAATCTATTATTGTTTCTTGTTTAATGGAAGCCATAAAATAAATAATATAATAACGTGTTTAAGACTTATTCTTCAGTGATATAGGAATATAAAAAAATCTCTTGATTGTTAGGAGTTGATAGTTGCTTAAGTAGACTTTGAATCATTGTTAAAAATTTAATAAAAAAAATTTAACAGGTTATCAAAAAATGCTTTAAAAGCTGATATTATGTCAGAAATCCACTGTAGTTGGTATTGACTAACATTGACAGAGTATACTTTATATTTAGTTCTATTAAAAAATATATTACTTATACGCACATATACTATCTGTATCGTACTACAGTAATTACGCTAAAAAGTATGCAATAAAATAATATTTAATTTTGTTGTATACGGTACTAATAGAATTTAGTACGTTACATTACATGTGTTGCTGTCAGACACTGTGTTGCTAGAAAATGAATTTCAAAATGTTCTAAAACATGGAAAACACAATGCTAAAATCTACTACGGAATAAAAAAATGCTAAATTTTATAAATGTAACAAAACTATTTAGTGCATATAAATGTTTTTGTTTTTTTCAGAAAATTAAACTTATTTACATCAGTATATTTCATTTGAGTTAACAATATGTTATGGAATATGAAAAGAATCGGCTGAAAAAGTAAAGTATACAAAATAAAACTGAACTCTGGTAAAAAGTTCTAGAAATACGGTTCAACACGCCAGTTGAACCTTGCCGTAACGTTATTGATTCTATTCCCAACAGATTCAATAATGTACTCAAAACTAATGGTGGACTTAATATTTCTCTGTGTTCCTTTTTTAGTATTTTCGTATTTTGTTTTTTCTGTATTCCTTTAACCGTACATATTTATATAACCAAATGAATTTTGTTTTTTTGTTGTTATCTTTTATATACAATTTTAATGCTAATTTTATTTTGTTGTTTTTATATGCTACTTCTATGCTGAATTTAATATTTATGAATTAATTCTTAATTTTTGTTCATAAAAAATTTTAAAATACAAATTTTTAAGAAACATTTTAGCAGTACCTATTTTAACTACCACATGTGTACATAACTTTAAAAAATGGTAGCAAATATTACCCACCACACTGAAAGAAATTAAGTTCAAATGTTCACAAATGTCTTGTTTTGCAATAGTAATGAAAAATAACCATTTATTTTTTTTGAGAATTATGCTAAATGCCTTTTAGCCTAATTTGCTCCAAAAAAATTTTTTTTTTAACATTATGATAAACTAGCACTGAAAGTGCTAAAATGGCAACACTGATCAGATATTATCAAATATTATAAAAAAGGGTTCATGGAAATCGAAAATTAAAGAAATAAAATAAATACAGTTGTTCGATGAGGAGCTTTTTCCTCACCGCTGACGATACGGAGAAATTCTGTATATTCGAATTGGCCATAAGTGACATATAGTCCCTTAGGGCCATTATTACAACTTCCCGTTGAAGTTGGCATTAGTTAAAGGTATCTTTAGCTAAAGTGAACGGCAAAGTTACCTTTAACTTTTTTTGGTTATTGCAACTTACAGATGAAACAAAATTAACTTTTTCAAAAATGTGGCAGTGCCGGAGCAAAATCGATAAAACTGCTCAATTATACAAGTTTTTTTTAAAGCAGTGCAAAAAGAAAACTTCGTTTTGGTTGCTAATTTTGTAAAAAGTAAATTATAAAAAAGTAATTATAAAAATTTTAAATACAACGAACTCTACTGTGACTTTGAAAGGCATTCAACTTCAAACTGACCCACTTAAAAATTATAATATATTAAATTACAATACTGTAAACAATGAGGAACGTTTTAACAAATTAATAGATATACTTAACATAAACGATAGTGATGAACACGCAAAAACTGAATTAAAAAACATTTTCAAAAAATATCAAAATGTATTTCATCTGGATGATGAAAAACTAACAGTAAATAATTTTTATAAACAAAACATTACAACTTCTGATAATACTCCAGTATACATTAAAAACTATAGACTTCCAAATTCACTTACAAATGTTATAAATGAACAAGTTCAGAAAATGCTTAATGAGGATATAATAGAACCATCAGTTAGTCCTTATAATGCTCCACTCCTTTTGGTACCGAAAAAGAATATTGAAGACAAAAAGAAATGGAGACTTGTAGTGGATTTCAGAAAACTGAATGACAAGATTGTCAATGACAAATTTCCATTAACTAGATTGGAAGATGTTTTAGACAAACTTGGAAGAGAAAAATGGTTTTCGCCACTCGATATGACGAGTTCATTTCACCAAATTGAGCTTGAAAAGGATTCGAGACCACTTACAGCATTTTCGACTCAACATGGTCATTTTCAATTTAAACGACTCCCATTCGGTTTGAAAATATCATCCAATAGTTTTCAAAGAATGCTCACAATAGCATTATCAGGATTGGATTCTGAAGCTTTTCTGTACGTAGACGACATAATAGTATATGGTTCCAGCTTAAATCATCACAACCAAAATCTTGTCAAGGTTCTTGATAGACTTCAGAGATATAATCTGAAACTAAATCCACAAAAATGTTGTTTTTTGAGACCAGAAGTAGTTTATTTGGGTCATCTTATTACTAAAGATGGTGTAAGAACAGACCCATCTAAATATGAAATAGTTAAAAATTATCCTATACCCAAAAATACAGATGATGTCAGAAGATTTGTTGCATTTTGTAACTATTATAGAAAATTCATCCCAAATTTCGCAGCTATTGCAAAACAATTAAATTCTTTATTAAAGAAATCAGTTAAATTCGAGTGGACCAATGAATGTCAAAATGCTTTTGACACACTAAAAGAAAAATTAACTAATCCACCAATATTGCAATATCCAGATTTTAACAGACCTTTCATACTAACCACTGATGCTTCAAATTACGCACTGGGAGCAGTTTTATCACAAGGAGACATTGGACAAGACCTACCAATTTCATACGCTAGTAAATCTTTGCAAAAACATGACATTAATAAACCTATAATAGAAAAAGAACTTTTAGCAATCCATTGGGGTATAAATTTCTTTAGACCTTATTTATATGGTAGACAATTTATAATAGTAACGGACCACCGACCATTAATTTCACTATTTTCACACAAGAATCCTTCATCAAAAATGACTAGAATCAGATTAGATTTGTGTGACTATGATTTTTAAATAGTATATAAAAAGGGCAAGATGAATACAAATGCAGACGCACTTTCCAGAATAGAAATTAACTCAGATGTACTTAAACAAATGATACCACAGGAATACGACGAAAAGCAAAAAAAAATCTTAATAACAACAAGAGGCATGAAAAATAAAGAACATGAGACAAAGAAAGAAATAGATAAGAGAAAATATATTAATAATGAAGAACACGAATTGAGTAATGTAGAAGATATTAATGAATTAGAAAATACACGTGTAGAAGAAGATAAACTGGAGAAATGCACATCTCAGAAGCCTGATCAACTTCACATATGGGAATGCACCTCCATTAACGACGTCAAAAATATAAATAAATTGCAATTTAATAACATTGAGAATATAGAGAATTTGAATATATATATAGAAAATAATACTGTGCACATAGGTCGTGATGATAATTCAACGAAACCAGTTTCGAATATGAGGAAATCTCGTACCCAAAATATTAAAGATGAAAATAATTATATGCATGCAAGATTCAGAGAAAACTCATCGAAACTAGATTCGATTTTGAGGAAACTGATATCTAAAATAAATAGAGAAAATATAAAAAAATTAGCGCTTTCAAATGAAGACAAAATATTTAATTTGTATACAAAAGAAGAATTTAAAGAAATTTATGAGAATATAAAAATTAATAATAAAAGACCTCAATTAAAAATATTGATATTTAAGCCTCCAATAAGAATTACAGACGACGTATTGAAATATAAACTGATTGACGAATTCCACAACACGACATATTCAGGTCATTTGGGAATAAGAAAAACAATTATAAAACTAAAACAACGATACATATGGAAAAATATGAGTAAAATGGTTAAAAAATTTGTATCGTATTGTGACAACTGTAATAAAAACAAACAAACCAGACACATTAAAGAACCACTTATACAAACAAATACACCTAACAATAGTTTTGAAATAATTTCAATCGACACTGTAGGTCCTCTTCGTATTTCAAACGAGTACCGATACATACTAACAATGCAATGTGAATTAACAAAATTTGTTGTTGCACACCCAATGTCAACTAAAGATGCACTCACTACAGCAAAAACACTAGTTGAACAATTTATTCTAAAGTATGGACAGTTTAAAGTACTTAAATCTGATAGAGGAACTGAATTTGTAAATGACTTAATGAATTTCTTCTGACAACGGCAAATGACTATGAATGGGACAAGTGGATTCCATATTTTACATTCGCTTATAATACAGCTCCTCATATAGATACAGGCTATTCACCTTTTGAATTAGTATATGGTAAATTGCCAAGCTTGCCATCTGATACTTTTAATATAAACAAAAACAAAATTTACAACTATGATAACTATGTACAAGAGCTACGAGTTAGATTACAATTTGCATTAAATAAAGCCAAAGACATAATTAATACAACAAAAGAAAAAAGAACACTAAATAATAAATATAAGAATAAGCTAGACTTAGAAGTAGGTGATCTAGTATTACTAAAAGTAGAAAATAGGAAGAAAAACCAAAGTCCGTATAAGTGACCATATAGAATTATAAGTAGAAATGGAGTAAATACTTCAATAGACTATAATGGAAAAACCAAACAATTTCATAATAATCAATTAAAACCATATAATTCAATTTTATAAATTTATTATCATTAAATAAAAAAAAAAATATATATATATATAAATATAAAAACAAATATACAATTGTAAAAACAATTTTTATAAGAAATATCATAAAATTAATTGTAACCATGCATGTGCTTAGTAAAATTAATCCCCTAATTTTTCTCTTAAGGGAGAGGGTGTAGTGTGCTCTTTCATTACACACTGCTGTACTCACAACATACTGCAGACATAAACAAAATCGATCAAGCCGCACTTGAATGAAATATGACGAATATCCAAAGGGATCATATTGGTAATTGAGTGACATTGATAAAGTCACTCAATTCCCCAATTCAGAGACTAGATGATTGGTCAATTCTTCAAGTTGCGACTATCGAAATTAAAGTAAGTACGGAATAGGATTAAGTGAAATAGAATGTAAATTAGAATAATATAGCAAATAAGTAATTTTTGGTATAAAAAGAGCCCCTTGGCCAGAAATAAATCAGATTCTAATGAAAACTCAAATCGGCAACAACTTTGCCTTGAATTTTATTATTAGATCTCCTTTTGCCCTTACCAACGTAAGATCGGCAATTGCCATAGCGTAACCAACGGCAAACTCTGCCGGTTACAAAAACACTTCTTTTTTCTTATACATATAATGTATACAAAGCTTTTTCCCACCACACAACATTATTAATTTGAAAATAATATAAGCAAGAAACAAATAATAAAATCTAACGGGTTACAAATAAATTAGGTCACAGTGTAAGCTTACACAAAGTGTGATCAATTCACAGGAAAAATATGAAATGTTTTTAAATGAAAAATTAAGTGGAATTTAATGAAAAATAGAATAAAAGACTTTAAATACATTGAATGGCAATTCAAATGAAAAACAAAGCTAATAAAAAGGATGATATATTAATGTGGTGACCTAACAGTAGTCAAGGCTAAAGATTAAACGCTACCACCTCTTATTTTCATTTCTGAAAAAATTGTTTAAACAATTTTTAAAATTGGAAAAAATTGTTTAAACTTTAAACAGTTATTTATCGACACATAATCGCATCGATAATATGGCATCATATATATCTAAGGATGGCAAAAAAATTAAGGAGTCAGAAGCACTTAACATTCCGGATATTCGCTGGAACAGTGCTTTACCTGCTTAAGACGGTGCAAATATACTTCATTTCATCTGATCTTCTTACAATTTACACAACTTATATCCGAAAGAGAATAGAATACAATGCTTATGTATACGCCAGTGTCTCAAGGTCTATTTTCTCGACCTCGTACAGGAGAGGGCGAAGTTGCTTGTTAATCACGGTAGAATATCTAACTCTATTCATTCATTTGAGCATCGTTGCGATGTGGCTTGTGTTTCAATGTTTTATCGCCATTACAACGGATTTTGTTCGAGCGAAATAAAGGATTTGATCCTATTTAACACTCGCCTTTCTCGGCGAGCACATCTGTATGTGGTTGATTGTCAGATGCTGTAATTTTTTGGCTTTTAAGGGATGAAAAAAGCAGAAGATACAGAAAAATGATCAAATGTGTTCGCAAATAACTTAAATAACTTCGTTATTAATAACGTAGATCTTCAAAAGTACTAATTGGGAAGTAAATACAAAGTTAAAAGTGGCATTTGTAGTAAAGTAAAGAATACGTCGTAAATTTTAAATGTCCAGAAATCGTCAAAATGTTATTGTTTTGTGCTAAAAATGGTCAAATCGGTCATATATGATTACACTACAGATTTGTCAGCATTCAAGTAAAATAAATGAATGCAATGAAAATAACTACAAATCCATTTAAGAACTAAACTATATCTTTCGAGATAGTCAATCGAAATTAACTTCAGTTTAAAATTATTTAAAAAGTCCATACACACCTGCACAACAGGTATACTACAATAATATTTTCTATATTCCCACTATAATACTGAAATAAATACGTAAGCGAACAACGAGTAAAAAGAAAAATTGAAAGATCATTCATCAAAAAAATTACACTTCAGGAATAAAAAGAGCGTTTGAAACGCTAAAATAAAATTTTCACGAACAATTTGCCAAACGTGCAAGGAGAATACTTTTGTGTTGAATTCTTGGCACGTATAGGGAATAAAAACAAAATAAAATTAAAACATTACAACAGAAAGTTTACAAAAACAAAAAAAAAAAAAAAAACCAATATAATAAATAAAACAAGACTGGTATAACCAAATATTATATAAAAAATGAAATCTATTATTATTGTATGAATTATCGAATTAAATAAATTTTCTGTGGTAGAATATTAATGTTACTATTGGAGAACTTATTGTTTTAAATTTATTTGAAATTAAAAAAAAAATTTAATTTCACAAAGTTATTTTAAAATTAATTTTTCATTAACAATCTTTCTTTTCATTACGAATCTAATTTTTACTGATTCGTAATAAGATGTAAATGCTTTATAACCATTTAAAGACAGTACTCTTTATTTTCCATTGGATTTACAGGGACCATTCTCATCATATATACATCGGCATATTATACAACATTGGCCGACATTTTCCGTATTGGTTAGCATTGGTATTGGTTGGTCTTACTTCTAAAGAGTTTTTGAACGTAAACAGTTGCACTCCAGTCGGATTTTAAGATACTGCTACTGTCAATGAAAAATTGATTTATTTTCAGAATCTTTCACGAAATAAATCAATTGTTAATCCGGGACAATCATCAATTTCAGTTGCAAGACCAGATCGTTTCGGCAAGAAGACTATGCCATGTATTTGGTGGGATCAGAAAAGTGTAGTGTACCATAACCCCTAAGACCCTAGTGAAGTCGTTAAGAACCATACATAGATTAAAAATTGACCAAAATGCTCGGCAAGGTAATTTTGCATTATAAAAATGTATCTACACACAAAATATAGACGATTGAGAATACAATTAAAGTATTAGACCGAGAGCTGCTACTCCACCCGTTGTATTTAGCAAGCTTGCTTGCTCGACTACGAGTTCCATTAGGAAATCTAAAATAAGGTGATTCACTAGTTTGCTTTAGAATGTAAACAATTTTATTAGCATGATATCCACTCATTGCATGAAAATGGAAAAAGTGCGTAGCTAGATATGGCGAATACTTAGGAAAAAATTTTAATTTTTTTTCACTAAAAAACGCCGATTTTACACCAGTAAACTTGGAGAATCGTGGTCTAGTTGCTTTTCAGAGACATTATTCTATTCTGCAATCCTTTATTTGCAAAATTCATTAGCATTTCCAGCAATATTTTTTTTGTTTTTTATTTTTTAGAAAAACTTAAAAACTTAAAAAAAACAATTGTTTTCTACAAAAGAACTAAAATTTTGAAACGCTGTTAGTTCCTCTGGATGGAGTTTCTTTTCTAATTTTGCCCAAAATAATGGACAGAATTGAAGTCGCCTTGGTCTAGTAGGTAGTGTGTTGGCTTAGTAGATGTAAGGCCACGATTCAAGCCCCATGTCAGACATCAAAACGACAAAACGGCGACTTCCTCTCAGAAGATTTCCGGCAAAAAATCTGAGAGTAAATATAATTGTCATGAAAAGTTTTTCAAAAATCTGTCATTGTGAGTCGATTTTAAACTGTAGGTCCCGCCAGGCATATATAATATTAACACACACAACAGCAGTGGTGTGAGAAGCTAGGTCGTAATCCTTTGTCCACGTAGTTAGGTCAAAAAAGCTTTAAACAATCAACAGAAGATAGATAAAGTGGTCGTCTGTATTTTAAGGTTGACTTTTCTTCAGTTGCGTTTAAATTTTGCAAATGATTTTTTTATTTTTTTAATATAAAGGACAGTATTTAATAATTTTCTTTGTAGAAAAGCAAAATCGGTACTAGCAACAGCTGCGTTGGTCATATACTTATACTACGGCAAAGACCACAGATGCAACAGAAATTAAAATTTTTTGTGAAACCTGTATATTAACCACGACTAGCGAATTACACCAAGAAAATACACTAAACATACAGTGGTGGCCGTATAATTAAAACATTTTAAATTAAAGTAAATTATACGTTTTTTTTTCAAAATTAAAAAGGATAACAAAAATATGTTTTTCTATTTTTAAATACAATCACTTTCCAAAACAGTTCTTATATTACACAGATCATAGAAAAACTATTAGAAAAATATTTTATTGGGTTGGCCACTTAATTAAAATATTTACAAGCTCCATTTTTCTTTTATAATATTTTGTTCTCTTCACCTAATACTTCGTGGGTAAACCTTTGTCTTTATATTTCCATATTGGTTTATCAAATTCTTAACCAAGGATATTTCGACGTATTATTACATTTCATCAGAATTTTTGGGATTTTTACTTCAACTTTTAAAGCCAGTTTACTTTATTCAAATGTGATAAGTTGTTTTTGAAATGTTATGAAAATATAATAGAGCTTAAATATGTATTCAAAAATATATATTTTTCCAACGAACGTCCCCGGCCTCACACTAATCCACCCTCACCCGACAGCGGAGGGCTAATTCGCATTATGTAGGGACACGTACACACTACAGTCCAGACTGTAGCGGGTAAGGAAAAAGTTATGGCAACGACAAGCATAAAACAGCTACGAAACTTAATCACAAGCTGAATAAGATATCAATAAACCGGAACTATCTAAGACAAGAACGAAAATATTCTATTCGTCCTATAAAAATCTAAAGAAAGAGGACGATAAAGCCGTGAAAATCTTGCTGAAATGCTGAAATTCAGGCTACAAAGCAAAAACTCAGAATCGATATCACCTTTAACCAGACTTAAAAACAAAACAAACCCTAAAACAGCCCTTCTACGTTCCAAAGATGAAAGTTTTATCAAAGCTAATCTAGCCTCATATGACGGAAGCCCATTGGCATAATCAAATCCTAAGCCACGTAAACAGAATAATCAAAACTGCTTCTGCACAGACTGCAATTGAATCACTATGACAACTATAATATGGATTCAAAATAACAGACGCATACTCCAAAATAGGCCTAACAAGTGAAATGTACAGTAGTCTTGTTATATAAGGATCAATGAATTCCCTAGCCCATTTTTTCACAAAACCAAGAACAGCCTTGCCAATCATCATACTAATATGATCAATAAAAGACAATTTAATATCCAATAATACTTCCAAATCAAGAAATGTAATCACAGTTTCCAAAGGGCAAGAATTAATCACATAAGTGGACGAAATTACACCCCCGCGAAAGAAAACCATGCATTTACATTTTCTCAAGTTAAGATCCATTAAATTAATTCTGCGCCAATTTACAAACAAATCAATATTTCGCTGAAGCCTAGCCATGATCATCATCAAAAGTATAAAATAATTTAACGTCATCAGCATACATCAGAATATTACAATCAGAACATAACAAGAATATAACAATCAGAAATGAATGAATGAATGAATACTTTTAATAATTTTCTTGTGACATTAAAAACCAAAAAAAGTGCTAAACGAAAACTTCTTCGTTACATTAACAAAAAAAGAAGAAAAACAGAAATTAAGCGAAATTAAAAGCATAAATCCCAGGTCAGACATCAAAACGAAAAAATATTTCTTCGGTGACTTCCTCTCAGCAGATTTCTGGCAAAGACTCTGAGAGTAAAAATTGCCATGAAAAGTTTCTCAAAAATCTGTCGTTCGGAGTCGACTTTAAACTGTAGATCCCGCCACTCATGTATAAAATTAACGCACAAAAGTGCGTTGAGTGGTGTGAGAAGCTAGGTCGTAATCCTAACTGAAGGGTTGTAATGGGACAATTACGTATGTATGTATGTAAAAGCATAATTAAAATTATGGTACGTATTTTATGTTCTAATACAGTTTTCAACTTATTTTACATTTTTATTCGCAGTTTTATTCTTTGTTCTTTTCGCGTAACTTTTAGTTTAAAGATGGCAGTTTCATTCATTCAAGGGAATTAGTTGCTTTTGTCTCCTCAATGCTGCAAATCAAAGTTTATGTGCCAATCAGCAATTTATTTATTGCTAAAAACGAAGCATTTAGAAGACAACTTTTCAAAAAAATATTTAAGAATAGAAAAAAAAAAAAAATAATCATGTCGTTTCTAGTCCGTTAGTGATTTTTAAACTGAAGGAAATATGGCCTCTGCAATGTAATTAGCCATGCAGATGCCAATAAAATTTTAAGAATACAACTACAATGTCTCCGGCGTTTGATGTTGATGTAGCATTTTATGAAACAACACAGTATCCCTGTTTGGGTTTATGCAATGAATTCATGATTTCCTTAACCAGACATCAGGGAATCATTTAAATCTCATTATAAAAATGAAACACATTGCAATTGCTAACTTAGTTGCATTTATGTACGAGTATCTGTACGCGAACAAGGCAATTAGACAACGTGATTGTGGAGTAAGAATTTGATTAGGGTATGTATGGTTGTAATCACTAATTATGTAGAATTATGAAGAATAAAAAATTAAAATTGTGACTTTAAATAAAACTCTTTAACTAAATGAAGAGGGGAAAAATACTGTGGCAGTGTTTATTATATAATATTCTCAAGACAATCAAAAATGAAAAAATTATGGCTGAGGAAAGGCTCAAATCTCTTAGGTGAACACTGAGATATATTTATTGAACTTTTCTAATCGTTCAGACCAAAACATTTTTACATGAATCCTCCTTAGATCCACAACTTCCGTATACAATTCAATTCATGCAATTTTGAGTATGAGTAAATCAACAGAATTGAAATTCAACTACTCGATTCATTCGTACTCGCTACAACATTGATTTATAAGTACAGGTTACAATGAGTATGAGTACAACGTTGACATCACACTCTCAACATTCGAAATATGTTTGATTTATACGCCTACTCATTCAGATTCATAAATTTAGAAAAATGCTTATAAGTCATTCGAGTAGCTTGAATCATTCATCAAAATTTACAGCTTTTGTTGTTCTTGCATATACAAATAAAGAAGAAAGGAAAGACAAAGACAAAAAGCAAAGCATACAGACAATCTTCTTGTGAGTATAGTAGTGTTCGTACGCGAATCATACTTATTTTGAGCTTCGTGTAAATGTTAAGTAGAAACGATTCGAAGTCAATAACATCATGAGTATTGTGAAGTATGAATACGACAAGTCGTTCCAACACTGAGTATGAGTAGTATGAGTATCATACTAAAATAAGTATGAATGCGTAGCGTATCATCGTTTTAAATACTCGTTGCTGATCTCTGTTTGCAATTCATGAAAAGAAGGTAAATAATTCCAGTTCTTAAACTGAACTAAGCTTAGAAATATTGCACTTGTTTGGTACTATCGGGAGTAGTAATAACAATATTCCTAAAGTCGTATTGCGGATAAGGAGAATAGGGTGGTTCAAAGTCACCACTAACATATCATGACGTGGAAGCTTAACTTACAGTAGGTAGCACACAGAGCCTTATGGGCATACGACTAAATCTGCCTGTGAACTACTCGCTAAACTATATTTTCGTTTTTATGCACATTACCAGAAGAAGTTGTTGGTTTGACGGTGGACAATTCTATTCGGCCTCAACTATTTTCCTTCTAAATATTAATTGGGACCTTTTGGGTCCCAATTTTTTTTATTTCAACACACACTGAAGTTGGAAGCGATGATTATTTTTATGGTGGATTATAGAACTTTTCTATTGCTTTTCTATTACATTCGTTTATGCTTTACTTAACATATTTTCTCAAGTTTGGCGATCTATTACTTAGTTTAGATTGACCTTTTAACTTGATGTTCTTTTTTTCTTCTTTTTGTCCTTCGTAATAGCACAACGCGTTTACTAAAATGCAAACAAGAAATTATTACGAACGATTTTTTCTACTTGTAATCTTAAGTAAAAAGGTTAGCGAACCGTATCAAAAACTTTTCAGACAAAAATATTTTTTAAACTTCCAATACCAATAACACCTCGGGAGCTTATACATATCGAAACAAAAATTTGGAGTTAATCAAGATGAAAGTTTTTCTTTGTTTGAAGACTTTTATTCAACAGCAGAATTTCTAATATTTTTCCAATATTTTGTTAACAAAGTTGTTCCAAATGCAAACAAATGAAAACAAACACTTAAGTTTTTATAAAAAAGATTTAAAATTACAATTTGCGAAAATAATGAAATTAATTTGACTATAAAGTAAGAAAATAAAAATGGGGGTCAATAAATTGGAAATGAGTAATGCCAATGCTCAAGACTGGCATAAGTAAGTTGTGGAGAAGTAAATTCGAGACAAAATTGTTTAGCAAAAAAAAAAAAAAAAATTAAGGAAAAATATTATATGAATTAATGACTTTATCTAATGGAAAAGTGTGGTATAAAAATAAACGAATAAACAATTGAGACAGTTTTAGTCTCCATAATGGCAATCAGCAGAGTTCAAGATTAGGTTCAAGCAGATTATAATTTCAAGCACAATTTGAAGATTGATTACGAACACCAGGCTAACACGAATGTTGACGAGTAACCGTATTTATTCTTAGCCAAACTTCATTTTTATTTTAAAATCTTGATTAAATTGAATTTCAATAGAAATTCACGTTATGAAAAAAGGACACTCTTATTTTTTTTTTTTAATATTGACAAAAAAAATAAAAGTATATTTGCACATATTATATACATATTAAGTTCTGTACTGAGTGATTAAATTTATTTAGAGATTTCAAAAATTTCGAAGGCTGGCAACACAATACGTTATATTCCAACTGATTTCTACAAGATATTGTAACCTAAGATCACAGCAGGAGGATGACTCTACCATGGTAACTTTTTCATCAAATCTCTAAGTGTCGTATTCGTTTGTTTATTATTTTTCACATCACTGTCTATTTTAATATAATTGACTTCATCGAAAATTACTTCCAAGACCTTAACTGATCTTTACATTTCACAGCATTTTAATTTTCTTATTATTACAAATGACTGGAAATAAGTTCCATATACGGTTAAGACTGCAAAAGAATGAATTCTGTCCGCACTGCAGTATGCGATCCATTGCCAATCGACCACAAACGAATGTGCTTTAAGAAAGACGGAAGTTTCTTAAGAAGTTACTGGAAATGGTGTTGTTAAAATAATAAAAAAAAAACAATGATCAGATATGAAATGATAAACAAAAGCCCCAAAAACAAACCGTGGACTTGATCACATGATCAGAGAATCAACAATATCAGCTTAAAAAAATATAAGAGATAAAAGATGTAAACAACCAACAACAATGTGCAGCGAACAAAGAAGTAAATAAGCAAAAATAAAATGCATATAAGACACACAAACAACAATAATGAAAACAAGTTGTTTACATTTTTGGATTGTTTCCGAAGAACGTCATCCTCATTCGAGAGCATTCATCACACTGTTGGTCCAGCGATATAAATGGAAAGACAAAGCGAGAAATGATGCAGTTTGAATTCAAATAGTTGCATGTGAACACACGAGATCGAATTATATTTCCGTTAGTCTTGAGTGCAGACAAGTTGCGTGTAAAGAAAGCGTTGTTAGAAGAATAACAAGCAAGTGCTTACAATAAGGTTATAAGCAGAGAAACGCAACGAGCAAGCACATATTGTTATAGTTATTGTTGTACACTTGGCATAAGTTCGAACAGTTGCGCAAAAGTAGTGCGAACAATAAAGAATTAATTTAAAATTAAACCATATTACTTTTTATTTCATTTGGAATCTATAAACTCATATTTTTAACAGTTTTTAAAAGGTAAAAACGTAGCGATACTATTTACGGGTACAAGTTCCTTTATCTCGCGTATGCAAAATCCATTGTAGTAATGATAGAATAGTGAAATACAAGCGAATACACAATTGCACTGGTTCCAGCAAACATCACTGATATTCATCAAGATTTTCTAGTACTCTCTAGGTACGGAATTGAAACGATTCTGAATAAAGGAACTCGTTGAGCATTAAATTTTCTAATGCCGTTTTCTTCATTAATTTTAAGCAAACCTTGCAAAGTATATTATTTTAAAGATTTCATAATAAGTAACGTTCACTTAAAAAATTAACGCCATTGAACGATAACATGGTGCGACAGTCAAAATACACCCTGCTAATGACATAGTGTCATTATTTATTTATTTATTATAATTTACATAGCACAACAAGATATGAATCTTATAAGTGACAGTGCTATGTTAGGAATCATTAAGATTTAAAAATTAATAGTGAATCAAAAATACATTAAACAATATAAAGAAAAAAATATAATATAAAGAAAGTAAAAAATTAAAAAAGTAAGTAAGTAAATAAGTGAGTTGAAAATATTAAAAATAGAATATTAAATATATATATATATATATATATATATATATATATATATATATATATATATATATATTATTTGTGATCTTTTCACACGAAATTATTGATTACGTAAATATTTTTCAACCTATTTTCAAAATACAAAGTTTTATGAAAAGGGAACAGATGAGCCTTAAAAAATAATACAAAATAAGTGATGTGTTTTGTGCAAACATTGGCGCAAACATTGTCCAACTTATGGTGGTCGGTCAAACGTGAAATTGACACATTTTGCAATCAACAATCAAGATCCATCAAAAAATTTTGGAACTGAAAGTCCATTTCAAGCAATATTTATATAAAATATATAACTCGACGTGGTCTAGTAGGTAGTGTGTTGGCTTATTAGACGTGTAAAAGCCAGGGTTCGAGTCCCAGGCCAGACATCAAAACAAAATACAAAAAGTATTTTTTCGTCGATTTCCTCTCAGCAGATTTCTAGCAAAAACTCTGAGGTAAATAAAATTGCCATGAAAAGTTTCTCATAAAATTTGCCGTTCGGAGTCGACTTTAAACTGACTGATGGGTTCTAATGACCAATTATGTATGTATGTATATAACTCGATTGTTAGACTCTTTAAATAATAAACACGGTAATTTTTGACTGATTTGATCAAATGAAGTGTCAATATCTTGACAAGACAATGTACTTCCAGGATGTCATCACTTTTTTCATAGTTTTTAAAAAAAGTTTGCTCCTATGAACGGACCAACTTGAAAAAACTTCGAACTTTCCAAGTTTACCTCATCAAATCGCATAGCATATTAAGTCAAATAATATACATACACTAGAGCCCCGACTTGCGTCGTCCCGATTTGCATCGTTTCGATTTGCGCCGCTTTTTTAAAACTGGAAAAATTCGATTTGCGTCGTTGCAATTTCAAGTTGCGACGGTTCGAGTTGCGCCGAGGAGCTTGATAATGAAAATTTATTAGCCATTGATATTCAGCATGTTTCAGATGTCATAACAGGAGATGATACATTAGAAAAAAAATTAACAGTCACCAATATTTCCAAAGCTTTGCAATTAATTTTCCATGCAATGGATATATTTTCTGAAAACGATCCTGACGAAAATCGTAGCACGGGCGTAGCAGCATCCATTGATCAAGCCACTGGTTATTACAAAAAAATATATCAACAAAAAAATCTTTAAAAATTCAACAAACTTTGGACAATTTTGTTAAAAAAAACAGTAAAACCATCCAATCAAATGGATATAAGTGTATAAATGTTTCTGATTTAGATTTATCATCTGAAGAGAGTTCAATGTAAGCTAAATAAATCAGAAGTTTTAATGCACCTACTTTTTCGAATATACATACACACTAGGGATGCCAAACGAGATTGATTTTTAAAAATCCCGGGATATTTCGGGATAATTCGGGATCCAAAAATCCCTAAAAATCACAGGAAAAATCGCGATTTTCTCTTAATAATAAAAATATTTTGTTAACGAAATAATTTATATTCCAATTATATCAGAATTATATGTCATTAAAAATAAAATATAAAAACAGCAAGACAAAAAGTAACAAAAAAGCGTAAATTAAAGAAAATAAAAATTATTCATAATACGTATGCAAATGCATTATTTCTAAGAAAATTATTTGGATTCCAACAAAAAGATTAAAGCATCTAACGCTGCCGTTGAAAAACACTTTTCGCTATCAACATTTGTTGGTAAAATAGTTCCAAGATAGCTGTATGCACCTTGTTAAAATTCACCTCTACCACCTCCTGATATAAATAAATCTATTTCTTTGGACAGTTTAGTGTCTAAATCAGTTACCCTATTAATTCGTTTTATGGGGTTGTTTTTGCATTGTTCGCTGGCGTCAAATAACTTTTTATCAATGGAAATAGGGTTTTTCTTACCTGAGATGTTATTATCAAGGTCAAGTGGTGTATAATTTTTTTGGGCCTTTTCTAGGGTCAACATACATATGAATTCACAATCCCGGAAATTCCGGGACAAGTTTTTAAAAATCCCGGAATTTCGGGATTTCCCGATTGGCATCCCTAATACATGCATATGGCAATGAATACAATTTTTATGTTTTCTCTTGATTTATTGTTTTGTTATCTCTTTATAATAATTAAATATAATAAACATTTGTTGAAGTAAGTGAAATAAATAAAAATGTATTCATACATTGTTTTTATCAAAAATACAAAATTTTTTGCTTTGTTTTGAATATTTCCCCCAATAAATTAAATTTTAGTGCATTTATATAGGAAAAAGTGATTCGATTTGCATCGTTTCGATTTGCGTTGCATTTCTCCGGCCCCCATTAACGACGCAAGTCGGGGCTCTAGTGTATATCCCTCTCCTTTCTAACAAGGTTTAAATTTTGGAGATGCATTCAGAAATGTTTGTGTAATCAATAAATTTGTGTGTAAAGTCCAAGTGAACAGTTTTTGTCAAATAAAACTGTTTGGATGATTCAAGAAATATTTTTGAGTTCTACTCAACAAAACTCACAACTTACACTATTGTATTTAATTTTGTCGCGTAGTATAATTAATTTGTAAAATGTGTATACATTTATAATATTGTGATATTTAAATGCATATTTTTCATTATTTTACGAAGTTTTTAATAGAATTCTTTATTTTATTTATTTTTTTTTTTTTAATTTTTATGCTTATTTAGTCGTAACCAATCATGTGGTTTTTACTGACATTATTAAATTTTTCTTTTTCAATTGAATTGATTAAAATTCAATTTAAAACAATTTTGCATTAACATAAATCGCTGTTGTTTTATTTTTCATGGTAAAAATTGACGTGAATACTTAATTATTTTTACAAGAATTTTGTTCGTATGTAACATTATAATTTCAGTTGACAACAAAGAGAGTAAATTTTTATACAATTTCTGGGATGAGAATATCATGTGATATCATATACTGCTGTCGACTAGACAAATCAAAACAGCAGTGGGCCAAAGATTTGTGAAGCGACGAATCAAAGTTTAACTTATTTGGCTCTGATGGGTTAAGTTAAACTTTGATTCGTTGCACCACAAAACTTTGACCAGTGCAATGAGAAGGGTTCTTCAGTGGCTTTCTTAATTTAAGAAAGGAAAAATGTATGAAATTTAATTACGGGGACCATTGAAAGTAGTTCCTTTTAACCGAGAATTCGTTATAAACGAGTTCGTAATAAACGAAGTTTTTTGTATGCAAATTGTTATTAAAATATTGGGACTTCAAAAAATGTACGTAATAGCCGAGAACTCGTTATAACCGAGTTCATTATAAACGAGTTTGAGTGTAATATTAAAATAAATTTAATAATATATTCAACCCTATAAAAAGTAAAGCATTTAAGTAAGACAAAAACCACACAAAGTTATCTTAGTCTAGTAGGTAGCTTATTAGACATCTAAAAATATATAAAAAAATATTTCTGGGGCGACTGCCTCCCAGCAGATTTCTGACAAAAACTCTGAGAGTAAATAAAATTGCTATGAAGAGCTTCTCAAAAATTTGTCGTTCGGAGTCAACTTTAAATTATAGGCCCAGCCACTTGTAAATAAAATTAACACACACAATATAAGTGTCATGATAATCTAGGTCGTAATCTTGGCTGAAAGATTGTAATGACTAATCATGGAAGTACGGAAATAACATACCCTTTAAGACTAATTTTCGTAACAGATTATATTACACAACCCTAGTGGAAATAACGTAGGATGTTTAATTCTTCTATTAGAATGACTGTGTTTAATGTTGAATTAATATTCATGCCTCTTCTAAGCCCATCTACTTTTTGGATAAATTAAGATAGTTTTCATAGAAATAAAAGAGGCAACATGCCTTATTTTTTTTATTAAGTTTTATTTTTTCAAATTCCATTTGTCAGTCTTTGGACTTTGAAAAGGCAAACCGATTGAAAACCTTCTGAACGATGACATTGAATTCAAAGCTTTAAAAGTATTTGTGACCTTAATACATGTGACTGAAAACTGGTTATTATAGTTTGCTAATGACACCTTGATATTCAATCTAAGCAAACCAATCAAAAATTAAATACAAATAAGCTTTAGATTATGAACAGAGGTCTAACCATATCATTTAATAAATCTATTGTTTGAACAATTTTATAAACTCTGTACAGGGCATCCTTCATTATGTCTTTAGCGCATATTCTCTTGTTATGTTCTCATTAAAAAAAGCCATAATATGTTATATTTAAAGCCACATGTCTACCCTATGTAATCATAATGTCAAGTTATTATCCAGAGAATACAATACAATACAAAATATGAAACATTAATTTATGAAAAACAGCAGCAACAACCTTAAGGCCATATTAATCAAACGCATTGTAACAGCCGGGTCGTTGGTAAACAAATGACAAAAACATTTCTCTCAAATATATGTACGTATTGTGTCCATTGACTGTTCTTATTCAATTGATTGTCTACGCATAATGCTCATCCTCATCCTCGTCTAAATCAAGAGAGTATTACATATCAGAAGCGATACCATTAACCACAAACAAAAAAATTTTAAATGAATGGAAAACATTATTCACCAAAAATCTACACATCTGCACTTGCCATACATTCAAAATCATTACGGTCGTTAGCTGGTAAGTCCCACGTTAAAACTACGCCCAAGGATCTGTTACGGAATTTAATGTTGCTGTTGTTGCTATAATGAATGTATACACGGGCGTGTACAAAGTAAGGACAACAAACAGTAACTATGGAAATTTAATAAGAGAAACATGTAAATAAATGAAACAAAAAGAAGCCAAAATACAACAGAGAAACCTTTAGACGGAACTAAATCCCAATAATTTAAATTACCGTTGAGTAATGCTGATCTACAATTTGCACAGTAATTCTATAGTAAAGATAACTTTAGTAAAAGATAATAAGAAATTGCATGAAATTAATTTCATTAAATTCAAATTACAGTCCACAATAGGCATTTCGATTAGAAAATAAGGTTTAATGCAAGATAAATTGTATGCTTAAATTACTTGCATTAAAGACAATTTATCAAGTAAAAAATTCAATGTATTTATGACTGAAATACAGAATACAAGTTCCATAATGACCTGCGCGAACGAGTGCGCAAGTGAACAAAAACATTAAATTGACTTTGCTGCTTAATTTTCAGATTAAATTTTCCTTTTTTGGGAAAGATAACGTCCAAGTGTAAATCACTTCTAACAGTAAATTAATGTATGTAATGGTAATTCATTACCGGTTTGAAGACTAACTTCTCCCCGAATAAAGGAATTTTGCTTAGTGAAACGGCCATGTAACCAAAAATTCTTAAAAAACAGCCCATTTTCGGTCAGTTTTAAATGCGCACAATCAGCAAATATGCAACGTTTGGCTTGAATTATTGTTTAAGCAATATTTTATAGTCACCTAAGCAAAAGTCGAGCTGTAAAACTTTCTGCGTAGTTAAGAAGAAAGGTCAAAAAGTTGAAAACTACAATGCATTAAAATATTTGCGCTGCCTTCAGGATTTCATGTTAAAGCAGTAATATCCCCTTCTGAATATAGTTTTCATTGTCTTCCTAATAGCTTCGAAAATTAGAGGGATAACAATCCATTACAATATACGTTGGTTTCTAACTGTGCCTTTATATTGACTGTAAAATCAACGAAAAGCTCTATGAATTCTGGAATCATGTTAATTTTTTGAAATGTAAATTTTTACAAATTAATACTTACTTAACCTTTAATACAGTTGAACATTTTCAACTACCAAGAAGTATACTACATATAGTGGCTATCAAAATCATAGGTACACCAATATGTGTAAGTAATTTTATGAATTTAAAATAATAGTAAATATGTATAATAATAATCAAAATAATTCATCTATTTTATATGTATTTTACTAACAAATCAGTATTTTATCTTAAAACAAAAAATTTTAAGATTTTTCACAAACCATAAGAAAAATATGGAAAACTTTCTGGTGACTTCATATTTCTGCACTGCCCAATTGTATTTATCCCCAAGAAGAACTCAGAATAAATTATAATGTAAAATGTTATACCCAATACATGGTCCAATATATACCCATTCAACATTGAAATTACCAGCTTTAAAGCGTTTTCTTTTAATATTTGCCGCCATGCACTTATTTGCAAATTTTCAGTTGATGTTTGCTAGAGGTTTAGCGACTATGCAACAGTTCTTCCAAAAGATCTCCAATACTCTCTTCAAGACATTTCGGGACTTTGTGAAAGCCTATTGGGTCTTTAGTAGGCAAAACACATCTTCACATTAACAACAGCATGATTGGGTTCATTGGCTTATTGAATGTAATAACCCAATGTCCCTCAGAGGACGAACATCAACAATATTTGTTAAAAAGAGCGTAAAAATGCATTCAGCGGCTTGTCAGCTTTCAGTGAAGCAGGTTCTCGCCGCTTCTTTTAAAATTTTTTGGATATCAATTATACACCCAAAGAAAAATTACAGTATAATTCACTATTTTCCAATGAAATTCACTAATAACAATTTTGGAAGAATATTTGTCGGGTTAAATACGCAGTCTTTAGGGATTTAGCGCTGTATGTTTTCCACTACTTTAAACATATTATTCGGTTACACTTGAAAATATTACTAAAAATTTTCCTTTGGGTTATACACTTGGCTCTCACAAATACACTCACATTTTTATCATGTTCTCTTTGTGTCGGCGATAATCATTAGGAATTCTTGATTCTTTCGAACTTTTAGTGAATTTATTCTTTGGAATGTTTAAATACGCACTCTTATTCATTATTTCTTTGTTACACCTGGTTCCTGGTTCCCCAATATATTGTATTACCGCGAACACGCTCAACTATTTTACGCAAATTCATTGGATTGCGTTTTTTTATATTTCTTCCTCCATACTACAGTATGTCAAATACGAAATATACGGTATAGAGGAAAAAAGAATGGATCTCTATAACGTGCACATTTTTATGATAGCTCTCTGTGCTCTCAAAAATTACGAATAACAATCCATCGTTTAGAAAAAATGTATTCTTTTAATTTTACTTTACATAACTGTATAAACATCTAAACCACTGTGTGAGCGTTATTTCCGTTTAGCGGAAATAAAATAATATGTACACGTCCCTATGTACATATGTACGTATAAAGTGGATGAAAATAAATAGAGGAACAAATTTAGACTTTCGTTTCCCATAGGTATTATGGTTGGACAGGATAACTAAGTTCATTTTAGAAAAACTCCAATAAATGAAATTTGTTAGTAAATCTCTTTAGCATGTCTGTTATTTTATTGTTAAGTATTTAAACATTTGGATTCTTTTACATTTAAATGTAATGAACAATTTATACTTAACGGTTACAGACTGGTAAATTCTTGAAGACAATATTTATCATTATCATGCCGATATGTAAACAGTAAAAAAAATTATTTGAATAAAGAAAATATATTTCTTTTCTATTTATCAACCTTATTAAAACATTGCACAATGTTGGGTCCCAGGCATAGATTAGCAATAAGTATTCAAAACTGTGAGTAGGTTCGAGTGATACATATAATTTCAGATACTTATACGCAATCATACTTATTTTGATATGATACTCATACTACTCATACTCAAATACTCATACAAAGTGCTCGTCGTCTTCATACTTAATGTGTTCAAAGATACCATGTGAAGCAAACTGTTAAACATAGCGGTGAAAATATTTTGGTTTGGGGATGCTTAATATGGTAGCATGTTGGCCCTCTATATTTAGCAGATGGTATCATGTGAAAAAAGACTATCTAAAGATTCTTCAAGCCCATCTTCCGAATT
This sequence comes from Sarcophaga peregrina, assembly GCA_014635995.1. Lineage (NCBI taxonomy): Eukaryota > Metazoa > Arthropoda > Insecta > Diptera > Sarcophagidae > Sarcophaga > Sarcophaga peregrina. Next base: position 37,771,918 of record CM025792.1, on the reverse strand, counting down.
TTATGGACAAATGTGCTTATCCCGAATGAAAAAGGGAGACCCCACAATATGCGCCAACTACAGGGGTATAAGCCTTCTCCCTATCGCCTATAAGGTTCTTACAGGCGTATTGTGTGAACGACTGAAGCCACTCGTCAAAACACTGATTGGACCTTATCAGTGCGGCTTCAGACCTGGCAAATCCACCATAGACCAGATCTTCACACTGCGCCAAATCCTGGAAAAGGCCCACGAAAAACAAGTCGACACACACCATATTTTTGTCGACTATAAGGCAGCCTTCGATAGCCCCATAAGGGATCGTGTTTATGCCGCAATGTCTGAGCTCGGTATACCTGCGAAGCTGATAAGGCTATGCAGAATGACGTTGAGCAATTCCTGCAGCTCCGTCAAGGTAGGAATGGACCTCTCCGAACCTTTTGATACCGTGCGAGGTTTCAGACAAGGCGACCCCTTATCATGCGACCTCTTCAACTTCGTCATGGAGAGTGTTCTGCGAAAGGCAGGAGTGCATCGCAATGGCACTATCTTTCAAAAAAGTGTCCAATTGCTTGCGTACGCTGACGACATCGACATCATAGAGCGTACCAAGCGAGATGTTACTGCTGCCTTTAGCGCTATTGAACGGGAGTCTAAGAAGTTGGGTCTGGCAGTAAATGAGGGCAAAACAAAGTATATGTTGTCGACAAGTAGAGACGTGCGGCGTATTGATTCTCAGATTACGGCCGCTAACTATACTTTTGATACAGTCAAGGAATTTATTTATCTCGGCTCCGCCGTTACCACCAAAAAAGATGTCAGTCTGGAGATTAAACGGAGGATTACTCTTGCCAACAGGTGCTACTATGGTCTCAATAGGCAATTGAGTAGCAGAGACCTCTCTCGTGCGACAAAATTAATACTATACAAGACGCTCATCTTACCCGTGCTTCTTTATGGCGCAGAGGCATGGACCCTATTAAGAACTGATGCAGCAGCCTTGAGGGTATTCGAGAGGAAAGTCCTACGTAAGATCTTCGGTCCTGTGCGAGTTGGCGATGATTTCCACATCCGATCTAACAGTGAGCTGTATGAGCTCCTCAACATAGACGTTGTACAGCGTATTAATATCCAGCGGCTGCGCTGGCTCGGTCATGTCGTTCGAATGGAGGAGGATGCTCCGGCGAAACGGGTATTTGATGCGGGGATCTGCGGAAGTCGGCGTAGAGGACGACCTTGTATCCGTTGGAAGGACCAAGTCGAGGAAGCCCTGTCATCGATTGGTGTGACCAACTGGCGTAAGCGCGCAAGAAGCAGAGGCGCCTGGAAGGATGTATTGCGGCAGGCCGAAATCCGTTAATCGGGTTGTTATGGCCAATTAAGTAAGTAAGTAAGTAAATGTGCTTATCCCGAATAAGAAATTGTTTTCCAACAGGATGGTGATCCGAAGCACACAGCAAAAATTGTAAAGATATGGGATGGGAAACAAAATTTTCAATTGCTGGAATGGTCGCACAAAGTCCCGACCTCAATCCGATTTAAAATATTTGGTCATTCGTAAAAATCCGGCTCGGACAGTACGAAACAGCCCCAACAAACATGGTCAAACTTTGGAATCGTATAAATGCGGAATGGAATCGAATTCCAAAAGATGGTATTGATCATTTGATAGAAAGCATCTCAAACTGCGTAAATCAAGCTATTTCTAATAAGGGTCTTTGGACCAAATATTGAAATAGGGCTAGTTTCTTGAATTTTCTTGAAACGTGCAAAATTGAGTTTATATGAGTTATTTTCGTTTTTTCATTCAAACTCACTGAATTCATTTCATTAATTATTGTTTTTTTACTGCTATTTGTTAAGAATAAAATAAAGAATAAAAATTAATTTTTTTTTTTGTATTTGCTTGTATGGTTTTGTTTTTGTGGATGACGAAACTCAGTATTGTGAACATCCACTCACTCGTTACTGTATAGGTTTTTGAATATCTTTACGAATAAATAAAATAAAATAAATATAAAAATGAGAAAGAGAATAATCGATTTGATAAATATAAATAACATTCATAATGCTTAAGATTTTATTTTATTTAAAACTGATTACTTACCTTATTTGGTTATTCTTATATTCTGTATGGTAACATCTGTTTGTGACAGCAAAAGTTTAACAATTTTTTCGCCAATATTAATTGATTTTGACAAATCAATGTGCTTTGGAAGGGGCAATGGTATACATAAACATATTGGTCAAACTTATATTTTATAAGTTATGATCGGGTAAACTTGGAATATATGATTTCTTTTCTACTTTTATTATATACATACATAATTGGCAATTACAACCCTTCAGTCAGGATTACGACCTTGCTTCTCACACCACTTATGTTGTGTGCGTTAATTTTATACAAAAGTGGTGGGACCTACAGTTTAAAGTCGACTCCGAACGACATATTTTTGAGAAGCTTTTCATGGCAATTTTTACTCTCAGAGTCTGCCAGAAATCTGCTGAGAGGAAGTCGCCGAAGAAATATTTTTCGTTTTGATGTCTGACCTAGGATTCGAACCCGAGCCTTTTGGCTAATAAGCCAACACACTACCCACTAGACCACGGCGACTTCAGTCGGGTGTATTTCCACTGTCGCATTGTGATATTAGAAAGAAATGAGTATTAAAATATTAGTTAATGATAGACAATACTAACGAGCATGCAAACTTTTTTCTACCTAAATAATGTATAATTGCCCATTAACACTACAACGAAATCTAATAGATTAGATTTCAAATCTTCCTCAAAATCTAGGTCGTTTACACTGGATTTATTTCTCAGTAGCAAGATCTCATTTTAATAACAAAAATTGCTGACTGAACTTTATAAAAAAACAATAATATTTCCAAATTTAGTTTAATACCAAACAAAAATGAAAAATATAGGACATAGATTTCAATTAATATTGCAAATGTATTACTACACACAATTGTTAAATAGGAGTGCCCTTCATTTAAAAGCAAAGTTTAAAATTAAGAAAAATAGAAAAGTAAATATCAAATTTTTTGACTTAAAATTTATTTCTTATTCATATTCTAACCTTTTATATATTATATTTAATTATATAACTAGAACTATAAAAACAAAAAATATTTCATATAAATAAAACTTACTCTCAAAATTAATTGTTCAAAATAACAGGAATGTTTACACAAAACTAATAATTTTTAAACAAAAGGCACAACATTTTGATATTATGTTAAAATAGTAAAGCTATTTTAGTATTTGGTTTAATAACCTTTGTTTTAAATGACTTCAGCACATCTACGAGGAATTAAATCAATAAGATCTTGGCATCTGTTTAAAAGAATTTGATGCCACGCATTCGCACGGTGATCCATAGTGATTTTTAGCATCTCCCCATAGATTTTCTATGGGATTAAGGTCAGGAGACTGAGCTGGCCGTGATATAACCTCTACCCCATTAACACGAAACCACTCTTTTGCAAATTTACTGGTGTGTTTCGCGTTGTTGGAATATCCATTTTAGAGGCTTATATGATAATATCACTTCTCTCAAAGTCCCGAGATAGGCATTCCTATCCATTGAATGTATTGGGCTTACACCATTATTTGAAAAGCTTTTCCCTATTATTAGTTTTGCACCACTATGTTTAACTATCTTTTGTGTATACTGAGCTATAAATATGGTGTTGAGCAGACGTCTAACATACTGTCTATACCCACTATACCCAATGCCACCAAATAAAACAATTTTGCTTTCGTCGGTCCACAGTATGTCTCTCCATTTTGGTTCGGGATATTTAATATGTTTTTGTGCAACCTTTAAGCGTGCTGCTACCCGGTTTTTTAGTCAGCAATGGCGCCTTTGGAGGACTTCTTGCGAATAAATTGTTGTCCATCAGACGCCTACGAAAAGTAGAGCCACTTACGGCAAGATTCAGATCCTTTTTTTATTGAAGACGCCGAAGGATTTATTTTGCTGTATCCCACAATTCGGCCGTCGTCGACAGTTGATGTTTTGCCCTAACGCCCACGCGTTTTGGGTTTTTTTATGTTTTAATACAATTGTGATCATTTGATCGGAATAACATAAGATTTCCTTAATTTCTTTAAAAGTTTTGCTTTTTTTCGAAAATTTTAAATTAGTTCTCTCTATTCTTCAGTAAAGTGCTTTCATCGACCATATATTACAAAAATTTATGTGAATCACTGTAAAAAAGTTTTAATGACGTTTTTCCATACTTACTGTTCACTTTTTCTTCTAAATTATATGCTGTTATATTTTTATTTTTAAAGGAACACTCGCACTCCTATTTTTTTGATCAACGGAAATCAAGTTCAAACACAGAAATGAATCAATTTTATCGCAAATATTAAAGTTATTAGGAGATTTTTTTTTTTGTATTGTTACGAAAGTGGAAATGGTGTTGTTAAAATGATAAACAAAAGCCCCAAAAACAACACAATGATCATGCATAAAATGATAAACAAAAGCCCCAAAAACAAAACAGCGCACTGTTCACGTGATCAATGAATGAGTAGAAAAATATACCAACAAGAATAAAGGATAAAAAGACGTAAATAACCAACAACAAAATAAAGGGAACCAAGAAGTAAACAAGAAACAACAATGTGCAGTATAAAATAGGATAGACAAATAAACCAACAACAAGTAAACTACCTGCTCGAATGTAAACAAAAAACAACAAAAATAAGAATAGGTTGTTTACATTTTTAGAATAAACCCGAAGGACGTCATCGTCCTTCAAGGGCATTCATCACACTGATGATCCAGTAATACAAAAGGCAGGGTGTAAGACGACGTCACATTGGTTGAGAATTAAAATCTATCGAGCTTTAATTCGGTCAGACTTGTGTGTAGACAATTTGCGTTTGAGAAAACAGTTGTTAGTGTTGTACTTATAAAAAGGTTGTGAGAAAGAAGAATAACTAACAAGTGTTGTTGCTTACAAAAGGGTTGTAAGCAGAGTAGTATAAAGAACAAACACATATTGTGAAGTATCATTGCATACGTGAAACAAGTTCGAACCAAACACATATTTATTTTTACTTTATTTGCAATCTACGAACTCATATTTTTAACGTTTTTAAAAAGGTAAAAACGTAACAGTATTTTATTTCTTACCTATCGTTGTTACTACCATTAGAATATATCATGTTTTGCTAATTGGTACAATAAAAATTTTTAACTTTGAAAATATTACATGGTAGCACTCCTAATATTTTGAACACAGCTGTAGGTAATAAAAAAATATTAATCCGCAATTTAATTCATGTTCGTCATGGGTTTTTCTGGGAGGAAGATGTTTATTATTTTGTTTGTTTTTGAATTGAAATGTCATTTCCTTCCTACGCAGCGTTGTATTTTTGAGTACTATTTGACAAAACACATAGTTGCATGCCTATTTTTTACTAGATTTTGAGTAGATTTTATCGAAATCTACTAAATAAGTAGATTTTGTTTTGTATGGGAAATCTAGTTAAAATCAACTAGATTAAGCTCGAAATCTTATAAATACTAGATTTCGCTGTAGTGTAAACGATAAAAGTTTAAAAAAAATCAAATTCCTTCTTTACTACGACAGAATTGTAGAATTCTTAATTAGCAATACTAAGTACAAACAGAGAATAGATATGTTTTTAATTTTTAATATTCCAATTTAATACTGCAACTACCTTTACGTCATTTTTCTGTTTCTGTTTCTTTTTTTTTTTTAAACTTCATACAATTCAAAACGTATGTATGGCGTAGAACCAGTGTATGTTACTTTATGTAAATAGCTTTTCACATATACATATACAGTCATCAACAAGGTAATTTACATATGTCTGTGTTGTATTTTTTGTTTTAAATTTAATGTAATTTATCCAAATTCTTTAAAATCCTTCTTGTTGACTCTTTTGTGCTACAATCAACAACAACAGCAACAGAAGTAAAAGCACTTTTAATGTGTGTTTTTAAACCATGAACATTAAAAGTGTTTGCCTTGTATGTATACACAATTGTATGCTGATGTGGGTGTATTGTGTGGGTTGTTGAGTGAATGTTGAAGTAAAAAGGATCAAAACCTTCAACAAAACTAAAAAGGTATGCAAAATTATAAAAACGTTATTTTCAAGGTAAAAGTTCTTCGCACTTTTATTTCATATTTTTATTCTTTGTACATAAATGGCTGTCGTTGAGTAATAATGCAACCAAGTTTAGCTCATTGTTTCTATAAAATTTTGTTGTTTTCTACAACAACTGTACTGCTATTAAATATTTATAAACTTTAAGTGGTTTGAAATTTTTTCGAATTAAAGAAAAAAGAAAGGTACGTACATAGTTCTTAAAAAAGTTGTGTTAGTAAAATAATTACTGAATCGCAGCAAATTCGGAGAGTGACTGAAAGCGAAAAGTGGGTAAATTTTCCAAAAGGAACTTCCGAACTAATAACTGCCAAATAACTATGGAGAGATATAGTATTCAGCAACACCTGGAAATAATATAAGTGTTGTATAAATTTATTTCTTATTTACATCAAAAAATCGTCTTCAGGGATAAGGCCCATTTCGTGAAGAAACTAAATTTCCCGTTTTGGGACGATATCAATCATCGAGAGATTTAGTACATCCAAAAAAGGCTAGCACTATAGATTGATAATTACGAACTTCTTTTGGCATACATTGTATGACCTGGACAATGGTTTAAATAGAACAATGCTCATGCCGTATTAGACATTATGCACTAGTGGGTGAGAGAATAATCATTTCACATACAGGTATTGTGAAGTGGCTTCTAATATGTTGTAATTTAACTGACCTTGTACCTTGTACGGTCCTTAAAACCATTGCCATCAGTTTAATTTGGAATGAATTATGCGCCACTTTGTCCAGGCCAATATTTGAGAGATATTGTATTCAAAACATAATCGCATCAAACGAATAAAAAATTTCGATGATATCTCACACACACTTTGTTTTATTTAAAAATAAATGTAGGGAGCGCCTAGTGAAATAACTCATAAAAACTCTAACGGTGTGTGAACCAGAACTCGGTTTGTTGACTGTTTAGAAACTATAGTCTGACCAATGGATACAATGATGCGACTGAATTACTACCTTTACATAGCTTTAGAAAGACCTTTAGCTATTATTGTTCCGATCCTAAAGTCTACAAGTTTTTCTGGAAATCACTGAAGCAACAGATACGATACCTGCTATACATATTGTTACAAAATAGATACGGTTAAACGATAAACAAAAGCTACACAAACGAATGCAACGAAATTGTTACAAGCAAAACCAACCAACCATGTGTATGTGAGAAAAAGGGAAAGACAAGTAAGGTAATGCACTAACAAGCAATGTGAACAAAATACACAATACACACGGCCACTGCTTATGTGAGCATGTAAAAGGGCAAGACAAAGCAGGCAACGAGCAGTAAGAATTCAGTCAGTCTTATGTGCAGAAACGTTGTGTGTGAAGAGAACAGTCGTGGTTTGAAGATCTCCGTTATACAGATCTAACGAACAAGAGTTGTTGTTTACGCGAAAGAGTGTGAGCGGAGGAGAAAAACGAACAAGCAATTAATGTTGTAATTATTGTTACATACATCATGTTGGAAACAGTGGCACACATAAATAGTGTATACAAAAAGAATTTAATTGCAACTAAACATTAATAATATTTTACTTGCAATCAAGGAATTCAAATTTTAAACGTTTTCAAAATGGTAAAAACCAACAAGAGTAGTTACATAACAATAAAATCAGACTTACATTCTTAATTAATAAGATCCTATATACATACATATGTATGTACCATATATGGTTTACTTAGCAAGAATAACAATTAATATTTATTTCGGAATAAATTTCATTAAATCAATTGAATCAAATGTTTTAACGGGCCTTTTTCAACTCACTGGCTTAATTTCCTTTTATGTCCATTTAATTCTGTAACCTTTTTTTCATTTCCTTAAAAGCTTTTTTTTCTAAATCATGAAGATAACCCTTAAATACGGGCAAGCGTAATTGTACTGTGAGGTAAAGAGGATAAACAACATGAAAATATACTTTTTCTGTAATCCTAAACTACATAAAAATTCAATTTGTGTTTAAGAGTTGACTTGCACTAAAAAGAAAAAAAAAGAAGAACACCAAATAAAGTAGAGAAAATCGAAAGACCGACAGTAAATTTTATTTCCAGTAGTAACTCCTTTCCAAATTGTGCTCATTAGTTATTGATGTGGTGGTACAAACTCCACTCAGATGGGAGGAATGATAAGACAGCCAAAGAACATTCTGTGATGAGAAAGTTTATTTTTTTTTTACTCTTTTATTTCTTTTCATGATTTTTGTTGTTATGCTTAGGCCATTAGACTTATAACAGCTTAATGAATTAAAATTCGAAAAGGTTGTAACCCCAATGGTAATGAACCTTATCCCAATCACGGTTCATTGTCTGCAAAATTTGATGCTGATGGTTGGGTATTGTTTGAAATCTTTATTGAATTTAAATTTCAACAAATTCAAACAAATCATTGCCCATAGAATTTTAATTTCTTTTAATTTATAACAATAATAATAAACTCAGAATAAGTGAAATTGATTAAACGGATAGGTTTTGAAGTAAATTAAATACACGACTGGTTTGAAGATTAGCGTTTAAATAATTTGAAATTATTTAAAGTCGCTTGAAATGTTTATTTTCTTGGTGAAAACGAAAAAATATTGAAGGAGTTTGCATCTGTGTTTCTGAATACATACAATATTTTAGATGTTATTTTTGTTTAGAAATATTTCATAAATTTCAGGAGAATATTCAATGAGATATCACTCAATTAAACTACCAGACCAAAACATAAACTATAATATGCTCTTGACATTGTTCAGTTATGTGAAATTTATTATTTTAAGTCCGGAACAAAATTGAAATATTTGATCACGTCTACACATTTTAAAGTTTAAGTCAGTGTTTATATGTTTTACGATTTGTATTTTTTGTGTAAAAAATGGTAAGGCTTATACTAGGGCAGTATAAGGCAACAACATTTAGTTTCGTAAACAGATTGTTTGTCACAAATATCCTTCAAAACAAATTGAACATAACATTCAGTGAAAAATTCACTTAACACTTAACCTACCTATTCCTACCAGGTATTTAAAGTAGATTACGTACATTTCTCGGTAAAAAAATTAACAAGTAAATCTTGGAAAACACATTGGATGTATTTTGTAATAGAAATCGTAAAAGCTAATGGCGATGTGATAACGTTATTTTCAAGAAATTCTGACCAGAAGTTCAAATGGGTCATTTGGCCCGTCCATGGTATATTGTTAATATTAATTTACTGGTAGGTGGAAAAGCCCTCCAATTAAGCCAAAAACATTGAGATACTACAGTTCCTAGTCCAGGAACCACTCGGAATTCCCGATGAATCGGCTCATACTGCCCATATGAATGCTTGACAGTTCATCCAGATCTTTCCTATGTCTATGTGCCGGACATGTACACAGTAGGTGACGAATACTCTTATCCTCCTTCTTATCTCCACAGCTTCTGCAGAAATCATTTGCAATGTGTCCAAGATCAATTCGCCTCACATTCATTCTTATAATAATATGCTCCGATTCCCATAACAATGCTGAACCTACTTTTTTGGAGTTTAAGAAGAGCTGCCAAGCGCCTTTTATCCTAGGCCAGATTTTCTTCGTCGTGCCTCCTTGTCCCGGTACACATGTGATATAAAAATCATATCGATTCGCTACCTCATTGAGACATCTGCGGCAGTCGTATAACGTCCTGCAGTTCATTACATTAAAATCCAATGCCCTGGTAGCCACCTGGCTATCGGAAAGTAAAGTAATTTTCCGACTTTTTTACCGCAACCTATATTGGCGTATACTACTAGTCTTGACAATGTGTTCATTTCCACAATTGTGTCTAGAGTGTCTTAGCAACCACGCTGGGAGATTTTTTTTGAAACATCCAAGTAACAAATTAACTCTCAATGGCACCAATGATCCTACTCTAATAGAGGTCTAGATTACCTTATAAGTCTTCCCGATATGAGGAAGTATACTTTTTGTACTCTAGCGACTTGGCGGTAGAATTTACTACAATTTTGTCAGCTTTATCTTTGCTATAAGTCAGCACCTGTGGTCATTATGTCCACGGATGAAAGAAACGAAAATAGATTAATCGGTCTGAAGTTTTCAAAAAGTTTTTTCGATAAAGATTGCAATTTATCTTTAGGGATAAGTATGCATGGGCGTCCCGATGGCCTAGTTGATAGTGTGCTGAACTTCAAGCGCCGAGTTCGTGAGTTCTTTGCAATAGAAAAAAAGTAAGAACGATTACTAAGAAACAATTGTCATTGCTCACTAAAAAGAAGTTAAAAACTTCTCGTTTACCACCTCACAGGGGATGGCCTCTACTAATGTAGTGCATTGTGTAGGTTTAGGAAAATACGTTATAGGAGTAGTGCTTGTGGACATTTGATTTAAGCTTACCAATACCGTAATTGACGGGAAAAACCTTCGCAGGAAGATCATTCCACAAGCGATCAGTGCAAGCAAAAAATTAATTCTCCCTGTAATGCATTGTGCGATTCACTGGTCATTCAACTACGATGATTCAACGAATCAGTAGAGTTGGATATCCTACTGTCATTAATAAGCACATTCGCCCTCTCCTGTACGCGGTCGAGAAGCTCCAAAATAGAGTTTGAAGCACCGGCCCATAAAAGAGTGTTATACTTCATCCGGGGCCGGATAAAGGTTCTGTAAATAGTAAGAAGGTCGGATGGAGTGAAGTATTTTCTGTACCGTTTCAAAAAACCAAGGCAAAAAAAAAAATACTTTTCAAGGAAAACTGGAATAATACCATCTGGTCCGAGATATCTTGAACAAATCTAGATAAATATGGCAAAGTTGTAGAAAGTTTTGTAGTGCGAGAGGCCTAACGTTGTTTTAAGTATCCTGTCTTGCTCTGCTACTATACTTACATATGAACGAATGTATTATTTTTAGCTTCCTGTTTATTTTTACACAAAAAATCCTTCTAACAGATTGAACTGTGATAACGAAAGTGTGTTTTGACTTCCCCATAAATCTGTTGGGTATTCTGTTAATAAAATGCGAGTTTTGACACGTAACGGCACTTGTTAAATATTTCACTTATTTTGAATTCCCTGTTGACCAATATCAGTATTGATATCAGGTATTGCTAATGATGGTGTTGTTCTACAATGTACTTGTCGGTATTAAGGCGGTACAAATTGTTTTATATGGAATCTATGCGTATTCCATAAAATTACTCTCAATCTAACATCACCGTGGTAACCGTTATTTTTTGTAATTTTAACTCACACAAATATTTGTGTGTATTTGTGATTAAGTTTTATAATTTTTTTTCTTTTTTATTGTTATTATTGTCGACAATCTGACAGTTATTATTATGGCGCCTTTATAGCATATTGATAAGAATCCTCGACACATTTACACACCTAGTATGTCAATGTAATGTTTCTTTGAAAATCATGAGCGCAATTGTGTGAAAATTATAAAATATGTTTGGGGGTTACGTTAGCAGAAAGAGAAAGCAATTGTTACATTAGAGAACAAGTTATGATATCGTATGTAGATTAAGAACAAACAAGACTTCTTTTCATCACTATATTGAAACGTTTGTTAAAGTCTACATAATTATAAAATAAATTTTAATAATTTCTTAATAAGAGCATAACAGGATGGGTGGCATAAAAAGTGCTAAAATAATGAAATTATTAAAAAAGCGCAATTAAAAATTATGTCTTTAACATGTAAATTTCAAGTTATAAGACAAAAGGAACTTTGTTCATGAGAAGCTACATGTACTATGTTTAGCGAGAAGGACCAATACAATGCAACAAGTTTTTTTTCGTTATTTTATTCATGAAATTTATTTAATGATCCTTAATTTTTTAATTGAACTAACAACAAATAATGAAATCTTAAATCCTGTTTCTAGGCAACGATAGATGGCAACACCCTGCTACAATAACCCATCATCCACTTAGCTGGTACAATATTAGAAACGGAAACAACTAATCGGAGCTTCTGAAAACAACAGCAGCCAACCGGATAAGACGGAAAGTGTTTTTGGAAGCCATATGTTCCCAAATCAGATCCAAAAATAAGAAAATATGATTATTTAATTCCAATAAATACTAGGATTAAATTTAGCGTTCATACATGGTACATTTGCAGGCGTAGAAATTTTTATGAAGAGATTAAAGTTACAAAATCAATCATTTTTAATCGGATGTGGCCGCAGTTCAAGATCTTTTTACAAAATCCTTAAAGTTTTCATTCTGACATTAAGAAGAAAGTACACTAGAGCTCCGACTTGCGTCGTTAATGGAGACCGGAGAAATGCGACGCAAATCGAATCAACTTTTTCTATACAAATGCATTAAAATATAATTTATAGGTACCAAGAATTCAAGATAAACCAAAAAACTGAATACATACATAATTGGTCATTAAAACCCATCAGTTAGGATTATTGACCTAGTTTCTCACACTACTTATGTTGTGTGTGTTAATTTTATACATGAGTAGCGGGACCTACAGTTTAAAGTCGACTCCGAACGACAGATTTTATGAGAAACTTTTCATGGCAATTTTATTTACTCTCAGAGTTTTTGCCAGAAATCTGCTGAGAGGAAACCGCCGAAAAATTACTTTTTTTTTGTATATTATTTTGATGTCTCGCCTAAAATTCGAACCCTGGCTTTTACGTCTAATAAGCCAACACACTACCTACTGTCCACGGCGACTGCAAAAAAAACTGAATACTTCGGCTTGAAAAGAAAAACATATTTCATTATCTTATTTTGTTCAGTAAGGGTCATTATTACAACTTGCCGTTAACTAAAGGGCGGTTTTTAACAGGCAAATAAATTGTTTTTCATTATTATGAGTACCCAATAAAATAGAAATGATCGTTAAGTTAAAGAGAAGATCATCCTACCTTTAACATTTAAAGGCCATTTTGTGTTTTAATTTGCCATGGCAACTTCAAATATAAACAAAATAAGCATTTAGAACAAAAAAAAAAAAAAAACGAAGTCCGCTAATGCCACTGTGTTAATAAAAACTTGTTTAATTGAGCAGCTTTACTGACTTTGCTCCGGCACTGCCATATTTTAATTTTATTTTATCTGTAAGTTGTAATAACGAAAATCAGTTAAAGGTAACTTTATAGTTCCCTTTAGTTAAAGGTACCTTTAACTAAACACAAGTGTAAAGGCAAGTTCTAATAATAGTTCTAAATATTTTTAATTATTATAAAGATGAATTGACAAAAAAAAAAAAAAAAATTTAAAAACTCAATAAAATTTATTAATAAAAAAATATTTTAATGAAGAAATCGTGCTTCGTTTAGTTTATGTGGTTCTATCTTCCAAATCCAAATCAACAACACTTGTATCCATTTGATTAGGTGGTGTTACAGTTTTGTTAACAAAATTGTCTAAGGTTGTTTGATTTTTAGAAATTTTTTTTGTTGATATATTTCTTTGTAACAACAAATGGCTCGGTCAACAGATGCTGCTCTATTATCGCGCAACAATTTTTGTCAGGATCGTTTAACACTTGGCGTTATCAAAAGTTGCAGAAATTTTTAAAATGAAAAAAAAAAAAAATCTAAATATGTACCACATACTTAATACTCAATGCTGCGAGAAAAAAAAATTAAATGTTCGTAGCGTCGCAAATCAAAATTTAAACGACGCAAATCGAATCGACGTAAATCGTATTGACGCAAGTCGGGGCCCTAGTGTAGTTTAGTTGCATTTACTAGCCATATATATGCATATTTCATCGGTTTTACTTAAAAATATAAAAAATTTAAGTTCAAATAAAACATTAAACCATTTGTATACAGCTTTAATACAGTAAAAATGCAGTTTCAGTTTTACATTTTATTAATATCAGCTTTCAGAAGAGTGGTAGATGCTATTCTGTTGTACTTGAGAAAATTCTTTTCTTGTGGTATTTCAATTGTTTGGTATGCACTTTTAAGGCAATTATTACAGCGGTGTAAGCAAGAAAGGAAAAATGTTTAAATTCGTTTTAAGCACAAAAAAGTTGTACAAACAAAGAAGAATTTAATTTACACTTTTAAATGCAGTTGAAATTACTATCGCAAGAAATTATTTTTCATACAAAGAAAATAAATCTGCAATTCTATTTACTTAATATATTACTTTTCTTATTTCTTCCATTTTCTTATTATTTCTTTCATTTGTTTTGGATTTAATAATCGAGTAAATAATTAAAAACGCATATTTATTGCATCTCTATTTAATGGGTGATTTTGTATTCATTTGGGTTTTGAAAATTGAAAGTGACTTAGAAAAGAACTTACAAAAATGAATAAAATGTTTAATTGGGGTATTAAATGGATGTCTGTGATTTACTTATTTCGGGTAACATAAAGTATCGTCATGTTGAGCCATGCATTAAATAAATTTTTGACCAGCCCTGTTGTAATGTCATTTTTTATTTGAGCAGATCATAACACAAATATTAAAAAAGGGTGTGTCCTGTGTTTACCACTTATAAATAATGAAATGAAATTAATTCTGTAATTCTTCTTCATCAGATGACGAAGATGTATCGAATAACTGATTTATTTCAATTTTCGCAAATAAAATAGATCCAGCAATATCCATATTTATATTGTTTTAAAAAACAAAAAAGATGTTAGATCTAAAAATATGTTGCATTTTTTGATTTGTTTTTAATAAAAGATGTAAATATGAAAAAGGTGTTGCCAGATCGCTAATTTTTCAACATTATGTTTTGAGAGTTTTTTTATAAACAAAAAAAAAAAAAAATATTTTAACACTGTTTAACATTGAAAGTAATTTTTTATATTACTGACTATGTAGCTTTAATAATGTAATGTTTCCTTAAGGTTACTCGACACAACAATGAAAATTTGGAAAACAATACCAGGCGACTTCTTTTGCATCTGGTAGCCCTTAAAATAAACAAAATTCATCTGCTTTACAGGGCATTATCAGCCCTCTCGATATATTCAGGGCATAAAATGCAGTGTCCCCCACCATTGGCAAGTGCAAGTTATTTAGAATAAAAAATACCACCCTTTTAGAGGGCGAAACACTTTTAAGGAACACAGTTAATAAAATGCACATTATTTTGTAGAAAAGGAAACACCATATCTGTCACCAGAAGGTTCGAATGTTTAAAAGTTAGAATTATTGATTCGAACAGGATTCTACACGACATTGACTATTTTAAAGTTCTGTAAAAGTTATGGCGTAAATCTCTTCAAACCATTTTAGGCAGTACCCAATCAAAAATTATAATACTTTAAGAGATTTAAACAATATTAATACCACAATAACGGTGATGACTAGTTGGAGCATGGCTAAGAGGATCGCAAGTATTTCAAACCCCACGTTAAATGAATTATAATTATTATATCTGCCGGTACTGGAATCAGCGAAATACTTTTTAGGCGAACGTGGAGAGAGATTTAGATCAAAGTGTATAAGAAAATAGAGATGTCAAACGGGTTTGATTTTTAAAAATCCCTATTCCGAATTCTTGAAATTTTCCCGGGATTTCGCAATTTTCTCTTAAAAACAAGAAATTAAAATAATTGTTTTATTAAATATTCCATTTATTTTTAATCTTTACCTAAAATAAATACATGTGTTTAAAATAAAAAACAAATACAAAAAGTAGCGAATAACCGTAAATTAGCAAAAATAAGAATTATTCATTTGTGTCTACATACAGAAATACATTAGGGAAACAAATTTGTACCCTCTTAAGAGTACTATTCAGAGTCCAATATATACATATTACTTATATGCACTCATTTTTTAAACTTATTATTTGAAGTAGTTCTTTAAAAAACTCAAAGCCTCTAACACATGGCAGCGTTTAACTTTTTAACAATGGAAGTTAGGTTCTCGTTTATTATCGATGCGGGATAATACAAAATAACCACTTAATTATTGTCAAATATATTTGAAAGACTACATGCGTGTCATTTAACGTAATACTAAATAAAAAAAAAATCCTGTAAAATAATTTTTATTCTTACTTTGTAAAGTATATGAGTGAACTTACAATTCCGAAAACCCCAAATATCCCGGGACATGTTTTAAGAAATTCGGAATTTGTCGATTTCTATTTTTTACTAATTGAATTATTCTTTTGCCTTTTTAACTTATTTACTTATTTAATTGGTCAGCACAACCATTTAGCCAAGATGCAACTTAGTCTCTCACACCACTCATGTTATGTGTGTTATTTTTATACATGAATGGCAGGACTTACTGATGTTTAATGTCAACTACAAACGAGAGATTTGAAAAACATTCCATGGCATAGTTTTTGTCAGAAGATTGCTGAGAGGAAGCCGTCGAAACAAATACAGTCAAACGCGGTTATTACGAACTCCGTGGGACCAGAAAAAATAGTTCGTTATAGGCAAAGTTCGTAATAAAAGGGGTGAAGTCATTGAAGAAAAATAAAATACAAATCATTTTTTTCATTTATTTAAAACATAAAGTATTTTTTTTTTTTTATTAAAAACGAAAAATATGTGTTAATTCCTTTTATCTATCAGCTGATTAAAGTTATTGAGTTATAATTTAATACTGCCATATTAAATAAAAGTAAAAACTATTGCCACACATCAAAGCTTTTTCTGAGTGTTCCTTATAAAAGAGGTGAAATGTATGAAATTTAATTACTGGGACGACTTAAAGCAGTTCCTTTTAACCGAGAATTCGTAATAAACGAGTTGGTAGTAAACGAGGTTTTTTGAATAAAAATTGTAATTAAAACGTTGGGATTTGAAAATATGTACGTAATAACCAAGAATTCGTTATAATCGAGTTCGTTATAAACGAGTTTTTCTGTAGTTGCTTTTCATATTTTATTTTTGTTCGAGATGGCTGAGCTGGGGCTTGAATCACGGTCTCTTTTCTAATAAGGCCCCACACTACCTACTGGACCATGTCGCCAGTCCCCTATATTGAACATAAAGTGGAGTATACAATATAAAAATAATTTAATTAACGTCAGCAAAAAAATATGTTCTATTGTTATGTTTAAAAATAATTCGCTTAGATATTTAAACAAAATCATTTTTAAATTAATTAAATTAGTAATGAATTATTATTAATTGATTGTTTTATGGACTTCAAATTAAGAAAAAACTGCTTCATATATTATTTGATATATTTTTTGGTTCTGTTTATTGAATATTGATTAAATTTATAACTTTAAATTGCTTGCAGTGTTTTTCTAAATTAAACAATTAACTTTTTTAACAACTCTCAACTGAATGATTCAGAAGTTTATACAAAAAAAAAAAAAATCTAATAACTTCCTCAACAATTCTCTACAGTATTTAGGTAAATAACTTGGTACAGCATTTATAATTTATTACATGCATAAAACCTCCTATCCCTCGTTTTTCGGCGGTCCTTAATAGATTAATATAAATTTAACATTAATTCGCTTTTCACCTTAAAAGGAAGTGCTTACGGTTAAGAAAAAATAAAGATAAAGACAAAGAAATGTGAATCCAAAAAAATAAAATTGTCATGAAAAGTTTCTCAAAAATCTTTAAACTTTAGGTCCTGTCACTTACATATGTATAAAACTACCACATAAGACATAACTTGTGGGAGAGGTACCTAACCTATGTAATCCTAGTCGAATAGTTTTAGTGTAAAATTATGTGTTTATGTATGTAAATAACATCAAATGATTTCCTAATTGTTGATATATATGAAGTTCAGGTATATATAAAGTTCTCATTTTCTCTAAATTACAGAATTAAACGATTTGCTTCCTTGAAAACTACTCTGTTTAATTTTTGTGGCGTAGTCCAAGTTTAAGTATATAAATCCGTGACTTCTTCATGAAACGATGGTTTCTGCATAAGAAGTAATTTTGAGGACTAATAGTAATATTCAGGACTTGCGGACATGGTTTTACTTTTATTACAACTTTTGTCAGAATAATCACGTTTCCCTATGAAAAATTGTCTAGTCAGGTTAAATCGAATAATATTATCGGCTAGTGGTCTGTTGTAAAAAATAACCTCTTGAACTGTCTATAATTTACCACTGCAATACAGTTATTTTTTTTATTTATTTAAGAATTACAATACAATTACAAATTATATTATATTCATGTACGAGCTGAGTAACTTCGACCATATGCCCGGAGTAGTGTCACAGACCAGTGCGTCTGGTGGGAATCGAACCCATAACCCTCACGCTAATAGTCTAGCACACTACCCACTAGACTACCAGGGCGCTCAATCAATACAGTTATTTGACATATACATTCAGTCAGAAACCAGCTTAGTCGCTGAGGTTATTTTTTGATAGAAACGTATTTCCTATTCAGCTAGAAGACTTTAAATCAGACCTTTTTGAAAGCTTCGTATTACAATCCATGAGTTTGGAATGATATTGGGCCCATTTAACATTGTCAGTTTTTCAAAAAGTTTCGATATTGTTGGCAATAAGATTAATTGCCTGAAGGTTCTGGGAAACATACTCAAGGCCAATATTCTGTTACAATTTTAAAATATTAAAACAATCTATCTTGCCTTATGCAAGCAAGAATTCTTTCGATTAATATAAACAGTGTCATCTATTGTATCTTTGTATCAGAATCTTGCAAAAATGGGGACAGATGTATGCCTGTGCTTGTTTTGATACTGAAAATATATACATACGCATAGTTGAACATCAGATGTCATAAGCAGAAATTGCTTTTTTAGGATTTTAAATAAATGGCCATGCATTTTAAATTTCAATGAAGATAAATAAACGAAGTTAACCATGTCAATAAAAGTATTTACAAATGAATTCGTGCAATAGGATAATTTTAAATTTATGCTTTAGCACAATAGAAAAAATAAATGTCAGGAAAATATATTACTACCAAATATATATCAATCGGCGTTGCGCGAGTGATAAAAATAACAATAATTAACAATCCAGTTTCGAAATCCGGTTTCTTAAAAATACAGTTTTTAAATTATTCGAAAACCGGATTATCAAACAACCCAGTTTTTTGAATACTCCAAGCCCTAAATATAAATGCATTCAATTTGCCATTTTCTGCCCCTTTCAACCTTTCTGGACCTCTTCCAACTTTATAAACGGACCACTCCCAATAGCTATTTGGGAAACTTAAAAAATACCTTTAAAACAGATGAAATATTGCATTTATGCATAAAGTACTAACTTTTGCCCATTTTTTTCTCCCTTTGTCCCATTTTTTCCTATACCTGCACCGATAAAAGCTCAATCAATATCCCAAATTTCAAGAAAATCGGTCCAGGCATTCAGGCGTGATTGGCTAACGAACAAAAAAATAGACTTACAGAAAGATTTATAACATATATTAGGATTTGGATTATATATGTATATATATATATAGGAAAATGTACGTACATAAAAAGGTTATAACGAAATTTCTAACGTTAAATCAGGTCATGCAAAAAAAAAAAAAAATCAATAAGTATTCAGTATGCATTTAGGAAACGATATCTTTGTCTTGTTTTATATTCTTTTGGCTTTTGTAAGATTTCCTAAGATCACAATTTCATTGAGTTACAAAAACCATATTTTCTAATTAAATTATAATAGCGAATTGCACCCCTAAAGTGCACGTATCCCCAAGAAAAATTGAGCGTAAAGTGAACATTTAAAGTTACAATATATTAAAATGTTATCCTTTGTATTAAATAGGATATCCCTTAAAGGCCAGCACTCCATTTAACCTATTAGGCATTAAATGTACCTTCACATGAGCAACAGTATGTTTGGGTTCATTGACTTGCTGGATATTATAACTATTACGAATTCTAAGCTTTTGGTGAATTTGTTCTTTAGAATATTTAAATATTCTTTTTTATTTATTCCGGTGCACATCCCCACGGAACTATATGACCAAGGCCATGCCATTAATTAATTAATTAATGAATTACAGAATTAAAGTAACGATTCAAAATCAAAAGGGAAGAAGTAATTTTTATTTTACTGTACTTTTTCCTTATCCAAATGCGAATTCCTTCTGGAAGATTTAATTTTGAGTACAAATACGAAAGTCTATACGATTGTTTAATGCAGACAGGTTTATCCTAGTATTATTATTAAAATGTCTTTTTTTATGTTAAAATATTGTTGCTATCGTTTCATTATTTTGTATGCTTTTTTTTCTAAGCGAAAGCTAATTATTGGTCATAAATTAAAGAGACCCTGATATGGTTATTATGCCTACTGTGATACTCCTGTTGTTTAGCAAATTGCTCGTAAATAAACACCTGTATCCGCAATCTCTCTATCTAATGTCTTATATGATTTACGGTTATGACTTTAATTTTTGCCACCTCACTTGTGTATTTTATATTCATCTTTACTATGTTGCTTTGAAAACCCTATTGAAACCAAACACAATGAGGTACACGATGCCAACAATGAAGATAAACGCAAATAAATGAAAAACAAAATTATAATAATTACATAATAACTTAATATACAATCTAACGATTGAGCCTAATGTATACATATTTATGCTATGTTCACACTAGCCTTCCGAATTACTTCGCTCTCTGTTATGAATTACTTATACGGATTATCATTTTCACATGGCGAACTTTGTTTTTCTTTTTGACAGTTCGTTCTTCTTTTCTTCTTCTTTTTATTGCTAAATTATTTGTTGTAAAATTGTGTTAATAATGGAAAAAAAGCCAAAAATACTTTTTCTGTAGATTTAACAGGGTTTTTAAACATATAGTGGCTTCCTCCGCTAATTTTTCGAATAACTTTCTAATAATTAATAACTTTTTCACAAAATTTTGTATGGCGAATTACGTAATTCAACACATAATTTGATATTGAATTACGAATGAGAGAGCGAATTGCGAAAAATTGCTGTCTTGCGAACGTAGCATTAATTGTCGATTACTTTTTTTTTTATTTGTTTAAATTTTTCTAATTTTAAAGAAATACTGTGAATTAAAAAGTACTAGAATTCAATTAAAATTTGAAAAATTTCTCTCTTCTTTATTTAAATTTAAATACACAGATTGTCAATTAATCGTAATGCATAACATTTTACTCATGATTATTAATTCAAATTTGTATCGATAAATTTTCAAACAGAAGTCGTCGGAGTCTAGTATTAAGTAGTGTGTTAGCCTTATTAAGACGTCGTAGTCTAGTAGATGGTGTGTTGGCTGTATAGACTGAAGGACCCGAATTCAAACCCCAGGTCAGACATCAAAACGAAAATATGAAAATATTTCTTGGGCGACTTCCTCCCAGCAGATTTCTGGGTGTAAATAAAATTGCCATGAAAAGCTTCTCAAAAACCTGTTGTTCGGAATCAACTTTAAACTGTAAGGTCCCGCCACTCATGTAACAGTTAACGCACACAACATAACTTAACTAGTGTGAGAAGCTAGGTCGTATGTTAGCGTATTAAACGCGAGACCACGGTTCAAACGCCAGTTCAGAAATCTCGAACATATGAAATATGTCAAAATATTTCTTTGGGGACTGTCCCTCAACAGATTTCTGGCAAAAACTCTGAGATTAAAAATAAAATTGCCATTATAAGTTTCTTCGCAATCTATCGTTCGGAGTCGACTTTAAACTGTAGGTCCCGAAACTTATGTTTAAATATCGCACACACAATATAAGTGGTAAGAGAAGCTAGGTTATAATTCACAATTTAGAGTCTTGCAGTACATAACATCTTAAGAGTGAAAGTCTTAATTTAATATTTTTCCTGAAAGATATACTGGCAGTTTGATTTAAATTCTCTAGTGAGTTTCGTTTCACAGGTGCTATTATCATATGATATGGTTACATAACCAGCATCATAATTTGAATTTTCTTACGAATTCATTACTCGATTCACAAGATAACTTTTGCACATTAAAAGCATTTTTCTTTTCCTTTATTATATGGAGCGTATTTCATGTAAATTTTCTCGTAAAGACATGGATTTTTAAATGTTTTTTGTTTTTTTTTTAATAACATACTGAAAATTTTATCACGTTGGAAATATTCAATAGTAATAAGACTACAAACTTGAATTTAATAGGGCAGCTGCAGCGATCTGCTTGCGTGGTAATTAGTGGTGTCTTGCATACTACTTCTACAGTGACATTGGAGATAATTTTGGGTTTTCCTCCTCTTGATCTATATTGTAGAGGCGTAGCGGCTGGGATTGGCAAGCATCTCTGAGCAACTGCACAATGGCGTGGATCAGACTCTCAAGTATCCTGAGAAAATTTGAAGCTGTCGAGGACATTGACTACATGATACCGCGAATTGACTTCTGTATAAAGTTAAAGACGGTCATCCCAGATAAAGAGATATTGAAGAATGGTGCTGGACACATCGTCAGGGACTCTGTCAAAATCTTCCCTGATGGATCCAAGCTAGGAGGAATCGTTGGTGGTAGAATTTTCTCGAAATCAATAGGACTCGGGCAGATGCGGCACGACCATCGAACTCCCCGACGAATTCTTGAGTATTGGGGTGCCTTTGAGGACCTACAAGCTGATGATTTATGACGAGATCACAGACTCTAGCAACAGCAGGTGGTCAGCCTGGGATAAGGGCAGAGTGGCGCTGCATGATCTGACCTCGGCTGGATAGAAGGTGCACTGCAAGACTGTCATTGCATTATGGATGTCAACGCGAGGCTCATTTGTGTAGGACACTTTGAGAACGATTTCTGTAGAAGCTGCAAGGACAAAGGGGAGGAAGAGACGATTCTTCATCTACTGGGAACATGCCCGGCACTATGTCAAAGAAGGAAGAGACATCTTGGTGCCTGCTATATCGATGATCTAAGTGATTTGTCGAACACTGACTTCGGCAGTCTGAGTCGCTCCATTGTTAGGTCCAGGTGGTTCCAGAATTAGGAGATAGTGAGCGCAAATTGTGGTATCACAATAGGCCCCACAGGGCCTAAGTGCGTCTATTCAATTCATTTGGGAGGACAGCTACTTGTACCGACCTACCTAAATATTCAGCAATACAATTTTGGGGCGCTGAGCACAGCATGCCGCGTAAAACCAATCAATATATTACCGTTTTAAAAAGGGGGATGAGTGCATATGGGTTTAATTAAATTAATTTAGTCTATTTAATTAAAATATTAAGTTTGAACACTTGATTTTGATGCGATACTATGTTGAACAAAATTAAAAATATTTCCTACAAATACAAATTTTTTTGTTAAATTCAGTTAAACTGTTATCTCAACCCAATTGAAAATTTATAGGCAATTGTTAAAAGTGGTCTTACTGATAAAAATCGTCGAAATAACGATGAATTGTTTCAGCAGGTGCACCAAATCTGGCAAGACATATCAGTCCAAACATGCCAATGTTTGATACAAAATTTGGCGTAAAGACTTGCAGATTTTGTTCAAAACAAGGGCTATCCGACAAAATATTAAAGAATATGCCCCTTAAATGCGAATATATTAAAATAATTTTAAGTTATTTGTAAGAATATTTCTTGTTTCTAATTATATGGCCAACCTGAAATTGGCATTTTTTGTTTTTAGCCAATTTTTTTAAAAATGATATTGATGCTGGTAATTTCTTTTACCTCAAACTTAAAGCTAACATGTTGTATTGTCATTTCTAACTATTAGTTTTAAAATGAATATCAAAGTTCTGAAAACAAATTAACAAACATATATGTTGCTAAGTCGTTTCTAATTATAAGGTTACCACTGTATGTATGTGGCTATGCTTCTAAAAAATCAACTGTGAATACAAATATAAACCTAAATTGAAGAATATGTAGGTGTGCATCGAAAAAGTTATTTCAAAAAAAGCATTAAGAAAAACCTACGTCGCAGTATTTAGCTCCAAGCTCCAGAATAATACCCTGGTAGCCTAGCAGGTAATATTTAAGAATCATGGGTTCGATTTCCGCTAGAGATAAAAATTTAATACCTTTTGATTTCAATAAGCATTCCTTTGTATCTTCCTTTCTTGTTATCTATCTCTTTCTATTTTAAATATTAAAGGCGAAATAATGTATAATTTTTTACAGATTCTTATCGGCAGAGGTCATTTCTTCGACAGTGTGTGCTCTGTGTATTTTTCATGAACTTAATCACCATAATAACAACTATGGTAATAGTGAACTGTGAAAGTAATTACTGTAACGTCTGTTTATCTGTGATTCAAATAAAAAATGCTAAATGTACATGTACACTGACTAGCATACGTGGTTATACAATATTACAAACAAATAATCTTTATATTTGTATACTATTTATTAAAGTAAGAAATAGTCTATATTTTAAATATAAATTTACGACAAATAATACTGTACTCTAATTAAAAAAAGATAGAAGTCGTCGTAGTCTAGTAGGTAGTTTGTCGCCTTATTAGACGTAAGGCCCGAGTTCAAATCCCAGGTCAGACATCAACATGAAAATATGAAAATATCACTTCGGTGACTTCCTCTTTACAGATTGCTGGCAAAAACTATGAGAGTAAATGAAATTGCCATAAATCTGTCGTTCGGAGTCGACCTTAAACTGTAGGTTTAGGTCAATAAAATTAACGCACAAAACATAAATGATGTGAGAAGCTAGGTTGTAATCCTGACTGAAGATTTGTAGTGACCAATTGTGCATGTATGTAATTAAAAAAAGATAACGTTAAAGTTAAATAAGTTCCTTTTAAATATAAAAGACAGCTTACATGTTATTTACCATCACTTCTCATAAACTGCTGAATCCAGACCGATTTCTTCCAACACACTTCGCAGTGCATTCTCAAACACTCTTTTTTTTAGAATTTGCTGCTGCTTTTGGAGTTCTTACTTCATTTTTTGTACTAATCGCTTCAGAAGTAGTGTGGAATCATCATTTAGAAGATTTTGTCTACCTCCAGGATATTTGGACTACTATATAGTAATAGAATACTATTTTTCTTCCTTATTCGATAGTATGGTAATTGCCGTAGTCTAGTACGTAGTGTGTTGACTTATTCAACGTGAGACCAAACATCAGGTCAGACATTTCGAACAAAACAAGAAGTCTGAAAGTAAATAAAATTGCCGTGAAAAGTTTCTCAAAAATCTGTCATTCGAGTCGTCTTTTAACTGTAGAACCCGTCACGCATTTATAAAATTAACACCCACAACATAAATGGTGTGAGACACCAGGTTGTTATTCTGACTAGAGGGTTGTAATGACCAATTATATATGTAATTGATAGTGTGAGTAGTTAATTTATTTACAATTTTTTACTCATTGCATTTAAAATCTTTATAAATATTGTGCACTAATTTATGCTCGCCACTGTAAATGGATTTTCCTTATTTGTACATCAAAATGTGCTTGTACTACTGTAAACAAATTAAATGTTACTTCTGGACTACTTTACCTATAATTAATGTGACAATTGCATGATATTTTGTTAAACATTTGCATTACATGACAATAATCAATTACACAACCCTTATACGCTCTAATGGTTAACAACTTATGCTGAGATCTAGAGGAAATAAATCAAGTACACCTAATTCTGGTTCTATGCGATTAAATTTAACCTGCTTTCTGTTCATTCTGTTTTTACGCGAATTGGTTCGATTTAACGCGATCTAAAAATATGTTTATTTTAATAGAAAAAATTACAGAGGTTTTTTCAAATTAAAATTAATTAAGATAATGCTGATGAAACGGTAGCTAAAGAATTTCCTTCAGCTACTGGCTTAATTGAAATAATTGAAAATGGGGCTATACTTCAGGTCAAGTGTTAAATGCGGATGAAACAAGTATTTTTTGAAAACGAATGCCAATACGAAATCTGGCAAATTTGGTCATCTGAAAGGACATAATTTACTAACTATTACTATTTACTACCGGTAAGACGGACATTAAATCTCTAGAGTGTGAGAACTACGAATGCTAATCGGGAAATCCCGAATCCCGGGATTTTTAAAAATCAATCCTGTTTGGCATACCTAATGAGTACACAACATCAAATGCTTTGCAATAGTGTGATGTATTTTTTAAGGACAATATCAGACATCAACTTCTGCAGAACATCTTCTCGGGTATAGCTTAGTGCTTTTGAACTTAGAATAAAGATTTTTGGGAACATCTAATTTGGATAGAATCCACATATTATTACATACATAATTGGTCATTACATCCCTTCAGTCAGGATTACGACCTAGCTTTTCACACTATTTATGTTGGGTGCGTTAATTTTATACATGAGTGGCGGGGTCTACAGTTTGAAGTCGACTCCGAGCATCATAATTTTGAGAAAGTTTTCATAGCAATTTTATTTACTCTCAGAGTTTTTGCCAGAAATCTGCTGAGAGGAAGTCGCCGAAGAAATAGTTTCATATTTTCTTTTTGATTGAGGACCTGGGTTTGGAACTCGGGACTTACGTCTAATAAACCAACATACTACCTACTGGACTACGGAGGCTTCAAATATTCACAAAACGGAAAAATACCTGCGAGTAATACGAACAGGACGGAGTAGATACTATCAACGTTACAACTACATCTATGTTAAATTCAAGTTAGCTATGCTGTTTAAGGCAACTGCTAACGCAATATAACCTAACGTCTCCAATCTATCCTATATAAGATGAAAAATTATAGTATAGTATAACATAAATAATGTTTAATCGGTATCCAGATTGTAAGATCTTGTAAGATGCAACATATTTTAATTTTTAGTAGTTCCGTAATTTCTATCGAACGCCTTTTCGTTTGTATATTGTATTTTAGCTAATGGTTAACTGAATAATTTTAACGAAAATATTAAATTTCTAACCTAATTAAGTTGTTTACATAAACGAATATTAAAAATATAATATTTTTATTGTTAATATAATTATTATATAAACAAAAAACAGATTTTAGGAAGTGTCTCCTAGTCTTTTATAGAATTTCTTTGTAATTAATGTTTCCTTTTCTCTTCTGGGCCTTAAGCTTCAGGAAAGTCTCCTTTGTTTTTAATTTTCTATCTGCCTTCTGTGCATAAAATTCTCATTAAAAAATTACAGAAAAATTTTTTTTTTAAAAAAAGACGCCATTATTGCATGGGAATATCAAATAGCGAAGACTGAGAAGAAAAGCCTTTCACCTGGTTTATTTACAATAAATACCGTAGGGCGTAAAGTCACGAACCTTTCTTCTATTTTTAGGTCTTTTATTATTTTTTAACAATTAATTTCTCTAAATACTCTTAAAATATTTGTTCTAATTAGTCATTAGAAAGGCTGCCATTTGTAAAAGAGGGTAAAATATAAAATAAACATTAATTGGCTCATTATTAATGATTTATGACTAAAGTTTTTAAAAAGCAATACCAAATATAATGTTTAAAACAAATTGCATCCTTTTAAAAGAAATACGGTCTGCATTAGGTTTAAAACAATGTTTTCGTTTATTCCCATTGAATTTAGAAAATATTAAATACAAAAATTGTCTACCTATTAGATGAGAGCCTGTGGTTCAACCCCTGGCTCAGGAATTTTGGAGTGAGAAAAATATTTCTTTTGGCAACTTCAAAATTCAATTAGTAGTAGTTGTAGTTATGACCAATGAATAAATAAATTAATTAAATATTTATTAAGTGATCAATTCTGTAGTTAATTATTGTTCTCACATTTTTTTTTTTCAAAATTCCGTATCGTATCGTAGTTACAAGGAATATCAGATTTTATCATGCCGTTTTCTAATTTTGATCATAAAATCTGAAGAGTAAAGAGCAGTGTAGGTAGGCACTGGCAAATGTCTGTTAGAGAACAGCGCATTCGTTAAAAGTAATACTAATAATGGCTGCAAGTTAAATAATTTTTGTATGTATTGAAATGAATATGCCAAGAGCTTTACAGGATATGCAGGCGCCGTTTAATATTACAATATCATCTTTGTTATCAATGATAGAAGTGGGAATCCCTTAACTACTTATGTACGCTAATCCTGATAACTTCATACTGTTTTCAAGGTGTATACAAGCTTAAAACTTAAAAAGATATTTCGCCTAAGCGCGATTAAACAGATAAGTGGTTTCAGGTTTCAATGGCAGGAAAATGCCATCTGCCTAGCAAGACAAATGTCTATTGATGAAACGCGGAAATTGCTTATCAAAGGTAGAAGTGTAATAGAGAGCGGCTAGTATTGGAAGAGGCTAGGGATCGTTATAATTTTACAGAACCAACCTTAATAAGACCAGTGCTCATTGTAAGTAAATGTGCCTCACAGAAAGAAGTTTTATACGATAACCGCAGGAGTTCCGCAAGGTTCGGTGTTGGTTCCAATACAATGAAACAGACTATACGATATTGCTCTGCTGCTGAGGACAACAATTGGATGAATTGCTAAGAATGTGCAATACTGCTGTCCTCATAGTTAGCAACTGAACCACGGGTGTAAGTATCAAACTTCTTGATCACAAAGCATATGTTTTACTTAGAAGCAGAAGAAGAAGATAAACTTCTTTACCATAACCGTAGGCGAACAGCGCCTAACATCGAACCAGGCAATTAAGTATCTGAGATTAATGATTGACAACAAGCTCAGGTTTAAGAAACACTTGACGTACATTGGTGGAAAATTTGCAGCGTAAACATGCGCACTTACGCGAATAATGTCTAACCCAGAAAAGTGAAAGCAGTAGAAACGACAATTGCCGGTGAAAGTAGTTAAATCGATTGCTTTATATGCAGCTCCTATGAACAGAACAGCTGAACAGAAGATCCGCTTTCAGGGATGCATTGATGTATTGATGATCGCGGGGATGATACCTAGCTTTGGCTAATAGTGGACGTAGAGTAAATATAATACAAGGAGGGATGGCGGTGCCATGGATAGATGACAACAAGACTTGGACACTATCACCCAGGGAAGATGAACCTTCAAATTCATACCGAGTCTAGTTGAAAGGATGAAAAATAAACACGATCAGGAAGTGTGAGGAAAGGATTAGGCTTAGTAAACCGGCGTTTAATTAGCCAGGAGTCAGTCTTATACCGAATCATCCACATTGGGTATCGCGGACTTCCACTGTTTTTTTGAAGATTGCCGTCCTTTAGGGCGTATTGCTAAAAACAAAATAGTAATATACAGTAATAAACATGAATACATTTAAGGCAGTTATTCACAAACAGAAACTTAAGAAAGATTCTCAACTAAAATTAAAAAGTAAGCGTGCATATTGCACAATACATGGGGTAAATGTACCAGTAGTCGGCAGTTTTATTTTTTTCTCTTTTTCAAACTGGTCTGATTAAAAGTGGGAAAGTTGTATTGAGATGTTGTTAAGTTATTACAATTCTGTGATAAGTTTAGTTTTAGATTCAGTTACCGACTTTGAACATTAAAATAACAAATTATACGGAATTGTTCAAATCATCCATTTTTCCAGTGCTCGGCTTATGCGCTCCTTAGTTCGGCAAAAAGAGATCCTATTATCGGCATTAAAATTTTTGTTAAAGAAAAAAAGTTTTGCACACGAAATTAATACAGAAATAAAGGCAGCAGAATTCGACATAGCTATAGATATTATCAACAAAATAGCTCCAAAACTTCTTTTCTTCCAGCAAACTACTTATTACATCTTTAGGTGGTCGCACATATAGGTATTAGATCATCTACTATTATCGCTTGAACTGCAGTTATCTAGTCTTCAGCTTTTAATGGAAATCCACAATTTGCTAGGTATTTTCACCATTTCTCAAGACATTCCTCTTCTGATTCAGTCAAGACTACTTGTGGACCCATTTCTCTGGCATCAACCGATGGATGGATCCTATACTGTATGGTGGAACGAGGTACTGCATATTTTTTGCTTGCACCCAATATTGCCATTTCTTACTTCTATTAAAGCACATTTTAGGGATTCTTGGGAGTATTGGTGAATGAGCGTTTTCCCGTAGGTGGACATATTAATGAATTTATATTGCCTGACATTCAAAGAACAGTCTATTATGCCTATTGAACCACGAATTTTCGTCCTGTTATAGGACATCTAATTATATAAATGTAAGAATGCCGACTTTAGATTCTTGGCAACTCTCAGTGTATCCATTATAAACTCTGCCGACTATTGGGTAAATCAAGTTTTTACTCAATTTCCAGTGGTCGGCACCACCCTGCCGACAACTGGAAATCATATAATTTTTTGTTTCTAATGCCGGCAGCAACATAAATTATAAAAAAATATTAATTTTTTTAATTTTTCACTCTTAATTTAATACTTGAACTATTTTCTTTCATTAAAATCACTTACTTTAAGGAGGCACCTAAACTAAAAATTTTTTAAAAAACTGGCACTACTCCATTTTTTGAAAAACCATCACTGCATGAGGACAAATATTGACAAAATTATTCATCCCACTCAAATTTACTCATTTCATAAGAAAACAAAACTGTTTTTTCTACCAAAATCAGTTTTAACTTTAGTAAATAAATGTTGCTTTTCTTATTTATTTGAATTTTTTTACAAAAACTGCCGACTACTGGTATATGCCGACATTTGGTACATTTACCTATTTAGTTTTATTTTTGTATAGCTATACAGTATATAAAATATAAATTATGTGATGTTTGACAAAGAGTTCTAAATGTGTCCGGCTAAGAAAGAGTCCATGAAAGGCATGGAACTAGGGAATCCCTTTGTTATCGGAAAGTGGCCTCCCATTTGAAGTGTAAGTTAGGTTTGATTGTATTCGTTTTTTTCATTCCTGATCATTGCGTATTGCACCACGTTTGTTGTAATTGTTATACATGTTTTTACATTCTTCATCGCGTGCCTTACGACAGCCATAATTATCACGGCAGTATCTCCCAAAATAATTAAAATCGATTGCACTATATAAGCGAAATAAGGCCGGTTAGTTAAACAATTTCGTAACCTATACCACATATCGTAAAAATTTAAAAAAAATTTGAACTTTATGTGGAAATGCCCTGAATGTGTTAAATAAATACATTTAATCATTTGTAGACAATTAGTAAACCTAACTGTTAATTTTTAATCTAGAATTATGTACATACAATACTTTTACTATGTTCCTTGATACAAAAGGACTACAGCATCAAACAATTAATTTGTTTTCATAACAAAAGTGAAACGGTGTTCTCTATTGTAAAACATTTGCATCAAACAAATATTCATTAAAGTTGCTTTCTAGCGTAATATGCACATTTCGATTATAATTATTATCCTTAACTTTAATTAACTACTACTACTGTGAGAACACAAAGCAAAAGGGAATAAATAAAAACAGATATTGATGAATATTTAACTAGATAATCCGTGCGAATATTTCGTATCGTTAGTTGTCGTTTTCGTAACATAAAATGAAAATAATTAATAGAAATTTTATTAAAAGTATAAAAATATTAGAAATTATAATATCATCATACATATTTACATACATAAATGCTTTTATAATACTTCTTTGAATCCATTGTTAAAGGTAATGACATGGTCATCGTTAACTTTTTGCCCGTACGAATCCTTAATACAAACAAAAATAACTTTAAACGGACGCACTCAAGAAAAAGCCACGTATAACTGCCCATGTGAAAAGACCTGTTCTGGTAAATACAATCCTACCTTTTGAAGGGTTTGACCGTGTCCTTTGTTTATCGTGATAGTAAAATCAACTTTCACAGGGAATTGTTTTCGTGTCATTCGGAAAAGCACTGTTTGATCAGAAGGTGTAAGGTTGATTCGGGGTATGAGTAAAGTTTTATCGATATGAATAATTTTTGTTGATATGATGAGCTCTCCCAAGTTTGTTACGATTAGCCTAGTACCATTTATTAACCCCTGTTTAGCATTAAGATTTCTGATTAACATTATAATTTCATTTGTGTTTCCAAATGTACGTTATTTATATTCTTACGTTGCACGTTATTTTTATTCTTATTTTTCTTAAAACGTTATTAACTGTTAAAGATCAACTGATCGTTTAAAAATGACAAACAAAAGTTACACAAACAAAAACTATGAACTTGTTTACATGGTCAACAAATAAGCAAAAATTTAGCATTAACATAAGTATAAGAAAGGGGATAAATAACAAGAACACTGCAAGGTCAAACGTAAACAAAATTCAGTAAATAACGATAACGTAAATATCTTGTTTACATTGTAGGAGTTTCGCGAAGGCGACGGCCATTCTTTTTCCAGATCATTCATCAGACTGTTTACGTGCGCATATATAAAGGCGACGCAGTCAGAAAGAATTCAATCAGTCTTGTGTGGAAACACGTTGATTGTGAAGGAAATAATCGGTGGTTGGAAGATCTCCATTATAAAGTTCTATTGAACAATTGTTATTGTTTACGCATAAGAGTGAAAAGATGTTTATTCATCTTTTCACAAAAAGAAGAAAATAATTGTTGTTATTTATATCAAATAGTGAACAGTGACACACAAATTGTGCGTACAATAAAGAGTTGATTTAAAATTAAACTCAAATTTACTTTTATTTTTTTTTTTCAATCTACGAACTCATATTTCAACTGTTTTTAAAAGCTAAAAATGTAACTATATGCATTGCATTTTTCATTAAGCACTACATATCGCTAATTTTAAGTAAAACAAAGGGACCAGGGTTCAATTTGCAGGACAATCAACCAATTATTCGGTTCCTTACTAACAATCAAAAAGCCCTAAGGGTCTTGTAATTTATTTCATGCATGTAATTGAGAAACATTTTAGCTTACAGGCAAACTAATGTGGACATGCAAACTATTGCAGACACTAAGCTGTTATATATCTACCATATGATCTCTGTTCGCCTCCTCAATTTGCGCCAATTTCAACTTTTGTGTAGGTTATGCTAACTTCAATTAGGAAAATTCTACTTATTTACATTCCCATTTAACTAATAATTGGCTACATCGGAAAATAAAATTTTGAATGGAAATTTAAAAAAAAATGATCATCGAATTGTTGCCACATGATCATTTATCTTAAATTTCTACAAAAGTTTAATACTGAAAGCTTCTAAGCTAAAATCCTTTCGAAAGACCTTCTACAAAGGAGAAGGATACAACCCCAGAACTTGATTTGTTATTGCTTATTCTAATATTTTTTGGATGCATGCTGAATTGGAAAAAAAATTGGAAATAGGTACACGAAACATTAAGCGCACAATTAACTGATGTGGGAAAATTGCAGCACAACGATAAGAACATGGATCTGTCTACAATACTAATTTGTATAGCTTTAAAGCACCATAAGGGAGTTGTCAGTTACTTATGGTGAAGCTGAAACCAAGATATTTCATTTCTAATAAATTTCTTATTCAATTGATTAACATTTTTATTAATAATGTAATGCATTAATGCATGTTTCTTTGTAATTTCAAGATAAAATGGTTATTCGAAATCTTACATTAGTGAAAAACAAAAACCATAAATATCACATGCATAATCAGTTATCAAATTTATGAACATTTAAGAAAGCACTCGTTATTAGCTTCAATTGCTAAATTTTAGGTATTAATGAATAATTAGATTTCTATTTTAACCGACTTCTGTTTGCCACTTAGTTACCGTTTACGGTACGGCATTGTGCAACTGTGGCAAATAAAACAGACATACATACTTACATCTATACCATGACTCAGTTTTATGGCAATAAATCTTACGTCTACAGCCAAACAATCTGAGTAATATGTGACATTGACTTAAAGTAGACAAATATGAGTTCGACTAAAAAAAATTTATAAAACATACCGCTTACAACAGTATGATCAGGGATAATAACAGCTCGCTAACACTTTAATAATCCTTATTATGGCATTAGCATTACTTCCATGGAATGTTTGCTGCACATACATTCATATACGCTCTGTCACAAATGTAAATTGTTGTAGCGACACTTTCCGAAAACTTAAGAGGATTTAGTTCGTGTGTATAATGCAGTTGCACTCTCTTAAATTATAATCTTTAATTCGTAAAAAATTCTACACATAAGTATAAACAAGTACAATTATTTTATATTTAATTGTAATGAAATATTTTTTTTTATTTAATTATAAAATCTTTTCAACATGCATAAAATTGAAAATACAATAAAAAAGTAAAGAAAAACACAAGGTAGAACATCAAAGATTGTCATTATGTTCCCGTCATACATAAATTAAAATTCACATATGGAATAGAATTGTTTGTATTTACTGTAAATACAGTACGCGTCAAAAGAAACTACATATTAAAAAAAATATACAATAATAAATTACCGTAATTTTTATTTTAAAATTGTTTTATTACCAGTTCATAAAATGGAAACAAAAAAAATTCGAAATATTGTCAAATTTTTTCGGGAACTCTACTTAAGTTGAGTTCATCGTCCATATTTATTTTAGAACGATACTAGCCAGATAACCGGGATTTGCTAGAGAACAGCTTTAGTGCCATCCGAAGAAAATGTGGCTTATATTGTCACTCTTCCTGACAAGACTTCAAATATAGTCTTCGGTATGTTTGTCAGTAGACAATGTTTATTTTCTTTTATATGTAACTGGAATTATGTGCACATATTCTTGAAATGTCAGCTCAAAATATCGAACAGCTTAATGGGAAAGGAAATATGAAAGACAAGCTCACAGTTGGGCTTTCCACTGAGCTAAACACTTTGGCAGACGGCGGCCTCGAAGTTTAAAAAGACGAGAAAAATAAACAGCCAGAATCAATGGAAGATAAATCCTAACCTAGTCGTATTGGATCTTAAAGACTTTGGTAAGGGCTTACCTAGCTGCGTTTATTATTAGGAAGTTAAAACTTGTAGAATATGAATGTCACGATTCATATACATACGTAGGTTAATTAGGTGTCAATAACGTATTTAAAAAACCTGACAAACGAATTTGTTTTCAAATGAAAGAAATTGGTTTTCTATTGGAAAGAAAATGCTAAAAATTGATTCGAGCATATTATTAGTAATTTAAACAAGACAAAAAGTCATATCAATAGGACTCAAGAATAATAAAGTTATTAACCCCTCTTTTTAAATGATTTATTTACTTAAAATTTATATAAAAAATCTCTATTAACATAATTTTTCCCTTCCAGCAACACATGCAACATAAGACAACATACGTCATATTTTTTAAATCGGTTATGATTTAACCGTAATTTAAATTTATTATTTTTTTTTTGTAATTTTGTTTTGCAAACATATTTGACAAAAACTCTTGTACTGAGTAAATTAGGTTATGGGATGTTTCGCTACAGAAACAGTCAAAAGTCTACATTAAATTGCTTCAAATCGGCAAGAAACTCTTTGCACCCAAGATTAAAGCTAGTCAAACATATCATCATTGTTATTCCAACACGATCCTAATTTATGAACCTCATACATATCCAACAAAATTTCTATTGGATCAAAATGAAAATTTTATCAAAACTCGAACTTGGTCGTGCAATTTTCTCCCATTAACATTATCATTTAATTTTTGTACGCAGTGCTGATATCCCTGGCAGGTAATGCTCTTTAAAACAGCAATTTTAAGAAAGGAATAAACAGATAAATACGAACGTACTTTTTTAAAATTATGTATGTACCAGAGATCAGCAATGAATCGTTTTTCCGCTACTAATAAGCACTCGTGCAATTTTGAGTATGAGCGAGTCAATAGAATTGAAATTCAACTGCTCTGATTCATTCGTACTCGCTACAACATTGATTTATAAGTATAAGTATGAATGAGTATAAGTACAACGTTGACATCAAACTCGCAACATTCGAAATATATTTGATTCATAATTTGGAAAAATACTAATAATACTTATAAGTGATGCGAGTGACTCTAATCATTTATTATAATTTACAGCATTTGTTGTTGTTGCATATACAAACAAAGAAGAAAGGAAAGACAAAGACAACAAGCAAAGCATACACAATCTTCTTGTGAGTATAGTAGTGTTCGTACGAGAATCATACTTGTTTTGTGCTTCGTGTAAATGTTAAGCAGAGACGAGTCGATATCAATAACATTATGCGTATTGTTAAGTATGAATACGACGAGTACTTCCGACTTTGAGTATGAGTAGTATGAGCATCATATTAAAATAAGTATGAATGCGTATAAGAGATTATGAGTATGACTCGAATATACCCATCATTTTGAATACTCGTTGCAGATCAAATCGAAGATTTTAACATCACAAAAAAAATTATTTTTGATTATATTAGAATTTTCTTGTGCGTCTTCAGTAATGCTTCTTGGCATTGTGTCTGATAGAATTATTTAAAATGATTTTCTGATAAGCTTATGCTTAAGATTTTGTGGTTAACACAATTATGGTTTCTTATGAGAACTTTTAAACCTCACATTAATCCATTGTGTATATAAATATGTACAAATGCAGATCATCCAAATATTGATGAGTTGTAGATAAAAAAATAAGTACTTCTAAAATTGCATAATACTTCCATTTGTTATTAAAAAATTTTCTTAACAAAAGAAAGTGAAACAATATTAACGAATTCCATGTCAAAAACATAATTGAAAAGTCAAATAAAAGGCGGTGTTTTAACATTTGAAACCAAAACCTTTTGTTTTTATTACTACTTCCAAACGTTGAAGCTTCGATTGCACGAGACTGAGGTAAAATTTTCGGTGTTGTGTCATTCCTTGTTTCAACTGCTTCACTGTACTGAACTGGATTTAAATAGCTTACGGGCATATTATTTTATATAGCTTCACAAACATGCTTAACACGTTGACTGCCGACTACGAGATAACTCGTAGATTGCGTTTCTTTCTAGGAAGCCAAAAGTTTATATGAAAAAATTAAAATAACCCACATAAACTCAATTGTGCACGTTTCAAGAATATTCAAGAAACTAACTAAATATGGCTCCCTAGAAGGGAACGCAATCTACGCGTTATCTCGTACTCACTAATGTGAAAAAATGAAGTTGTCGTTTTTTGACTAGTTTTCTAAAAATTGCCGCGACAATTAACCCGTTAATAATGATGATACCAAGTTATTTCTATGGACCAAATATTGAAATTGAGTTGGTTTCTTGAATTTTCTTGAAACGTGCACAATTGAGTTTATTATTTGAGTTATTTTAATTTTTTCATTTAAACTCATTGAATTCATTTCATTATTATTGTTTTTCTGCTGCTATTTATTAGGAATAAAATAAAAAATTAAAGTTATTTTTTTTTTTGTATTTGCTTGTATGGTTT
Source organism: Sarcophaga peregrina (assembly GCA_014635995.1). Taxonomy (NCBI): domain Eukaryota; kingdom Metazoa; phylum Arthropoda; class Insecta; order Diptera; family Sarcophagidae; genus Sarcophaga; species Sarcophaga peregrina. The sequence goes on along the minus strand of CM025792.1, from coordinate 37,734,624 downwards.
TGTTTTTGTGGATGATGAAACTAAGTATCGGGAACATGCACTCACTTTTGATCGCCACTATATAAGGGTTATTAAATTTAATTTTCTGCCATCATCACCCAATAGTTGTGAAAACCATGGGCCATTAAAAGTTCATGGTAGTGCCACCTAGTAAAAAAAAATTGCTTAAATTTTGTGTTTGTCTTTTTTTTAATAAATGGGAGATAAGAGTTATTTGCTCTTCCACATTTCTTCTGATAATACAATTTACCCAGATTGTTTAAGGCCAAAAGAAAGAAGAAATAAAAATGATTAAGTGCATGCTTTTCTTTCTCTACGAAAGTTTTTCTTTTTCGGTTTTTTCTTTTGTTTTGTCTTCATTTTCAACTTAAGTGAAAATCACCATCAACAAAAGCATTTTATGCTTCGTTTCTGTTCAACACAACCGTAAAATTTCCATCTTCCATTCTTTCATTCCTGTTTCATGTATTTTATTGCCAGTCTATGTATTTTACTTATTGTGCTCTACCCACATGAAAGCGAATACATGTTCATAACGTACGAAATAAAAACTCGGAAAGAAGAAAAAGCTCATCAAGTTACGAAATATTCTTTTGTGGAAATTTTCCTTCCGCACTTTTGCCTTTTGTATTGTATTGTTTCAAAAGGAAAGGCCTAAATGCAAGCAATCCTTGCCAGCTGCTCCCATTAACGAGTGTAACTGGGAAACATTTTCATAATGCCATTGTTACAGTTCCTATCGGAAAGAATTTTTTTATTCCATTAAGTATGGATTTTATGACTCGTCTTCCATATTTAAGATCTGATAAATTTGAATGTTATTTATCATAAATGAAGTTACTACTCATAAATAACGTTATAATGAGTTGTGAACAAGGGTCAACGAAAATGACATGTTCTGCTTCAAAGTTAATTATGAACAGAGTTACTCTAATTTTGGAGAAAATAAAGTTGATTAAAAACCCTGTTTATGAGTATAAGGAAAAATATTAAATATGCCCATCACGAAAGTTCGACAGAGACTGTGCCGCAAGTTCAAATTCAATAAGTATAGTTAAAAGTCTGTAGTTACTTCCTACTCACAAGGCAGATTACACACGTGATTGGGCATTACAAGCCTGCTGTCAAGATTACGACCTACCTTCTTACGCCACTTATATTGTGTGCGTTAATTTTATAAATGAGTGGCTGGATCTGCAGTTTAAAGTCGACTTCCGAATGACAGATTTTTGTGAAACTTTTATTTAAAAATGATTTTGCACTTTTAATGCTAAAAAAATATAGAAAATGACAAAAAAGTGCTAAAAAGCATCTATCATATTTTAAAAAAAAAGTGCAGCAGAAAAAAAATTGCTCTTTAAATGCCGTTATGGCAACACTGTCTGGACATAAGCATAACAAACATTTTGCAGCTAAATCCTATCCAAAATAATGCTAAATGGATTTTTAAATTGCAAAATCTGCTAACTTTGTTTTTAATAATATTATGAAGAAACTCTTCACTATTTTTACAGCTGTTTCCACAAATTAAGTTTGATTATATAAATAAAAATACATCGAACTTGAAAACGAATTAATTATTCTCTTCAAGAATATAAATAAATAAATTGTTTTATAAATAAAATGTCAAAAAAAACAAAACTATATTGCTATGTAATAGCATTTGCACAAATAAATTAATTTAAACAAAAATACCAACTTTTGGCTATATCCTAAATACTTCATCAATAGTGTATTTTTCACTTTCTGAAGCCTCTGGTATAATATTATATATATTTGTATCACATTTTTGGATTATTTTATAACATTGGCAGGATGTATTCAATTTTGTAATCTTATATAGAGGAGTGAATTCATAGCATTAAATATCATTTTATAACTTATTATAGTTTTTAAAGGATTCATTTCGCTGGATATACGTTAAACTTCTGCAGTACTAAATGGCAAAACTAAAAATTTCATAACAAAATTGCACAATTTCTTGAAGGGATTTTCATTCAGAACATTCTTGTATTCATTAACTTGTTGTCTTCTGATTTTCCCACTCATATGAAGTTAATTTTTGTCATTGCAATTCTAAAGCTGTAGTTACATCATTTGAAAAATTAATCATTTTTTCTTTAAAATTTTTAAATAATTTACTACACTATTAACGTTGGCCAAAGACTGAGTTTTTGCTTAACAATACTCAGAAAATTTTTGAAGCATGGGGAAGAGTCGGTACTGGTGTGGAGATTTTTTTCTATTGCAGGAGTAGGCAAAATTCATTATATGGACAGTAAAATGGATCAATTCCAATTTTCAATTTTAAAACAAAATGTGAGTCAAAGTGCCGATAAGTTAAATATACTGAACAAATTTGTTTCTATTAAAACAACGATCCGAAGCACACTGCTCTCGTTGCGAAAACTACTCCTCCAAACAGCGGCGTCTACTCCATGTCTCAACATGTTTAGTTAACACTTGCCCGTAAGTTCTTGTTGATGCTTTGACTGTTGGAAGTGAAAATTCGAAGTGACAATGCCGTCGATTTTGTTAACAATGAATTTATTAAATCCTTTGAAGATAATACCATTAAACATCAAATAGCTGAACGCTGTAATCGTACTTTGGCTGAAATGGTATATGTTGGGGAATGTAGTCAGCGCTTCACAAGCAAGTCTTTAAACAGTTCATCGGTTACCTCTTCTGTCTTGCATTATCAAGAAGGATCGTGTTATTGTTGAGATGAATAAATAATTTATTTATGAAAGTAGTCTTATCAATTAAGGTCTTACAAATTTCTGTTACAATTACAACTGCGGAAACCAAATGAATAAATAACATAAGTAATGAACTCTACAAAAAATGTATAAATGGCCATCAGAAACTTTTCATATTTCACAATACAATGAAAATATAAAATTTTAAAATTTTTTAATATTAAGAAATGTCAACATCATTTATTGTGTATCTAAAAGAAAATATGAAAGTGTCAACTTCGATAACATGAGCAAATTTTGCCCGTGGGACTAATCCAAGTATAAAACTTTGTCTTACAATACAATCATTTTCAAAATAAATCTTTTGTACAACGAAGAAATAAATGCACTTAACCCATTAACGCTTGACCCCAGAATCTGTGGTCCGAAATTTGCGGTGAAATTTGGCACAAATAGTATTTGGAGCATTTGTATTGATATGAATATTTTTATTTTTTTTTTAAGTGTCGTGGGGGCCTCTGTAGGGCATGGGTATTTTTCTACCCACTTCGGGATAAGTGTGTTCTAAAATAGACATTTTTTTCTCTTTATCATATGACGACTTAGCAACAAAGTTAAGATATTTTGGAGAGTTTTATTGAAAATATACAATAATAATTTTGACAAGAATGATAAATTTGCCAAAATGACTCCATTAAACAATGCACTGAATAAAAAATTCATGCGATTTGGCATATTTTCTCATAGTCTTTCTGCGGATGAACAGATTCTCGGAATTCCATAAAGATGTACATAAAGGGCAAGCCAATACGATTTGGCTTCAAATACTGGGTACTAGCTTCTATGACAGGCTATTGTTATTGTTTTATCGCATATACTGACGCTTCTGCTGATAATAATATTGACTACGGCCTTGGAGAAAAAGTGGTACTGCGACTATTAGAGAAAACTTCAGATCCAAGTCAATAAAATAAAAATAATTCGACAAGCCCTAATTTATTATAGACAGAATCTCGAAAAGGTTATTTTGCAACAGGTACTGTTCAAGATAATCGTAGCAATCACGCATTGTTGAATGATATTAAATTGATGAAAAAGAAACCTCGGTGTTCATCAGATTTTTGTTTTGACAAAAATAAAAATATTATCGCAGTTCACAGAATGATAACTCGGTAATCACCTTGAACACATATATATTATCATGTTATTCCTATGTATGAATATATTTTAAATCTTTCTGATAGCACTGACTGTGATGTGTAATTTATTGGGTTTAGAACCGATGTGCAAAACAAAAAAATATATAACCGTGTTCAAATATGTGGAAAAATGTGGTATTGGAGATTACTCATTAATTCTATTGACGTAGCTTTGGTAAAAGCATGCAAACTATATTGCTTGTGCAGAGGATGTGAAGGTTTGCCACCTGTTAGCCAACTCGATTTTTAGGTTAGCGTAGTTGAAGCGTCGAAAATCGACGCCGTGTTGGCAAAGTTATCACAAATGCGCAGCAAATAGCAAAATGCACTGACAAATTTGACCACATGGTGGATAAAATTAGAAAACCCGGCGGAAAAACAGAGTTTGGTTGTAAAAAATACGGTTTGAATGTACACAAATTTCATACCGAAACTCCAAAAAATAAAGAAAACTAAATTATTTGAAATTTCTATTTGAAACTAATTTTTAAAAGTTTATAATAAAATGAATAGTTTTCTTCATACCAATGCCTAAGTGGGTATTTTTATACCCATGTCCTTTAATCGCACCTGTAGCTTTGGTAAGTAGACCAATTCAAGTAAAAGTTTTTTCATTGGGTAGTAGACAAATAATATTATATGGCATCTATAGGTTTTTTTCATAATATCATCCACCCATAACTCGCAAAAGTTCTGTCTACAAAATTTTGATTTTAAAAAATTCGTAATCTTTGACCTTTATGCCGTCATCGAAAATATGTGAATACCATGCCTTACTAATTTTTTTAATTTATTCTATGTGTTCTTTATTCGTTATAAAAGAAGCGTTTGGACTCTCGTTTAGTTGGATCAAGATAGATTTTAAAAAAAAACCTAATTTCTTGGATATTTTTCTACCCATTCGGCGTTAATGGGTTAAGAACGTTTACAAGAACCGAAAATTTCATCTATTAAATCGTTATGGTATACCAAGAGCTATAAGTTTTAATTGTGTTTTTTTTTTGTGGTAACGGGGTAATAAGAAACCATACAAGGTTTTTAAATATCACAGTTATTTGTAATTTAAAGGACTGGATAATTAAATGGCTTTTATATTAAGGGGGGAATCGATACTTCTGTATTTCCTTCCAAGTTAACTAACTCAAACGTTTTTGTCTTCGATGTTCACAATACCATAGCTGTTGAGTTTGTTTGCAGTGAAGTTACAACTTTTTAAGCATTTCTTGTGCAGCAGAAACTTTAATATAAAAAACTTCTAACAAAGTTTGAGTCTTGATGAATTCATTCAATTTCACACACATTTGTTTCGAAGTTAAAACAAAATTAAAAAAATATTATATGTTAGACCTCAAATATCAAACTTAGTTAACACTCCTTTAATTTCCAGGGTATAAAATAACAATAACGGGACACTCTGTCTTACATGTACACTTTCACCACATTGACGTGGTGGAAAATGATGAATATAGGGCATACACTTTTTGTGTTATTGTGCCGTTTTCGCAAGTTCGAAATCCTAGTATTTTAGGGGTGAAATCTTACCACACATATTATTTATATTTCATACGTATATACAGTAAGCGTCAAAAGAAACCTTACACTAAGGATAAAATTCAAACAATCAGCAAACAGAATTTTTTATTATTTAAGGAGAGTGCCCGAAAAAATTTGACAATATTTTAAAATTTTGGTAAATTTTTGGAATTTTTTTTTGTTTGAATTTTAAAACTGCCAATAAAACAATTTTACAATAAAAATAACGGTAATAATATATATATTTTTTTTAATGTACAATTTGTTTGACACTCACTCGAAAGACACAATAAATGAAATGAAAAAAATCCGGAAAGAGAACAGAACTATGGTTTTACAGTTCAAAAGCCCATTAGTTCAGAAGTGCAAAATTCCTTCTGAAACCAGATTGTTCCGGAATGTAACTGTGAACTGTGGCCTCACTTCTACAAAACCAACACACTACGTACTAGCATTAACTAAGATTCCGTGGTGACTACAGAAAAAACAATTAAGTACGAATTTGCAGGAATTTTGGCGAAGGGGATAAAAAACATCCATCTTTTTAGGAAAGAAATTATGAAATTTTTCGCTTTACTTGATTGCTTGATTGGCCCTTTGCAACCTGTTTTCGTACAGCATTCATGTAATGTGTGTTATTTTATCCGTGACACCTACAAGTTTGAGGAAGTTGCCATCGCAAATTTTTATTTAATCCCACAATTTTTATCAGAAATATGCTCGTATTTTGTAGGATTCGAGATGTCTGAGCTGGTGTTCGAACCAAGGATTATCGTCCATTAGGCCAACACAGATAGACAGACAGCCATTAAATAGAAATAGAAAATATTTGAAAATTTAGCTTCTATGCTTTGATTTATATTTTAAGATGTGGTACATCCGCCACCTTAATCATAAGCATATGACAGATAACACATAGATGACAGATAACACAAATCCGCCAAGTTTAGAAAACACACGTTAATATGAAAACGATTATATTGAAGGCAGAACAGGAAAAGCCAAGACAAGAACCCAGCATTTTCTGTTCAAATTAAACTACATATTTTCTATTTTAAAATTATAATAAAAAAACAGCTAAAAATACTTATATTATTGAAGGGAAACAACAATTCTAAAATTAAGAAATAAAAAGCAATTCATACATTCAGTGGCGTACCTAGAACTTTTTCCGCCCGGGGCGATCTCCAGTTTGCCGCCTTTTCTATTATAAGACAATCTAATAGTAATTATTTTTAAATTAATAGACATAAATAAATTATTAAGTTATTTAATCAATATTAATTAATACACAGAGTAAATTTGTTTAGACATATTTGTATGCACTCGTAAACATATTTGTGTATTAATATCTACTCTTCTAGCTTTCATACTAGAAGAATCCATTCTACACGAAAAAATGTCAAAATTTATATTATTTGTAATTTCTTATTCTATTCACAATATTGCAAGATTTTGTAATCTTAATTGAATCATTGCAGAACGAAGATAATTTTTTATCAACTTCAATTTTGAGAAGCTTCTTTCGCAACTAGCGACACTGATTGAAATTGTTAAAAAAATTCTTAACAAAATTACAATGTTGGGAATAGAATTTTTCAACCTATACTGCTGAATAAATTTTATGGTTTATAAGCAATTTATCATTCCAAATATAATTCTTCAAAACGGACTGAGTATATTTATCTATTTTCGATTCCTAAAATTGTAACTCCGTCAGTATTTTGGTTTTGTCTCGTTTAGATTTTTTTGTTTGAAAAAGATAATTCTTATGATAGCGCCCTAATGCGTTGCAGACCTAGCAGACCGCATTCCGCCGGCCCTACTTTTCAAAAGAGAAATCAATGATTTAAAAAAATATTGATATATCACGTCAAAGCTTTTCAAAAGAAATGACATTTATAAACAGATATCAAAAAATTTTATTTAGGAAAAATTGCCGAACAAAATCGTAAAGATCCTTTTATGAATTCAACGAATTTTAATGACTACAATAAAATATAAATATTATCTTGTTCTTGTATTAGAATTCAAAAATTACACTAAAATGCATTTATATATACCGCGGAATAATATTCAAAATCATATAGTTAATCATAATTTATATAAATCAAATATTAAACTCATAATAATCATTTATTATTCAAAAAAGAAAATTAATATTAAATGAACAAGTTGCTTTTTACAACTATAAGAAAATATAAAAAATGCCGCTCCAAGGTAAGTGCCACTCGGTGCGGACCGCACCCACCGCCCGTCCCTCCCTAGGTACGCCACTGCATACATTCATCTATATACTTATTTAAAAATTAATGTGTGTTTGTTTGTTTGTTTGTTTGTATATTTGATCGTTATAACCGACTAAACGGCTGCACCGATTTTTTTAAAATTTTCATAGTATCTTCCTGTGTGCCTGGAAGGAGTTATAGGTTATTTATTTTGATATTTCAAATGAGCGAGGAACCACGCCCACATATGCAACATTACCTGGTATTGTAAGTTAATATCAAAATGGGTATATTGGAAAACGATAAAAGCAAGATACCTCAAATTTTGTACAAGTAACTACAGCATCAATATAAATATTTTGGACAAAAATGGACGAACTAGCAATTGTGGGTGTGGCACCTCCCATATATAGTAAATAGGAAAATCTGTATCTAAAACCTGTAACAGCTGGAGTCCCCAATTTTTGTACAAGTAACTTTTGTTTAAGTAAAAATATTTTGGACAAAATAGGGAGTTCAGCAAAAGCGGAGGCGGCACTCCCATATGAACTAAGTACTAAAATCTGCATATCTAGAAAACCAAAACTGTTAGATTGCTCAAATTTTGTACGAATATCTAAAGGTTCAATATAAATATTTTCATTAAAAATGGGCGATCAAGCATTAGGAGCGTGGCAAACTTCACATGAGTTAATTATTGAAATCTGTATGTCTAGAAGACTGTAATAACTAGAGTCCTCAATTTTATATTCCAGCTATAGTAAGGTGGTGCCTCTCACGTGAAGTAATTACCAACATTTTTATATTGTTGCCTACATATATGTATAAAAATGAATGTGTGTTCATTTGTTGGTGGGTTTGTTTGAAGTCTGTAGACGGCTAAACGACTGGATCGTGGAATTAGAATATCTAAGAATATATAACAGATAGACTCCTAAAATTTTATCGTAACCTCTTTAGTATCAATATGAATCTTCTAATATCTGGGAAATCATTATAGATGAAGTTAGCAAATTGGACATGGTCAACACTGAAATCCATATGAATAATTTGTGAAAAATTTAACGGGCTACAATAATAGCGAGACTCTTCCATAGAAATAAGATACAAAAGTTCGTGTACATGCAAAACTATTAGAGCTAGAATCTAGCACAAACCACTTTGACACAGATATGTACATTTGGGGTTAAAGAAATAAATGAACTCTATTTTTATATTACATCTTAGACAGAAAGTAAATACTAAACATCATATATCTGATAAACTATTGCAGCTAAAGTCATCTGCATTGTTTGTTAATTTCAAAACCTGATTTATTATATGTTAATTTATTAACTACCTACAGCATACATAATTTGTTAAAGAAGTAATTGTTGTCTGTGGTTATATAATACAGACCATCTTTTATGGTCACCCAAAATTTTGAAAATTGACCCGTTATGTTATGCGACCTAAATAATTAATTAATTTACAATCACAAAAGGGCTGACAAAACTCCCGAATAACGTGATGTTCATCTGAGTGTTGGAAGGCCTAGAGCCTCCAAATCTAAAGCTCATGATAATCCAGGTTAAAGTGATGACCGTTTATGAAGAGAAATAATACGATTGCAAAGAGCAGTAGCTGCAGAAACACCAGCTCAACGAGATATTCGTGTAGAGAGAGAGACTACAAGCATCAACATCTATATCCGCTGAGACACTCGATCAACCATACACTTCTTAAACGAAATGATTCCAATCAACAAGGTCAGGAACTGATGAGACAATGGATCAACGCGATGTATGCCTAGAAGGAGAAAGACTACGTGCATCAACATCTAGAACTGCTGAGACGCCAGATCAACGTGATGGATGTGTAGAAGGAGAGAGGATACGAGCATCAATACCTAGAGCTGCTTAGACACTCACTCAAAGTATCATCAGTATCTACCGAAACTTTGAATGAACGAAACGAACGTCTTGATAATCAAAGAATACGACAACCTGCTTTAAGAGCTCTTGAGATATCTGAGGAGCAAGATGAACGATTTATTTTGAATATTCATATTACATATCGATTGGAGTAGCGAGGCACACCGGGATTTAGCTAGTATAAAAAATAAAATAGAATTATAGATTAAATTTTGTATCTGCTTTCATTTGATAAATGTTTTGTGTATACGGTTTTTTCACAAATGAGTTTATTTTTGCGTACAAAAAAATTGAAAGTGAAAACACTGAAAAATATATTTAAATTCAATAAGTTTTTTTTATTATTATGTAATATTTGTTTATGTATAATGATATTACTATTTATATTTCAGAATATATGGTTACTAAACAGACACTCATTGAAGTAGTACGCAGAACTTCAATTGTTTCGATTTGTGTCAATTGGCAGAATTTACTGTCGAACTGCCCAACTGTTCTCTGTTGTCTATGTGTTTATACCTTAAGGTATGCCAATAGATTTATTTATTTATTTGTTAACTACACTACAATTATATTTTAATTATTACGAACGGAGTAACAAGGACTCTATGTTCGATGTATTGTAACAGATTAGTCTCTGGCAAGAATCGATTCAACGCTCATCACTCTAATAGTCCAGCTCACAGGGCATCCTACTCAAATATATTTAAAGAAATTTATTTTTTTAATAAAAGTTCGTATAGAAAATTTAAGTCTTCATATTTATTTATTTATATTAGAAGAACGGTTACGTAGTCGCTAAACCTGAAATAAAAGGCAACTGAAAATTTTGTTCATAGTTATATCAACAGAAAATTCTAAACAAAACTGGTACATTCAATGCTAAATCGGTTAATTGGAGTGCTGGACCTTAAGAGATATCTTATTAAATATTTTTTACTCTAAGTACTTCATATATATTGGGATACCTGTACTTTTTGTTCTTTTTATTTAAATGTCAATCACGATTTATATTCGAAATACTGAAACATTTAATGGTAGATACTCTGGTAGTCTAGTGGGCGGTGTGGTGATTATTAGCGGGAGGATCGTAGGTTCGATTCCCACATTATTAATGTAATAGACCACAACATGTGTTATCACTAGAATATTTATTGCGGAGTTATCTCAATTTTGAACCAAGTTGTAAGAGCGTTCAGAAAACTCTATCATAACAAAATTTCTCAATTACGAAATGAAAATAATTTTTAAACAACTTAATTGTAGTGAAAATGAAAATTATTAAAAAAAAAAATGAAAATTTACTGTATAGAATATTTTAACATAAATGTTTACCTCAAATTTATTTTATGAAAATCATTGTACGCAGTACGATATACGATAAGAAATTGTATAATTGCTAATCAAAAGTAAAAGTTTGGCTTCGTTCCAATGAAGAAGCTTGAACACAATTTGTTTTCCATTACTTTAGAATTTAAGACAATTTAAAAAATAATTCATTGTTATGATGCATTTGACAGGATGTAATTACTTTTGAGGTATGATGAAGAATGTTAAGAAAATTTATGAAAAGTTTAATTGCTAGTTAAACATATTAGATTTTTTATGGTTAATAATTAGCAAATTATTTTTATTTAAACTTTTAAAAAGTGTTTTTTAAACGAATTTGCACGTTTATTGCTTTTGACAGCTTCTACATAAAATCCTAAATTCTTGTTGAAATTAACATTTTTGTCGTATTTTAAAAATTAAACCGTAAAGAATAAAGGCTTTTAAGATATTTGTGTTTAAAATTTATGAATGAATATAATGAATTTATGTGTGAATATAATGTCATATGTTCCACAAAAAGAACGCAAGGAATTTTTTAGTCTAGCAGGTAGTATGTTAAGAGTTCAAATCTCTAGTCAGACATCAAAACGAAAATTTGAAAATGTTTCTTCGGCGACTTCCTCTCAGCAGATTTCTGACAAAAACTCTAAAAGTAAATAAAATTGCCATGAAAAAGCTTCTCAAAAATCTGTCGTTCGGAGTGGACTTTAAACTGTAGGTCATACCACTCATGTATGAAATTAACGCTTACAACATAAGTGGTGTGAGAAGCTTTGTCGGAATCCTAACTGAAGGGTTGTAATGGAAGTTATAGGGAAAAATCTACTTAGAATACTTAACAACTTTGAGAGCTCATAACTCAAAACACAATTTTTCGACTTAGAATATTATAGAACGAGGGCGTAATATATGTAACATCAAACCATCGCTGGAAGACTTTGTGTAAATAAATGTTGTATACAAACATAAGCTGCATACATATATGATTGATCATTATAACCCTTTGGTCAGGATTACGACCTGGTTTCTCATAAGGCTTATTGTGTATGTGTGTTAATTTTATCCCTAAGTAGCGGAATCTACAGTTTAAAGTCGACTCCGAACGACAGATTGGATTGAGAAACTTTTCATGAAAATTGTATTTATTCGAGAAACATTTTATGCAAGATCGTCTATCTAGTGTTAGTCCATGCTAATACGAGTATTCAGATCCAAACCAATAATGAGCCGTTTGAGATTGCCAGAGGATTGGTAATGCAAAATTAATGTGCCTAAACGGTAAAAACGTGCATAACACAGAGAAGTCTAGAAATGAGAGTGATAGATATCCGACAAAGGGGTTGCTTAGACCAATAAAATAATTAAGTTAGGACCCTTTTAAGCACAGAATATCGCAGAAGCGAAAGTAATGACATCTAAAAACACTGGCTCAACTAGAGGAGAAAAAAATATTGTAAGTGTTGTGAATCAAAATAAAAAATATATAGAAGGAAAATTTAGAATATTTTTAAATTTCTTCAAAGAAAATTTTAAAAATTCGTCAACATTTAAATATTAATAGAAATTTTAATGGTTTTTATCACAATGAATATCGTTCCTTGTGGAAAAGGTAAGTAAGAAGCTAAATGTATCGAAATCAAATACGACATATTGCTCATAAAATTTTTTTCTTGTAGAACTCTGTGTATATTATTAATTTCTTGAATGAAAAAGTTAAATATCATAATTTTTTCATTATTAATCGAACTCTTAACAATGTCTCATAACTTTTTGTTTCACGAGTTTATGAGTATACCTCTAAATTGGTTAAATACTAAATTAGTGACAATCGATGAAAGGTATCACCAAAAACATTAGTTCCGTATTGCATTTCCCTAATAAAACAGTGCATTTCGTTTCAAAACTATTCTATTATTCTACAAAAAAATCATCAATTTCTACCAAAATAGAAAATATGAACCCATCCTAAAAATTCACAAAACGTAAATAAACAAACTAGAGGTCGCCGTGGTCTAGTAGGTAGTGTGTTGGCTTATTAGACGAAAGACCCGAGTTCGAATCCCGGGTCAGACATCAAAACGAAAACATATTTCTTCGGCGACTTCCTCTCAGCAGATTTCTGGCAAAAACTCTAAGAGGAAAAAATTGCCATGGAATGCTTCCCAAAAAAATGTGTCGTTCGCAATCGACTTTAAACTGTAGGTCCCGCCACTCATGTATAAAATTAACGCACACAACATAAGTGGCGTGAGAAGCTAGGATGTAGTACAATGGGCCAATTTAACCACCGAGTACTGTACTTGTCAGAATTGACAAGTACACGTCCTCTAACCTAACCTAACCTAAATAAACAAAACTGACAAAATCAGAGACAGAAATGCTTGGCTGGACAGTGCTCCCGTCAAATTAGTTTCATTACTGCTTATACTGTGCTTTTAAGCACATCGTCATTGAAGTTGTTTATCAATTTCTGAGCGATGCTCATTCAACGTATTATTTTTAGTCAAAATGCAGCAATTTTGAAACGAAGATGGCATTGTTCCCGAGCGTTTTGCCAAAATCTTCAGAAACTTCTATAACTGATCCATTTTTCGACAGCAAACGAACAGATCACGGTATATATGTTGCTAAAACTGTGAACATACTATGTTCCAGATGACAATAAAAAATAAAATATCGAGTATATGTAGCCTTCGAACTTTAAAAATTTACCATATTTTTGAGAATTAATAGTTAATTTAAGATTATTTGAAATCTTTTTACAAAATTCTTTATTATAATTTTTTCCGCCTTATGTCACGAAGCCGCCAAAATTTCAATGAAATTAAATTAAATTCCTTTCTAATTTCATGCTACACTGGATTGTGAAATCGTTATTGAAAATAATTTTCAATCCTTTCGCTTTATTGCTTCCATCATCCTTTCGGTTTTATTTATTTTTGTTATTGTTTTTTTCTTTTCTGTTTAACAGAACGTCTTAAAGAAAGAGAAAATAACAACATTTTTAATGCTATTGGGAAAAAACTGGTATTGTATTGAAGTCGAAAGTTAAAGTTTTCATAATATAATGGCTTCGTTTGTCTTTATAATTCCAGTAACCAGGAAACCATGAAAAGAAAACATTGACTAGAACCAAAGGATATAGAGAAGCAATATAAAAGACAGATAATACCACAACAAAGCAAAACATTCTGGTAGAGGAACATTTATTTTTAATTTTATTTTCCAAGTGCATTTAATTTTAATTTAAACCGACATTTTATCAACTTTAGGTAGAAGGTTATATTATACGGGTTTTGACTTCAGAAATCTATGAAAACACGGATGAATATACGCCTGCACTGCTAAGATAGCAGTTTCACACAGTATATATCATTAATTTCATATTGAATAAAAAAGAAGCAATTTGTGGCTTCCGTCATTGACGATTTATGCCCTTATTTTGACGATTTTTATTTTCTAATATTACCATCGGATGAACAAAGGCTAACATCATTATTTTTTTTTTCATACGGCCAACACTAAGAAGTTGGAATTGTGTTTGGAACTAGGAAAATATATTATAAGAATGAGGAAAGAGGGAGTAGTGTTTCTGGAGACTAGGTTTGAATATTTCTGTACCATAATCAACAGGAAATATCCCTGAAGGAAGGCAGTTCAACATACGAAACTTTGTCTGTAATGCAGTGTGCGATTGTGATACACTGACCAATCGACTACATATGGATGTGCTGGCCGAGAAAGACTAGTGTTACGTAGGAACAGGTGATTTTCAAGACAAGCGATAGTAGCGATAGAACAGTGACACCAGCCACATAGCAATGATGCTCCAATGAATCAATGGAGTTGGAACAATATAGTGATTAACAACCTAATGCGGCCTCACCTGTACATGGTCGAGAAGTCTCAACCTAGAGTTGTATTCCGTTTTCGCTCGATTATAAATGGTGTAATTTGTTAGTAGATCAGATGAAGTGAAATATTTATAGCAACGTCTTAAAAAACCAAGGCACTGAAAAATGTGTCAGTTCTAGCGAGCATCACACAAAATTTTCATGCCCATAAAGTCAAGATCTTCTGACTCCCCTATATTTACACCACACATAGGTATAGATGGTGCAATATTATCGGTGTTTAACATTGACTTTACAAGTTTTTGTTTTTAAAACCTTTCAATTAATTTATTTATTTTTGATGGTTCGTTTATCTGACAGCTATGGTTACATTTGAGGCCAGCAAAACGAAACATAAAAAAATATCTCAGCAGATTTCTGGTAAAAATTCTGAAAGTAAATAAAACTGCCAAGAAAAGGTTTCTCAAAAAACTGTCGTTCAGTGTCGCTCCTAAACTGTAGGTCCCGTTTTATGTTTAAAATAGATTAATGGTAAGAAAAGCTAGGACATAATCCTGTCTAATTTTAAGAATTTTTGATAAATCTTCATTGTGTATCACAAAATGTCTCAATTTCAGGTCTGAGCGACCACCAGAAGTCGACTAATGTTTGTGTTTTTTCAAATATTATTATTTCCTTTTGCGCAAACATAGACCAAATTCTGGTGGTTGTTCAAACATTAAATTCACACATTTTGTAATAAATAACCAAGATCCATTAAAAATTCTGAAAAATTTTTAAATATTACTGAAACTGTGTACTCGTTGCCAATGAATACACGTTTTCGACTATTATTTCAATTGCTCTTAACATAGATATTTCCACTATGTGATTATAATTAATTGCGACAGTGAAAATACACCCGAGTAACTACATAGTCTATGTTGTGCAGTTAGTTGAGCAGGACTCAAAAATTCCTTTTTTACAAAAACTGTTTTTTTTTTTACTTTTCTGGATTACTAATACATTTCCGATCCGATTTCCAAAACTTAAATCTCGTTGGAAAGGGGAGAGATGGAGTTTTAAAACCGTATACATATATCTATTATTTAGATTAATATTCTGAGAGATGGGTAAACTTGGAAAATGCGAATTTTTTCATATTTTTTAAGTTTGTCCTAACATTTCTTTAACTCCCCCTATTTATTGTCTTTTTATATTTTTGAAAAAGTTCGTTTAGTAGCTTATTGCTCTTTTTGGGAAAACTAAAAAACCTGATGACAGAATGATTGGCTCTTGGCTTTGTCATGGGTTGTATCATTTTAAATGTTGCGGTCTTTACTGTCTGGTGGGTGAATCCGTTGGAAAGAATAGGAGTCTACATTGGCGTTGTAATGGATGCCAGAAACTTGGTGCTGAGTTTTACCGTTTTCCCCAAAGCACTAGAAACAACTTTTTACAAATTCAAGATGGTTTACAATCACCATCACCTTCTCAACTCGCCGAAAAAGCCCTATGTTTGTGAATACTGAAAATGCTACTACCTCTACATCTTGAGTTGGGCCAGCAATCAACTTACAAAAAACTTCAAATATTATCGAAAAGGTCAGTTTTTAGATCCAAAAGCAGTATTTCCAATGCCTAAAAATTTAAATAATAAACCTGATACTCATCGAGGTAAATTAATCCCAAAGGA
This sequence comes from Sarcophaga peregrina, assembly GCA_014635995.1. Classification (NCBI taxonomy): domain Eukaryota; kingdom Metazoa; phylum Arthropoda; class Insecta; order Diptera; family Sarcophagidae; genus Sarcophaga; species Sarcophaga peregrina. The sequence continues at coordinate 37,718,188 of CM025792.1, read as the reverse complement.
ATCTATGATTTTTTTGCCGGATCCTGTTAAGTCAGCCGGTTTAATTACTTTTGAAGCTACATCTCCTGTTCCATCGCCCTTAATGCCTAGTATTTCTACTGTGGATAATCAAAATGCTATTGCTGAAAATCATCCTAAGGAGTTGAGAACTATTTCCCCTAAAAAGACAACATTTGCAACACGCTTTACAGTTGATTCGAATGCTGAAGGCATGAAATTTTATATTCTATCAAAGACAAAAGATTGTAATCTAGATGAAATATTTCTTTTCAAAATAATTTCGAGTAACAGAGCATCATTTAAAATAATTGTTCCTGATAACCTGTTCCAGCAAATCGTTAATCCGGAATTATGGCCAAAAAATGCATTAGTTCGTGAATTTATTTACAGTGAAAGAAATATTGCTCGTCTTTCTCACATTGCTGATACAAATCAAAATAACTAAATATCCATAATGATAGCTTATTATGAATTTATCAAAATGTTCGTGGATTAAATACTAAATTATCTAAACTCTTCGTTAATAATCATGATTTTATGAATGATGTAATTGTCTTTACTGAAACTTGGCTTAATGATAGTGTTTTTAATGCGGAAATTCTTTGGAACAAATTACAATTTAATAGATACAATTGTAATACACGCAAAGGAGGTGGTGTATTAATTGCTGTCTCTTCAGTATATCCATCAGAACGGCTTATAATCCATACTTCTAATATTGAATTTGTTGCTGTTGCTGTAAAATTCAAAACGTCCAAAGTCTACTGTTTCTCCTGTTCATATGTTCCTCCTGTTTACTCTGATCATGTTGACGTAATAACATCTGTTGTCCAATGTACTAAAAACGATGATTCTATTTTTGTTATAGGGGATTTTAATCTATCCTCAAATGGATGGAAACAAGTACCTGATGTGCCTTATTTAATAGCGATTAAAAATAAGACTAGCCATGACGTATTCCTAAATGATATTTTTGGACTATTACTGTGTCAAATAAACTCACTTTGCAATGACTTTGGAAATATACTGGATCTTGTATTTGTTAATGGCGTTAATAACTATAGTGTTTTACGTTCTGAACCTGTGACTTTGCCTGAAGATCGATATCATCCGACCTTAAAAACTAATTTTTTTCTTCCAACGAATTTCAAAGTCAAGCCTTCAAAAGTTAGTAAAGTCTACTGTTTTAATCAAACCAATTACAGTTTATTTAATGAAATAATGAGAAATACTTGTTGGAATGAAACTTTATCTATACCTGTTAAAATGATTATGATATTGACTTGATAATTTCTTCGTATACTATAATAATAATAATTAAAATAGGCATTACCACGATGCCTACAATAAGAAACGTATTTACCGTAATGGGAATACTAATAATAGTAATCGTAATAATCACAATAGAAACAGTAATATTAATTACTATAATGGAACGTAAAATTTATAGAACAAAACCAGGGAAACTCCTATGGTCCGGAGACCATAGAATACCAATGTGTTGCGGAACAAAATCAGTAAATTCAAAAGTAGTATTTAGCATTTCATCAGATCTAAAAAATTATGGTAGATTAAATATTAAAAATACACACCCTGCATTAAAATTTTTAATAGACACGGATGCGGATATCTCATTATGCAAAGAAAACTTATTACACAAATATGATGAAGATCCAGATGACTATTGCAGTTTAATAGGTATTACAAAAATCTTTAAGTTCCACTAACATAATTATACAGATAAACGATACATTATTTAAACAAAAAATAAAATTAGGAGATGAAAATTTTCCTACCCACACTGATGGTATACTTTGGCGAGATTTTTTGTTGGGATACAATTGCAACATAGACTATGAACCATTCACATTAACCATCAATACAAGAACCGAGACTTTCAGGAAGTATGAAGAGTAGATTCTAAAAGCTGAAAAATTAGAAGACTATCCGAAGTACTCACCAGCACACGACAGTGGATAAGTGTGACCAACACACTACAGTCAAAAAAAAAAAAAAAAATGTTGGAAATAATTGGAACTAACTTATCGTGTATCTCACCCGAATAATGTCAAATATATTCAACAAATAAATTGGTCTGTATTGTAAATATACAAGAGGAAATTCTGATTTTTTAAACAGAATTTTGTTGAGCATTAGAAGTCGCTGTAGTCTAGTAGGTAGTGTGTTGGCTTATTAGCAAAAAGTATTTCTTCAGCGATTTTCTCTTAGTAGATTTCTGCCAAAAACTCTGAGAGTATATAAAATTGCCATGAAAAGTTTCTCGAAAATCTGTCGTTCGGAGTCGATTTTAAACTGTAGGTCCCGCCACTTATGAATAAAATTAACGCATATGGAGCTTAGAATACTCAGAAGCAATTGTAAAAAAGAATTGTTCAGTGTACATTACCGGCTGGCTGTACGATAAGCCATTAAAAACCATGACCCCGAACGTTGAAAATCAACATTCGTCAAGTTATCACCGAGATAACGCTAATGTCTAAAAATAAATCGAAAGCTTTACATATAGGCTATAATTTAAATGAAAACATACTTCATGCATTGTGGCCAGGTTAAAGCATTGTAATGCAATAAGAGTTAACTTTTTAAATTGACAACATATTTTATTCTAAATATGCTAATATAGAACATAGGCGTGTATAATTTTCACTGAGATTCAGTGTATATTTATTCTGATGGTAACTTAGGCAATAATCCTGTGTTTGTCAAATACTGTAACATCTGTTAAGGATTTACCGAACAGAACATGTTCCTTCTTTTGGGTTCCATATCTAATAGCATGCGTTCGCATACTAATTCCAACTACTTATATCCTTTTTATTTTTTTGCTTTTAAATACCCTTTTTATTGTAAATGCTCCATATTTTGTTATACCCTTCTTCTTATATTAAAAAGAAATGTATCAAAATAGAAAACAAAATTAAAAAATAAAAAAAAATACAGCAGGGACGATGTAGTTTTCATTTGTTCAAATTATTTGGGATAAATATAAACCCCTTTGGATTTAAATATTCGTAAATTTGAATACCTTTTTTTTTAAATACAAATGTTTATAAATGTTACCAAGTTCCTGATAAGTATTAATGTAATGCGACTGAATGTTTTAAAATTATTTTATGAACGTAGTGTGAATAATAATCAAGATTTTGAATACTGGTACCAATTTGACCAAAAAATAACTTAAGTGCACAATATCCTCTAATGAATCCTTTTCGAGGCATCAGTAGACTGTATATTTTTCAGTTTTATGTTGTTTAGCCTAATAAATCTTACTGATTATAACATATTTCTCATCAGTTTTAAGGTTAGAACCGTTTACACCCAACTCTTTTTTTACACGGTAAATACTTTCCTCAGAAATAAAAAAGTCGCCGTGGTCTAGTGGGTCGTGTGTTGGCTTATTAGACAAAAGGCCCGGGTTCGAATCCCAGGTCAGACATCAAAACGAAAATATTTCTTCGGCGACTTCCTCTCAGCAGATATCTGGCAAAGACTCTGAGAGTAAAAATTGCCTTGAAAAGCTTCTCAAAAATCTGTCGTTCGGAGTCGACTTTAAACTGTAGGTCTCGCCACTCATGTATAAAATTAACGCACACAACATAAGTGGTGTGAGAAGCTAGGTCGTAATCTTGACTGAAGGGTTGTAATGGCCAATTATGTATGTAGAAATAAAAAAAACCGTGTATGATGAAATAAAAAACTATATTTACTTCGACAAACCGTGTAAAAAATGTTGAAAACTATAAAATTTCAGAAATGTATACAAATTATATATTCATATTGCATTTTATTAAGCATTAAAACTGGAGCAAGCGCAAAAGAAAAGAAATCTCTTAATCCAGAAAATTTGGAATAGAAATAAAGAAATAATATTTGCATAGCTACATAACAAGTGCAATTATATGCGACGAACTGAACTAAAGTCGGTATCCATCAAATTATCCAATAGTGACTTTCGTCCGGTAATAGAGTTTTAAACTGACTGACTACTTTCCGAAAGGTCTTGCGCGGTCGACTTTTGTTTTAAGAAACCTATTATAGAAAGTTAAGCTTTTGGTTTTTGGTATTTCCCAGTTACTGCTATGTATGTTTATTTCAGCAATGGTGCCAAGTGTGGTAAAAACAAACATAATTACAAGACAGTGATTTTGAAACCCTACTAGATTAAAAATTTTTTTAAAAAATTTTTTTTTCAACCGTGTAAGTTCAAGTCCGTGTAAAAAGAAACCGTGTAAAAAAGAGTTGGGTGTATATGACAGTTGGAGCCCCTCTTTCAATTCTCATTTTTTATCCCTTCCAGCACTCTCACCAGCGTTGCCAGAATGATGATTTAATCATATTTTTGATGATTTTTGAACCAAAATATGATTTGATGATTTTTTTTTCTGAAATTATGATTTCTAATTTATAAAAATTATGAATATTTTTAATTTCTCATTTCAGTGTGACGTTAAGTTTTGTATGAGTTTGTTGTTGGTTGCTTTTATTTATTTTATAATTGTTATCCTGCAACAAACACATGTAAGCATGGGCATAAAAATGCATAATTATATTGGAAATAACCGACATTTTTAAATTCTACTTTCTCTAACTAAAATACTCTCAAAATTTGGTGAAGATGTGCCGATCAGTTCCGAAGTTTTAGAGAAAAATCTATTGAGAATAAACATATAGTCGTAATTCGCGTGAAAACTCTGAGAGCTCATAACTCAAAATACACTTTTTCGACTTAGAATATAGAACGGAGGCATCGATATGTTAATATATTTTAATTATAATTTTTAAATGAAATTTTGTATTCAAAATTGGTGATTTGTTCCATAAAATAGAGTTTTTTTTTTTTGCATATGATGATTTTCTTGTCAATGCTTCTTTCAACGCTAACTCTCACTGTTTTTCATAAACGTGTTAAGAGACCTTTGGCCAGTTTGGAGACTATAATTAAAAACCAAACCAAACTCAACTACTCGTGTTTGAGCTTGAGCTATGTCGATATGCACGGGAAAAATCTGTGTGGTGGATCGCCAACTTTAAGCGACTGTGAAAATAGTGAAGCAGAAGTTTCAATAAATCCTAAAGAAATAATAACTGGCCAGACTACTATTCTAAACGGGTTCGAAGTCGAAGAATTTTGGATGCTTATATATTATATGCCCTATTCACTTGGATAACAAATTATGCTTGACAACTACATAATACTAAATGACAGCAGTTTATGGTCGGCTTTTACCTCATTCGGTAAGCTTGAATTGGCTAACGCTGGCAAGAAACGCAGTAGGAAGTCATTCTCTGGCTTCTTTGTATTTACAAGGCCTATATTCTTCAAAGATGGGAAAAATCGAAATTTCACATACAATTCGACTTCAAACCTATTGTTTTATATCCTTTTTTACTCAAAACTTTGAACTAATTATCTGACTACCATATCATTTTTAACTTTTTAGAGAAAGCACATCTTAGGAGTCAGTGAAGTCGCCGTAGTATAGTAGGTAGTGCGTTGACTTATTAAACGCAAAGGTCGTGTTCGTATCCCAGTTTAGGCATCAAAACGAAATATGAAAAAAAAATATTTCTTCGGGGATTTCCTTTCAGCAGATATCTGCCAAAAACTCTGACAGTAAATAAACCTGCAATGATGAAGTTTAAAAAAAGTTTGTTCGCAGTCAACTTTAAACTGTAGGTTCCACCATTCACGTAAAAAATTAACCTATACAACATGAGTGGTGTGAGAAGCTAGGCCGTAATCCTGACTGAAGGGTTGTAATGGCCAATTATGTGTGTATGTAAATAAAATAAATTCAGTGTTCAGTGCAAATGGCATTGTAAAAGTGCAAATGCAAAACATCGTAGCTTTTTTTGCAATCCAATAAGAAAATATACGCAATTGCCTTTGTCAAAACATTGCATTCATATAATACTAGAATGGTATAGTCTAACATATAAACAGTTGACAGATGTAAACACTAACGAAATAAATAAAATTAAAATCATTTATAATTAAACATTAAAACATTAAATGTGTACGTACCCCCAAATTATTTATTATTTTATTTTATATAAAAATCAAATTATTATAATAATACCTGTAATAAATAAATTGCAAAAATAATAATTACTTTTATTTAATATCTATTTTTTTTTTTTTAATTTATCTGAACTTTTAAGTTGACTGTTAAATGCTTAAGGAAATTCAAATGTCACAAATATTTTAATTTGAGATAATATAAAAATTTCAATTTTCATTTTGCTAACAATCCGTAATTTTTAACTTTTTAAATTCATAAAAATACGATTTTTTTCTAAGAAATTTTATAACAAAATTTCGTTTTTATTAAAATGAATTGTTACAACAAATCATTACAAGCCAACAAATGACTTAACAAGCCACACATTAATTTAATAGCCTTGTTTCCGCTTCACAAAACATTTCTCTGCTGAATTATTCCAAAATTCGCATTCAATAGAAATGAAAAATTTAATTATTTCATCATAACGACGATGTCGTAGATATTCAAACACACGATTTGTATTTTTAATAATGGGAAAATTTTTTTCATTAATTTTTTTTTTTTAATGGTAATGGATATTAAAAACATTTATTCTGATGAAAATTAAGCGGATATAAAAATGGTAGAACGTGTAAAACCACTTATCATAATTTTAAATAGATTAAGTAGTGTTGGAAGAAAGTAACAAGAACAAGTAGCAGCGAAACATTAAGGAAAAGTACTGCGAAAGTTACTAACAAAACTTTGTGTAACAAAACACGTGGAAGGTATTCCACTAATAATTACTGTATAAATACAGATGAAGCATATACATTAAAAAAAAAACTTCCTTTTCAAAATATTCTCGTTTGTTTTGATAATAATTTCCCTGTGGTTTCCTTCATTTGCGAAATGTTAAGCAGAGATAGAGAAAAGTAAATAAAGTGTAGGAGAAAAATTTATTCAATTTAATCTTTGTTAAGGTCATTAATGTACTACAGCCATTCACGTTACTCCACTAAGCATCTCTGCCGTATAGGAAAGTAAAAAGTAAATGAAATATTAACGACCATTTTTCGCGAAATATAAATGAATTTATGTGGATGACTTTAAACTTTCTACTGAATTTCTTTTATTTTTTTTTATTTTATTTATTTATTAAAATTTACATAGCACAACAAGATATGAATCTTATAAGTGACAGTGCTATGTTAGGAATCATTAAGATTGGAAAAAAATTAATACTGAAACAAAATAAATTAAATAAAGAATATAAAATTAATATAATTAATATCAAGTTAAAATATAAAGAAAAAAATATAACATATCTAGCTGTACCCTGTACGTGTTGCTGCGTCTCCAAGTAAAATAAATTTGAAGGTTAGGCATTACACAAATGTCCAATTAATTTTGAATCATTTTATTGATTTTGTTTCGCGTTGTGACTAAGTAGTAAGCATTCAATCAGTTTCTAATCTCACTTCTCGTTGTTCAAGTGATTCATGCAAACGAGTCTCAGCGGCATATACTCGAAGATTTTCCAGTCACAGTGCTCGTCTGATTCTGATGCTCGTAATGATCTTTTCTTCCGTGCTTGGGGTGTAGGTCGACCAATTGCTTGTCATTCATTTTGAATAATTATCAGTGACGCTATCCATCGGAAATTAATCGCACCAATCTCCGTCTGCTCATACGTTACAACTTTGTTAAAGAATGCACAGTTTAAGATTTAATTCATTTTGAGTAATTTTTTGTGGCACCACCTATTGGAAATAGGTCATACCAACTTAGAAATTCTATTCGGCTTATGCGCAACAATTTTACTAATGATCATAATATAATCAAATGCACAGTTTAAGATTTCATTCATTTTGAATAATTATCAGTGACGCTATCCATCGGATAATGGTCATACTAACTTAGAAATCTTCATTGGCTCATGCGAAACAACTTTGGTAAAGATCATAACATGACTAAATGCACAGTTTAAGATAGAATTCATTTTAAGTAATTTTCAAAAAAAGTGGGCGGGGCTAAATTTTCTCCTGATGAAAACTTTAAATGGATAAATACAAATATTTGAAAGAAAACTTAGTCAAATCGATGGAGCCGTTTTCCGATCTTAGATAAATAGAAAATGTGGGCGTAAAAGTGGGAGTGCCAAAGTTCACATAAACCATCTACTAAATAGTCCGAACAAAGCCCAAAACATTTGGCTTAGATAGGTGAGCCCGTCCTTGAGTTATAAAATAACAACGAAAAGTGGCATTAATTTTTATGTATTAGAGAAGAAATTTAAAAAACCAACATTACTCTAGAAGTAAATAAGAGAGTTGAAAATATTAAAGAAAAGTTACTATTTAGAAAAATCAGTCGAAAAAGATTGGGAATAAAAATATAACCGATATAAACCTATAAAACAAATCGTAAATCGTAAAATATTTTAATTATAAAAATAATTGAAATAACTCCTTTTTGAACGCATTAGCATTGCCTGTATTCTGGATGTAATTTGGTAGGAAATTCCAAAGACTAGTAGTGTGTATAAGAAACTGTCTCTGAGATAAAAGAGTCCTAAGTATTTGCTGAATAATGTTCCTACCCCGGTAGGCTCTAGCAAATTTGATTCGACAAAAGAAATATTCCGGCCGTTCCCTGTAAATTATCTTATGAAGTAGAATAAAGCATTTAATTTTCAAAAGATTATCAAATTTTACATTAAGAATCCGGCAAGCCAAAAGAGAAATGTGATCACGGCACCCTTTATGTTATTAAATGCTACGTTTGTCATCACAACCACAGATTGAGAAGATTTCACACCTATACAAAAGTACCGGAATTAAGTACGTTCTAGAAAGTTGCATATAAATGACAAAATGAGTCGAATCAATAACAGTCCACAAGTTCCTAAGCATACTAAAAATTCTACCAACAATGACACCTATATGTTTAGACCGCGATAAAATGACATTGAAGACCATACCCAGATCTTTTACAGATTTGACAAAGTCAATTTCATTTCCCCTGATGCAAAATTCTGACATGACAACTGACCTGCGGTTCTCGAAGTTTAATACATTTAGACTTGGAGATATTGATGCAAAGTCCATTGGACGAGGCCCAGTTGTCAATCCTTACCAAATCACGATTAATGTAATCCAAAGAAAAATCAATATTCTCCCTAGAAGTACTAGTATTAGGCTGCAAATCATCAACATACATATGAACATCACAGTGAATCAAGGCATCGGGTAGATCATTATTTACATACAAAATAACAGAGACCCAAGTATTGATCCCTGGGGAACACCTCTACTGTGCGCTAAATGGATCTGAGATATTGCTATTAAGATGAACTGTTTTTTTCAGCAAATAAAAATAAATAAGATTACAGGTAGAATTTGAGAAATAAACAGTTTCCGGAGCTTTTTCAAAAGAACTTCGTGATCGATATCTAGTTTCGACTTAAGATCTTCAACAACATTTATTAGAGCAGTAGTACAACTTCTACCTTTCATAAACCCCAACTGACTAAGAGTAAAGTATTTGTGACTCTCCAGATAATCAATGATTTGTCTGGCCATTATATTTCCCATTACCTTGGACAAAAAAGGTTTTTGGTAATGGGAATACAATACAGTCAGAACTGTATTGAACAAGTGAGTATAGTATGGCAAAAGTTCAGGAGTCAGAGCCTTCAACAGCATTGCATTTCTTTTAAATGCGAACTTGCGCTAATTTCAAAAAAAGCTGTAACCCGTATTTAATTAAATTGACTAAAGATTAAAATATGTTAATTTAACATTTTTATTAAAAACACCACCGAACAAAAAATTCAAAAACCATTTTTTTTTTACTGAATATCCTTAAAAAAGGACATGGATGATCGTCCTTGTACAAATGGTATACATTGTTTGACTGGCCTTAAAAAACCTTTCTTATGATATACATATTGTATATGTTGGTAAGGAAACAGATCCTCAAATTAACAAAACATTCAAAAATAGACCCTTTTTCAAAATGGTCCAGCTCACGAGAGGTCGAATCTGGAGCCGAAATATTTGAAATGTCTTAAAAAGGTCCAAGGCTTATTTTTAGGAGGGTACATCAAGTTCTTTTTTTTTATGCGAGTCGCTCTAATGTACATACATATTTTTATAATATTTATTCTTTGGTTTCTTACACTACTCATGAACTAATAATTACTTAAAATTAATAGTATTCCTGAGGGGGTATAAACATATATGCTAACGATCGGTGAACTGGGGTAAATATGAAACTTTTGTGAGTAAAAAAAATTTTGTTACCACTATTTCGCATAACGTTTTCTTTTTATTGCTCTTCGCCATAGGGTAATATCAACTTACACAATAATATTTTGGGGTAATGATTAAAAAAGTGTTATGGTACTGCAGCTAGATGAATACTTGTTATGAATTAAACCTCATAGACGTAAATACGCCATCGTAACCTTAAACTAATATTTTGACATGAGCATTAGAATTGTTTAACTCAATTATATGACTATTTAAATCAAATTACAAACTCTGCTTTATTTATTATTATTTGAGGTCGCCGTGGTCTAGTAGGTAGTGCGTTGGCTTATTAGACGAAAGACCCGAGTTCGAATCCCATGTCAGACATCAAAACGAAAATTTGAAAATAATTTTTGGGTGACTTCCTCTCAGCAGATTTCTGCCAAAAACTCTGAGAGTCAAAAATTGCCATAGAATGCTGCTCAAAAAAATGTGTCGTTCGGAGTCGACTTTAAACTGTAGGTCCCGCCACTCATATATAAAATTAACGCACACAACATAAGTAGTGTGAGAAGCAAGGACGTAATACAATGGGTCAATTCGACCACCGACCTAACCTAACCTATTATTAATTATTACGTAATAATTTAGTTTATAATATTTAAAATGGAGCAGAGGATAATGGTTTATCGATCTTAAAATGGACATAATCGAACAAGAGTTTCATGAACTAAACGGTGATTATCCAGTAACTCTAGAATTTGCTTGAAAATTAGTTGCAAAAATTTTAAATAATTTAAACACTTTTCTTTTTTGTAATGATTTACAATTTATTTGAATTTATATTGTTAAACTATTAAATTAAAATTGTTTAATTTAAATTGTTAAAAAATAAGTCTTAAGCAAGAACTTGTGTAATTTTCGACATTAAAAACCATTTTGGTTGTAATATATTTGAAATCTCTTGGCATTTAACCCCCAGTATTGATATTAATTGCTGGGTCATTTGTCATTAAATTATGATTTGAACCAAACATTTATTTGACCTAAAACATTCTTACATATGTATATTTAAACAGAACGTCTACTTTTACATCAATTGCAGAAGAGCATTAAATGAAGATGGCTGTATCCAGAAAACTTATTCAGATGGAAAAATTCTGCAAAAGACATTTCCCATAACCACTTGAAGATATACATACAGTGGTGGACATATAAATGAAAATACTAGTATGACGTTTTATTTATTCATTTTTTACATGGCATTATGAAGATTATTAGTTTTACATTTGATTCCCTTTCAATTCTTTAAATTTTCTAAAAAACTTGGTGACCGTGGTCTAGTGGTAGTATGCTGGCTTATTAGACTTAAAGCCAGGTTTCGGATCCCAGGCCAGACATCAAAAATAAAAAAATACAAAAAGTATTTTTTCGGCGGTTTCTTCTCTTTCTCTTCTTGAAAAGTTTCTCAGTTTCGGAGTCGACTTTAAACTGTAGGTCCCGCCACTTCTGTATAAAATTAACACACACAACATAAGTAATCTGAGAAAGTGCGGGCTTCTTGGGGACGATTGCTGTAGACTCTCTAATGGTGAAGGTATAGCACTGGCCATTTTATAGTCACCAGCAGCAACTCGAACTCCTTATTGTTCGCATCATCCCTCTATCCACCCTTCCTAAACCTGCACAATGCACTGCATGAGTAGGGGTCATACCCTGAGTGCAGGTTTAATAGAAAAGAAAAAAGTTGTAAAAGAGCAGTTTTGCTTAAGTAACTATACATTTTTATTTTTTTAAGATATAACTATGTTACAATAAAGGAGCGATATAATCAAAAGATTCTTAGTTTTGCTACTTTAATAATATATTTTTAGGATGTAATTTAGTTTGATTTTTGCAAGTTTATTGGTAACAATACTTCCCGACTCCGGAAAACTGCATACAAGAATAGAAGATAAATATTTTAATATTTTGCTAAGCTTAATCCTTAATTAATAATTAATAAAATGTTTAAATGTTGGCCATTACAACCCTTCAGTCAGGATTACGGCCTAGCTCCTCACACCACTCATGTTGTTTGTGTTAATTACATGCGTGAGTAGTGTTACCTTCAGTTTAAAGTCGACTCCGAACAGCAGACTGTTTGAGAAGCTTTTCATGGCAATTTCATTCACTCTCAGAGTTTTTGCCAGAAATCTGCTGAGAAGAAGATGCAGATAAAATACTTTGTTTTGTTCGAGTTGTCTGATATGATAAATAAGGTATTGACCGACACAATTCAAATACCTACAATAAATTATTCCGAAAATGTGAAAAATTCAATAAATAATGTTAAAGGTGAAATAAGCAAAAAAATATATCAGGAAATATTTTGTATGCTATGCCATATACGGTTGTGGACATTGATAAAACCAACAAACAAAAATCATTTCTTTCTCCAAACTTATTCAGGGAAGATCACTTTAAGCTGATCTCCAAAGTTATAAAGGACCACATATGCATTAAAGCATTAAATTTTCTCAAGAGCATTTAAAGTATCGCAATAAAATTCGGTTATATTTTACGGCGAATATAATTTAATTTTATTATTTCAATGGAATAAGTAGTGTACGACGAGCAGTTAATAAAATACCAAAAGTTGTACTGACGCAATCAAACATGGTAGTAGGTTTATTCTCAGGTGAGAACCGAGAACCAAGCACACAGAGTTATTGACAAACAGATTGAAAAAATTAATTTGGAGTAGAGAAAACTATATTAATGCACGCACGCTTCTAAAAAGCTCTTGTAAATAATTAAAGGCGTACTTAGTCACAAAGGGAAATGGACGAATAAATTAGAAACGGACATATAGGCATAAAAACGAACTAGTTTGAACTGTAAAAAACGTAAGGACATTTCTTCCAATAACAACTATAACAAATGCTGTGTGTCTACCAGGTGTACCGGTGTGAGTTTTTTATGAAAATGTAGTAAAATTTTATTGAAAGTATTGGCCATTGCTGACTACACATTTTTAATATCTTTCAGACAATTAGGGAAGAAAACCCATTTGTCACCCAATTATTGACTTCATCGTAGGAAGCAAAGTTCTACTTAGCCAATGTGTGTCTCATAGATAAAAGGAAATAGTAGGCGGAAGGAGACAAGTCTAGTGAATACGTCGGCGTAACACCACCCTGCCTAATAATTTGATTGTATGCTGATCCGATTTTGCTTTGTGTGTAGGTTTATTGTCAAGTTCCAAAATTACCTTTCCGTCTTTTGAGGCAACTTCGGGTCGTTTTTTGATTAGCGAATTATTTAAATTGATTACTAGTTGTCGGCAGCAATCTGTATTAACGATTTAACTAGGTTTTAAGAGCTTGTGGTGCACAACTTTTTGGTCGCACCAGACACACAACATTGTTCCGGAATAACCCATGATTTTTTCTATTTAGAACTCTGAAAATAAATCTATTTTTCATCGGCAGTAATAGTTTGATGCAACATAGATTTTCTTTCGTATCTTTGAAGCAAAATTTTGCAAGTGGACTATTGGATCCTTCCCATAGATTTTAAACGGCCAGATCTTGTTATTGATCTTTGTTGTGCAACTTTTAACATTCGTGTCATTTGTTTTCGACTCAAAGTGTCATCATTCAAAATTGTGTGCAAATTTCGGTGGTGATCTACCACGAACGTCAAGGTTGTTATCTCTTAATCGTCTAAACCACCATATGCTTCGACAAGTATTCGACAATCTTGCCGATCACTGCATACCACTACATCTTGTATATCAAATTTTGCAAGCTCTATAAGGTGTGCAGATGTTTTGCGATATTTTGTGGGTCAAATATTTAGATCAATTTATTATTATTAATTTTATGTGTTGGCAACACATGAAATAATGAAATAGAAATTAGGTTCTTTTAATGCTTGCTTTTGTCATTGTGCATACGGAATTTGAAATTAAAGAAAATATTACTTTCTTAGGAGCATTATGTTTTGACCAACACTGTATACATATTAATATTTATAAAGCCTTATACATGTGTTTCATAAGTATGACTGTTGCTATAGAAGTACGAAACTGCAAATAATGATGCTTACAAACTCTACTTACACACCTAAGATGAAATAAAATATGAAAGAATTTCTTGTACGTTTTTTGTTAGTGTCAAAAGCTGAAAATATCAAAAACTCTTAAAAAAAGTTAACTTCAAAAACGTATTTTTTAGGTTATGCAAAAGCATTTCCAAATGCTTTACATGTTAATGTTATTATGATTTTGGCTTTTATCACAACCTGTGGGCATATTTTCACAAATAAGTATAATTAAAGGAATTGTTGCTTTTCCAAGGGTGATATTCAAAGCTTTATGCTTATATAGAATAAGCTAAGGATGTGTCGAATCTCACCTAACATAAATATGTTCTAGCGTTATATGATTCGGAAATATTTGGATTGTTAAGCCAATCCTTGTCTGAATTATAGCTCCAATACGAAGAACAATTATAATAAAGCCTTAAATTGACTATACGACTCGAAAACTGACCTAATATTTCTCCCTTTGAAATTAGGGCGCCTATTGCAGGTGCTATGAACGAATAATGAAAATTCCTTCAGTAATAATACAAAACCATCAGCTAAATCTATTCATTCTACATTTGCCAGAATTATACAGATAGAACAGGGCGGCAAGAGAATGCATCCAGTAGAATGGAAGTGCTTTTTAGATGAGGCCGCCCAAAATTAAAATCGAAAGACATTTCAATATATGACCACGGTAAATTGAAGCTTAGAAATCATCGGCTATGAATAGCCAGACTTGGGAAAAAGTTGTTATTGTCCCACAGTAAGTGGATAATGTTAATTCAAAAATTTCAAGAATTTGAAAGTGAAGAAATCACATAGACTATAAAATCATTCAAATACGATCACTTCGGATTCCATTATTTATAAAAAGTATGAACCTTGAAATATTAAATAGCAATTACGTTTGTAAATATTAGGATATTGTAAATGATTTAGTGTAAAATTTTATTAAAAAATACAACGTAGCTTCTTAAAGTCCAATGACTCTTGTTTTGCTTGCTTAGTACAAACGTAAAACTTTAGTGTTGTATGGTATTGATGACCTAGTGTTTCAAATAATCAATATTAAAGCCAAATGTATACAATTTAACAGGAAGCAATTATATATTTAGAAAAAAATATAGAAGTATTTGAAAATCACAAATAAAATGTTTTGTACTCAATAATGGTTTTCTACATTATTTATGTTGTTTGTTTATGATATGAAAGTCAATTACAGGCCATAAATTCTAGCCACTGTTACTTGCTACAACTGCTTCTATTGTTTACAAAACTGCTCATAAATAAACACCTGTACCAACAAACTGGCCAATAATAATTTTTATGATATACTGCAATGGCTCCTTTTCTCTTTGCTATCTTATTCTTCCTGTATAACGTTTTCCAATGTTAAATGTTTTTATGATTTTGTTCGGTGTGTGTATTCTTAGATATTTTGTTTTATTATGAAATTGAAGACAATGACTACAATGGTACTTAATAATGTTATTTTATCGTTTTGATTAAATTCATAAATCTGTTCTTATGCGACATAAAAATGTTTTTTATTCCATTACTTCCATTACTAGCCAGCGCCCAAATAAATAAAAATGCTTCACAACTAAGTTGCTCTGTTACTATTAGGGGGAACGGCGAAACAATTATGTTCGAATCTTGCTTTAATGTTAACAAATAATTTTCGTTGTGAGTCAATTATCAGTTCACAGTTTACCCAGAATATGAGTAAATGTAGGATTTGATGAGCCAATAGTTGGTAATAAAATGAACGAACGAACGGTTTTATTAACGGAATTATTAATATTAAATTTATTTATTTTAAAATAATTACTACCTCAGTCCGCATCTTTATTTATTGCTTAGCTGCTAAAATTTTTAAGTATTTTTCAATTCATTTCAACTCACATAATATTTGACACGTGGTATCTCTTTTTATTTTTCTCAAACATTTTTTGTTCTGTTGACGACTGCGACGTCATCCCATGGATATTAATCCTGCACAAATTTAATTTGATGATTGGACAATTTTTTTTAAAACGATTTTGGCTTGTGGGTTCATATGCTGCCATTTTAATTTTTTAACCCTAAATAGGTAATGTACGTCTGGGAGAAGTATATGTGCCTCTCCGTATTTGCTTTGTTCCCCTGTCATTTCTAAGTATTCTATGATATCTTGTTATTGCTTATTCTAAACATTTTTATTCTATCATTTAGGTGCCCAGATGGCTTACATAGTAGTGTGCTAAACTGATTATCTATCTATCTATCTAATTCGTATCCTAGTTCAAACATCAAAACGAAATATGAAAAAAAAGATATTTCTTCGGCGATTTCCTCTCAGCAGATTTCTCGTAAAAACTCTGAGAGTAAATAAACCTGCCATGAAA
The DNA here is from genome assembly GCA_014635995.1 of Sarcophaga peregrina. Lineage (NCBI taxonomy): Eukaryota > Metazoa > Arthropoda > Insecta > Diptera > Sarcophagidae > Sarcophaga > Sarcophaga peregrina. Next base: position 37,701,466 of record CM025792.1, on the reverse strand, counting down.
AACTTTCTCAAAAATCTGTCACTCGGAGTCGATAGTTAAATTGTAGATCGCGCCACTCACCTATAAAATTAACACCCACAACCTGAGAGAAATCTTTCCTTTCTCCCACAAACTTTATCTTTGATGTATTCCAATACAATGGGCTGCATGAATAAGAGTCATCTCGAGTGTTGGCCTCAAAAAAAAGAAACATATTAGATTAGTGTAGATGGGTAGTGAATTGCAACTGAAAGAAAGCTAAAGATTAAGTAATGCATTCACTAACGCGACTCACGGGAACTACAGTCGTTTACTGTGTTTATAACTTTCAAATTTTATGATAACATCTTAAAGCATATCCTTGCTATCTTTCTATAATGAATGCCAATTATAATTTTGTATTAAAATCAAACCAATAAGGTAGATTCCATAATACGACCAAAAGACTCATATTCAAAAAAAACCTACAATACGTCCGTTGTAATGCAGGAAATGTTGAGAAGGCAATCAATATTGCAGCATGAAAACTATTCTAACGGCATCCGCCAAAGTATGTTGTCGAACACTCTAAAAAGGAAAATCAAATAGACATAATTCTATAATCAGAGATACATTTGACATCATAGAATCTGTTTAATATTACGGGATAAATGTTAGACGAATGGATATATGGGAATACCTTGAGGTAGAGCGTGAGATTCAGGTATTTCAATGAAATTGAAACTCCAGCAAAATTTCTTGACTTCTGGGGATCTCGCTTCATTACACCTAAAGTCCTAAAATCATACAATATCTGCCATGGTATTGGATGTTATATGGAGTAGTGAACCAACTTATTGGATTTGCGACAGGCTTAAGACGCGACTGCAACGTTATTGAATGAAATTTGTTTTGTTAACGTTGAAAGGTTGGTTAGTGAAAAAGGAAGAGCTCGAGTGGAACGATCCCATTAAAATAAAATTAGGCTAGAAGGCTCAAGAAACTTTTGAAATCTTCAAAAATTGTCTCCCTCAGAAAATATCAAGAAGATGATGCTACTTCATAGTCAAGCCATTTATTGTCACGTGCAGCTATGCAGCTTAAAATGCCACTAAATTTTAAACCTCCTTTGTGAAACTCCACCAGAGGTTGAGAAAGTAATGATGAGGAGTAAAGCAGACTTTTTTTGATGAATATATTCAAGTTTCAAGAAGTAGAGAGACGTATTGTACAACTTAATTATAAGAAATTACCTGCTTTCAATAAGATCAGCTAAATCAGTAAACATTTTTCTTTTTTTCTGCAACAGACAACGCATCAACGATGATAGGGAAAAGGAATGTGTAGCCACATTATTACAAAATAAAATCCCAAACTTAATAAATAGCTCATCATTGACAAGCATTCCTGATGAAGTAGAGCAATTACTTCTGAATATTTTTAAATATTTCAGAAGTTCAAAACGGCAAATGGAGTTGAAAGAGCTCCAAAGTATATTTGACGTGCCTGAAGATAAAATTTTAAGATTAAATAATACGAGATGGCTCTCTTTTGAGTCTGTGACAATAAGGACATTGGAGCAGTGGGGAGTTTTGCAGCATTTCTTTCTACAAGCACAATTTGAAGAAAAATTTACTTCCAATATGAACAAAATTTTCGAAATTCAAAAATGTTTGTCTCCTAATACCAAAATTTATTTAAAATTTGTAATTTTTATTCTTAATAAAATGAATAAATTTAATAAAAATTTTCAAAGCGAATCTTCTCAAATTATATTTCTCACTTCCATCAGAAAAGAATTTATTAATAATACAATAATTTTATGAATGTTTCGTACTTTTAAGAATTAATAAATGTATATATAGGCCATGAAACAGATTTATGTTACGAAAATATATCAAATAATTGTATTATTGAAATTAAAACAAATATTTTATATTTTTACCAAAAACTATTAAGAATTAATCTTAACAATAAAAAACTTACTTTGATTTAGTTTCAGAATACAATAATGTAATCAGTAAACCTGATGCATTTATACAAGAATTAAAAAGTTAATGACAAATCATATGAAAATATCTTTAAAATTGCAAATCCAGAAGATTTTTGGCATAAAATTGGTAATTTAAAAAATAGATTTAATAATTATTTGTATTCTAATTTATATGAATTTGTTACTTACGTATTTACTCTACCACAAAGTAGAGCGTCGGCTGAAAGAATTTTTTCAAAACTAACATTAATGAAAAATAACTTATCGAATAGCTTAAATATGGACACATGGAGTTCATGCTTTCGACGCAAAATGGACCGAGAAAATTGAGTGCCTGACGACGAACTTATAAAATAGTCAGAAGTAATTTATCAAAAAAATCGAATGTAAATATACTAATATAACTGTGAAATATATATTAAAACTCATTTTGTTAAATATATAAACCAAAACAAGCATGGAAAATTAAGTAATATAGTCCTTTTTGACATTGGGAAATATCGCTGCATCCTATTTCTAAGTATTTCATAGCACTGTGAACAAATTTCACAAACTAGTTTATAGACTTGTTAACACATTAGTCAATATAGAGCAGATTTAGATACCAGTTTGTGTAATTTGATTTTTTTTGGTTTTGTTTAAAAAAAAAACCTAATTATCAGAATTTTTATTTACCATGCCTGGTCAATAAAGTTATAAAAATTGTGCATTAATTTATTAGAAAATTAATAATTAATAATTAATTTAATTTTATTTTAAAGTATATATTATGTTATTTGTTATTTTCTTTTTTAATTTGTTACAAAATACACAATTTTGTATAATTTTTTATTTATTTTTAATACACTGCTTTTTAAATAAAAATTGTGCATTAATTTATTAGAAAATTAATAATTAATAATTAATTTAATTTTATTTTAAAGTATATATTATGTTATTTGTTATTTTCTTTTTTAATTTGTTACAAAATACACAATTTTGTATAATTTTTTATTTATTTTTAATACACTGCTTTTTAGTTATAATAGTTTTGTTTTGTGTTTTGTATTATTACATAAAAAATAAAAAAAAACGTTCATAAATTCATACATTTGAATGAAATTACATTTTAAAGCTAGAAATAAAACATAAAAAATAATTTTAAAAAAATTTTAATTTTTTTTTAGGCTTATTAATTATTGGCTAAAAATTTATTTCCATTATAAAAAATTGCAAAGCTTATTAATAAATAAACTTATTATATGTTTGTAAATGTACATCACAAAACCCAATAAAAATTTGTTCTTTTTATCTATATGAGCTCATTTTCCTTTCTTTTAAAAATATTGCCCCTTTTTATTGCCAAAATACACTTTATGTGCGACTTTTTTTTTCAAAAATCCCCTTTTTGTGCGACTTCTGAAAAATTTCCTGCGGTAACGCTGTCTATGACGTACAAAACTATTACCTTATCTTTCTAAGGCTAACAAAACTTAAAATAAATGGACTAAAGAGTCTATTGAGAATTGTATATAAATTGGATTTAATTTTCGACTATTTTATATTATTGTTACGTTTTAACCTATTTACAAACGTTTAAAATATGAGTTTATTGATTGCAAATAAAATAAAAATAAATTTGCGTTTAGTTTCTATTAAGTTCTTTATTGTACACACTATTTTTATGTGCCACTATTTATAACATGTTGCTATTTATAAAATGTTATATACAACAATAATTGCTTGTTCGCTATTCTTCTCACACAACTACTCATTATTCTGCTTACAACGGAGATTTTCAAACCACGACTGTCCTCTTCCCACGCAACATAACTGGCTGACTGAATTCTTAATACTAGTAGCCTGTTTGGTCTTGCATTTTTATATGCCCACTAATAAGTCTGATGTCGAGCGTTCGGAATTTCGCCTATTGGAACTCTATCGCGACTTTATTGTTATTTGTGTATTATGTACACATTACTTATTGTGGCTTTCTCGTTTACTTGTTTATCGTTTTTTCTCATATTGATATTGTTGGTTTACTTAAAACAAGTTCATTGTAATGACAATCGATGGTACACCGTTTCCATTTACGTAACACTATTTTTCGCGTGGGATTGCCAATAATTTTTATAGTTGCAACCAAAAGCTTCGTAAGCTTGTAAATATGTACAAACATAATTGGTCATTACAACCATTTAGTGTGGGTTATTGACCTAGTTTCTCATACCACTTATGTTGTGTGCGTTAATTTTATACATAAGTTTAAAGTCGACTCCGAAACACAAAATTTTGAGAAACTTTTCATAGCAAATTTATTTATTCTCAGAGTTTTTGCCAGAAATCTGCTGAGAGGAAATCGCCGAAGAAATACTTTTTGCATTTTGTTTTGAATGTTTTAATGCCTGGCCTGGCAATTTCGTGGAAATAAATTACTTAAAACTAAAAAAAAATGCTTTTAAATGAAACTAAATTGAATGTAATTCTCTAACCGGCAGTAGGCAAATATAAAGCAATAAAAACCATCTAATAAAATAACCCATCGACATTTAGTTGTTGCTCTTTGACCCATACTGTACTGACATACGGAGTAACATATTTCGTCTATCTAACAAACTTATTGTATTACAACAAATAACAGTAAAACTTCTCTATAATATATCGACAGTTGGCTACTAACAAAATTTCACCCATGTTGATACACACAAACACTGGTAAACTTATGGCCAGTAATTGAACATTACATGAGCATGTATAACTCTTATGTGGTGTGTACAAACTTGTGCTTACAAGTACTTGAGAGGTTCCTATAGTATTGATAGAAACTAAAGCATAAACAATAAAAGAAATTCTTGTGGTTAGTTGGTAATAGAAAGAATATGTGAACATAAGTAGCGGGAAAGTATAAGACAACCTTAGAAAATCTTTCAATTTTACTAGAAAAATTTTTAATGAAAATTTAAAATTAAAAATAATCATATTATTTTATGATTTTGTTAAGTAAAGTTAATGGTATTTGTAACGTTAATTCTTTTTAACAATAATTGTAGCTCTAAAAACTTAAAAAAATGGAAACAAGAAATTATATATATTTGTTAACGGCACCTCACATAGTCTTAAGGCAAGAACTCTGAGTGAAACTAATTGAATTGAAAAACTTTCTCAAATTTGGAACTTAAAGTCAACGCTAAACTGAAGACGTCATCGGTCAAAGATAAAATTAAAACACACCGCATATATGGCGTGAAAAGCTCGGCCATAGTTCCGTGTAATTGTTGTTTTTAATGCATAATAATAACTGTGTTTTAAATAATTGTTTCATTGATAATGGAGAAATTAAATTTCACGATTGTTCACAAAAGGGACCCGAAGCACAAGGTCAAAGTAACAAAAAAGTGCCCTTAGGGGCATTATCACAACTTGCCTTTAAGCTTGGATTTAGTTATAGGTACCTTAAACTAAAGGGAACAGTAACGTTACCTTTAACTTATTTTCGTTATTACAACTTGCAGATAAAATAAAATTAAAATATGACAGTGCCGGAGCAAAGTCGATAAAACTGCTCAATTAAACAAGTTATTTTTAACGCAGTGGCAACAGCAGACTTCGTTTTTTTGGTTGTTGTTTATGCTCATTTTATTTAAATTTGAAATTGCCATATCGAAAATAGTATATGATATGGCAAGTTCAAACAAAAATGACCTTTAAATGCTATGAGTACCCATCTTATTGGGTACTCATAATAATGAAAAACAATTTATCTGTCCCTTCAGTTAACGGCAAGTTGTAGTAATGACCCTTATTGAAATAGAAAACCAGTTTTCCAGATCTGAAAGACCTTTGGATGGCTGTAAATGATTCTATTTTACGAAGCAAAAGGTGGCTACTTAATGTTGAAATACTCTTTGAAATTCCTGGCGTTACAAAAGTCTTTACAATATATTAATTTTGAGTTGAGTTAAGTATCACACAAAAAATGTAATTCATGAGGAATAAATAATTTTTATTAATAACATTTTGTAATGAAATATTATTATAGTCTTATAAATATAAATACATATAGTGCCTCTCATAATTATAGCGCCGTCTTAATTTTTTAATTCCTAAACAAGTACATTTATAATAACAATATTATAATATTTCATTAAGAGTAGTTTTAATGTAAAAGAAAATATAACAGAAAATTTTTCATATTTTCGGCGTAGTTTTTACTTCAGTATAAAAATTAAGGCATTTAGCCTTTGAATAATTATAGTAAACCCCCTAGAGCTTATTGAAATAAATATTGAATCATTCATACTTTTATAAAGATTATTTAATATGTCTGCGTCTATTTTCCCCCACTCTTCAATTATTTTTAATTTCAAATCTTCAACATCGGTAAATTGTCTGTTATTTGAATATACTCTTCGAATAAGGATATCGAATTCGTTTGGAGAAAAGTTTTCAATAATAATTATATCAGGAGAGCACGCTACCCATGATAAAACATCAATAGATTGGTTACGAAATTATTTCATCCTCTATCTGCTGTCGGCAGTGGTATCGATAGCCATCTGGTAGAGCAATTTCAATTTCAAAGTAGAAAAAAATATATTTTTACTTGAAATTTTTTTTTTAAAAACTTTTCCATTAAAATATTTTATTTTTTTATTTTTCGATATGAACATTCAAAGGTAAATAAGAATTTATGGAAAACAAGAATATCAAAATATGTCAAAAAGTAATTGACGATAAGGGGTACTTGAGAAATTTTTAAATTGTTTTTTCTTTTAATAACTGTTAATATTTCAAATATAATAAACAAAGAAAATTATGGTATAGCCCTTTTTGTTTAAACAGCATTTACTGGCAATGTTTGTAAATGAGAAAGGGCAGAAACTAAAAAAATTTACTTTTGCATTGATTCAACTAATAAGCGAGGTAAACTTACGCGCGTTGTCAAGATGAAGAAAAAGAGGAATTGATGCAGTGAATTTTTCTCCATTGTAGGCACACAGGTACATGTCTATTTCGTAATTTGTATCCTTAAAAACACTTTCGCCGTCACATTTGCTTTCTCCGATGATAACGAATGCTCCAGCAAGGACTACTTATGTTACATTACCCGGTCCAATATATTTGTTGTCAGAAAAACGGAATGACAACGTTTAATTCCTTTCATCATTTATGCTGTTTGTTTGTATTTCAAAAATCTATTTTGCTATGTATAAAAATGGATATAGAATATACGAGAGTGTTGTTGGCCTACAAGAAAGCAGAACGAAACGTCGAACTTATGATCTGATATTTTAAAATAAATATCCGACAAACGTTTTTTTCGAACTCCTGCACTCTTTTGCAAAAAGCTCTGTGAGGAAGCTAATTGGCATATAATAGCTTTCCAAATCCGTTGTTCGTTTTCGGTACTAAATTATATGTTACTCTACGTATGAATAAAATCAAATCGTATAACGTGTTCGGTGTAAGAATAAGGAGAAGATTCGGTGATCAATAATCTTTGTACGTAAATGTGGAAGGAAATTATTTATTGTTAGTTATGTATAACTTAGGAAATTTCTTAATTTTAATAGACTATTTAAACAAAGACATTAAGAATTTATCAACTGAAAGATGATTCAGCAAAAGATTGACTTATAAAATAAGTGTAATAAAAATCGCACTAGAAGAAAATCAGAAATTTGAAGAAAAAAAGGAATTGATGTAGTGAATTTTTTTCCATCGTAAGTGTGCCCCGCCGAGTATAGATTTAGGCACACAGGTACATGTCTATTCTGTAATCTGTAATCTGTAGTCCTTTAAAAAACTTTAGCCGTCAGATTTGGTTTCTCCGAAATTAACGATTGCTCCAGCAAACACTACTTAGGTTACATTTTCAGAAATTTAAATTTGATAATGTGAACTTATTGGTCATTATCACCATTATATTATATAAAAATCCATTTTACATACAAGTTTTTATGAGTGACTCAAATAAATCTACAGGATATATTTTGTAAAATATTAATCCAGCAAGGAAACGTTCTTTATCATCGGACCCTCACCATGCTATATGCAAGTTAGCCCTGCCATTACAGAACTTCTATACAGAAGCATAGTCTTAATTGTCTTCAAAGTATAGCGTGGATTTAAATCTTGCACTTGAGGACACTACATGGAGTCTGTACATGAGAAAAAGAACTTATTTCTTTCGTGTTCAATAATGCACTGACTTCTTTATTAAAAACAAAAACTTCTTATGCTAAGACAATGTTACATACAAAAACAAAATATGTATAAAAAGAAATCGGATGATTACTCCGTTACTTTTAATATTAGTAAATAGGAAGTACAAATTAAAGTAAATAGCAAATTTAAAAATAGAAATTAACAAAAACAAAACATAGAATTCAATTCCGTAGGTCAATTTAAAATTTAGTTAATAAAATATATGAAATTAAAAAATGGAAAGAAAATTTATACTGAACATTTCCGCCAGCCTTGGACGAAGTTCAACAATCTTTGGGCAAAGGGTATAATTTAGTTACTGGGCGTTTGAAAATCGAGTTATTGGTTTTAACAGTAGCAACTCTCACAAGGCCATCACTTCCAGCATGGGTTTCAATAACTCGACCAATCTTCCAGCAAGAGGGTGGTAGGTTGTCCTCACGTAGTAAAACGAGGTCGTCAATTTTTAGATTTTCCGTCTCAGTTAACCATTTTGATCTAGGTTGTAATGAAAGTAAATAATCAGTCGACCATCGGGACCAAAAGTACTGGGTTAGCTGTTGAACAAGTCTCCATTTGGATAAGGTTAAACCATTACGATGAGTAATATCAGTCTCAGGTAATGCGTTTAGGGGTCTTCCGACTAAAAAGTGTCCCGGTGTAAGGTAAGGGATGTCATCTGCGTCAGCTTGAACTAATGGCCTAGAATTTAAAATGGCCTCGATTCTACTCAGCAAGGTTGACAATTCTTCAAAATTAAGGGTAGCTTGACCAACAGTTCTACGCAAGTGATATTTCATGGATTTAACAGCAGATTCCCATACTCCACCAAAATGTGGGGCACTTGGTGGAATAAAATGCCACTGAATACCTTTAGAAGACAAAAAATTCGAAATTTCACTATTTGAATTAAAAGATTTTACCATATTATGAATTTGATTCAGGTTTTTTGCAGCGCTTTGGAAGTTTGTTCCATTATCGCTATGTATATGGGCACATAATCCACGCCTAGCCACAAAACGGTCCAAAGCCGCCAAAAAGGCATCGGTACTCAAATCCGATACTAATTCCAAGTGCACAGCTTTGGTTACTAGACAGATAAAAACTGCTACATACGCCTTGACTATAGGGGCCTTGCGTCCATTGTGTTGTTTGTATAATATAGGACCAGCGTAGTCGCATCCAACTTCATAAAAGGGATAGGAAGCGGTAACACGAAATTTTGGGAGAGTACCCATAAGGTGCTGTTGAGTGCGTGCACTGTATCGAATACAAACTCCACATTGTTGCGTTACAGTCTTAACAATTTCACGAGCACCAATTATCCAGTATTTTTGACGTAATGTAGCGACCAATAGTGTTATTCCAGCATGAAGGTTTTTTAAGTGTAAATCATGTACAATTTTGCGGACAACAGGACAGTCTTTATGCAAAATTATCTGATGCTGGCTATCGTAAGGCAGATCAGATTTTGATAACCTACTGCCAACACGTAGTATCCCGTCCGAATCCAGAAATGGTGAAAGTTTTCTCAATTTTTTGTTTGTAATTGTGGTTTGACCTCTTTTAAGACATTTTATAAACTCGACGAAGACAGTATTTGTAAATTTTAATTTCAGCAGCCTTGAGTTCTTCGACTCTTAGTGGTGAACCATCTTTTAGCTTATTCTTTAGGGTATTTATAAGCAGTAAGCAAGTACTCTAGTGAATTTCGGCCAGGAGGAAATTTTGTCACTCAAATTTTTTATTATATCTGGATTCTCATCTGTAGTTGATATCAAAGCTACTTGTTGATTTGGACGAATCTCCTCATTTGTACTGTATTCATTACCCTTTGATTGCGGCCAATGAATTTCTTTTTTGAGAAGCCAAGGAGGTCCCTCAAACCACAACTCATTATTTATAAGTGCACTCGATTTAACACCGCTACTGGCGATGTCGGCCGGATTCTCTTTGCTAGGTACATATCGCCAATTTTTACTTGGAAGGTTCTCCAAAATATGAGATGAACGATGACTTATAAACGTCTTCCATTTCGATGGATGAGAGGAAAGCCAGGCTAGGACTGTTTTGCTATCTGACCAACATACTGCTTCGTCCATATTTAGATTAACGACCGATGATAAATAATCAAATAATTGACACAACAAATAAGCTGCACACAGTTCCAGCCTTGGGATTGACAGTGATGCAATGGGAGCCACCTTGGTTTTTGACAAAACTATATTTGTAGACACGTGTCCGTCTGCTGACATTTTACGGCAATAAATAACTGCTGCGTAAGCTAAACTGAATGCGTCACAGAATCCATGCCAGCTTACTTCTTTCTCTACGGAAAAAATCAGTCTTGGTATGTTAATATTATTAAGTAAATGAAATTCTGAAAATAGTAGCTTGACTTTATCCAAAATATTTTTAGGTAACAACTCATCCCATTCAAGTTTAGATAACCACAGTTGTTGTATTATTATTTTTACAGCTACAATTGCTAGAGATATCCAGCCAAGGGGGTCAAATATTTTCGATATCTCAGAAAGTAGATGTCTCTTGATGTCTAGATGATATTCACTTGTTTTAACCTTATACGAAAAGGAGTCGTTCATAGGATTCCATATAATACCCAATAGACACACCGTCAGTTCACTAGGAATGTCCACTATACTTTCAATTTTGTCACTGTCGGGAATTTGTAGAAGAATTCTACTATCATTTGCTGCCCATTTTCTTAAAATAAATCCGCCAGCCATAAGCAAGTTGTTTAACTGCTCTGCTAGATCTTTAGCTCCTTCTAGTGTGTTGGAGCCTGCCATGCAGTCGTCGACATAGAATGAAGTTTGAACAGCTTCACTAGCCAAAGGGTAATTGGTTCTTTCATCTTTACTTAGCTGCAGAAGTGTACGTATTGACAAGTATGGTGCTGGTCGGGTGCCATAAGTCATAGTGGTAAGTTGATAATGTTGTATTTCATCAATTGGGGATTCTCTCCATAGGATTCGTTGAAAGTCTTGATCACACTCTTGCACGTTTATCATTCTGAACATCTGCTTAATATCGGCTGAAAAACAATACTTTTTGCACCGATATCTTAAAATCACCCCAAGTAAATCTTGCTGCAATGTGGGGCCCTTTAGTAAATTGTCATTGAGGGAATTACCGTTAGAGGTTTTGGCAGATCCATCAAAGACCACTCTCAATTTTGTAGTCAAACTATTGTTTTTGAGCACAGCGTGATGCGGCAAATAACACACACTCTCAGCAGGGAGATTTAATTTGTTGCTAGAAACACGTCTCATATGTCCTAGTGAAATATATTCATTAATAAATTCTGTGTAGGCTTCTTTTAATTCAGGATTTGATTTAAATTTTCGTTCCATTGACTTAAGCCTATTCAATGCTGTAAAATATGAATTTCCAAGACTTGCATTATGGATGAATGGGAGTCTTACAGAATATCGATCAGTCCTTATAGTTGTTGATTGGTAAAAATCTTCGGCTTGTTGGTCCTCGAGACTCATAGTAGTTGTAACTTGGGGAACACTTTCTACTTTCCAAAATAATTTTAGTGTATGATTTAAATCAACATCAGATGTGTCTTGAGCTGTCATAAAGCATGCATTAATAGAATTTGCGTCGGCGCTTCCTCCACACAAAACATAACCAAATATCGTATTTTGAGCCAACAGAATACCATCTTTAAAAACTTTTCCCTCTCTTAATAAGGTAAAGAAGTAGTCATAACCTACAATGATATCAATATTCTTTGGAGTATCGAACTCCGGATCGGCGAGGGGGAGATTTTTCACTTCATCCCAGTAATTTATAGCAAGAGGGGAGGGAGGTAACTTTGATGCAAGACACTTAAACACATGAGCTTGCATGGCGATGATATTAGAATTATAAAGTGATTTTAATTGTACCTCTACTATTCCTTTTGTTGCTCCAGCTTTATGGTTTCCCAAACCACTAACAAAAATTTTGGATGGATTTCGCTTCAACCCAAGTCTATTTACACAACTTTCTGAAATCAACGTGTTTTGGCACCCTGAGTCTAGCAGTATATTACAACGATGAAAACAATCCATATTGTCTCTAACAAGAACTTTGGCAGTCGGCAAAAGCATATTTAATCTTCTAGTTTTAAAGGATGCAGATATTGAAGTATCTGTTGATGAGTTAGATACGACAGATGTATCAGATGAACTAGCAGATTCTATCACAGTTTTAGGTCTAAAAATCACTTCACTGGAGTCTTTAACTTCTTTAGATTTCGTGTCTTTAACAGCATTTGCAGACACAGACTTCGAATTCCGTTCCAAATGAATACAAGAGTGATGATGACCTTTGCAGGACTCACAAACGTGCTTAGATTGACATTTCTGCACCATATGCCCGGGTTTTAAACAATTCAAACACAATTTCTTTTCTTTCACAAAGTCAATTCGATTTGGCACAGTCATTCTGCTAAATGTTGGACAATAAGCAAGGTGATGGTTCTGTGAGCACAATGAACAAGATCTTTTCACAAAGCTAGTGTAAGATCGAACTGACTTAACCATTCGATTCTTGTCATCAGGAATGGGCATACGTTCCAATGCGTCGCAGCGGTCGTTCATAAATTTTAAAAAACTTTCCAGAGTAGGAAATGTAGTCTTATTGCAATGTTCAACCCAAGATTTATGACTATCCCTATCGACCTTTTTCAATAAAATGTGGATCAGCCATGGATCACGCTTTTCTGCATCAGGACCCTGTACTCTAAGTCCTCTTATAACCTCATCAGCAACGTTTGATACATTTCTAAGACTTTGGGGATTGCGGGCTTTCGGCATTAATAAAAAGGTTTCAATTAGTGAATCAATAACAAGCGAAGGCTTGTCGTAACGTTCTTCAATTTTTCTAATTGCTTCATTATAATTTTGATCAGATACAGCAAGATGGCGTATAAGCATGGCAGGCTCACCTTTTAATAGTCCTTTCAGGTATTGAAACTTTTGAGATGCAGTTAAAGAGCAGTTGTTGTGCACGGAGCTATTAAACAAATCAAAAAATGATCTAAATTCGGAATAATTACCGTCAAATACAGGAATATTCAGCTTAGGTAGTCGTACGTGAGCAGACTGGACAGAGGTGTTGACTGTCTCTTGGGTTACAGTTGAAGTAGTTTGCAACGCTGACAATTTCTCCAAAAATGCAGCTTGAGACTCCAATAGTTTCTGCATGACATCTTGTTGAACTGTTGTCGAGTTTAGACGATCACGTACTATATTAGTATTATGCAGTCTAGCATCAATTATTTCACAATATTTCGTTTTCATCTTAAAATATCTGTTCTCAAAGTCTTCTAGCTCGGTTTCACGCTCAGGAATATTGCTACTGTGGATACTCATCTCGATATCCAATGCTTGAAAGCTGTCATAGGTTTTCTCCAACCTTTCAAGTCTTGCCCTAATCTCGAAAAGCGATGTTTCATTTGTTACCTGGTTAAGAAAATTCTCCAACCTGGTCGCTATTCCCTTTAGATGGCTTCGTGTTTTACGCAGATTTTCTAGATTACTCATGTTTAATTCTCAATTTGATTTTTTTTTTTTTTTAAATTAGTTCAATTAATCTTCAACCACGAAAAATTGTCTTTTCAGTTAAAAGAGTTTGCAGCTGGGCAATAGAATTTTCAAAAACAGTTAAATTCCTTTATTTTTAAATTTTTAGCAAGAAAAAAAAACACCAACAAAAACACCGGTTTGGTTTCAATATTCTATTAGCACATGAATCAAATACACATTAGCACATAAATTAATACAGTGATGTACTATCACGTCGGGGTCACCAAAAATGTACACGAGAAAAAGAACTTATTTCTTTCGTGTTCAATAATGCACTGACTTCTTTATTAAAAACAAAAAACTTCTTATGCTAAGACAATGTTACATACAAAAACAAAATATGTATAAAAAGAAATCGGATGATTACTCCGTTACTTTTAATATTAGTAAATAGGAAGTACAAATTAAAGTAAATAGCAAATTTAAAAATAGAAATTAACAAAAACAAAACATAGAATTCAATTCCGTAGGTCAATTTAAAATTTAGTTAATAAAATATATGAAATTAAAAAATGGAAAGAAAATTTATACTGAACAGAGTCAAATCAATTGAATTTAGATTCTCAAGTAGTAAAATCATTATTCTTATTTTTTTTTATATTTCATTGCAAAAAAAAAAAAAACGAGTGGCAGTTATTATTTGATGCCATAGGAATTTTTTATGCTTCATTCCTAATTAAATTAATTACCATTGGTTTGCGGAGGGTGATTTCTGTTAATATCAATATGTTGTGTTCGTTCATAACGGAAGACACCGTAGTCTAGTAGGTAGAGTGTTGGCCTATTAGACGTAAAGCCAGGATTCGAGTCCCAGAGCAGACATCAAAACAAAATACAAAAAGTATTTCTTCAGCGATTTCAGTAATTTCTTTGAGATCTCAATCAATCTCTTCGCAAAATAATGCACTTTCTGAATGTTACCACTTATTTTATATTTTTTATGTAAAGTTTACTACTATGAACGGACAAAGAAAAAGTGTGAAAAAATTACGTGTTTTCCAAGTTTAATATCTCTCAGCATATTAATCCAAATAATAGCTGTATGTATACCATTTAAAGGTCCGTCCCTTCTCTTTCCAGTAAGATTTAAAGTTTGGAAATCGGTTCAGAAATGTTTGAGTAATCCAGAAATTTGCGCACAAAGTAAAAATCAAAACAGTTTTTGTCAAATAAAAAAGATTAGAGAGTTCGAGAAATATAGAAAATATTTTTGATATCTACTCAACAAAACTCACAACCTACACTATAACATTAGCCGGGTGTATTTAATTTTTTTATTTTGTCGCATTGTAATTTTTAACACTTTCAAAAAAAATTCCACTGCAGTTGGCACTGTTAAACTAATATTGACGATAGTATACTTAATATTTAATTCGCTTTTCGAAATATATTACGTCTACGCATCCATACTCCCTGTATTGTAATAGTTACTCTGAAAAATATGCTACAAACTAGAGTGTAATTCTGTTGTATACAAAATGAAATACGTTACTGAAAGTGAGCCACGCCTTGGGTCGTTAATGGGGACCGGAGAAACGCGACGCAAATAGAAACGTTGCAAATCGAATCACTTTTTTCTATATAAATGCACTAAAATTTAATTTGTTGGGGAAAATATTTAAAACAAAGCAAAAAATTTTGTATTTTTGATAAAAAGAAGTATGAATACATTTTTATTTATTTCATTTACTTTAACAAATGTTTATATTTAATTATTATAAAGAGATAGCAAAACAATAAATTAAGAGAAAACATAAAAATTTTATCCATTTACATATGTATGTATATATATTCAAAAAAGTAGGTGCATTAAAACTTTTAATTTATTTAGCTTAAATTGAACTCTCTTCAGATGATAAATCTAAATCAGAAACACTTATACACTTATATCCATTTGATTGGATGGTTTTACTGTTTTTTTTTTAACAAAACTGTCCAAAGTTTGTTGAATTTTTAAAGATTGTTTTTGTTGATATATTTTTTGTAACAACCAATGGCTTGATCAACGAATACTGCTACGCCCGTGCTACGATTTTCGTCAGGATCGTTTTCAGAAAATATGGATATTGCATTGGAAATTAATTGCAAAGCTTTGGAAATATTGGCGACTGTTAATTTTATTTTCTTTTAAGGTATCATCTCCTGTTATGACATCTTTTTCTGAAATATGCTGAATATTAATGGCTAATAAATTTTTATTATCAAGCTCCTCATCGTGAGACAACAAAAATTCATTAATATCATCACTACACACTACAAATTGAACCGTTTTTAGCGACGCAAATCGAAATCACAACGATGCAAATAGAATCGATGCAAATCGGGGTCAGAACGGCACAACTCGAACCGACGCAACTGGAAATTGCAACGACGCAAATCGAATTTTTCCAGTTTTGAAAAAGCAACGCAAATCGAAAAGCAAGTCGGGGCTATAGTGTACATAGTCGTTTACAGCTGATTTCAACCATTAAATTTCGATTACGATTAGTAATAAATTGCATTACTTTTTAAAAATTATCATAATGTTTACATAATTCTATGAACAATTTTTTCGAATTAATAATTGATTTTCGATTAGTCTAATAATCAAAAAGAGTTAAAAGTAATTCAAAACCAATCAAATTTTTTTCAAAAATACTTTTTGATTATTTTAAAATATTGTAAAAGAATTTGAAAGTAATTATTGAAAACGATTTAATTAGTTTTGGATTACTTTTGATTTTTTTTTTGATTATCAGACTAACCGCCATTAATCGTGATTATTATTTGATTATATTAATACGCAAAAATAGTCGAAACGACCTACTATCGTTTCACAATAATAAAGATAAACAATAGCTATAAATACAAAGACAATGCGTACACAATACACACTAACACATACATCGCACTTATTATAAGTAAACGAGCTGCAATAAGTATGAGAGAAAAAGAGACGGACAAGTAAGCGAACGCAACAACAACCAAAGAGAACATAGTTATAAATATCGATGCAGTAGCTATAGAACTCTCGAAAAGGCGCGAACGCGAACTCAATATAAAAGGGCAAGACAACACAAGCAACGCAGTCAGAGTGAATTCAGTCAGCCTTGTGTGCAGTTGCGTATGAAGTAAAAGTCGTGGTTCGAAGATATCCGTTGTGAACAGTATAGCGAATAGTGTGTGAATAAAATCGAACAAGTAATAAATTGTTGTAGTTACTATTGCGTACGTTGTATCGGTTAAGTTTGAATAGTGTGATATAAAAGTAGTGCGAATAATAAAGAGTTTCATTAAAATAAACACATATTTGTTTTTACTTGGTTTGCAATAAACGAACTCATACATAAACGTTTTTAAAAAGTAATCAAATTTGCGATTACTAATCAATACTCAATATTTTTAGAACAGTGTCTTTAAAATGATTATTCTCACCGGAATTAGACAATGTCGGTACAAACTTTACTGGCAAATGTTTTAAAACATTGAACAAATTTCTCACTAATTTACGAAGTTGTTTAAAACTTTTCCGTATTGTGCACTCTTTTAAGGAGCTTATTAGACTGAGGAACATCAATATGTTTGTAAAAACAATAAATGTTCCATCAACAATAGCGTAATAGATAGGAACTAAACGCCATAAAAAAAAAAAAAACAAAAATTGTTGACCATTAATAACATGGAAAACTAGAGCATAAATATTAAAATAAAAATAATTTGTTTTTAGAATGAGATTTTTCAAAAGATTACTTTACTTTTAAAATGCACTTCGTACATTTATTTGTCTACCCCAGTTTATTTAAGAATATATAGAGACCAATCTGTTAATAAATAAACAACTCAATTGGTAAGGAAGAGTCAGTAAACAACTACTTGCTGATCTCAATCATGATGTTTAAATTCATTCAGCTGGAAAAACGTCGAGACAATTTTATCTAATGCACATACTTAGTTAACAAATAATTTTTGTCCACCATTGGAAATATCTTATACATGGCAAGGAAGAGAACAAAATACATTAAAACAAATAACTTTCATTTTGAAAGTTCAAATTTGAAAATAAAAATCTAGCTCAAGACCATATAAAAAAATTTGTCGTAGTGTAGTAGGTAATGTGCATGCTTTTTAGACGTTAGTCCATCAACAAGTCAAACATCTCCAGTAACACTAAATGAAAAAAATGAAAAAAAGTAAAAAATTGCTATTAAAGTTTCTCAAAAATCTGCCGTAAAGAATTAACTTTAAACTGTGTAGATCCAATCCTTAGTGTAAAAAATTAACATGGCATGAAAAGCTAGGTTGTAATGACCATTTAAGTAAATAAGCATATCTGACAAGGTTTCCTCAGATTATGTAAACCATATTGCGATGTAAACCTGAAGAGTTAACAAATCTAGGTGACCTTATTCACTTGATTCACTAAAAGTATTATTATTAGTGCTGTGCAAAGCTACTAAATTGTTACCACTATAATACCCTCAGTATTGTATGGTATTTTCTGTGATATTTCCACATTCCTGTTGTTGTGAGTATGTCTACTGATAAATGTGCTTGTGAGTGAAAGTTCTATGAGTTTATAATGCCCTGTCAGATATCTACTAGTACTTTCCAGTCTTGTAATCACACATACGACACAGAACAGTTTCTCACTATGAAGCTTGCAAATTATTCCATTCAGCTTTAAAACTCCTCTTCTTACCAAATCGTAAAATTACTCAGTTTGTTCTTTTTGGTTAAAGACAATTGCAAAGCCCTTTGATGAATTTCATGTTCGACTTTACTGGAAAGATAAGTTTGTGCAAAATGACATCAGCAAAAATGTGTACAAAATTTAATAAAAAGATTAAGGAAAAGGTCTAAATTGTGCCGAAGAAGAAAGGAAGGCAATAATGAACCGTATGCAGGAAGATGGTATTAAAATTGTGTAGTGCTTTGAACAAAAAATGTTTGATGTAATAAAATATTTTCTACATATTTATTATTAATATTATTTATTTATTTATTCGGTATTCTATACAACAAGACCTGAGGTCTTATAATTATAGTACAGAATCAGATATATGCTTAAATACTAATATGATTAAAATAGAACAAAAAATTGATAAAGTAATTATAGCACGTAGTTTAAAAACGTGAAAAATTTGTTTAAAATTAGAATGTACAACAATTAAAAAAAATTTCCTAATAAAAAATTTCCAAAAATTATTAAAAAAAGAAATAAAACAAAATTATTAACAAAAAAAGAAATAAATAAAATTAAAGTTTATAAATAATATTTAGGAATAATATTTAAATATAGCCCTTTTAAATTACAAAGCATTACCTATAATTTTTTGTGCCCGTGGGTAATGAATTCCAAAGACGTATAGAATAGATGAAGAATTGCTATTTGGATATTAGAGATCGATATCGGAACGGAAGAAAATCATTTAATCTACGAGAACGAGTAAATGACAGCCTCCTAAAAAGGTAGTCCGATTCATGAGTGTGCATGATCCTATATAAGAATATCAGAACCCTTATTTTCAATAAGTCGCTAAATAATACACCATAGAATGACCTCCCAAAATTAGATACGTGGTCATACTTTGATAATCTATAGTCATATCTTACAACAGCATTGTAAGCTACATTCAATTTCCTTAGACTAGCACAGTCACATGAAGCAAATACTTCACAACCTTATAACAAAGCAGGAATTAAATAAGTTTTAGTGAGCAACTTACGCCTAAGTATTGTGTCCTTCACAAATTTCTCAACATAGAAAAATTTCTTCCTGAGGCATAATTTACATGATCCCTCCATGTCAGATTATAATTAAAAATAATCCCAAGATTCTTAGCCGATCTAACAATTTCCACCACTAGAAAATTTCATAGATTTAGGAGTTATTACCAAACCTTTAGATTTAGTGCGATTGATACAAAGACCGTTCGCACATGCCCAATTATGTACCCGTATAAGATCCTCATTAAGCCTAGACACACATTCGTCAATATCACTTTTGTCTGCACTAATGTAAATTTGCACTTCATCAGCGTAAACTAAACAACAAATGTTCAATTAAATCATTAATATAGATTGTGAAAAGAAGTGGACCGAGAACTGAGCTCTGAGGTACTCCTCTAAAGACATGTTAAGGGCGTGAAAAATTATTTTTATTATAAACCGATTGTCAGCGATTAGCCAAGTACGATGATAGAAGACATAATGATGATTGGGAAAAGTTAAATAAGTGTCTCAGCTTCAAACAAAGATTTGCGTGATGGACCATATTAAATGCTTTAAAATGATCAAGTAAAACCAAAAGTACAATATTCCCTTGATCTATGCATCTTCGTGTATCCTCTGACACTTCTAAGACAGCGGTTGTACAACTGTATCTAGGCCGAAAGCCAGATTGTCTATCAGTAAGTAAGCCTTTATCGTTTACAAATTTGTGAATTAATTTCTCACATACTTTAGATAAATATGGCAGTATTGCGATTGGTCGATAATCACCATTGGCCTTAGGTATAGGAATTATTTTCGCATATTTCCAGTTTATAGGAAAAACGCACTTAGTTATTATTGTGTTGAATATGAAGGTAATGTATAGTAGCAAGTAAGGTAACAATATTTTAATAAATTTAGGCTGAATTCCGTCAATACCAGCAGCGTTAGATCTATTAGTCATGCAGCTAAGGAAAACATCTGGTTGATTCACGCAAAAGTATATGATACAACCTATTCAGGTTGAAATTTTGATCCACCGGTAAATCAGGCAAGAATGTGAACTTTTCATTAAGGTCCTCAATGTCAATTGCACTAGCCTATATAGCATTGCTCCTATTAATGTCAATATTGCATATAGCTTCCCAAGTTCTCCAAGACCCCATAGCAGATGCAAACACAGAAGTATAATACGCCGATTTTGCACTCTTGATCTTCCTATTCACAATTTTCCTGGCACGACAATACTCCACATGAAACTCCTCGGTCCTTAAGCGTTTCCAACGCTTAGAAAGCAAATCCCTTTTCTCTATTGCACGTTTTATTTCATTATCAAACCAAGGCTTTCTTTTTCCACTATTTGAGACAGTCTTTATTGATATACAAATATCAAGAATGTCGTTCAAGTTACTCTCGCAGAAATTTAATTGCTCCTCAACAGAACGCATAAAGTAGATCAAATTCCAATCAATTTCATTATAAAGTAAATCATAGTTCAAGATCTTGAAATAATAAAACTGTACAATATACTGGCAAGAATGATGGTGAAAATTAATTGCTATAAATAGGAGATCATGTTTCAAAAAACAAGAAGCCGTAAGCTGGTCATAGAGTAAAACTTTCCCCCTGTTGCTGACAAAAATGATGTCTATAAGTGTATTCCGGGTAATGGTATAATGAGTGGGAACACAAGTATTCACTTGTAGAATACCAGTAGCCTCCATGTCACTCACCAAGTGGTAGTCACTGAGTAAATCCGAATTAAAATCTCCACAAATCACTATATCCTCATATCTTAATGTTAAATTTCCTACTTTAGACATGAAAACATACATACATACATACATAATTGGCCATTACAACCCTTCAGTCAGGATTACGACCTTGCTTTTCACACCACTTAAGTTGTGTGCGTTAATTTTATACATGAGTGGCGGGACCTACAGTTTAAAGTCGACTCCGAACGACAAATTTTTGAGAAGCTTTTCATGGCAATTTTTACTCTCAGAGTCTTTGCCAGAAATCTGCTGAGAGGAAGTCGCCGAAAAAATATTTTTCGTTTTGATGTCTGACCTGGGATACGAACCCGGGCCTTTTGTCTAATAAGCCAACACACTACCCACTAGACCACGGCGACTTCATAAGACATGAAAACATCGTTTTTAATTAAACGATTAGGCCTGTACACACAACAAATTAAAGTTTTCTCATGAACAGAAGGAACCTCAACAAAAATATACTCTATTTGCTCATCAAACTCCGAATTGCATTACTTTCTGCATACAATGCCATTCCTCACGTATATCGCAACACCATCAGCATGAGATCTTCTATCACATCAAAATAAAGAAAAATTGTCTAAGTTAAAAATTGAGCTAAAAACAAACCAGGTCAAACATATAATCACACTTAAAAAATATAGTAACATACAGATCTTTAGATATACCAAGTAAAATCGGAGAATCTATTACTCGCTTCTATAATTTAATTAGCAAAGTTTTCAATAGCGCATACCTCGGACCGATAATGCGCAATCGTCCCAGTGGAAATTTGAACTTCTGAACGGGTGCACATTTAGTACATTGGAAATGTGTATGCTGTCAATCACGAATTGGTCAATTTATTTGGCTACTACAACTAAGTGACTTTGTGAATATTGAAGTGGTGCAACTCGCTTTACATACTACCATGTTGCGGAGAAATCCACCATGTTTACAGTATCAGTATGGGTTGAAACTATCCGCCATTGTTATACTACCCAAATACTTTAGATATTTGATAATTGTCGGCGAAATCCATACCTGAACTACTGGCTGTAGAGGGAGGTTGGATTAAAAAATCACCTTCAATCGAGTTCCGGTTTACATTTCACCAAGGCTCTTAATACCTATGAAGCATCTGATAGAAAGTTGCAATTGCTCTCCGTCATAAAATCAATGAGCCTTTCTTCAATTAGGTGAGATTTTCTCATATTAAAGGGTCGATGCGATGAAGGCTCCTCTGTTTTTTAGGAGACATTTAGTCCAATCTGGTCTCTTCATAAGATTTTCTTTGCGAGAAACATGTATAAAATCTTTTATGTATTCTATGATCTTTGCTTACTTAACGTCCTTCTTCTTGGATATGGGATTAACGGTAGTTTCTATTTTTCAGTTCATTAAAGTATGAAACACTTGAGAATATTTTCCTTTTTTTTTGCATTTAAAACTTAGCGTGTCGAACCTTCTGATCCATTATTTGTGGTCTTAGTCGTCGAATCTATAGGTTACCTGAAGGAAGACACTTTCTTTTGCGAGTGGAGTAGCAGTCTGAGAAAAGTAAATTTCCGGGTATTGGAGTTCATATCGCTAAACAGTTTCAGTTGTTGGGCGAGGCTTCGTTTCCTAAAGTAAGAGAGAGTTTAAGTTTCTTTTTTAAAAACCATTGCCATGAAAAAAATCTCATAACTTGTTAAATTTTCACCTTCCAGAGGTTACATTTATCAAAAAATAGAGAAAAAAAATTATCACTCGGCCATATTTCTTCTTCTTCTTTTCGATCGAAAATAATTATTTTTTAGAATTGAGATTTCATCACTTTTGTAAGTTTTCAAAAAACCGTATCTGATACTAATTATTGAGATTCATCCAGTCTTATGCAATGCAAAATAGAGATCTTTAAATGCATATGTTTTTTGTTTTCATGAGAAAATCTTAAAAGTGCACATACAAATTAGATTGCGGTTTACAAACTCCACAGTCTAATTAGTGAGAAATTAGAATCACGTTAGAATTTAAATAGTGGGTCCCTGACAAAAAAAAAATGTCAACTTGCATATGAACTGACAAGAAAATGCTCATATCACGTGAAGTACTGTTTGAGACTAAAAAAAGCAGATAAGCAAACACAAAGACAAATGAACTTATATGCCAGTGAAAATGCTTAAAAGTACGTGTTACAACAAGAATTGAAAAGTTTCTGGTTATTAAAAAAAAATAAAAGAACTAACGCAGTAAAATACTAGTATGTATATGCATACATAGAATACAAACTTTTGAATTCGTGCATTCCATATATATTCTGTGCATGAATAGGTCTTTTTGTTACAAGTGACCTGTAGTCACAAATCATGCAGCATACACACAAAGTGGCATGAGAATATGTCCACTAGTGCGTATGTGGTATGAATAAATCTAGTATGTACCGTAAAGTGTATTGAAGCAACTAACAAAAGTGAAATAGAACAAGGAAATGCCGAATTTATTCATCACAGTAAAGTTCAAATAAGCAATGTGTTACTAAATTGGTCGCCATGGCTGTAAATAAATGTGTTATTCATTTGTTCGCAGAGCTGAATTATGATTTTGTAACTTGAATAACAAACTGTTATTTGTTAGGTTACGGCACACAGATGGTCAATAGTACATACATATATGATATGTATTATGGTATGTATACAAACATACATATAAAGAACTGGGATTCTTTATGTGTTTTCTGTTGTGGAAAATGGCTTGATTTAATGACACCTCAAAACAACATTTAGAATATGTTCATAGAAGTTTCGGTTTATATACCAATATTGTAGCATTTGTTAGCTTTAACACATACATACATACATACATACATACATACATACATACATACATACATATATTTGATATTAAATTTTACGTTATTGATTTCTTGTAATATTCTTCCAAGAAATAAAGTGCAAATAAAGCATAGAGAAATTGGTATATTTCGGTTTACCCAGGCATTTTATGATTCTGAAATGGCACATTGCAGATGTGGTTAGTAAGCATTATTCATTATTGATTATTTTGGCAGGTACTAAGCAAATAAAATATTTTGACTTCAGTAGAAACACATTTAATTTACTTTATTTACCATGGTAATGGTATTGATATAGAGAACAAATAGAAAAGGAAAAAGAGAAAAAATTTTAACACTATTCTTTAATGCCTACCAACACGGTGGATAGATGAATAACAATACACTCAGGTCTCATTTTATGCGATAGATCCGTTCCAAAAGAAATCGCATAAATTGAATTCGCATAAAAATCCTGAAAAACAGCATAAATTCATATCTTAATTGAAAAATCAAAGCAAAATCGCATAAAAAAATCAACAAAAGTATATTTATTTAATTTTCTTAAAGAATAAAAACAAAAACTACCAAAAAAAAATTAATAAAAATTAAAATTATTAATTCTTTATTTGTAGATAAAAAAAAAACAAAATGAAAATATAATAAGTAGATAATAAACCGAATTTTATTATTATGAATCATCCTGCATTGTTTTGGAATTGGTTCCACGTTACTTTTAACATTACATACTATTAGGTAGTGCATACATACATATGTAGGGGACAAGATCAATGAATTTTTAGAAAGTTTAATTGTTTCTTCTGAAATGCCTATTATTAAATAGGAACAGCTCCTTTAAATAAAAGATTCTTTAAATCATAAATAAGGATTGACTTTTGAAAGCTTTTATTGGCATAGGTAGAGCAATCTGCTGCTAATCAATCGCCTTTCCAATTGGAATCAAACTAGAAAGTTTGATACTCACATGCTATTCGGTATTGAGATCTGATAGTATTAGGTGTCAGCCTCAAACTACAAGATTTTCTCATATAAAAATCTTTAAATCGCAGGGAAATCACTGACGCTTTCTGATTCATCAGCTTTGGTCATTACAACCCTTCATTTAGGGTTAACTATAGTGTGCAAACTTGGTTTAACCTTAAAATGATGAAAAAGTAAAAAGTATCAGAACATTTTAAAATCTAAAAAAAAAATTATAAAAATTTTTTTCATTTAAAGTCGCATTAATTCGATTTTGCAAAAAAAAAAAATTAGCATAAAACGAGACCCGAGTGTATATTTCAGTATCCTCATTAACATGCGGTTAATTGTGAATCTTATAAAATAATTGTAAACAAAGTTTCAAATTTCTGGGTATGTGTCTCTTTGGTCACATATGTCGCCTCCAGGAGTACACTTCAGCCATCGCTGAGATGATTTTATGACTAATTCCATTGGAAGTGAGTTTATTTAAGTATTTATAGATGATATTCCAAAATGTTTAAAGTTAACGAAGAGCGCGAGTGTGACTTCAACAGGTTACCGCCAGTGGCATGGAGGAGGTAGAAACCCCAATATTATCTGCACGAATCAAGGATGGTAATAGTAACCAAGCAAGACGAAAGTTTTCCTCGAAGTTGTGAAGTACCAAAGAATATTATACTCACGTGGGTAAAGAAGAATCTGAAGGTAACTATTCGCCAGAACAAGACCTTTGGCATACATAATAAACATATAATGTTCTAGAATTATTCCTTTATATTAGCATAACAATTGTAAACGAGAAGCTGAAAACAGCTATATCATCTTCAACAACGGCGCTAAGAATTTAAGTACAATGGCCTCTTATATTTTCACTCTGTCGATTGAGGCAGCATATCTTAACAATACTACATCGTTAGAAGAATCTTTTGTTCCAGTAACTGCCGATCAAGGTCAAGTATATAGACAAGTAAAATCTCAGAACTGAATGGAATGCCGAACTTCATTGTAAAGCAAGTTTTAAGATTGAAGACGAGAACATTTCCAGCCAGTTGGAAATGGTTCTTACCGACCACTTTGTACAATTGAAACATTCAGAAAACTACTTGAGTAGGTTATCTGTATAAGTATGGATAAAGAAAATTACGATGGTCCGTGGATGCAATCTACCTGATCGTAGCCATTCGGTATACTCTGTAATTGTAACAATTGTAACTTTCAATGAAAAACTGCATTAAAAGCAGCGAAATTGCTCTTCAGCGACTGAGGGCATCACAATATTTGATTGCAATATTCCAAGATTACTCCAATTTGGATCAATATCATTACCTTCTAATGGCCTCACGTTGGCTGACCATAAAGCTGAAGTTTTCTTCTACTACCCAAATAGTTACGAAATACGTAATTATCCAAATCAGCGACTGTATAATTAATGCCACCCCGAAGTAGTTTGGAGTAGTGATTGAGAACCGAGTATCGTTTAGACAGCATTTCGAATACACATATAGAAAGGAAGGCAAGAAGAATAACGTCAATAAGTACTTTTTGGATTTTGTTTTAGTAAATTGGCAAAAATAAAAAACAACATTTATGGGGCTTAAATGGCATTCAAGTCGCCGTAGTCTAGTGGGTAGTGTGTTGGGTTACTGGACCTAAAAGTGAGGCATCAAAACAAAATACAAAAAGTGTTTCTTCGGCGACTTCCTCTCAGCAGATTTCTTGAAAAAACTCTGAGAGTAAATATAATGATATAAATATGATAATATAAATGAGTTACTTAAGAAACTGTCGTTCTGAGTCGACTTTAAGCTGTAGGTCCCGCCATTTATGTATAAAATTAATACACACAACTTAAGTGGTGTGAGAAATTAGGTCAATAAGCCTGACCAATTATGTATGTGAATATAAATTCTTAGTGTACAAGAGTGTCGTTTTCAACAATTTACTACATATTGACGACCGTACACCCTCAAACTTACTTTTTTACTTGGAACAAATCAATAGCATTTTGAAATCCTTTAATACGGGGCCTGCAGTTCTTTTGCTCAGAAGTCCGTAATTATTTACTTAATTAAATGGTCACACCACTTGTGTTGTGTGTGTTAATTTTATACCTAAGTATACACAGTTTGAAGTCGACTCTGAACGATAAATTTTTTTAGAAACTTTTCATAGAAATTTTAGTTCACAGAGTTTTCGCCCGAATCTTTGATAGGAAGTCGCCGAAGAAATATTTTTTCCAATTCCTTTTTGTTCAAGATATGTTTTATAAGCGAATTCAGAGTTCCAGTATATGAGAGTTGGTCTGAGCTTCTGGATGTTACCTACGGTCCTTATGCAGATATAAAGCTCTATTGTCGTTTATCAATAATGTTACCCTTAAGTTACTTGATAAAATTTCAAGTACAAATTTTTCTGTTTTTGTTTTTAATATTAAAAGTTTAAATAACAAAACTTAATACATTGTACATAGAATGACATGCGTTATTAAAATTATGTATTCCAACTTACATTGCTCATTGAATTAATGGAAATTTTTATTGAGCCAGGAAACCTAAAGTATTTTCTTAAAAAATGTTGTTTCTAATCGACTATACTAGCCCACCTTCAAAATAACAGACCTATAAAACTAATAAGTTGGAAAAACATTAGCAGTCAAACTGAGGGGAAGCAAAATAATAATAAAAATAAAATATTCTGTGAGATATTTCTTAAAGCAACGGAAAGGAATACACAAAAATGAAGATATCTTAACACACCGAACACATACATTGTATGCTTTAAGGAGTTTAAAAAACCTGGCGCCCTGTCAACCAACAATCCGAACCATATTATAATTGGTGTACTTGTATAATTCATCTTTAAAATAAAAACAACAAAAAAAAAAATAAATGGTTCAACATATTGAAACACGCGAAGTAAAAAGGAAAATTTTGCAGAAAAAAATGGATATTTCAACTACAGTCATATAAAGGAAAGTAGTCTAATTAGTTCGCGAAGCATAAATTCAAATGAAAATGGTGACGTCTTTAAAGAAGAGTGGATTAGGATTGAAGCTCGTTCCTCGTTCATTGTCCACTATCACTGTTACATCTGAAGCAGGGGTGGGAATACATTTTTTACTAGCATACTATTTGCTATTTCAAAATTGTACCAACACGAATTAAATGACTTCAATAAATTCCTTGTTTGGATTAATTTGGAGACAGTATGTTTATGTACCTTCTGGACCACTTTGCTCCATACAAATTTAGGATCATGCCTACGCTACAGCCGGTCATATTAGCTTGTTGATAGGTTTGTAACATGTAATGTATGTGACAGTTTTTTTCTATACAAGATGTACACCTGCATAATAGTTTTTAGGATTAGGTGGTTGTGTGGTCGTTTTTACTTGTATTGCTTTGTTTAGTTTTGAAATCATTGGACGGACAGAATGAGTGCGTGCACTTTTCCTTGTGATATAGGGTACCGTAAACTCATGTTGTCGATTTATACAATGTTATGATTTTGTTTATTCTTATTTTATTTATTTTTTTTTTTTGTAAGAATTAATGCTGAAGAAACAGGAAAGGAATGTACACTGCATGATCGTTTTAGGGGTTAGTTGATTGTGTAGTTGTTTTTATTTGCATTGGACGGACAAAATGAGTGCGTGTAACATTTTTGTGTGTGGTTGACCATCTTTTGAGTGAAAGTGAGGAGGTAGGTAGATATTGTTGACGAAATAGAATAGTTGTACGTGTTGTTGTTGTGTTTTTGTGTTAGAAGGATCTTCGATTTTAAACTGATAAGAAATTCATGTCACGTATTGGTCACGGTCAAATGTTAAAGAAATAGGAATTGTTTTGTTTTTGTGTTAGAAAGATCTTTAATTTTAAACTGATAATAAATTCATATTACGTTTAGTCCTTAGGATGAACACCTATGCGATCGTTTTAAACTGATAAGAAAGGGTAGGTTGGTTGTGTAATTATGTTTTTATTTTTTTTAATTTTTATTAGATATTTCTTTTTTCAGATTTTTACAGATTCGAACTTAAACATATGTTTATAAAGATTGAAAAGTTTAAGTGTTAACAAATATTTTTTATAAAATGTTTGACATCTGCAAATGTCAAAAGATTCAGAGTAAATTTTTTCACAATAATATAAATGTAAGACATTATTAATACATATAAATGGATTCCTTATTTTACTAATGTTGCATATTCTTATTACATTGATAATACTTAAAAATAAATCAATATGTTCTTTATCAATCTGATTACTATGTTTAATTAATAGTTCTTCCAATTCAGCTGATGTCACCATTTTTTCTCTTCTTTAAAAAGTCAATAGTAGGTCGTGTAAATGCGGGACGATGTACTCTGGACAAAGAGTAATAATTAACTAAATAAAAATTTCAGATGTGGTTAAGTTTTTTCTTCATTTATTATACAATTTCTTCATTTGAATTTATTGAAAATTACACTTTATTGAAAACACAATTTTTGCATTTAGTAAGATTATAAAAATTAATTATATTTTTTACTTCATTTTCAACTTCATATAGTCTATGTTTATAAAAAATGCAGGGGCATGTGTCAGGACCACATCTGCTGTTTTCATTCGACCATTCGCAATCCTCGAAATGTTCACCATGTTAATTTTTATTCTTTTCAGGTTGCCAAAATACTCCAGCTGCGTTTGTATGTGGATGAGTTTAGTTTTATCCTCATCAGAAATTATGCGGGAGAATGATTTTAAAAAGTTGTATATTTCCTTTAAAATCATTTTATATTGATGGTTTTATATTTATACGATTTAAGATCATTCGTAAAAGATAACTCCTATCGTCTTTATGTTTTCGTATTCCAGCACTTGTGTCCATATCCCTCTCGCGTTTGGGATAGTACTGAGGACTGTAAGTGCTAAGTTTTTGGTATTTATATTTTAATATCTTCTATACAATGAGATGTATACACAGTATTGTCAAAATAATAAACAAAATTTACTCTTTTTATACCTACGCAAAATTTAAAATTTTCATAATATTGTGAAATTAAAAGACTTTTTTTTTGTATTTGTAATTTTATTTTATTTATACAACATATAAAATCTTCAGAGTTACATATGCATTTATAATATTTTCTTTACTTCATTTGTAAGAGGTACATATTCAAACATTCTATCATGTATAATTAAACAATATGCAGATGTGTTAAGTGGTATGTTTTGTTGTGTCTTCAATTCGATTCTTATATCAATAGGTCCAGTTTTTACATCTAGAACAACTATTGGTGCAATTGTCTTAAAACTATCTCGTTTTAGTAAGGGTTGCGAGAGACGTAAATAATAACTTTCTTGAAATCTTGAGTACATTTGATATAGTAGAGCGAACCGATTTTTATCAAATTTGAGGTTTAAATCATAGTAGGGATACGACTCTGAGTTGAGATGAACTTTAACATCAGTTAGATCACAATGTATGAATTTGTTAGAGCTGTTTCGAAATGCTATTAGCAGAAATCGAGGTCTTTCACTTTCACGAGCGAGCTTAACATTCCATAATATTGTATTGCTTTCGGGAAGAGAGGGATAATAATACATATCCCAACTTCTAAAATATATATTTAAAGGTTGACGACTGTTGATAGTTTTATACATTTCCAGTTTATAGGCATCAGCAAGTTGAACATGTGGTACTTTGCATGATATATTTAAAATCGATAGTTTACGTTTTTCATTTGATATAATTGATTTTATGACTTGAGAATCATCTTTAGAACGTAGAAAAATTAATTCGTGTTTGGAGTTAACTATTATCTTATTAAAATCTTCAGCAAATCCGAGTAACATTTTTAATGGAACACAAAAATTGAAGCCTCCATTAATTAGAGAAAGATCAGATTCATCATTAATTGGTGACCATCCTGCATTTACTAATGCCTCACTTTCGAATTGATTTAATGAAATATAGTTCTTAATATCCGTTGTTATACCCAGATGACGTGTACGATCAATTTCTACACCATTTATCTCATAACAAATTTCATCGAATAGATAGGACATACAGTTGTTTAAGAGTTTTAATGATGGGGAGACTGTAGAATCGTCTTTTGTTGCAAATCCTTCTATGTATAGAAAACTTTCACTTGGTAGAACAAATAAATCTTGGTTTTGTATAGATATTCGAATTTCATCATTATTCTTAAATGATCGTAGGTATGATGTATAACTATGATATTCTTTCTTGATGATTGAATTATCAAAGTTTGGTTGTTGTAATATGTTAATTATACTCATTTTTGTTTTAGTTTAAATTCAAGTTGTTTCAGAAATTTACGATTATGTCTACTGAGATTCTCTGCCCTCTGTTTTGATGAATTTTTTTTATTTTTTATTTGTGATAATTTCTTAGAAACTTCAGTTTTTGTTGCTGTTTTTATTGCTGGAGATGGGTGTAACGTTTTTGATTGCGATATTGATAATGAATTGTTGTTGTCGTTGTTGTAGGAATTGTTTTTACTATCGAATATAATCATTCCTTCAGAGGTTTCAAATGTAATCTAATAGTTATTTTTTCTCTCCGAAAATTAATAAGGTTTCCGTCCTGATCGGTGACTTTTAGAACAATGGTGTTGACTGCTCTAGTATTAACTGGTAAATAAATGACGTTTGCTGGTGCTTCTGTTATTTTATAGCCAGGACTAACGTTAAGCGAAAATTGATGTAGAGTGTGAGCAGAAACGTTATTTATATAGGATCCGCTGACAATATTACACTCAACTAAAATAGTATTTATTTTTGTTATATCTATTGTTTTGTCTGAATTATGCTCTTCACCAGGCTTTATAACTCTCTTACTAAATCCAAGCAGTAATCCAATTGATCTCTCTTTGTCGAAAAATATCGTATCAGTTGAGTTCTCTATGTAGGTTTGTAGTGTGTTATAATTTGATTGAATTTTAAGTTTTCCTTTTATATTCAATTTTTTATATTTTCTAATTAAAAACTCAGCTAAGTTTGAGAATTCATATGATCCCACAGGAATTTCTATAATATGGTTGCCAATATGAAACAAATTGTTGTCATAATCAATATTCGGAATTAAGTGATATGTATCAAAACTGATTAGACCGCAAACATAGTTTGATTCAAGCAGAATGGGTGGAAAATAGTCAGCAACTAGTTTTGATGTATTTCCGTTCAGAGTTAATGTAATGGACATCTCAACGTATATCTTGCGAATGAATAATTTTCAAATATTGCAGTGTTTTTATAATGATGTTGATGACGATGTTGATGTATTATTTGAATTTATCCAAGAATTGTGATTTGATGAAAATCCCAACCATTTAACATACAACATATTTCCTCCCCTCTTTAATACTTTTTCAACTAAATATTTTTGAGTGTATTTCGTTTTTAAAAGTTCATATTCATAAAATCCACCCTTAATTTCACTACCACGATGATCTTCTAAAATGTAAGTATTGGGATTTGTATTCCTTATAGTTTTGATTTTGAAGATTTCTGTAGTCCAATTTGGTGTATATCCTTTCTCAAATATATGTTTATAATTGCTTATGCGAACATGATCACCAATTTTAAACTTAGGTCTCCTAAAAACCTTTAAGTTATTGTAGACGGTATCCAAAAGAGTTTTTTCATTGATAGAGTTCACTTCATTTGGTGTCATTTTAATTGTTCTATGAAGTGTATTATTATATTAATCTATCAGTTCTTTATATATGTTTATCAATTTGTAAGTTCCTTGAAAGCTAAACTCTTTCCACATCATCTGTTTCAATGTTCTATTAAACCGTTCAACTATTGATGCTTTCAAAGAACTATATGTTGAATAGTGATTAATTTTATGGGATTCCATTAAATGTTGAAATTGATTATTAAACAATTCTCTACCATCATCGGTTTGCAGGTTTTTCGATTTTCGCTTAGATGTATCGAATACACTTTTCATAGCAGCCGTTACGTTTTGTGCACCTTTGCTTTTAACGGCGACAGCCCAAGCTTTTTTTGAAAAAGTATCTATAACTGTTAGAAGATAACGATATCCATTGTTATATGTTCCATAGCTTCCCATTTCAACTAGATCAGCTTGCCATAAATCATCAATTCCCTTCACTACAACTCGTCTTCTTTTAAAATTTTTTCTAGCTTGCTTGTGTAATTCTTCTACTATTTGTCTTTTGTCTGCAATCAAATCCATATTATTTTTTTTTTTTTTTTTTTTTTTTTTAGCTATGCGAGCTAAGGTTGGAGCTAAGGTTGGAAAATCTTCGAAAGACCTTGGTAGCCCGGCCTACCAAAGTGCACGATTCGCCGCAAGACTTACTCTCGGCTTGCTAAGCGCATACGTACTAAAAAACCAACCTCATCACACACTTTCAACCATTCGCCCCCCCCGGGACCACGATTAAGTATTACTTCGGGGGGGTGGTGATTCAGCGAATGCTGCCTTCAAATTCCGCTGATCTTGCTCTCTCAGCCAATCTTTGCTGCGTCAATACATTCCGTGCGAAAACACATACTGCGTTCCAATTGTCACTTGAGATTAACATCAGGTTAACTATATTCTCGGGCGTTACCTGGAATCCTATTGATCTCTCCAGGCAATTTCGTTGAACAGAATATCGCGGGCAATTAAAGAAAACATGCTCCGCCGTCTCCCTTTCCTCACGGCATTCTGGGCATGCCTCATCTACGTCATGACCAAACTTATAGAGATAAGCCCTATAACAACCATGGCCCGTTAGCAACTGAGTCAGGTGGAAGTTCACCTGACCGTGTCTTCTTTTTGTCCAAACGCCTATGCTCGGTATGAGTCTGTGGGTCCATCTTCCCTTAGTGGAATTGGACCAGTCCTGCTGCCATCTATCCATAACATTATCAGTTAGTTGGACAGGGTTCGAAAAATCTGTTCCTCTCTTTACGTCATATTTCCTCCTCTCTAAATCCACTACTAGCTTCAGGGGCATCATCCCCGCAATCACTAACGCTGCATCGGTAGACACCGTTCGGAAGGCAGAAATCACCCTAAGAGCAGATCTCCTGTAGGCCGCTTCTATTCCTGCTCTATAGGTCCTCTTCTCCATAGCACCAGCCCATACGGGGGCTGCATATATAGCAATCGCTGTCACTACCTTCATTAGTAGCCGTCTCCTCTCCTGTCTTGGGCCTCCTAGGTTAGGCATTAATCGGGCAAGCGCACATGCCGTCGCCGCACATTTTTGGCCGATGTACGACAGGTGTTCCCTAAACGTGAGCCTGTTGTCAATTATCACTCCCAGATATTTAATCGCCTGCTTTGATGATATGCGCTGGTCACCTACCGTTATGGTAATAAATTCTATCTTCTTCCTACTGCTTACAAGGAGTACATCCGTTTTGTGATCAGCTAGTTTGAGACCTATTTCCGTGATCCAGCTCCTGACTATGCCAACCGCAGTGTTACATGTTCTCACCAAATCATCCAGATATTTACCCCTTATCACCAGGGCAATATCGTCTGCGAAACCAATGATTTGTGTACCTCTAGGGAGTCTTAGCCTCAGTACACCATCATACATCACATTCCATAGTAACGGGCCCAGCACGGAATCTTGCGGGACCCCTGCTGATACCGCGTATGACTTCCTGCCATCATCCGTGTCATATAGGAGCACTCTATCTTTAAAATAGTCCTTAACGATTTCCAATAAATAGTTCGGTACGTTCTTTCCATCCAGGGCAGCTAACGTGACATCCCACTCCGCAGAGTTGAATGCGTTTTTGACGTCCAAGGTGATGATTGCGCAGTATTCCTTGTCGCCTTCCATCCAGCGATTACCGCTGATAGCATCCTTTGCTATAGTCATAACCATTTCCATTGCATCTATTGTGGAACGTGATTTCCGGAAACCAAATTGACGCTCCGATAAGCCTTCTTCTCCCAGAAATGCTTCTAATCTCCTACAAATTATCTTCTCCAAAAGTTTTCCAGCCGTGTCAATCATACAGAGCGGGCGGTATCCCGATGCATCCTGCGCATTGTTGCCCTTCGAAATGAGGACCAGTCTCTGCCTTTTCCATATCCCAGGGAACGTCCTCTCTTGAATACAAGCATCAAAAACTTGTCTAAACAGCTCAGTGTTATTCTCAATAGCCGCCTTAAGCGCGATGTTTGGGATCCCGTCGATCCCCGGTGCCTTATTGAGTTTCATTTCTCTGCAGACTGATTCCAGTTCCCGACTGCTGACTTCTGGGATTTCCTCCGGTGACCGCATGTCTCGCACGGAGTAAGTAATTTCGGCTTTGCGCGGAAAAAGCTCCGCGACGATTGATTGCAGCTTAGCTGCACATGTCGTTGCTGGTGGTCGGAAGCTGTTCAGCTTTCTCATCACCACCTTATATCCAGTTCCCCAGGGATTCTCGTCCACATCGGCGCACATTTCCCTGTAGCACCTTCTCTTGCTATGCGCAATTGCTCCATTAAGGCTCGTCCTACACCTTCTATATCTTTCCCGTAGATCTGCAAATTCTTCACGGCCTCTGGCCCTTTGGAACAACCGCCGTGCGCGGTTACATTTACGCCTTAGATCTGCTATATCCGCGTTCCACCAGTAAACGTGCTTCTTCTCAGGTAGGTGGCGCCTTCTTACCATAGATGCGTTACAAGCCTCCGTTATGGCGCGCATAAGTTCCGTCGCTTTGTTATTCGCATTTCCGGATAACCGAGTGTTCTCCAATGTGAGGACAAATGTTTCCTTATCAAAAGTGGAGTGTTTCCAAAGAGGGTTCGGTGGGGCTGAAGGAACGTTGCGTTCCGTAGAGCGTTCCCGGATCTCAAAAATGATAGCCTGGTGGTCACTATGTGTATAGATGTCAGACACCACCCAGGTAGATAAGGTCGCCAGGGAGTCGCTGACGAATGTCAGATCAATTTTAGAGCAGCGTCCATTTCTCGAAAATGTATCCTTGTCACCACTATTAAGTAAAACAACCTCTAACGTTGCAAATGCGTCAAGTAGGCATTCTCCTCTTGGGTTCGTATAAGCCGAGCCCCACTCCACTGCCCAAGCATTGAAATCCCCGGCAATTACCACAGGCCTCAGGTTCCTCGCTTCATTAACGATGTCATCTATTCTGCATCTAAAGTCTTCTATTGATAGGCTAGGGGGAAGATAACAGCTGAGGAAATGTAACCCATTAACGGTACATTTCACAAAGCTTTCCCACCTGTTGTCGATATTTCCCACTGGGAATTTTCCACAGGACCATATCGAGGCCCTGTTGCACTTACTGACTATCCAACGTTGGTTTCCAGGCGCTCTGTAATGCTTGCTCAGTATTGTCAAGTCTATCTTCTGCTCACGCACCGTCTGATTAAGAAGCTCCTGCGCCGCTTCACAATGATTCAAGTTCAACTGCAGGATTCTCATTTACCTGCGTATGTCAACTTCCGTCGTGCTGCCAGGTAATGTGCGCACTTATGTTCACCCGTGATATGCTTCGCGTCAGCATCCGGATCGCCTCTACAGAGAAGGCAGTGAGGGTCGCGACCACAGGTCTTGGCAAAGTGACCTTGCCCTCCGCACTTGAAGCAGTGTTTGGACCAGTCGCTATTACTGCGACACTTTCCTGCCACATGCCCGAACTCCAGGCACTTGAATCATCTCTTCGGAGTTACTTTCCTCAATAAGCGGCAAACTGTCCAACCTACTAGCAGTTTACCAACCTCTTCTGCCCTGCTTGCCAGCCTCACAGGAATTGCGATTATCGCCGTTCTAGTACCTCCTGGAACGTTTCTGATCGTCTTGAGAGCCGTCGGTTGTATTTCACCGATTTGGTCCCTCCATGCGGCGATTATTTCGTCCTCGGTTGTTACTTCATCCAAGTATCTTAGTTCGAATGTGGCCTCCTCAGTTATTGTTCTGACCTCTATTCCTCGGCCAATAAGCTCCTTAGCTTAGAACGGTGCATCTCCGTAGCCACCTCGGTTGATCTTCTGAACTCCAGGAGGATTTCGCCCCTCTGCGTCTTCTTCACCAGTTGGACATCCTCACCAACTGATTTAAGCTCTGGGGCATTCCTGACCTTTCTTAGGATGTCGGCAAAAGATAG
Source organism: Sarcophaga peregrina (assembly GCA_014635995.1). NCBI lineage: Eukaryota > Metazoa > Arthropoda > Insecta > Diptera > Sarcophagidae > Sarcophaga > Sarcophaga peregrina. The sequence continues at coordinate 37,664,378 of CM025792.1, read as the reverse complement.
GTTCTCGGTTGGCTTTATTATCACTGCTTCCGGTCTTGGAGGTTTCCTGCGCTTCCTAGTTTTCACGATCCAATCGTTGTGCTCCTGGGTGTCTTCTTCTGCCGCTGCAGGCACTACCATAGCCTGGTTATTAGTAGTTGCTGGTTTCGCCGTTGAGTCACTAGCCCTAGTCTCGGCGGCAGGCTTAATTTGTCCACGAGGACGGGCTGTTCTAGTCTTCTTCGGTGGTGTTCCCCTGGGTTTTTCCAATTCATCTCTCTGCCTCTTGGAAATACAGGGCGTCTGCTGTTGCAGGATCGTCTGTGTGCTTCTATCGTTGGTTTTGACCTTCTTCTCCTGCTCTGCTCCTTTATCCTTAGCGGCCTGCTGGTATATGGACCTTCTTCCTCCGCCCATCATCTCTACTAGTTCCGAAATTTTATCGCCTAGCTTGGCTCCTTTTCAGGAGCTTTGCTCCTCTGTAACTCCGGTGGTGACGAGAGAGATCTCTCGCCGTTCTGCTTCAGCGGTGGTGAGTGGAGCAACCTCGAAGCCCTCCGGAAAGGATTCAGGAAAGGGCTGTCCTGCTGAATCTCCTTTGCACCCTCGGTGCCGGCTAGAGAAGTAACGCTTATAAGTTCTTGATTTTGCTTTATTATATTAAATTCCATTCTATTGGGTCCCAACTTGAAGCCGTTGTCTTGGATCCGTTGTGTAGTTACCCTTGTTGTGGTCCCATGGTTATCTTTGCAATGCAGGGAGGCCATGCGAGGGTTGACACAAGTCCTCATGAGAGCATGTGTTCAGAGCCAGACCGGGAGCTAAACAGAAGAGATTCTTAACTGCCCCTACACCCCAACTCAACGGGACGAATCCAAGATCGTTCTCCAAGGCTTGCCAGGTTTTAACGGGACGGAGACAGATATCGTATTAGCCTGAAAGCCGTCTGGGCCAGGTTTCACCCCAGTCCATATTGGTAACAGATTACTCCATCTGCCAGCCCATGTCATCAAATCCAAATGTTGCAGTATAGTCCAGTATGCCATAATCAGAATCTTACTGGTATCAATTCTGATGCCTATACAACTAGGCTCCGATCATTCACATCCGTAGGGAGCGCGTTCACACGCATGCTGGTCCATGGTTCCCACGGTGTCACCGTGATATCACGGTAGTTCAATACTTTGAGCGGCATTGTTTCGCTTGAAGCATCAGTGTCATCGGGTATATGCAAGACTTTTAATCCGCACCCTCTACTTCTGCCCTCCCATTTAGTCGCCTTTTACGACAAGCAGAGAAGCACTGTGGTAGTATTCTATTCCGCTACTCACACGGTGTAAATCCATATTATTTATGTGTGTGTGTGTGTGTGTGTGGGTTTTAGTATATTTTATTCGATTTTTAGTTTTTCCTTTGAGTGAATGATTTGAACAGATATTCTTCAATATATATTTAACCTTTGATTATAGTTATTAATTCTCTTTGGAATTTCGATTTCTATTTTCTTTAAAGCTTCGTAAAACACTTTCATGTCACCTTCAATTTTATTGAATTTCTCTATAAATTGTCATGTTTTAGATAAAAGTTTTCTATCTCGGTTTTTAAATTGTTTATTTGATTAACTAGATCATCATATATTTGTGATATATATTTTTCGTCCACAGCATTTTTGTTTTTATGATTATATTTATTAAAACTTTCTCCAAATTTATTAATATAAGACATCTCTTTCACTCTTCTAATTAATTATGTTAGATTCTTTAAGTTCTTCGATAATAGAGATTATTTCGTTTTGATGTTTGCTGTGACCAGCACCTTCCGATGAAAGAAGTAAACTTAGTCTGTCAACTAGTTCATTAGGATCATCCCAATATATATAGTTTGATTTACGATTACCTGGTGATTTTAGCAATAATCCATTGCCTTTTGTTGAAATTTTTGTTGTTGTTTCAAACAAATGTTTAATTATTCGTCTATATTTGAAGGCTCGAGTTCCCTTCACTTGTTCATTAGATTCATAGCGACGTCTATGTGCACTGGTATGGATTAAAATCTCTTTATACTTCTTCAAATCATTTTTAGAATAATGGAGAGGTTTTGTATGAAATAGTAGTTCAAATAATTCGGGCGTCATTTTCAATTTCATATTTCATATCTGCATAGTATTATCTCCATTAAATATTAATTTTTCCTTACCATATCTCCAACTTCCATCTACATCCTGATTAAAACCATAAACTTTATCCAATTGCTTATTATCAATAAGTAATTGAATATTTTCAAATAATGGAGAGTTTTTCGTTAGCTTTAAACTTTGTTTTCTTTTCAAGTTTTTGATACACGTACTTGATACATGTCTATTATGACCATAGTTTTCTTCATCATCAGCTGACATATTTTCATACTGAAAATTGTCACTATCGCCATTTGCATCATAATAATCTTTATCATCACCAATAGAGTTGTCTATATCCTTATGCTTATGTTCAAGTTTTACAATGTTTTCATTATCACCATTTACGTCATCATTATCATCTTCGCTATCAAAGGTGTTGTCTATATACATATCCTTATGTTTATTTTCAAGTTTTCCGACGATTTTTTTAAGTGGTTTTGTTATTGGGAGAAAGGTATCTTCTAATAAATTAACTCTATCTATTTGATTCAGTTTAATATTTTTAAACTTTTCCTTTAGAACAGCTCTTGTCCTCACAAGATCTTCTAACATTTTATTATGATTATTTGTAGACATTATAATAATTTTATTTTGATCTGCTCTATATCAGGTTATGATCTGCTTGCTATCTGTTTATGATCTGCTTGCTATCTGGTTATGATCTGCTTACTATCTGACTATAATCTGTTTGCTATCTGCTCATGAACTGCTTTGTATCAGGTTATGATCTGCTTGCTATCTGATTATGATCTGCTTGCTATCTGATTATGATTTGCTTGCTATTTGGTTATGATCTGCTTACTATCTGGTTATGATCTGCTTGCTATCCGCTGACGAACTGTCTGTTATCTGTTCACGATCTGCTTTATATATGCTCACGACTTGCTTGCTATCTAATTATCAAATAACATTTCATAGTTGTATGAAACTATCAAATCCTTTTCGATAACGTCCTTTATTAATTAAATCATCCTTGCTTACAACAAGAAATCCATATTTGTCTTTCCAACACTTACTGCAAAGGTCAACAAATTGTTTAAAAGCCATATCACCAATAACATGATCATTATATATATGTTTTAAATTCATTTCATCCTGTTTAAATATTATAATCATATTTGCATTATCACGTATTAGATGTTTTGGAATTTTAGTATATGTTTGACTCAGATAAAAGCAATCAATAAATTTATGTCTTCCCATACAGAAGTAATCTCTTATACTATTTTGTTTCTCACAAATAACATCATCGAATATTATTATAGAATGTGGATAAGCTTTTGCTGGACTTAGGACTTCTTCATTTTCCGAAAACGTATATAGATTAATTTCTTTTATCGGTTTAATTAATTTTCTTAGGTAGCAATATTTTGGTTGATATAATGATTTCGAATATATATAGATATTTTTAAATCTCAATCCGTTAGGACTTTCAATTAGACTTATCATCACATTAGTTTTACCACAATTCGATGGTCCCACTAACAACGCACGAATCGAATTCGGTAATAATGCATTGTGTACAACTGTTTTATCTCTTGGTTGAGATGATTCATCAATATTTCTTATAATAATTTGGTTTGCTTGTTTAACTAGCTTCATGTTGACTGACATACTGAAATAATGATGATATAAACTGGTCTATATATAGGAAATCGTCTTGATTTCGGTTAATTTTACGAAAAGGTGTAAAAGTAACGAATAAAAAAAAAAATGGTTATAATCATATCATATCATGGTTATATATAATGGTTCAAACAAAAAAAAAACCAGTCAGTGTGAGATGAGCAGAGGACTAGTAAACAACCTAATAAATAAATTACCTGTTGAATTACATCTGCCTGGTTATCAGTTTTGTGGACCTGGTACAAAACTTGAAAAACGTTTAGCAAGAGGAGACAAGGGAATAAATTTATTGGATACAGCTTGTAGAGAGCACGATATTGCATATTCAAAATCGAAAGATATAGACACAAGACATCAAGCAGATAAAATATTAGCTGAAAAGGCCTGGCAACGAGTTAAATCTAAGGATAGTGATATTAAAGAACGTGCTAACGCGTGGTTTGTAACCAACGCTATGAAAGCTAAAGTGAAATTTGAATTAGGGTTGAAGGAGCAGAGACATAAGAAAAGAAAGAATTCAAAAAGAAGAATAAAAGGAAAAAAGAATAGGTGTAATAAGAAATTATTCACGGCTACTGTGAGAAAAACTTTAAAACTGTTGAAAGAACAAAAACCTTTCGATATAATGATGCTGTTAAAATAGCTCAAAAGACTATTCATTCAAATTTTAAAGGAAAAAAGCGATCAGACATTATAATACCGAAAATTGGAGGATTTCTTCCACTTATTCCTGTACTAACAGCATTGTCAGCGCTTGGTGGTTTAGCAAGTGGAGGATCCGCTATTGTCAAAGCAGTAAATGCTATCAAGAATGGAAAAGAACAATTGGCGGAAGCTAACCGTCACAATAGATATATGGAATCAATTGCAATGGGTAAAGGGTTATATCTCAAACCATATAAAACTGGATATGGTCTCTACTATAGTCCAGCTCCAAAAAACTACTAGATAACCTGCACAATCGCCCGCTAACAGATTTGGATTTGAAAAAATATGGAAAACATCTCAATCATTTTAGGGGTGTTTTCATGCGTGATTCTTTACCTAAGAAACCATTTAAACAAGAATGCGGTATTGTTAATTTAGATGATTCAAATGGTATGGGAACACATTGGGTAGCATATTATAAAAACCACGACTATAAAGAATACTTTGATAGCTTTGGAAACTTACAACCACCACTTGAAATAATTAAGTATTTGAAGTCACCCATTAACTATAACTATGAACGAAAACAAAAATTTAATACATTTAATTGTGGCCATTTGTGTTTAAAATTTCTATACAATAAATATAATTTGAAATGAAATAAAAAAAAAATTGTTTAATTTATATACATATAATATATTCTTTCTTCATTAATTCATATTATTTTTACAATATATTTCTTATAAACTACTTAAACTATATATTTACATTTAAGAACATTTCATCATTATCGTCTTTCATAAATTCTCTATACATATTTACATTTAAAAACATTTCATCATCATCGTCTTGCATAAATTCTCTATATGAATTTAAATTTGATGATGATGATGTTGATGAATAATTTATTTTATAATGTCCCCAGGGATAAGTGTCAATATTATTTTTACATATATATCTCTTATCATCTAAATAACTTAAAGTTAATTTACTTATATATTGTGTATATACTTGATGAATCTTAGATCTAAACATATACATAGAATCATGATAGAGTTTTTTCTCTACTAGACATTTTCTGAAATCATTAATACTTAGTCTAGCTGTTACACTATTTTTAACACCTTTAATTTTTTTAATTTCTTTGTCTACTCTATCTATTTTAACAGAATACATTTTTGCTCGTAAACCAATGAATTCCCTAATAACTTTTCCATTACATTCATCTTTCATCATTCCCAATACTTTTTTATTCATCAAGGGGAAATTATATGGATTGTCTTTTGAATAAGCAGATGTATCGAAATGTGTTGGAATATCATTTCTAATATCATCATACATATCATTTGTTCTCACATCATATATAAATGAATCGGTATCCATATAGCGGAGATTAATATTATCATGATATTTTGGTTTCATATAATCATAATGAAAATTATACATTTTCCATTTTGATAATTCTAGAACAGAAAAACCTATATAAATAGGTTTATTATATTCTGTTCGCACTCTACTCATTTCAACGGCAACCATTTCTTCAGTAATTTCAATACAACTATGGAAATTTGGTTTCGCGATTAGTGATCTGGCTCCTAATCGTTTTCTTCTATTTTCCCACCCAATAACTATTTTGATGTCTTTCCTCTTATCGACATTTTCCATAGTCTTGCCGTAGACAGCATTATTGAGTAATTTGAAAAAGTTTTGTTCAAATGTGTTTTTAGCTAATGTTCTATGATGGTTATTTACATCAATATATTTTTTCAACCAATTTGATTGACCATGTTTAACGCATTGCTGAAGATTTCTATAATGTATAATATAGTTTTTCTTATCATTTAGGTCTGTTATCAATTTTCTATGTTTCATATTCTCAATTTTCTTATTTTCTGCACAGAATGGAAAATCACTGTGGTATTCGTGCAATACAGTTGGATATTCCAAATCTACTTCTAAAATATAACCAAGTTCTGAATCTTCTTCTACAGTAGTTACATCGAAGTCATCGCAGTTGTCAAGCCATTTAAAATTTTTATAGGGGAGATATTGAGACATTGCGTAGCCATATAAATTATTTACATCTAAATACATTAGATAATTTGATTCTTTTGTTGCATCGTAGTCACTAACGTATTTATTATTAGCAGTCACATGCCGCTTACTGCATTGAACAATACCTCCCCTAATACCCTTCACAACGAAATTGTACATGTTGATATCTGTTAATAATTCCAACTCAATTTCAGTTGTTTTCAACATTGTATCCCAGGATAAACCTGGCGTAGTATAATATTGACAAGGATCTAAATTGTAAATATTTTTACAAACCTTACGGAAATTTTCAAACACATCGCAAAGCAATAGAACATCAACTTTTAAATATAATAGGAGATAATCTAAAAGTTTCTTACATTTGAATGTATTCCAAACTTTTTCAGCGTGTTCGTAATCATCTGCACTACACGACTCATTAGTTAGTTTATTAAAGAAACATGATTGGGGTGGTAGTTCTGTTTCTTCAAGACGGTTGACTGAATCTAGATAGTCATATGGAAAGACACCTTTACGTTTCATTAAACTAAATTCATTGAGAGTCTGATAACTTGATTTTACTGTTAACAGATCATTATCTGCCAAATATCCTGCTAATTTTTCCAAACTTGATGGCATAAACCGACAACAATCTAGAAAACACAGTTCTATAGTATTTTTTTCATCTACATTAATTTTTTTCGATATAGATACATATAGTTCTTTGTTTAAGGGAATTACATTTATATCACCTTCAATAGAAGAGAGTTCTCGTACGAACAAATGACAATCATACGATGAAAGATTATGAAAGAATATAGGAATAAATTTTGCTATTTGATACTCTAAATTACACTTGTTATGCGCCGGTCCCCTATATTCACCTGTTAAGTGACAATGATCAGCTACTCGATCTACATGAGATAAACATTTCTTGCAAATGTGACAAATTGTATCCTCTTTCTGTCTAAACTGTTGAGAAGGTGTTAAGGTATTCATTGGTTTCACGATACTTAAATAATTAACATATAGATCTGTACAATCTTTAACTAAATTTAAAAAGAAATGTTTTGGTGCATCATCACCACTGTATATGTTAAATTTGTCTAAACTACTATTAAATGAACATTTGATGTAATAACTATAAGCAAATGGAATATGTTTCTGTATTGACTTGACATTAGCTGAATTTTGATTAATAGTCTGTAGAATACATTCAAAATCAGCGTAGACTACAAAAGGAACATCCATTTGCTTTTTTAAATTTGTAAAACTTACGATATTATTATCTATAGAGGGCATTTTAGTTACCATTTTATTACATTCTTTCTTATGATTTTCCAGAGATGCCTCATGATGAAAATGTATTAAACATGTGTTGCACATATAAATACTTCGGCGGTGAATTGTTAATTGGCTTTTAATTAATCTGTAATTAAATAGAAAGTAAAACAATTTTATATTAATATAATTTTTTAAATATTAAATTGCTATTGATTTACCTTGAAATATTTTTAATCCATACGTAGTGGAATCTCTCACCATCTTCTAGTAATAATAAGTTAACGTGGTTAGCCTTTTCACTTATACTTGAATAGTAGGGTCCGACTATCTCATGGTCATCATTCAACCCAAACACGTTCACGCTAATATCGGGATTTCTCATTTCAAAGTCTTTAATTTTATTTGTTGGCAGCGGAAAAGTCAAATATTCAAAATTTAAAACAATACCATTTTCCAACGTGATAATATCATCACTAATGTTATTTATTTTATACGATGTGCATCTGTTAGAATGAATATTAATAGGACACATTGCAGATATAATGGCCCACTTGAAACACTTGTTTTGAACATTGATGCAGGCATGTTTGTTTTGTATTGGGGATGGTAGAGGGATATATTGCGAACCTTTTATGCATTGATATTTATTTATATTAATTTCAATTCGCATTATTTGTATTAATGCCCATCCGCTATCACGTTCCTGGAATTCGCTCATTTTTTTAACAATAGCATCGCATTGTGTCTTGTAAATATTTAGAATATCATCCGCCGTTGATGATGATAGATTAATGATAACCATCTTAGTCTGATGTGATTTCACTTCGAGATAGCACAAATTATCCTCTTCTTTAACCAGCATGTATTCACAAAATATTTCTAAGTTGAAGTTTATGAAATTTTGCGTAGGTATAAAAAGAGTAAATTTTGTTTATTATTTTGACAATATTGTGTATACATCTCATTGTATAGAAGATATTAAAATATAAATACCAAAAACTTAACACTTACAGTCCTCAGTACTATCCCAAACGCGAGAGGGATATGGACACAAGTGCTGGAATACGAAAACATAAAGACGATAGGAGTTATCTTTTACGAATGATCTTAAATCGTATAAATATAAAACCATCAATATAAAATGATTTTAAAGGAAATATACAACTTTTTAAAATCATTCTCCCGCATAATTTCTGATGAGGATAAAACTAAACTCATCCACATACAAACGCAGCTGGAGTATTTTGGCAACCTGAAAAGAATAAAAAATAAGCATGGTGAACATTTCGAGGATTGCGAATGGTCGAATGAAAACAGCAGATGTGGTCCTGACACATGCCCCTGCATTTTTTATACATAGACTATATGAAGTTGAAAATGAAGTAAAAAATATAATTAATTTTTATAATCTTACTAAATGCAAAAATTGTGTTTTCAATAAAGTGTAATTTTCAATAAATTCAAATGAAGAAATTGTATAATAAATGAAGAAAAAACTTAACCACATCTGAAATTTTTATTTAGTTAATTATTACTCTTTGTCCAGAGTACATCGTCCCGCATTTACACGACCTACTATTGACTTTTTAAAGAAGAGAAAAAATGGTGACATCAGCTGAATTGGAAGAACTATTAATTAAACATAGTAATCAGATTGATAAAGAACATATTGATTTATTTTTAAGTATTATCAATGTAATAAGAATATGCAACATTAGTAAAATAAGGAATCCATTTATATGTATTAATAATGTCTTACATTTATATTATTGTGAAAAAATTTACTCTGAATCTTTTGACATTTGCAGATGTCAAACATTTTATAAAAAATATTTGTTAACACTTAAACTTTTCAATCTTTATAAACATATGTTTAAGTTCGAATCTGTAAAAATCTGAAAAAAGAAATATCTAATAAAAATTAAAAAAAATAAAAACATAATTACACAACCAACCTACCCTTTCTTATCAGTTTAAAACGATCGCATAGGTGTTCATCCTAAGGACTAAACGTAATATGAATTTATTATCAGTTTAAAATTAAAGATCTTTCTAACACAAAAACAAAACAATTTCTATTTCTTTAACATTTGACCGTGACCAATACGTGACATGAATTTTTTATCAGTTTAAAATCGAAGATCCTTCTAACACAAAAACACAACAACAACACGTACAACTATTCTATTTCGTCAACAATATCTACCTACCTCCTCACTTTCACTCAAAAGATGGTCAACCACACACAAAAATGTTACACGCACTCATTTTGTCCGTCCAATGCAAATAAAAACAACTACACAATCAACTAACCCCTAAAACGATCATGCAGTGTACATTCCTTTCCTGTTTCTTCAGCATTAATTCTTACAAAAAAAAAAAAAATAAATAAAATAAGAATAAACAAAAGCATAACATTGTATAAATCGACAACATGAGTTTACGGTACCCTATATCACAAGGAAAAGTGCACGCACTCATTCTGTCCGTCCAATGATTTCAAAACAAAACAAAGCAATACAAGTAAAAACGACCACACAACCACCTAATCCTAAAAACTATTATGCAGGTGTACATCTTGTATAGAAAAAAAACCGTCACATACATTACATGTTACAAACCTATCAACAAGCTAATATGACCGGCTGTAGCGTAGGCATGATCCTAAATTTGTATGGAGCAAAGTGGTCCAGAAGGTACATAAACATACTACTAGTCGAAGCAAACAGTCTATTTCTTCCTTTGATTTATATAGTGCTTTTCATAATTATAGTATCACCCTAATTTTTTGAATTTCTAAAAAAGTACATTTATTTTTTCCCCCGTACCATCACAACAGGCAGTTATGCGTGCCCATGTGAGCTTATTGATATCAGAGCTACCACTCCGACCTAACCTAGTGTAGTTTTTACTTCAGTATAAAAATTAAGGTCTTTTGTCTTTGCATAATTATAGCGCCAGTTTCATTTTTGTTAAATAAGAGCTTTATTTACCAAAAAAATATTGATACTTAAAACTTAGTAAACTTCCCCTTAAAGCTTATTAAACTAAATATTCAATATTTCATACTCTTATAAAGAATTTTAATATTTCTACGTCTATTTTCCTCAAATCTTCGAATATTTTTAATTTCAAATCTTCAACACTGGTAAATTGTCTGTTATTTGAATAAACTCTTCGGATAAGAATGGGGAAATCGGTTGGGGAAACATTTTCAATAATATTCATATTCATATCAGGATGGAAAGCTGACCACGATAAAACCTCAATAGATTGGTTACGAAATAATTCCATCCTCTGTCTGTTGACATGAATACATGCATTGTCCTGTTGGAAAATATATATTTTTTCTCTCAAGGAGGGGAGCAAACTGCAGCTAAGAACAGTATTGTACTCTGTATTATTCATTCGCGTAAATGGAAACTGAAGTTCGAGGCAGCCACTTAAAGAAATATCACCCCAAACCATGAGACTACCTACCTCCCCAAAATTTCTGTGGTTTCTTGCTAAGGTCACACCAGTAATATCGATAGCCATCTAGTCCATCTATGTTCCACTTTTTTAATCAGAGAATATGACTTGAAGACAATTTTATATTCATTATTTGTTATTATTGAAATGATGGTGGTGCTATAATTATGAAAAGGAGGTGAAAGTGGAATGGATAATATTCCTTTTATAAATTATTCAGGGATGAGACAGAATATTTGAGTAATCTAATAAAGAGGACAAAATTTTTAAATAGTGTTAAATAAGTGATTGAGGTGCTATGGTGTTTTTGACATTTAAATAGTGCTAAAAAAAAATACAATTGCACCAACTTTTTCATCCCTGATCTGAAGGCAAAATTATTTAGAATCATATATATTATTTCTAAAGCATTTTTTTTTTGTCAGTTGCAAACATCTCCCATCCACCGCATAAAATTTAATGAATGATAACTCATTTTAAAGCTTTTTTCTAACACTAATGACGAAAAATAATTAGAAATTTAAAAATTAATATTTTCATTGATAAAAATTATATTTTATATAGAACTGCATGATAATACTGTCGTCATTATGATTATATGTTTTTGTTCAAGTGCGGTAATGCAGGGTCGTTTAATAGTAATGCAGTTCTACATAATATAGTATGTATTAAAATCCATTCTGGCAATGCCGCTATTTACTATATTGCCGTTTATTACTAAGTCAGTTATGTATAATATGCAGATTAAGTTGTAAAAAGCCATTTTGGCAATACTTTGCAGTAATTGTTAGATCAAGTGCGATAAACATGGTCGCTTAATTGTAATGCTATTCCACATATTAATATATAAAGTTGTAAAAGCCATTTTGGTAATGTCGTTATTATCATGGCATTGTTTGTTTTATGAAGTGTAGTAAAACGGGTTAATAAATGGTACCAGACTAATCGTAACAAACTTGGGAGGGCATATCATATCAGCTAAAATTATTCATTCCGATAAAACTGTAGTCATACCCCTAAACAACCTTACACCTTCTGATCCACCTGTGCCTTTCCGAATGACACGAAAACAATTCCCTGTGAAAGTTGCTTTTACTATGACGATAAACAAAGCACAAGGTCAAACCCTTCAAAAGGTAGGATTGTATTTACCAGAACCGGTCTTTTCACATGGGCAGTTATAGTGGCTTTTTCTCAAATGCGTACGTTTAAAGATATTTTTGTTTGTATTAAGGATTCGAAAGGGTAAAAAGTTAACGATTATCATGTCATTACCTTCAAAATCGTACTCAAAGAAGTACTATGCAAGCATTTAAACATATGTATGTATGTAAATATGTATGGTGATTTTATGATTTCTAATATTTTTATACTTTTAATAAAATTTCTATTAATTATTTTCATTTTATGTTACAAAAATGACAACTAACGGTGCGAAATATTCGGACGGGTCGTCTAGTTTGTTTTTAAGTTTTAATTGAAATTCGACTTTTTTTGTTAAAGTTGTACATATTTAAAGAATTAAAATTGCTTGGCATAAACAACATCACCCTTTCAAATTCAACGCCATTTTTACAAGCGAATTTTAGTAATAAAAACTCAGCGCTTCTAGGGTATCGAAGACATCTAAATCATACGTCTATGAAATGAATTTGTCAGATATTCGAACTTAAAACTTAAGAAGACTAGGCAGCAGCGTTGCCAGAAAGAAAAATTTTTACCTACCAATATTCTTACCAAAACCTGCCAAAGTTATTCCAATCCTATGAAATTAACGTTTTACTGTTAAAACTAAGAAACATTTCGTTGTTCCTTATGCAAACACAGATATGTTAAGGGTTAAGGTATCTTAAAACAGGGTTTCTAACTACAGTCTTATTCGGTTAAAAAATTGTTCGTTATGGACAAAATTCATAATAAACGAGGTGAAGTTATAGAAGAAAATATAAAAATAAATTTTTATCATTTATTAAAAACAAAAAATATTTCTTTTATTAAAAACTAAAATTTAGCAACAGACGTTTTAATTATTTTTATCTATTAGCTGTTGAGTTATAATTTAATACTGCCATATTAAATAAAAGTACAGACTATAGCCACACTTCAAAGTTATTAAAAAAGGCAAAATGTATGAAATTGAAAGCAGTTCATAATAAACAATGTTTTTTGTATGAAATTGTTATTAAAACGTTGGGACTTTAAAATATGTACGTAATAATCAAGAATTTGTTTTAACCGATTTCGTTATAAACGAGATTGACTGTATATATTTTTTTCATATTTTAGATCCAACTTTAAATCTTACAGATATTAATTGTATATTCCTACCAAAAAATGAATGAACTTTGAGCAAACCAACTAAACTACCAATCGTAGCATTTTTAAATAAAAACTGCCAATTTTGGTCCAATTATACCAAAACAGCAACGCTGCTAGGTTCTGGCAGAAAAAGTGTTTCATCTTTAAAATAACCTCTCCGTATTAACAGCATTCATAATTATTTACATCTCATGAACCACTCAGAAGTACTTGTAAAGAAAAAGGTAACGTCAACTCTGGTCAATGATAATGAGAATATTGTTACTGCAACACAAAGTCTTGAATAAGACGCCGCAATTTTAATTTGCAATGGTTCTCCACTCCATAGAAGATTTTACAAAAGTAAGTTGACTTCTAGCACAAGAATTGAAGTCAAACGATCATCACTTGTATATGGTTTTTGCTAAAAGAGCTCCTTTCTCTGTCAGTTGATGAAACTTGTTTTAAACTATTTAGTCAAGATTATAAGGCTATGCCAACGACCAAGTTCTCGTCCTTAAACTAAAATTGTCTATTTGATTTGATTTACATACTAGCAAGCCTTTAATTCTTTTCAAAGCTATCAAGGCATGCTCCTTAAATTTTAAATATCAGCGAGATTTGGATTTAACATAACGGCGCAATTTTCCACATTGCGTTCCTAACAAACGATTTATTACAAAATTATTTTATTGGAAATAAAGATATTCAATAAAGAATTTCATGGAATCCAAAGTTTGTCATCAGATTTCACAATAACTCAACAAATGCTCAGAAAATGTATTACAATCGTTTGGATTGATAACTTGCGTTTGACCCTGTTGTCAGAGAAAGCATTGTCAGCTCGTCGGTACTAGCCAACAATATTATCAGATATTCTAGGATAGTTTCCAATGTATTGAAATTATGCAAGGCTTATCATTGTGACCACTGTGAACATTATTCTGGTCGACAGATTGATGTCGAAAATAGTTCAAGGTGGTTTGGATAACGTTGGAATAACTACTGTAAACTACGATAGCGTTATTATTATTCAAGCCCCATGATGATGACAATGAAGAGCAAAGCTATGAAGTGGGTTTTGTGACATAACAATCCAAAAGTTAACAGTTCTCTTCTTAACTGTACCCTGGACAGGATCACTAAAACTTAAAATTTTGTGAAATGCTTTTCAACGAAACCAAGTAATAAAATTGAATTGAGCAATTTTGAAGAGAGATATTTCGATGAACTAAAGGTAAATGTGGGAAGGGGATTGAGGTGTTCCGCAAAACAGTGAAATATTCTAAGTCTGTGATAAACCTTTCTCAACGGGAAATCAATTTGTCTTGGAAGAAAATAGAACAAGATACTATTCATTATCCTAATTCCTATAAGAATTATCCACGAGACATTTGCTGTAACATATGGAAATTCAAAGAAATGGGCACACAAAGAAGCTCGTAAAAATAAATTTGAAAAAGTACATAAAGAAATCCAGAATCGGAAGGATGATGTTTTGGTATCGGGACTATTTGGATAACCATCTGAGAACAAAGTTTTCGTAATAAAAAATATGAAATAATATTTCTTCAACAGCTTCCTCTCAACAAAATTCTCACAAAAAACTGAGAGTAAATAAAAAGTTTCTCAAACAATCTGTCTTTCGGCATAGACTTTGTAGGTCCAGCTATTCATGTATAAAATACACATAAGTGGTGTGAGAAGCTAGATCGGAAACCTGATTGAAAGCTTTAAATCCTAATCTAAATATAGTATTGCTACCGTGGATACAATGGTGTAAAAGCTTTCCTAACCTGCCTTTCCCTTCTTCTACAAATATAGCACAGACAGATGAAAGTTCGGCATTTGCTGCAGATTTATACTCGACATTATAATAAACGACTTTACTAAGTTCAAAATTTATTTAATTTATAAAAGATTTAAATTATTAAAAAGTTTAAAAGCAAAAATTACGTTGATTTTTGTTAAACAAAACACGAAATATAAATACAAAGTCAAATTATGGTGGAATCGTGCCACATAATTTTTAAATTAAGCTTTTCATCGCGCGTTTTATCTATAACTCCGCGATAATGTCACAATTATTTATTATTTTTTCCCGCCAAAGATAGAGGAGACAATATTCATATAAAATGTTCTCTATAAAGTGTTGAGTAGAATATTTCAGCGGTTTTAAGCATTTAATTTTCTTTACGGCGTAGTATTATTAATGACACTACGGTTGACTATCCTTAGACCAATGGCGTATTGTTGTCGCCAACATCGAGGATTATTGTAATGTAAACGAAGACCTTTAAAAACAATGTTTACTTCCATAGAAATTTTAATTACAATCATTTTAAGTGGTAGTCATGAAAGGATATTAAAATGCTTAATTTAAAATCACATTATGAAAGAGGATAAGTGCGAACACAGTTCTGTTGGTAACTTGATAACAATCTGATAGCCTGTTAGAGTGTTAGAGAGAATTTAACTATTCAGAGTATACATTCTGTAGCATTTGCAAATGTTTGCTTTCAATTCATCTTTAATTCAATCATGTTTAATAAAACCAATTTACTAAGAAAGAATTTTAAAATGATCATATCCTCGCTTAAGCTGCACATGAGATTTTCGAAAAAAATTTAATAGAGTTTCGAATAAAAGAATTGATGGAGTGGTTGTAATATACTAGCCCCAAGATTATATGAATTAACCTCGCGTATTTAAATTCAGTTTGAGTTAATCTGCTCTTGCATTTTAGTAAATGTATGATCGCATAAATTTTATTTGATAATTTTGCGGGAAGTATCCTCTTTTTAAAGATACACCGATCTCTAGATATATTAACAGATTTTCTTTTTCAGTTGTATTTTCAGGAATGCGGTGATATTTTCTGCCACAAACTCGGATAGTAAATAAAATTGCCATGAAAACTTTCTCAAAAATCTGTTGTTTGGAGACGACTTTAATCTGTAGTTCCCGCCACTCATCGATAAACACGCAACATGAGCAACGTGAGAAGCTCCTTCGTAATTCTACCTAAAGGTTTGTATGGACTAATTAAATAGAGAAAGCATTTAAAATTCTTGTTTTACTTTTATTCAAAAAAAAAAAAAAAATAAAACTTAATTTTATTTTTTCCGTATTCACGTTTTTCTTGAAGTGGAATAAAATTTATCGTATAGTACACGAAAGTCTCTATTTGGTAGGACTTTGTATGCCTATTTTGCAATTACAAATCTTTAATCAGCATTAAGGAAAATTCTGGATAGAACACCATTTAGTCCCATTGTGATACTATAATCAATTCTCAACAATGGGATCAAACATTCCATAGGGGAAATCTCGTTAATGTTAGAAAGTAAGCGGCCAAAAGCACGACACTGACATTTGAGTTCATTAGTAATGTAATTTCCAACGATATCCAATGGTATGTCGTGGAAGCCTTTATCTTGAAATGATCTGTGGGATGTTCAAAATTCATGCTTTAGAAATTTAGTGGCAGCAAAGCTGTCCATGCAGGAACTATTCGGAAAAAAGCATGACACCCAACAGCAATTGTCTCGCTTTCAAAATTGTAATGGCTAAAAAACACTGCACTACCTCGTTTTCCTCGTAAAGTCATTCGAAAGTATCTGTGGCCCGATGGTTACGCTGATGCTGTAACGTAATAATTTACTTCTTCAAATTTCCGACCGATACATGGCTTTATATCCAGAATAAGGCCACCTCCCTCTATCCTCATCGTTCCATCGTTTTACCATTCTGAAATGGAGTTTTCCCTGAAGTAACCGGTTATGTGATTTCCATCCGATTTCGTCTTATAAATCTCCATCCGTCCTGCTGCCAGCAGATCCACAGGGATTGTACCTGCTATCACAAGTACGACTGGGGTAGATACTGTACGATATGCCGACGCGATACGTAGTGCAGCCGTTCTCTGTACCGATAAAACTTAGCCAAAAATTTCCGGCCCAAATTTCGTTCCCATAGAGCATAATGTTGCTTCCAACATCCATCAGGAGTCCCCGTCTCGCCGGTAGCGAGCCTCCAATATTCGCCATTAATCTGCTGAGCCGCCCAACGATCTTCCAGGCTTTGTCAGCCGAGTACTGAATATGGTATTAAAATGTCAGTCTGGGATCCAGCCTTATTCTCATTCCCATCTTGGTCGTAATTACCTCGTTATGCATGACTAGGTCTAGGCCATGGGAATCCAACCATCTTTCCGTCCTTAGCGTGACACGTCTCAGTTTTCGCTGCGCCTCTTCTGTATTCCTGGCCGTGATAACAGCTGTAATATCATCTGCGTATCCAACCAAAAAAGTTCCATCTGGCATATCCTCTCTTAGAATTCCATCGTAATTAACGTTCCATAGGTCGGGGCCAAGGATAGATCCTTGTGCCGCTCCTGATATTATATGTTTCGCCCTTGGTCCCGAGCTTGCATTATACAACAGCTGTCCGTTGCTCAGATAACTACTTATCATGGCCAGAATGTAGTTTGGTACCGAGAAATTGTACTCCAAAGCATTCAATACATCGCTCCATCTTAGACTGTCAAACGCGTTTCTAATGTCCAAAGTCGCAAGCAGTAGCACAGGGGGCATTGCATTATGGATACGCATGCAAGGAGCATTGGCCTTGGACACCTTACAAACAATTTCTACAACAACTTCAGAGATAAGGAGGAGACTGTCCCTCACCTTCTTTGTACATGCCCGACTGTTTGCCGAAGAAGGAAGAAGTACTTGGGTCTTTACTACATGCATGATCTAAAGGAACAGTCAAGGATTGACATTGGAAGCTTCAATCACTTCATCAGGAGCTCCGAATGGTTTCGAGGCTTGGGAATTGCGGATAACTGTGGTAACACAATAGGCAACATGCGGCTTATCCATTCAAACTTTTCTTGGATACCTATTATTATTATATTAATATATTTTGTATTATATTAATTAACATCTAATTTAGCAAGAATTATATTTTAATTATTGTTGCTCTCACAAAAGAAAAAAAATAAGTTGAAAATAAAAGTTGATTAAATAATGTTTTAATAATATGAGCAACAGCATACGGATATCTAAAGCAATCACTCGAAATGAATGAATTCATACATATTTTTATTCCAGAAAAATTCGTTTCAACCATAATACATAAGAAATTTCAAAGACAAATTGTCATCTCTCAATTAAGTAATTTCATTATCATACGTTTCTTTTAAACATAAACTTTTTGGTCCAAAGAATCAATTGGTCCAAAGAAAATGTGAACAAATATAATAAAGAAAACGCACAGAGAAAAATTCTTAGAAGTACTAACATTTTTAAAGACATCAGACAGAGATTAAGTGAAAAAATCTTCCAGACGTTTTTTGAACAAAACAAATTAAAAGGAAAATAAAATAAAACTCATCCAAACCATTAAATTCTCAAGTCAAAGAACACGTCATTATATTTAACATTATGTCATTGCAAAAGTCATTATAAGAGAAACAAAAAAAAAAAAGAAAGAAAGAAATACTGAAAGTAATAAAAACAAAACAAGAACGTAATGTTTATGGAAAAACGAAGAACTAGAAGGATGAAAGGATAACAATTACAAAAAACATATCACATAAAACAATCACATACAATACAGGGGGCTAATTCCAACACCATAGCAGCTTCTTCGTGATTAAATTAAGAACGTGCGTATTTCGAATAAAGTTTAATGCATGACCTGATTTTAAGGCATGTCCTTAATGCTCTAATCAATTTCAAGTATTTCCAATTGATCTTATTTTTTTTTTCTCTTTTTAACTATTTTTACGTTTACAATTACCATTTTATTTCGAAATTTGGTGAATTCTTTAAATATTAAATTAAAATTCCTATTACTGAACATGTAAACATCATTAAGAAATGTAATCAATTAAGTAAAGAGTTGGATTAAAATTGAATTCTGTTGATTTTAACATTAAATTTAATCTCTAGATTTCAACATTAAATACTTATCAACTCCTATAAAAGCGTAAAAACATAGTGTGGGAAATTTAAAAATCTATTTTAAGTATGCTTTATTAAAAGTCCAAAGATTTTTATCAGGTTTTGTATTATTGATTATAAATAGTCACAAAGATAATGCGTTCTCCACCAACAAAATTTTTAATTACAAAAACAGTCATTGGGTTCGACAGTTCAGTGTGTATAGTAGAGGTGCGCACAAGACATTCTGTTAGCTTACCCTTTACCGAATGCAATACTATAGTGTACTCTTTTATGCTGCTCTTGATTTTACGAGTGCACTGAAATGTGTATTTTTCATTTATTCAATGTATACAACAGCACTCGTTTGCCTGTGAAATAACGGAACTATGCTTTGTGTTGTAAGAGCATATTTTACTACTGACGCTACATTTTCAGTGTTGCCATAAGAATATCCATAGTGTAAAAAAAGTAGTGTTAAGAAAAGGTTTTTCCCCAGAAATAAAAAGTTTTAAAAAGTTACTGGCAATGCTGGCGTCGACGATTTTCGGTTGCCGAGAGCAAAAATAGAAATGCATGTTGTGACTCTATGAAGAATACAATACTTTTGCTGCACTCTTCACACAACTCTTTTTTATACTGTTGTACAATGGTTTATGAGTGCAGCTGTATTTTTGTACTCTATCTTTGCTTCACACTTATTTATATTTGCAGCTACAATCAATATTCGGTCTTGAGAAAAATGCAATAGCGTGCAATTTTATATGTCTTGTGCACACCTCTAGTGTATTGTAATGCTTTCAAGAATAAGGCTGGAGTTGGGGTGATGATCTAATAAAAAACTGAAAATATCTTCCATTTCATTGAACATCATTAACCACTTTTGCACCCTTACTGATGACAGAGCTCTCTTTTACACAATATAATAAATATTATTTAAAGCATTAAATTTGTGTTCGATAAATTCATTTGAACATTCCAGTTTATGAAGCACAGTTCTAATGTACAATATTTTTCTCCTAGGCAATCAGTACAGTGTATACATGATTAATCAACATTTATCCCCTCAGTCTATTGTACATCAACGACAATAAAAATACCAGGTAGAATCAAATAAAACTTATTTACCCGATAAATTATCGTTACAGTATCGGGTCCAGTATCAGTCCATATGCAATTGCACTTACCCATAGCCCCATTTTATATTCAAAACTATAAGGAATCAGTAAATAAGAATGAAAATCGGTGTACGGGAGCTTTTAAAGTTAATAATTTCGAATCTGAGGGCAAATTTTTCAAATTCAAAATGGCGACTTAAATTTTTAAAATTAGTTCAGATTTACATGAAAATTGGTAAACAGGGATTTTGAGGTTGTTTTCTTTTTGTTTTGGAATTTAAGGGAAATGTCGGATCCCTTAAGGTTGGAAAAATGTTTAAGTTTACCTTTAGTTTAAGTGTGAAGTCACCGCGGTCTAGTAGGTAGTGTGCTGGCTTATTAGACGTAAAAGCCAGGGTTCGAGTCCCAGGCCAGACATCAAAACAAAATACAGAAAGTATTTTTTTGGCGATTTCCTCTCAGCAGATTTCTGGAAAAAACTCTGAGAGTAAATAAAATTGCCGTGAAAAGTTTCTCGTAAAATCTGTCGTTCGGAGTCGACTTTAAACTGTAGGTCCCGCTACTCATGTATAAAATTAACACACAAAACATAAGTGGTGTGAGAAACTTGATCAATAATCCTGACTGATGGGTTCTAATGACGAATTATGTTAAGTGTATAAACCACACCCGTTCTTACGTTTCTATTATTGTAAATTGTGAAGAATTGAAAAAAAGAGATTTTATTTGATTATTTAAAACTAATTATTTTGTTCTTAATTTAGCCGACATCTCGCTAAATATTTTATTTTATTGCGTCCTCGCTCAACCCCACACCATGAAAATTAGTTTCGAAAGTTTTGGAAATTGCTCATTTCAAATCTGATTTCAAATTCAAAATGGCGGATAAAATATGGCGATTTTGATTTTAAAAATTACTTCAGATTTACATGAAAATTGGAATAAAATACTTGCTGATTTTGAAATTGAGGAACAATTTTTCTAATTCAAAATTCAAATAATTTGTACAAGTAAGATTACCTAGAGTATTATTGATTTATAGATTTGGTACTGCAGCTATAAAGAAAAAAAAGGAAATAAAAGAATAGCTCAAATATCCGAGAGTATGGAAGAAACGGAAAGAATTTTCATTTCTGTAAGACAAACAAATTCACACTTTCGTCTGTTTATATGGAAAACACGAACAAAAACAGGTTCTTAGTTTAATAAGAATGCTAAAATATTTTATGAAATTGATGAGAACTGTAATTTAATTCTTTTAAGTTTTAATTTACCATATTTTTTTTCTTCTTCCATTAAAAAATAAATAAAAAATTTATTAAATTTTTAACAATAATTGTTTAGCTTCACAACTCCAAATTAGCCAATTGTTCGACATTGATTGTAATGTTGTAGCAGATTTTCTAATTGTTTTCCATTAACAACTTTTTTCAAATAATTTACAAAGTTTTGGACATTTTTAACAAAACAAATTTTAATTGTTAAAAAACAAAATGTGAAATTGTTTCGCAAGAATTTGCATTTACACAAAAAGTTTAGAAAGTTTCCAGCAAAAATTGTTGTGCTAGTCTGTGAATTTTTTCGTAATTAACTGCAGAACAGCATATTTTTCCTACATTTCCCCAAGTTCTCTTATTCTTTTCGACTTCGAAGTAGAGTGTTTAAAAAATAAATAAAAATAAATAGAAAAACTAAATATAAATAGGGGGAAAAAAGATTGAGAAAAAAGTGAAAAAAGAAAATAAAATATTTATCCAACAGACTGCAACTTGTTAGAGATGATGTAACCGTTACATTTCACGTCCTAGAGCTGCCACTATTAATGAAATGGTTGTTGTTGTTGTTTTTTTGATGTTATTCCAAGTTGCATTTATAGTTGTTATTAGAGTTGTTTTGCAAGATTGCCGTAGGAAGTTTATCTAAATTGTCTATCATTGTTGCAAGGATGAGCGTAGCTAAAGTATGTTCATTTATTTCATCGTCAACACCAACGTTATCTAGTCTTTGAAGCTTTGCTAATTTATCAGCAATTAAAATTCACAAAGGCAATTTTGCAAAATGTAGGATTTATAATTTTAAAACAGAAAAGAAAAGACTAAAAAATAAACACAAAAAACAAGTAATAAATTAAAGTTGAATCATCTCTATCGTTTCTAATGTCTGTAACAAATTTAAAAGAAGAAAAATAAACAAAAAATAAAATAAAAAAGAAATCTTGTAACTGCAAATGTATATAAAATTCTCCCTTAGTTGGCCCAAAACTGTAATTAATTTCAAGCAGATTTAAAAAATATTTTTTGCAAAAAGAAATTGAATTCTAAACTTTTTTAAAATTTCATAAAGCATCTTAAAATAATTTAAGAAACTAACAACAACTATCTCTATTTCTATTTTTTATTTTCATTAGTGCTCCTCTTTCCTTAACTTGTAATCCTATTTTCTCTTTTGCAGATAACAGCAATATTTGCTATTCATATTATTTTAATGGTAGGTTTAGGCGAAAAAGCTTCATAAGAATGATTCTCTCACATCCGAGCTATAGTGAATCTCCAAATGGAACCGTATGAGTAGGGTTGATTTTAACACTCGGTGAACGCAATGTTGTTTATTAACACACAAGCGCATCGATAATATTACCTCATCTGAAGTTATGGTCGGTATGAACATCAATAAGTCGAACGCTTTGTACAGGTTGGTTAATATGTATTGCAACCAACTTCAGGCTGTTTTCATTTGTAAACCGGTCGTCTGACAGCTAACATATTTATTCCAGTGACAGTTCAGTTTATTATTTACAAGCCCACAAAAGCATTTTGATCTATTGCATTCAAAAAAAAAGGTTTTCGTGATGCCAAAGAGGTCAGTTGAAAATTTACACCTGCTATTGACCACCAGAACTCAAGTGTCATCGATAGTAATGGTGTGGGCCGCCTTAACGGCCGATGGTCGCTCCTCGCTCGTATTCATCGACCGTGGGGTCAAAATAAATGCCAACTATTATCAGGAAAATATCTTAAACCCTGGGTAGACAAACACCTTGGCCGCAGACCATTCCACCAAGACTCAGCACCACTGCACTCAGAATGCGTCAACCAAGAATGGTTTAAAAGGAGGTACCTCGCTTCATTCCTACCGCACAATAGCCACCAAAATCTCCGGCTCTCAATCCGTTGGATTTTTGCGCCTGGGGCATTTTGGAGAATATGGTTCTCACTAAAAAATACCAAAGTGTCGATCATCTCAAGATGGCTATTTGCCGGGAATGGGCCAAAATACCACAGAGCCACCTTCGTGCAGCCTATGATGGCTTTGTCGGCCGTTTGAAAGTCATAATTCGTACCAAAGGTGGCCAAATCTAACAAATCTGGTTCTTAAATTTGATGTTATTTCGAACATTTTTTGCTTTTGAACAATAAAATTATAAAATATAACGCTTTACTTTGTTGCATTACATATCAGCCACCCGGTATGTTCTGGGCATGAAATTCAGTGTGATGTGCGCTAGAACATACATACATAATTGGCCATTAAAACTAGGGTTGTCAGGCAGGCTGGACTAATTTGTCCAGTTAAATAGAAATTTATTAGTACTTTGAATAACTTGGGCAATAATTTTCATGTCATCTTTGTCAAATCATGTTAGCTAACACTGATAGTATATTTGTTATACAACTAAGTTAGGATTTCCCTCTTCTATTATCACTGACATGTCTCAACACATGAACAGCTGATGTCATAGTAAATATTATAGCTAGCGATAGTTAATTTCTTTACGTATAGCTTTTATTTTTTTAGACATGAAAATAAAAATAAGTTGAAGAAAATCTTGAAATGGATCTTGATCATAAAGCTGATCCATCAAAACGACTTCTCATAACATTCTGCAATAGATGGAAAGGGTTTGCAAAATTAGATAAAAAAAAATTACGCGGCAGAGTGTAAATTATGCCAAACAGAAATTATAATCAAATATGAAGGCAGGCTCGCTTAATAAACAAAAAGAAACAAGGTCAATAATCCTGACTGATGGGTTCTAATGACCAATTATGTTATGCCTTACTATATATATAATTGGTCATTACAACCCTTCAGTCAGGATAATGAACCTAATTTCGCACACTACTTATGTTGTATGTGTTAATTTTATACATAAGTGACGGGACCTACAGTTTAAAGTCGACTCCGAACGACAGATTTTTGAGAAACTTTTCATGGCAATTTTATTTTTACTCTCAAAGTTTTTGCCAAAAATTTGCTGAGAAGAAATCACCGAAAATATACTTTTTGTATTTTTATTTTTGATGTCTGGCCGGGAACTCGAACCCCGGCTTTAAGTCTAATAATCCAGCACACTACCTACTAGATCACGGCGACCTCACTATTTTACAACTTATATTGGAACGAGAATAGAATGCAATTCTCTTGTGTGGGCCGATGATCCAAAGCCAATTTCCAGTGTTCCCGACCGCTTATAGGAGAGGACGAATGCTGGATAAGGGGACTTGTTCCCGAGCATCGTACATGTATGTGTAGCACGCGTCTTTCTAGCTAGGTTCGTTTGCGATCGACTGACTACAGTTCAAAAATAACGTTTTAAGTGTGTAAATTTTTTTATGTGCCATAATGTTTCATAGAAATAAGAAACAGTATTGGTAAAATATAAAATTAATAAAAAGTTCTGAGCCGTAATTTAGTTTATATTTAAAATAGTTATGGCTTGTCACATTTTTTTCAAATACAAACTTTTTTCTGCGCATTTTCCGCAAGCATATTTCTTGCAAACGTCGCAATTTATGGAAATTTTGTTGTTATTGCAAATCCGATTTGGCTCCATTTACGTATTGGGCGGGGGTTTTTGGAAGAGTAGTTGAACAGTCACCTGCACGTGCTATCTCTTGACCTGATGACTGATAATCAAAAGTGAGTTCATTAGCTAAATGAAATGCAGTTGTCGGTTGTTACAATCCTACTTTTCATGGTAGAAGGCTCCAGTAGTCTCATTACTACAAATTCAGTAAGAGGTATTGCGAAATTTCATGTTTCGACGTACTTCGTTTCAACGTTAGAAGCCAGCCGGAATTTTATTCTAAACTTGTCTGGTTTGTTTTCGTTGGAGACAGTAGCTCCTGGTTTGAAATAATTTTAGCTGTTGATAATAAATTTGTTCTAAACAGTTGGGTCTAACACAAATTTATCAGTTTACAAACGTTGACTCCTTTTATTTCTTTTATCGCAACGTACGAAACGTAAAATTTCATAAATACAACAGTTCCAAACCTCTTGCTACGTAGTATTCCAATGAAAACTTTCAATTTATCCTGTAAAAGTGTCTAAATGTTCCCTAAAACTCTAGAAGCTTCCAATTCGTGGCAAGTTTTGATATGCTATAATATATGATGAGTTGGTGACCTTCCAACAACATTTCCTTCTTTTATTTTTTTTTTTTTCAAATAGTACCACTTGCGGAAATTACAAGTTGTTGTGTGCTCATTTTTGCAAATTCAACGCATAACGTTATTTCTCTATAAAAATGGGACTCCACCCGAAAAATGGCAAGAGAATGTACATTATTCCAACAAAAATCTATCGCTGCCATAGAAAAACATGCCAGTCAAAATGAGTGACAAAAACAAAAATTATTTTTTTTATTGTGCTTGCGTCCAAATAATCAAAATAAGTTATCAAAATAATTGTATTTAGTTGTCATTATAATAGGGAAAAAATATTCACTAAAGTCAATATTTAAGGCTAAAAAGGCAAAACGAGTCATTTTGACTGGCGCGGTAAATCTAGTGTTAATGCCAGACCTGGGGTTCTAACCAAGTTCTATAGACACGTCTAATAAAACAACACACTACTTACTATACTATTTTACATTTTTGTTTTAAATTTTATGTAAAACGCTACTCCTTAAAAATTTCCAGCACTTTTATGTGAACACCGGCTCCTTTAATATTCTAATGTGAGTACCACAAAACTCAGAATTTATGGCGCACTTTGAAATTTTATTTGCAGAAAAACTAAATAAAATTTTTGAATTTTCTCAACTTAAGGCATAAAAACATTAGGTTCACCTGTGTAGATGTGTAACATCATAAAATGTTAAACCCAAAAAGAGGACAATGACTCCCAGGATTCGAGTATGTACTAGATTTTATTTACAAAGTAAACGCAAAAAATCCCAGTAGAAAATAACAACAGTAGCCACAACAGCAAAAAAATGAAAAAATAATTAAAACAATAAAGGAATACCCACTTGTAGTGCTCAAATATTTGCGTGTAAAAGTCTTCAAAATTTACAACTGACTGGTTGTGTAATAATAACTACAACAACAAAAGCAACAATAAAAAAACATAACGTTGTGCACAAAAGCTTCCAAAGGAGGTTGCGACACTTGTGCTAATAAAATAGCTGTTCTAGAGGCAACTGAAACAAAAAAAAAAAAAGAAAACAAACCACAGAGAATTTATGTAAAATAGAAAAGCAGAGGTCTTAGTCTGGCTATAAAAATTAACACAATAAAAAATAAAAATATTAGCAACAACAAAAAGATTTCTAGTAATAAAAGAAGTGTGCTAAGTAGAATATTCCTGGCCCTACATAGAGAACAAAGGTCTAAGGTTTATTTCTACTGGGAAACTAAAATAAGAGTAGAACTGAGCCATTCATCAGACTGTCCAGGAATAACCAGATTTTGGTAACCGGACATTTGTCAGGCTGAAGGTACACTTATTCAGAATAAGGAGTTGCCTCGAACCCAATTGCTAAAATTGTCGTTCTTGATACGGTCTTATGCAGCAGACTGAAATTTTTCAACGCGTCGTCCTTTGAGGGAACATTACAACCATACACTATAAAATTTGAGGAGAGTACAATAGATCGTAAGGCCCCAGTACTGGGCTCCCCTTTGTATATCCCAATAATAATATTATATAATAATTCAATCGAAACTTATATTTTATGAATTCTATAGTCTTGTCTTATGTTTATTTAAACTACAAAAAAGGAAACTATGACTTCGTAGAACTAATTTATGTTTAGTTTTAGATAAATTCTTAATTGTTAGCAAAATTTCTTGTGATTCAGTTCGCAACTTGATTTAAACAATAACAATTTGCTTTATTTGTTATTCTTCTTTACACTCTTCCGCGTTCTCACTATCAAATGTTCGATAGATCTTTACAACGGAGATCTTCACAATTCCCGAATCCAAGGATTGTTAATGCATATGTATATTCTAAAAAAAAATTCTAAAAATTCTATATCACTGGCCTTCGATAACGCGGTGCGACAGTGAAAATACATCCAAGTAACTACATAGTCTATGTAGTGTCATAGTGTCATTAGCCGGGTGTATTTAAATTTTTTTCTTTTGTCGCATATTGTAATAGCATCTCAGATGAGGAAAACCTTACTTCCCTTGCTAAAAAGATATTTGATGCCATCGAAGAATGCAAAAGCCCTATAGAACGGGTTAATGGGGTAACAGATTTAAAAATGGAAGAAATAAATTTATTTACATCAGGAGGTGATAGAGGTGAATATTTACAAGCTGCATACTTGGAACTATTTTAACAACAAATGTTGATTGCGAGAAGTGTTTTACAACGGCAGCCTATGTTGACAACAATCTCATTCAAGCCTATCAGATGACATGTTAGATGTTTTAATTTTCCTAAAACTAATGCATTTGCATATGTATGAATAATTTTTTAATTTAAACTTTTTTATTAATTTTTGTCATGCTTTTTTTAATGACACATAAGTGTGATATAATTGAAATATAAATGATTTTGTTAACAAAAAATATTTTTTTCATTCTTATTATTAAGTGAAATTCGCAATTTTTCGGGATTTTTGGATCCCGTGATTTTTCAAAATCAATCGCGTTTGGCATCCCTAGTGTATACATATCAGTGATCAGCAATAATTATTCAAAACGATGAGTAGGTTCGAGTCATACTTATAACTTAAGATACTTATACGCATTCATACTTATTTTGATATTATACTCATATTACTCATACTCAAAGTTGGAAGTCCCCGTCGTATTCATACTTAAGAAAGCGCATGATATTATTGACTTCGACTCGTCTCTACTTAACATTTACATGAAGAACAAAATAAGTATGATTCGCGAACGAACACTACTATGCTCACAAGAAGATAGTGTGTATGCTTTGCTTGTTGTCTTTGTCTTTCCTTTCTTTTTTGTTTGTATATGCAACAAAAACAAAGACTGTAAATTTTAATGAATGATTCAAGCCACTCGAATGACTTATAATTATTTTTCTAAATTTATGAATCAGAATGAGTAGATGTATTAATCAAACACATTTAGAATGTTGTTAGTTTGATGTCAACGTTGTACTCATACTCATCACTACTTATAATTACAAATCAATGTTATAGCGATTACGAATAAATCAGTGTAGTTGATTTTCAATTCTGTTGATTCATTCATGATTTCATGAGTGCTTATGAGTAGCGGAAAAATGATTCATTGTTGATCTCTGATACATGTGTACGTGTTAAGCTGCCTCATTTTACGCTTTTTCTATCAGCGCTGGAACTTATTAGAACATATCCTCCGCGTTAAGCGGGGTCTTGCTATATATGTAAACATATTGTTTACGTTCTTGTTGTTTGTTTATTTGGCTTACTTTTGTCTATCCCATTTGTACTGATGTTGTTGCTATATTTTTGTTTATCCGTTGATTATTTAAACAAATGCATTGTTTTTGTGTTGTTGTTTTTGTTTATTATTTTGATCATTTCCAATTTCGTAATACATAATATTAAAAATAATTAAAATAAAACTAAAAAATTGCTGGCGATTTTTTCAGTTTAATGCTTCATTTCAGTAATGCTTCGAAATCATTAAATTTTTGTTAATACTCATGTAGTGTACAAAATGTATTTCTAACGACGAGACATTTGGCTTATTGGAACAAACACAACTATCATAAAGAGAAGCCAGAGGCAATGTGCCAACGTGCTGTGAAAGAAGCAACTTATGGCGCTATACCGCCAATATGGTTATACCGATGACGACAGGAATCTCAACGTTGCAGTAAAATAAGGTAAAGGTAAAGTGTGATTAGTGACTGGAAAAATATCGACTGATAGGTGAATTTGGTGAGAAACCACCGAATATTTATTACCAATTAATACAGTAAGTCCTCGATTGAAGTCAAAAAAATATTGCGACGTCCACAAATCGAAATTCAAAATGCTTATTTCTACTTTGGAATATTATTTGTATTTTTAAACATTCATATAAGATTAACAAAAACAATAGGAAGAAATTGTTTCAAAACTAAATCTTGCGGTTAAAAATAGAAATAATATCAGGATTAAAATACGCTTCTCTGATGAGAAAAGTTTGTTCTCTCCGTACAAATTTGGGTAATAGTTAGGATTGCATTAGATGCATTACCCATCAATAAAAATACTTTTCAATAATTTCTGTAACCACAAAAGAATTATATTTTGTGATATACAAATTCAGAATAAGTGCATTAATTACCGGCAATTTTTTTTTTTATTTTCGTCAAAGATCTAAGTGTTACATTGGTGTACTTATTATTTTTCAAATCAGTGTATGTAGAATGTCCTATGTATGAAGTTATATTAAAACGCATATAAATCTCTTTCATATTTTTTATAACATTGATTGAATTTATTAATTATGAAATATATTCGCATATTAGTTTGAAAACAAAGTTAAATGTTAAAAGAAATAATTTTTTGGATTCTTTTCCTTCTCTCATATACAGTCAAACTCGTTTATAACGAATTCTTGGCTATTACGTACATATTTTTCATACAAAGAATTTCGTTTATTACTAACTCGTTTATAACGAATTCTCGGTTAAAAGGAACTACTTTAAATGGTACCAGTAATTAAATTTCATACATTTTACCCTTTTTTATAAAGAACTTTGAAGTGTGCCAAAAATATTTACTTTAATCAGCTGATAGGTAAAAAGAATTAACACATATTTTTGGTTCATAATAAAAAGAATACTTTTTGTTTTCAATAAATGAAAAAAATTCTTTGCATTTTATATTTTCTTCTATGACTTCACCCCGTTTATTACGAACTTTGCCTATAATGAACTATTTTTTCTGGTCCCACGGAGTTCATTATATTCGGGTTTGACTGTAGAAATAAGTATAAAAAATTAAAAAAAAATAAACATTTAATGTGAACGTGTTTGCACAATGAAAACTATTTTTGCAGAACAGTATGCAATGAAAGTTATGGCACATTTAGGTTTTTCTTGTTTTTTTGTTCCGAACAATATATTTTGTTTTATGAACACCGTCATGAAAAGTTTAACACCGGTACATGGTGGAAAATGCAAGAACTATACAAAGGCATACAAAACGTATCATAATAAAATAAAATTTGTACAACCAACAGGCTACAATAGTAAGTGTGCGAATTAAAAGTTTCAAAACTTTATCACTGAATTGAAATAAAAATGAAAACTTTTTAGCACGTCTGCACAATGTAAAAAAATGTAATAAAAACAAATAAAAATTTATAAATTATTGGCATGTTCATGTATATGAACGATTCAGGAAATTCCGGTACACATGCAATCATATCTGTGAAGACCGTTAAACAACATATAAAAGCTTTACAGATCGATTGGCATTTCACTTAGTTGGTTCAGAAATCTTTACTCAAAGTGGTCGAAAATAGGTAAAAATCTGAAATTCTACTGACAATGTTGAACTAACGTAATGCAAAACTTTTACACATTTTCTGGTGCATATCAAATGGAGTCAAACCACACAGTTAGATAATCAACAAAAACACTCACAAAAACTTTCACATTTCATTGAACTTGTAGAAATTGTTCACACTTGTTGCGTTCACATGTTGAGACGACTAGACTATGATCTCAAAAATATTCACATGACTTTTTATAAGCAAAAAAGACATAATACCTAATTACTGGTATTTAATCTCGAGTAATGCTTAATTTTACTTATAGTGGAACCTTCATCGAAAAGTTCATTGAAAAATTTTTGGCGATCTTGGTCACCTGCTTGTTATAGAATTTTTACACAAAAGCAGGGGACTTAGATGCGATTATTACGCAATATTTGGGTCAATATCTTGATATCCTTGGTTTTGTATTACGTGCAGTAAAATGGAAATTCACACTATGAAAAATAAAAAGGACATCGCATTTCCTTTTCAAAATATTTATAAAAGGATAATAATGTACTACTACATTTGCGCTAGTTTAAGTTATTCCAGAGTGGTGAATATTTAACACAGGCTTTTTGTTGTTTAAAACTAGTGAAAATTAAAAAAATTTGTTTTTTGAAAACTAAATATGTTCGCGGAGTTCATCTATTTAATTGTCAACATAACTAGAGTAAGCATGTAATTCAAGGTGTAATTGATCCGGTTCGCATAAATTTTATTTTTTACGATTGAAAACCGTTCACCACCAAGAAAAGGAAATGAGCGTACCAAAGGCAATATTGTTTCTGTAACGCATTTTTGAAAGAAGATGTCAAAATCTCAGAGCGTCTTTTTTTAAGTTGTTAAAGTACTTTATTCAGCGCGATGGCAATCGACAAAAAGTCATCACCACATCCATTAAAATGGACTCTTTTGTGGAATTTATAGGCAGAATAAAATATATTATTTCTAAGGCACTTTTTTTTGTCTCCCATACCATCGCATCAAATTTAATGAATGATATCTCATTTTAAAGCTTCTATCTAACACTAATGACGAAAAATAATTAGAAATTGAAAAATTAATATTTTCATTGATAAAAATTATATTTTATATACAACTGCATGATAATACAGTATTATTATTTGATTATATGTTTTTGTTGAAGTGTGGTAATACAGGGTCGCTTAATAGTAATACACTCCTACATAGAATAGTATGTATTAAAGTCCATTCTGGTAATACCGCTATTTGCCATAATGCCGTTTATTACTAAGTCAGTTACATATAATATGCATATTAAGTTGTTAAAACTGGCAATACTTTGCAGTAGTTGTTACATCAAGTACGATAAACGGTGTCGCTTAATTGAAATGCTGTTGCACATAATAATACATAAAGTTGTAAAACCGATTTTGGTAATGTCGTTATTGTCATGACACTGTTTGTTTTATGAAGAGTAGTGAAACGGTATCTTTTAATATATACGTATATATAGTGTCAGCTGATATTTAACAGTTAAAAAGGTTTTAAGAAAAATAAGAATAAAAATAAAGTGCAACGTAAGAATATAAATAACGTGCATTTGAAAAGGCAAATGCAATTATAATGTTAATCAGGAGTCTTAATGCTAAACAAGGGTTAATAAATGGCACCAGGCTAATCGCAACAAACTTGGGAGAGCACATCATATCAGCAAAAATTATTCATACCCCGAATCAACCTAACACCTTCTGATTCAACTCAGCCTTTGCGAATGACACGAAAACAATTCCCTGTGAAAGTTGCTTTTGCTATGACGATAAACACAGCATTTAACAGAACATTGGCAGTTTTACGTGGCTTTTTCTCGAGTGCGTACGTTTAAAGATATTTTTGTTTGTATTAAGGATTCGTACGGGCAAAAAATTAGCGAAGATCATGTCATTACCTCTAACATTGTATTCAAAAAAGTATTATAAAACCATTTAAACATATGTATATTAGAGCGACTCAAGTTGTATGGAAGCGAAATTCGTGCTCGATGTACGCCTCTAAAAATGAACCTTGGACTTTTTTAAGACAACATTTCAAATATTTCGGGTCCAGATTCGACCTCTCAAGAGCTGGACCATTTTGAAAAAGGGTCTATTTTCGAATGTTTTGTTAATTTATGGATCTGTTTCTTTACCAACATATACAATATCTATATCATCATAAAGGTTTTTTTAAGGCGCGTCCAACAGTGTATACAATTTGTCCAAGGACGATCACTCATGTCCGTTTTTTAAGGATATTCTGCAAAACTAATGGTTTTTGAGTTTTTGTTCGGGGTTGTTTGTAATAAAAATGCCAAATTAACACATTTTAATCTTTAGTCGATTTAATTAAATACGGGTCACAGCTTTTTTTGAAATTCGAGGTAGTTCGCGTTAGTCCAGCTCACGAGAGGTCGAATCTGGACCCGAAATATTTGAAATGTTGTCTTAAAAAAGTCCAAGGTTCATTTTTAGAAGGGTACATAGGGCACTTTTTTTGGTGAGTCGCTCTAATGTATATGTGTAAATTGTGTTGGCTTATTAGACAAAAGGCCCGGTTTCGAATCGCAGGTCAGACATCAAAACGAAAAATATTTCTTCGGCAACTTTCTCTCAGCAGATTTCTGGCAAAGACTCTGAGAGTAAAAATTGCCATGAAAAGCTTCTCAAAAATCTGTCGTTCGGAGTCGACTGTAGGTCCCGCCACTCAAGTATAAAATTAACGCACACAACATAAGTGGTGTGAGAAGCTAGGTCGTAATCCTGACTGAAGGATTGTAATGGCCAATTATGTATGTATATGTGTAAATATGTATGATATATTATGTTTTCTAATATTTTTATTCTTTTTATAAAATTTCTATTAATTATTATCATTTTATGTTACAAAAATAACAACTAACGGTGCGAAATATTCGCACAGGTCTTCTAGTAACTAAAATTTGTCAACAAATGAAAAAATTTTTACCATGTAAAGAAAATTTAAAAAGAAAAATTGTATGATGTATGAGTACGCACGGTCATCTAAAAACTTGTGATAAGGTTTTTGAAATAAGGACTTGTGATAAGGGCTCAAAAGATTTGATAAAGTTTACCATGAAACCGATTTGAAAGTTGTTGGTAATACAACTTAACTATTTTATTTTCCATTATCAGGCGTGGAATTTCCAATAAGATTTTGCGTCATATAATGAAATTTAAAGATTATTTTTTGTCTTCACTGTAGGTACATGTAGATCGAAATTTCCTCACATCCACAATTGTTTTTATATTTGTTGAATATTAATAAAAAATTTAAATCATAAAAGAAATGTCGTATATTTTATTCGTGCAAGATTATAAAACAATTGATAGGCAGTGTATACTAAAATCAAAGTTAAAACCAATTTTTATTAAATTTTTTAATAAAGATGGACAGTAATGTAGCAGTGAAGTCTAAAGAGCCCAAAGCAGATTAAATGGTTTGGGTGAGCAGTTCGCAAAATGCAAAAGTATTATCCCCCGAATTATAGACGTGCACCCAGAAAACGAAGTGACGTCATTTTCAGAGTACAAGAACAAGAATTATAATGCAAGATTTTAAATCGCATACATGGACAAACTGCAAAATTACGGTGATGTGTCCGTTCAGAGAGAACAAAAAGATAAAAATTCAAACATCTAAAACGACTCTTTAAATTGTCAATACTTCTTTAAACTATATTTAGTGCGGACGAATGTCTTAAATTAATTTTATGTTCCATTGAACCGAAAATAGCAGATTTGTATGGCACTAAATCCATTAGAATATTTTTCTCAGTAAAATTCATTGGAGTTATTTAAATTCCACACAAAAGCATTGTGATATGAACCAGGTCTAGATGCTTCAACAGGTCTAGATGTGTCCATATGCACAGTAAACACTTTGTTTAAAATTATAAAAATAACCTTCACATAGGAGTGCTTACAATTAGCATATTTGAACTATAAAATCCCTTTCTGCAAAAATAAACTTCAGAACCCGACGGCGATTTTAATATCCTTACATGAAGCCGTCTACCGATCCAATTACTCTTGGAATTTTAAACGTCATGTCCAAATTGATCCAAAGAAAGCATAGTCTTTCTTCAAAAACATTAAGTACGTCCCATAATATTTTAAATAATGTAGAACGTTCCAGACTGAGATTTATGTCATTGGCAATCACACCTTGGAAGGAACCGACCGCCAGAAATCTTAAAGTGCTCAGCAAACGTATTGTGTCTGGAATAGTACTTTTACATGTATGCGCAGCAGTTTCTTCATAAACCATCCTAAATGCAGTTTTATTCAGCCAGTAAAGCGCTATAAAACTTAACACAAAATCCACATAAACATCACTTCTATTCCTTTATATGCAGACATGTTTATAATTACGCCTGCTACGGAATGTTTAATGGGTCAGAATAATCCCTCAGGACACGTCTTTTTATTTCTCCTTTTCTGGATTGCAGCTTTTTTAAACAAATTATGCTTAACAAAAAACCTGTAGACATTTTTACTGTTAATTTTTTTAGTTTTGATGTTTTGATTTTTATTTGTAAAGCTAAAACATATGTTTTGTTTTTTCGTAAGTGACTTCGAAAAATCGAAAATCGCAAGTAAAATGCGCGAGGCTCAGAACACCCTGAAATAAATTTGGTGTTTTTAAAATCACTAGATTACCAGAACATTCCAGTATATTACAAAAATTAATTAAAAAATTTCAGTTAGAATCAAAGTGAAAGTTTTATTAGTTGACTCTCTGTAAAGTAGACAATGACTTGGAATGTCGAAAGTACTGTTCATTGCTATACAATGTGCAGAAATAAAACCCAGAAATTCCCACTCAAGTTCGTTTTTTATTTTTTTATATTTACACGTGTTTCCTTGCAATATCCTTTACACGGTGTTCTCCGTAATTCTTAAATAATTAATTAACTTTTGCTGATAGAATAGCAAGACCAATGCAAAAACAAAGCAATTCAAGTGCTGTAAATATAGACAACTTGGTTTATTTTAAAAGAACATGAACATCAACACAAATATAACAAGAATATAAAAGAAAAAAAATATTTTTTTTGCTACTAAAAGTCATTTTAAATATTTTTGTGTTGTTCCTTCTCGTTCTGCGTTTCTACCCTACACTTCAATACAACCAAAACAAATCGTACAGAGATGTTCTTAGCCGTACTCGTATTTACTAACGTCTGACTGACTATCACTTTTCGAAATTTGGAATCAAAGAACAAAGAACGTATTTGTGAAATCGGAAAGTGGGTTATTTTAGTGGTGGGCATTAGTAGGTAAAGAGGTGAATTTAAGTGAACTAGTTTTTAGGGTGAAACACACTTTCAGTTAGTGACACATATAACCGTTGCTGAACCGACAACAAATTTTATAATTTTCGCTCTTGCTATTATTAGTTCTGTTGGTTTCTTTCATTGAAGCAAATACGGAAAGTCACGTTTATAGAGTGTAAGGCCCTTAGGCTCTATTCTTGTTGTCATTTTCATTCCAACAGTTGTTAACATTATTGTTGTTGTTTTTATAATGGCACTTGAAAACATAAAATCCAACACACCCATTAATGACAGTTTTACTTTCGTATAATTTTTGTTTTTTATTTTCTTTCCATTTTTATCTTGTGTTCTCTTTATGTTGAATGGAATTTTCTGTTTTTTATTGAAGTTTGTTTGATGGTGTTATTTCGATTATTTTATTGTGTAGTCGCCAATAAAAAAATATAAAGACAACACAAAAAGCAAGGGTAACACAACCCTTTCATTGATTTCAGTTGACATACAACATTAACTGACACACTTATCGACTTGAAATCTTTAAAAATTCACTGCAGTTGCGCTTATTCGAAAGACAAATGAATTAAAGCGGAAGTAAACTTTAAGAATTAAAGAAATATGGTACTGTTCGCAATTAAAATGAAAAGTTTTTAAAGATTTTGAAAATAGATAAACACTACAAAAATTTAGGAGAGCTCGTGTAACAACTCCACGAGAAGTTCGAAAAATGAACAATTTTTTACGAATTTTCCAGAAGCGGTTCTCAGAAGAGCAAAAACAGAAATCACCTCTTGGTATATTAATAATAAAAAGGAAACATCGTAATTGCTCAACCAATGCATCAAAAACCTAAGTGTCAAAAAAAAAAAAAAAAATTATGTTTAAATTTTGTTGCAAATTAATTCTACTAGGACTCCACAGAAAAAATGCGCCATAGTCGGACGTCTTAATTTCCAAAGACTAGACGGAAAAATGTCTAAAAAATGTGAAAAATTTAAAAAGAGGTATACGACCATCACCGTTAAGCATGTAGATACTAGGGCTGCCAAACGGGATTAAATTTTAAAAATTCCGGTATTCGGGATTTTTTAAATCTCGATCTCGAAATCTCGGGATAACTTGTAATCAAAATATCACGGGGAAAATCTCGATTCTCTTTATAATAAAAATATTTTGTTAACAAAATCATTTGTATTCCAATTATGTAGATTAGAATTATATGTCATTAAAAATAAAATATAAAAAAGTAATAAAAAAGCGTAAATTAACAAAAATAAAAACTATGCAAATGCAAATTATTTTTAAGGAAATTATTTGGATTAGAAAAAAGGATTAAAGCATATAACATGTGATCTAATAGGCTTGAACGAATTTTGTTGTTAACATACGGTGCCGTTCTAGCAATCAACATTTGTTGGTAAAATAGTTCCAAGACAGCTGTACGCAGCTTGTAAATGTTTATCTCTTACACCTCCCGATGTTATTAAATCTATTTCTTTGGACAGTTGAGTATCTAAATCAGTTAACGTTTTATAGAGCTTTTGCATTCCTCGATGGCATCAAATAACGTTGACAAAAGATGCTTTCCAAAAATTTTCCTAGACATCAAAATAAAATACAAAAAAAAAAGTATTTTTTCGGCGATTTCTACTCAGCAGATTTCTGGCAAAAACTCTGAGAGTAAATAAAATTGCCATGAAAAGTTTCTTAAAAATCTGTCGTTCGGAGTCGACTTTAAACTGTAGGTCCCGCCACTTATGTGTAAAATTAACACATACAACATAAGAAGTGTGAGAAACTAGTTCAATAATCCTGACTGAAGGGTTGTAATGTATGCATGTAATTCTGTGCACTTGCTGAATTGTGGTATGTTTTTGCCTAAAGCCAAACTGATGGTCGGGGACTATGACGTTGGCATCCATTTACGGTGTTAACCTATTAAGCAGCATTTTTTCAAACATCTTAGAAAGTATTGGCAGTAAACTTATTGCTGTCCTTGCCTGCTTTGGGTATCATTACTAAATCAGATTACTGATCAGATAATCAGATCATTACTAAATCAGATCAGGAGCAAGTAGATTATTCTCAGCATAGTATTAAAGATGAACAAAATAAAACTCACAGCCGATGTAAGCAAATTTTTAATCATTCTCGCAATTATTTTGTCAGAAACAGGAAATTTGTTCGGCTTTAGACTCTGGATGACGGCAATCACTGTAGACAGCCGGAACTTGATCGGCTTATAAACCACATCGTCAACTGTAACTGGGGCAATACTAGAAACAGAATTGTTCGGTGTAAAAACAGTAGGTGGCAAAAGCGTCCACAATCTACTCTGCGTTTTTTGCCCATTCACCGTGCAGTACTCGTAAAGGGGATACATGCATTTTCCTTTCCATAAATTTTAGTCCGAGTCTTTGTTAAATTTAGCAAATATTTTTGCTGATTCGACTCTTTGTCCTTCTGCAAAGCGTCACGTAAAAGTCTTTGGCACTAGTTAAAATGAGACTTTAGACCTGGAGAATGAAATTCTTAAATTCCTTTTTGGCATAATAGTGCTTTAATGTTATTTGAGCAGGGAAATATTCGTTTTCTTCCCAAAGGGGTAGAGGATGTAGATACCTTAGCAGCTTCAGTTAAGATGCTAGTAAACTGACGGACGCCGGATTCGACTTCCTGCCGCATATTCAATGAGATATTTGATGGCACGTGCAAGCTTACAAACGTTTTGTATCTCCGGCAATTTGTCCTAGTCTGTTGATAATTTTGCCCAATATATTTGTATCAGGCACAAATGTTAGGACCGTTGGTGAGTTATCTGAAGATAGATTCAATGATCCTTCTAATATTTCTTACTACAACGAAATCTATTACATCCGGATTTTTTTTTTTCAGTTGGCCAGTTAGTAGGATGACCTACAGCCAAAAGATTCATACTGTGCGAAGATACTGCGTTCAATAGCTGTCTACCTCTCGGAGTAATGAGACGTGATCGCCAGAATGTGTAATTTACATTATCACCTGCAGCAATAAATTGCGGACCCAACGTGTTGAAGTTATCGAGGAATTTATCCTTGCAGAATTTGTGTCTTGGAATTAAAGTGCTGATATTGTAAGACTAATGTTAAATAAATTAATTGAAGTTGCTTGAATGTAATCTTGGGCGAGTTCTGGCAGTGGAAATTGCCTAATATCCTTGTGAACAAGAACAGATGACCTACTAGACTATGTCAACTTCATCAAGCATATACATTTTTAAAATCAATTTGGATCCGTATCCTTTATAGATCTTAAATTTAAATATTTTTATAAAATATTTTTGTGTGCATGAAATTTTAACTACAGTACTGGGCGGATTTGTTTAACATCTTGTTGCAATTACAAACACGCATGTAGTAAATCTTTCATTTAAATTTACATCAACGTTAACGTGTAACTTTGTGTTGTTAAGAGTTTCATGGCGTTCAATTTAAACAATTTTGCTGTCCAACCACGTCGCCTAAACAGAATCTTTGTTAATAAAATAGGGTGTGAGCTAGGGATGCCAATCGGAAAATCCCGAATCCCGAATTTTCGCGATTGTGAATTCATATGTATTTTGAGTCTACAAAAGGGCCTTAAAAAAAATTTATATCACTTGACTTCGATAATAGCATCTCAGATGAGGAAAACCCTACTTCTATTGAAATTATTTGATGGCATCGAAGTGCGCAAAGCCCTATAAAACGAATTAAAAGGGTAACTGAATTAGACACTCAACAGTTTAAAGAAATAAATTTAAGTATTTACATCAGGAGGTGGTAGAGGTGAATATTTAAAAGCTACATACTCCCATCTTGGAACTATTTTATCAACAAATGTTGATTGCGAGAAGTGTTTATCAACGGCAGGGTATGTTGACAACATTATTCGTTCAAGCCTATCAGATCACATGTTAGATGCT
Source organism: Sarcophaga peregrina (assembly GCA_014635995.1). Classification (NCBI taxonomy): domain Eukaryota; kingdom Metazoa; phylum Arthropoda; class Insecta; order Diptera; family Sarcophagidae; genus Sarcophaga; species Sarcophaga peregrina. The sequence goes on along the minus strand of CM025792.1, from coordinate 37,623,827 downwards.
TTAATATTTTTGTTGGAATCCAAATAATTTTCTTAAACCTAATGCATTTTAATATGTATGAATAATTTCTATTTTTGTTAATTTACGCTTCTTTGTCTTTGTCTTGCTGTTTTTAAATTTTATTTTTAATGACATATAATTCTGATATAAATTACTTACTTACTTACTTAATTGGCCATAACAACCCGATTAACGAATTTCGGCCTGCCGCAATACATCCTTCCAGGCGCCTCTGCTTCTTGCGCGCCTACGCCAGTTGGTCACACCAATCGATGACAGGGCTTCCTCGACTTGGTCCTTCCAACGGATACAAGGTCGTCCTCTACGCCGACTTCCGCAGATCCCCGCATCAAATACCCGTTTCGCCGGAGCATCCTCCTCCATTCGAACGACATGGCCGAGCCAGCGCAGCCGCTGGATATTAATACGCTGTACAACGTCTATGTCGTTGAGGAGCTCATACAGCTCACTGTTAGATCGGATGCGGAAATCATCGCCAACTCGCACAGGACCGAAGATCTTACGTAGGACTTTCCTCTCGAATACCCTCAAGGCTGCTGCATCAGTTCTTAATAGTGTCCATGCCTCTGCGCCATAAAGAAGCACGGGTAAGATGAGCGTCTTGTAGAGTATTAATTTTGTCGCACGAGAGAGGTCTCTGCTACTCAATTGCCTATTGAGACCATAGTACCACCTGTTGGTAAGAGTAATCCTGCGTTTAATCTCCAGACTGACATCATTTTTGGTGGTAACGGCGGAGCCGAGATAAATAAATTCCTTGACTGTATCAAAAGTATAGTTAGCGGCCGTAATCTGAGAATCAATACGCCGCACGTCTCTACTTGTCGACAACATATACTTTGTTTTGCCCTCATTTACTGCCAGACCCAACTTCTTAGACTCCCGTTCAATAGCGCTAAAGGCACTTGGTACGCCCTATGATGTCGATGTCGTCAGCGTACGCAAGCAATTGGACACTTTTTTGAAAGATAGTGCCATTGCGATGCAATCCTGCCTTTCGCAGAACACTCTCCATGACGAAGTTGAAGAGGTCGCATGATAAGGGGTCGCCTTGTCTGAAACCTCGCACGGTATCAAAAGGTTTGGAGAGGTCCATTCCTACCTTGACGGAGCTGCAGGAATTGCTCAACGTCATTCTGCATAGCCTTATCAGCTTAGCAGGTATACCGAGCTCAGACATTGCGGCATAAACACGATCCCTTATGGGGCTATCGAAGGCTGCCTTATAGTCGACAAAAAGATGGTGTGTGTCGACTTGTTTTTCGTGGGCCTTTTCCAGGATTTGGCGCAGTGTGAAGATCTGGTCTATGGTGGATTTGCCAGGTCTGAAGCCGCACTGATAAGGTCCAATCAGTGTTTTGACGAGTGGCTTCAGTCGTTCACACAATACGCCTGTAAGAACCTTATATGCGATAGGGAGAAGGCTTATACCCCTGTAGTTGGCGGTGTCTCCCTTTTTCAGGACAGGACAGAGGACACTGAGGTTCCAATCGTTGGGCATACTTTCCTCTAGCCAGATTTTGTAAATAAGCTGGTGCATGCGCCCTACCAACTCATTACATCCGGTCTTAAACAATTCAGCGGGGAGGCCATCAGGACCTGCCGCTTTATTGTTTTTAAGACGCGTAATCGCGACTTTGACCTCTTCATAGCTAGGCGGCGGAATCTCCACGCCGTCATCATTGATCGGGTTCGGAACATCATCTCTAGAGGCGGTATTGGTGTCGTCATCGCCTTGTAGCAGAGTAGAAAGTTTCCGTTCTCGTCCTTGCAAGAAGACGCTCCGGGTCTATAACCCTCGCTTAACCTTCTGATAAAATTTTCTAGCGTCATTCCTACATCTATGCATCTCGACTTCCTCACGCTCACGCCTTTCCTGCTCCCTTTTCTTGCGTCTGAAAAGGCGTCTCTCATCCCTTCTCTTCTCTCTGTAATTCTCGACAATGGCTCGCGTAGCAGCAGACTGCAACGTCTTCTTGTATGCGGCGTTTTTCGCTGCAGCTGCCTCGCGGCACTCCTCATCGTACCATTGGTTTCGTTGTGGTGGGCGCTCGAAACCAAGGACTGTTTCCGCAGTAGTGCGCAAGGAGTGGGAGATGTTGGCCCACAGTCCTCCAATGTCGTTGAGATTAGATGGGGATCGACGGAGCTTATCCGAGAGTTGAGCGGAGAACGCCTCTACTGTCCCTTGTGATCGCAGCTTCCTGACATCCAGCTTCCGCAATGTACTAGAGCGCGCCATCCTCGAGGCGCTAATGCGCAATCGGAACTTGGTTGCGACTAGGTAGTGGTCCGAGTCAATGTTCGGACCTCTAAATGTGCGCACATCTAGTACACTGGATACATGCCTTCCGTCAATCACAATATGATCGATCTGGTTGGAAGTTGATCGATCGGGGGACATCCAAGTGGCCTTGTGGATGTCGAGATGTTGAAACCTGGTGCTACATACTACCATGTTACGCGCCGCGGCGAAATCGATCAGCCTCATACCATTGGAGGTAGTGTTCGCGTGGAGGCTGAACTGTCCGACAGTGGGGCCAAAGATACCTTCCCGCCCGACCTTTGCATTAAAATCCCCGAGGACAATTTTTGCGTCATGGGCCGGGCACTTATCATATACGTCCTCGAGTTTAGCGTAGAAGGCATCCTTAACCACATCGTCCTTATCTTCCGTCGGGGCGTGAGCACAAATCAGGCTGATGTTGTAGAATTTAGCCCTGATGCGGATTGTGGCTATTCTTTCGTTCACAGGTGTGAACCCAGAGACAAGGTGGCGGAGTCTCTTATTAACCACAAATCCGCATCCAAATTCGTGCTTATCAACATGGCAGCTGTAGTACACATCGCAAGATGCTAGCCTTTTGCATCCTTGCCCTGTCCATCGCATTTCCTGTATGGCAGTGATGTCCGTCCTACATTTCTTGAGAGCATCCGCCAGCTGGGCGGAAGCGCCCACCCTGTGAAGGGTGCGGACGTTCCAAGTGCCTATTCTTAAATCGTTGTCCTTTGAACGTTTGCCGTGGTCGTCAACTTTAAAGGGGATCTTTTTGAAATTCTGTATATTGGTTTTCACTGGAGGAAAATTTTTACGTGGTGGGTTCCAAGCCCTACGCACAACCCAAATTTAACGTCCAGGGGATTGGACTTCGCTGCACGCATTAGTTAACATCCAGCGGGTGCTAGTATGCCATCCAGGAAGGGCCGCGAGGAGGCTGCGTGTCAACTTGAATACAGCAAGACAAGGATCGTCCTGGTGGTCGCCATGTTGGCCACAGTCAGAAACTTTACCTTGTATGCATGCATCCCAACCCTCCCTGATATAAATACATAAATGAAATACAAATGATTTTGTAAACGAAATATTTTTATTATTAAGAGAAAATCGCGATTTTTCCCGTGATTTTGCGGGATTTTTGGATCCCGAATTATCCCGAAATATCCTGGGATGTCAGGATCGGAATTTACAAAATCGATCCCGTTTGGCATCTCTAGTGGCAACTTACTTTATCTCTGTATCAGGGGACAAAAGATTAAGCAACTTAACATGAGAACTACAAAAACCAAACATTAAAACCCGAATGAAAAAATTAAAAAAAGAAATAAAAAAAGTTGTTTTTTTTCCCAAATGATACAATAATTGTAGCTCTTTCCCATTGTAATGTTTACGGAAAACAATAAACGTGTGTTTTTATTTTAATTCCCCATTGTTGTCATATTTAAACGCGTGATTGTATACAAAAGTAGAATGTAACACTGCAATGAAAAAGAATAATGTGAGATTAATTTTTAGTTAATGACTTCCTTTCCACTACTTTCAGAATTTCGGTGTAACATTAGTTATAACGGTTAAGTGTCCTTCAATTCCTCAATTGAGAGCGTTACTGATTGAAGAGAGAATAAGCTGTCCCGTTAAAAAAATTGTAGCCTTAAAAGCAAAGCAAGGGTCCTAGATGTCAAAATGTTACCTTTTAGGAGAACATAAAACCAAGCTGAGATGAACTGCTTACCTTTTTTCGTGAAAAAGAATGCTGTAATCTTCATCATGTCGATTATTTTTGTGTTGTATCCATAAAAGTTTGATTAAAATGAACTAAAACCAAAGAACGTCTTTAAATTTTTAACAAAATCTATTAATACTAACTAGGGATGCTAATCGGGAAATCCCCAAATCCCGGGATTTTTAGAAACTTGTTCCGGGATTTTTCGGTACAAATGTATTTTGACCTTACAAAAGGTCCAGAAAAAAATTTCTATCTCACTCGACTTCGATAATAGCATTTCAGATGAGGAAAACCCTACTTCCATTGATAAAAACATATTTGAAACTAATACATTTGCATATGTATGAATAATTTTTATTTTTGTTAATTTACACTTTTTTACTTTTTGTCTTGCTTTTTTAATTTTTTTTTAATGACATATAATACATAATTGGAATATAAATGATTTTGTTAACAAAATATTTTAATTATTAAGAGAAAATCGCTATTTTTGGATCCCGAATCATCCCGAAATCCCGGGATTTTTAAAATCGATCCCGTTTTGCATCCCTAATATTAACTACAATACCGTGTACTCCAAGTATTTATGTATTAAAAGTGATACATACATTATCACATACATATGTAGCTTTTTAATAAATAAATAAAATCAAATATTCTATGTTTTACATTTTTTATTTCAAATTTAATTGAAATTAATTCAAAATTTCATGAATTTCAACAAAAATGTTATTTTAATTTAAACAAACAAACTAAACTCAACTGCTCTTTTGTTAAAATTTGATTTTTTGTTTTTATTTCCCTATTAAAACAGAATTTATGCCTTCCAACTATTTACATTCGTGGAAAAGAGAAAAGGCCATTTAAATGCACAAATGGCATATGCAAATAGTTGCTTTTTTTATTTTGTTTTGATTTAAGAAATGAAAAAAGAAATTCTAATAGTTCGAGTGTTTTTATAGCAAACTTTTAATCCTGAAATATTAGTCTGAAAAGTTTTTGATATGCTTGAATTGTCAATTATGGTGAGAACTAAAATGATAGTTGGTGTAAACTAGAGCCTACAGTGTCAGACAAAATTCGGTTAATGGCGGCAGTGATTTTATAATTTGTCGTAAAGGATATTTAAAAAAACATTTTTTTTATTAGAAACAAAACATTTTAAACATATTTTTTAAATATGGAAATAACATATAAAATTAATTTCATTCGAGAAAGTATTTAAACAATTTCCCTCAGGGGATGAATTTCTATGGCTTTTTACACACATAGGACATGAACATCAACAATGTTCGTTAAAAAGAGCGTAAAAAGGCATTCAGTTGCTTGTCAGCTTTCAATGAAGCAGCTTCTCGTCGCTTCTTTTAGAAGTTTTTTTGTATATCAATTATGCACCCAAAGAAAAATTTTAATATTCATTATTTTCTAATGAGATTCATTAATAACAATAAAAAATGATTTCCATTTTTGGAAGAATATTTGTCAAGACTTTAGGAATTTGGCTCAGTAAATTTTCTACTGCATAAACATATTATCAGGTTATGCTTGATTACCAACAATTTTCTTCTGGGTGATACACATGCCTCTCACAAATACACTCACATTTTTTTTGTGCCGACGTCTGATAATAACAGTCTGAATTCTGAAAGTCATGTCCTCAACTAATTTACAACATTTTTTGAAAAATTACCAGACCTTGTGTTCTACTAGAAAGAAGATTAGCACCAAATTTTGGTAATTAAATAACCCGTCATATTCACATATTTAAGTTTTAAGCGTTTTTACTGTAAAAAAATGTAAGCGTTTTTACTGTAAGAAAATTAAACCGTTTTTGCATTCTCTATAAAATATTAAGATTTATCGTTACCGATACGCTTCACCCACAAAAGGCGTGTTGGATATTTGCATGATGTTATGTTCCACACATAATGTCATCCACGCAATAGTTAGTACTAGGGATGCCAATCGGTAAATCCCGAATCTCGGAATTTTCGGGATTCACAAAATGTCCCGGGACTTTTCGTAATTTTCGTGACTATGATTCCATATGTATTTTAACCCCATAAAAGGTCCTGAAAAAAAATTCTATATCACTTGACTTCGATAATAGCTTCTCATATGATGAAAATCCCACTTCTATTGATAAAAAGTTATTTGATGCCATCGAGGAATGCAAAAGCTCTATAAAACGATAACTGATTTGGATACTCAACTGTTCAAAGGAATAGATTTATTTACATCAGGAGGTGCTAGAGGTGAATATTTACAAGCTGCATACAGCTTTCTTGGAACTATTTTACCAACAAATGTTAATTGCTAGAAGTGTTTTTCAACGGTAGCGTATGTTGACAACAAAATTCGTTCAAGCCTGCCAGATCACATGTTAGATGCTTTGATTTTTTTTGTTGGAATCCAAATAATTTTCTTAAAACTAATTTGTATTTGCATATGTATGAATAATTTTTATTTTTGTTAATTTACGCTTTTTTGTTACATTTTGTCTAGCTGTTTTTTAATTTTTTATTTTTTTTTAATTTTTAATAATGTATAATTCTGATATAATTGAATTATTAAGAGAAAATCGCGATTTTTCCCGTAATTTTTCGGTATTTTTAGATCCCGAATTATCCCGGGAATCAGGATTTACAAAATCTCGAATCCCGGGATTTTTAAAAATCGATCCTGTTTGGCATCCCTAGTTAGTAACAAATATAAAGAACAAACGTGTAAACTTAAAACGTGTGATCAGCATGTATAATTTTGCCAATGCAAATCTGACAAACTTATCACAAAAGATCGAATAAGGACTTTCCGAAGAAAAGTGGATTTCTCATTACAAGGGTATCTAGTCATCCAGAAGTAGTGAGAACTGAGAAAGCGAATAGTAGAGAAAGAATTTTACATTTTAGTTGTACAAAAATGGACAGACGCGTCATACTTGTGAAACGTCTCTATTGCGGAACAACGTCACAGCAGGAACATTTGCAAAAATTTTCAGGGACGATACTATTAAAACGACAAATAATATAATAAAAAGAACATGATTCAATTCAAATAAATTCAACTTGAATGAATGTAGAAGTATTTCTTCGGCGACTTCCTTTCAGCGTATTTCTGGCAAAAACTCTGAGAGTAATAAAATTACACACAGAAATTATTCAACTCGTCTAGTTTCCAGCAGACCTATGCGCGTGACATTGGTTTCGTTATGGTCAGGATAAGAGAGTTTTCGTCTATAGCTGTTACGCCTCCCCGAGATGGTCAATGGAAGAGTTCCAACATATGCTGGACAGGATGGCGTCACACGTGCGCCGGAATACTCCCGTCATTATTGCAGGAGATTTTAATGCTTGGGCGACCGAATGGGGTAGTAGATATACTAACACCAGGGGTCGCTGCCTCTTGGAAACGGTCACTTCCCTTCCTGTGGCGCTGATGAGTGATTGAAGAGGAAGCACATTTAGGAGAGCTGGATCGAACTCGATAATAGATTTATCGTTTGTGAGCAATAGTCTTGTTTTGCGGACCGCGTGGAAACTAACTGAGGACTTCACGAATAGTGACCATCAGGCAATCGTGATGACGGTTACTGGGCGCAACACGAGAGGAGATGGATTGGCGAAATTTACGGGACCTAAATGGAAGGACACCCGCTTTGACGAGGAGACGTATAGATTGCTGTTGTCGTCTTTTCTTACGACCGGCAGCACGGCCGAGGAATTAGTGAGCGATATATGCGAAATGCTCAACACTGCATGTGATGGTGCGGGGCGGATTATGAGAGCCCTCTTTAACATGGGTACGCCGCCATACTTAATGGAGATTCTGAACAATTACTTTCAAGACAGGAAGGTAATATATCTAACGGATGAAGGAGAGCAGGAATACGTAGTGACGGCGGGTGTCCCGCAGGGCTCTGTACTTGGCCCACTACTATGGAATATAATGTACGATGGAGTACTTCGATTGCGATTGCCAAACGGAACCACAATTGTAGGCTTTGCGGATGACATTGCCATAGTCTCGGTGGCTAAGATGGTACAGGATATAGAGGAGAAAACTAACACAGCGATTCGAAATGTTGGTGCATGGCTGGATGAGGCAGGTTTGACACTTGCTGCACATAAAATGGAAGTCATTTTGATAAGCGGCCGGAAGATAGTGGAGAAGATGAAAGTGACCGTTGGAGGTACAGAAATCGAATCAAAGAGGGCAATAAAATAGCTGGGAGTGATTATTGATAAGAGGTTGAACTTCAAGGAGCACGTAAAATACATTGGCGAAAACGCATCTATAACGCAGGGAGCACTGGCGAGGATGATGCCAAATATTGGAGGACTATTCAAGAGAAGGATAATTTCAGCGGTAGTAACGTCGATAATGCTATATGCTTGCCCTATATGGTCGGAGGCATTCTCCGTGGGGTCGACAAGGAGAATACTGTCCTCGGTGTATCGTCTAAGCCCGATTAGACGGATAAGTGGCTTCAGGACAGTGTCTGATGAAGCGGTATTGGTATTGGCAAAGACAATACCAACAAACATATTGGCGGATGAGATGAGGTGGATATACTTCCGCCGTCTTGAGAGTCCAGGACGGACAGCGGCTATAAATGGCAGTCGCGATGGGAGATAAGTTCAAAGGGAGGATGGACATTTCAACTTATCCCTTCTATAACCCCTTGGATGGAGAACAAACATTGCGAGTGGATGTTTTAGAAAGTACCTGTACAGATTTGGACATGATACTTCTCCTATATGCCCAAACTGTGTAGACGAAGAGGAAGATGCGGAGCATATTCTAACATGCTGCCCCAGGTTTAGATGGCCCGGAGAAAATAGATTAGGATCAAACCGGCTCATGGAGGAGCTGTTGATTTCTAGGATGCTATGGAGCCAATACAGCCAGAAAATAGCGGAAGAAATGATAGTACTCCGAAGGTTGTAGGAACGAAGGCGAAATTTGAGATACCGTGTTAAAGCTTTCGAGCGAAGTAATACCGCGAAGTAATACCTTACGGCAGTCCCGCGAGGGGAGAGTCGTTGAAGTGTGTAGGGGCTGGGTTTTAGTACGTAGGCACGAAGGATGGTGAATCGTTCATGCTTTTGTCGGAACAAAAGTATCTTCAGAAGATTTACCACCTCTGGTTCAAGGCAAAAACGAAAAAAAAAACGTCTAGTTTTTTACATGAAATTTAAATTAAAATACCAAATACTGTAAGACCTCGATTAACGCGGGGGATTCCTTCAAATAAGCGAAACAGAGTTAAAAGAAGCAGCTTAACACGTACATATGTAAATACATTGCAACTGCGGAAACTACAGTTCAAATCTTTACTTTGGACAGGGTAACAGAAAGAAAAAGATACATAGTACACACCGTCGCTATATAGATTTAGAAGCATTCCATTACTACCGCGTAATACTGAAACAGCATTAACCGTGGCTATCTTAAGCGAGGTCTTACTGTATCGTACAACACACATACAACTGGCGCTGTATAACTCCATAAATGCAAAGTACTACCTGTATTTCAGATAATTTAAATAAAATGAACATTTTTTTCCTTTAAATTTGTATGATTCATGACTTTAAAAACAATAATTTTATGATTAAAAAATTTGTGTGTTCAAATTATCTCTTTGTAATTTATAGCAACTAAACAAGACGACAACGGATAAACAAAGGGAAAATACCATGTTTGAATGCTTCCCATTTTGAGATGGTTCCAAATTAATTGCTTATTGAGTCAAGTGTAGGTTAGGTAAGGATAAAGAGGCAGCTGCCTCAATACGCAGAGATTACTTATAAACCACATGAAGAGTTTTATTAAGATGTGAATTTCTCATTGCGGTGTACAATGACAGAGAAGATGTTCTGTGGTCTCCTCTTCTTTCTCGTCGTTGCAGCTTCTGTAGAGGCCTGTTATGTGTAATTCACAGTCTCCAGAGCCCAGTGTTTCTTTATCACTGTTATGGGAGAATTGAGAAACTTAATGCAAATTCTGTCCATGTTGAGCCAGTTCTATCGAGTATCCCTACAAGTGCGTTCGTTATCCTATCTTACCTTTCTTTGTTGTTACCTTCGTGTCTAGAAACCCTAACGAGTGTAACTGTCGAATGTCTCGTTATCTCCTCCAGAGATATCCGGCATTCTTCGACTACATCCTTGAATGTGGTGTAGACATTCTCAATAGAGCTAATGGTCGCCTCACTGCTTGCAAATATACGCATTTCATCATACGATATTCTATGATACCAAATTAGTACTTAAACCCGTTTTATGCACAATAATAGTTCCTTGGCAATTGTCGCAGTGTTTATTGGATCAAAGGATTAAAGTAAACAAAAGCTCTAAAACATGATGTATATTAAAACCATACAACCTACAGCCACCTTCTAGGATTTTTTCAAATTTAAGTATTCTCTATTTGTTAATGCCCATTCTTGACTCAAAATTAAACACTAATACGTTACGGAACTACGAAACTGCAAAAAAAGATGGGCATTCTTTCTAATTCTACAAATTTTTGCACTTGTGATTAGAGCACGTGGCTATTTTACATGCTACTGCATATACAAATTAAAAACCTAGAACGGATGTACCGAAAAAAAATGTTTTATCACCTGAGACAAAAATTTAGGTAAATAACAGATACGTTTTCAAGCTAATCGCATATGGATAAAAAATATAATTGGATTATAATAACAATCGACTGGAATGACATACAGACATGCAGGTACAATACCAAAAGAATAAATTTATTTACAATCATGAATTAAATAACATTTTAGCACGTTTGTGGGATATTTAAAGTTTGAAAGAAAAAACCATTTGGCAACAAAATAATGTGATCGGATTTGAAAGGACAAAAAAAGGAAAACTGAATGGGAAATGAAATTTTAGAGACAATTGCTCTTGGGTTTTTGCCAGTGTTCGAATGGACAACAAATATATTTTAAATTAAACAAAAAATACTCAAAAGTAGAAATTGTAGGGAAAGTTAAAGAAAGTGGGATTTTACTAGATTGGCAGAGTGGAAATAAATTCTAAAAAAGTTGTTACAAACTTTTTTTCTTGATTTTCAAACCACCTATTGTCTGTGTTAGCGGGATGTACAGTTAAAGTCGCCTCCGAACGAAAGCCTTATATCAAAAGACTGCTGAAAAGAAGTCGCCGAAAAAAATATAAATTCGATCATTTTACGTGTAGGTTCTGTCTCACTGCAGCGCAAAGGTTTGTGTAACAGTTCTGGTCTAAGCTGACCTCTTATTTGTAAGAAGAGAACTGATTTGACAGTTCTCATGAGCCACTGTTCTTTTGAAGAGCATTCCTACAGATTTTAAAAAGATTGCTACAAATTTTGCTGATGTCAGTCAGAGTATAACGACACAATGGAATTCTATGGCTCAATTACAGATGGCAACTTAAGCTCAGTTGCATTGACAGTTGCCAAAAGCATTTCAAATGACAACAGACCATCAACATTTAAAAATTTCGCGTACAAAAACATTTTTTTGGGCAACTATAAACTTTTAGTCGCTAACTGGGCACGCAATTGTTCAGTTCAGTTAATTTATCGATTAAAAACTGATGAAAATATTTGTAATATTGCTTCATAAACCAAAAGTGGTAAGTTCATTTCATCGTATATAGATTTTTCATTTGCAAATATATGCATCTTTCAACTTAATGGCTTTTCAGTAAAAATCTAAGAACAGAAGAACAAATAGTATAACAACGATGACATTAAACAATCCAAACAAAGCAAAAGAGCGCGTCGACATGAAACAATTGACTATAAAAAATGTCAGATAGCAAAAAAAAAAAAAAAAATGATGAAATAAAAATATTTACAAAAGAACACCAAAAAGCTTTATGACGGAATAAAATAATTATCTTACAATAACATATAAAAAGTATTTGATTAGGGCTGAGATTTATTATTCGCACAAAAAGCATTTATTTCACAAATATGTTAGAAAATTATAATTATTTAAGAGCGCCCCGGTAGTCTAGTGGGTAGTGTGCTAGACTATTAGCGAGAGGGTCGTGGGTTCGATTCCCACCAGAAGCTCTGGTCTGTGACACTACACCGGGCATATGGTCGAAGTTACTCAGCTCGTACATGATTATAATATAATTTGTAATTGTATTGTAATTCTTAAATAAAAAATAAATAAATAAATATAATTATTTAAGGTTGGCTATATAAAATCATACGTAATATAATTGTGGTACACACATATGTATTTACTAGAGGTGTGCACAAGACATTTTGCTAGCTTACCCTTTACCGTATGCAATACTCTAGTGTACTCTTTTCTGTTGCTTTTGATATGACGAGTGCACTGAAATGTGTATTTCTCATTTATTCAATGTATACAACAGCACTCGTTTACCGGTGAAGTAACGGAACTATGCTTTGTGTTGTAAGAGCATATTTTACTACTGAACGAACTGCTATCAGTAGTGTAAAAAAAGTAGTAGTTTCAAAAAAAGGTTTTTCCCCAGAAATAAAAAGGTTAAAAAAGTTTCTGGTAATGCTGGCGTCGACGAAGATGTTCTGTTGCCGAGAGCAAAAAAAGAAATGCATGTTGTGACTCTATGAAGAGTACAATATTTTTGTTGCACTCTTCACACAACTCACTTTTATACTATTGTACAATGGTTTACGAGTGCAGTTGTTTTATATTTGTACTCTATCTTTGCTTCACACTTATTTATATTTGCAGCTACAATCAATATTCGGTCTTGAGAAAAATGCAATAGTTTGCAATTTTATATGCCTTGTACACACCTCTAAGCGATTTTCATCTTTAAATTTAAATAAAACATAATGGAATTTTTTTAACTAATTATTAATACTAAAATGTGTGCAGTGTATTAGCTTTTTATGATTTACAACAAAAAAATAATTTAAAGGAAAAACATTTTACTTATTTTTACTGATAATTTTTTTTTATGATTTCATGAATCACTTTGACGATTTTCACTTAAATATTTCGGTGGATATTCTGCCTGAGCAGAATGGCATGAGTTTCTAATCGTTTTCAAAGATACAGTTTAGCTGCGATCCTATCCTCAATATATACCAAACAACTGTCAAAGTGGACTTTATATTCCCTACTTGATTGACTGTATGTAGATATTTTTAGTATTTCCAGTCATTGTATTTGTATGAAGTCGCCGTAGTCTAGTAGGTAGTGTGTTGGCTTATTAGACGGAAAGCCAGAGTTCGAGTCCCAGGCCAGTAATCAAAATGAAAATATAAAAAGTATTTCTTCGGCGATTTCCTCTCACCAAATTTCTGGCAAAAACTCTGAGAGTAAAAAAATCTGCTATGAAAAGCTTCTCAAAAAACTCATTCGGAGTCGCCTTTAAACTGTAGGTCCAAATTGCTTATAAAAATACGAACATAAAAACGAGCAACAATTCCATAAACATTTAATTTTAATCAACAATTTGTCTAATTTATTCGTTTCTATAAGAAGTATTATTTCTTATTAATACATACTTCGTTACTATTGAAGACTAACTGAATAAACGGATTATAGGATAGGGTTAGTATTTATAAAACAACCGATTTCCTGACAACAATTATTCTTAAAACAATCGTTAAATATCTTGGAAGTAATTGAAACTATTTGTTAAACGTTCAAGTGTTACACAACGATTTCTATAGACTACTGTAAAGACTTAAGGAGGTGATATTAAGCCTGCAAGATTTCTAAACAATAATTTTTAAATTTTGGCTCCCTAAGACTTTTGTACCCTCATTTATAATTTACATACAGTCTAATCGCCGTGGTCTAGTGGGTAGTGTGTTGGCTTATTAGACAAAAAGCCCGAGTTCGAATCCAAGGTCAGACATCAAAACTAAAAATATTTCTTCGGCGACTTCCTCTCAACAGATTTCTGGCAAAGACTCTGAGAGTAAAAATTGCCATGAAAAGCTTTTCAAAAATCTGTCGTTCGGAGTCGACTTTAACCTGTAGGTCCCGCCACTCATGTATAAAATTAACGAACAGAATATAAGTGGTGTCAGAAGCTAGGTCGTAATCCTGACTGAAGGGTTGTAATGGTCAATTATGTATGTATATACAGTATAATCGTGTTATCTTCACTGATATTTATTTTAATTTTTTTAGAAACTGAGTGTCTTCACTCTCTGCATTTGCAAATTCTCCTACAACTATTGTGTTATTTCTATTTCAGAGTATAATTAATAACAATAATTGGTGCAAGATCGACAAATTTATAGTGTGTCTTGCTGTATAATTCGGGAATAAAGCTTTTACCAGTGGGTGTGAAAATTTAACGTTTGTAAAAACGAAAACGAAAAAATTCCTTATTTTCTTGGTTTATTAGAAGGAAGGGAAGACCTTAGCCAAGGCATATTCATGTAATAGGTAGTATCAACTCAACAGCTGACGAGTTTTGAAATGTCAAAATTTTGTTGTTTTCTTTTTTTTCCTTTATTACGATAATCATTTTCGCGTTTATAAACCCTCATTTGTACCGGATGTGTCTTTAACGATACGCACTCTAGAAATTCTTCAGGATTACTATTTCAAAACCAATTTTATAAAAAATTTTGCAAGATGATTAATAATATTTCAGCTTTTAAGACTATATACCTTTTAAACAACAACCTAGATTTATGATATTAAAATTTATTTAGACGAGAGTGATGAATTACCCAAAAAAGATTTTGATCTCTCCAACTAGGTGCCTAAACTACGAGCAGTAACAAATAACCTTTACATCTGCCATTTTTCTCGATGGTCATACAACATTTTAGTTACATAAAGTGAAATGGAATAATATTTTTTTAATTTATATGTAGGTGCGTAGTTAAGCATTTTTTTTTATTGCTTTTATTAATTTCCTATGAAGGTTTGAGGGTTAATTTTTTTGACATTACGCGTGCACTTAACAAAAACAAATGCCTGTTGTTTTTGCATTGTTGTATTTGTTGTTGAGACGCTCTTACCTGTAATGTAAATATGCCATGGCCTTAGCTTTTGTTTTTATTTTAAGAAAATTGCTGAAAAGTCGAGTGCTTGTCCAAACATATGATGATAATGCTCTATTAAAAGCAACATGTTGGAGATGGTTTCCACAGTTAAGAGACAGCGATTTTGATGAATGAAATGAAGAAGATGGTAGACCGTCAGATGACACCGAATTATATACTATATTGGACGAAAGACACACTTTGACACAGGAACAAATAGTAACTGATATCCAGCAAATAATTTCTGACCGTTTAAAAGTGTGGAAACTGATTATTATATGAATTCAAAGAAAGGCAGATTGCTTCTGGAGTCGAAAAGAGTATTTAATTTTAGAATTCTAAGCGAAAGCAATTACGTATTTATTCGCAACTACCATCAATTTGGTGGGTCCAGAAAGGTGTTGTGTACACTGAGCTCCTATAACTTAGTGAAACTGTTAATACTCGTACCATTGACAACATGTGATCAATTTACGTCACGCATTGATAGAAAATCAAGGCACGGTAGGGAAATTTTGGAAGATGACCATGCCGCTGTAAATTATCCAAAACCGATTAAGGATAGAATCAAAGCATTAGGCTGGGTTTGCTTCCTCGCACTCGCCATATTTTTATTTACTCGTTCCAACTGCTATTTCTATTACTGTTTCTACGAAGAAATTAAAAATTGGGTGACTAATTGGTTTGCTTCAAAAGACGAACAGTTGTAATGCCATGAAATCCAAAAATTGACTGCAGGATGAAAAAAAAACAATAAAAATTTAAAATTAGTTTTATTTCGACAAAAAGAAAAAACAAACACCTCATACCGAGGTATTATTATTATTTCTTTTCGGTTTAATTTATTGTAAATAATAATGTGAATAAAAGTTTTTCAATCAAATAATTTCGCAGTAATTAAATTGAAAAAATAGGTTTTGTAGATTCTGCCCAATAAAATTTAAGGTGGTTAATACTTGTTTGATAGAATACTTAAATAATTTTATTTCGTAATTAATTACTAGATACTTATGGATTTTGTAACACTACACATTCATTAAGTGAGTCTCTATTGGATATCCTTTAGGACTATTAAAGATCTAAAATATTTAACAAAAAATTGTGCATTCCTAATGCTTTACTCTACTATTACGCATATATTCTTGCAGTATTGTTACATTTCAACTGAAGCAAATTAAAAATGCAAATTTCGTAGAACTGAATACAGTGGGGACAAAAACAACAGACTTAACCGAAAATGTTAAAATTTCCTCCAATTTAAGTTATCATTGCATAAATAAAACAATGTATGCATTTTGATTCTGCACATCAGAAATTATAAAAAAAAATAATAAAAATTCACTGTTCCTAATGGAGGTAAAGAAACATTTCCAAAGTTTACTTGAAAGAAATATGTGGGATAGTTTATGGTGCTATACTCAATCGTCGTAGTCTAGAAAGCAGTGAGTGGTCTTATTAGGTCTTATTAAATCCAAGGTTCGAGCAAGAGGCCAGACATCAAAAAACTATAAAAAGTATTTCTTCGCTGATTTCCTCTTAGCAGAATTCTGGCATAAGCTGTAAGAATTTTGCATTCAAGTACATCATATGTGTGTAGCAACTACTTACCGCCGTATTTGTAGAAGCCGTATCTGGGAAACCAGAGAGGAACTCAAGAGAGAACCTTCTTGTAACATGACGTTGAAATCAAATTTTTCTAACGAAATATAACAATGGTTTGTGCCATTAGGTTTCTGATGCGAGAAAAATAAGCTGTTCCATCTAAACAATTGGAAACTTGTAAATCGCAACAAAGCAAATAAAACCAATCTGATATTAAGTTTTTAATTTTTACGTAAAAAACCATACTGCAACGTACATCATATCAAAAATTTTGACATAAATTTCATAAAAGTGATAACGAAATATAAACATAGAAAATAGTTGTATTAAAATGAATTAAATAAATCAAAATATTAAAATTATTTAACAAAATCTATCAATAATTGAGACAATACTATGTACTACAAGCATGTATCAAAAGTATACATAAGCTAGAATTCTTGAGTTTTTTTAAGGCTCGATCCACGGTTTTAAAAGAATTTCTGTCAACACTGTATGTTGAATTTTTACATTGCACTACCATAGCCACAGTGACTCCGTTAAGTAGAAAACTGTTACTAATGCTGCCGCATTTGGTCGTAATCAAAATTTCCGTTGCTGTTCTTAATTTGAAGCAATTTTTCCATTTCGTTCTCATCTATTGAAACCTTTATGGTTAAGCCTGTCATTAGTCGTTTCATTTTGATTCTCTTTCTTTCTAATTTTCCACATTTGTGTTGGTCGATTTTAGTTTGGAAACTGTGGAGCATTATTTTCAAATCATTGCAACAGTTTTCCATTTTATAAGTCCCAATGCGTAGAAAAGTTATTTCCAACGTACTTTTATTACGCATTTAACTTCCAAACAAGAAAAAAATAGTTTACATACTACAGTGTGCAGTTAGTGGGATTGTTTGCAAAAAAAAAAAACTACGTTTAATGCTGCGTTGAAATGCAACTTGTGGTAGGGAATGAAGCGAATGGAATTTTTCTGCAAAAGAACTTTGCGAATGTCGGACTCTGCTGGAGTATTTCTGCAAAGTGCAAAAAAAAAAATCTTATGTCCCCAACTATGTATGTATGTGTTCATTTAATTATAATGCAATACGTCTATTATGCACTGATTTAGGAAATGCAATTGAAAATCGCATAATAACCACAAATAGTTACAAATGGAAATGAGCACAGAACAAGTACAAGCAGCTACAACCACTAAAAGAATAAGTGAACGAAAGGAATATGAATCGCATGGACTATGCAATGGCAGAGTGTTGCTGCAAATAATTGGAGAGAACTTTTCATGTTCAATTTTAAATTGTGTTTAATTGACAATGTTTTTGTCCTCTTATGGAAATAACAAAAATATGTGTATTATGGTCATCGCTAATATTCCTGACAAAAGTTTAAAATATATCAACAAAATTTAATAAAATTTTTAATCATCTTATGTTTAAATAAGCAAAAAAATTATTACAGATGGAATTAAATGTGATTAGCGATGTGGCGATGTGGATGGAGAATTAAAGTCAGTACGGAAAGATCAGCATACGTCACTTTTTCATTGGAACCAAGAAGTTATAACAAAAATTTAATGTCTTACTAAGCATAGATACGGAACTAAGCTTGAAAAGAAAATAAAATTGTTTTAAACCACTAAACTTTGTGATCAATTGTAAAAAGTCAGTGGTTTGAACCTATACCTTAACCTCTTTAAAGCCAAACCAAAACTCAGAAAAGAGTTACAGAATCGAGAATAACTTTTTGCAACCAAATGTTTATAATTACGTTATCGTATTTTTCTTTATTATGAATGTTTTTGTCTGATTTTATAATAATTTTATAATGATAATTTGTCATGCTAAAATATTTTTACACAGTAGCGAGAAAAAAAATTGCAACGCAATGTGTTAAAGGTAAAAGGTCAACTAGAGTAATTAAAATAAAAGTTTAATGGGAACTTTGCAAATTCTGAATTTTAAAATAGAAATAGAATAATAGCAAATTTGCCATTATAATGGCTTTGGAAGAAGGCAAATCAGTGAATAAAGTTCCCCTTCAATTTAATATCAGCAAATCAATGGTTTGTCGAAATTGATCGCGATATCGCAAATAATCACTGTTGCCAATTTGACGTTTTCCCGGTCAAATCTGACGTTTTTGCAATGCCAATTACGGGGAAAAATGCTTCCTAGCGGTTAGCGTGAAATCTGGAGTTTTTTACAGCGCTTTAGCGTTTTTAGCGTTGAATTATTTTATATAAGTTAGACGCCTTTTGCACGTTGAAATTTGTTTCGAAACAAATTTCAACACTCTTGAGTTTGTAGGAGAGAGGGGAAAAACGAGCGGGGGTGATTTTAGAATTTCATGTACTTAGAAATTTGCTTTAAGAAAAAATGCAATTCGAGAGTCGAATAACGGTTAGTAGAAAAAGTACAAAGCAAAAATCGAAAACGTAAAGTTGAAATCTATTTCAAATGAAGTTAAAGCTTAAAGTGTTGTATTTAAAATAAGAAGGCAGAAAAAAGAAAAAATATTAAAAAAGTAAGTATGTACACCTAATTCTGTAATAGGACGGTCTAGAAAATAAAATTAATTCTGTTTTTACACGGAGATATTTGGTATAGCACGGTTGAGAAAAGTTTATGAAAATTTCAACGTGATCTAAGATCTTGTATAACTCGTTACTATGACTTATACAAAGACATGTAATGACCAATTATGTATATTCATTACAACCCTTCATTCAAGATTACGACCTAGCTTTCATACCACTTATGTTGTGTGCGTTAATTTTATACATAAGTGGCGGGACCTACAGTTTAAAGTCGACTCCGAATAACAGTTTTTAAGAAGTTTTTCATGACAATTCTATTTATTCTCAGAGTTTTTGCCATAAACCTGCTGAGAGGAAATACTTTCTTTTCTGACCTTTCCCTGACCTGGAATTTGGCCTTCTGTCTAATAAGGCAACATTCTACCTACTAGACTACGGCGACTTCGAACTGAATCGCAGCGGCTAAAAACCAATTTTGTTATTCAACGTAGTGCTGTCCAATCGGAAACTGAAAATGCTAATCTTGTTTGAGTTGATAGCTATTCTGAACCAATCTTACGCAAGAGATTACGTATGAAATCCGATGATGATAGCAAATATAATTCTGTTAGTCATCACACTGACTACTTTTAATTTTTTATTTATGAACTTTCGATGATTTTTAGTTTGTTTAAATTACCTTTAAGGATTGTTTATCAACTTATATTATTTTTTGACTTCCTGAACTACAATAATTTTAAATTTATATTACTTTTTTATGCGATTTGAATCGCTTTTTATTTTATGAAATAAAATATGCATTAATGCTTATAAAAATTTTAGTTACTTTTTTATAAAGCCAATGATATCAATTTTTCCTACGAATTATGTTATTTTTACATTTTTTGAAGGATATCGAACCAATCCCCAAGTGCCAAGTTATGGCACCTCCGTATCCACAAAAGTTTCGAAACGAAAATCCAGAAGACTGACAATATATTTTTGAAAATACCAAATTTTGTTTGTAAACTATTAAATATAATTGACAAAAAATTCAATAAAAAATATGTGTAATTATTCACATTTCATTTTCATTATTTACATTTTGTTTTAATTAACTTTAATTTAAAATTTTCAAACTATTTATTTGACGGGTTTCTGACGGTTTAAAAATTTAATTTCGCGATTTATGGCGATTTTTAAAACCCAATTTGACGGGAAATTTTGAAAAAAAAATTGGCAATTGACCTCATAAGTCTACTGCCCACCGGTCGTTTTACGACTATTCATATTTACGACCATTTTTTAAAATTTTTTTCATAGAAAGAACTTAACCCTTATTCTGTATTAATGGGTCAAAGTTGTCCAAATGTGCAAATTTATTCTTTAAATACGAATTTTTTTTTTTAAACTTTTGTACAATTAATATTTTAGTAAATTTAAAATATATTTTTTCTAGATCGTTTCACAAAGCCCACGTAAAAACAAATGGTATTTTTTGGTCAAAATTACCCAATGCCAACAAAACGAGGTTAGTAACAATTTTGTACGCCTTGACATCATAACTAGCAGCAAACCAAAAAAAGAAGTAAAATTTTTTTATAACGATATTACAATCCCAAAAACTTGTTCTCTAGTAGTGAAAATATTTCATTCGTTTATGTGGTTTTGAATTGAATACAAGTAACAAAATCTTTACTTATTTTGGAACAATAGAACCAGAAGGATATGAACTTTTCGAATGGTATCAGATTCAGGCGATGTAATCAGATCCAGGACACATCAAGTGAAGTAAAAATGATCTCGTTTCTGAACTTGCATCTGGCTATGATCTCAACTCTTCGTCAGGCGCTAGCATGGACATTTCCGGAATTCTCGATCAAACTACCTGTGAAGTTTTAATGTTTCCACCTAAAAATGAAAAAAAAATTATTGGTCAGAAACATCAAGATAGAACATAATAATTTTGACCCCTGGTCAACGCGTTATGCTATTTCAAGAGCTGATAGTATAAAACATTTTCTTGTTATTTATGCGCAGTGATATTATGAAATTAGTTGTTGATATATCTAATTTAAAAGGTGACTTATAAGAGTAAAAGTTATTCTATCGAGTCGCTTAGGTCAATCTGTATTTGAAAATAATTGAATTGCTGTAGACTGCACAAAAATTGAAGATATGTCCCGCTAATTTTGTTAGTAGATGTATCTAGATTTCATGGTGAAGCTTAAGAATCTCCAAGGGACGACCGTGCAGCAGACCGCTATTCACCACCAAGAGTTTGCGCCGATTTCAAAATAAACTGCAAGTGATACGGTTTGATAAAAAGTCAGATAGGAGTAAAAGACGACTTTTGCTCCCACAGGAGATTTCTGGAACCGTTGGGAAAGGAATCTACGAAATATATATATGGAAGAGCAACTAGTAACGTATTGCGGATGATGTGCATTGAAGCAATACATACTATCAAAGTCAAGAAAATATGGTGTAAAAAATTGGGTGTTGAGTGATGTAGAAATACATTATGCATGGTTCTTACTGGTGTATACTGGATACATAACATAATTTACATATATAATTGGTCATTAAAACCATTCTCACACTACTTATGTTGTGTGTGTTAATTTTATACATAAGTGGCGGGACCTACAGTTTTAAAGTCGACTCCGAACGACAGATTGTTTTTGAGTAACTTTTCATGGCCATTTTATTTTACTTTCAGAGTTTTTCACAGAAATCTACTGACAGGAAATCGCCGAAAAAATACTTTTTGGATTTTTATTTTTATGTCTGGCCCGGGACTCGAACCCTGGCTTTACGTCTAATAAGCCAGCACACTACCTCCTAGACCACAGCGACTAATCCAGTGTATAATGGATATTCTTGGAAAACTTAGGCATCGATCTTATAAGCGAAGAAATGTTTCGTAGACCGACCATGCCCCAAAGTAGTCCCGCTAACGCAATCGTAAAAAGCCTTTAAAAGAATTCACCTGAAGTCCCGCAATCAAAAAATTTAAAAATGGGAAGTTGTTACTTTTGGCCAAATCATTCTAACAGCACCAAATGTACAAATAAATGAAATTTGAAGTACAGGATAAGGGTTAAATACTTAAAGAAGACAAATATGTAGTTGAGCGGAATACCTGAAATATATTATTACTAGCAGATTGTACCCGGCGTTGCGCGGGTTATTTTTTCACCCCTTTCCTCCTTTTTGGACCCATTTTGGTCCAACTTTAGAAACAGAACACCTCCAATAGCTATTTGCGAAATTTAACCAAGCTAAATCGTAAAAAATTACGTATTATCATTTTTTCCCCATTTGACACATTTTTTCTCCCCTTCTGGTCGAAATTTTGAAAAGATTTATAGCCTATAACCTGGACCGACAAAAGGCCGATCTATATCCCAAATGTCAAAATAAACGGTTCAGGCGTTCAGGAGTGATTGGCTAACAAACAAACAAAAAAAAAAAAAAAAACCGCCTTAAAGAAAGATTTATAATATATACTTGCAAATTGTATCCGGTGTTGCGCAGGTTATGAAAATAACAATAAATAAAAATCCGGTTCCGAAACCGGCTTCTCTAAAATGCAATTTTTCAAATTATTCAGAAACCGGTTTATCAAACAACCCAGTTTTTTGAATACTCTAAATCCTAAATATAAATGAATTCAATTTGCCCGTTATTCATCTCTTTCCCCATTTTACAAACATAAAAACAGACTTACAGAAAGATTTATAATATATATTAGGATTAGTAATAGGGTTATTTTTTCGCCCCTTTCCCCTTTTTGGGCCCATTCTGGTCCAACTTTAGAAACGGAATACCTCCAATAGCTATTTGGGAAACTTAACCAAGATAATCGTAAAAAATTACCTATTACCATTTTTTCCCCATTTGTAACATTTTTTCTCCCCTTCTGGTCGAAATTTTGAAAAGATTTATAGCTTATAACCTGCACAGACAAAAGCCCGATCTATATCCCAAATTTCAAGAAAATCGGTCCAGGCGTTCAGGCGTGATTGGCTAACAAACAAACAGACTTACAGAAAGATTTATAATATATATTAGGATTAGGATATTAGGATTTTATATAAAGTTTGAATTTTGGCGTATTTCATTTCTCCTGGCCCTCAAAGCATGTATGTACAGTATGTAATTTTTTTTCTTAAATTTTTTATTGTTTATATCAAATTCAACTTACGACCAATAACCAGTAACATATCTCGGTCGTAAGTCGGGGAATACTTGTACTCCTCGTTTAATATTTTGTTTTTAATTTGGAAAGACTAGTTTTCTTCTAGATTTCCTAAAAATATGAAATCAGTGGTGGGAACTAAAATAATGCCAGAAACCTCTTGCTTACAACTATGGATCTGGGCTAACAACAGATTACAAGAAATATACAGCCCAATAACGAATATTCTCAAGGAATTTCTTTCTCGCGGAAAATGTTTTTCTCGAGAAAGGAATCCTCTAATAACAAATTCCGCGGAAGTAAAAGTATGAAAAAGTGGCAATAACGAATTTTAAAGTCAGCTGTGTTTCCTATTGATATTAAATTTTTGGCAATTTGTGAAAATAAAGTAAAATTAAAGTTATATAAAATTAATACAATTTGAAAAAATAAATAAGATTTGAATATAATACAAGAAAATAAAAATGTATAGTGTGATCATGTGTAGCAAGGTGGAGAAAATTGGCCAACGTACTTCCAGAAGGCAATTAAGGGTGAATATAATCTTCTTGAATTGCCGCTGGCTTTGTAAGTAAGAGTGAAAGTGTTGGATTAAATTTTATTTTGCAACAGGTTTTAAAAGTACTACAGAGTGTATAAACCGGCCTTTCGGTATTTACTATAAATTTTACCTACTCACCCACAAAAAAACAATTTGGTATTTCACCAATTGTAAAGCTAAGTGCGAGCTTACGAATACTGGGTACCAGACTGATGTAGGAAAAGACTACAATGTGTCTTTAGGCCAGTCTACTTTGAGCCAAGTGCTTACAGATTGGCTTCCATTAATGTAACCAAATATTGAACTTGAGTTTTAGTAGTTGTTTTAGACCTACAGAAACATTTTATTTATTTAAATTTAGTTGAGTAAAAATTTACTTAAATTTTTAATCAAACTCCCTTGTGTTTTATAAGTGAATTTTTTTAAGGGAAAATACAAACTAAAATACATTGAGAATACCTACTTTTTTCCCTTTTTAATATTTCTCTCTTCACACGGTTGATAAAAATGGGATTAAAACAGAGAAAAAGGAGAAGTAAAAAATTTCACGCGGAATTTTTATTCATAATAGGAGAGAAGGGAAAAGAGAGAAATTTCATGCGGAATTTTTATTCATGATTGGGCTGATCGTCGCAACTGGTATGAACTAATTTATGAAGTGCCAGGTATTACTCAATATGAGAAGCTATTGAAAAAATTTGGAGTGTGCCAGGCGTAATGGAAGTGTGACTAACTAGGTTGGGTTTAGTACGTATGCGCTTAGCAAGCCGAGAGTAAGTGCTACGACTAATCGTGCACTTTGTGTAGCCCGGGCTACCAATGTCTTTTGAAGATTCCCATCCTTTAGCTCGTATAGCTATAAAAAAACAGGCAAACCTAAATTAGAGTGCAAAGTGTAAACCCTCTATCAAAAATTGTCCACACAAAATGTGTGAGACCAACCAATACAGCGGGAAACTAGCACTTTACAATTGGAAAATAAAAGTTTTTGTATTGCAACTCTTTATTATTTTTATTGCATTCCACAATATTTACACAACGTTGGAGTTTTTATTTCAGTTACTCATTACTTAAAGTAAAAGGCTTGACTCTAAATTGAGTTGCGCTATGCACACTAAAGTAGGGTTGTGTGTAGCAATCCTAAATTTTACTTTGCTTACTTTTTTGTAATTAACTTTTAATTTTATTTAACTTTATATACAACATACACATTTTATATTATTATACCTACCTTACACGATGTTAATGTGATTTGGTAGTCGATTTTCATGCATAGTACCTAAATATTCTATAAGTTCTCTGATCTTAATGATCCCAAGATGGATTACAATATAATATGGCGCATTTAAGTTGTTCTTGAGTATTTTGTTTTGAAAGCTTTGGAGTGTTTCAATTTGATTTCTAGCCGCACACCCCCAAATTTAAACCCGGATAAGTGAACACTGGCTTCAGTATTTGGTTGTAAACTAGAAGCTCATTTTCATTTGATACTGGAGATTTTCTCCCAATGATTCATTTAAGTTTCGTTGGATTTCAGGTTAAGTTTTGTTGCTTTCGTCTTGTTAAGTTCATTTCATTTAAGTTAGAACCTTGTCTCATTCCAGATGTGAATTAAAAACATTGTCTTAAAATCTTATATTTAATTTTATTCTTCTTATTTCTGTACATTCTTATAATTTATCCTAAGATGATTGAAGTTTTGTCCATGATTCCACTTTGTTGTCTCCAACTGATAGTATACACGTATTATCAGGAAATATTGTAATTCTTAATTATTATCAAAGGAAGTTACATCCGCTGTATGTAATAGGTACAATAGAGGACTGAGTATTCTGTCTGTGGCATCAATTGTCCTTACATTTGAGTATTCATTTGCGTCATTAACCCTAAAATATCGATCCTTGTTATATACTTGACTAGCTGTACTCTGCACGTATTGCTGCATCCCTTACTAAAATAAATTTGAAGGAGCGGCTTTACACAAATGTCCAATTTTGAATCATTTTATTGATCTTATTTTTCGTTGTCCTGATGATTTAGATGAACGGGCCTGAGCATTTCGCATTCGATCAGTTTCTAATCTCACTTCTCGTTGTTCAATTTGTTCATGCTCGACTGCTTCTTCAGCTCGTAATGCTCTTTTCTTCCGTGCATGGGGTGTAGGTCGACCAATTGCTTGTTATTCATTTCGAATAATTTTCAGTGACGCCATCCATCGGAAATTAATCGCACTAATCTGCGTCGACTTATACGTAACAACTTTCTTAAAGAATGCACAGTTTAAGATTTAATTCATTTTGAGTAATTTTCTGTGACACCACCTATTGAAAATTGGTCATACCAAATTAGAAATCTTCGTCGGCTCATGCCGCAGGTCATGACACGATTAAATGCACATTTTAAGATTTAATTTATTTTAAGTAAGTTCCAGTGGCTCCAACTGCCGAAAATTAATCATATCAACTTAGAAACCTACCCCGGCCTATGTGCAACAACTTTTCTAAAGATCATAACACGATCAAATGCATAGTTTACGATTCTATAAGTTACATATAAACAAACATTCATTTATATATATATATATAGACGATGGGAACTGACACGCCAACTACAGCCAATCGGCCCATTTTGTTCATATATACGTCAAAGTCATCCATACAAAATTTGAGGACTTTAGCTGTTGCAGTTTATGAGATATGCGATATTAAATACTTATTTGGTATGTGGGTGTGGGACCACGCCTAGTTGAAATTGTAAAATAAAATATAGTCTATAGTTCCTTCCAAACATACAAATAAAATTTTAAGAAAATCGGTCCAGCCGTTTAGTCGTCTATAGACTTCAAACAAACCCACAAACAAATAAACACACATTAATTTTTGCATATCGCTCCTTTATTGCAACATAGTCATATCTCAAAAAATCAAAAATTTGTAGTTACTTAAGCAAAACTGCTCTTCTGTACATGTTGAAAAAAAAAATCAGTTTTATATCCCACCTGAACCGAAGTTTTAACAAAAAGTGTTTGCGGCTATTAAAACATAGGACTTATGTCTTGAAAACTTAAATCGCATTTTGCCAAGATAAAGTTTATTTGATATTTGACTATGTTGCAATAAAGGAGATTGTAACAAGTCAGTGTATTCCTTAGGTAATTAGTTTGAAATGCAAACATTTGTGCGATAACTGGTCGATGGCTTGCGCAACTTCTAAAAATATGGCTGAACATACTTTCTTTTGTTCAAGGGCTTTCTCTATTGTATGGGCAAATCGGACAACTTGATCAATCCTAGACTCCTAAGAATGAATTTTGCTGTTTCTGTTCTGTTTTTCGCTTCCATGGTTGTTTAGTACATTATTCACTATCAATACGAGTACATATTTCTTTTGGTTTAACATGTATGCTGTAGCGATTTATCTCTAAGTATGAATTGAAAATAATATTCAATTTTATTTTTTTCTTTAAAGAAATAGAAACACTTGTAACACTCGATACGAGAAAGCAGAGTACAAACAATGCGGTTGAAATAAATAAAAAAAAAACATTTTCTCATGATTTGCCACAAATAATGGCATTGAAGTTTTGTTGATAAAAAAAAACTCTTGAGTATTCGTTTGCAATATTTTTCTGTTGCCATTTAAAAAAAAAATTCTATTTGTTTATAACTGTCACATTGGCTTTAAGTTAAAATACATGTTGAACACATTTAAAAAAATTATTTTGTGGTACTCATGTAAATATTTCGATAGAAAGAAAAACAATTTAATTCACTGCAATTTAATTTAAATAATTTTCTATATTGTAGCAATTGTGAACATGCATTTATGTGCAATTACTAATCCGTAGAGTTAATTTTCTGATCCGGGAAAACAAAACAATTTTTCCAATTATTTCGAATAATATTCACAAATGCGAGCTACAAAAATAAATAAATAGCGCTGATCGCATATTTTTCTGTCCACTATTACAGAAATCTGATGCATATTAAATACAATAAAAATAAATCCGGAAGAAATACACATTAAAAATGCAATTTTTTTTTAAAAATTTTTTCATTATTTTCGTTGTTTTAGTTTAAAATTAACTCCATCGATGGCAGTAAAAAACGTTACGTGGTAAGTAGCATTTACATTCTGTGGTCATAATTAAATGAAAGGCGTATTAAAAAAGATATTTAACAATCCTGTTGATTTTTCAAATGTTTTATAGCCCCCACCTTTTCTTTTGTTTACATTAGTTATCATTTGCATCCAACTTCACTACCAAGCGCTTTGTCGAAATTGGATTTTCCTATTTTGCCGCAGCATTATTTCGGTATACACCTTACAAATTTTAGAAGCAATAGAAATGTCGACAGTTAAAAAACGCTTGTCGCGCTTATGACTGTAGCATGAATCGTGCGAATCTAAACACTCAAAGACACTTCTAGCCAGAATCTTCAATATTAACCTATTAAGTGCTGAACTGTTGCAGGGAATGCGTTTGAGAGTCTTCAACACCGTCTGGCCACAACCTAATGTATAATATTGGGACAGGTATCTGTTCCGTATTCTTGTCAGCGACTTAAACACGTAGTTAACCGTAAGAATCTCACTAACATGTCTTACGCTGGCTTTCTCGAAATCTAGCAGCGAAGACCATATACTCCTAGACAAATGACAACCCCAGTTGTTTTGCTCTTTATCATTGAACCATCTACTGATAGAACCGTTGAGTCTTAAGGTCAACTATCGACTATATCCTAGCGCGAGCATCCACCTTTTCGTTCCCCAATATATGGCTATGTCCCAGATTTCAACAGAAGAGGATCCGATCTGATCCAGGGGTCCTTTTAAGTTTCTTACAATCACGAACTAATAGTGGTTTGCATTAGAGCGAGATAATGTCAATAACCTTCAACAAAGATGTCATGCGATTCTATATCTGAAGTGAGCATATTAGCATATATGCCTTCAAGAACTTTCAAAATACCAAAAATTTCGCCTGAAAAACGGTAAAGTCTCCATTTAACCTAAAGTTAAACTGGAATCGAAGATCTTTACAGGAAACTCCAACTCAAGTCCCTGCTTCCAAATTGGACCCATTCGTGGAAATGGGTATGCTTTCAGAATACCCCATCCTCATAGAATGCGCTAACCGATATGAAAATTTTCAATGCAGATAAGAACATAACCTCTGGTACTAGATTGTTAGTGAGAGAAAGTGTATGAATCAATCAGAGTTAGGTAGAGTAAAGTGACAAGAGCTACTCTTCCCCAATCTGAAGGCTAATCGCTCAACCTCTTGTCTAAGCCACTTCAACAACAAACAACACAACCGTAGTAAAAACAAGTCTAACAATCGCCAGATAGATCCAGAGAATGACATTATGCGAAAGTGTCCTGCCTGTGGAATTTCTGCAATCATACATAGCACACAGCCTCTTCTATATTCTTTTTGCGACGTTTCTTTTCGAGATAAGATTGCTGTCCAGAACAGCATCGAGATAATAAAGAAGAGCCCAATGCAAACAACTTGAGGAAAATTGTGAATCATGATAGCGCGAGTATAAGGCTGTAATATGTGTGTGTGTTGCCTCCAGGTATGTGTAACTTGGAACTTGAAGAAATAATGAAGAACAAGACAGTGCACGTGTTTAAATATTCTAAAGGACAACTTTAACCAACACTAGGATTCTGCTCTATGGGTAGATGTAGTGACAAGAAAATTTTCCAAAATATTCTTTTGTTTTGTTAAATATACAGTCAAACTCGTTTATAACGAACTCGGTTATAACGAATTCTTGCTTATTACGTTCATATTTTCAAGTTCCAACGTTTTAATAACAATTTTCATAAAAAAAACTTCGTTTATTACGAACTCTTTTATAACGAATTCTCGATTAAAAGTTCCCAGTAATTAAATTTCATATATTTTACCTTTTTTATTAGGAACCCTCAGAAATAACTTTGAAGTGTGGCAATAATCTTTACTTTTATTTAATATGGCAGCATTAAATTATAACTCAGCATCTTTAATCAGCTGATAGGCAAAAAGTATTAACACATAATTTTGTTTTTAATTAAAAAAAAAAATACTTTTTGTTTTTAGCAAATGAAAAAAATTCTTTGTATTTTATATTTTCTTCTATGACTTCACCCCGTTTATTATGAACTTTGCCTATAACGAACTATTTTTTCTGGTCCCACGGAGTTCGTTATAACCGCGTTTCACTGTATTAAGAAGTTGTTTATTTTATTAAATAACAGAAATAAATAAAAAAAAAAAACATCAATTACTTTTATTAATATCGAAATAAAAATAAATAAAAGGGTGGTGATTGAAACAAGCTGTTTCCCACTGTATACAATTATGTATACCGTCTTCTCTAGAAAAATAATATAAAAGCAACTTTTGTTCAACATATTTTGACAGATACTGTTTGTCAGTCATTTAATTGATTTTTTTTTTTTTTTTCATTTTTACATTTAATCCTAAATGATTTTGTAAATTGTTGTAAATCCACACAAAAATAAGTGCAGAAAAAGAACGAAAAATGTGAACCTTGGCGTTTAAAAAATTAAAGTTTTTGTGCCCGTGAATAAATTAGAATAATTAAGAGATTATTTCATGATTACTCCTAATGAATTTAAATTATTTATTCAAATAATTTTCATTATGTTGATGGTAGAATTAAAATTTGCGGAATTTTTTTTCTGTTTGCTTAATCATTTGTTAAGTATTTGGATGGAATAACAATTAGGGGATATAAAAAGTGATTTACAAATTTAATTATTAATAAAGTTTTAATTTTATAATTCAACTACTTGAAATTATAACTGTAAGGACAAGAGTATTTTATTTTATTTTTGTAATTTTCTTTTTTGGGAATAGTATCAGACTAAAGTGCAAGTAAATACTTTTACATAATTGGTCATTATAACGCTTCAGTCAGGAGTATTGACTTAGTTTCTCACACCACTTATGTTGTGTGTTCATTTTATACATGAGTGGCAGGACCTACAGTTTAAGGTCGACTCCGAACGAAACATTTTTTTGTGAAACTTTTCATGGCAATTTTTTTTACTTTTTTGTATTTTGTTTTGATGTCTGGCCTGGGCCTGAAACCCTGGCTTTACATCTAATAAGCCAACACACTACCTACTAGACTACGGCAAGTAAATACACCCAACTCTTTTTTACACGGTTTCTTTCTACACGCATTTGAAGTTTCACGTTTGAAAAAAAAAAATTTTAATATATTACGGTTTCAAAATCCCCGTTAAAGACGAGGAGACCGAAATATGTCAACTAACTGCTAGTTTAATTGATGACGGTTTAACATTTGGTAGAAGTATGGTGAATCATTTCTTAAAAAATGATCCTAATATGGAACATGCCTTGAAATTCGAACGTGATATTAATAATTGTATTGCTGGGTATAACGCGCTGGATAATGAACTTAAAAAACCAAAAGTTCAACTTTCTATAAAAGATTTTTTAATAAAAAAAAAGTCGACGGCGCAAGACCTTCCGGAAAGTAGTCTGACAGTTAAAAACTCTATTACCGAACAAAAGTCACCATTGCATAATTTGATGGATATCTTGAGGGATAATATCAACTTTAGTCCAGTTCGTCGAACTAATTTTGAATTGTAAAACTTAAAAATCATTATTGTTTCGCAAATATTCTGACTAAACATTTTAACCAGTGATTAGGTGAATTAAAACTGCTACAGCTAATTGCAGCATTATAATCTCATTGGCCACGATTTTTTTATCATTATAAAACTCTGTTTTACTCCAACCAATGCATTATTTGCTATATTCAGTTGGTTCCCCTCTGACCTTATATTATTGTAGTGGGCTGAGTTGGTGACAGTAAGACTCACTCCAGACAAGTGATGACCCAATTTAATCTATAAATATGTAATAATTACTTACGACTTTCTGAATAGAACATTCGATTTTAAAATAGGGATTTTTGGTATAAAGATTCGGTGGTTGTTAATGAGATCCCTGTTAAACTATTTTATAGGCTGGCTGACCATTGCAGTGCTTTTGTATGCAGTGGCCGTGACAATTCTGTCCATAGCTAATATAGTTACAACGTCAGTCCTTGTTCATGAATAATAAGGATTTTTCTGGAAATTTTCGTATCATGTACATACCCATAGACTTGTCTTCTATAGCTCTGACAAGGGGAATGAGGAAGTCTTTCACATCATGCGTTAATAAACTGCTCTTGTTAAATTTTTTAACATTTCTCACCGAGCTCTCAAATATAAGGATTGTTGCAACAGGAAAATTAATTTTAGACTCTGGTTGGTTTCCTCTAGGCAATGTTTTAACCTCGGTAGAATTGATTGTAGTTTCGCAAATCGCGTAAAAATATTAACTCTTCAGCAAATAGAATTTAAAAAAAACATATTTTTTCACAGCGTTGAGTCTTCTCCCTCAATCTAGTTCACATTTTATACAACTGCAACCTTTAATTATTTACAAAATTCTTGCTGAAGTGGAATTTGCAAAATGACAGGTGCTGATTTAATATACTAACAATATAATCAACACTGCAATCCTAAAAACATCCAAATATTTTGATGTTTGTTAAAATTCAAAATTCGAATTATGAAACCTCAAATCCAGCCCGTAATAATGTGACGATTGTGCTAAAATTTTGATCACAGTTGTTAAAAATGTTAAACTAATTTCTATCATAACACTTTCTCTTAAATCGAAAACTCTCTTAAATAGCGAGTCGATTTTTTTCATACTTCTTTTACGGAATGAAATATAACCTTTTCAAGGTTATTCTGTTATGAATGGTTTTGGTTTCATTCATAATCCCGTTATTTCTTTCAATTTTACCAATGAAATTGTTTTAAATTTTTTTTTTCTCGAAGTTGATCTTAACAACTTCATTGAAAATTTCCATTAAACTGTATGAACAACTTGATTAAGAAACTGTTCAACTGAAAAGTACTATTTCCTGCGAAATTAAATTAAATTAAAAAAATAAAATTCAGTGAATAGTTAAGCTTTTATAGAGATAAAGTCCGGTGACTATTATCCCTAAAGTTGTAATAGAAAGTGGCCCCAACATATACAAATAATTTCATGTGGTATTGAATTGTGATAGGTAAGGAAATATTCATACGAAGAGTTTGGTGGAATATGACGAATATTTTGTCCTAGAATATATTTAAGCGGATATTCACAAAAGACCTCGTGGTCCAACTAAATTTCGGACAAAAGACCTCGTGGTCCCACATTACTATTGGACATAAGTCCTCGTACTCTATTATTGCTCTTGAAGAAAATATATCGTGGTTCACCTTTCTTCTGAGACAATAGACATCGTGCTCCAAACTTTTCTTTGGACCGAACTCGGGAAACTAACTTTTCTAGAACGGGAGTATGAAGAAAACGAAAAGAAAAACCTTAAGTTGAATATAACCTTACATTCAGACCAATACGTCATAAAAAATCAAAATTACTTAATATCACATTTTAACTATGAAGTAGTTCATTTTAACCCAATAAAAGATAAGTTTAAATTATAAAATAACAATATTCTTAAAAGAAAAACTAAATAAGAAAAGAATTTGAATTATATAAAAGACAAGAACCTATATACTTAATTAATAATATAAAAAGTCGTAAATAAGTAATTTAATTAAAGTTTCTCTCAAATATAAAATACTTCACATTTAACACGTTTCGTATAACGAACATTTTTCTTTGAGTTTAAAAATAATATAAAAAAACAACATTTACATTGTAACACAGTTATCTAGTTATGAACTATAACTATTGACTTTAATGAACTTTTATGTTCGACATGATTTAAATTTCTTAATAAAACCTTTTTCTGAAATTTTGATAAATATGAATTGTTAATAAAAATTTATTTAAATAACTTAATGTAATTAAACTTTCTGATTTTTATTTGGATTACCAATAGATTTCCCTTAGATGAATGGTAACATGGTAGGGATAGGGCATATGGAAATAAAACATCTAATTTCCCTGAATCTGAAGTGAAACCAATTTGAGACAGCTGAGAAAGTTAGCACGTGATATTCTTTTGTAATGAGGTTTCAAGGTGACCTAATAAGACCCCCTCCCCATCCGGCAAGACTCATAAAGCAAACACGTGCTAAAGGTTAGAGTGATTTTGAAGACAAATGAGGTAGTCAACATAGCCAACCATACCGTACCATAACAATAAAAATAGAAACATTACTACACATTACTACATTGCATACTGTACGGCTACAATGAGGCGTAATTGTTTTGAATTTTTTTATCTAGTACTAAACCATATCGCACAATTAGTTCAGAACAAATTTAAATTTTGACTGATATTGAAAAAAAATGTTTTTAACCCAAACAAAAAAATAGTAAAAAAATCTTTATAGATAAGCGAGAGTATTGTGAAAATTGGAAATTTTGTTTGGAGTCACTTTTGAACGATGCGATACAGCTATTATTACAACCATTCAAGTTGGGTTTAGTAAAAGGTAATTTTAGCTTAAGTGAACTATAAAACCATCTTTAATTTTTTTTCGTAAAGGGAACTTTTTCAAAAACATGACATGACCGGAGAAATGTCGGTACATATACTCATACATACCTAATTGGCCATTACAACATTTCAATCAGGATTACAGTCTAGCTTCTGATAAAACTCACGTTGTGTATATGAATTTTACACATGAGTGGTGGGATCCAGAGTTTAAAACCGTCTCCAAACGACAAATTTTTGAGAAACTTATCACGGCAATTTTATTTACTCTCACAGTTTTTGCCAGATATCTGCTGAGTGGAAGTCGCCGAAGAAATATGTATTTTTTTCACTTTTCGTATGTCTGTTGTTTCTACTTGAAGCTGCGGTATTGAAAGTAATATTTAATATGACAAGTTCAGACCTTAACTTAACTTTAAAAGTTGTCGCCAATTTGTAATAATGGTCCTAAATATGCCATTTCAGTTAACAAAAAAAGGAACATTTTCTACAAAAACAATAAGTTCTTTTTTTGTTTATTTTTACTAACATTTTTATAAACTTATTTGGCATACTGAAGAAATATGCCATAACACTTTTATTCACATTTCTATTTTAGTACATGAAAGTAGTTCATCTTCCTGCCATTAAACTTGATACTTACCATACATACATTCAAACATACATTCATGTCAAAGTAAATTATTTTTCGATTTAACTGAAGTCTGTTTATTCATAATAAAAAGGAATATTTTATGATAATTTTTAAAATGCTAGCAATAGTTTATTTTTTTTTCTTAAATTTTATGAGCAATTTGCATTCAACTCTTAATGCTTCAATAAACTTTAAAAGAAAAATATTTTTAATCTGAAGTTTTTTCTATAAATTTTTTAAAATTATTGGAATAACCATTCAGTATGAATTTATTGTAAGTAAACGAGATAGTGCGGATCACAATTATGAGGTTACTTAAAACTTGCAAGTCTTTATTGCTTTTAAATTTGTTTAACATTAACATTATTTAAGGTCAGTGTGCATTGTGAATCGATTCCTGAAGCACTAGCACTAGCACTAGTCCTGAAGCAGTGTTCTTAGACGCTCGTTCGTCCATTATCTAATATTTTCAGAACCAGATTTTTTTATTTTGCTGGAAGGTTAATAACATAAATAACCCTTCCTATGATCCTTTGGGTCAATATGATCCAACATTAAAATGTAAACAAAATTTAGTATTTAATATAAGAAATCCATTTGTTTTGTTAGTTTTTTATTTAGTATAGTAAAGAATAATGATAACTAATACAAATAAGCCCTTTCTAAGCAATTCATATATATCCATATTTCCAGCATGGTTTTTTGAAAGGCAGGTCGACTGTCACAAATCTTCTTGAATTTACTACACATGTTTTCAGGGCTTTCTTGTCGGTGCTCGGACTGATGTAAGTTATACTGATTTCAGTAAAGCTTTTGATAGGATTGATTATAGAATTTTGCTTCTTAAACTTTCACTAATCGGTATTCCTGATATTATTCTTCGTTGGCTAGACTATTACCTCTCCCTTTGGACTCAGAGGGTATTATTTAGGAATGTATTGTCTAAGACTGTATATGTTACCTCTGGTGTTCCGCAGGGTAGCCATTTGGGTCCTTTACTGTTTTTATTGTTTCTGAATGATCTTCCTTCTGTTTTTTCTGATTGTAATATTTTGATGTATGCTGACGACGTTAAATTATTTTATACTGATCATGGCCAGACTGTTCTTCAGCGAAATATTGATTTGTTTGTTACTTGGTGAAAGGATAAATTTAATGGATCTTAATTTGAGAAAATGTAAATGCATGGTTTTCTCTCGCCTTGGTGTAATCTCGTTCAATTAATTCTTGCCCTTTGGAAACTGTGCCTTCATTAAATAAAAAAAATTAAATTAAATAAAAAAAAAAAATTTCTTTTATTGATCATATTAGTTTGATGATTGGCAAGGCTCGAGCTGTTCTTGGCTTTGTGAAAAGATGGGCTAGGGAATTCATTGATCCTTATATAACAAAACTAATGTACATTTCACTTGTTAGGCCTATTTTGGAGTATGCGTCTGTTATTTGGAATCCATACTATCGTTGTCATAGTGATTCAATCGAGTTTGTGCAGAGACAGTTTTTATTATTCTGTTTACGTGGCTTAGGATGGGATTATACCAATGGGCTTCCGCCGTATGAGGATAGATTAGCTTTGGTAAAACTTCCAACTTTGGAACGTAGAAGGTCTGTTTTATGTGTTTGTTTTATTTTTAATCTGGTTAAAGGTGATGTCGATTCTGAGTTTTTGGTTTCTAACCTGAATTTCAGCATTCCTGCAAGATTTATATGGCACTATCGTCCTCTTTCTTTAAATTTCTATAGATCGAATTATGCTTGTAATTTTCCTTTTCGTAGATTATGTAATGATTTTAATTCGCATTATTACTTTATAGATTTTAATCGTAGTGTTTGTAATATAAAACGTAGCTTGTATTCTGGCATTAATTTATAAATTATCGTATAAATACGTTTTTTTGTTTTTGTTACCTTGTTCAGCTTGTGATTAAGTTCTGTAGCTGTTTTATGTTCTCGTTGCCATAGCTTTTCCTTTCCCGCTACAGTCCGGACTGTGGTGTGTACGTGTCCCTGCGTAATGGGAACGAGCCCTCCGCGGTCGGGTGAGGGTGGGTTAGTATGAGGCCGAGACGTTCGTATAAAAAAAATATAATTGGCCATTACAACCCTTCCGTCAGAACTACGACCTAGCAGTTTTAAAGTCAATTCCGAACGACAGATTTTTGAGACACCAGTTATGGCAATTTGGCAAAAAAAAAAACAATATGTGATGAATATAGACTTAACAAATCAGAACTTTTATAAAATGATTAAAAAAATTTTGAGTCAAAAATTGTAAACGCTCATCACTTTGGAGAAGACTTCAACACATACTAATGAACTGCAATTTCCTATTTTTTCTTTCCAATTTCCTATTTTGTCTAATTAGAACACATAAATAAATTTTTGAAAAAGTTTGCATTGTTTTGTCACCCACTGTATATTTTAAATTCTATACTCGTCCATTTTTTTTGCTATCTGAACATTTTATTTTGTGTACAAGGTTTATTTTTGTTAGGTTTTTATTTGTAACAAAAATATAGTCTGCAAACTTTAATTCGATTTTAATGCCAATAAACTTTCTATTTGGATGTTTTGTTCAAAAATAAATTTTAATGTTGTAAGTGTAAAATTTTTTTTTGTTGTCTTTAATAACTCAAGGACTTTAATTGAGAAATACTTTGATAATGAAACAATGTATCTCAAAGTTTTCGGATCCAAGTCAATCAAATTTTTTGTTTGATATTTCATTAAACAAATAATAGCAAGACAATATTTCTTATATTATTTTATTATAAGCCCTCAAGGATTATATATTTCATAAAGCTATGTATAAATTTTTATGTAATAAATTCATTAAATTTTTTTTTTTTCATGTTTATTAAAACAGTTTACAATAATTTCATTTCATACATATTTACATACCAAAACCACATTGACAATGAACAAACGTTTCTGTACGAGCATCATTGCTGCACAGACTACTTGTGTGCCACAAACATTTAATTGATTGTGTTACTTCCTCCAGAGAGAGAGAGAGAGAGAGAGAGAGAGAGAGAGAGAGCGAGAGCGAGATATTAACAACATGTTAATTTAAAATTTTATTTACATTAAAAAATTATCATTATATCTTCATACATATATACATATTTGTGTTTATTAATTTCATGTAACGAATAAGTAAATATTGATGCATAACAGAATGCCTCTTCAAAATCTGGGCATATATTTCACAGCATAATAGTACAAAAAAAGTGCAGAACAAAATCATAATAGAACTATGGACTTATTTACATCATGAAAAAATAAACAAAAATATAGCAACAACATCAGTACAAAAAAGGATGAACAAGTAAACAAACAGTCAACAACAACACTGCAAGGACAAACGTAAACAAAATATACAAACAACAATAACGTAAACAACATGTTTACATTTATAGAGTTTTCGAGAAGGCAAAGTCATTCTTCTTCAACAGCATTCATCAAACTATTTCCACCGCGATATAAAAGGCAAGACCAAAGAGGCAACGGGATCACTAAAAGTTCAGTCAGTCTTGTGTGAAGACGCGTTGCATGTGAAGATAATAATTGTAGTTTGTACATCGGTCAAACAATTCTTATTGTTTACGCAAACGAGTGCAATGTAGGATAAAAATTAAAGCAAATGTTGTTGTTACATCAAATTGTGAAAACAATAAATAAATTTATTGAAACAGAGCAATCTACGAGATCTTATTTCAATCGTTTTTATAAGGTAAAAACGTAACAACATTTTAAAGTCATAAATTTATTAAATTGAAATGGTTTATGACTTAACTAACCCATGTGCGGCGGAACCTTCATTATAACGTCAAATTCGAACGACCGATATGAGAAGTATTTTTATGGCAATTATTTACTCTCAGTCTTTCCCAGCAGTTTGCTAAAAAAAATCCTCAAAAGAAATATTTTTACATACTTTTTATTCCTAACATGATGCATTACTACGGAAGTTGAACATATTGGCCACGATTTACTTCATAAATTGATGGAGTTTGTAAAGGATAACCAGTGGTTAACTAAGTTATTTCAATTATGTTTTCTGTTGACTGTCCTGCAATCGAGACAACATTACGCTCTTCTTCGTTCACATTAGCGTTATCGCAGCATAAACGATTATAGATTACAGAGCAACATAAGCGTAAAGAGATGGTAAACACATTTGAGTCAAGCGATCACAAAACTGGAAAGAGCTTTCTAAAATTAAGAGTATATACTGTATATTATGGCACATATAGTACACCTAAGAATACCCTTGAGAAAATGAAATAAAAATTAAATATTTATTTCGGTAACCTGAGGAAAAAACAAGAAAAACGAACCAAAAAAAAGAAAAAACAAAGAACAAATTCCGATACGAAAATTAGGTAAAAAGTCTGCATGAAAGATAGAAAATAATATTACAATGTGTCTACAGTAAGATTCTACCAATTCACGAACTGAAAATTGATAAACAATGTATGCATAAAAGGCAGGAGTTTTAGATGCATCTACATGGCATCAAAGATCGTTTCCAGGAGCTGAAGCTGTCATCGGTGATGGTGCCGTATCGAGATTAACCGATGACTCAAAAATGGAATATGGAACTAGATCTGGGGTCTATTTCGGTAAACTGGCACTGAACGGGTCGTACAGATTGCCTAACCAGTCCAGTGTAGATTTTTGCGCGTATTATTGAAACTAGGGACTCCGAATTTCTTCATATGTGCGGACAGTTATCAGCAGCAATTAAATTGGTGGAATCCCATCTCGTCAAATTAATAGACGACGAGAGTTGCATAGACCGTATACGTTGACGCAACACTCGCCTACTGGATTTCGAGCCTCTGTGGATTGGTTGTAAATTAAAAGGCGAACTAAATAATTGGATATTTCTGAGGAAATTGGAAAAAGCCGCATGGAATTCAACAATACACCTGATTGCCGAATTATAAAAACTGCTGTGTAGAAGGAAAACCAAGGAAATACTTTAGTTTGAGAAGTGAACGGTTAGTACTCTATGAGGAATTCTATTGGAACACTGAGCGTTTAGCAGTTTCGCTGACTTGCTCGGTCTGGTTCACAAGGATTACTCCAGCAGCTGCTGTGATGTTTATGTTGGTGCCCTACACTTCAAAATAGACATCATCGGTTTCTGAGTGGCAGATCGTTTGAAGTTCTATGTCAACGCGCCACTAAGAGAGGTGGCCAGTTTCATCCAAAGTTTGATGTTTACCATTAACGGATTATGACAAGGAGGTTCACCTTACACTAGGTAACAAAATGGGCCATCGATTAAACTTGCTAACCTAAAAACCTAAACCGCAAAAAGAATAAAAAGTAACGTTGCCTGTATGCTGTAATATTATTTCCTGAATGATTTTTTAAAATTGGAAGTTAAAGATGGATTCTAAATTATAAAAAATAGGGGATTTCTTGAAATAAAAAAATGTTTATAAAAGCCAACATTAAATTTGAAGATTTTTGCAGTAGGAATAAACATTGTCCTTTACTCATACAATGTAAATCGAATCATTCCTGTGGCAGTTAAGGTATTTAAAGCACTTTATCACATACCAGCTTATGATCTGTGCTTAGATTATAAATATTACTTTAGTTTCAGATGAAATATAAAAAATAAATTTCTATTATCTACTGTGCATATTCTGATGTCACACGTGTCCAAATCCTATTGGCGTCATACTATAAATGGAAACGTATTCGCATGCAGGCAGACATTCCTGAGTACATTTAATTCGTGTAGTTAACATTTTAATAAAAAAAATTAAATTAATTTATTAATGAGTGCAACATTTTAAAAGTAAAAATAAATTCTTTTACGGGGTAAAACTTCTGTGGAGCTGTCTCTAAAGTTTGAACAACAGTCGGATTTTTGTGATGAATTTATAAAATTTTTCATACAATTTACTATTAAATTTATTCCTCTGTTCAATATAATTTCTTTAATTCATTTAAGTTATTTGTGGTAATACTTGGTTTACGTACTTTGTTTCCATATTAACACTGCAATGTATTCCTGTTAATTAAAAAATTAATTATGAATTTATATTCAATAAAAAGTCAATACGCATAATTATATAATTATTTATGGCAGCATTCTTACTTTTTTTGTTTTTCAAATTAATATTCCATTGCAAATATATCATTAATATGTTATAATATATTGAATAAATTCAAGCCTGAAGAGAAATATAAATTAATAAAAATATTTTTGAAAATATTATTTAAAACTACACTTTATAGTGCTTTCAACAGCGATACTTTGTAGTATTTTTTAAACTACAAACAGACAGATATTTGATAGCAACTCATGGTAACACCACATATCTAATTCCTTTTAAATTTTCTAAAATTTGCTTCCTAATTAACAGCAAGGAAAAACATTTTGGCTAGCCTACGACTAGATTAAATTAAACAACTTATAATTTAACTAATTATTATCAGACACTTTAAATTACTCACCGCAAGACCAAACTTTTAAAAGCATAAATCGACCGAACGAGTATAATTATGATGATCAACTGATTTATTATTTTACTTTTTACTTAATCTAACATATCTTATATATGTAGTTAATTCTAACAGTTGCCTACCTATTTA
The DNA here is from genome assembly GCA_014635995.1 of Sarcophaga peregrina. Classification (NCBI taxonomy): domain Eukaryota; kingdom Metazoa; phylum Arthropoda; class Insecta; order Diptera; family Sarcophagidae; genus Sarcophaga; species Sarcophaga peregrina. The sequence goes on along the minus strand of CM025792.1, from coordinate 37,582,161 downwards.
TCTTATTCTATATATTCAATAGTGGTCTAGTGGGTAGTGTGTTGGCTTTATTAGACGAAAGGCCCGGGTTCGTATCCCAGGTCAGACATCAAAAACGAAAAATATTTCTTCGGCGACTTCCTCTCAGCAGATTTCTGGCAAAGACTCTGAGAGTACAAATTGCCATGAAAAGCTTCTCAAAAATATGTCTTTCGGAGTCGACTTTAAATAGTAGGTCCCGCCACTCATGTATAAAATTAACGCACACAACATAAGTGGTGTGAGAAGCTAGGTCGTAATCCTGACTGAAGGGTTGTAATGGCCAATTATGTATGTATGTGTATATATTCAATAATCTTATTCTATTTATTCATAAACCTTAAATTTATTAAATATTAGGGTGGTACTAATTTGTGTTATTTACTTAATTCATTATTATTATTATTCCATTAATTATAGTGTATTTTTAATTTTTTATAAGTATTATGTAATTCGATTTAATTATTGCAATCCTTTAATTAATACTTGATGTAATTACAGAGTATATATAAATAAGATGTACAGAACGAATAAATGAATCAATTATGGCAAAACAGTAGGTTTATTTAATTGTAGGTGGATTAAAAAAATCTTAGTTAAATTAACATTTATTATTTTTAACTAATTTTATATAAATCAACAGGTTCCACTTAAATAAATTTTAAATATAAAATTAATTTTTGTTTTTAAAAAAAATTTATGTAAATTTGTAGAAAACTTGTATAGACTTGAATAAAAATCTGTAAAATTGAAAATTTGTTTCGATAAATGTTTGTTTATAAAGTTTTTTAGTTAATATTAACTATGATATTTTTTGTGTACATATATAAAAATCTATCGCCTGTTATATTTTAATTATGTTAGCCTGAGGATTATAATTGGATTTATTATAGGTTCTTGCGAGGTTAGACCAGTACTAAGGATCAGAGACCTGCGCCGATCGGCAGACAGCCGGCTAAGCCGAGCCGCCGACAAAATTTAAAAGCCGCCGCCGCGGCTAAAGTCGGCTTAAATTCAGCCGCCGGTTTATGTATGTAAGAAAATTAAAATATATGAAAATATTATTATTCTGTATACAATGAATTTTAATTATATATAAAATATGATATTTATATATTATTATTTTACTTGACTTAAACACATTAAAGAAGTTTTTTTGTTTATTTTGTGATATGTAAATAGAAAAATTTTTAATTTTATGATATGGTGATTTTGAACACCCTTTCTTGTTTTTGTGAATGTGGTAACAGTTTTAACTTTACGTTAAATTTTATTTAAATGGTTAAATTTATCTGATTCCGATGACGACTTGCTATTTCTAATGGTATTGACAATGACATAAACGAATACGAAAAAATACTAGCCACTAAAACAAAAATTAAAGAAACAACCCAAATTCTTTTAAACAAAAAAATCTCCAGCAGGGTCCATAGTTTGGCACTATTTTGGTTAAATAGTTATTGAAAGTAAACCTGTGCTAAAAAAGTATAATATGTGTAAAGTTTGCTTTGATAAGTCCCCCATGCGTTTGAAGGGGTAGGTACATACATATATTATTTCTATCCAGGATTTAAATTTAACGAAAATTAAACAAAACAAAATTGTAACTCCAATTTTAATTAGCTTTCAGCCAAATTTTTTGGGAAATTTTATTTTGAATATTTATTTCTGATAATTGTTTTGTAAGTGTTATAAAATGCGAAATAATTTCAAGTTTGGAGTTTCTACGTCGACATCAAACCTCTGTAACCATTTACGTGCTCATGGTATTGACGTAATATCAAAAAATTTGAAAAATTCGAATGCCAAAACAAAATCCATATTGTCAGGAAGTTCTAAAAATGCAGATTCCGAAAAATATACTAACGCACGTCCGCTTGTGCATACGTGCTGCAAAGATCTAAAGGCCCTTTGACATAGTGGAGCAACCAGGGCCATTTTATTTATGTCATTTCGGATCACAGCAGACATAATAAAAGGCGCCGCCGAAACTTTACCATATTTCGGCTGACAGCCGACTTAAAGCCGCCGCCGAAACTTTTCACTTTTAGCCACCGTCGCCGTCAAATTTGCTCAGCGCAGGTCTCTGCTAAGGATCTGGTACAGATCGCGATTGAAATATTACGAGGTATGTGCTGACGAGGAGGAGTTGAAGAGTAAAAAACTCCTGCTATGCTACTTTTCAGGACTTAATTGAGAACCCTGGATACGGAGGCTGAGACAGAGGTGGCTAGTACCAGCATTACTAGAATTTTATAGGGCTAGAGGATACCATAGCAGCAATCTTAATTGAATTATATGGTGATAAAATTTTTTAGGGCGTTCACAAAGTATTCTTTATAAATTAAAATTTAAATTTACGAAGTGTAATGATATTTTTGTAGGGAAATTCTTTTGCGTTGTCTTTTATTTAAAAATTAAAAACTTTTGTAAAAATATTCAGATTTTTTCACTTCACTACCGTTCTGTGGTGATAGTTTTTTGAAATATTTTTCTGTTTATTAATGTGTTTAAAATCTTTGAGCATACATAATTGGAATTTTACACTTTCACATTTTCCTTGTCTTCCACCAACAGAATCCCTTATTGGTATGACGTCCTGATATATAGCGACCTTTTTTAAGTGCTGCCTTTATTATCATAAAACTTGTTTAAAATTATGCTTTATATGTAAGGCACTTAAAGCAGTTTTTGAAATCCATGTCCCATTTATTCTTTCTGTTTATTTTACTAAAATTGTTCCACATAATATTAGTTTTTTGTATGGCAAATACCCTTGTAAAATAATCTCTTTTATTTTAACCTTTTCCATGGCAAGTGAATATGGAAAGTAAAAGGAATCCAAATCTCATTTAAAAAATAAGGTAAAATAAAAAATTGTTAAACATAATAAAACGGAAAGTTTATCTCAGTCGTCTATACATGGATGAACCCTTTTCAAATGTACTTCTTTAAGACAAACCAATGAAGGTATAATAAAGTGCGATAAAAAGTTTAAAAAATGTTTAGAATTCTTGAAAAGTTTTTACACAATAATTTAAATATCACATCAACTGATTAGAAAATATTTTCTTTGTAAATTTGGAAATGTGTTCGACTTTTAATCACCCTAAGGATATATTGTTGTGTTATCGAGTCTTCCGAACCATGACAGTTGTTAAGCGCCATTTCGTTTAAATTGCATGCATATGCTTGCTTCAATCTGTTTTAAGAAATTATCTTTGCCGGTTATAGCATTGAAGAAATAATAATTATAATAGAACAAATAATACAACTGTTTTATCAAAATAGGAGTTTTCGTTAGAAAACGTACAGCGTGTTTACATACACGATTGATGACTATAACCCTTCAGTCAGGATTACAACCTAGCTTTTCACACCACTTATGTTGTGTGTGCTAATTTTATACAAAAGTGGCGGCACTTACAGTCTAAAGTCGACTTTGAACGACAGATTTTAATGGCAATTTTATTTACCCTTAGAGATTTTGCCAGAATTTTGCTGCAAAGCAGTCGCAGTAGAAATATTTTCATATGTATGTTCGTTTTGATGTCATGTGTATTTAATAATCGTCATGTGTGTTAACTAGAGTTGGGTTCCTTAGCTCTTTTTAGTGTTCGCTATTTCTGGTTCAGTTCTCTGTAATGAACTAGGTCGATCTTTTAGTTCAATAGTTTTAAGCAACTCTGCTCTCTTTCTCATGTTCACTTATGTATATTTCAATTGATGTAAACAATGCATATATACATTTTAAGGAATTACAGTATTTCGTGTAAATTTATATCAAATTATTGAACTATTTTTTGAAATATTCTCGCTTTTGTGGTAAAAACGTATCCATAAGTTCTTTTATCAGTATGTGGTAACATCGTCGCGCATGAGAATGATACACAACAGAAAAGAACGATTAAGAATGAATGAGCGAATAAGAAACGAGAGAGTCATGAACTACGGAGCAAAAAGAACTCATTATTTAACCGGTTCTTTTAGTTCAGTTGTATGAATAGTTTAATTGAACTAATTCGCTAGTGAACTCCACAACTCTTAAATAGTTCGATCGAACTAGTTCGTTCGTGAACTACATACATGAACGATGAGAAACGAGACCAAGAGAGTCATGAAAAGAGTTCATTATTATAACCGGTTCTCTTAGTTCAGTTGTATGAATAGTTCAATTGAACCAGTTCGTTCGGGAACTACACAACTCTAGTGTTAACCGGTTTTATACTTAAAAATTTCGAATATGCATATATGAAAAATAAGTGATGACTGTTGTAAGCTTTAATTAATCACTACATCACTAATCACTACAGCAATTGTTGAATTTTAAACTTTCCAAGTTTACCCGAACAAGACTCATATATTTATATTATTTCTCTACTTTCAAAGACAAATTGTTTTTTCAAAAACGTTTCAAAAATATTTGACCACTCAATAACCTTAAGTGAAAAGTTAAAAAACAGTTTTTATCAAATTAAACAAGTTTGATGGGTTGACTCGAAAAATAGAAACAAACCCTCCTACAAATTAGATTACTGAGGTGTATATAATTTTTTGTCGCATAGTGTTATTATTTAACTTATGAACATTTAAAATGAGGTTAGAATTGCAAATTTAAAGTTCATATGTTTTTAGACTGATACTTTAGAAGGTTATAGCAGATTATGTCTTCCTGGTTTTATTGTCTATTAATTGACCAGTGCCAGCTTTAAAGCGACTAAAATTGTTATAGGAGACTTCACTTACCAGTTTGTTGGCACCTATTTAGATTAAGCATGCGGTACCTGATTAAATACTTTCAGTATATTATAGTATAATTGAGGATATTGGCCATTAGCATCTGTTTTAGTAATATGAGAAGTTTTCACATAATGGAGCGATTTACAAAAGAGTATACGATTATCATTCCGCCACAGTTCTTATTTATATTCAGAACTGACTTGATTTTTGACTTATCGCATGCATTATTTTCGTGAAGATCAGCCAATAAGCACACTCCACGAATACAGAGAGAAGCTTGAAGTATGCCTTAATGTAACACAATTACAGGGATTTAATACATACAGTAGGTCCAGCTTGCTTATGAATTTACGCTCTGGTAAATATACGATTTAATATGTACCACGCATATAGTCGATGTTGTCTAGTAGGAAGTCGGTTGACTTTTTAGACGTGATTCGAACTCCACGAAATACGAAAAAAATTTTCTTCATTGACGTCCTCTTAGCAGTCTTCTTCAAAAAATTCTGAGATTAAATACAGTTACCATGAAAAGTTCCTCAAGATTCTATCTTTCTGAGTTGATTTTCAGCTGCAGGTCTCGCCACTCATGGATAAAATTAACATCCACATCAGGTGTGGTGTGAGAAGCTAGGTCATAATCTTGATTAAACAATTGTAATGATCAATTAAATAAGTAAGTAACTAAGTTACACACTTTGAAGATAGAATGAAATTCATATCTTATAATAAAATTATATATGGATAGTATGATGTATATTTCGAACATTATGGTGGTCCTGATGTCCGTGGTGAAGAGGTTGGTCCTTATATCCATTATTTGATTGCGTACCATATTCGTCGAGCCGGAGGTGAGGAATAATTTTCAAAACTTTCAAACTTCAATTCAATAAAATTAGAAGCAGATATACAATATACGAATAGGTATACAATCATAAAGTCGTCGTGGTCTAGTTGCAGCTTATTAGACGTAAAGCCAGGGTTCGAGTCCCTGACCAGAGCAGATTTCCGGCAAAAACTCTGAGAGTAAATAATATTTTCTCAAAAAATCTAAACCTAATCATTCACTTTGGTGTAGAAAATGGCATCAAATCCTAGCGAATGAAATAAGAGTTGAGAAGAAATGAAGACGTTAGCTCAAAAAGAAGCATTGAAAAACATTTCAGAATGTTAAATTGATGAATTAATAGATCTAATAGCTCTTAGACGACGTGTTAATTTAAAAAATATTGGATATTTTATTAATTGTTAAATAATGTAAAAAAAATAAAAAAATTTTAAAGGAGTTGCTTTAAATTTTGCCATCTAAATTTTGGGCATTTTAATAATTATTTTTATTATTTTCTTCAAACTAAAAGGATTTATTTTAATAATTCTTTTTTTTTTAGTAAGTTAAAAAACCTCAAAGATTTAAAAAAGCTATCTTTAAAAATTCTCAGGATTGTTGTTTACATGATTCATATGGAAATGTCAAAATATTAAGTCATTTGCTTTAGTTTATGCCATCATTTCTAACATTGTATTAAGAATTATGAAATTGACATATTTTGTGATAAACAATCGAGATCCATCAACAATTTTGAAAAATTGTGAACTAAAAGTTCGTTTGATGATATGACATACAGTCAAACCCGGTTATAACGAACTCAATGGGACCAGAAAAATAGTTCGTTATAGGCAAAGTGCGTAATAAACGGGCTGAAGTCATAGAAGAAAATATAAAATATAGAGAATTTTTATCATTTATTAAAAACAAAAAAAAATATAAAAACGAAAAATATTTGTTAATTCTTTTTATCTAGCAGCGGATTAAAGATACTGACTTATAATTTAATGCTGCCATATTAAATAAAAGTAAAGACTATTGTCACACTTCAAAGTTACTTCTGAGGGTTCGTTATAAAACAGGTAAAATGTATGAAATTTAATTACTGGGACCATTTAAATTAGTTCCTTTTAACCGAGAATTTGTTATAAACGAATTCGTAATAAACGAAGTTTTTTGTATGAAAATTGTCATTAAAACGTTGGGACTTGAAAATATGTACGTAATAACGAAGAATTCGTTATAACCGAGTTCGTTATAAACAAGTTTGTCCGTATATATATAAGTTGCTTATAAGTTTAAAGACATATTTTTTCAACATCTTTTATATAAAAATCGCTATACATTTTTAGCATATAATAAAGACTACACTGCCCTACGAAACTGATTTAGTGATAACAGCAAAGCCGTAACTGATGAATTTGTAAAAATCTCGTTTGTTTCTATTCAATAAATTAGTAATAATATTAATATTATTTAAAACTAGACTTTACTCTTAGCAATTTCAACCTTTTCCTCATCCCATTCAATTCATTTGCATGGTCTTTTCGATTCCGTCAAGGTTCCAGAGATTTTTGCAAATTGAATCCCTTGTCTCTATAAGTCCTGATATTTGAAGTTTTTATATAATCTTTAAAGTTAAATTGATCAGCAATTTTCTGTGCGAGTTTATCCTACTACATCGGCAATTTGAAAATTTGTCGATATTGTATTCTGTTATAGAGTCTCGAAGTAGTTGGCTGGAGCAATATCGATAAGAAGCAACTTTTCCTATGTAAATTATTTGTTTTAGAATATTTCTTAATTTCCTCACGGAAGTTATTGAAATAGTCGTTCAAAAACAGGGAACTTATTCAAGCTTTCTTATTAAACGTCTATGTGTTCGGCAATTTGTCCAGTGTTACCACCAAAAGCTTTATGAATTACACACAATTGTCAGCGAAATTACACATATGAAAAAAAAAATTACACACACAATTCTATTTTTACAAATATTACATACATATATTATGTAAACATTAAAATTATATAGTATATTCATATATAGACTTAAAATAATATGCATACAATATTTCATTTATTTAAAGAAAAAAAAGACATGTATGAAACATTAGTCTCACATAATTGGTCATTACACCCTTTCAGTCAGGATTACGACCTAGCTTCTCACACCACTTATGTGTGTGCGTTAATTTTATATATGAATGAGAGGGCCTACAGTTTTAAAGTTGTTCCAAATGACAGATTTTTAAAAATCATTTATTGGCAATTTTATTTACTCTAAAAGTTTTTGCTAGAAATTGCAATAGCTTTACAAAACAATCAGTGTTAGCAAATTGACTATTAAAAATTAGCGACTAAAGAAAAAATTAGAACAAAAAGTAAAATTACACACGAAGCTAATTACAAACATGCTACACACAGTCAAAAATTACACAAAAGGTGGCAACACTGCAGTATTCTCTTCATTTACGTCGTCTCGATTTACCTTGTTTCGATTAACGTCGTCAAAAATTTTGTTCACTTCAACTGCGATTTGCTCGTCTTCGACTTACGTTGCCTCTGTTGTTTATACACAAAATCAGGGGAATTCTCTTTTTCAAAAAATTCAATACATAGAATAAAATTTTAATTATTTTAGTTTATTTTTTTTTTTTTTTTTGAAAATGTATAAATGCATCTGATGGCATAAGTTCTTTGAAATTCGATTTACGTCATTTCGATTTTCGTCGCCTTTTTCAGGAACATTCTATGATGTAAATTGAGAGAATACGGTACTTAGGTCAGTATTAGGGACGTCAAACGGGATAGATTTTTAAAAATCCCGGGATTCGGGATTTTGTAAATCCCGATCCCGAAATCCCGGGATATTTCGGGATAATTCGGGATCCTAAAATCTCGAAAAATCAAGGGAAAAATCGTGATTTTCTCTTAATAATAAAAATATTTTGTTAACAAAATCGTTTGTATTCCAATTATATATATGTAAATGCATTAGTTTTAAGAAAATTATATGATTCAACGAAAAGGTTAAAGCTTCCAACATGTGATCTGATAGGCTTGAAAAACACTTCTCGCTATCAACATTTGTTGGTAAAATAAATATTCACCTCTACTACCTCCTGCTGTAAATAAATCCCTTGCTTTGGACAGTTGAGTATCTAAATCAGTTATGCTATTAATTCGTTTTATTGGGCTTTTGCATTCTTCGATGCCATCAAATAATTTTTTATCAATGGAAGCAGGGGTTTCCTCATTTGAGATGCTATTATTGAAGTCAAGTGATATAGAATTTTTTTTCAGGACCTTTTGTAGGGTCAAAATACATGAATTCACAATCCAGAAAATCCCGGGACAAGTTTTTAAAAATCCCGGGATTTCCCGATTGGCATCCCTAGTCAGTATACAATAGTGACAGACTTCATATTTTATACATTAAATAAATTTAACCAAATATGCGGATGGGTTCAAAATAACGCTTTGTAATGATTTGGTTCAACCCAATACACTAAATCAGGATTTGCATTTGTACTCTACAATATGCATACACTACAATAGTACATTATTTAGGCTAGTGGTTTTCAATATAATCTAATGTAGGCGACGTACAACCCTATTAAATTATTTTATTTATTTTATTTCACTGTCTGAACTTGCAAAATTTCCGACAACTATTACGTTATGACTACCAAGGATGTTTCATGGGCAAATTTTTTGTTGATAAATAATAATAAATAAACCTTGCCATGAAAATCTTTCCAATAATTTTTTTTTATTATTCTTATCATTTTAAGTACTCAAATTATTTAAGCAACATCCCTTAGACTGATATGCAGAGGCATGTATCAATAAGTATTTCTTTTATTTGTCTAAGTAAAGAAAATCTTTACAACTTATTTATTGAATTGATACCGTAAACAAAATTCTAAAAATAAATTTTTTTAATGTTAAAATGTCAAACCAAGAAATATTTTCTTGTTTATATTTCCGTAATTTTCTTGTGAAAAAAAGTAGATTGATTGGAATTCAAATTTTTCCTTTTTTATTTGAGAAATCTTTTTTTTTTTCATTTCATTTTCCCTTAATTTCAAGTTTTCCTTACTCAAGGCGATGTGCTTGCTTATTCACATCAATAATGCCACTACAAATTAATGACAAACTACGTCTTGAAGTGGTGGTTGTCATTTACAGTGATTACTTGGCGTTGACAAAAATACCACACACTTTTATACTAAGCTGACTGGTTGACACTGGCATAGAGTTTCTCTCGTTATGACGTCAGACATGTTTAAAGCCAAACATCAGTGTTAAACATCATGGGTGTGAGCAAATGATTGATTTACAAACAAATTTCTATTATCTTGAACTGTTCGTATGAATTCCCTTGTGTGTTAATTGGTGTTCGTACGATAAAATAATTGAAATATTCAAGTCGATGCATGGCCTTAAGATAAATAAATTTGGGAAATTTTATTTGACTTTTATTTATTTGAGGCATAGAAAAGTAGATTTTGACAGAAAATGAATTGATTTTTAATATTTAACAAGATTTATTATTTTATTATATATTTAATAACCAACCATAGAAAAGTTCTCACTTCACTAAACGTGCCTTTCGCCTCCTATTGAACGAATTGCTAAAGAACTGGAATCACAACCGTTGAGTGGATGTTTCACACTTGCGTGTGCGTTAATTTTATACATGAGTGGCGGGACGTACAGTTTAAAGTCGACTCCGAACGACAGATTTTTTGATAAATCTGCTGAGAGGCAGTTGCCGAAGAAATACATTTTTTTTCATATTTCGTAAACTAACAAACTACCTATTAGATTAGGGTGGCTATTTTGAATCTGTTCTGAAAAGTAAGAATCTGTTCTGCAAACCGAACTCAACAGACTAAAAAAGCTTTTCCGCTTATCATTCATTTTGGCGTCTAACAGCTAGAAGTAGTTAGAACGTCTGGGCGAATAAACAGTGGCACGAATAGGAGAATTGGGAACTTTTGGTATCATTGATTACAATAAATCATAAAATAACACCTCAAGGCAGTTCAGAATACCTATTCCGGTTACAGTGGAATGGGAAAATGATGTGAAATGCGTTAACAACAACTTCCAGATTCTCTCGAAGAAATTGAAAATAAACAGGGCAGTGGCTGTGGTCTAGTAGGTAGTGTTTTGGCTTATTAGACGTAAAAGCCTGGGTTCGAGTCCCGGGCATAAAAAAAAATACAAAAATTATTTTTTCGGCGATTTCCTCTCAGCAGATTTCTGGCAAAAACTCTGAGAGTAAATAAAATTGCCATGAAAAGTTTCTCATAAAATCTGTCGTTCGGAGTCGACTTTAAACTGTAGATCCCGCTACTCATATATAAAATGGGTTCTAATGAACAATTATGTATGTAACAAGTATTTGTATGTATGGGTTGAAGCATCTTCTCAAAGTATTTTGTTGGATGCATCGCATATACGGACAATTACAATGATTATTAAGGTGGACAATATCTCGGAAAGATATTTAGCCTATTTCTTCTAGTATAATTTGAAACTGTTAGCATCTAAGCAAGATGGAACAAAAAAAACATCATTTGGTCATAGAGATACACCGGTAATCCGGAAACTAACAGAGAAAGTGAACTGACCAGGTATGACGCAAACACTTTTGGCTAAATATTCTATGGACAAGCTTAGAAAAGAAAGTGAGGTGATAAACTCCGAGGTGATACGGATACCGAGGTGATACGGATACCGTAAAAAACGTGGCTAAGATTTTAAAAAACATACATGGAAAGTCCATTCAAACTTTAAGGCAGCTCACCCAGATTATTTTTTTCCTTATTGCCCAACGTTATGTCGTAGCAGAAATAGTTACATTGGATTCTATTATTTTACTTCATTTTACTGATCTATAAACCACAAGATATATTAGGCTAAACCGTTAAGCTTCGATGAATTTTAGGGAAGGAGAGTCAGGATAGACCATAATTTATAATAACAGGTTTATTCTTTATCCAATTAAATTAAAAATATTGGCTCTTTCAACAGGGACTTCCGAACTTTGATATTTAACAACGGTGATGTCGTTGAAACAACATTTGTAAAATTAATTGTTATTTCCTCCATTTGATATGTAAGATCACAATGAATAGAAACAAAACTCATAAACAGTCATCAGCGATCATGTTCACCGATCCCCTATTTGAATAACCGATATAAATATATTATTAACCCCTTAAATGCAAATGACAACGTCTTTGATGGACATTTAAATGATTCCAAAACTGCTTCCAAATTTTTATAAATATTTTCTTTAAAATTATATTTTAATTTTATTTTCTGGTAACACCCACACAGATTTACATTAACCCTTCTGCACCTCTTGGGTAAATTTGACCCAATCTTGATTTTCAAATGCAAAATTATTCCCTTAAATTATAAGATCTGATCCTGATAATAAACGAGCTAATAAACGAGCATATTTTGCGAAGAAAAGTTTTATCACATGAACCATCAGCAAGAAATCTTGTCAAAAATATTCAAGAAAAAAATTATCTCACAAATGCCTCGCAATATTCATGCATAATAATACAAACCCAGTATTGTCCAGAAATTTGCCAAATAAACTACAGAGGTGTTTCATTTGTCAACATGGAAGAAATTCAAATAAGCTTTCTACTAAATGTGATTCTTGTAAAAAATTTATTTGCAAAGAGCACATGGTCGCATTGGGTATAAACTGTTACAAGAATTCCTAAATTTAGTATACGTTAGTTTTAAAAATATAATTATTATTAAGAATTGCTCAGAAGTCGCCGTAGTCTAGTAGATAGTGTTTGGTTTGTTAGACGTAAGACCCGATTTCATGTCCCAAGTCAGACATCAAAACCAAAAAATATAAAAAAATATTTCGTCGGCGACTACCTTTCGACAGATTTACGACAAAAACTCTAAGAGTAAATAAAATTGCCATGAAAAGCTTTTCAAAAATCCGTCGTTCTTAGCCGACTTTAAAACAGTAGGTCCCGCCACTCATGTATAAAATTACCGCACACAACATATGTTAGTGGTGTGACAAGGTAGGTCGTAATCTTGACTGAAGGGTTGTAATGACCAATTATGAATTGCTCAGAAGCAGCGTATTTATTTTAGTTATCATTATTTTTTATTATACTAAATAAAAAAAAACAACAAAATAAATGAATTCTTATATTAAATATAAAATTTTATTTACATTTTAATGGCACATATCCAAAGGTTGAAATTAAATAGTCTGTATACCCATATATCTTCAGAATTAAATTGTAAACACAAACGGTCATACCAAAATCTTAGGAATGGTTGTTCTGAATTTACCTATCGACTACACGATACTCGAACTTTGGTTTGGATTGTTTTATGGAAATTGTTGAAACCTTCATGGTAAAATTGATGATTTGTTTTTTTTTTTTTTTTTTTTTTTGGAATTTAACACTTTTATCCCTATTATTTAAATGCAATCTTTGTTAAACTTAATCTTAAGATTTTTCTGTTATTAATAATTGGAATACCGCACTTCATATTCAACATAATTTACCCAACTTTAGTCAATTGAATCAATTTGATGCATACAATTTTCCAACCATCATCGCAATTGTTTAGATTGTTTAGAATAAATTTCATGTTATTAAATATTGATTTAATTCAAAACTTTAAATTGCTTTCAATGTTTTTGTTTTTTCTTTAATTTTATTTTGTTTTTCTGAAATTGTTCAATTAACTTAAAAAATATTGTAATAAAACGACATCAGCATAAACAACAATTTTGTCATCACAGTAATTTTATGTATAAACGAACAACAAGTAAACAAGAACGAAAACGAAATAAAAAATTAAAAAAATAAACGAAAAAGTGAACACAAAAGTTTTATAACTTTGTCAACAGCATCTGGAGAGTTTAGGTAGAATTACTTATCACAACATTTATAATTTATTACATCACAAAATACAGTGAGCAGCTTTAGAAACGGAATTAAAAAATATTTGTTTCAAAAAAAAAAAATTCATCACACGTTGTTTTAATTGAAAATTTATTTTTAAATTTTATTAGTTTCGATTCGCAGTCAATCAATCGGTGTACTGATGCTGAAAAACGAATCCATGATGCTTAAGATGGTTAGGTTAGGTTTTGAATTTTATCTTCGGTTTTAGGCCTGATGTCATCTAGAAGCAACGTAGATGCAACTTAACATCACTTCACTGATGTATGGAGACGTAGCTCATCAGCAGTGTACGTTTACTTAATTGGTCGTTACAACCCTTTAGTCAGGACGACAATCAAGCTTTTCACATCATTCAGGTTATTTGTGCCAAATTTATTCATGAGTGATGGGAAACCTTTCATGGCAATTTGTATTTTACACTCAGAGTTTTTGCCAGCATAATACTGAGAGGAAGGATATTATTGAAAGAAATATTTTCCCAAAATTGCATTCTATTCAATGTGTAATGTCACCTACTAGGCTATTGCGACTTCAGTGTATGTAATGGCCGATTTCTTTAGAGCTATAGGAAAATTTTTCAAAAATAAGAAATCACAGAAATTCTGAAAAGTGCATGAAATATTTATTTTAATCGATAGTACGGTCCATATAATTCAATGTTTGAAGATTATTTCATGCAAATGTTGACCGCGATTCAAGTGGTCCATCCGGTTAGTCCAATTTTGGCATACTCTTTCCAACATTTCGGCCGGTGTCTCACGAATAAATGCTTCAATGTTGTCTGCCAATCGGTCAATTGAAGCGGGCTTGTCTGTATGGACATGAGCTTTAACGTAGCCCCACAAAAAATAGTCTAAGGGCGCTAAATAGCACGATCTAACGTGAAATAAAATGCTTTCCATTGTTACGCGTGCTGTGTGACATGTAGCATCGTTTTGTTGAAACCACATGTCATGCAAGTCAAGCTCTTGTATTTTGTGCAAAAAAAGTTGGATATCATCTTACGGTAGCGGTCACCATTCACAGTTATGTTACGATTCGCAGCATCTTTGAAGAAGTACGGTCCAGTGATGCCACCAGCCCATAAACCGCATCAAACTGCGAATTTTTCTGGATGCATTGGTAACTTTTGCAATGCTTCTGGTTGATCTCACTCCAAAATCGACAATTCTGCTTATTTATATTTCCATTGAGCCAAAAATGAACTTCGTCGCTAAACACAATTTTTCGATAAAGAAAAGAATCTTCGGCCAACTTTTCAAGAGCTCATTCGCAAAAAATTCTGCGTAGCGGTAGGTCGTTCGGCTTCAATTCTTGCGCCAGCTGTAGTTTGAAAGGCTTCATACCTAAATCCGTCCGCAAAATTTTCCACGTTATTGAGCAACAGAGGCCCAAATGTTGAGAAAGGCGACGAGTCGATAATTGATGGTCAGCATTAACGTTGGACGATACATACGTAAATAATTGGTCATTACAACCCTTCAGTCAGGATTATTAACCTAGTTTCTTACACTTCTTATGTTGTGTGAGTTAATTTTATACATACATACATACATAATTAGCCATTACAACCGTTCAGTCAGGGTTACGACCTAGCTTCTCACACCACTTATGTTGTGTGCGTTAATTTTATACATAAGTGGCGGAAACTACAGTTCTTAAAGTCGACTTCGAACGACAGATTTTTTGAAAAACTTTTCAAGGCGATTTTACTTACTCTCAGAGTTTTTGCCAGAAATCTGCTGAGAAGAAATCTCCGATGTCTGGCCTGGGACTCGAACAATGGCTTTACGTCTAATAAGCAAGCAACACTGCCTACTAGACCACGGCGACTTTTAACACTGGACTATGCCGCTGTGATATTTTCTTCAGTTTGTACTCTACGTAAGCATGTTGGTGGTTTAATGTCCATCAATGTAAATTTGGTGCGAAATTTATGCACATTAGCCCGAAAAGCCGCTTCAGTGGGTCATTCAAAAAAGACCATATAATTTATTCCATTTTGGAATATTTGAAAAAAAATTCAATAGTTTGCAAGCGTTGTTCGTTTGTAAGACGACTCATGGTTAAATTATAGACCAAACTGAATATGTTTGACAGTGAAACAAAACACGGAACGTGTGTTAG
The DNA here is from genome assembly GCA_014635995.1 of Sarcophaga peregrina. Taxonomy (NCBI): domain Eukaryota; kingdom Metazoa; phylum Arthropoda; class Insecta; order Diptera; family Sarcophagidae; genus Sarcophaga; species Sarcophaga peregrina. The sequence goes on along the minus strand of CM025792.1, from coordinate 37,566,471 downwards.
CTGTTTAAACCAGTGTTGCCAAAAAGAAAATAGCTAAAAAATCACCCTTTACAATATTGTTAATTTATCTTCAGCGTAAGCCTTGAAAATATTTGTTTTTTTTCTGCTAAGTGGGAAATCTGTAGAATTTTACATACGACGGCAAATGACAGATGAGTTTGCATCTCTTTATGTGTTATTTCAAGGGTCCACTGGCGTATGTCTGCCGGATGCAGGTTACTGATATTTCAAAAGATCCAGCGCTACTTAATTTCGAAACTAATAGCGGTATACAGTGTCTGTCAAACGCAAATCGGTGCTGTAGGGATACTTCTGAACCAAATGTTTCAATTCTTATTCCTTTGTCTAACAAAAGGAATTAAATTCGTGCTGCTGGAGTAATATTGCAAAAGGTCCCTAAGCTTGGAAGCACATATCAAAAAACTAAAACAATGGGAATAAACGGAGTTAGTATAGCGCACATCATCCTATAAACCCAACCAAATGAATATGTTGGTATCTTTTGCAATCAAATCAATCAATAGGCTAGGAATAGACTCAAACAAAACTCGTGCCAAATTCGAACGACAACAATCAGTATGAAGAAGCTTACAAACATCCAGAGGAATCAAAATTTAAGCCAAGGCACTCAATATGCAGAATATTATCAGTTATCAACAACTCTGACTTCCGGAACTTAACTGCATCTATACTGAGGCAAGTATAGAAAAAATCTAAATGCTCAAGTAGACTATATCGACTACACCAGCAGCAAACTAATATAGAGAAAGATGCCTGTCGAAAAGGGGCAATTGAAAGTAAAAGACAAATTTCTACTTTCATTAGTCTTCACTGTACCCTGCTGGTAACTTTTGCATTTACATGACAATATTGTATGAAAGGCGAAAAAACCAATAGTATTCGACATCTGTCCCAACTTGAAAATGTTTTTAGGCTATTAAACAAATGGCCGGGCATTTAAAGTTTAAAATGTATCAGCTTTTTGAATAATAATCTCTTCAAAACTTCATAAATGTGCTGGCATTGCTAAAATCAAACAACGAAGTAAAGCTGCAAATGGTTTGAAACATAAAAAGATTAAAGCAGCCAGTTTTCGGTTGAGAAAAGAAAAAAAAAAAATTTTTACTAAAACTTAAAATTTTAACACAGCCGAGGTTTATTTATTTTTGTACAGTTCAAGTAGTGTGAGCACCTTATCAAATTATATAATAAAAAAAAGAAATGTAAATCTGCCAGAAATTAACAAAAATTTGTAACGAATTTAAGGCAGATTATGTTTAGTTGACATTGCTTCAGTAAATATCTTTAATATTAGATTACACCATAAAGTTTCGATATTCTTAGTGCCACAATAATTTTCATATTAAATTTCAAATTGAACATAAGAGCAATATCGTTAGGGTCACTCTATTAACAGAATCAGATGGTAAAACATCGCAGGAAATAGAAAGCGGACAACACTTTATTTTTACGATATTAACCCTTTGTACATTACGAAAGAATGTGAGTGTTTTTTGTGAAAATAAACACTAGTTTCTGTTTGAAATAGTAAGAACTTTATATTTTTCCATCTTTTCGACAATTTTAAGTGATTCAATTTGTCACCCAATTTTTGACGAATCCTAGCAATTGAATTTCTAATGAATATGGCTGGTGGGGTCGCAGCTACTAGTCTAAGGTATCCGGAATCCGTGTTGCTTTGTGCCTTGGCATGTTGCCATGTGCTGTGACCAATTCTGGTAATTTTTCTTTACATGCATGGATCAAATTGCTGTCAGTAGTTACTTGTATTAATAGTTTCAACAGACTTTAGGAGTTCGTGGTACACCACATTTTTCTGATCCCATCAGAAACATAGCATTGTCTTTCAGCCGAAACAAACCTATAATTTTTTCCGTTTGAATTTGAAAATAAATACCGTTTTCACCGCCATTAACAATAGGATTCAACACTGATTTTCTATCGTGTCTTCAAAGTATAATTTCACAAATAGTTTTTGGGTTTTCCATCGGTCATGATTTAATGCATTTGGCATCCATTTATTGTTGGCTTCAAAACTCATCTTCAACCAATATTGCTTGCAATTTGGCGTCTTCAATCTGTTTTGGTGGTCATTCATGTACTGCATTTCTCATATTAAAATCGTTAACTCTAAACCATTGAAACCTATTTCTACCGGTTACTTATGTAAATAGCACGATTACCTTATGCCTACGCAAACATTCAATACAGCTTTTTTAAAATATTCTGTTGTCAGCAAAAAATAATTAAGGCTCATTCACAATGACTCATAAGTTTTTTAACTGCAGTCGCCGTAATCTAGAGCGTTTGCTTATTAGACGTGAAGCCATGTTTCATACCGCCAACAAAATGAAAAAATATTTCTTCAGCAACTTCCTTTCAGATAATTTGAAAGTAAATAAAAGTTTCTCAAAAATCCATGGGTCGGAGTCGACATTAAACTGTAGGTCCCGCCACTTTAACACGCACATTATAAGTGGTGCCAGACACTAGGTCGTAATCCTAACTGAACGGTTGTAAAGACCAACTACGTACGTATTAATGTCCTTTATAAAGTTACAATCTTTTTTTTCGTTTTCGGTTTTACTTATCAATTAAAAATAAATATAATAAATCACAAGAACAAACAATGTAAAGAAATAATTGTATTGCCGCTTGGGATGTAAAGTACAACATCTGGTGGTATAGTGACATCGATGTAAAAGAACTATTAACGTACATGATCTGACATCCATACTATCATCATCAGCAACAATTTTATTCAAATATTGAACTTTAATGCATTTGTGTATTTTTGCCTGAGGCAATCAGTAGTTTTTTGCACCACATTTTTATTGATTTGAAAATTCAAATTTACTTGTGGCAGCTGCACATATGGTTGTAACAATACGTTTATTAGGCGTATTCATGAGAGAGAAAAGCAACAATTTTTCACAACTGATAACATCTCTATCTTGAAAATGTAAGTTTCGAAGTCGTCGTAAACTAGAAGGTAGTGTTCTTGTTATTAAGATACGAGGCCATGGCTCAAACCTCAGGGCAGACACCGCCAACATAATGAAATGTGAAGAAATATTACTTTGACGACTGCTATTCAGTTGAATTCTGGCAAAAATCTTGAAGGAAATGAAATTGCTATGAAAAATTTGCTCAAAAATCTGTCTTTCGGAGTCGATTTTACAGGTCCCGCCACTGATGCATTATATTAACACACACAACATAAGTAGCACTAGCATAAGTGTAGTAGGATGTACAGTTGTGCACACACAATTACGTCATTTAATCACATTTTTCATTTTTATAAAAATTAAAAAGATTTAAGAAAACTTGAAACAAAAACAACTAATATTTATTAATTTCAGAGCCCTGCATGGGTTTTGCAAATAAGATGGCTCCAGGTGGAACCTGGGTTCAACAACTTTCCATCACGTTAGTTTTTCGAAAAAAATGGTGCTGACCCCCTAAAAATAGCGTTTTTGGGCATTTTTGAAGAATCATAGAGCTAAACAGTGACGTGCTAAAACCATTGGTAATATTTTTGGTCTTTAAAATGAGGCCAAAGCCAAATTGTTTGCATGCACCCTTAAAGTAGGGGGTGGGTTAATGTCAAGGGATTAAAGAGATAAAGGAACACATTACGGAGGTCCTTAAAAATTAATCAGATTTGCTCGAAATTTTTTTTTTTTGGGTTCGCTGATTGCAGATCTTCAGATTTTAAAAATTCAATATTTCGAATCAAATATGGCGGAAAAAATTTTCAAGTATATCCGATTAATATTTATAAACTTCGACCATCATATTGGATCCACCAATTTGAATTTTTTAAAATCCCTTCGGAAACACCTGGAGCCATCGTATTTGCACAAAAAAGTCCGCATATGTAGGGCTGTGTAATCAATTACCAACCAAAACTTAAATACTTATTCATTATAAAAAATGTTTTGGTACGAAGTTGATATCAGACTTAAAATTTAAGTGGACACATTATAGGTTAGGTTAGAGGACACATTATAAGTCATTTGGAAAAATGATTGAAAATTTAATTTAATTGCTTTATTTTTCACCCAAACTATTTTGAACCTCGAATATTTTGTGGGGTACCCTATTTGGCGTATTATTTCAGTACATCTTTGTGGAATTGAGTTGATTAAATTGCGACACTGCTCAGGACTAATGTTATTCCATCCTGCCTGGACAACCTGTAAAATTGTTTTTGCTGCTAGGTTTCTTGGCTGCAACTACTCGTTTTACGATTCCCAAAGATTTTCAATAGGGTTCAGATCGAGACTTTGAGCTGGCTAATCAAGAACCCTTATTTTTTAACTACTCGAGATTTATACTTCGGGTTGTTATCATGCTGAAATATCCACGCTAGTGGTAATTCATCCTCATAATCTTTAGTCAAATTGTTCTGTAAGACGTTTTTATGAAACTATGAAGTGTTTCATAAAATCCATGATAAATTTGAACCCTTTTAAAGTTCGCTTTTTTTTAGATGACGAGAAAGCATTCAAATTCCGAATCTCAATTTCAAATGCATTTTATTTGTTGCGTTTATTTTTCTTTTTTTTTTTATTTAAAATATTCCGTTTCAATTTTTTATGTCGTGTACAAATGCTTGCCGTAACAGTTGGTTTCATGCTGCTCGTTATTTTGCAAACGTTAGATGCATTTGATGCGAAACTGACTATCAGAGCAATTTGTTTATTCTCTAAATGTTTAATAAAAAAAAAACATTTGCTTTTTACAATAAAAGAAACAGCGGTTTAAATTTTTTACTTTTGACATACAAATTGGAAAAATTGAATATTTGCGAAATTTAAAAAATTGAGATAATCTTAAAACGTCATAAGATTTTTGAGGATTGATTCTACTCTTCTTGGTTATTTTTAAAAAATGTTTCAGTGATAAAATAAAGAAAACACTAATCATTTTAACCAAAAAAAGGATGCTTGTACAGAAGGTTTACTCTCACGCGGATCAATAAATTTGCTTTTTAATTGATAGACCAACAATTACTCAAACGCTTGTATCAAAACTTATCAAACTACATCACTAAGTTTAAGTTTGATAGCCGCGTGATTCATCGATAAAAGAACAAGTTTTTATCCAAGAATAAAAAGAACTAAGCTGGACAAAAAAAACCCACTTTACCCTCAAAATACTCTTTCCACATCTAAAGCCATCAATAACATAAACGGTAGCGGCCGATGTGAGAAAGTATTAAGTCAATTACATTTCATACGGCTCAACTGCAGGTTATTTTGTCATAATTTAAAGGAATACTGACTACTTCTACTTACATGTGCTTCAGAATTACGACTAAACTTCTCAAACCACAAATGTTGTGTGTATCAATTTCCCCATAAGTGGCGGTACCTACAATCTACAGTCGACTCCAAACTACAGATTCTTGAGAAACTTTTCATAGCAAATTTATTTGCTCTCAAAGTTTTTGCCAAATATCTGTTGAGAGACAGTCACCGAAGTAATAGTTTCTCATATTTCGCGATATTAAAGATAGTTGACCTGGGATTTGGACCCACAAACTAAATATTAGACTACAATAAATGGCCACAATAAGGCATACTGCAAGCTTCCCGCTGCATGCCTTGTGTGTGATTATCAATCCTGCTACTTAAATATAAGCAAACAATTAAGAGAAGTTCATTAATTTCATGCATCTTAATGTACTGATTGCAGTTAATCGTTGCGTGAACAAAAATAGAGAGGCTTAAATACTGACACAAATCCTCTACTGAAAATTATATTTCGGTTTAGAGTGAAAACCAGTTGGAATCAATGCGAATCTATACTCATGACCAGCGCAAGGAATTTCATGCACTAAAAAAATTAAAAATATGCGCATATAGTATGCACTATAAGAGAGAAAATATGCACTAAAAATGCTAAAAATATGCAATAAACAATTTTTTGTTTGAAATATATTTATTAAAAAAATAAAAAATAAAATTCAGGTCACAGTTTCATATTTATAAGGAACATATAAGATTTTAAATGTATTCTTTAAAGGAAAATTAGATAATTCATTTACATACGTCATGGGTATAAATATAATAAACTAGCAGACCCGGGCAAACGTTGTTTTGCCTACGAATTTTATTTTCACTGTAATTCTGGTTTCCATGCAAAGTCATGGCTGATTGATATTTAGAAGAAGAATGAAAGGTGCAAAAAATTGGAATTATTGTCCAAATGGAATTACATATTTTTGATAGCTTGGACCGATCCGCGTTGCTGGCCACAAATTTTTCTTTTATTTTGAACTGCTTTTTGAAGAAAATCAAAATCAGTGTGGTATGGCGCTAATTAACGCCACTGCACGCTGATTCAACACATTCAACGGAAAACAGCATAGTGCTGTAGTTCTTGAGTTAGTTCTTTAGTTACACAAAAAAACTAAATAATGCGCCACTTGTCGGACGAACTTCAAACTATACAGAAACACTTCTCACGCCCCATAAAGCATGTATATAAGATTCGCTCGAAATCGGTGCAGTAGTTCTTGAGTTACGGTGCAAAAATACAAAAAAATAAATATTGCGCCATCCGTCCGACGAACTTCAAACTATACAGAAACATTCCTCATATAGCATGTGTACTAAGTTTGGTCAAAATCGGGCCAGTAATTTTTGAGTTTAGTGTCATTTTTATATATATTAGTATAGAGATATTTATACAGTAGTTTTCCGCTTTAACGACCATTCGATTCTAAGAACATCGCATTTATCAAACAGACAAATTTTTCCTATTGAGTACCTTAAATAGCGAACAAAATTTATTTTGTGTATGCAGTTTAACGAACAAATAAAAATATTATTTGAATGAAGATAAAATGAGATTTTTGTAAACTTGATGTATTGACATCAAAATATTAACAAAAGAAAATTAAATATACAATAAAATAGCAAAATATGCACATATAAGAAAAATATGCAATATATGGATTTATTATTAAATATGCAAAAATATGCAACAACAATTTAATGCCATTTCGTTGCAAATTCTTCGATTCGAAAAGAAGTCGCTCCTTTATTGCAACATAGTCATATCTCATAAAAAATTGAACTTGACAAAATGCGATTTAAGTTTTCAAGACATAAGTCCTATGATCTAATTACCGTAAATACTTTTTGCTATAACTGCGGTTCAGCTTGGGATATAAAACTGATTTTTTTTTGTCAACATGTACAGAAGGTCTAAAAGAGCAGTTTTCCTTAAGTAACTACAAATTATTAATTTTTTGAGATCTGACTATGTTGCAATAAAGGAGCGATATATTGTCAAAAGTGATTTTGAGTTACCGACTACAAACATGCATGCAATTTAAAATCCTTGCCCTGCTTATGACTCTATGATCTTATGAGTTATGGATCCGCCAATAAGTGTATGAAATGCAAGACCCCGTTTCGTAAACAGACTAGAAGGCATCACCAAAGGTTTTTAGCTAACAAAGTATGTGGATTATGGCTCAGAAAATACAGGACTATTCATGCCAAATATGTATATTAGAAATAATTTAATAGCATATTTGCGTAATTTTTCGGTAACCTAGATCCAACTACAATAATGGTTACCAATACTGGACCCCGCTAGCTACATGACTCATTATTCAACTCCAGTTCCTGTGCAGAGATTAATTACCGAAGCCTATGAATTTATGACTTTTGAAGGCTTTCTGAAAATCTACAAAAGTTTGTATAGGGCACACCATTGGCGTACTTAAACTTTAAAGAAAAGCAATGCGAGGGCATTGGATACTTTGGAAAGTTCTGTTATCGCCTCCTTCACATATTATGTCCTGTACCTTGCAAGTAATAAATAATATTTGATCTTTGAATAATAAATTATGTTATACACTGATCTCCAAAAGTGGGTAAACACAACTGAAATAATTCATTTTATTAGAATATCGAGAAAAGTTAATGAGAATACATAGGTTAAAAAAGTTCCAAAAATATAAACGTTTATTTATTACTTATAAAATGTTAAGAAAATTTAAAATTATAGTGATTGTTGACTCACTTATGGCGCTCAGTGTATATACTTGCTTACAGTACTTTTATGAAATCTTAAATTAAATTTCATTCATCTTAAACCAAAGGATTAAAGCCTTTAATTGAGTCATTAAATATCAAATATTACGTTATACTTACTACCTGCACCCACATAATCTACTTATACGAGTACAGAATGTGCAATTTTGTACTCACACTTATGTATAGAAGAGCATGTTCATACTTAGATATGTAGATGTGTATATTTGGTCTATATTTCATGAGAAATGAGTTATGCAAACTACACACAGATTTGATTTATGCTTGTGGTTACAATGAATGAACTCATACCCAGTAAACATTTAGTACTGCCTTTAAAAGGAATTTAAAAATAATTTGCTAAATGTCCCGCATACAAATTAATGTTTATTTTTTATTAATTTATAATTCGGATTAAAACATATATATTACATGACAATATTTATTAAGTTTACCTAAGTGATGCTATTTATTGTATGTTTGGATTTTTGTTGTGGTTACGACACTTCTACATTCGACTTGGGTGCAATTAAAGGTTGAAGGACTGTTCATTGAGAGAGCCTTGCCATAAGGCATCGTTCTAGCATAAATCTTACCTATTTCGTATTTTAACTATGCTGTTGGCTGGCTTCTCACAATCATTCGGAGGTGTGAATTTTTTCTCATCTCTTCTTTTCAGATTTCTAACCGGTAATTGACATAAAAGATGTTCTGTAGTCTCCTCATCTACCTTGTCGTTGCAGATTATCCCAATCTGCTGGCGGAACACCCAGAGGCCATTGTCCCTTATCACTGCTATGTGGTACCTCTGCTGTGAAATATATCCATGTTAGGCCAGATCTGTATAGTGTCTTTACAAGTGGGTTCATTGAGAGACCATTCGTTTGGTCCCATGTAGAGGAACGCCAATTTCATGTAGCAATTTATTTTAAATTTCCTCTACGAATATGAATACAGGCGACAAGTAGAGTAAATATTAGAATTCACCGTCGTAAATTATTTTTAACAAGCTTCGGAAAAATTTAATTTAATAATAAGGGCCATAAATACTGTGGTATTTAGCTGGATTTTAGCTGCATTAGAACTCTCGATATTGATGACAAGTGTTTGACAACTCACAATATTATACTGCGTTGACATTTGTGTTTAGCAAGGCAAATCATCAAATCATTGTCCTAAAATTTGTTTAAAAATTGTATATTTACTAAAAATATGTTTCGATTATTTCATAGAAAACTTCGACGATATTACGGATGTATCAAGGCCTAATGAGAAAACAATTTAAGTTAACTATTTTTTCTTTGTTTCGTACTAACTTTAGTTTTCTCGATTCAAAACCATTAACAAAAACCTAGAAGAGGGCGCTGAAATGTAGATTCGTCATGATTTTTATCTTTCTTTAGTCTCACGACTACATGAAAAATTTTACGTATTGATCTTGGCTTATACTAGTACGTTCATAAAATATAGTTCATACGATCAAAGTCAAGTGACCTTCGTTTGTATTGAAGTTTTACTGACTGGGCTCTTCTCTTTAAAGTTGATTTGACACAGACTTTGCCTAGAAAGATCCTTTATGTTCGGCTGACGACTGGAAGAACATTATTTATTTCGGTGGAACCAAAATTATGAAAAACCAGGTAAAATTTTGCATGTAAAATATGTCACATCAACTTTCGATTTTGGCAGTGTACCTGCTGCTATAGATTTTCATGGCTTCTAATGGAATTGTGTAAATATACAAAATAATTGGTATGCTGAAATTGTTTCGAGTATGAAAATGCAACTAAGCATGCCGACTACAAAAAAAAAAATGGTGTAATAACAACCGCTAAAATGGCCGTGATTGGCGGCTTCAGTCAGCCGATTTTAACTCCATCGGACACCTCCAGGAAGTTTTCAAAAGAAGTGTTGTAATCCTGGAAACCTTGAAGATATGTGCGAACAACGTGGTATACTGTGAAACTATAAAAATCATCTCGCACCACACAGAATCTGTATTTAATATCAAAGAAGGGCATACAAAATACTGATTACAAAAAAATTCAATAAATTTATTTAAGAAAATTTATCTTAAAATATTGTCCCAATATGCCACTTAAGTTTGCAGATTTTTTATAACAGTATAAAGGTCAATATAACTATGTTTTGTTAAAATTAAGTTTAAATTTAAATGCTGATCTTAATGTTTTATTAAATTTTTCTATTTCAAATTATATTATTGCTGGGTACGACTCTGTGCATTAGATGCCAACGAAGGAAATATTCAAACAAATTTATAGGATGTATGTATGTATGTATGCATGAATGTGTGTATGTGAATTCTTCAAGTGCATGCAACTAATAAATACAAAATTATTAATGTTCATACATATCTGAGCTGAGAAAGTTGACCAATACATTAATTTGAGAGAAAATTTGAGTTCATTTTCAACTGCAATTAACAAATGATTTGGTGTAGTTTTCTAATACCTTAGCAGTCAAATATAATTTTAAGTTTTACAAATGTTGAACAGGAATTTAAATTAATCAATTGACATTTTAAGTGAAAATGGTCTCCAGTAAAAAAGGAAAATATTATAAAAACATCTGACGAATAATTTTGTTTCTAATAGTCGGCATTCATAGATTATTACTTTCTTACAACTATTGTAGCAAATTCTACAAGATAATAAACTGAAGTACTTAACCGTCATAATACAGCAAAAGATATCATGTATGGATAACAATATTGTTACGTTTTTACCTTTTTAAAAATGTTTAGAATGTGAGTTCGTTGATTGCAAACCAAGTAAAAACAAATTTGTGTTTATTTTAATGAAACTCTTAATTAATCACACTACTTTTATGTGCCACTGTCCCAACTTATACAAAGTACACAACAATAACTATAAAAATATGTGCTCGTTCGATACTCTTCCCTGCTTATAACCTTTTTATAAGCAACAGCATTTGTTCGTTATTCTCTGCTTACAACCTTTTTGTAAGCACAACACTTCTGGTCGCGTTAACTCTAACAGCTCTTCGGTAAACTTTGCTACGGATGGGACTTGTCTTCACATCGTGACTTTCACTTCATACGCAACTGCACGCAAGGCTGACTGAATTCACACTGCACTGGTTGTCTTCTTTCAGCGTTGCCGTTTTGGTTATTTTTAACCAAATTTGGTTATTTTTTTTAAATGTGTAAATGTGTATTTGTTCTTCATTTTGGTTGTATTTTATTATCACTTCTTTAATGTTATTTGAAAATTTACATTACAAGCTCTGCAATCGTTAGCAAAGCGTTTTATTTCTTTAAGCTTTTTTATTATTATTTTAATACACAAAAACAAGAACCTTAATTTATTATTTGTAGTTTAACCATCTCATTCCCGATTTTGCGTATATGCAACATTGTCTTCATGAGCGTCTAAGTACCGCTATTTTATCCGTTTGACTGATACACGGCGCAAAAATGCTGTGTTCATTTGTTACGAAAAACGCATTTATGCTGCGAATTTCAGCGTAAGAATTTAGTCAAAAAGCAAAAATTAGATTAAAAGACGAGAAGACCCTATAAATCTTTATACAAAGGTTATTGGAATTTTGTAGATTTTTTATTATAATAATTAATTGTAGTTTTCCAGCTGTTTTCGAACATTCTCACCAGAATCGTTTCCAGTCAAACGGTTCAATATTTTATGCTGATTCTTTCGCAAAAATATAGCCTCATATGTTGTTTAAGCTTACAGCTAAATGGTTGGTAGTCGGCTGTGCACGTGCTTACTTGGTAGTTATTCTCCCGAGAGCGAAATTGACAAATTCATTTGCAAAATAAACCTTATTTTAAAAAGAGTTAAAAAACATTAATATAATTAAATCATCCTAATACCAAATTCGACAACTAAATAATTAAAGGTAGTTGAGTAATTACAAAAAAAAAAACCGGGATTGAAAACATTGTTTAGTTTGACTGTGATAATTTTGTAAATGTAGTGTTGCGTATATGTGTAGTCGCCGTGGTCTAGTAGGTAGTGTGTTATTAAACGTAAAAGCCAGGATTCGAGTCCCAGGCCAGACATCAAAACAAAATACAAAAAGTATTTTGTCTCAGTAGATTTCTGGCAAAAACTCTGGGGGTAAATAAAATTGCCATGAAAAGTTTCTCATAAAATCTGTTGTTCGGAGTCGACTTTAAACTGTAGGTCCCGCTACTCATGTATAAAATTAACACACACAATATAAGTGGTGTGAACAGTATCTCAATAATCCTGACTGATGGGTTCTAATGACCAATTATGTATAACACATACATACATACGTATATGTTGATTATAGCTAATTTCTAAAAATGAAAACTTGTTTTTGTATGCACATTCTGAGATGCGCCTAAAATGTCTGAAACAGGATGAAATAGAAAAATTTGATTGGGATGATTCGGCTGACGAGGAATATAAAGGAGAAGAAGATGATAATAAGAGAGTACAACTAGTTTCAAACTATGCTAGTGAATGCAAGAGATGGCAGGGCAAAGACAAGAATTTCGTAACTATACCTCGTCCAGGTATAGTAGAATGCTACAACAAGCACATGGGAGGTGTTGATCTTGCGGACATGATGCTTGAATTGTACAAGTCAAACTGTAGTTGTCGCAATAAATAGAGGTCGTCCATTATTACTCCTTTTGACAATTTGACAATCAAGTCAGGAACTTTACCTTCTCCATCGAAACCAGCTCCTTCTACGGTTTCTGAATCAATTCGCTTTGAAAGAGTATATGTTGCACAGCCTACAAAATTCATACGATTTGATGGTTATAATCATTAGGCAGAATGGGGAATAAGAGGCAGACTTAGGCCGTGGGTTTCCAAGCTGTAAATGCAACAGATGCAATGTGCACGTCTGACCCAATCCTCAAAAAAAATTGTTTTGTATCCTTGCATACATAAATTGAAATAAATGACAATTGCTTAAAAATTGAACTTGTACTTAAATTTATAAACCATTGTCCAATGTCGCCTAAACGCAACATCCTGTACCTCTTGAACCATGACACCTAGAACATTGACATTTTTGTCAATTGACATTGAGGTTAACTCATGGTCTTTGTATTTGTAGCTTTTGTTTATCGTTAATATAAATAAGTGTGAAGCAAAGATAGAGTACAAAAATAACTGCACTCGTAAACCATTTTACAACAATATAAAAGAGAGTTGTGAGAAGAGTGCAACAAAAATATTGTACTATTCATAATGTCACAACCTGCATTTCTGTTTTCAGTAAATGGGAAAGAGAAAATGTTTTTGTTTTTTAAAAACAAAAACAACGAATATTAGCATAGCAGTTTGAAGAGAAATTGTTGTTATAAAGTTTATGGCGAAATCAAAGAATGTATAGAAACACTTATGTACGCATATTTTTCAACGAATACACTTCTAAAATTCAAATGACAATACTGAAAATTAAGCTTCAGTATTAAAATATGCTCTTATAACACAAAGCCTAGTTCCGTTACTGCACAGGCAAACCAGTGCTGCTGTATACATTGAGCAAATGAGAAATTCACATTTCAGTGCACACGTAAAATCAAGAGCAACAGAAAAGAGTACAATTCAGTATTGCACTCGGTGAAGGGTAAGCTAACAGAATGTTTTGTGCACACCTCTAGTACTTATTTATATGCAACGTACGTACATTGAACCTAAAGGTGTAAAGTTCAGCCTCAATGCTGCAAATTTAAAAATAAGATATCGATTTTAAATTATCATTGATAATTTCTATTTTTTTTTTTTACCAAAGAAAACAATTTAAGGGGTTCCTCACTGAAAAATAGAAAAAAGAAGAATTGGGCGTATAAAGGACAGCCTACTAGTTTAATATAAAGTAAAAAAAAATAACATGTCCTTTAACTAAAACTTTACTTTTATTTGCATATAATATGCTTAAATTGTTTTCTGTTTATTTTTCATTTTCATTCTGACAAAAACAATATCATTTTACGCTTCATTTCTGTTCAACACAACCGTAAAATTCATTTTCTTATTGCTGGTCTGTTTGTACATTTTTACGTTGTGGAAATAACCCACATGAAAGCTAAGATAAGAATAGCAATCCTTAACATGCTGAACGAAATCTGTATCAATCCTGAACCATTCTTTTGTGGTCGATATTTTTATTTTGTTTCATTCTTTTTTAACTTTTTTTTTTGCTTTCCTCATTACAAGAAAAACAAAAAAAAAATAAAAAATAGCCTAAGAGCTTGAAGTACAATCTTCACTATGTTTATTAGAGAAAAAAACATTAAGGGATTGGTTTGACTTTGGAGCAAAACATTCTGAACGATAATAATTTAGTATTTATTTTCCTTATCAAATTCTCATTTAAAAGTCAACCTAGGAATTATTATTTCCTTTACTACCTTTTTTTATTTGTTTATATATTTTGATTTAATTTTTGTTTGTATATAGTTTCGTATTTTATTCAATAGTTTTATTCGACCTTGACCTCAATTTTTTATTTAATTAGTTTCGTATTTTATTTTATTTTTTTTATCGACCACGCAAACAAATGTTAAAAGCACATCTACTGATTCTATACGAGTTCTTTTCTCTTTTCTGACAATTTTATGACATACGAGGAGTACCGGTTTAAAGTGGACGAGCCTCATCTATCAAACATTGTTTGTTAAGAACACAACATTATTTTCATCCTGTTAAAGGTGGCGAATTTTGTACTTGACGATTGGTGATTTCCAGAAAGTATTAATCTTTGTTTTCATTTTCAGAAATTGAAAGTCGCATGGGTTCTATTGGAATAATAAATCAAAAGGTAGTTCTAATGGTTCACAGATTTTGATGTGAGAAATAAAAAACGTGGAAATCCAACAAAAAAGTTTGAAGGTGCCGAATTTCAAACAATATCATATGAAGAGAACACAATTTTTTTTATTTTATTTATAATTTATTTTTCTACTCACTTCGACATAAGTTTGTTCTATTATAAAATTTTTATTCCCAATGTACTGAATTAAAAAATACATGCAATTTGGCACATTCTCTCATAGTCTTTCCCTAAAATGTACATAAAGGGCAAGTCAATACGATTTGGCTACAAATACTGGGTGTTAATTTCTATGGCAGGATATTACTATTCCTTTATCCTATATGCTGGCCCTTCTGCTAATAACGAGTCCGCCGAATAACCTTTTCTTTTGAATATGCTTTAAAAAAACAAACTACTGAATATTTTTTCAAATTTTTTTTGAAGGTTACTATTCGTTAGCAAAAGCAACCACGGAATTGGAAGAATATTTTTATTCTATAAAAGGCTTTAAGTTTTTAGTTTTTAAGCGCAGTTATATTTGATACTTTTAAGCGATCCTCCTAGTAGGAGAGCGATTTTAAATAAAAGTTAATTAACCCTAGACGGTTACTCCTCTATTTTGTACATTAAGGTTACTCTTCGTTGAATGGACGAACACTTTCACCCTAATTGGTTACTGTTCGTCGAATCGACGAAGCTCATTTACGCTTTATCATGTAATTCTTTTACGTATGGCCAAATTTCACTCTTTTTATAAACAATGTTGATTGATTACGAAAGATTGTAGTGATTAAACATACCCAAGTCACCCACTTTTTTAATCCTGGATGGTCATTTTTGTACAGTAATGTTACTCTTCGTCGAATCGGCAAACAAAAAAAAAATTTTCGTCTACTGACTGCAAGCTTTTATTATCAAATAACGTTGTTGTAAGAGTTATATGATAAATGTGTAAAAGTATAAATGAGCTTCGTCGATTCGACGAATTGTAACCCTACAGGGTTAAATAAGTAAAATAATAAATAGAATTAAAATAAACAAATAAAATAAGTTTATCTTTATCTATTATTCTAAGTACAATTTAAATTAAATGTGAACTAAAGTAAATAAATAAAATGTGAAAAAAATAAATTAAATTTTTGTGTTTCGAATATCACTGTTCCCATTTTAAATAGAGGTTTAATTTATACAGTCAAACTCGTTTATAACGAACTCGGTTATAACGAATTCTTGGTTATTACGTACATATTTTCAAGTCCCAACGTTTTAATAACAATTTTCATACAAAAAACTTCAGTTATTGCGAACTCGTTTATAACGAATTCTCGGTTAGAAGGAACTACTTTAAATGTTC
This sequence comes from Sarcophaga peregrina, assembly GCA_014635995.1. NCBI lineage: Eukaryota > Metazoa > Arthropoda > Insecta > Diptera > Sarcophagidae > Sarcophaga > Sarcophaga peregrina. Next base: position 37,550,235 of record CM025792.1, on the reverse strand, counting down.
CCAGTAAGTAAATTTCATACACTTTACCTGTTTTATAACAAATCATTTATTACGAACTTTGCCTATAACGAACTATTTTTTCTGGTCTCACGGAGTGCGTTATAATCGAGTTTGACTGTATAAGAAAAATTAGTATTACATGGAAAATGTTTACATGGTAGATGTAAATATAATTTAATAGTATTTTATATAATAATATAATTTTGTGCATGTTCGTAGTATCATAAATAATTTAATATAACATACCGCATTTTTTTTTTTTATTTTTTATGGTATTTAAAAATTAATTTAAAATTTAAACATTATAGTTTCAAAGGACAGATAGATAGATTTTTGAAAAAATATACAATAGGATATCAATAATTTAATGGAGAAGATATCGTTAATCAAGACGAAATATGAGTAGATTACGCCATTTCGGCTGGCCTTTCAAAGATATTCAAATGATAAGTTCAATGGAGTCTTGCTCTTTGCTACTCCCTGATATTTTATTAGCAGAATTTTGCCAAAAATGCCAAATTTTCCGCGAGTGAATTCCCACTTTGGTTTTCTTCAAATTGGAAAATTGGTGGTACAATCGAGTTATTGACCAGTAAAATGAACTACATGAAACGTTCAATATGAAAATATAAATATGCTGAAAATAAACTACCTTATTATAACTTTACCTTTGCACTATGATGCTTTTTTTTTTTGGTTTTCTATATTATATTTTGTTATTTACAAAGAAAAAAATAATTATTGTTTCATACGAATATATCATTATTAATTTATATATACAATCAATTTCACTAGGTTATAAAAATTTAAACCATGTTTTTTCTTTCTTTCTTTTTTTCATTTTCACTTACTGCAACACATTCTGTTTCTCCTTCAGATGTTGAAGGTCTCACTGATCAATTTAAAAAGACCTAATGCAAATCCTGAGCCTTCGATTAAACTTCGGTTGTGTTTTAAATAAATAATGGGGCATATAATCTATATATCATAATCATAACATCTATATATCATATCATAGATATGCTCCCTCTAACTGTGTAATACTGGTTTTTCCTTTTTCTTTCTTTTCTTCGATATCCTGAGGGTATATAGGTGTCCTCTCATTAAAAGTAAATAAGAAAAGAAATGGAAGAATGTAAAAAAATAGAAAAATTAAAAAAAAGAACAATACATTGGATGCTGTAAAAAAAAACTACCATTATTTCAGCCTTTATTACTGTAATAATACTGATTCCTAATAACATCCAAGTAAATATTAAAAATGATGTATTACAGCACCGACTACAATTTAATATTTTTTTATCATTCAATTTAAATTGTTGAGCAGGGAGTCAGATAGCGTTTAGTGCCAACGATACATCGGCATATTTGTGAAAGTTCAACAGAGTACCAGATTGTTTGTCTGTTACATGTCTCCTCAGCCTTTGTTTGTTTTTGTTCACTTATGCGGTTTTTTTTAGTTTGACTGGGTATGTATTGTAGGCAAATATGATTTTTCTTTGATTTTAAATTCACAGACTTTACAATAAAATAAAGTTTTAGCATCTTTAGCCTCTGCTATAACTTACCATCACCCTACAATTGCGTGACTAGAAATTGTCAAACGAAACTTTAAAAAGTTTGCCACGTTTGCGTCTGTTGCTGCAAAAGGAATAAAAAATAACGTGTTTGCAGTATACTGTACACGAGTGCGTAGCTTGTGTGCATAGGAGATATAAGAAGAGTTTAGAATAATAAAAATATAAAAAAAAACTTTTTTCTGTATTTAAAAGTCTCATACCAAATTTTAACTATGAAAATATTTCATACCAGTATGAAAGGGCTTTTATTGCGAAAATAAAACACTAATTTTTTACAGGAAAGCAAATAAAACACATTGTATTCTAGGTATTGGCCAAAGCTGGCTACAAGTTCTTTTCATCTTTCAGAAATTTGTGGATTCCAGGCCAACAAAATTGTCCGTCTTTTAAAGTAAGCGCTGCGAGCCAAGTCTGAGGAAAAATAGAAGTGTTAACCATGTTTTGATTACATATTGAACCGCTTTTGCTTTGTGTGCAGATGCATTGTGGTTCATTCTTCTTGTTTTTCTATCAAGAAATTGAACATTTATTGTCGGTAGCAATATGTATTAACGGTTTCCCCAGTTGCGCTTTTGCTAAACCACGCTTTCTTGGTCTCACCAGTAGCGTTGCCAGAAGCTTTGACAAGAAAATCGTCATATGCGGAAAAAAATCATATTTTATGGAAAAAAAAATCATTTTTGAATACAAAATTATCAATATCGACTCCTCCGTTCTATATTCTAAGTCGAAAAAGTGTGTTTTGAGTTATGAGCTGTCAAAGTTTTCACGCGGCATTCAACTATATGTTTATTCTCAGTAGATTTTTCTCCAAAATTTCGAAACTGATCGGCGGATCTTAACCAAATTTTAACAGTATTTTAGTTAGAGAACGTAGAGTTTAAAAATGCGAGAACATTAATAACGTTTTAAGTGTACTTGGAAGTTCCTGTAGTCTAGTAGGTAGTGTGTTGGCTTATTAGACGTAAAGCTAGGGTTCGAGCCCCAGGCCAGACATCAAAACAAAATACAAAAAATATTTCTTGGGAGATTTTCTTCTAAGTAGATTTTTGGCAAAAACTCTGAGAGTAAATTAAAATGCCAATAATCCTGACTGAACGTTTGTAATGACCAATTATGTAAAAAATTATGTATGTAAGTGTACTTAGAACGTTATAGAATGGGGGCGTCCATATGTATTTAAATTATTATTGTTTAAAGCATTTATGGAGAAACGTTTAGTTATGTTTATATGGTGACAAATCACACACTCACCATTCACCAACAAACGGAAAACTGATTTCATTAGAAGAATAACTGTGTGTATCGATATAAATAATAATTTACTTATTTAACAAAAATTAAATTTAAATTAAAAAGTACATGTACTATGAGAAAGTTTTATGAAGAACTATTACTATAATATGTACAGGGTTTAATTTTTTTATAATAATAATGTAATAATTTTAATTTGTACTTCCCACGAATATTACAGATATACAAAGATACTCTTTAATAACTTTATTTCCAAAATAATGATACCTTTTTATGCCCATGCATATGTAAATAAAAGCAACCAACAACAAACTCATACAAAACTTAACTTCACTATGTAGTACAATTACAACGAAAATAGTACTCACATGAAATAAAAAAATCACAATTTTTATAAATTAAAAACTATAATTTTAGAAAAAAAAATCATCAAATCATATTTTGGTTCAAAAATCATCAAAAATATGATAAAATCATCATTCTGGCAACGCTGCTCACCAGATACACAGCATTGTTTTCACACCGAGTGGATGTGGTTTTGCAAACGATGTTGATAGCAGTACAGTATCAACCCAAGATTTGTTTGTTTAGTTTTCACGTTTCACGTTTCCCTGGCCAGCAACACTTTGAAACAACATTGATTTTCTATGGCGTCTTTCAATCAAACTTTCAAAAGTGTTTTTCTTTTTTTCATATTACTGTCATTCAATTCGTGTGGTATTCATTTTATAGAGGTCCGGATCTTTCCCATTTTTGCCATCTTCATACAACATTGTTTCCAATTCGGCGTCTTCAAATTTTATTAGCAGTCTTCCTTGTTCTTTAATTGTTATCTTTGAACTGTTGGAATCATGTTGTTCTTATTGCTTCTGATAGGCCATGATCATATGTTTCGACATGCTTTCGCAAATTTTTATTTTCTGTTACAAAATTTACCTTCATTTACAGGATAAGAACATGTGATGCCGTATGTTCACTGATTTGATGTTTACTGAATATGCTTGACGGCTGCTATCGCTAACAAAACCAAAATTAAGGCTCGTTCATAATACATGTTCCCTGTGAAGACATTTATATCTTGGCGCTCACTTTATACCACTACACCTGTTACTGAAGGACATGAAATAAATAGAGTTTACAACTTGCGATACGCATTACCCACAAATTTTACATCTCTGGTTAACGAAAATGACATAGACAATGTTCTGTGATCTCCTCTTCGTTCTCGCCATTAGTAATGCTAAACTCGGAAATTTCCAGGCAATAGTCTTCTAGGTAGTGTGTTGCCATATTACATGTGAAGTCACTGTTCAAACTCCAGACTAGACTTCTACAATAAACCGAAATACAAAAAAATATTTTCCCAGCGACTTCCCTGCAATAAATACTGACTAAAATTCTGGGAGTAAATAAAATTATCATGAAAAGTTCCTCAAAAATCTGTCGTTAAGAGTCGACTTTAAATTATAAGTTCCGCCAGTCAGGTTAAAATTAACACACATAACATAAGTGGTACAAGAAGCTAGGCCGTAGTTCTAACCGTAGTTCTAACGGAAGCGTCGTTGTATGTATGAGACATACAACGTATAATCCTTTACGGAGGTGTACATCAGCATTGTTACGACCAAAACCGGGAACTAACGGGGACATCGAAAATTCTTGTTGGCCATTTTACATATCCAATCCTACGGAAAAATTGCAGTGCGAGAGATCTATAACCATTTGAAACAACACTCTAAGAATGAGGTCAAAGGTATTGCTGACAGTCAAGGAACTTCCTATGTGCTAGTCAAATATAGGCGCAATTACAAAATTCACAACGATAGTCGGCAATATGAATAACATATTCAATTCGATGCATAATACTAAATAATGTGGAGGAGGGGGATTCCTGATGGATTCGATGACTCTGCTTAGAACAGTCCTGTGTATGTTGCTTAGTTCCATTTGGCTTTATTGTTATCTTGCGATATCAGAACAAATTTATTAAAAACAATTTTAATGCAGCCGCGTTTAACTTAGCCAGAAAGGACCCTCTCCATTTAAAGGGATCTTCAAGTCATTGTAAAGGCCTACTGAATAATTATGTCTGCAGCACGTATATGTGTATATTTACTTAATATTTGCTCTGCAAGTACTTATGGTTATACCCACATTTGCATTATGGGTGCAATAACCAGTTTGCTTTAATGCCTGATTTGAATTTTTGGCACACTTCCAACTACTTGTGGTTTTAAAATGTAGTGAAGCAAATGAATTTATGTGGTAAATGGGTGTGGCGAATGTCATTAAGGCTGTAAGCAAATACTCACACACAATCTTAAATGTATTTACAGTTAGATTCGTTGGATGGGATCAACACTTGAAAGTAAATGTTTGCAGTTTTGTCGTAACATACTTCGCAAACCCATTTCAACATAAAAAGTTTAAAAGTGAGAATAACGTTGATAAAGTGATATAGAAAATGAAAATAAACCTCCTTTCAACGATGTAATAAAACAATCATTATCTATGAATTTATATGCCAAACAATATGCATATACACACACACTATATGTATATGGAATATATATTGTGTTAGGAGATATTTTAAGCATATATAGTAGTTTAAGGATATGTAGTGTGTTGTTGTTAAATTTGTTAAACATTTATTCTTTAGGCAATAGTTGTCCAATTTTACTACAATGCAAATCGATTGTAAAAAATACTAATAAAAATAACACAATCCTTCAAAACGATGATAATCTATACACACCTGTCCCTTGTTTTGCACAATAGATATGTTCCTGAGAAAATCATGTAAAACGAATTTAAAAAAATTTTAATGGAAAATCGTGTAAATCGAAAAAACTTACAAAAACTGATAAATATCAGCCCAATTCGCAATGATCTTGTATATTTTCACACTACAATAACAAAATATACAGAAATACTCATGCTAGAGCTTATAAAATAAACAATACTCAAAACCATAGTTTATATTTCACTCAACATTGGCAACACTTAAGTAAACTGACAACTGAAAATTTATTTATAAAAAATCATAAATTATCGAAAATTTGTAATAAATCCCTACAAAAAACGGTCCGAAGAGGAAGTTAATAAGATAATTCATCTTCGAGAAGCTCCGTAGGTATTAAAGAGTCCAGTATTTGGTCCTTCAAACTTCCATTAGACATTTTTATAAATTGTTTTTATAATTGTTATTTTTGACAATCAGCTGTATATTTATGTTTTACAATTAGTGTTGCAAGTGCAACCAGTAAAATTTGTTTACAATTAATACGAAATATTTACAATTGCATAAATACAATTGCAAAAATACTCGAGATTGTGAACTGGGCTATAATATTTTTTAATATAATTTTATTTGTTTTAATGGGAATAACGTAACAAAGCAGACAAAAGAAAACAATTTCATTTTATTTAACAACCAAATTAGTTTCCTTTTTGTTTTCATTTCCAATTTCATTTACATTTACTTCTCACATATTAAAATTTTTCTAAGGCATATCGGTATATATAGATATAATAATTATTAAAATTTGGAGCTCTTTTTATTTTATTTTTATAAGTTTTATAAGAGTGTTTAAAGGCTAAATAGGAAACCCTTAATTGATAATGGAATAATTCGAATATAGTTAAAAAACATACAGGTAAAGAAATATATTATGTAAGGATAAGATATTGTTACTTGTCATTTTTAATTTGCTAATTTGAATACAAATAAGAGAAGACACTAAAATATACATACAAATACAGGGTGGCTGATATATAATGCAACAAAGTAAAGCGGTATATTTTTTCTTTTTTAATTTTATTGTTCAAAAGCAAAAGATGTTGGAAATAACATCAAATCTTAGAATCAGTTTAGATTTGTTCGAATTAGCCACCTTTGGTACGAAATTATGGCCTTCAAACCGCAAACAAAGCCATCACAGGCTGCATAAAAGTGGCTCTAAGGTATTTTCTTGAGATTATCGACACTTTGGTATTTTTTAGTGAGAACCTTACTCTCCCCAGTCACAAAAGTTCAACGGATTGGGATCCGGATATTTTGGTGGCTATTGTGCGGTAGAAATGAAGCGAAGAACTAACCATTCTTGTTGACGCGTGTTGAATGCGGTGGTGCTGAGTCCTGTTGGAATGTTCATGGTCTGCAGCCAAAATGTTTGTCTGCCCAGGGCTGCAATACTGTCTTTAAAACATTTTCCTGATAATAGTTAGCATTTATTTTGACCCCACGGTCGATGAATACGAGCGGGGAGCGACCATCGGCTGTTGCGGCGGCCTACACCATTACCATCGACGGCGCTTGAGTCCTAGTGGCCAATCGCAGGTGTAAATTTTCAGCTGACCTCTTTGGGAAGTAAATCCGATCATTTTGTTTTTTCATTTTTCAATATGTGTTGCATCCCTTCTCGCGATATGTTCAGCTCACGAACACTGCGGCGTGGATTTCGATCAAATCTGGCCTTCACTTTCGGATCACTTCTGGTGTTGTTACAGTTTTTTAAACCACTTTTTGGACGCGGTGCAACACTGCCAGTATCACGGCAACGAGCAATGGTACGAAAAACAATAGATTTATTCCCATTTAAATGCTGGAGAGCTCTAACGATAGCCAGCTGTGGTTTCCCAGCCAAATATAAAGTGATCACACTATTACCCTTGAATACGAATATCTTTTTTTCTGAATACAATAGTTCAAAATGGTTTTGTAAGCTTGTAAATAATAAAATGAACTGTTACTGGAATAAATCTGATAGCTGTCAGACGAGCGATTTACAAATGATAACAACCTGAAGTTGGTTGCAACACATATTTATTCGACATCACTTTCTTCGACAACTAATCGCATTTCTTCAGTTGGTGACAAATCATCGCTCGATATCTCAATATTTTCTGGTTCGATGTCGGGTCGTAAGGATTTTTAGATACAGTAATCCCTCGATTTACGTCCCTTCAACTTCGATTTGCATCGTCATTCGATTTACGTCGTCTCAATTGTTTATAAACAAAACAGTAGGTAGTGTGCTGGCTTATAAGACGTAAAGCCAGGGTTTGAGCCCCAGGCCAGACATCAAAACAAAATACAAAAACTATTTTTTCAGCGATTTCTTCTCAGCAGATTTCTGGCAAAAACTCAGAGAGTAAGTGTATCTGATATTATGAGTTCTCCATTTACGTCGTTTCCATTTACGTCGCCTCTTTCCGAAACATTCTACGACGTAAATCGAGGGAAAACTGTATATAACTATAAGTATTTGTGAGGAGTTTTTTTTAATTTATTATTTACCTCTCAGTATAGGGCCAAGCCTTGAGATATGAAATTTTGAAACTTATGAGCTCTTGCAACATTTGGATCATATTGTAGAAAATGATTTCCTTATTTGCGGCCTAATACAAGACCTTCAGAAATATTTTTTGATGTTATTTCAACAATTTCTTTGCCAACCATTAGTTCAAAAATATCTCTAAATCAATTATTTGTGTTCGTTCATGTTCTAAAAGATCACCAGCATTATTATTATCACATATTCCGATCCATAATTTTTTCCAGCATCCTTTAAGTGTTATTTATTTTTGATTTCGGAGTATGGTAATCCTACATGTTTTAAATAATCTTAGTTATCGATGGCACAGATCCCCTCATCAATTAGTCGTCTCGCCGGAGAAATCTCGAAAAATGGCGGGAAAATTCGCGATTTTCTCTTAATAATGAAAAATATATTTTGCTAACAAAATCATTTATATTCCAATTATATCAGAATTATATGACTATAAAAATTAAAAAAGCAAGGCAAATAGTAATAAAAAAATCTAAATTAACAAAAAAAAAAAAAATCATACATATGCAAATGCAAATTAGTTTAAGAAAATTATTTGAATTCCGACAAAAAGATTAAAGCATCTAACATGTGATCTGTAGGGTTGAATGAATTTTTTTGTCAACATACGCTGCCGTTGAAAAATACTTCTCGCAATCAAAATTTGTAAGTAAAATTGTTCCAAAATAGCAGTATGTAGACATCAAAACAAAATACAGAAAGTATTTCTTCGGCGATTTCCTCTCAGGAGATTTCTGGCAAAAACTCTGAGAGTAAATAAAACCTGCCATGAAAAGTTTCTCAAAAAAATCTGTCGTTCGGAGTCGACTTTAAACTGTAGGTCCCGCCACTTAGGAATAAACATGTTTGGTGTGACAAACTCGACCAATAATACTGCCTGAAAGTTTGTAATGACCAATTATGTATGTGGGATCGCATCCCAAAGGATTAAGACGATCCCGTAGGGTTAAAAGAAAACTGAACTAAAATAATAATAGTAAGCGGACTAAAAAATATGATAAAACTTAAATACTTGATCGAGTAGGAAAAAATAATAGTTTTCAATAAAAAAAAGACATATAAAAATTATTATATATTTGGCTGCCAGTCAGGCAATTCAGCTTTTGTATTTTAAATTAAAATAATTATTTGAAATATAAGTTATTAAATCGTATCTTTGTTTTTGTATTTATAAATTTAAATAAATAGAAGAATTTAAATCATTAAATTTAAATCTTAATAATACATGTATGTATATAAATATGTATAGGGCATTTGCATTTTTCGATGGTATCAAATACCTTTTTTTGCAATGAAAGTAGGGTTTTCTCATCTGAGATGCTATTATCGAAGTCGAATGATATAGAATTTTTTTCAGAACCTTTTGCGGGGTCAAAATACATACTAGTTTACAATCTAGAAAATCCTGGCACAAGTTTTTTAAAATCCCTGAATTCGGGATTTGTGAATCCCGAAAAACCCGTCCATCCTAAAAATACTGAATACTTTTATTTGAGAAAGCTTTTAAATAATGTTCGAGGACCAACATCTTTTGAGTCATTACGTACTGTTGATGGCGTAGTATGTATGAGCAATATATGCAGAAGCCTGCCAGAAACTACAATTATTGGAGAACGATTGTCATTGGGAAACAAATCTAGAAGATGCGGCAGTAATGAACCATCCATGGATTATTTTGGTATCGTGCTTACCATCTAATCCAAAAGATCTTTGGAATAAATTCAAAATATATATGGTTGCGGACATATTACACCGGGAAAGAGTTACCACCAACAATACAAAGCTTGAACTAGGTAAAAGAATGTATAAAGAGGCCTTAATTCTACTTGAAGCCATAGGCTTGGCTATAAGGAATGTGACACTCATTGAAAATGGAATTAATGCTCCTATTCGGTCAGGAATTGATGCACACGATCAATATATACGACAAGAGATGGAGTATAATCTTGGAAATTTGGAAATTTTACTGGAAAGAAATTTAAAAAATTTTTAGCCCAAACTCACTCTTTTTGTATTTGAAAACAACCCGCAACTCATACCGCAGATATTTTCTCAAATTATCATAAAATATAAAGTCAATGCTAGTAAACCTTGTTTGTAACTTCTGGTTATAAAATGACGATTATGTGACAGTTTATTTTTATTGCGCACGGTTTATTTATTTAAATTTTTTTTGTTTATTAAAATATATACTCATCTCTTGCAAATTCAAAAAGCCATTTGATCAGCCTTTTCAGCAACACAAAGGATTATTTTTAAAACCTCACGCTGTGACGTCCATTCAATAATTAGAATTGATGATATTAATTTTTGAAAGTGGTTTTTTATTATTATCTCATGTTTATTTATAATAAAAATAGCAAACGTTTCTACCTGGTACATTTAGGCAAAGCTTTTATGACTTTTGTTTTCATACGATATTTTTGCTTCATCATGTAATACTTTTTAGTCGACATTTTCCATATTAATGTTCACATGTTCAAACAGCGTAAATATTATTGAGTCATTAAAGGAAATTTGCTATTTTATTTTTATTATTATCTTTTACGTTTTTGGTCTGGCTTTTGAATTTTTTCTTCCTTTTTTTTTTGTTTCTTCAACTGTTAATCTATGAATTTATAATATTTGACACGTATTAACCATAAGCTTTACAAATTTGCTAAAATACAATTTCTGGTTATACCCTACACTATCAAAAAATAATTTATCGAAAATCAGCGACATTTACTTCCAACAACTACAGCGTAACTGGTCTTACAGTTCTCTTAATAATTGGTTTCTTGCAAAAGTAAGTTGATCTTTCACACGGGCCCTCTTCTTTTGTACCTTTGGATGACTTTAAAAGGGGTTACGTCATTGAGGTGTGTAGACTAACCCGTGGAAGGCATTATTTGAGCCACCTTTGATCAGTTATCGAACCACAGAAATATGGATTACATTTTTATATGGATACAATTTTATGGATTACAATTTAATGGATTTGATTTATTAATCTTAAACGTTGAACAGTTAACAGTCGTAGCAGGATTGTATTGCAGGAAACTAAATAGTCGGCATTGATTGGCTTCATTTTCCATATTTTTATTTTACACCAAAATACGCACATATTCGAGCGATAAAAAGGAAAAATATTTTTTTGTTTCAGTTGTTTGTAAATGCAAACGAATTTGTATGTAAATATTTATATGCTGAATTTGTATATTTGGTTAAAAACATCGATAATCTGAACACGATTCTACGTTAGCAACGATAACCGCCAGCAATATTACTTTAATCATTTCTGTATAAACACACAACTTCGGTGTGCTCCGCAATCTTATTATTGTAGGATATTTAAGCGTAAACATTATTTGTAAATTTATGTTAAAAAACTGAAAGCAAACTCTACAATATTTAAAATTGTTTTTAGTGTAACACAGTCTGTGGTGGTCACGGTACAAGGTAAGGCAACCGGGATGTGATCCCCTTAACTGTAAACAGTCTTATATTGATTGCCTTCTATCAAAATTAAATTTATGGGCTACGCTATTTAGTTTATGTGTGATAGCCATTGGCAAAAAAAAAGTAAATTTTGTGTGCGTAATACATGTAATCTCTCAAAGGCTTAAGTCTCCTTAGTCTATCAAACTGCGGTTCAGACATTTCGAGCAAAACTAAATATAAAAAAAATATTTTTTCGGTGACTTCCTTTCAGCTTTCCTTTGCCTTTCTTCTGGCAAAAACTCTCGGCGTAAAATAAAATTACTATGAAAAGTTTATTCAAAATCTGTGGTTCAGAGTCGACGACAAATATCACATTAAGTAAGTGTTAAATTTCTTTGTGATCTACTAAGTATGTAAGATATTGAACGTCTTCAAAACAACGTTAGCTTCTCTCTTAATACGAAGGAAATAAGAACCGATAATGCCACCAAACAATCAAGTGTTTGGTTTGAACGCTGTAATTTTGAACGCAATTATTTGATGATCATTTGCCTTTAATTTTTATACGAACAGTAAGTTAAGGACATGTAACCATAGCTGCCAGATAATTGATACATCAAATCTTCAAATATTTGAGAAAAAATCGTCAAAACGTTAATTGAAATTGTTAAAAAACTAAACAGAACTGACACATTCTTCAGTGCCTTGGTTTCTTAAGACGGTGCAATAAATACTTCATTTAATCTGATCTATTTAGCATTTACACCATTTGTAAGCGACCAAGAATTCATTAACGTCTATTTTGAGTCTTCTGGACCGTATACAGCAGAGGGTATTATATATACATTATGATTAATGTCGCTTGTGTTTCACTGCTCTATCGCTACTCCAAGGTATATTGCTCGAGCGAAATAAGAAGACTTGTTCATGAACATGGCACTAGACAAGGTTCATTTCTTCGATTGCCTATTCCTATGTCGAACACCATTCCTGCAGAGATCTTTCCTGTTACTTATGGTATAAAAGTATTCAAACCTAGTATCCATAAACACTGCTCCATCGTTCCTCCTTCCGATAACATATTTTCTTAGTTTCAACGCTATACCGTTCACTCTCTGAGTGCTGGCACTTGCCTTTGTTATTTCTATGGTAATATTGGAAGCTATAATCGAATTTTTGAAATTGCCTGCAACGGCAATGGCTCATCTACGATGTTATTTAGGAGTTGAAATTCTTTGGCTTAAGAGACATAAAATCATCACAGATATTCGAATATAAAAATATAATACTCCTTATTATTGCTAACATAATAATTTAAAATAGAATTGTTACTAGCAAAAGCAAATACAAAACTTAAGAAGGTTTTTAATGTACTAAAATAAAGAAAATGCTGTAAATTCTTAATTGCTAAAAATCGTCAAAATAAGGGCATAAATCGTCATGTCGTCAATTTGATATTTTTGCAGCATAAAATCTTCAAAATAACGATAAATCATCAAATCTGGCAGCTATGCATGTAAGCCAAGATGGGTTTGAATCGCGAAAAGTAAAATTAGTACAAAAACGAACAGTATTAGTATGAATTGATTGCACATTACTCGAGATTTTAAATAGATTTTCAAGGAAAATTTTCATAACTTGGAGGCAATGTGCTGGGGTTAAGCAATTCGTGAAGGAGCTTATTTAGAAATATCAACATTCTCACCTATCAAACTACAGTTGCTGATATCGGCAATTCTTATGCAGCGAAAAACATTCAAATACGTTGAAAACATATCTCACATGTCGAAAGGAAATTTAAACGAAAATGAGAAAAAATTAACGGGCCCCTAATCGGCCGTTTGTCATTTTAAACTATAAATTTCGACATCGGAGCTCCGGCTGTATCTCTCAGAAAATTAGAAGGCTGCGTTTTTTTTTAACTTTTCTATGGATGCGCTAATTAATTTACATTTTAGTTTAAGACATCAAAGGAATGAAAAATATAAGAGAAAATTTCTGAAAATTACAGGAATATTGGCGTATTTATATAATTTTTATATAAACTTTCAAATAAACAAACAAACAGACAACAACAACAAATATATTTTCGCTATAAAATAATGTTATTAGTTGATGATGCCTACCACAAGAATTTTATTTGATTACATATACCATACACATGAATGTATGTACATGAACTCATACTTGAGCCTGTTTATATTAACCTTTAAAAATATACAAAGAATTTTAAAACTGAACCCAATATGTAATTTCCTTAGAAGTTTGTAAGTTTAAAGAAATTGACATTCTTTACGGAACCATTGCAGTACCTCGGTAATGCTGCATCTTTGAAGGGAGTATTTTTTTGTAAATTGCTGTGTAAATTGTCAATTTAATATCTACGTGAAGACGACATAAAGAATTTAATGTTACTGTTCAGTATTACCACTTACCTTTTAAATAATGATTTCATCACTTGGTTTAGTCCGCTAGCTGAATGCTACTAGCGGAACACTTAGGATCTTTAGAAGGTTTGTCTAATAATACTTCCTACTACAGTATTTATACAGTAAAAGTCTGAGCACTCCAATATATTTTGACAAAAAAAAATATCCCTACAGGCTTAATACTGCATAAGGTTGCGATATGACAACAAAAAACTATTTAGGAGGTAATTTGAAAGAACGATTACGTATTAGCTAAACCTGAAACAAAAGTCAAACGAAAAACTTGGTCATGGTGCCGCCAGAAAATACTAATCAAAACCTGAATGGACATCCAAATGGGTTAAATGGAATGCTTGACCTTAAGAGATATTCTACTAAATACAAGGGATAACATTTCCATATATTAGGCCTTTGAATTTAAAATTTACTTCGGGTTCTTCTAGGAGAGACCTATGGATTCATCTGAAACTTTTTCTTATTTTTCTCTTATTTTATGAACAAATTAAAAAATATTTTGTTTTATTATAAAACAGAAATAAATTAATAAAATAAATGTTAAAACTTTAATTTTTTATACAAACTGTTAGTTAAAATTCATGAAATTGTCAAAATATATTGGTGTACTAAAACTTTTGCTGTTCACTGTACATTTTATGTACATATATTATTGGAATATCCATTCCACCTACAGTGGACTTAATTTGACAAAAAAAAACAAAATAAAATGTTTGAAAGCTGTATTATATTGAAAATACATACATAATTGGCCATTATAACCCTTCGGTTATGACCACCACTAACACCACTAATGTTGTGTGTTATTTTTATTGAGTGGATTGACGTAAAGTTTAAAGTCGGCTCCAAACGATAGATTGTTTTTAAATTTTTCATGGAAATTTTTTACTTGCTCTCAGAGTTTTGCCCAGAAATCTTGTGAGAGGAAGTCGCCAAAGAAATATTTTTTAATATTTCGTCTTGTTGAAAATGTTAAAATTATCTAAACGATGTCAGCCTAATCTTTCGAATTTAATCTTCACGTCTGAGTTTGTTTTTACTTACAGGAAAAACAATTTGTGAGATGGATGGCGTTTAATAAAAACGATTTGTTTGTGTCAAAGCTCATACAAATCTAACTTCACTAAGAAAATTGCATTTAATAATTTTATTATGCTTTTATAAGCTTTACCTCCCTAGGGGCTAAAGACTCTAGTAGCCAAGACCTCTAGTGACCAAAGTCTCTAGTGGCCAAGACTTTCTACTTTTTTGGTTTGTTTTACTTCTTTTTGTATTTTAATTAATTCCAGGAAGATCAAAAATGATTGTTTTTATATTTGCAACATATGCGAAATAATTTTTTAATCGAGAAAAAAAAGTTTAATATTTTTAGTAACAAGTCCTTTCTGAAGTTTAAAATTTCGTATGCTTTCCGATATTAAGTCCAAACACGGTCTGGGTAAGCTAAAAATGTACGAATTTATCGCGTAATGATAGTGAACTAGGCATTCAGCACTGAACCGTTATCAACTATTTGGAGAAGACATTTGGTTGCAAAATGGCTTAAATTGAACAAACGAATTTCCATATGAGATCACTGATAAAACGACCGGTGAATTGCATAATTATAGTCGCCGTGGTTTAGTGGGTAGTGTGTTGGTTTATTAGGCAAAAGGCTCGGGTTCGAATCCCAGGTCAGACATCAAAACGAAAAATATTTCTTCGGTGACTTCCTCTCTACAGATTTCTGGCAAAGACTCTCTGAGAGTAAATAAAATTGCCATGAAAAGCTTCTCAAAAATCTGTCGTTCGGAGTCGACTTTAAACTGTAGGTCCCGCCACTCATGTATAAAATTAACGCACACAATATAAGTGGTGTGAGAAGCTAGGTCGTAATCCTGACTGAAGAGTTGTAATGGTCAATTATGTATGTATGAATTGCATAATTACTGATGATGAAAAGTGGATTACATTGAAAAATAATATGCGAAAGAGATAATGGACACAGTCAACTGAACCTTTCTTAACTCTAAACTATTAGTGATTACATATATTTCTAGGCAAAACAAAATTAACAAGAGAGGAGTAAATCTTGGAGAACACATTCGATATATTTTGTAGTAAATGTCGTAAAGACAAACGCGATAATGGCGACGTGATAATGTTACTTTAAAGAAATTCTGACAAGAAGTTCAAAATGGTAGTAGTTCCACGGTAGGTTTAGTGTTAATTGACAAGCAAGGTATCTAGTAGTATTGGAAGCTACTGTCAACAATAAATGATATTTAGACAAGAAATTTAATTGAAACTGTCAGAATTGATGAACAGAAAATTGTGAACTTGACTATGAAGTTTTTTACACCCACCATGTATTCTAGTTTTTGCAATTTTAGGTCATCTATAGTTTCTGCAAAACGTAATAGGAATATGTTTACAGCTTCGTCTCCTCTTTTTAATTGAACAGCAGGACCGATATGAACTGCAATTTATATGTCTTGTGTAAGACCTGTGGAAATCAGTTTTTTGATCAACTTTCTTTATATGACCCGTAGGGAACAAACAAAATGGATGATAAATAAATATGATTTTCAAATAAAAGCATGATTGATTTCCTTCATATGGCATGTTCTTAATTTATTTTCCCAACTTTGATGTCCATTGGGTTCACGTGTATAGGTATATGCGTGTACATGTACAATATGTTTGACAGAGACTTCTTTTTAGAAAACTGAAAACGTGTTGAATGTACGTAGATAATATGAATGTAAACATTTCTTTCGTATTCATACGAATACACGTGTTAATTCACAGAATAATATGAAGCAATGTGATAAAGAAAATATGTCTGTATGTTGAAGGCTGCTTAAAAACACTCAAATGAATTTGGTTTAGCATTAGGGAATTGCGTTATTTTTTCATTCTCTTGTGTATTCATATTTTTCCCTTCCAACAATTGTAATTTTTTTCTCCTCTTGATGTCAGCATTCATAATGCCAATCATGTTCTTAATCATATTATGGGCTTTGTTGTGGAAGATTTTTTTTTGGCACTTGTAAATATTTTCATTTTTATCTATGAAAAACGTGTATGTATTTATCTACATTAGCCTTGTATTTGTTTCTTGTGTTTTTATTTGTTTCGAAGGCAAATGTTTGTTGGCTTGATGGACATAATGTTAACTTAGAAGAAATTTCTTTAACGCTTTAATGATGAATTGATTTAAAAAGAAATTCCGCAAAAAGTTCTTTTAAAATATGACAATGGGAAGACATATTTCAATCCGATAATTTATAAAATATATATCGAGTTCACACAATTTGATGCTGACCGATCTTGGAAAAATAAAAATTTAAAGACAAATTATTTCTTACGGTGATTATTTTTATATTCGTTATACTACATAAACATGATATTTCATATACATTAGGGTGGTTTTAAAAAATCGATGTCCGACTTTTTTTGGGGCTTCTCCCCTAAAATGTTTCTTTCTGTCAGTTTAGAGAATTGCCAAAGTTTCAGCACATTTGAAGATGTTAGTCCGTGCCACTGGGGCCTCAAAGTTTTGAAAATCTCGATTTATTGCCAATTGCCCATGGCATACATCAAATTTAAGGCTGTTTATAATATTTTATATGAGATAAAAAAATTTGTAAATAGTGCTGAAACCGAAAAAATAGAGCCAATGTCCCTAAAAACGTGACTGGATGCCGCAGAATCTCATTTCATTTAATACGTTTGCTTTGGTATACCGTCAACTTTAGACC
This sequence comes from Sarcophaga peregrina, assembly GCA_014635995.1. NCBI lineage: Eukaryota > Metazoa > Arthropoda > Insecta > Diptera > Sarcophagidae > Sarcophaga > Sarcophaga peregrina. The sequence goes on along the minus strand of CM025792.1, from coordinate 37,532,440 downwards.
CACATACTGTATCACTGGCGACCCCAAGCAGGTAAAACCAAACTATTTTAAAAAAGTATCATTATATTTAAAGTAGATGTCCAGCGTACGCATGTCCAGAGAAGTGGATTCTCGTCAACTCGGTCTTGGCTATGTGCTTCGATACAACAGCATCAAATACTGGGAGACTCAAAGGAGCGTACCTGGAGCAGATGTTAAGTAGAGAGCTCCTGTACCTAACAACGAATTTCTGGATCTTGAACGCAGAACATACCAGAAGCGGCAAAGGATGATAAACAATTTGAAAGTTGTGAAGGACATGGCAAAACGAGGAGTCAAGCTCATCACTGATTACAGTCAATTACTTACAAAGGATGAGCAACAAAAATAATATGTTCTCCAAGTAGTCAGAAAATGCCGTCAGCTGTATCCAGATAGCTCTGAAACCACTTATGTCAGTCCCTTGAATAAATTTAAGTAAATAAGGATTAAATGAAAAAAAGTTTAGGACCATTATTACAACTTGCCATTAACTAAAACAAGGATTTTAATGGAGAGACAAATTGTTTTTCATTATTACGAGTACCCAATAACATAAAAGTGTTAAGCTAAAGGGAAGATCATCCTACCTTTACCTTTTAAAGGTCGCTTTATGTTTAAACTTGCCATATCATCTACTATTTTCGATATGGCAATTTTAAATTTAAACAAAATGAGCATATACAACAAAATAAAACGAAGTTCGCTGTTGCCACTGCGTTGAAAAAAAAAAAAAAAAAAAAAAAAAAAAAAAAACTTGTTTAATTGAGCAGTTCTATCGACTTTGCTCCAGCACTGCCATATTTTTGAAAAAGTTAATTTTGTTTTATCTGTAAATTCTAATAATCAAAATAAGTTAAAGAACTTTGCCGCTCACTTGAGCTAAAGGTACCTTTAACTAACGCTAACTTTAACGGGAAGTTATAATAATGGCCCTCATTTTAAATACGTTTTTAGGGACACTGGGTTTATTATCTCGAATTCAGTATATACGTAAGTAGGTATTTTTTTATTTCATATGAAATAATATAAACAGTATAGCCTTTAATTTAATGTATGACACGGGCAAATGACTTTTGCCGTTCCAGATATATGGATCGCCGAATTCGCAAAACTGGCGAAAAATCGAGATTTTGAAAACTTTGAGGCCCCAGTGGCACAGGTTAACATCTTTGGCAATCGTAAAATCTGACAGAAAGAAACATTTTAGGGGGGTGCACCCAAAAAAATTTTTTACCATATGATAATATACATACATATATCCACGTAGGATCAAATCATCTTTGCTAATGAATGGAGTTTTTGTAAGGCCATTTGTTTGCCTCTCTGCAGAAGAACGCCAATCTCTTGTTGCGATTTATTTGAACTTTCTGCGATGACAAGCAAGTACGTCGAGATAGATGTAACTTTCCCCGTGCCCATTAACCCAAATGAGGGTAACATGCAAATGTCCAGAGACACCCAGCATTTTTGGAAAATATTGGATGTGGTATACACATTCTCAGGTCAGACATCAAAACGAAACATGAAAAAATATTTCTTCGGCGACTTCTTCTTAGCTAAAACTCTGAGAGTAAATTTTCGAATTGAATTTACACTGTAGGTTTCACCACAAACGTATAAAATTAACACACTCAATATGAGTGATGTGAGGAGCTTGGCCGAAATCCTGTAATGGCAAATTATGTTATTATGTATATATGTACACATTCTCTAATAAGATATTAATAAGATATTGAAGTTTCATCTTTCTTTTCTTGAAACTTCAATTTAAACCCTGATGATAGTGAAAAACGAGTCTTTATTAAATATTTCGACAATAAATAATAATTTTCTAACAATTTTAGCTTCTGTGGTTTTAGTTCCATGTTTTGCAGTTGTCAACCATGTCGCCCGCTTATGGAGATACTCCAAAACGAATATTCAAAAGTATCCTACGTATAGTAACCTTAATATGCCATACATATTCGATATTATGACGTTCGTCAGAGCAAAAAAACTTACAAACATATTACAGTGAAACTCTGATATTAAAATTTTTATTCATGAGGAAGAGCATGTTGTGTGGAATATAATATCGTTGAAATTTCCACTTTAATGTCTCCGGGTGATTTGCATCAGAAAAGCCTAATTTTTTATGGCCGATTGAATAGATCCCTAAAAGAAATACTCTAATTTGGTAAAATCATAGGATCTCGGTTCGAGTTTCCTCCGCATGCGATGAATATGTCTTCAAAATTACTCATTTCGAATATTCATTTTGACCGTGTATTAAAAACCTGTCGTTGATGTCTATTCAATTGAGGTCAAAAGAAGTTTTAGTCTTCAGTTGACACTGCTCGACATGTTTCGTACCAAATTCAATCATTTTATCATTATTCGAGATGATTTAAAAATAGGGTACGGTTATCTCCCGCACACATTTAATTGAATTAGTGACAAAAAATGCCACAGCAAAATCAAACATATGTTTAACACTAAAGCTACCAATACTTCATGTATTCCTATTCCTACCAAAGGAGGTCAAATGACCCCTTGCGGTGTTTAAGGTAGATTATTTGTATTTTTCGGTAAAAAAAAATTAACAAGAGAGCAGTAAATCTTTAAAAACACATTCGATGTATTTTGTAGTAAAAGTCGTAAAACGAAATGGCGATGTGATAATGTTATTTTAAAGAAATTCTGACAAGAAGTTCAAAATGGGTCATTTGACTCATTCATGGTAGGTTTAGTGTTAATTAAGAATTGCAGCAATAACTGAATCACATCAGAAATTTCTGTGGAAATCAAAATTAATTTGGTTAGTTTTATGTTCCTAACTCAAAATAAACACCAGATGATGAAATAAAAGAATATTTAAAGATATCAAATCTGCTAAGGTCCATTGAAACATAAAATTTAATTTGAATTTCAACATTCAATCGCAATTAGCTAGCAGATTGACAAACTGAACAAATGATAGTGTGAAAGTCAACGTCAGTACTTCTGCACAACAATAATAATTTTCTTTAACTTCATTAAAATGGTGAATCTTCAAGCTTATATGGCCTGCATAACCGATTTCGTTTACATGTTTTGGCATATTATTTGGCACCTTTAGTATTCTTAATAAAAGTATTCTTAATAAGTTGGAACGCAATACGAAACGAAACGAATACACAATACGAAACGAATGAAAGAATATTTCTCAGCGGCTTCTCTCAGCAGATTTCTGGCAAAAGACTCTGAATGTAAATAGAATTGCAATAGAAAATTTTCTCAAAAATCTGTTGTTATAAATCGACTTTAAGCTATATAAAAATAGTTCCGAGATTGTTGTATGCAGCTAGTAAATATTCATCTCTACCACGTCCTGAAGCCAATAAATCTATTTCTTTGGATAGTTGAATATCTAAACCAGTTACCCTATTAATTCATTTTATAGAGCATTTGCATTCTTCGATGGCATCAAGTAACTTTTTATCAATGGAAGTAGGGGTTACTTCATTTGAGATGCTATTATCGAAGTCGAGTGATAGAGAAATTTTTTTTCAGGCCCTTTTGTATGAATTCACAGTCCCGAAAATCCTGAAAAATCTCGAGACAAGTTTTTAAAAATCCCGTTATTCGGGATTTAAGAATCTCGAAAATCCCGGGATTTCGGCATTCGGGATTTCCCGATTGGCATCCCCAGTACGTACATATCTTATTATAAAATTTCATTGATTTTCCCCATTTTTCCGTTCTTTTGTACAAATTAAGCATTTAGTTAATTGAACTTTTTCCAAATATCAACCCTCTATATATTAAGATTCCAAAACTTTTTAGTAAGTTACTCCTTTTTTTATAAATTTTAGGTTAAAAACTTTAAGTTTTAAAATAAAATTAATTTAATCAACGTCACAGTGAACAAACCTACTTTAATTGTGTACATAGGAACGTGTTATAATACACCGGAGAACAGTTTTTATAAAAATGATTAATGACATGCAACATAGTTAACATAAAAATATCTTTACGTGTTGAAAATATTAAAACAGAAAATATTATATAATATTGTACATACATATACATGTGTATATAGGACATAAAAAGGCAAGGCATATAGCAGAGTAAAGAAAATAAAAATTTTGAAATTTAAACATATAATGGAGGTTACCAGATTATTATCGGTCCAAAATTTATATTTTTTTGCGACAATAAAATCTTAAGATAATTTTCACATCGTAAATTAAAAATGATGCACAATACCGGTATGGTCACTTTAATAACGAATAAAACAAAAATAATAATGGCCAGCAAGGAAATGTGTTGATTTATGAAAATGTTTACATCATTTTTACTGATAGCTTTTTTACTCATAACAAAAGTCAACACACTTTATGGTAGACAATCTGTTGAAAGCTTAGAGCCAAAGGATATTTCGAGTGCCTTTTTATGAGTTCACTTCACATATGACGTGTCGTACAGAAGATAATATTGATTTTTGATTTGATAAATATTTATCCTTCATATTCATAAACTACGTATGTATGTATTTCATATTAGTTTTATTTATTTATTTGTTTGTAATTTACTCACAAGCGGGCCAGCAACTCCACAAAAACATTGTATACCAACACAAATAGGACAACATTTGAATTTTAATTGTTTTACTACTCCTAAATCAATAACACTAAACTCTTAATATTTTTCTATAATAAGTTAAGTAAAAGAATATTTATTTTATTACAGTCTTCGTTACTGTACAAAACAATAGAAGTATAAACTTTCAGTATTTATATTAAAAATGAAATTGTCTCTTAGCTGCCAGATTTGATGATTTATCGTCATTTTGACCTCCAAAAATATTATATTGACGATAGGACGATTTATGCCCCTATTTTGACGATTTTTGGACATTAAAAATTTACGTCATATCCTTTACTTTAGTACATTAAAAGCCATTTTAGACTTTGTATTTACTTTGCAGTTACTAATTTTCAAAATGTAATAACGAGCTGTAAAGTATTATATTTTGAAGTTATTTGCGAATACCTGTGATGATTTTTCTGAATTTAATGTCTTTTACATTTCTTAAAAGTCAAAAAATTACAGAATCTGCACATAGGGAGTTCCACATACGAATAGACCGACTTGTCAATTGACTACATACGGATGTTCTCGCCGAGAAAGGTGATTGTTACGTAGGAACACTTGGTTCTCGAGACAAGTCATTTATTTCATACTTATTAGTTGGCCATTAACAACCTGATTAATAGATTTCGGACTGGCGCAACATATCCTTCCAGGCGCCTCTGCTTCTTGCGCACCTACGCCAGTTGGTCACACCATTCAAGGACAGGGCTTCCTCGATTGGGTCCTTTCAACGGATACGAGGTCGTCTTCTCACCGACTTCCGCAGATTTCCGTATCAAATACCCGTCTCGCCGGAGCATCCTCCTCCATTCGAACGGCATGGCCAAGCCAACAAAGCAGCAATAACACTGAAACACAAATGAACGAATAGAGTTCGATACCCTACCGTCATTAAGGAGCAAACTGTACCAGGTCGAGGAAATAGACGTTGAGACACCGACCAGTACCTGAGAGTTCTATTCCATTCTTTTACGGATATAAGTGGTGTAAAAAGCAAGATGATCAGACCGTCTTAAGAAGCTAAGGCATTGAAAAATGTGTAAGTTCTAGCGAACATCACATAGAATTTTCATGCTCAGAGCGTCTAGAGCTTCTGATCCCTTAATATTTATGCCACCCATAGATTTAGATGATGCAATTGCTGCGCTTATGTGTCAATAAACAACTGCTTAAAGTTTAAAAAATTTTTTCCTGAAAATAATATAAAACTTCTCCATTTTTGGAAAAAAAAAATCCACAATGAAAATTATAATAATAATTTTAATTTCTAGTCTTGACTAAATTTATTAAAAAATATAAGTAGATATTATTACATACTTCAGCTAATGTCAAGAGGGTATTAAGGCAAGTCAATTTAAATTGAACTAAACTCCTTAGAATGTTTTTAACATATGAATATATGGCTTAAAACATATTTTTTACAGATTAGTTTTTAAATAAAAGCGTTAAACCGATTTCATAAATTTTTTGTTAAATGTTTTTGTTATTTATTTTTCGACTAAAATATGTACATACATACATATGATTTCTGATAAGGAAGACATTACAAGGGAGCTCTTGGATTAAATATATTTGATGGGGTATTTTTCGAGAACTTAAACTCTTTTACTAGTTCGTTAATGCATTCAACTTTATTAGGAAGTGTTTGTAACTCATTTCTTTCACTTTTTCGATTACTTGTGCAGCCTCTGATATGTGTGTTGAACAGAGATCAGCTATGAATCGTTTTTCCGCTACTCATAAGTACTCATGCAATTTTGAGTATGAGTGAATCAACAGAATTGAAATTCAACTACTCTGATTCATTTATACTCGCTACAGCATTGATTTATAAGTACAAGTTACAATGAGTATGAGTACAACGTTGACATCAAACTCACAACAATCGAAATATGTTTGATTCATACGCCTACTCACTCTGATTCATAAATTTAGAAAAATTCTTATAATACTTATAAGTGATTCCAATCATTCATCAAAATTTACAGCCTTTGTTGTTATTGTACATACAAACAAAGAAGAAAAGAAAGACGAAGACAACAAGCAATGCCTACACACAATCTTCTTGTAAGTATTGCAGTGCTCGTACGCGAATCACACTTATTTTGTGTAAATTTTAAGTCAATACCATAATGCGTATTATTAAGCATAATTACGACGAGTACTTCCAACTTTGAGTATGAGTAGGATGAGTATCATATTAAAATAAGTATGAATGCGTATAAGTATCAGAATTTATAAGTATGATGTTCGACTGTGGACTGTATGGGTAGTTGTAGTCGTTGAGATTTTATTATGATGACAGAGATACTGTTGTGGTGGGGAAGACAGACTCCTGTCAAATCAAAATCACTCTTTCTGGTAGGATTAAAAAAAAAGAAAACGAAAGATCTGAGAAGAAAATTCTTTCGACCTGTGGAAATAAAACCAATACTTTCCTGTTTTAGTTTTAAATGGACTCTCGAGCAATTTCCTTTTTTTTGTCAACTCACGTTACGATTGGTAATGAGCACTAGTAAAACGACCTTGGGTCTATTTAGGTTTATTTTTTTTTCTTTTGTATATATTTTTTCTATTCTTTATTTTTTTATATTTTTTCTCACTTAAATATTTAAAATATTTATCTTTCACTTGTTTCTTTCCATAAATTATTAATACATAATGCATTTAACACAGTGAACTTATAATTAAATTAAATTAAATCAACTCAAATTTAGACAAGATGTTAATAATAATATTTACTGATGCTGGTTTAATAACGAATGAATCCAAAGCAAGGATTTCGCAACTCAAAGGCCTAAGTTAATTACATGAAATGTTAAAAAGTCCTAAAAGCTCTAATTACATTGTAAAGGAAATTTACAAGAAAAGCTTAAATTATTGTGGCGCCCTCTATTGGACGTTAGACTTCTTCTGATTGATCGCCAGGGAAGGGACTTTTTGTTCTCCGGACTTAAACATATGATTTGAATCTACTCATCGTTTTGAATACTCGTTGCTGATCTCTGGTTGTTATTGACAAATATCATATTGACAGTATACATTATATTGAATTATATTTAAAATATATTGCTCATACGCACCCATACTATCTGTACTATACTAGAGTAATTACACTCAAATGTATGCAATAAAATAATTTATAATTTTGTTGAATACGCTATCAATAGAATTTAATATCAGTCATACGTTACGTTACAGCATCAAATCGTCAAATATTATAAAAAAAAAAAACGTTAAAATCGTCAAAGGGGTTCTTGGTAATCGTAAAAAAAATCGTCACAAAAAATGAATAAATAAATAAATTAGAAGTTAAAAAAAATTATATTGAAACAATGTATGCACCTGCGTATATGTGTATATGTATGCTTTTAACATACAAATAAATTGTATGAAACACTCAATTTTAAAGTTTATTTTTATAATTAAAGTGTTAAAAGGACTTTAATTTTTTTGTTAAATAACTTATAGGTTTAACTACAATTTTTTTCTTTTAAGTTTTAATTTATTTATTTATTTTTTGTGACGATTTTTCTTACGATATCCATGAACGCGTTTAACGATTTTGAAGATTTATTTTTCAAAATTTTTGACGATTTGAAAACTATTTTTTGAAGTTATTGGTTGCATAAGCTAAAGCACCAGAAAACTGTCCTATTTATATTGAAATACCTTATTAGTGGGTGTTACGCCATAACTCACCAACCTTGAGTTCACAACACTAATAATATTAATTAATATTTATCTATCCTAATAATAATATAAAATAACATGAATTAATAAATTTCATATTAACAAGTAGCGCCCTAATATTAAGTAAAAGTAACGTTAAGGTTCATGACCACATGAATTACAAGGTCGCTAAACATAAGTAAATAAAATAAGTAAACTTGCTGAATAGAATAATACAGTTAGGATTAAGTAAATAGAATAGGTTAGAGTTAAGTAAATATTAAAATAATAAAGTAGTTGAATTATAACATCATAACAGATCGGTTCTTTACTCTTTCAGTTTGGTCTTCGCGATAACTTTCTAAGTCTCCCACTTCATAATAGTTAAATTATAAATTAATTAATTTAACTTTTCTTAAAAATTATTAAGAAAAAACATTTTGGCGCCCGAGCAGGGACATTAAAAGTGATCGTATAACAAAAAGACCAAACTCGCGATACCTTTTCTAAATTGTTTAAAAGTGTTTACGCGAGTGCAATAAATTTTATAAATTATTTAAAATTTAAAAGAGCGGTAAAAAAAATCTTATAAATTAATTAAGATTTAAAAAATACGCCACATTAAAGTAAATTTCTAAAATTTAAAATTAAAATTATGAAATAAACATAACTTAAAAATAAATAAATGAAACAAAAAATAAAACAGTGAAGTACAAATCAAAATAACAATAAAAAAAAAACAGTGAAGTGAATAAATAATAATAAATATATAACTAAAGTGTAGCAAAGAAATACATACATACATATACAGTGAAACATTAAAAAAAAAAAAAAAAAAATACAAAATACAAAATAGAAAATACAAAATAGAAAATACACAATAAAAAACCATAGTGAACAATACACAAATACAACATAAAATATAAAAATAGAACAAACATACAGAATATAATAAAATATATAAAATATAAAAATAAAATAACAAAATATTTGTTATATTTAGTGTTTTAAAAAAAAATAATAATAATATAAAATCTAAAAAAAATATATATATAGTGTGTGGTGAAACGAAACAAAATCAAAATAAAAAATATACATATATATTAAAAACAAAATAATAATCAAAACAAACAAGACGAAACATAAAAGAAAATAAATATATATATTTCTATACATAAAACAAACATAACAATACATACAGTGATTAGTGTTGTGAGAATATACAAACATACACAAAAAGAAGTTAAGACACAAAAGAAAGTAAAAAAAAAAAATCACAACAGTGGGCAAATAAATACAAACACAAAAGTGCCACAAACATCACAACATCAGAATACACCGAACAAATCATCACGCTACACAAACAAAACATCACATCGTTGGACGACTCCAAAGCCTACAACTCCAGGAAAGGAATTGCACAGATGCCTCGTTGTTCCTGCATCTTGTGCCGGTCGGACAAAAATAAGGGGAGTACTTCCGACTCTCTCGAGGTAAAAAGTGTGAACTATATGTGTGTTTCTATTCCTTAAATTTGTAAATTAATCAAATTTAAGAGATTTCTTGTAAATTAAACAAGAAATTGATAACCGCTTTACAGCAGAACACAAGAATATATTTCACATTTTTAAATTTTGACATCATATTCTCTTCCTATTTTATATCAATATACGCGGATATTTCTATAAATATTATTATTTATAAATTCATAGTGCAAAACCCACCCTTATTTAGTGATATAAGTTCGCAAGTGCTTAATTTATTTGACAATTACACTAATAATTTCCTTGTGTTATTTGTGAGAGAACATTCAGCACATCATTTGTGTTGCTTTGTTTTTGTTCATTTCTTCTTTTTTTTGTTTTCGTAATTTCGTCTCGATCGGTGTTTCGTTTCACGCGTTTCTATACTGTTTGTATATAACTTACTTTTTACAGCTGTGTACAGTGGTCACACTAGAACAAAAATCAAAACAAATAATTTCAATAAAAATTGTTCACACAAAATTCGGTCATCGAATTATTTTTTCTTCGCAGTGTGTTCATATTGAAATTTGATTTTTGTTTATTGTTTACAAATCGATTAATAAACAATTTTACTCGGTAAATTAAGATATTTTTTACCGAAGGCTGTGTGTAGAGATTTTTATTTCTATTTTTTGAGATCAAGTAAATTATTCTTGACTCAATTACATCCATTCGTGAATTGGAATCGGAACTTTCGAGTATTGCGTACCGGGATACTTCGATTACATTCTTTAATTCAGAACGCGTTACTATTAATAAGTTCAGATATACTTCGATCAATAATTTACTTTGGTCAAGTTTGGAAATTTTGAATTTTGTTTTGACGAATTTTTTAAATAGTTGAATTCACAATGACTACTAGAGGCTCTAAACGCCAAGATTCTCCTTCCAGAGTGGAAAATTTGGAGAAATTACTCGCGAAGAAAGCGAAGGTCATTGCAAATATCGACAGAATTCGACAGTCCGTTGTAGATAGAACTATTTCGTTCAATCCTATGGAACTTGAATGTCGATTGGATATCTTAAGATCATATATTGACCAAGCAATGAAGCTCCAGTCGGATGTGGATAATTTGGATCCCGATAACGACGATAGAGCCGAGCTTGAGGATCTGTGTGTAACCACAAAAAGTTTGTTCATGAGCTTGTTGGCCAAAAATAGGCAATCGAATGCGCCTGAAACTTCGTTCAGCGTACAAGCTCATCATTCTAGATTACCAAATATGAAGCTCCCTAAATTCAGTGGAAAATATGCTGAATATAAGAATTTCATGAGCCTATTTGAGAACTTGGTTCACAATGATCCAACTTTAACGGATATCGAGAAATTCAACCATTTGATCTCATGCTTGTCCGAATCGGCCTTGGGTACCGTAAAGGCCTTTCAGATTTCCGAGGAGAATTACCCCAAAGCAATAGCTAGCTTGAAGAAAGTATACGATAATAAATGCTTAATATTTTTTGACAATATCGCAAAACTTTTTGATTTGCCGGAAATTACCAAGCCTTCAGCTATTGCTTTGAGAAGCATGATTGATACTGTTTCTGCCATCTACGATTCATTGTTATCAATTGGTGATGACAAGAAGATAACGAATGCCATCTTAATACATTTAGTGATGTCCAAAGTGGATCCAATCACCAAATCAAAATGGGAAGAACAGCTTGACTTCGAGAAGCTCCCATTGTGGTCAGATTGTGAAGCCGCCTTGAATAGACGTTACCAGCACATTTCTGCTGACGAGTCTTCGAGTTCAAGGTCGAGGGTTAACAAACCTACAAATGAACGTTTTAATTTTAGAACAAATAAAACATCGCTAAATTGTACAAAGTTGAAACAATCTGTTGACAAATGCCTATTTTGCAAATCAACGCAACACATGATTGGCAATTGCCCTTCTTTTACTGCTGAGCCGATAACCAAAAGATTCGATTTCGTGAAATCCGTGCCAGCTTGCATAAACTGTTTGAAAAAAGGACACACAGTTGCCAGGTGTCCTTCGTCTAAATGTCGGATATGTAATGGTTCGCACAACACATTACTTCACCGATACAATGCTAGTTCGAACAATACATCAGTTAACTACTCTGAACAGCCTTCAACTTCTCACGCTTCTGTGAACTATTCGGCGTCAGATGAACGCATAATTCTAGCAACAGCTGTGGTAAGAGTAAGAAGTAGTTCTGGCCAACTGATACCAGCCAGAGCTCTTTTAGATTCCGGTTCTCAACCTAATTTGATAACCGAGGAACTAGCCCAATTACTACGATTGAAAAAAGAAGGAGGCAGATTGAATTTGAATGGCATTGGAGAAACAAATTCGTTGTCTAAATCTCGCGTCAATTTAACGGTTACTTCGAGTGTCAACTCTACCCAATTTACCTCAAAGTTTTGGGTATTAAAATCGATTACAAATCTGCAACCTGATCATAGGGTCAACGTAGCTAATTTGAATATTCCGTCAAACGTGGAATTAGCTGATCCTTGCTTCTATAAGCCACAAAAAATTGATTTGTTAATTGGCGCAGGTCCTTTCTTCGAATTATTGTGTGCTGGCCAAATCAAATTAGGCCCGAGTCTTCCAGTTCTTCAAAAAACTTCTCTTGGTTGGATTGTTACTGGAAGATACAATTATTCAAAGGACTTCTGTAACACTAAAGTATTTCATATAAATACTTCGATCGAAGACGAGGAGCATAAAGAATGCGAGAACGAGTCCAAGACTATAGTACAACGTCTTGCGCCGGGAAGATTTGGGGTTTCTTTACCTTTTAAGTCTTCTCCTAAATTATTAGGATCTTCATTTATAACTACCAAAGGACAATTTATCTCTTTGGGTATCCAGAAATCTAGTTTTTCTGAGGAGATTTCTAAATTACAGAAATCTCTGATCCTACCGTTGGACGTAATTACGTCATTTATTCATACATTCACTGAAAAGGAGAGAATATTTTCACTTTTAAGGGTAGGTGGGAGGTTGTTTAGTGCAAATTTGCCGAACGATGCAAAATTCCCACTTTTATTACCGAAGCAAAATGCCTTCGTGTGTTTCAAATCTAAGGCGGCACATTTAGCGTTAGTGTCTGATTTATCCACTAAATTCCCTCTTTTATCTTTCAAAAGGTTCGCTGCCAGAAGAGGACTTCCGCAAGAGGTGCTATGCGACAACGCGTCGAACTTCGTAGGAGCCGACAGGAGTCGACCAGCCCTCGAATCTTACGCAGCGTCGTCCGGGGTGAAGTTCACCTTCATACCACCTCGGGCGCCGCACTTCGGAGGACTGTGGGAAGCAGCCGTCAAGCAGGCGAAGTTCCTGTTTCTGCGCGCAGTAGGCAACGCATCGCTAACGCAAGAGGAAGTCGAGACGATGCTCGCAGAAACAGAGGCGGTGCTCAACAGTCGGCCGATTGCACCGCTGTCTCCAGACCCCAACGACGGAGAGGCGCTCACTCCAGCTCATCTGCTGATAGGAGAGGGTCTGCGTTCGCTGCCGCAAGAATCCGTAGGCGACGGGAGAATGAAAGAGCCCAAATTATGGAAGCGCTGGCGACTACTTTGCGGACTCAAGCAGACGTTCTGGCAGGCTTGGTCTCGAGACTACATCCTGGGTCTACAAGCCAAAACCAAGTGGTCCAACGAATCGCCCAACCTGAAACTAGGTCAAGTCGTGATCATCCACGAGGACAATTGCCCGCCTCAACATTGGCTGACCGGGAGAGTCGTCAAAGTAATAGAAGGATAAGACGGCAAGGTCAGAGTGGCGGAGGTCGCCACGCGCAACGGCGTTTATAAGCGCCCAATTCATAAACTGGCTCCACTCCCAAATGATTGAAGAAGCTTCAATGGGGCCGGAATGTTACGCCATAACTCACCAACCTTGAGTTCACAACACTAATAATATTAATTAATATTTATCTATCCTAATAATAATATAAAATAACATGAATTAATAAATTTCATATTAACAAGTAGCGCCCTAATATTAAGTAAAAGTAACGTTAAGGTTCATGACCACATGAATTACAAGGTCGCTAAACATAAGTAAATAAAATAAGTAAACTTGCTGAATAGAATAATACAGTTAGGATTAAGTAAATAGAATAGGTTAGAGTTAAGTAAATATTAAAATAATAAAGTAGTTGAATTATAACATCATAACAGATCGGTTCTTTACTCTTTCAGTTTGGTCTTCGCGATAACTTTCTAAGTCTCCCACTTCATAATAGTTAAATTATAAATTAATTAATTTAACTTTTCTTAAAAATTATTAAGAAAAAACAGTGGGTATCGCATGGATGCGTGCTTGTTTTAAAAATACCTTCGTTTTTGAATTTACATTTTGTTCCAAAATTGTTGCCCCAATTACATAATTCATTAATTTTTTTACAATTATTTTGATAAATTTATATTACGAAGGATATGAAAAATTAAAGATAAAATTTGAATTCTAAATTATATCCTGACTTCAGACAGGATTACAACCTAGCTTATGTTGTGTGTGTTAATTTTGCAGCGTTGTCATTTGCTAAGTTTTCCCTTTTTTTCAAAGTTTTTTGAAAAGTGAAAAAGTTTTCATTAAATTTGTTTTCTAATTAATTTTATACATGTTTCTTCAACGAAATTCAATTTAAAATTTTTTCCAATAAATTCAATAATAATAACACTAAATGCTTAAATTTTTAAATAAAATATTGTGTATTTTAATAGTGTCGGTCAAAAGTAGTTTGCCTAAAACCCTTTGAACCAACGGAGGGCATCTTTTAAACATTTTGAAACTTTTGTAGAAAACAAGATTGTTTTGGTAAAAACAGTTTTTTTCCCAGAAATAAAAAAATTAAAAAAAATGTACTGGCAACGCTGGGTGAGACCTGCAATTTAAAATAGACTCCGAAGGACAGGTATTTGAGTCACTTTTCATAGCTATTATATATTTTTTTTTCATATTTCTTTTTAGTGGGCCTGATTTGGAGTTTAAATAGTGGCCCCACGTCTAACAGCCCACATGCTACTTACATACTAGACTACGTGGACCTTATCATTAGAGATCACTTAAATTGAACTGAAATAAAGTTCCTGATCTAAAATTTTTTAAATATGTAATTGCATTGATTCCACGTTAACTGCAATAAAGCACCTAGGGTTTTTGGTTGTTTGGGGAGATAGTATATAACACTTCATTCTAATAGAGAATAAAATATTTTTTTTTTTAAATTTTTGATTTCCTACCTGCAACTACTAAATAAAGGAAACATTTTAAATTCATTTTTTTTCATCCATGTTAAGGACATTCCTTTTCACCGAAAGGTAACAAAATGTGTTAGGCTTCTGTGGATGATTTCTAATGCAATTGCATTCTAATAGCCTTTCTTAGTTCATTCTCAACTGTTTCCTACACTTTAAAGCACTAAACAATGAAGAGTAGAAAATGTTCTAAGTCTGTGGGAAATGATTAATGAAAAGTACCTCGTACAGTACATAGTTTAGGAAACTAAAAACAAAAAAATTGGTTTGTAAAGCAATTGGGAAATTATAGTGGTAATTTCTTTCATATTCTACACACAAAGAAGTGACTAATTATTGCATATTCGACCACACTTAGTTGTTGCTCGAAATGCTATGCTTGCGACTGTACTGTACCAAATCACATGATGATTTTCAAATTTGTGCTGTTAAAAATTCTACGTCCAATATATCTTAGAGTTAAAAGCAGGCTGAAACACAATACACAATACATACATTAACAGCTTTAGATTCTGTGATAACTAACAGTGTACAATATTAAAGCGATTAACTTTAAAATGTACAAAATTAAAATCCTGAACATTTTCCTTTAAGGAACCAACACAACTTATGGATTTGTTATATCAATAGTGTACAACACCAAACAATATTGGCTGGTGGGTCTACCTTGCGATGTAGCTGCTTGGGTAAGCCTTAGATTAAAATAAGCTGATTCCTGTTTAAATATAAAATTAAATTAAGTTGGTAGCTGTACTGGACTATATCGTGATATTTTGAACAATTGAACAATTTTCAACATTGAGGCCAAACTGTATCAAAGGCTTAGGAAAAATTTTATACCATTTTGCTATACCAACACTAAACCTGTGTGCCGTTATCTATACTGAAAGCAAAGAAAACCCGTTTACATGCGTACATACATACATACATAATTGGTCATTACCACAATATCATTATAACCTATTAGTGAGGATTTCGATCTAGTTTCTCATGTTGTGTGTGTGTTAATTTTATACATGTGATGCCGCACCTACCTACAGTTTAAAGTCGACTCCGAATGACAGATTTTTTGAGAAGCTCTTCATGGAAATTTTATTTACTCCCATTGTTTTTGCCAGAAATCTGTTGGCAGTCGCTGAAGAAATATTTTATTTCATATTTCGTTTTGTCTGAT
Source organism: Sarcophaga peregrina (assembly GCA_014635995.1). Taxonomy (NCBI): domain Eukaryota; kingdom Metazoa; phylum Arthropoda; class Insecta; order Diptera; family Sarcophagidae; genus Sarcophaga; species Sarcophaga peregrina. Next base: position 37,516,191 of record CM025792.1, on the reverse strand, counting down.
TTGGGATACGAACCCGGTCTTTTCGTTTAATAACCTAACACACTATCTACAAAAGGAAAACCTGAGCTGATTTTAAATAATTTGTTATTCATTAATTATGCGGTGGATTCTTCTGATATTTCTTCTTTCGAAAGCTTATTTGTTATTATTATTATTTGTTGCCAATGAAATTCTTTATGACCCTTTCTTTTAATTTTCCCATTGTATCATTTTAACGAAATATATGGCACGTTTTGACCCTTTTTAGAAATGAGTAAAAGTTCCAAAATTCCCTACGAAAGCTAAAAAGTAGAGTTGACGAAAACAAGGATTTAAAATTATATAAACTCATTATATATATATTTACTTTGTCTCATAGCAGTGCTTCTGCTGAAAAATTATTTTCAAAACTATCACTAATTGGAAATACACGTACTAACAAATTTAAAATCGAAGCTGGAAGAATAAATTCCAAGTGAAGAATTTATTACAAAATATTGAATACTTACTTACTTAATTGGCCATAACAACCCGATTAACGGATTTCGGCCTGCCGCAACACATCCTTCCAGGCGCCTCTGCTTCTTGCGCGCCTACGCCAATTGGTCACACCAATCGATGACAGGGCTTCTTCGATTTGGTCCTTCCAACGGATACAAGGTCGTCCTCTTCGCCGACTTCCGCAGATCCCCGCATCAAACACTCGTCTCGCCGGAGCATCCTCCTCCATTCGAACGACATGGCCGAGCCAGCGCAGCCGCTGGATATTAATACGCTGTACAACGTCCATGTCGTTGAGGAGCTCATACAGCTCACTGTTAAATCGGATGCGAAAATCATCGCCAACTCGCACTGGACCGAAGATCTTACGTAGGACTTTTCTCTCGAATACTCTCAAGGCAGCTGCATCAGTTCTTAATAGGGTCCATGCTTCTGCGCCATAGAGAAGCACGGGTAGGATGAGCGTCTTGTAGAGTATTAGTTTCGTCTTGCGAGAGAGGTCTCTGCTACTCAATTGCCTATTGAGACCATAATAGCACCTGTTGGCAAGAGTAATCCTGCGCTTGATCTCCAGACTGACATCATTTTCGGTGGTAACGGCGGAGCCAAGGTAAATGAATTCCTTGACTGTATCAAAAGTATAGTTATCGGCCGTAATATGTGAATCAATACGCCGCACGGCTCTACTTGTCGATAACATATACTTCGTTTTGCCCTCATTTACTGCCAAACCCATCTTCTTAGACTCCCGTTCAATAGCACTAAAGGCAGCAGTGACATCCCGTTTGGTACGCCCTATGATGTCGATGTCGTCAGCGTACGCAAGCAACTGGACACTTTTTTGAAAAATAGTGGCATTACGATGCACTCCCGCCTTTCGCAGAACACTCTCCATGACGAAGTTGAAGAGGTCGCATGATAAGGGATCGCCTTGTCTGAAACCTCGCACGGTATCAAAAGGTTTGGAGAGGTCCATTCCTACCTTGACGGAGCTGCAGGAATTGCTCAACGTCATTCTGCATAGCCTTATCAGCTTAGCAGGTATACCGAGCTCAGACATTGCGGCAAAAACACGATCCCTTATGGGGCTATCGAAAGCAGCCTTATAATTGACAAAAAGATGGTGTGTGTTGACTTGATTTTCGTGTGTCTTTTCCAGGATTTGGCGTAGTGTGAAGATCTGGTCGATGGTGGACTTGCCAGGTCTGAAGCCGCACTGATAAGGTCCAATCAGTGTTTTGACAAGTGGCTTCAGTCGTTCACACAATACGCCTGTAAGAACCTTATATGCGATAGGGAGAAGGCTTATACCCCTGTAGTTGGCGCATATCGTAGGGTCTCCCTTTTTCAGGACGGGACAGAGGACACTGAAGGTTCCAATCGTTGGGCATACTTTCCTCTAGCCATATTTTGTAGATGAGCTGGTGCATGCGCCCTACCAACTCATTACATCCGGTCTTAAACAATTCAGCGGGGAGGCCATCAGGACCTGCCGCTTTGTTGTTTTTAAGTCGCATAATCGCGACTTTAACCTCTTCATGGCTAGGCGGCGGAATCTCCACGCCGTCATCATCGATCGGGTCCGGAACATCATCTCTAGAGGCGGTATTGATGTCGTCATCGCCTTGCAGCAGAGTAGAGAAGTGTTTCCTCCACAACCTCAGCACCCCTTGCGGATCTGTAACCAGGTTTCCATTCTCATCCTTGCAGGAAGACGCTCCGGGCTTATACCCCTCGGTCAGACGCTTAACCTTTTGATAGAATTTTCGAGCGTCATTCCTACATCTGTACATCTCGACTTCCTCACGCTCACGCCTTTCCTGCTCCCTCTTCTTGCGTCTGAAAAGGCGTCTCTCATCCCTTCTCCTCTCTCTATAATTTTAGACAATGGCTCGCGTAGCGGCCGACTGCAACGTTTTTCTGTATGCGGCGTATTTCGCTGCAGCTGCCTCGCGACACTCCTCATCGTACCATTGGTTTCGTTGGGGTGGGCGCTCGAAACCAAGGACTGTTTCCGCAGTATTGCGCAAGGAGTGGGAGATGTTGGCCCACAATCCGCCAATGTCGCTGAGATTGGATGGGGAATGACGGAGCTTATCAGAGAGTTGAGCGGAGAACGCCTCAGCTGTCCTTTGTGATCGCAGCTTCTTAACGTCCAGCTTTCGCAGTGCACTAGAGCGCGCACTCCTCGAGGCGCAAATGCGCACTCGGAACTTGGCTGCGACAAGGTAGTGGTCCGAGTCGATGTTTGGACCTCTAAATGTGCGCACATCTAGTACACTGGACACGTGCCTTCCGTCAATCACAATATGATCGATCTGGTTGGATGTTGATCGATCGGGGGACATCCAAGTGGCCTTGTGAATGTCGAGATGCTGAAACCTGGTACTACATACTACCATGTTACGCGCCGCGGCGAAATCGATCAGCCACATACCATTGGAGGTAGTGTTTGCGTGGAGGCTGAACTGTCCGACAGTGGGGCCAAAGATACCTTCCCGCACGACCTTCGCATTAAAATCCCCGAGGACGATTTTGGCGTCATGGGCCGGGCACTTATCGTATACGTCCTCGAGTTTAGCATAGAAGGCATCCTTAACCACATCGTCCTTTTCTTCCGTCGGGGCGTGAGCATAAATTAGGCTGATGTTGTAAAATTTTGCCTTGATGCGGATTGTGGCTATTCTTTCGTTCACTGGCGTGAACCCAGAGACAAGGTGACGAAGTCTCTTATTAACCACAAATCCGCATCCGAATTCGTGCTTATCAACATGGCAGCTGTAATACACATCACAAGATGCTAGCCTTTTGCATCCTTGTCCTATCCATCGCATTTCCTGTATGGCAGTGATGTCAGTCCTACATTTCATGAGGGCATCCGCCAGTTGGGCGGAAGCGCCTGCCCTATAAAGGGTGCGGACGTTCCATGTGCCAATTCTCAAATCATTGTCCTTGAAACGTTTGCCGTGGTCGTCAACTTTAGAGGGGATCTTTCTAGAGGCTATTGTATGGGCTTTCATTGGATTAAATTTTTACGTGGTGGGTTCCAAGCCCTACGCACAACCCGAATTTAACGTCCAGGGGATTGGACCTCGCTGCACGCATTAGTTAACATCTAGCTGGTGCTAGAATGCCATCCAGGAGGGGCCACGAGGAGGCTGCGTGTCAACTTGAATACAGCAAGACAAGGATCGCCCTGGTGGTCGCCATGTTGGCCACAGTCAGAAACTTTGCCTTGTTTGCATGCATTCCATCCCTCCCCAAAATATTGAATAAGTATTTCTAAAAAGTGATAAATACTGTCAAAAGTTTTTTGTTAGCATGGCTAATACTTGAATGTACCTGTGAATTGTTTTTTATGTATAATTATGTATAATTCAATGTAATGTAATGAACTGTTATAATTCGTTTTTGTTTTTAATGAAATATATTTTATTTTTTGTTCATAAAAATATTTGACACTCTTTTACTTTAAAATACCCTTTTTTGACCCGTTTTTTCATTAAATACCCTTTTAATGACACTTTTTCGAACCCTGTAGGCCGAATATAGATTCGACTAACTCTGATTAAACCCGCTGTTGCACAAAATATAAAAAACTGATCAGCAACGCACAGCACAAATATTATTTAAAACAAAAAAAAAAAAAAAACATGGGTGGTCGGTTTTGCGTTTGAAGAAGACATAAAATAGTTAATTGAATTTAGATAGATATTTAAAAGTCGCCGTAGTCTAGTGGATAGTGTGCTGGCTTATTATATGTAAAACCAGGGTTCGAGTCCCAGGCCAGGCATAAAAATAAAATACAAAAAGTATTTTTTCGGCGATTTCTTCTCAGCAGATTTCTGACAAAAACTCTGAGAATAAATAAAATAAAATAAAATAAAATAAAATAAAATTGCTATGAAAAGTTTCTCATAAAATCTGTCGTTCGGAGTCGACTTTAAAACTGTAGGTCACGCCACGCATGTATTAAATTAACACACATAACATAAGTAGTGTGAGAAGCGTTGTAATGACCAATTATGTATGTAAGTATGTAAATATTTAAAAACTAATAATAAAAAAATATTTTTGTATAAATAAAAATGGTCATCGTCATTAGAACATTTTTTATTTACCTCTTATTAAAATATAACAAAAAAGTTTAGAATCTAAAGATTTGCCCGTAAGTAGGAAAGTTTAAATTAATGTTTCCACATATTTTTTTTCGGCATTTGCTCCATACAGATTTTGCCTTTAGAATGGGCACAACTCACAAGTTTTTTTAGATCATATTCTTAATGTTGGCCTTTGTGTACGTATACATTTTTTGTTTGTTTCGGACTTTATTTATGAAGATTGAATATTAAGAAGGACACTTTAAGCGATTTTAAAATCTTAAACTACCAAATGGGCCATCTCTTAGTTTTCTTCGAGATATTACTACACACGTTTAGTATGTATAATTTAAGTAGTACCTTGGAACTCTTGCTTGGTGTCCAATATTTAATGTTTTACTGTATCGTTAACTTTGAATTGTTGTGCATTATGATTTATTTTTTTAGTACATTATTCTTTGCTCTTACTGTTCTCTTTATTACTAAAACTTTTATCAGATCAAATCACATTTATGGCATTCGCTATTTGATTTATCATTCCCCTCATTCTCCCTCAAGCTTTATGTGTAACTATTTTAACCTTGGCAACACACAAAATTTTCGTTTCCCAAAGCACTTAAATCTTCTCCACTATCAGACATTGCAAATAATCTTCTTATACGTTTGATAATTTCTTTGTAGTCATAATAATAGCCGTTTGAATATGTATTTTCCAAGAATTTAAATATACTGCTTAAATGAATTTCAGAAACTAAAGCAGTTTCATCATCATAAACAAAAAACAATGGCAACCAGTGGCGAAAAAAAATTATAGAAAAAGGCCGTAAAGCTGTTAGTCGAAAGGATTAACATTGGTAAAGTAGGTTTCAGGACATAACAAATTATAAAATTATTGTTATTGACTCGATTTAAGAAGTTTTTTTTTTGTTTTCTTTAAATTGTGCTGATAAACATATTAATAAAAAGAAATAAAAAAACGAATGAAGTGTACGTAAAAAGTTATTCTAATATAAACAACCTTTTACAAATTTTTAAAACTAAAAATTAATTATTTTTTGCTCTATTTAAGTACTTATTACATATCATATATCATAATTTGTTTTGTATACTCTTATATGCAATAGTTGCAGACAAGCCTTTTATACTCCTTAGAAACAGGCGTTCGACATTTCACGCAAAATATTTTTGACATTTGCTAAATTCCCTAAGGACACAACCGTTAATATATTTAAGAATGTTAACAATTTTTTTCATATTCTCCCTCTTGCTGAGGGTTAATTTTAAAGTTGTGTTGTGAGAATTAATTATTTATCCACAATTTATCCAATATTACCCTGGGCCGTTTGAATAATTTTCTTGAACATCATAATCAATTATAATATAAAATTATATTTCGGATTATAGATACCTTGGTACTGTAGTGGATAATATCCCAAGTCACCAGTTTTGTCGACTATATTGGTAACTTAATGTGATCGAAGCGTCAACAATTATTCTATTTTGATGAAAAAAAAAATTTTTAATTGTCAAATTGTCAAGAAATTATAAACGTTTAATAAAAAGAAGCAACCAATGTTATATAAAAATAAAAGTATTGAAAATGAGACAATTATAAACAATTTTTAAACAAAATACTTCAACGAATAAAATTGCATTTTCTATTTTTATTCCACAGATTCGACAAATGAAATCACACCGTGCGGGTAATACAGGTCGAAATCTTCATGAAATATTTGGCCAAAATATTATCATGCATTTTAATTTTGAAGGCTCTTTTGGCAAAAAGAAGTTTCGCGAATAATCAAATGTTTTTAAAGCCTTAATAGTTAAGAAATGCTTGTTTGTATTTTCATAAATATTTGTAATATTTTAACAATTTGCTTCGTTTTTTTAATATCCAGATGTAATATCAACTTAGAACATCATTTCAACGCCAAAAGAAAAAATATTTCAAACAAATAGGTTGCAGCAAAACCAAAAATGATGTAAATTGTGAAGCAGACGACTCTCCAAAAGAAGATTAATAATTTTGATGTTCCTATATAAATAAGAGAGACTGAATCTTCTCTCTTCTGAATTTTCTCTCTTTTTTAATAAAATATCAAATAATTTGAAAAATTTAAATTTTATTGTCGTCTTTTACTACAGAAAAGTACCAAAAGTGTAGGCTAGAAAGGCTAAATTGTACTACTGATTCACTGGTCCCAAAAGGAGTACGCATTCACTAAATAGTCAATAGTTTTAACGTCAATAATAGATTTTTAATGAAACGCACATGTTAAATGTATGTAAATAAAATTCGCTGGGGTATAAAATGTCACTAGTACTGGTAACTGTGTCAATAGTAAGTCAGTAGAGTTTCACTAATTGACATTTCCTATAGGGATGCTAGGAAATTAATGTTAGGGGTGTGGGTTCGATTCCTAACAAGAGGCTACACCGAACATATAAACATACATAACCCTTCAGTCAGGATTATTGACCTAATTTCTTACACTACTTATGTTGTGTGTGTTAAATTTATACATGAGTGGCGCGACCTACGGTTTAAAGTCGACTCCGAACGACTTATTTTTGAGAAACTTTTCATGGCATTTTATTAACTCTTACAGTTTGTTGAACATGTTTCAAAAATAATAATATATGCACATATAAAGAAATCACCATAAGAAACTGTAAAATATCATTTAAGAACACTGACAAAAAGAATTTTTTTTCATAAAGACTGAGGAGACAAAGAAAAGACCTTATCTAAGTACAGGTACAGATACAGATTGATACTACTGTTTTTGTTGTTTCTGAATGATCTTCCTTGTGCTGTTTCTGATTGTAATATTCTAATGTATGCTGACGACGTTAAATTATTTTATACTTTTGATGATGATCATTGCCAGGCTGCTCTTCAGCGAATATTGATTTGTTTGTAACTTGATGCAGGATTAATTTAATGGATCTTAACATGAGAAAATGAAAATGTATTATACATATGCAAATGCATATATTTATTCAGAGGGCTGAGGAGAATAATATAGATATACAGGATATTCTATTGTTGAAGAGGCTAGAGGCAAAATGCACAAATCAAACACCTTAACAAAGTTAGTCAGCACAAAATAATTTCGTTTTTTAATGCCTTTTTTTTGCTTTGAGTCGGAGGTGGTAAATCTTCTAAAGATACTTTTGTTTCGACAAAAGCATGCACGATTCACCATCCATGGTGCCTACGTACTAAAACCCACCCCCTACACACATCAACCACTCTCCCCGCGCGGGACTGTCTTTGCCAATACCAATACCGCTTCATCAGACACTGTCCTGAAGCCACTTATCCGTCTAATCGCGCTTAGACGACTACACCGAGGACAGTATTCTCCTTGTCGACCCCACGGAGAGTGCCTCCGACCATATGGGGCAAGCATATATATAGCATTATCAACGTTACTACTGCTGAAATTATCCTCCTCTTGAATGGACCTGGTCCTCCAATATTTGGCATCATCCTCGCCAGTGCTCCCTGCGTTACAGATGCCTTTTCGCCGATGTATTTTATGTGCTCCTTGAAGTTCAACCTATCGTCAATAATCACTCCCAGGAATTTTATTGCCCTCTTTGATTCGATTTATGTGCCTTCAACGGTCACTTATCAAAACGGCTTCCGTTTTACGTGCAGCAAGTGTCAAACCTGGATTTATGTCAGCTTCTTGGCATATCCGCTGAAAGGATAGTTTCTTGCTCCTTTTAATGGCTCTTCTAAGTTGATGCTTAAGATCCTCATATGAAGCCCGTTCGTCTTCCCATGTCGCTCTTCCTCTTGTACGCTGGGCGCTTCTTCTCGCCATAAAGCATGCCGACCGCAGATTTCGAATTTCGTCATTCCACCAGTAGCAGGGGGAGCGTCCCCTGCACACAGTCCTCCTAGGCATAGCAGCATCACATGCAGTGTTGAGCATTTCGCATATATCGCTCACTAATTCCTCGGCCGTGCTGCCAGTCGTATGAAAAGACGACAACAGCAATCTATACGTCTCCTCGTCAAAGCGGGTGTCCTTCCATTTAGGTCCCGTAAATTTCGCCAATGCTCCCAGCAACCGTCATCACGATTGTTTGATGATCTATTCGTGAAGTCCTCAGTTAGTTTCCACGCGGTCCGCGAAACAAGACTATTGCTCACAAACGATAAATCTATTATCGAGCTCGATCCAGCTGTCCTAAATGTGCTTCTTCTTCCATCATTCATCAGCGCCACAGGAAGGGAAACGACCGTTTCCAAGAGGCAGCGACCCCTGGTGTGAGTATATCTACTACTCCATTCGGTCGCCCAAGCATTAAAATCTCCTGCAATAATGACGGGAGTATTCAGGCGCACGTGTGACGCCATCCTGTCCAGCATATGTTGGAACTCCTCCATTGACCATCTCGGGGGGAGGGGGGAGCGTAACACCTATAGACAAAAACTCCCTTTATCCTGGCCATATCGAAACCAATGTCCCGCGCATAGGTTTGCTGGAAGGGTAATGAACCACAGATCCATATAGCCGCAGTACTAGAACCGTCCGTGATCCAAGTACTATTCTTCGGTACCTTATAAGGTTCGCTTATGATGGCGACATCAATGTTCTCCTCCTTTACCCTCTGGATCAATAGGTCCTGGGCTGCTTCACAGAGGTTCAGATTAATTTGTATTAACCTCATCTTCTAGAACGTGATTTAAGTGCGCTCAAATTGTGGGCACTTTCCGCTCCCCGCGATATGGTTGGCAGATTTCGGATCGCCCACTTTGCAGAACATGCAAAGAGGGTCCCTTTCGCAGTTTTTCGCAATATGCCCCTCCTGTCCGCACCTACAGCAAGTTCTCGAGCGGTCAACTTTACTCGTGCATTGACGGGCCATATGTCTAAACTGCAAGCACCGGAAGCATTTCGTCGGAATATTCCTCTCGCGAATCCTGTATATGACCCAGCCGATCCTAATTCTTCCTTCCTTTAGGAGAATCGCTGCAGCGTCTGCGTTAAGGCTAACTGTGGCAATTTGCGTCCCACCATATGCCCTCCTAAGGGTAATTACGTCGGGCTTACCCAAAGTCTCGAAGCCTGGAATCTTCCGTATAGCCTAGCATACATCCTCCTTCTTCGTGATCTCGTCGATGTCCTTGATCTCAGTCGTCCTCATATCCTTTAGAGTTCGGACAGACGGGCTTTCTCCTAAGAGCTCTCCAATGGCTCCCCTAAAGTCCTCCGTATGTTCTCCGCTCCTGTGGAAATGGAGTAGTAGACCACCCTTGACGGTTCTTCGAATTCTGGTCACATTTTCTCCCAATTCACTAAGCTTGGGGTCCGTTTTGACTTTCCTTAGAATGTCTGCATACGACGTGTTATCCTTCGTCGCTATCACGATCGCATCCGGCTTCGTTTTCTTCTCCTGTAGTTTCTTATTTCTACTTTTTCTCTTTGTGACTTTCTGCCACCCTGGTTCCTCATTTACGCCATTAATATCCTCCCGCCGGCTCAAGGTCACCTTTGTAGTTTCCCTCGCTGGAGCCCTTGGTGCAGGATTCGAAATTCTCCTTTTTGCCGCAGGAATTTCGTAAGTCTCCTCATGTTTCCTCTTCGCCTCCTGGTTCCTCAACAAAGGCGATGTTTGTGTAGCACGACTGCTACTGTTAGTCGCCTTTGTAGTTTGCCCCTGCAGGTCGCTTGCGTACAGGTCATATAGGGTTTTGATCGAGTCAATCGCATCATCGGTTGGTGGATTGATCTCCTTTTCCCATCCTCTAGCATCTCAATCAAACTCTTAATTTGGTCCCCGAGTTGACCAAAAACACCGCCGGCAGATGTTATCGTGTCGCCTCGCGATCTTTCCTATGCCGATCCTGCATTTACTGGGGATCGTGGAGTCCTCGTGCATTGTCCAAACGGGTTTATTTCCCGATTCCGCACCGGAGACCTCGGTATCCTCTAGCTCAAATCATAGCATGTACTTACATACATATGTACATACGTATGTATTTAATTCACCAAAATTGTTTTAATAATTTTTACTGCATGCTACAGTCCGGACAACGCCTTAATCCGAGCTTGCCTAAAACTATGTGTCTGGATTGTCGAAGTTCCACTGTACTATGAAAAAGTTTTATAAAGAACTATTTCTATAATATCTAAAGGGTTTCATATTCATATTTTTAAATTGTACTTCCTTCGAATATAACAGTTTTACAGAGATGCTGTTAAAGGTCTCTATTTCCAAAACAATGATGAATTTTTTTGCACATGTATACATGTGTTTCTTACAGGGTAACAATTGTACAGTAAATAAAAGCAACCAACAACAAATTCATACAAAACTTAACTTCACTGTGTAGTACAATTACAACGAAAATTTTACGCACTTGAAATAAAAAAAATCATAATTTGTATAAATTAAAGAAAATAGAAGAAAAGAAATCATCAAATCATATTTTGGTTGAAAAAGCATCAAAAATATGATAAAATAATCATTCTGGCAACGCTGGATGGGATTATGCCAATCTGCTTCCGTCATATGAGAATAGATTAGATTTGAACTTCCAATTATGGAACGTAGAAGGGTTAAATCTGGTTAAAGGTGATATCAATTCTGAATTTTTGCTTTGAAACTTGAATTTCAGTATTCTAGCAAGATTATCACGGCACTATCGTCCTCTTTCTTTATATTATGTTTTATGTTTATGTTTTATTTTATATTATGATTTTATTGATTTTAATTGCAGTGTTTGTAATATATAACGTAGCTTATTTAGCTTATAGCTTTTATATAGGTTGCATTAATTTATAAATTATTGTATAAAAATGTATTTTCGTTCGTGTCTTAGGTAGTTACGGTTTATTAATACTTTATTCAGCTTGTGATTAAGTTCTGTAGCTGTTTATGTTCTCGTTGCCATTAATTTTCATTTATCCGCTACAGTCCGGACTATAGTGTGTACGTGTCCCGACGTAATGGGGACGAGCTCTCCGCGGTCGGGTGATGGTGGGTTAGTGTGAGGCCGGGGTCGTTCGAAAAAAAAAGAACACCCCGTTGGCAGCTCTTAGCTATACTGAGAGTTTTATTAAGGCGCGAGTTTCATTTAAATCATTCTTGACTAGACATTTATAGTATCTGGCAATTTATTTAAATTGTTAAATTGTGCCTGATTTGAATATTTAATAAAGTCTGGAATTTAATATCAAAGTGAACTTTTGTCATATTTTCTTGGGTAATAATTTTTACCATTTGTACAGAAAATATTGTCGAGATTATTAATTAAAAAATAACATTCAATAACATTCGAAAGTTTTATTTGAGCATATTGAGTTATTTTATAATGATGAATATTTGTGTAGCTCCATAATTTCAATTTCGAAAATAAAAATAACTTTGCTTTAGAATTTGAAAGTTTTTGCTTGATTCTGTTTTGATCTGCCTATTTCAATACTTTTTATCCTAGTCATACATATTAAACACAAGCAATTTAAGTATTTTCTCGTAGATAGTTTTCGTAAATTTATAGAATGACATACGAAAAAAAAAAATTTAATTTGTGAAACTCGAAAGAAACAAAATGAAAAATTTCATATAAAAGAAGTCATTAAAGTTTTAGAAAAGAAAAAACAAAAAAATTATAGAAAAACACATAAAACACTACTGAAATTAAAGTGGTTTTTTCTTTCCTTTTTATTACTCTCTACTCTCTTATATTTTAGAAACATTTTTGCAGAAAAGAAAAGAAAAATTAAATAAAAGTGAATAACCGATAAAAAAAAAACAAATTCGTCTGTTGCTCCTTGTCATACTGATATGGTGACACTTAAGAAATACACATAATAATACACAGACAGCTAAATTTATATGTGGAGATATTCTTCAACTGAAAGAAATTTGGCGAAAATGTGTTTTCTTCCTCATTTTGAAGTTGAAACAAAAACTAAAAACTTTTGCTTTCATAAGTGCTTAAAGTTCTTAATATCGTTCACTTTAATTCTACTGTACGAAGTATGTGATGGTTGGATTGTATAATACGTGGGCCATTTAGAAATTTTGTAAAACTCTATGAGAGCACGTTATTATAGTTTCAAGTCATTGGAAGAAATTGTTTGTTAACCATTTATGCAAAATTTGATAATAACTCATAAAGGATGGTTTTCGTGCTCATAAATTCAGAGCCATCAGAGAATATTCTTTGTAGGCAACGTTTTTGGACTTCAGGGAGGCTGTTGAAGCTCTGAGTCACGTGGCCACATGGAAACCATTAGAATACAAGGTGATAGCATCCCTTGTAGATCTATTTATGAACACTACTAACTGAATTCTTCGAGAAGACCGCTATAAGAGTTAATTCTTGTGTACGTTAACGGGTATATATTATAATTACTCCAAGTGAAAGTAAACGTAATCTGTTCCTATTACAGATAAAACTAATGTATTCTTCCTACGATTCATAGCAGCGTCCTCATATATATCCTCGTCCAGTGATGTTACACCAGAAACTCTTTTTACCCAGCATTGTAATTAGATTCTTCGCTTCTCTGATGCATTAGCTATTACAACCCATTCGCCAATATTTGACCTCTGAATAAAATTAACACACACAACATAAGTGGTGTAAGAAACTGCGGGCTTCTTGGGGATGATTGATGTAGACTGTCTAATGGTGAAAGCCATTTTATAGTCACTAGCAGCAACTCGTTCCCTTACCGTTCGCATCTTCACTCTTTCTACCTCTCTTAAAAAACATGTACAATGCACTGCATGAGTATGAGTAGGGGTCATCCCCTGAGTGCTGGTTTTATAAAAAAAAAAACGAATGTATCTTCCTATGAATCTAAAGCAGCCTCGTCCAGTGATGTTACACCAGAAACTCTTTTTACCCAGCATTGTAATTAGATCCTCAGCTTCTCTGATGCATTAGCTATTCCAACCCAACCGCCAATATTTGACCTCTTAGGAGAAAACTCAAAACCTTCTTTGCTCCAAATGGGAATCTGTGACACTCGAAACCAAGTCAATGGTACAATAATTGTTTTCGTACTATTCATTACAACTGTTGTGCCATTTCCATATTCTGTACATTGCGTCCAGCAACATTTCACCAACCGTTATCAGTCAGAAACTGTATATCACAAATATGTCGCGTGGGTTGTTTTAAATGTTTTACAGCTAGGGATCTAACTCGAAACTTTCTGTGCATTAATTTTCTTTTTAATTCTTTCCCCCAAATAGCCCGTCATTCATGATTTCCCTTATTAAATTATAACGAATGATTTGATTTTATATCTATATGCACATATCATAGGAGTATATTTTTTTTATTAAATCAATGGCACTAAATTTAAATCCATGTATGTAGCTCAGAAGACAATTCATGCAATTGGCATTCGTGTTTAGCGTTACTAAGGAGATGTCTGAAAAGTTTAGAGTTTATTTTTGAGCTTACTTTGAGGACCTTTTCACACAACCTCAACAATTCTCAAAGCTAACCAGCATATGTGACGAATTCGTATATTCCATTTAACTGACGGTTACAGCTTTTTCCCCCACATTATTTTGGGCCATCGTTTTTCCTTTTTTGCCTTTCTATATAACTTTCATTGTGTAAGTAAAAGTTTATGACTGTCTTTTATCATTTCCGCTGGAAATGCGAGGGAGCATCTATTTCATTATTTGCTCTAATATGGCTATATGTGTCAATGTATGTACAAATATTAATACATATATCACCATACATAAAAACATACATATATAGATACATACATACATATATGTAGAAAATTCAGAAAACCTAAGTTTAACTTTCGTTTTTTCAACTACTTTCTTTGCATATTTTTCACAAGTGATTGGATATGTGACTGACTGTATGGTGAAGCCAGCATGTCAATCGGAACTTTGTTGCTTGCAAAACTTTTTCGAATTATTTTCTAAGAGACTTTTCGGTGTACGAAGCGCAATGACTTTTGAGTTTGTATTAAATTTTTATGGTTTTTGATGTAAACTGAGCAACATTTTTTTTTTTTTTTTAGACAGTTTTTAATGACTGTTTTTTGTTTTTTTCCTTCTTTTAATTTTTTAACGTTGAGAGTGAAATATATTGATAGCAATTTAAAGCAATTTCAAATTTTCACGTCAATCTTATGACTTTACCAAAGCAATATCAAACAGCACACACTATCCATAAATAAGGCTCATAAGATAGCTAATAAAAATTTTTTGTTATTTAAGCATACGTTTTTATCTCTTGCTATGTCACACTTGATACGACATACGTAATCGTCATAATTTCATAAATTGCAAGGATCAGTCATCAATCACTTTTAACTACTATAATTAACAGGCATGTTCTGAAAATAACTTTTTGTGAAAGTGATTTGAAATCACAAGAAAGGTGTTCTGGATACAAAACTTTTGTAATTTTTGTGATTTCAAACTGGTGAGCTAAGTGGCTGCCGATTTTGAATCACTTGCCTATTTATTCAACCATTTTATGTTGAACTTCACAATAAATGAATTAAATGAATAGCTTAAAATGTTCTTTACTAATTTTAATAATAAAATTAACGAGTATCAACCAAAAAAATTATAAAATTAAAGATACTTCACATTTCATTTTCAATTTATTTTTTAGTTGTCAGCTGTTTCAGAACTTTGAAGATATACCTGAGCTTGCCATATTTGAAAAATATTTCTACTACAAATGTATTTGATTTTTTTTTTTTTAATAAATGAAATATTTCCAATGAAACTTAATTATTTTTGTTAAGTAATATTTAATCTAGTAGAAACCTATCTATTGTATGCCTAATTTTAAAAATAATAACAAATGGCAATAATAAGCAATTACGAACTGAGGCAGCTTGGAAGTTAACTGTGCCAACTTCTTATGTTTTCCAAATTAAAATTTTTTAACTTTCATTAATTCATTTCTTAATTGTTTTCTTTTCAAATCTATTATTGATAATAACATCACTTCAGGCATTACAATGTTTTAAATTTTTGTATAAAAAGCTAATTTTAGTTTATTTTTCCCTCGATATTTTTACCAAGGCAGTGACTAATTTTCAACTCACAAAAAGTGTTACCAAATATAAACAAAAAATCAGCTGTTTTCTTGTGTTTTAGAAAGGGTAAAATCACATTGAAAAGTTAAAAGTTTTGTAATTTTCAGAAATACTTGTAAATTGTTAAAAAAAAAAACAATTTACTAGTTGTCCCCGACTTACGACCGTTCTACTTACGACCACTTTTTTCCCAATTTTTTTCATAGAAAATACTTAAAGAAGACAAATATGTAGTTGCGGATAATCCCTAAAACATGTGAGAAAAATTGGAAAAAATAAATAGAAAGTAAAACAATTCGATTTAGATATATATTTTAGTTCAAATAATAATTTTATATAATCCTAAAAATTAAATAAAACATTTTTTTACCATTCATTGTGACGAGAAATTGCTAAGAGTTCGATTAATATTGAAAAATTACCGAATTATAACTTTTTCATTCAAGAAATTAATAGATACTGGTAATATACACAAAGTTCCGTAAGAAAAAAATTTTTATAAGCAAAATTTCTTATTTGATCATGATACATTTAGCTCTCTACTTTCCTTTTGCACAAGAAACTATATTCATTACGACCAAAAACTACATGCAAATCGATTAATAATTAAATATTTAAAAAATTTTAACATTTTCATTGAATAAATTGAAAAATACTCCAAATTTGCCCTTTTTTAACTCAAAATAAATGTTTGTTTACATTTAAATTTTATCCGCCATTTTTCACTCTGTAAATCTATTGTTTCTAACATATATCCTTCGCAAAATCTTTTAACATCTGTTTCTCCTTCATTATTGTCGCCACTGTTTATGCTGTGTTTTTTACTTAAAAATCGACTTACGACCGATGACTAGGAACCAGAGACCTGCGCCGAACAAATTTATCGGCGGCGGCTTTAAGTCGGCTCTCAGCTGAAATATGGTAAAGTTTCGGCGGCGTCTTTATGTCTGCTGTGATCCGAAATGAAATAAATAAAATGGCCCTGGTTACTCCACTATGTTAAAGGGAATTAGATTTCTGCAGCACATTTGCACAAGCAGACGTACGTTAGCAAATTTTTCGGAATCTGCATTTTTAGAACTTCCTGAGAATATGGATTTTGTTTTGGAATTCGTAAATGGTTACAGAGGTTTGATGTCGACATAGAAACTCCAAACCTGAAATTATTTCGCATTTTATAACACTTACAAAACAATTATCAGAAATAATTAATCAAAATTAAATTTCCCAAAAAATTTGACTAAAAGCTAATTGAAATTGGACTTTCAATTATTGTTTTGGGAAAATCTCTTTTTAATTATCTTTAAATTTAATTCCTGGTTAAAAATAATATATGTACCCCATCAAAGCAATTTTACACATATGATATTTTTTAGCACAGGTTTATTTCCAATAACCATTTAACCAAAATGGTGCCAAACTATGGACCTTGCTGAAGATTTTTTGTTTAAAAGGATTTGGGTTGTTTCTTTAATTCTTGTTTTAGTGGCTAGTATTTTTTCGTATTCGTTTATGTCATTGCTAATACCATTAAAAATAGCAAGGTCGTCATCGGTATCAGATGAATTTAACTCATTTAAATTATTATTAAGATTTTGATGAAATTTGTAATTTTTTGGTTCTTCATTTTAATATTTTCCCTTTTAAAAGATTTAACGTAAAGTTAAAAGTGTTATCACATTCAGCAAAAACAAGAAAGGGTTTCGAAATTACCGTATCAAAAAATTAAAAATTTTTCTATTAACATATCAAAAAATGAACAAAAACTTCAATAATTAAATACATTACAAGTCAAACTAAAATATATAAATATCATATTTTATATATAACTAAAATTTATTGTATACAGTATTAAAAACATATTTTCATACATTTTAATTTCTTACATACATAAAACGGCGGCTGAATTTAAGCCGACTTAAGCCGAATAAATTTTCGGCGGCTGCGGCTTTTAATTTTTGTCGGCGGCTCGGCTTAGCCGGTTGTCAGCCGATCGGCGCAAGTCTCTGCTAGGAACATATCTCGGTCGTAAGTCGGGGAATACCTGTATTTAAAAAAAATATATATATTTATTTATTGTAAAATTATAAATTACACTATGCGACAAACGAAAATAATTTAATACACCCGGTTAATGACGTACTATAGGTTGTGAGTTTTGTTAAGTGGATCTCAAAAATACTTTTCTTATATTTCTCGAACTCTCCAAACTTTTTTTATTTGACAAAAACTGTTTTTTTAGACTTTACGCACAAATTTCTGGATTACTCAAACATTTCTGTCCCGACTTCCATAATTTAAAATTTGTTGGAAAGGGGAACCTTAAAACGTTATACAGAATTCTATTATTCGACTTAAATGCTACGAGATTTTATAAGGTAAACTTATAAAATTCGAATTTTTTCCATATTTTTCAAGTTAGTCTATTCAAAGTAGCAAACTTTAATAAAAAAAATATATGATAAATGATAATATTCTTAAAGTCTGTTCTGTTGTAAAGAGATTGAGTCATCATTAGATCAAATCGGACCAAAGTTATCGTAGTTATTATATAAAGAGTCTAAGACTTGATAGACTGTGTCATCTCATCAACTTAACTTTTAGTTTAAATATTTTCAGAATTCTTGATGGATCTTGATTGTTTATCACAAAATGTGTCAATTTCACATTGTATTAACGGGTTAGAGGGTAGGGTTTTTAGAGAGTAAGGGTGTATAGTGCACAAACCTTTTTTATATAAAATATGTGTATGTAAGTGAAAAGTGTTTTAATGTTTTATGTGTATATAATACTGTAAATGTTTTTTATTCGAAACGTTATAAAGGATAGATTATTTGGGTTAACAATGTTTATTAATTCAGAGTTTTGGATTTGGATATAAATTCACAATTTGTACATTAGTTCACTATTCTTCCTTTATTACTATAATTTATTGAATATTCAAATATCTTTTTGTTCACGATAAGTTCACACTATTAGGGTTTGTTGGGTTTTCGTTTTTGTAAGTTTGTTCACTGTTCACTGTGCTGTTCAACGATCGATAATCAACTGATCTTGTCCAGGATATTAATGATGTTGATGATGTTGATGAATGTGTACATGTGATGTGTGGTGAATGTGATGTGTATGTGAATGTTGATATATTGTGAATGTGGACTATGTGTGGGGATGTTTGTGTTGTCAGGGTTGGGGTTGTGAGAATTTGTTCACTCGTGTGAACATCCTCCCGGGCCGGCAACCTGTGAATAAAATGACAATTATTGTTATGTGTTCAAAAACAAGAGGTATGGGTAGTAAATTTTCACTCGGGATGTCGGCGTCTTTCCATGGGTTCAAACATCAATTTTGACCTCTAAATGGGCCATAACTCTCTGTCGGGTGGAACCTGAAAAGGTTCTTTGGGTGAGTAATTGTAATTGAGAATGTTCCGGGTAAAAATTTGGGTAGGTAACGAGTGCTTGGGTGGATAGTGGGTGATTATTAAGGGTATAAGGGTGAGTAAATTTGATCTTTTCAGACCATCATATTCCCCATTCGCATCAAGATTTATACTCGGTTGGGTTAACCTTCTATTGAGTCTTACATCAATAGATTTATTTCTTCGAGTAAATGATGCGCGGTCACAAATTCGGTAGATACATGACAATAGGGTAGGGGTAGGGTTTTGGGTATACAATTTTAGCTTCAACTTGAGTTTCGGTGGGTAAATGTGTTGTTGGCCACTTTGTCGGGTCTTCCTTCAACCAGGTTGGTTCGTGCCATAACTTGTCATCCTTTGGTAAGTCTGAATTAAAACTGCGGCTGGTAACATCGGCTGGGTTGCCGTAGGAGTCCACGTTTTTCCAGCTCCTGGTTCTTACTGCATCAGAAATTGGGTGTTGGGTTAGCCTTCGCTGGGTAATCAAATTGGGAGCCATTCTTGCCAACAACCCTGCACCACAAAGTTCTTCTTTCGATAACGAAATGACTTCGTTAGGTGCTAATCTCGGCTTAGAGTTTATGGGTGCAACTTCTGCGTTTATAATCGCAGAGTAAGCCTTTTCAGAAAAGTCTGAAAAGTCATGAAACTCAATTCTTGCTGAAGGTGAAAAATGTATCCATCTACGAATCCGAATATTGTCATTATCGTAAAACCGTAAAAAATTGTGCCATTTAATAAGGGTGAGTGGGTTAAGACATTCATCACAAGCTGTATTATCGTGCCAAATTTTCTGCTTCAGTATTTTGACGGATATGATAATAGATGTTGGGTAGAAAAGTTTAGCGATAGTGTAGGGTGGTTTTATCGCTATCTTGGGGGCCTCAAAGAAAAGATTGTCTTCTGGATTCCACCGAATGCCTTGGGTTTCAGGGTTTTCCGATTCTGGAAGGGTGGGTAAGGCGGCATTTAGTTGGTGATCCTTGGGTAAATCATCTAAAAGTTCCTGGGAATCTGATGTCCATTTTTGTAGAGAAAAACCAGCGGATTGAAGAACTGTGGTAAATTCCTCTCGGGCAGTGTGATCATCAGCTAGTACATCATCGGCATTCACATTGTTCCTTATAATTTGAGATGTATTTGGGTGGGTATTTGAGTTGTATGGGTTCATGTGAAATTTCTTCAAGCTTGAACGAGGCCCAAGGCTTGAAATCCACACTAAATGTTTGCATATCGCAAGGGTGTGCGTTAAATCCAACTGAGTGGGTGGGTTGTGTGGGTTCGGGGTTGGTTGGAGTAGAATTATTGGGTTGGGTTGGTTGGTTTTCTATGGCCTCATCTATGAAAATCATAGTTGACCTATAGAATTTTTGGGCCGATCTCACATTTCTGGAGAGGCCATTAAAATTTATTGAGCTGGCAATTTCATTGTCATTCAGTTGTGTCGACTCTCGGATTTGCCTGAATTTTCCGTTAATATTCGACCACAACTCTTCCAATTCATTCCTCATGAATCTCAATGCGGGTAGTGATTGAGTATTCACCGGACTTGTCTTATAGTCCTCCTCAAAGGCACTTAAGTTCTGTTGGATATAACGCATAATATCAATGGCTAATATTTTCAAGTGCGACATTTTATTTTAAAATTCCAATTCGCAGAGGATTGGAAAATATTCAGTAAATTTCGAGAGTAAATCGATTTACCGTGGGTAAATTTGGTTTAGGAAAAATATTTATTTCAAATATGAAATAAATTTAATTAGCAGACAAAATTGCCTATTGGGTATTCTTTGTGTTATATGACACTATACAAAGAGAACGGCAATATTAGTTACTCACAATACTTTAGAAATATTATCGAAAAATGGGTAAATATTGGGTGGGTGGGTTTAATGAGATAATATTTCCTATTGTGAGTTTTTAACCAATTTGCGAATCCGGGATAAAATTATGCAATAATTTTATAAAAAATGTAAATTGCAAATGTTCAACTTACCTTGTCTGCTTAGGATAGGGTACAAACCAATTTTATTTTTTCTTAATTCCTCTTTGTGCGATGTTTGTTGTGTTGTGTTTGTGTGTAATGTTAATTTGTTAGTGTTATTTATATTTGCAATTGTTTTTGGTTTATTGTTAGTGACCAGTAATGCAATGTAATTGTTTGCGCACTGTATATTTTGGAATTTTTTAATTTTTGTCACTATGAGTATTTTGTGAACTATTTTTTGTGAACTTTGTTGAACTTTTTATTTTTGTGTTCCTTTAATTTTGGGTTTGTTATGTATTGTTTCAAAATGTTTAATATTTGTTTCTTTATGTAATATGTATTTTGTTTCTATTTTTTATGAACTTTTGTGAACTGTGTAATTTCTTTTTGATTTTATATTTTTTTTTAACTTTTACTTTACTTTTCTATGTAATATTACTTTCTTTTTGTATTTTTAATATGTGTTGTAATTTGATATATGTAATATATTATTGTTTTTGGTTTTGAAATGTTTTATTTTTACTGTGATTGTTGTTTTTTGTGATTATTGTTTGTGTTAATTGTTAATTTGTGTTTTTTATCATACTTTTAAGTATTTTTGTTTTTGTGTTTAGTTGAAATTTATTTATGCTTGTAGTTGATTATCGATCATTGAACAACCCAAAACAAGCCAACGATCGTTAAACAGCACAGTGGACAGTGAACAAACTTATGAAACATATTGTTACTTAATACAAATATTTGAATTCTTAATTAATTATGAATAATCAAACCCAAACACTGTGAACCCAAATTATGAACACAACATACATACACTGTGAAACAAACACATAAATATACTTTATAACGTTTAAAATAAAAAACATTTAAATATATTATATACATATAAAACAAAAACTTACACTTGTCATTTACATACACATAATTAATAAAAAAGATTGTGCACTATACACCCTTACTCTCTAAAAACCCTACCCTCTAACCCGTTTATACAAAACATAATCACCCTATACTAAAAACATAGCAAAATAACCCACGAACAAAAGTTAGAACCCGATAATCAACATGTACAAACGGGTTAGAGGGTAGGATTAGTAGGGTTGAGAGGGGATAGAGTGTATATCTTGTACAAACCTTTATATTTAAATTATTTATATGTATAAATAATAAATGTTAATTTGTTTTGGTTTAAACGTTATAAAATTTATATGTATTTGTAGTTTTAATTTCACAGTATATTTTAGGTTTGCTAATGTTTTATATGTATATATATATATATTTAAACGTTATGAAATGTATATTGATTTGTATTTTGTAACACTAAATGTTATTATTAACAATGTTTGTTTTGTTCACAATTAGATTTTGTTTGTTGGGTTTTCGTTTTTATAAGTTTGATTTCTAATTAAATAATTTGCCTTTGTACACATGCGTAATGATTGTTGGGTCTAGGGTTGTGTGTTGTGCAAAGATCGATAATCAACTGATCTAGGATATTAATAATTATGCTGGTGATGTTGATGAATGTGTATATGTGATGTGTGGTGAATGTAATGTATATGTGAATGTTGATATATTGTGAATTAGGATGTGTGTTGGGGATGTTTGTGTTGTCAGGGTTGGGGTTAGATGAATTTGTTCACTCGTGTGAACACACATTTTTACGACTTCCAAAAGTCGGCTAATATTTTTGTCTTTTGCAAATATTATTATTTCCCTTTGTGCAAATATTGACCACCTTCTAGTGGTCACTCAAAAGTGAAATTGACACATTCTCCGATAAGCAGTAAAGATCCTTAAAGTTCATTTGAAAAAATATAACACTCGACTGTTAGACTCTTTATAAGCAAAATCTCACGAAGTTAAATCGCATGACCCTGTTCCTGCAATCAATTTCATTCACAGTCATTACAATTTTAACTTCATCTTTAAAGAAGTAAGGTCCTATCGCACCGTCTGATCTGCATTCTGAATTCATTTTCTCTTGGATTCACAAAAGATTGCCTGAATCCCAGATTCAATAATTTTGTATATTACTATTCCGATTTTTACTTCGTCGGAAAAGACGACTTGTTTCCAAAAATGACATACATACATACTTAATTGGTCATTACAACCCAGCAGCAATGTTTTTAACAAACCGACCGGTAGATTAACGTACAGGATCCTTAGTGCCTATGACCCAGTTTTTTAAAATTTTTTTAACCGCTGTTCGACTGGATGACTGTCCATTTGCACAAAAAATAATTACTCAAAAATTAAATTAAAAAGTAAATCCTTATCTAATAGGATGGTCACTGTTGATAAAAAAATGAAGCTTAAGTTTCAACCTGTAATATTTTTTTCGTAATAAAAAAAAAACAATGAAAATAAAACTGAAAATTTTCAACGAATAATTATTTATTTGAAGCGATAAATGAAAGACAATCGATGTTCCCCGTTGAGAACAAATTCTGCAATAATTTTTCCATTATTTCTACAGGTATCAAGCTGTAATGCTGTTTCAAAAAATATTAATTCCCCACAAAACTTCTTTCAATAAACTCATGGAATCGATTGCCGTGTGATATGTGGCACTGTGATTTGTCGCACATTGCTCTATCAAAAGCAACATATAGAGAAGAATGGCATCGACGGTTCAGAGATAACTATTTTGATGAAAGAAATGAAGCGCCTTTGAAGACGCAGAATTACTAGTAATTTTGGACAAAGATAATAATTTGAGTCAGAAACAAGTGGTGGAATGGTTAAATTTTCCAGAACAAACAATTTCCAACCATTTAAAAACTATGGGAAAAATTCAAATGTTTGGAATATGAGTGCCACTTGAAATGAATGACAGACAGATGGATAGTCGAAACGATAGCAAATCAATGTTTCAACGAATTGATATTGGTGATGAAAATTGGATTTATTTTCAGGAACTTAAATGGAATAAAATCATGCGTTAATACAAAATAACTATCAATTTTAGTTTTAAAACCAGATCTATTCAGCAGATAGAAAGAAAATGCTATGGTGGAACCCTAAAGGTGTTGTGTACTACGAGTACCTAAATGACGAATTTGAACCATTCATTGCAGGCCAGTAATTTTAAAACCTGACAATCCCCCTTCACACAAAGCAAAATCGGTTCAGAATACAATCAAAGCATTAGCATTTGATCTACTACCCCAACCCTCGTGTTCGTATTCCCAAAAAAAAAGAACGCTTGTTTCATACCGGTACACTTTTACTTTATTCTTCTTTCTTTTTTTGCAATAAGTTTTTTTCGAATAAGTTATTTGTAAGAGTTATTCTCAATTATGCATAGTTGGAATAAATTTAAAGTCCTCAAATTATTGGCTTATTAGGCGTGAAGTCACGTTTCAAACTCCAGGTCATTATACCTCTAAGCAGATTTCTGGCAAAACTCTGAATGCTATAAAAAGTTGCGAAAACAATATATCGTTCGAACTCGACCTTAAACTTATGCATAAAATTAACACACGCAACATAAGTGGTGTGAGAATCTAGATGGTAATGTTGACTGACCAATTATGTATGTAAATAATGATAAAAAAAATTCACTGGAAATTATAGAAAAAATATTTTGTTGCAATTTGTTAAAAAATGATTTCGATAATGCATTTTATTCATAACAACAAGAGTTGCTGTATAGACGGGTTATAGAGTAAAGTTATTATTTAGTATTTGGTTAAGAAGGGTTAGGGTGTATATTTATATGCACTGTTCAATGCTGTTCAATGATCGATAATCAACTGATCTATCAGGATCTAAATAATTATGTTGAAGATGTTGATGAATGTGTGTATATGTGCACACCCAACTCGGCAGATACATTCCTCAGAAATCCGTGTAAAAAAAGAGGCATTTCCTACAGTAAAATGGTGGATACGATCCGATTTACTTTGAAAAACCGTGTAAAATATGTTGAAAACTATAAAATTTCAGAAATGAAATCTGTTAATCTAGAATTAGGAACAACAAAATTAGAATAGAAATAAAGAAAATATATTTACATAGCTACATAATTATTCGTCGCTACTTGATAAAAAACAATTTGCGACGAACTGGACTAAAGTCGGCATCACTGGATCCGTGCGGTAATAGAGGTTTGAACTGTCGGACTAGTTTCCGAAAGTTTTTGCTTCGTCGACGTTTTTATTAAAAAATCTTCTAAAGAAAGTTGAATTTTTGGTTTTTTAAGTTCTTTATACCCAGCAATACAATTATTAATATCTCGTTCGAATTTCAGGGCACGCTCCATATTAGGATAATTTTTTAAGAAATGATTCACCACACTATTACCGTCATCAATTAAACTAGCAGTTAGTTGACATATTTCGTTCTCCTCGTCTTTATCGGGAATTTTCAACCGTGTAACTCAAATCCGTGTAAAAAAACGTGTAAAAAAATGTGTAAAAGAGTAGGGTGTATACAGTGAAT
This sequence comes from Sarcophaga peregrina, assembly GCA_014635995.1. NCBI lineage: Eukaryota > Metazoa > Arthropoda > Insecta > Diptera > Sarcophagidae > Sarcophaga > Sarcophaga peregrina. The sequence goes on along the minus strand of CM025792.1, from coordinate 37,490,691 downwards.
GTGAATGTTATTTTGTCATTATGTGTGTTGTGAATGTAGATCCGTCTTGGTGATGTTATTGTTATTAATTATTAAGATGTTTGTGTTGTCATGTTATCAGGGTTGGGATGATGTGATGTGATACTCGTATGAACAGTTGCATATGCATATATACTACATCCATGAAGTTTATAAACATTTAACTTCAATGAATTTAATGAACTTTCCAATAATATTGCAATTTATTTGTATTTAAATATAAAGTGTAACGAAACTCGTACATTTTCTGAAATTGTACGTACTTTGAAAAAAAAAGTTCATCTCATAATTTTCCAATACTGTTTATAACAAATACTTCAGTCAGTTGGTTTTATTTGATTTTATCAATATTGATGACACCTAAAAAAATATTGAAATATCTTTACTATTAAAATAAACCTATTCATTGCATAATAAATATGTATGTATGTATGTACATGCAAATGAAATTCATGTTCATAAATATGCATGCAATCATGATATTTATTTGTTGAATATAACAGAATTTATTAATTAACCGTAGCAATAATAAAGGTAGAAATAGAAAATCAATAACACTATGCGACAAAATGGAAAAAATTTAATACATATATTTAATACATATAATTTAATACATATATTTAAATATATTGTAATATATATATTTAAATAAAATAAAAATAACTTTAATTTGTGCTCGAAAAAAAAAAATTAAACTAAAATAACTGTTATTTCCACTCGAAAAAATTAAAGTAAAAAAAAAACTTTTATTTTTTTTTAATAAAAATCAGATTTTTAAAAAGCATCGCATTTTATAAACATTTAGTCCAGGACAATGAAAATGGTATACTTGCATCAGATCTTCGGTTGTTTTTTTTAACCAAAAATTTAAAAATAACAGTTATCTTAACACAACTTCAGATTAACAATTGCCTACAACGCTTTCGATTACAAGTACATCCCCACACACTTATAGTATATATTTTTATATAATTGTTCCGCCGGGTCAGCTAGTAATTCATAATAAATTATTGCAATACCCGCAAAGGACGCAGATAATTTAATTGTAAAACTATAGTCGCCTCTTAATTTTTAAATTCGAACACCTTAAGGAGAAATTCTCAGTTGCCAACCTGTGTTCTGTTTTCATTGAAAATTTTTATTGGTACATCACACTACGCCATACATTTTTATGCAAAAGATATAAGGAGTGGTGTTGAGTCATTGAAAGTTGATACTCAACTTTCTATTTATTAAACTAAGACAAAAAAATGAAATTTCATCAAATTTGGTCGCGCGCTCAATTCAAATCGATACTGTTCCACATCCAAGAAAAAGTAGAATTCAGCGTATTTTTTTCTAATCTCAAAAAAAAAACTATCATTTGGATTCAGTTCCAGAATACAGAAGTACTTGCTTTTTATTCATTTATTTATTAATTTTTGAATTTAAAACTGCTTAAGGTGAATTGTATAAGACCTTTTAAAAGGGCTAATATTCGCTAAGTTATTTTTTTTATTTAAAAGGCAGGTGATGTATGTCAATGCAAATAGCCGTAATGATTTTATCAATGATAACTTCTTGCAGGCTTTTGCAACTGAGTTTCATAAAAAAACAAGATTTCATCGGAGACATCGTTGTCGCTAAATTCGTACTGGTAAGCCTGGTAAAGTAAATTTCCAACTGCAGAAGTGTTAAGGTTACTTACGAACGCATTATTTTGAACGTATTTTTATCTATTGCTATTTATTGTTATTTATTTTGATTCAACGACTCTTCTATTTCGATACTGATTTCCTGTTTAAAGTATTTTAATTTTAAGTATTATTTTTTTTAGACAAGATTTCCTTAGTTCACTTTATATTTAAGAATTTTATTGAACACATTTTTACTACAGATTAGTAATTTTTGTTTTTTTAAATAACCGTTAATTCTTATATTCAGTATTCTTCATCTGAAAGTTTTCTTGGCAATTTATCATTATTACAGTAACACTAACCCCTATTTATCACTCGTTTAGCAAGGAAACGGCAAAACCTGTAGTTATAATGATTCGTATTTTTTCATATTTACCTGCGGAGCACCCTTTCATCGTATGTTTTTTGTTAATAATTTTCTTCGTTCTTTAAAAATGGAATGTTATAATTTACAACTAAGAATTGTACGGTATTCATCTCTGCATAAATTTGAATCTTTTACATTTTGTAAATCTATTTAAGTGTAGACTTTCTTCGTGTGTAAATGTGTGATTACAGATGAACCGAAAAACAGTGGCATATAATATGTTAACCCATTAAAGTCAGCAAATGTATTTACTTGCACGGTGTATGTACCACAGGGTCAATGAAAGTTTGTTTGAAATGGAAAATATGAATACAGATCTTCAAACACCGTGCTCTGGTTATGGTTCTGATTGGATGTTTTCTAATATTTCACAAATAATTTTTCTTAATTTTTATTTAAAATAAAATTCTAGATTTCTATGTAACGTCAGTTTAACAATAAAATATTTGTTGATATTTTGCAGAAAGATGGCCACAATAAAAATGGTCAACTGTAAGTTATTGAGAAAAATTAAAAATCATTTTAAACAATTATTTAGTTTAAAAGTTCATGGTCATCAACCAGATCAAAGAAAGAATATGTTCATAATTTGAACGAATACACCGAATTCTCCGAAAGAATAATTTTAATTGCAGCATCGTATGTAAGAATCCATTTGTAAACAAAAAAAAAAAAAAAAACTAAATATTCGATTGCAGTTTCATCATTGCGACTTTAAAGCAATGGCAGAAAGGGGTAAAATTAGCATTGAATAGAAATCCATGAGAAATCTTAGTATGATCCACTCTGAGCCACAGCAGTTTAATGCTCTTAAGCCTATAAAATTTACTAGAATATTCATCCAAATAGTCGTAAATAGAAATCTTTACTAAATAATTGAGCCTATACCTTTTACATTTAATACAACATTCTTAGTATTGTAGTCGCCGTAGTCTAGTAGGTAGTGTGTTGGCTTATTAGACGTAAAAGCCAGGGTCTGACATCAAAACAAAATACGGATTTTTTCGGCGATTTCCACTCAGCAGATTTCTGGCAAAAACATGAAAAGTTTTTCAAAAAATCTGTCGTTAGGAGTCGACTTTAAACTGTAGGTCTCGCCACTTATGTCTAATATTAACACACACAACAAAAGTGGTGTGGGACACTAGGTCCATAACTCTGACTGAAGGGTTGTAATGACCAATAATGTATGTTTTTTTGTACATTTAATTCTCTATTGGCATGTGGGACAATTTCACTCTTATACGTTGTGAATTCTCTTGATATTTGACCAACATTCTGATTAACAATAATTTACTCAAATCAGGGCTTATTTCTCCGGGCATATAATTGCAATAAAATTGTTCAATAAGCCAAACACGAACTGCTTTTGCCATAAATTTTGGCGTTTCCATCAGACTGTTTGAGTGGGCATATAAAGACGGAAGACATAGCAGATAACGTGCGTGTGTGTAAAGAAATCAGTCGTGGTTTGACGATCGGCGTTGTAAAGGTCTGCTTTGTTAGTGCTTACGGAATAAGAGTCAACAAGAAATTATTGTTGTATCCGGCAATTTAAAAACGGTGCTGCACAAAAGTAGTGCGAACAATAAAGAGAAACTAAACACGAATTTATTTTTATTTTGTTTGCAATCAACAAACTCATACTTTAAACATTTTTAAAAAAAGTAAAAGCGTTACAGTATATTAGTTGCTAAAGCCCATGAATAACGTCATAGTGAAATGCAAAATTGCAACAATTCTACGATCGCACCGATCATTTAAATGTAAATTCCCTCCAAACGCCTTCGTTGCCCAAAGTGTAGAAAAATGAAATAAGAAATAAGAAAAGTTTTCTATTTCTATTTTATATCTAGGAAACTAAAGTTATAAATAAAAACATTTTAAAATTAAATAAAAATGAAGGATGCGGGAAGATCCTCATGGAATTACCGACAAAGTGTTTACTTTACTGCCGTAGGTATTTAAATATCAATTCAGCAGAAAGGGGTTAAAGATGATAAACTAAACACTGACGAATATTTTGAATTTCATGTATATATAGATGTCCTAATATATTCTATTCTAATACTAAACAATATTTTAATAAGAAAAGGTTCAACATATATTTATAAGGATACCATATGTCGACACTTTGCGTAAAATGAAATTATGCGGGGACTGTTTCTCTTACAATTTGTTACAAAAGGAATATAATCAAAATATGTACATTAGGGAGGCCCCCAAAATAAAAGTTAAGAACTTCCATTTTAGTTGGGAACATCTGTCTATACCTTATTTTTTCTCCATATAAACGGGCCAACCTAATGTACATAGTTTCCGGTTTTATGACAGGGACAGAATGTATAAAATTAAAATTAGTATTTTATTGGGAAATTTATGCATAGTAGTGAGCTGCTGGCACAGTTTGGATTTAGAAGCAAACATAGTACAATCGAACAAACACATAGACTGGTGAGTGCCATAAGAAGGATCTTTGAGGAAAAAAAATACTGTTCCGCTCTATTTAGCGATGTTTCACAGACGTTCAATAGAGTATGACATTAAGGTTTGATACATAAGCTGAGACAAAATTTGCCACAAAATGTCTGAAATCTATTACGAGAGTGTTTAATTAATCGTAAGTTTAAAGTCAAGGAAGGCGCTTTCTCAAGTGAGACCCAGACCCGCAGTACCCCAAGGAAGTATCCTGGGACCCATGCTATAGCTGGTCTATACCTCTGATATGCCAACACGCAGTCGTACCAAAACCTCAACATTTGCCGATGATACAGCTATCTTAAGTATCCATAAAGATCCACAGGAAGGAACTAGGTATTTGCGAGATCATTTAGCACAGATCGAGGACTGGTTAAAGCGATGGAGAATAAAGGTTAACGAGCAAAAGTGTATTCACGTCACATTTACACTGTATAGGGAATCCTGCCCGCCTGTTCGAATAAACAACAAAATTATCCGTCAGAGTTCTGTGGTTAAATATTTGGGTATATATCTTGACCGCCGGCTAACATGGAAAAACCACATAGATGCTAAATTGAGGCAAATGAAAATGAAGGCGATACAAATAAATTGGCTTATTAATAGAAATTCGGTCCTTAGCCTGAATTACAAGCTTCTTCTCTATAAAGTCAATTTTGAAGCCAATCTATTGCCATGGAGTGCAGTTATGGGGTACTGCCTCAGCTTCTATCATTGAACGTATTAAAAGGCGACAAAATAAAATATTGCGATTGATAACAAATGCCCCATGGTGTATAAGAAATTCGAACATTAATAAAGACCTAAACGTTCCATTGGTTAAAAACGAAATCTCGAGGTATGTTGAGACGGATTTGAAGAAGCTAGATGTCCACCCGAACCGACTAGCCCGTGTAATCTTGAATGATCCAGGTCACATTCGATTGAGAAGAAGAGGCCCCGCGGACTTCATAAGAGGAAGAGTGAGAACAATGTGAAATTAATTCCGTGAACTATTAATATTTCGTCCCGCGCTGGCTGGACTAAATTAATATAATAGTAGAATTAGTACAGATTTTAAGATTTGAGTATAAATTGGTAGCTCACATTACAGTAAGGATACAATTAAATAAAAAAGCGAAAAATAAATATGTGTGAGCAAATATCAAAAATTCTATTTTTTATATTTCTTGAACCCTACAAACTTGTTGCTTTTGAATGAAGTTGATCGAAATTTAAGTATTTGAAATTACCGCAGTCGTTAACGAGTCAAGTGAATCGAAATTTGAGATTTCCTCATTCGAAAACTCACCTCATTCACCTTCGAGTGAAGTCTATCGAAAGCTCATTCGATACTACATGAGCAATCGAAATTTTTATTTTTTAATACGAAGTAAACGGAAATTTTTTTTATTTATAGTAAAATTACCAAAACTGTTAGTAGCAAATATTTTTTAACTAAAAGTATATCTAATTTATAAAATTCTCGTGACACGGGGTAAAATTTTCATGAACTTTTGTATGTTTATCGGGTAGGTCTGTAAATCTAAGAACATGTATTTTTCAAATCGCTAAATGTTAAGAGAGCGTGGCAAATCGTTAAATTTGAATATTTTGGTATATTTTGATCGTAGACAAATAAAATCTGGTGGGTAAGTTCGTAGAGTCGATATCGACAAATTCATCAAAAATGTGAGTTGCAACCCTTTCCCTTTAAGAGGTATCTATAAGAGTCGGCTACTACCATGGTTCCGTACGTCCGTTAGTTTTTATTGTGAAGCGAATACTACAACTTCGTCAGCGCTTTATGCAGCGTATTGCAATAAATACGTAATGTGACCTGTTTTGAGCAACAAAAAAATCAATTTTTTGGGCGCGACGAACTTCGTCGGGTCAACTAGTATAAATATAATTTCCCCTTTCAGGACAAATATTAATAAAATAAACGGGAAACAAAAGGACGTTATGGCACAATATATGTTTGATCATCCAAATATACCTAAAAACTTGCCGCGGAAAAGAAAACAACAGGGAGAAGGAAAAACCAAAAGATTATTAAAGATGTGAACAAATGAACAAATAATTGAAGCAGCCGATATCGAAGCCACCGTTGAATGTATACGAATAGCAAAAACTTTTGGAAAAAGAAAAGATCCAAACGAATCTCGTTCACGCTAGTCACTCTACTTGTAAGCCTTAAATATTAGTTTAGTTTAAGTGTGTAAACCACACCACAAATCTCTTTCTTCTGAAGTGAAATAAAGTTTTGTTTACAAGTATACCACCCATATATTTTTGTTCTATTACTAAAAAAAAATTTCGATTCGATAGCTATCGAATGCCGTAATTTGGTTATTCGATACGAAACGAAATTTTACTCGATACGAATGCTCATTCGATCACGAGTGCCCCAATTTAGGCCCTGTTTTCTTTTTTTAACTTTTCACACAACAAACCAATAATCTCAAATACTTTTGAAACGATTGACCCTTCTGCATCCCTCCAATATGTGGCCTTGCTATGATCCTTTGGGCCAATATGACCCAATATTAAAATGTAAACAAAATTTCATATTTAATATTAGAAATTCATTTGTTGTATTTTTTTTTATTTAGAGTAAAAAAATAATGATAACTAAAAGAAATAAGCCCTTCCAATTCATACATATATAATTTGTCATTACAACCCTTCAGTCAGAATTACGACCTAGCTACTCACGCCACTTAAGTTGTGTGTGTTTATTTTATACATTAAAGGCGGGACCGACAGTTTTAAAGTTGACTCCGAACGATATATTTTTGAGAAGCTTTTCATGTCAATTTTATTTGCTCTCAGAGTTTTTGCCAGAAATCTGCGGAATGGAAGTCGCCAAAGAAATGTTTTTGTACTTTCGTTGTGATGTCTGTCTTGGGATTTGAACTTGGGCCTTACGTCTAATAAGCCTATACACTATTTACTAGACTACGGCGACATCTGAGCAACTATAAACACAATAATTATATTCTTAACCCTAGACGGTTACTCTTCTATTTTGTACATTAAGGCTACTTTTCGTTGAATCGACGACCACTTTCACCCTAATTGGTTACTGTTCGTCGAATCGACGAAGCTAATTTACAATTTATCACTTTTATTTATAGTGTAGCATGATTTTACAGTTGTCAATACCAACACAACATTTCATGTGCATAAACAAAAGAATATCCAATTGCATATGAGCAGCGACCACTTGACTCAATGTTGCTGACCGTCGCTGCAGCGTATGACACTACAATAGTAATGCGCACACGCGACGATCATTTGACACTTTGTTGAGTGATTGCCGGCAGTATTAACATGCTCTATGTGTGTCGTTGTTGTTTTGCATAGCTAGTGATTGTGTGTGGCTCTTTTCACACTTTACCGTGGGAATTATTATGGACAGCGGACGCGTGTCGTATGTCATCCACTTTTGCCACGATAAACACACACAAACCCTTTAATATATATATTTAAGTATTAATTGTACACATAAACATGTGTTCTAGTATTAAGCCAAAGCAATATTGCATTAGAAGTAAGGGGTTAATTTGGAATTGTCAAATCAGCCAAAATTTTAGTATAAAAGAAGGGACATTTTCCCTCAAAGAATTAATCAATAAAGTCCAGTCGAACAGTGCACATTTAAAGTGCATTCGACTACAAATGACAAAACCATTACAATTTTAATAATTTTACAATGGCCAAATTTCACTCTTTTTATAAACAATGTTGATTGATTACGAAAGCTTGTTGGTCAAGTGCTTTCGTTTGGTTGCATGATGCATTATTTCAGGTCTTTTTTTCATCATCTTTACCATCGGTTGAATTATCAAGAGCACTTAAGACGAGAACGAATTTATTCTTTTTTTTTGGAATATAGAATGCTATAGTTATGTCATTTGAAAACAAAAAATCAGAACACGATACAGTCTTTTTTTCATATCCAGAATTTTTGGCAAAAAAAATTTATTTCTACGGACAGTGCCAACTAATGTAATATTCCGCGAAAGAAGTTCAATGGCAAGATTGTATGTAGTAAAAAAATTATCACACGTAATTGCGCATCCGTTTGGAAGAGGGTAATGGTAGGGTCATGTTGACCCAAAGGATATTAAATGTATGTAAATCGTGTTTTGAAATGTGGAGGGAGAAGGAAAAATTTAAATTTTATTGTTTTGTTTCAGAAGCATAGTTTTTGTGCCTGTGATGGATAAATTAAAGTTTCAGGATCATATCTTATAATTAAAGGGAAAAATTTTGCGTTTGAAAATCAAAATTGGGTCAAATTGACCCAAGGAGTGCAGAAGGGTTAAAAAAAGGTATGTATGTGATTTATTTTGGAAAGGGGTGAGATAGTGTTAATACATAAACATATTGTTCAAACTTTTATGTTATGAGAATTTGATTAAGGAATATAAAATAAGTGGTAACGTTTTTAAAGTGGATCCTCTTGTGATTAATAAATTGTCGTTTTTATGATTTATGACGTGTTTTTGAAATGAACTTTCAGTTAAAAATTTTTAATGGCTCTTCATTATTTATTGGAAAATGTTCTAATTTCACCTTTAAGCGATTACTACATGTTGGCTAATGTTTGCGAAAAACGACAACTTGGCTTTGTCCAACCTTTTTTAAAATTAACAAATCAATGGGTCAATTTCGACCTCCGGGTTAACAGACAAGTACGTCCTCTAACCTAACCTAACAAATTATATTCTATTAGTAATTCAAAATCTGACTCACCTCTTTCGTTCGTATTTGTACTGCCTTATATGCAATAATGACGGAATCGAAGAATAAGTGCAGCGAAAGCAGGTTTTGAGTGGCAGTTTTGTTATTGACGTATCAGCCACGTGGTCGAAAATTACTGGTGAAAGTCTGATTATCATTCGCTTGCTGAGTTATCCCCAATCTCATACCCATGTGGCACTCCAGTTGCAGCGTTGCAAGTAACTTTTTTTTCAACATGCCCATGTGGCACTCCACTTGCAGCGTTACAAGTAACTTTTTTTTCCAACATACCCATGTGGCACTCCATTTGCAGCGTTGCAAGTAACTTTTTTTCCATCATACCCATGTGGCACTCCACTTGCAGCGTTGCAAGTAACTTTTTTTTTCAACTTTTTATTTCTGGAAAAAAATCTTGTTTTTACAAAAAGAAACTTATTAGCTACGAAAGTACCAAAATTTTATAAGAAAATATCAAAGTCCGGTGTCTCTGTTACTTTTCCTGTTGGTGTTTCTTTGCTAAATTGGCCGGTAGTAAATATTTCATATTAATATTATTGAATTTATTGTAAAAATTTAAAATAGAAATTGTAAATTTTTTTTTTTTTCTTAGAAAGTTAATGTAATGAAAAAAATTTTTTTTCCCAAAAAACTCGAAAAATAGGGAAAAAAAATCAAAAATAATAGTCATTTTTGACTGAAAGGAAGGTAACCTTATATAAGGGACCGCATTTGTTAAATGTCAATGTGAGCAAGACCTTTAACTATTACATTTAAGGAGTTTGTTCATATAATTATCTATCGATGGATGTACTTGCGGAACAACGAATTTTGCAAACATGCATACATAATTGGCGTTTAGAACTCTTCTGTCAGGATTATGGACTAGCTGCTCACTGGACTGCCAAACTTTATTGGATATTATTCATCTCAGAGAAATATATAAATTGAATTTGCAAGGTTGGTATATCTTGAATGGATGCCGTGAAGGCATAAGATATTCATATGGATGACGGTCTCTTTTATTTATCCCAGCTACGCACTTAACATCTTTATGTTTACATAATTCCACAACCATAATTTATAAAAGAATTTCACCTAAATTCTGTAATTCATGTTACTCGATATGATTTATTACAATACATAAGTATGTACTAAGAAGTAAAGTTCACTCCCTTTTGTTATGTCTGAAAAATTTGGAATTTTTTCTAAAACTTCATTTCACTTTAAGGTACTTGCAATTGACAGGTGAATTATAGAATGTTCACAAGAATTATGCACGAGACATGACATTAAAAAGCAGAAGTCAAAAGAAAATGAAAAATTAACAGAGTCAACACGAGTAATTACTGCACATTTTTTGGAGGTGTTTCTCTATATAAAACTTATGCGCGAGCATACTTACAACATGAAAAGTGTGAATTAAAAAACAAAACAAAATAAATACTGACACATGATTTTAAAAATTAAAAACATCAACTGAAATTTTTACAGAAATTCTTGTTTTTCAAATTGCTTTTGATTTTAAAAACATTAATTTTTAATTAAATTTGATTGTACTTTTTAAATTTGTTTTCTCCGCAAATTCGCTTAGAGCAACCGGTATCGTTAATCAGCATCAGAATCTGCATCACATGAAAGCTAAACTTCTTTAGAATCGGTTTAAAAACTAACTGGAAAATTTTATGAATTTTGTGATCAATCTATTGTTGTCAGATCACCAACCATACGACAGATGAACACTAAAAAATAAACATCAACCAATCTACAGGCTCTTCAAATGTCATTAGCAGATAAGCGAAGGTCTCCACTTCCCATTTAATATATGGTTGACCTTATAAGTTTAGGTTTGTCAGTAATTAACAGAAGAATGTTGTCTTAAGCTACGGTCAGACTGAGTAAATATTTGTAGTAAAACATAATTTTTTTCTTTGCTCTAGTGTGACCATAAAAAGATTTTGAGCAAACAAATCTGTTTACACCCTTAAAATATTTTATGGTCAAACAAAAATGTCTCTAATATGACTGTAGTGTGACCACCCGTGTCAAATATTTTCTCCTTTTTTCGAGCAAATAAATATTTGATCTTGCAAAAATTTTTAAGAGCAAATTTGTACATGTATTATAATGCACCGAGGCTTCTGTATTTATCTTAAGATAAATAAAATTGTTGAAACGTTGCCCTTTATAATAAAAGCATGTTCTTTGAAATACAAAATCTTAGCATTGATCACTACCCCATCACAGTAAAGACAGTAAGTCACATAAGAGCATTTCTAGAAAATTACGATTTTGATCGATGAGAAATGCTTGTTACTGATATGTGGTAGTATAGTTGCTGGTCCTTACTTAACCTAATTGTCATACTTGAGTGACTAGTAGGGATGACAAACGGTATCGATTTTTAAAAATCGAAATACAAAAATCCCGAAAAATCACGTGCAAATCGCGATTTTCTCTTAATAATAAAAATATTTTGTTAACAAAATCATTTGTATTCCACTTATGTATATCAGAATTATATGTCAATAAAAATAAAATAAAAAAGCAAGACTAAAGTATATAACATCTGATCTGATAGGCTTGAACCAATTTTTTTGTCAACATACGCTGCCGTTGAAAAAGCTCTTTTCGCAATCAAAATTTGTAAGTAATAGTTCGAAAATAGCTGTTTGCAGCTTGTAGATATACACCTCTACCACCTCCAAATGTAAATAAATCTATTTCTTTCGACAGTTGAGTATCTAAATCAGTTACCCTATTAATTCGTTTTATAGGGCGTTTGAATTCTTCGATGGCATAAAATAACTTTTTATCAATGGAAGTAGGGATTTTCTCATTTGAGACGCTATTATCGAAGTCGAGTGATATAGAAATTTTTTTCCAGAACCGTTTTGTAGGATCAAAATAAATATGAATTCACAGTCCCGAAAATACCGAAAAATCTCGGGATTCGGGATTGAAGAGTATCGAAAACCCCGAGATTTCGGGATTTCCCGATTGGCATCTCTAATGACTAGATATAAGAATAGTTCACACAAAATTCTAATCTAAAATTAAATTGAAAATACGTAGACAAATTAAACATTTTTAATTTACTTCTTATTTCCATAAATTTGGGGAAACATTTTTGATTTTCATTGATTCAAGTAAGGATTTACCCAACATATAAAAAAAATTGTTTATTCAGTAGAAATCAATCCTTATCACTTCATTTCCAATCGCTTGTTGCTTGACTTTTATTGATTTTCCATCAAAATGTTACAACATTTAATAAAATCCCTTTTATTTACAAATTATTTATAGGGAAATCGAAAAAATAAAGAAGACAAATACCAAATAAATATTTATAATTTTTTTGTGTGGCATTAAAAGGGCTTTTAGCAGGGCTTAACCTGACGACGGAGATACTAAGACAATTTGAAAGACTTATAGCCACATCAATAGAAAAGCAAACAGCATTTGCCTCAAAAGTGTTACAGAATTACACTAAGAAATGATGAGTGATACAATTACGTTCTTTTCTACACTCAACATTATTTTCAGTATCTTAAGCCAAGAACCACATAAATCTTCATGACGAAAATGGAATAAAAATTTATACAAAAAATTTATTTCAACTCGTATAAAATATAGGTTTTGCTCCTTAACAGAGCAATACGAATATGGATGATATAATAAGGTGGTGTTACAATTACAACAACTTATTTGCTGACATTTATACTGCTCTATACAAAATAGCAACAAAAGCAGGGCATTTATTCAACATTCAATAGAAAAAAAGCAGCACCAGCTCGAGTGGAAACACTACCCTACTAAATACGCCTTGAAATATGTAGAGAAAATGCTATGAAAATAAATTGTCCATCATTTGGTTTTTATGCTCGTACATTAAAACCACAGTTTGCTTGGACCGCATTTGATGAATATTGGGGAGATTATGTTTCAAAAGTGTGTCAAACAAACCACATACAAATAAACACATCTTTTTTTTTATTTTTAAACCACATATATATATACATATATACACAGACACACACACACAATTCGAATCCATTTTGGTTTTATATGGCGCATATTTTTTAAGGTTTGACTGATTTATAGCGATTGATTAAAGGTGTTTTATTTGTTGTTGAATTGCATGAAACTAAGAGGCCAGCTCCGTTGCCACCTCCCAAACCGGTTGGACAAATGTTGGCCAGCATAAACCACAACAATGAAAAAACAAATTGTGAAAGTCAAGTTGAAAGATGAATAATCATTGGGTGTGTTGTATACTGTCATTCAAATAAAAGCCTTGGAAAGTTGTACATAGAAATGTAGTCGCGTGTATATTTTCTTTAATGTCACCCACATTTTGGCCTTTAAGTTTTAAAAATAAAATTTATTTCAACACAAATTATATACTTTGACAATGAAAAAAAAAAGTTTTCTTTCCTTAACCCATTAACGCAGAATGGGTAGAAAAATACCAAAAAAAGGGAAGTTTATTTAAAAAATTCCATCTTGATCCAACTAAATGAAAATCCAAATGCTGCTTTTATTTGTTATAAAACACATAGTTAAGAACTTATAGAAAGATTTAAAAAAAAATTAGTAAGGCATGATATTCACATATTTTCGATGACAGCATAAAGGTCAAAGATCACGAAATTTTTAAAATCAAAATTTTGTATAGAGATTTTCTGCGGATTATAGGTGGATGATATTATGTACTAGTATTTGTCTTCTACCCAATGAAAAAACTTTTACTTGAATTGGTCTCCTTACCTAAGCAACAGGTGCGATTAAAGACATGGATATAAAAATACCAACTTAGGCATTATTATGAAGAAAACAATTCATTTTATTATAAACTTTTAATAATTAATTTCAAATAGAAATTTCAAATAATTTATTTTTCTTTATTCTTTCTAATTTTTCGGAGTTTCGGCAATAAATTGTGCAAAATAATCTCTTGAATATACATTCAAACCGCATTTTGTACAACCATACTTTTTTTTCCTGCCGTGTTTTTTAATTTTTTCAACCATGTGGTCAAATTTGTCGGTGCATTTTGCTATTAGCTGCGCATTTGTGATAACTTTTCCAACACGGCGTCGATTTTCAATGCTTCAACAATGCTAACCTAAAAATCGAGTTGGCTCATAGAAAACCCTCACATCCCCTGCACAAGCAATATAGTTTAGATGCGTTTACCAAGGCTACGGCAATAGTATTAGTGACAAATCGGCAATACCACATTTTTTCGCGTATTCGAATACGATACGCCATTATCAACTCCACGCATTCGCTGATTATATGCATGTATTATGTATGGTTATTCAACGACAGCCATCATACGATGTTTACGGTCATATCATTTGGTTTTGCACATTGTCCAAAAAATTAGACATTACAGTCACCGCTTTCAGAAAGATTTAAAATATATACATACATAATTGGTCATTAGAACCCATCAGTCACACCACTTATATTATGTGTGTTAATTTTATACATGAGTAGCAGAACCTGCAGTGTAAAGTCGACTCCGAACGACAGATTTTATGAGAAACTTTTCATGGCAATTTTATTTACTCTCAGAGTTTTTGCCAGAAATCTGTTGAGAGGAAATCGCCGAAGAAATACTTTTTGAATTTTGTTTTGATGTCTGGCCTGAGACTCGAACCCTGGCTTTTACACGTCTAATAAGCCAACATACTACCTACTAGACCACTACTACTATGTAAAATATGTACATACATAGGAATAAAATGATAATAAATATGTGTACAGGTGATTATCGAATTATCATTACAGCGCACTGCGATAATATTTTTATTTCTGTCAAAGGTTTCTTTTTCATCAAGTTAATATTATCCAACTATGCGTGATTGCTACGATTACCTCCAACAGTATCTGTTGCAAAATAACCTTTTCGAGATTATGTCCATAATAAATTATAGCTTGCCGAAAGTAACATTTTATTGACTTGGATCTGAAATTTTCTCTAATAGTCGTAGTACCATGTTTTCTCCAGGGCCGTAGTCAATATTATTATCAGCAGAAGTGCCAGTGTATGCGATAAAGGAATAACAATAGCCTGTCATAGAAGTTAGTACCCAGTGTTTGAAGCCAAATCGTATTAGCTTACCCTTTATGTAAGGGAATGGCGACCATAATATGCGATCATCTGTTCATCCACAGAAAGACCATGAGAAAATATTCCAAATTGCATGAATTTTTTTCAATGCTTTGTTTAATGGAGTAATTTTGGAAAATTTATCATTCTTATCAATATTATTATTGTCACAAACACGTATATTTTCAATAGAACTCTCAAAAATAGCTTAACTATGTTGTTTAGCCGTCATTAATAAAGAGAAAAATTTGTATTTTATAACACACTTATGCCGAAGTGGGTAGAAAAATACCCATGCCCTACAGAGGTCCACATGACACTTAAAAAAAATATGCATATCAATACAAATACTCCAAATATATTTGTGCCAAATTTCACCAAAATCGGACCACGGATTCTGGAGTCAGGCGTTAATGGTTTAAACCCCTTTAGAAATGGACATAATTGAGTAGGTCAAGCTGGCTGCCTATGCAAGGAAGCTGGATGGACCCATTATGACACCATAGTTTTCCATTATTCCCTAGATACGTAACACTCGAGGCTTCTGATAGAACGCCAAAGTCAATGCCTGACAGTTTCTTTAGCTTATTTACTTATATAGTAGGTATTAAGGTGTTTTTTCTGTTTCGAAATATTGGCGGACGTGTACTCAGTGAGTGAAGAATAGTTTCCTGTTCTTCCTCATCACTGCAGCTCATGGAAAATTATTTTCCAATTGTTATTATTGGTTTCCTTGACCAATGAGCCTCACAGGCGCGCCTATAACGAAATGCACTGAAATTGAAAATCAACAAATATTTTGTGCAAATTTTCTTGGAGTTTAAACAGATTTGTCAAGTTTCCTCGATCCGGCTTTGAAACAATTTTCAGCGCTGTCCCTCACGTGTGTAGCGATTATATTGTCTATTAACGGGTGATTTTTTAGTTATTATCTTTTTGTTTTTGGTTTAAACAGCTTACGCACGTTTCGGTTTTTGTTCCACTGCCAAACATCTTCAGTTTGGTCTATAATTTATCCATTAATCGTCTTACAAACAAACAACGCTTGCAATTCATTAAATTTTATTATTAAAATGCGTGCTCTGTTAAGAAAGTTCATTGCACGCTTCTTTAATTTTATGGTGAGTTTAATCGACCCACTGAAGCGACTATTCGGGCTATTGTGACTAAATTACTTTGTTGGACATTAAACCACCAACACGCTTACGTAGCGTGCGAACTGAAAAAAATATCGCGGCTGTATCGGCCAGTGTTAATGATGACCATCAATTATGAATTCGTCGCCGTTCGCAGCAATTGGGCATCTGTTATTCAACAACGTGGAAAATTTTACGGAAGGATTTAAGCCTAAAGCTTTTCAAAATAAAGCTGGTGCAAGAATTGACGCATTAAAAGACAACATTAAAGCATTTATTCGTTAGCTACCGGCCGAAATCTTGGAAAGAGTATGCCAAAATTGGACTAAGCAGATGGACCATTTGAGGCGCAGTCGCGGTCAACATTTGCATGAAATAATCTTCAAACAATAAATTATATGGACCGTACTATCGATAAATAAAAATTTCCTGCATTTTTCTGAATTTTATGTGTTTCTTTTTTTGAAAAATTTTCCTATAGCTCTTAAAAAATCGCCCATTATAAATTTGCAACTTTATAGGGGGATTTCAAAAACACGATTAGTTTATCGATATTATTTATCGATTGCGTTATGCCTGAAATATCATGGAGGCCTGGTAGCCATATGATATGGGCATAATATCGTTTTGCTATTTCATTGAGATATTTGCAACACATATACGAATGTCGTACGCGGACTAAAATCTCAACTTCCTTCAAGATACTTCCGCAAACAGTATTCGATTCATGCCTCTGTTCAGTCTTCAAGCGACACACAGTGTAAGATTTAGCCATTCTAGGGAGACAAAATTAAATATCTTTGAAAAAAATTATGCTAGACTTATGATCTCTGGTACAAGGTGTTATTAGGCCAATATGTACCATTTTTCAGAAAATGGACGCTATTGGACCACTGCCGCAAAAATTTTTTTCTGATATTATTCGCGTTGAATAATCAAAAAGTAAAAAGAACACTGCTTCTATGCATGTATGCATGATAATGTTTAAAATTAATAATAAAGATTTAATAATTTATTTTTTTTAATTTAATTTTTTAATTTTACTTTATTTTTTTTAATTTTTATTAATTTTTCAATAAGAGTATAAATTAAAGTAAGAACAAAATGTTAAAATTAATGGTTTTCTTGTAGTATTTCTGGAAATTGCAATAAATATAGCTTTTCAGGGGTCAATGCTGCTTTCTCATATACAGGAGGTCTTCGCAAACTGTATACATATGGATCACATGTTGTTAAAAGTCTATCTATTAAATCTCTATTAGTGTCAGTTCCGAGAGGCTTTAACATTGAAAAGATGTAATTACCTTTACTCAGCCTACACGTTTCGTGGCCTTGTGTACGTTAAGCGAAAAAAGGATGACAACCCGTCTTGCATTCAACAATTAGATGCATTAAATTTTTTTCGTGAACAACCGTAATATTATAATAAGTTTCAAATTTTTAGTCTTTAATTTTATTTTGAATAATTATTTACTTTTTTACCCTATACAATTTGTTCTTTATCAAATTCTAACTATTTTAGCTATTTTAAATTACTTTTTTTTCCACACTACTTTCTATAAATGCGTTACGATTACTAATAGTTTGCGATATTTAGATCATAGAAATGGACAACATAATTGATATGCGAGGAAATTCCAATGATGTAACTATGAGCATGGTGAGAATCCTGTCTAAACAGAGAAGTGGTTTTACATTTTGTCATATAAACGCTCAGAGTCTAAATAGGAAAATCGATGAGTTTCGTTTGGTATTTGAAGGCTCGAATGTTGATGTTATTTGCGTCTCAGAAACGTGGTTTCATAAGGAATCACCTGATGGTTTAGTAAATTTGAAGGGGTATAAGCTTTTTCGCAATGATAGAGATGGCCGTGCAGGTGGTGTTGCCATTTATATAAGACAGCATATAGCTTGTAAACTCCGTTGTATGTCTCGTGTTTTGATTGATCACTGTAATATGGATGGTGTAGTAGTAAATGGCATAAATCGCGTTGAATATCTGTTCATCGAAATTTCATCCAATGGCAGTAAAATGTTGGTAGGCTGTGTATACAGACCTAATTGTAGGGTAAACTACGAATATTTTCTAGATGAGGTGGAAAGTTTGACAGCTTATTACAATGACATAGTTATTTGTGGTGATTTTAATTGTAATATTTTATACGATTGTAGCCTGACTGATAGCATGACCCCTTTTGGACTTACTTCTGTCAATAATACTAACCCAACACATTACACTACTTCTTCGAACTCCTTGTTGGATCTCTTTTTTGTCAGTAATGTTTCTAAAGTTCTTTTATATGACCAAATCTCAGCCTCATGTTTCTCTAAACATGACCTTATATTTTTGACATATGATTTTTGTATTCCTGCTTGTGAACATATCTACTCTTTTCGTGACTTTAGAAACATAGATTATAATTTACTTAATGAGAATATCGGCCGAATTGAATGGGATAACATCTACTATATGCCTAATATAGATGAGAAACTGGCTTTCCTTGACGATAACATTCTTCGGCTCTTTAATGAAACTGTTCCGTTAAGGACTAAGTCCAAGTGTACGAAAACTCAACCTTGGTTTACGGCAGATATTAAACGTTTGATTATTCGTAGGGATAGTGCTTTCTCCAGGTGGAAACGTTTCAAAACACCTGATTTTGAATGCGAATATCGTGCAGCCAGGAGGTGTGTGAATACTGGTATAAGGCGCGCTAAATATGAATTTTATAGTAGGCATTTTGGTACAGCTCTGAAGTCCAATAAAACATGGAGAGCCATTCGAGACATTGGTCTTGGAAGCTCGGTTACAAATGGCAATGTCTCTATTGACGTGAACGACTTAAATAATATTTTTACTAATTTACCTAGAACACAGGTTGATGGTAATTTCTACAGTTTTAGTTCCATGGCTTCTAACAATTTGCGTAATTTTCAATTTACGTGTGTTAATCAGGTCGACGTTTTGTCTAGTTGTCAGTGTATTAAGTCCGATGCAATCGGTTATGATGACATTAATCCAAAATTTGTGAAAATTATTCTACCTAAACTCCTACCTTTCATTACTCACTTGTTTAATTTCATTATCATGTCTGGTCATTTCCCCACCAAATGGAAACATGCCAGGATTATACCGATTCCGAAATCTAATGGGGAGTACAGACCCATTGCTATACTATGTTATCTCTCCAAGGTCCTTGAGAAACTGTTGAATCGTCAAATAAGTGAATATCTACGGGAACATGACTTGTTGTGTGATATGCAGTCAGGTTTCCGTTCGAATAGAAGTTGTATAACGGCTCTAATTGACGTGAGCGAGAATATTAGGAGGGAACTGGATCGCAATCGGTTGAACTTCTTGGTTCTTCTTGACCATTCTAAGGCCTTTGATTCTGTTAATCACCATACCCTGATTATGAAACTTCGTTATTTTTTCAATTTTTCTCATAGCTCCACTAAACTTATCGCCTCTTATTTAATGAATCGCTCGCAATCTGTTTATGCAAATAACATGTCTTCCTCACCATTGTTTTTGAATAGAGGAGTACCACAGGGATCCATTCTTGGACCTCTTCTGTTTTCCTTATATATAAATGATCTTCCCAGTCAGTTGTCCTTTTGTAGAGTACATATGTACGCTGATGACGTGCAGCTATATCTGAGTAGCCCGGAAGATTCGGTGTCGGCGAATGTTGCCAGAATCAATGCTGATCTTGAGCGTATACACAACTGGGCCTTTGCAAATGGACTTTTCTTGAATCCCCTTAAATCTAAATGTCTTTTGATACATAAAAGATTACGCAGTCCCGTGATTACCGATGACATTTTTCTGAACAACAGCAAGATTTCACTGACCACCAAGGCTAAGAATCTTGGCATTATTTTTAATAGCACACTGACTTGGAACGATCACATTAATTTCGCTGTGGCGCAAGCGTATGTGAAACTCAGATCCCTTTGGGCTACTCAGGCTTTTACACCTCAGAGAATAAGAATACTTCTTGCAAAATCGTATATTATACCTGGCCTTCTTTATGGTTGCGAAATTTTCGCTAACTCTGATTCCTTATCCAAGCGAAGACTTAATGCTGTCTTTAACAACATTATTAGATATGTCTATGGTTTAAGAAGATTTAGCTCTACATCTTCCGTTTCTGAAAATTTATATGGGGTATCTTTTGAGAATTTGATTAAAATAAGAGTGCTCTTATCTTTACATAAAGTCATTTATACACAGGAACCTAAATATCTATTTGATAATATTATCTTCGCCAGGTCACGCAGGGGAAGAAAATTAATACCTCCTGCACATCACACACTTGTCTCTGAGCGGCAGTTCTCAATTTACTCAGTTCGTCTATGGAATTCGCTCCCTCACAGTATACAACTAACTGGTAAAGTAACGCATTTTAGAAAGCAATTGCTCTTATTTTTCTGTAATTAATTTACATATATTACTTTTGCTACTCAAATAACATATAATTTTTTTTTATTTTTATTATCAAATTAATTAATTAATTATTTTTATACTCTTACTGTTTTTTGTTTTATTTTTTTTATCTTTTTACTCTTTCTTTTTATGTGTGTGTACAAATTGTTCTCATTTCCTTTTCTTCTACTTCTGTCCCTCTTTTAGTTTTAAGTATTAGTTTTAAGTAAATTTTTAAGTAATTCTATTTCTTTTTATGTTTGCAACTTTTTTTCCTTAATTAATTCTGTACTGTAAATATAAGATTCATTCTTGTTGTGCAGAAATTCAAATAAATAAATAAATAAATAAATAAATAAAATCTCGGCAGATAATTTTATACGTCCCTTAAAGTAGATACTTCAGACGTTCGTATAAAACTAAATTGGTGTTGAAGCGTTATGGACCAAAGAATTTATTGATTATATAATTTTTATTTTTTTTTTTCTCAACCTCACAAAAAGAGTAATTGTTTAAATTAAATAGAACAAAAATAATTTCCCAGGATCCAAAAGTCAATTTTCGTGATATTCATAGCAAATAATTTGAGGTTCAAAACAAACGAAAAATACTTCAAAAATTCCATTCCAATAAAAAGTTATAAGCTTTTAAGAATGAGGAATTTCATGTAAATATTTTTGTTGTTTATAATTCACACAAAAATACACACGTTTAAAGTAGCGTTATAATGTTATTGTTGACAAATTATGCAAAGTTTTTGCATATTCTTATTTTATAACATGTCCTCTTTCATGTTGTATGCAAATATTTGCTCAAATTGATATTTAAAAAAACGTCTTTTGTCCAACTAGATTAGCGAAATCTTACACTGTGGGACGCCTACTAATCTTATCCACCAAACCCTCACAATCAAGCGGATTTACCTAACAACTATCTACCTACCAAACTTATCATTCATAGGTCGAGATGGGCCTCTCCACAGCTGCCTATATTCTTAAGCCCCGTGTTTTAAATTTTGATTTTATTTCTCGATGAGTATTTATAATTTCGCGTTTGTATGTATAAAACTAGAGGATATTATTTGTTGTTTCTATAAACATAAAAATATCCAATGACTCAGCCAACCTATTCGTATTCCCTTGTTGGTGATTGTTAAAAAAAAATAAAAGTTGAGGGAATTTTAAATTATTGGAATTCATTGCCACGTTATTTCCTTGCTTGAATTTGACAAAAATTAATTCTCCAAACACAGACAACCATCTCCACATTAGGTTGAGTTATTGTCACTATGATGTGTGTCTTGGGTTCTCTTAATTTCTTTATATTTTGTAATAAAACAAAAAACAGTAATTGTATTGAGAAAAACAAAGATAAACTTACTGATGTAGATATTTCTGCACTGTAAGAGTGTAAATAACTTGTTAAGGTATTCTCTAGGTTAAACTAGATTAATATGAAATTAAACTGGCAACCGCATCATAAATATTCGAAAGTCGCAACAAGAATTCAAAAAATTTTTTTTTTCTTAAAATAAAGCCCACCCTTACGTTAACACCATATGATAATTACCGTGTCTATATTTCTCACGTTTCTTATTAATTTTAAAACATGAGAAATGTATTTAATTTACATCCGAAAGGATACTCTGCCTTAAAAGCCTCAATTGGCGTCGACATTTTGGTGAACAACAGAATAAAACTCAAATTTATCAATTTTTTTATCAACTTTTATTTAATTTTTTTTTTATTCCACTTTTATCTCTAGTCCACTGTACAGGAAAACCATATTATTTTGACAATGGCTATGAAATATGACCTTAATTGTAATTATTTTATTGTAAAAACATATCCTTTCGCGAACGTTGTTCATATATACAGTTAGTTACATATATACAGCTATATATTCCAATTAAATCTATATATGATACATATGTATATACTATATATGTATATATGTGTGTATATGTATATAGAAGAGTAAGAGAATTATTTTAACATTACAAGTACTCAAGTAAATATGAGATAAAAAATTTATGTAATATTGGGTATTGGAAAATATCCTATCAAAAATTATTTGCATAAAAATAAATTACCTTCAAGCAAGAAATATTCGTCTTGAAGATTTCCAGCAAAACATTGTAACAAACAATATGTGAACTTTTATCTCGATAATATCATCTCAGATGAGGAAAACCTTACCTCCATTGGTAGAAAATTATTTGATGGCATCGAAGAATGCAAAAGCCTTATAAAACGAATTAAAAGGGTAACTGAATTAGATACTCAACTGTCCAAAGAAATAGAGTTATTGACATCAGGAGGTGGCAGAGGTAAATATTTAAAAGCTGCATACAGCTATCTTGGAACTATTTTACAAATGTTGATTGCGAGAAGTGTTTTTCAACGGCAGGGCATGTTGACGACAAAATTCGTTCAAGCCTTTCAGATCACACGTTAGATGGTTTAATATTTTTGTTGGAATCCAAATAATTTCCCTAAATCTAATGCATTCGCATAAGTATGAATAATTTTTATTTTTGTTAATTTACGCTTTTTTTACTTTTTGGTTTGCTTTTTTTTATTATATTTTTAATGATATATAATTCTGATATACATGAGTAGTATACAAATGATTTTGCTAACAAAATATTTTTATTATTAAGAAAAAATCTCGATTTTTCGGGATTGGTAATTTACAAAATCACGAATCTCAGGATTTTTACAAATCGATCCCGTTTGGAAACCCTACTAGGAAAATAATGCAAGTAAAAGTTACTTCGGATCATACGCATACAATTGGAGAATTATGCAATCATCTAGAATACCTAGTAAGTTATTTAGTACAAGAGTGAACTGGTTAAAATATTAGAAATCTAAAGAGATCAATTTTAAGTAACCTACCATTGTGGGATTCTAATGGGATTTGTGCAAAAAATTTTTGACCGTTTTTATTTAAGCGTTTTATTATCACACTAACATTCAGTAGAAATTTCTTTCACACTTCCCTAAAGATCTGGAAGTGACATTCCAACAATAGTGTAAATATCAATAACATTTACGTTTTTTGCATTGTAAAGCTTTTGTTATTGTACAATCCATTAGTATTGTCACTGACAGTTACTGTTGGTGTTTCTGCAGTTAAAGTTGTCACTGTTGCTATTGAGTTGACAGGATTATTGATGGGATTTTGTAAGGGTAAACGACATGCAATGGTCATAGGCCTTAGTTAATGTGAAAGATTTTTTTTATTGCAAAATACAATCCACACAACTTCTGCATGCTTATTGAATGTAAGGAAATATTTTTTATGGTTCTACAGAAAATAGTAAAAAAAAAGTTTCGCAAGTGTTTTAAAAGTTTTCATTTACAAAATGTGAATGCCATTCATTTAATTTTCAGTATACAATTTCATACGGTTGACCACATATAAATCTCTTGATATTGTAAAGAATTAAGAACGCTCAGTGCATTTTTCCAGTGGAATGTTAATCGTAGGCCTTGCGATAATTTTTTGTGAAACAGAAAATCTAAATCGATTAAAATTAATTTTAATGCAATCGGCGCAACGGAGCAGGAGGAATTTTTAATTTTCAAAAACATTCCCTAGGTTACCCTGGGTAGATCACAACATGGTCTTTTGTTTGTAATTCTATTTATTTTTGCTCATGCATCCCGATTCCGCAATAAAAACACGCAATAAATGCGTAGAAATTTCAGTAAATTTGTAGCCATTTGGACGGAGCTCAATACAAACTTTGAGTCACTTACAGGAAATTTAATTATAGATTAATAATTCTTTCCTTACCGCGTTCGTTTAAAGATGACCGAGTACATACCCCCAAATCCGCTAAATATGGAATAAATGTTTGAAGGATTGTGAAGTTTATACTGGAACGAAGTTGATGACTCAGGTTGACTCAAAGAAGTATGTCGAAGGGTTTTTATTAGCTTGAACAGCAAAAAAACGGTAATTTCTTCACTGGTAAACAATTTGATGGAAGTTTGTTTTTTGCTTGTGTATGGTGAACTGTTCTGTTAAATTTAAATTTCGAAAATTTATTTTTTATTTTTTTCTTATTAAAATTATTAACATGCACATAATTAGTGACTTAGACTGGTTGAGAGGTGCTAGGACTTCTTCGGTGTAGTTGCGCTCTCCCACCCTTTTTGTTGTGTCTGGTCTGTGTGATTCCTGCGCTTCCCACTTCTCCTCACTCCTCCTTCCCTCTTTTAGGACGATGTACAATGGGTTAGTTCGACCTCCGGGTAGTGTACTTGTCTTGTTTGACACGTATACGTCCTCTAACCTAACCTAACCTTACATCCACCTGATTGTGTTCAAACTGTAATATGTATGTATATTCGATTTAAAAAAAAAAACATACAAACAATGTAAACATGTTGAGCAAAAGTCAGCATTGACTGTATACACATAAATAATGTGAGTATACATACATACGTACATACATGTATAATTGACATTTTTAAACAATTATTTAAGCATTGTTTCTGACATGTTGCCAGACAAAACCAACAATGTTGCTAAAGTCTACTTTGTAGGCATGGATGGTTCTATTGATGAAAGGCATTAATTAGAATAAATTTATTCGATATTATAACTATTGCTTAAAAACAAAAAAAAATCAAATTTCAAATTCACGCTAATAGTCTAACATACTATCCACTAGACTACCAAATATAATATTATGGCGATGCATCGAATGCGTTATATTTATTTAAAAAAATTATTTAAGCTAATAGGACAGACATTAAGTGAAATCATTTGAAGCATAAATGAAACTGACTGACTTTTCTCCAACTACATATCAGAGATAATGATGACAAACGTAACAATAAATTAATTAAGTGATCAATTGTGTTCGATCAAACATGTATGTTTTCATTCTCGCTGATAATGATGTTAATATTATTTTAGTATTTTTTCAAAACGCGAACTAGCGCGAATTTCAAAAAAATGTGAGACCCGTATTTAATTAAATCGACCAAAGATTAAAATATGTTAATTTAGCATTTTTTTTACAACAAAAAATTCAAAAACCGTTATTTTTTGCAGAATATCCTTAAAAACAGTACATGGATGATTGTCCTGGGTCAAATTGTAAATACTGAATATTAAATTTTTTTTACAAAATTGATTCCTATATCTAACCATTTATCTACATATGTATATAAAAATGAATGTGTGTTTGTTTGTATGCTTGTATGTTATAGACGATTAAATGGCTGAACCGATTTTCTTGAAATTTTCATAGTATCTTCTTGTATTTCTAGAGGGAGATATAGGCTACTTTTTATTTTGTTATTTCAAATGAACGAGGTGCCACGCCCACATATGCAACTTTACCTGCTATTGTAAGATAGTAATTATTATTCTCCCATATACAGTACATTATAAAATCTGCACATCTAGAAGACCAGAACAGTTAAACTACTCACATTTTTGTACGAATATCTTTAGGTTCAATATGATTTTTTTTTTACGAAAATGGGCGACCTATCATTAGGGCGCATGGCACCTTCCATATAAAGTAAATACTAAAATCTGTATATCTGAAAAACTTTAAAGCTAGAGTCTCCAATTTTTGTACAAGTAACTTTGTATAAATATTTTGGACAAAACTAGGATAAGTTTAACAAAAGCGGGCGTGGCACCTCCCATATGAAGTAAATACTAATATCGCCATATCTAAAACACCAGAACAGTTAGACTGTTCAAATTTTGTACGAATATGTACAGGTTCAATATCAATATTTTTGTTAAAAATGGACGATCAAGAATTAGGAGTGTGGCAAACTCCATATGAACCAAATATTAAAATCTATGTATCAACAGAACTATAACAGCTAGAGTCCCCAATTTTGTATTCCAACTATAGTAAGATGGTGTCTCTCATATGAAGTAATTACAAAAATTTGTACATTCTTATTCATTAATAATATTAGAAAAATTCGCTGATTAGTGAAATATACAATAGTTCAGTTGAAATTTTCAACTCATATATATAGTAAGTACTAAAATTCATACTATTTAAATATTTATCTTAAAAGACATATACTGCATATATAATAGTTGCAGTATTGTTCGAAACCTAAGCAACTTTTTTCCACTAAGTAATAATAGACTCATATCTTCTCTTTAAATAAATTTATAGAAAATATTTATTTTATTTACATATATACATAATTGGTCATTAGAACCCATCAGCCAGAATTATTGACCTAGTTCCTCACACCACTTATGTTGTGTGTGTTAATTTTCCACATAAGTAGCGGGACCTACAGTTTAAAGTCGACTCCGAACGATATATTGTTTTTTGTTCATGGTAATTTTATTTACTCTCAGAACTTTTGCCAAAAATCTGCTGAGAGGAAATCGTTGAAAAAATACTTTCCGTATTTTGTTTTGATGTCTGGCCTGGGACACGAACCCTGGGTTTTAGGTCTAATAAGCCTTCACACACAACCTAGCAGACCACGGCGACTTCATTTATTTACTTTATTTACTAATAGCTAATACCAGGTGTGCTTCGTCACCCTCATCGAAATTAAATGCATAATAATTAAAAAAATTATTATAAATCGCTATGCAGAAGCCAACCATGTCTAGTTCATGCAAGTCAACGTTGAACTTTGGTTCATTTCTCAAAAGCCATTTATCGATACAACCACTGACATAATACGATTTATTCGTAGCTATACAAAAATGTTTAGTGAGTACGAGATAATTCCTAGTTGGCACTCTAAAAGGGCACTCGTAGTTGGCGGTCAATATATTGACTGTTATACTTGCGTTTATTTTTCTTTGTCTTAACTTGCCTTTTCCAATAAAGAATTTAGTAATCACTGATCCCTAATTCGAAAACCATGGTAGTATTGGTCCAGAGCCGTAGCACAGCAACAACGCTATTTGAAGAAAATATGCAAGGACGAGTCATGTGTTCTTTTTTTTATAAAACCAACACTCAGGGGATGAACCCTACTCATGCAGTGCATTGTGCAGGTTTTTTAGGTAAGGTAGAAAGAGAGAGGGAAGATGCGAACGGTAAGGAAACGAGTTGCTGCTGGTGACTATATAATGTCCAGTGCTATACCTTCCACATTAGACAGTCTACAGCAATCGTCCCCAAAAAGCCAGTAGTTTCTCACACCACTTATGTCGTGCGTGTTCATTTTATACAGAAGTGTGTGTGTTGTATTTGTTTTTTATTGTTGACCAAAACGCATGTAAATCACACATAAATTTTGTTTTGTGGTTTTGTTGTACGTAATTAGAAGCGCTGTACAAGATTCCATCAAGTACATGCGTATCAAAGTTAGTCCTTGAAAATTCAATTTCCTGTTCGGGTAACTGAAGATAAACTTTATATTTATAAGTTGTTTTTTTTACAATAAAGCGTAGTACTATTGCCACAATATAAAAAAATATTCATTGGCAAAAGTGATTAATTGACCAACCAACAAGCAGCCTTTTGCGTAGTATTTTACTCCAAAAACAATTTATCTTTAATGATATTCGTGAATAAAATTGAAAGTTCAGTGTTATTAGTAAAAATCTGAAATTATTTAGATAAATTATTAAAAAAAAATAGAGAATTAATTGAAATAAACAAAAAATGTTATTAGCCAAAATCTGGTTGGCTCACTCGTCTCGAACATATGTTCACCGTTTATAGAAAGTTCAGTTTTATTGTAAGAGGACAGGTGATATTCTGCTATCGAAAATATATTGCATCAAATTTTTTTCAAGTTAATGTCAAAAACACTTGAAATATTGACAGTGGCATACGGTGAGAGCGCTCTGAGTCGGTTAAATTTTTACCAGTGGTACAAGTTTTTCACAGAAGATTGAGAAGATGTGCATGAATAACCGAAGAAAATTTTGAAAAAGTAAAGCAAATGATTGTGAAGAATTATCAAGTAACAATTAGAGGAGTTGCTGATAATGTTGGTATATCATTTGACTTTGCTGTATTCTATCAAAAAAATTCTCATAAGGATTTAGTGAATGACTTCAAGATTTCAAAGGTTTTTGAGCACTTAGTTTCATATTTCTATTTATGTCTCCCACAAACAAACTAAACATGCTATACAGCTAGAACTGTAGATATATGTTCGAAACGAGTGTATCCATTAAAAACAAAAGAAGAAATAATTAAAAGGCCAATATACATAGTCCGTCAAATTTAAAATCAACCTTAATTTTTGAACATACATCGTATGTATTGTTTCTTAGACCACAACAGATGCTGCGAATATTTTTATTTGTGCAGTATTTACCGAAATTTTTCACTACTTTAATAAGTAAGTTATTTAGTAAGTCTTTCTTTTTAATAAAACAAAATTTTATAAAATCCATAAATTCCGAAGAAGGATGTAACATTTTATTATATTGAAAAATATGTAGTTCGTACTCTCTTACGATATCAATAATGTTCAAACAATGCCCGAATTCACGAAATGAGTGGGTGAAACATTTTACTTTGATTCTCCCCCTCCTGAGTAGCATCTCATTTAATAATGGACTATGTCTTTAAAAGAGTATATAAAATCATTTTAACTTGGCGTTCAACCTTAAAAACATTAAGTCACTGGAATTGATTTGTAAAACTTAGGGTTTGGATACAAAAAGGCTTGAAGTCGCCGTAATGTAGTAGGTAGTGTGTTGGCCTATAAGACGCGGCCTGAGTTTCAACCCTTAACTTAAACATCTCGATCAAAACGAAAATGAAAGTCCCGTCGCTCCTGGTTAAAATTAACACACACAATATGGGTGGTGTGAGAAGCTAAGTCGTAAACCTGGTCAATTAAGTAAGTAAGAAATATAAAGGTTTCAGCAGTTGATAAGATCACATGGTAGTGATATGCCGTAGGAAAAACCCTCTCGTAAAAGAATACAAGTATTCCTGAGAATTTCAAATTGGTTAGGCAATGATTGAGTTATACAGTTCCTTAGAAAAATTTATGGTTTTCCGGAAGCACGGAAAACTTCCATTTGTTAAACAAAATTACTTTAAAATGGGACCCAAATCAGTGATATACGATTCTCAAATGTACATACTCAGAGATCAGCAATAAGTACGATGAGAAGGTTCCAGTCATACTTATAATTTCAGATACTTATATGCTTTCATACTTATTTTGATATCATACTCATACTACTCATACTCAAAGTTGAATGTACTCGCCGTATTATCAACTTCAACTCGTTTCTACTTAACAAAATAAGTATGATTCGCGTGCGAACACTACTATGCTTACAAGAAAATTGTGTATTTGCTTTGCTTGTTGTCTTTGCCTTTCCTTTTCTCTTTGTTTGTATATACAACAACAACAAAGGCTGTAAATTTTAATGAATAATACGAGCCACTCGAATTACTTATAAGTATTTTTCTAAATTTGTACTCATACTCATTGCTACTTATAAGTGTTGTAGTGAGTACGAATGAATCAGAGTAGTTGAATTTCATTTCTGTTGATTCATTCATACTCAAAATTGCATGAGTGCTTATGCATGAGTGTTACGGAAAAACGATTCATTGCTGATCTCTGGTACATACATTGGGTATTATTTTCATATTTAGCTTTTATGAGTATTTTACATTATAAAAAAATTGTACTGATAATATATGCAATTGACTTGTAGCGTATTTTTAGATAACTATGGCATGTTTTTAAGACTCTCATAGAAATGTTTGAATGAATGAATATTTAATACAATTTATTATGCTTTATGAAAGCATTTTCCATGAAAACGTTTTTATTGTAATGAAATCACACAAATGATGTTGGTTTCAGGCTTTGGATAGAGGCTGCCTTTTGATTGTTTTGAATTTATTTGAAATCGTTGGGAAAACAATGGTTCTTTTGTTTTCTAAATATTGTATGCAGCTAAAATTAGCTGCATAATTAAAATTATATGACGAATAATTGACAAATTTTAATCGTGTTTAGATGAAAAGGTTTTCCATCGAGAAAATTTAATTTCAAAACACAATTTATGGTTTTGGAAAATAACAAAGAAAATGTTGGCTCATGTTGATTAACGAGATTCATTTGTGATTGCCATTGTTGAAATGGTGGTCATTTTAAATAAAATGTTAGGGAATATTTTTAATTATTTTTCATTCTTTCTCTCCTATTTGCAAATATTCGGTAATAACTCAACATTAAATAGTATTTCATAATATTTTAAATACACACGTATTTTTTTATTAGAAATTTCTGTTCAAGCAAATTTAACTTTAAAGTCATTCTAAAGTGATTACAACAACAACATTCGCAAAATATCAATGTCAATTGTCATATCAATGGCAATATCGTATTAAATTAGAGCACATTATAATTGAAATTTTTCAAAAAATTTTCTTATTTTTATAAACAAGCAATGTCTTAAAAGCCACATAAAACATTTAGCTTTTGACATTTACAGTATGAAAAATATGTAGAGGTGCCCTAAGGTAAACTTAGTATAGTTTTAATTACTTTTTTATTTCTGTTTTATTATTATAATCGGTCTAAATTGAAATTATATTATTAGTTGTTTTGACTGGTGAACATTTTCTGCAGTTTTAATATTAAACAATGACGATATCTAGGACTTTAAGTTATTTTTAGCGTTGGAATCAGTGAAATCTTTGGATTTGAATCGAGGATCTAGATAGGTGGAACTTGCTAAACCACAGTGGTATTATAACCTAAAGAAGCTTCTATCTAAATTAGAAATATACAGTAGCGAGCACAAAAAATGCAACACTGTGCCATATGATCTTTAATAAGATTTGTTTCAAAATAACGGTAACTAATTTATCTATTTTCTTTTGCTGTTAATTCTTTCAATTATAAGTTTTCAAAGTAACCACAGTTTATTCCAAATTCTGCTTTAAAAAGTTAAATATTTTTGAATTAGTGAAAAAAGTGCAAATTTTTAGCGAGCAAAAAAAATGCAACATAATAAAAAAATAGTTAAAGTAAGTTATTTATTTAATTATAATTGAAAATTTCTTAAATAAGAAATAAGAAGCAGCTCTTAGCTGACAGCAAAACTGCAATCATTAAAGCCTTAGAAGAAGGAAAATCCATGCGTGAAGTTGGACACCTCTTTGGTGTAAATCAATCAACCGTATGTCGGATTAAATCTCGATTTTCCTTGAGAAATAGTGTGGAAAGGAAACCAGGTAGTGGTAATCCTCGAAAAAGACCGCAGTGGACGTTGCTAATTTCGTAAATGAGCAAATGGAACTCTATAGGCGTTCACACTGTTCGCCGTAGGTTGAAAGAGGCTAATTTGCAAGCGAGACGACCCGCAAAGAAACCTCTCATCAGTGCAATCAATAAAAAGAAGCGCCTGGAATTTGCAAAACGTTACAAGAATTGGTCAAATGAACAATGGGCTAAAGTCTTGTGGAGCGATGAAAGCAAATTTAATTTGTTTGGCTCCGATGGGATAAATTTTGTTCGAAGACCGCCGGGACAGAGATATTCTCTAAGATATAAACTTCCAACCGTAAAACATCTCGGTGGATCAGTAATGGTGTGGGGTAAGAAACGATATGTTTAAAAAAAATTATTGATTTTACGTCACGTATTTACAGCTGCGTTTTCCCGTGATGGGGTATGTCCCTTAACTCAAATCGAAGGAAAAATGGACGCCAAGAAGTACTGTGAAATCCTTGGAGAACACATGCTTCCTCATCTGCGGGAAAAAATGCCTCCTGGTAGCATATTCCAACAGGATAACGATTCAAAGCACGCTTAGCTCGAAACTTTTCAAGCGACAATGATGTCAATGTTTTGGATTGGCCATCACAGTCTTCCGATCTAAACCCCATAGAAAATCTATGGGAGCTATTATCTATCCATTAACTATTAGGTATCCATAACTGTAGGGATTAATAACCCAAAGAAATATTTTGAACTGGTCACCATTTTTTTAAAATTATCGCTCTTAAAGATAATTTTACCCAACGTTGCATTTTTTGTGCTCGCTACTGTATTTATCTAATAAATGCTGATATCACTTCCGTATTGTTTTTAGGCTTTTTCTTTTTTAAAAATGTTTGAAGACCACGTATTAAAACTATAAGCTTCGAAATAGTATTAATTTTTTCGTCACTCATTTCAGGAGTTATTTCCTTAAAGGACTGTAAAATATTAATATTTTAATATTTCCCACTCTTCAAAAGAAAAAAGTTCAATTGGTTTGAGTAGTATTGCCACAGTAGTGGCACAGTAGAGTCTAAAACATCTTGAATTTCCATAAATTCTTAAATGTTTACAAATATGTAGTGTAGTGTTATTTTTGTATTTTTGTGCTATAAAATACAGCTCTGAAAATGTTAAGTATTACCAAGTTGGCATTGAGTACTCCAAAAAACAGTCGGTATTGAGTTTTAAGTACCCAAAAACTCAATACTTTTACACCACTACCTTGGTGCAACGGCCCATACAGGAGAGTTGTATTTCGAAGCGTCTCTCTTATTAGATATTTTCTCTTTAAACTTGTTCTACATTAATCGCAAAATGACTGACAAATATTGCAGTCATTAGAATATAAAAAAGGGCAGAATGGAAACATGTACCCTTAAATATAGACCGACCATATTTTATCGGTTGCCATACAGCGCGATCGCTGAGTGCGATTAGTACAAATCGAAAAAGATGGCTACCCACATTAAAACCAATAAGTTACGATAAAAGAACATGGGCTACGCCCTGCCAAAAGTTTTGAAATTATCCAAAGGTACATCTATGATTTCCATAATATTAGAAAATGGAGAACCAATTGTTATTAAGGATTAGTTTTCAGGGCATGAGACTGCCTGCTTTTGTGGTTTGGCGTTAGATTATCAACTTTCCAGGAAAATGGAAATCTCAACTCATAATTTTACAAGGTTCGCTGTGGCGATGACGCTTAAAAATATAGATTTATTAAATTTACAATGAGAGGTGGCAAGTTTTAGTGGTTAAAGTGTAATCAAAATTCCAATAAAGACCAAAAATTTTTATCATTGTTTTCAAATTCCAAATAGTCAAATCATCTAACCTAGAGTCTACCTGCTATTCAGAAAACACAAAGAAGGTGATTTAGTCAGTCGATAGAATTGTCCAACAGATGGAAAATCTAAAATCTTAAAAATAATGGATAGGCATACTGATTAATTAGCGAAATGTGGTTTTACAGATTGACCTGTTTAAATGAATTTTAATATTTCCTATATATTTCTGAATCAGAATTGTACTCGTTCAGTTAATCGCACGACCCTCATGCTAAGTACTAGTCACTGGTCCACCAGAGACCCTATTTTTTTAAGAAAAATAACAAAAAGACTTAAGGACCACACCATATGCAGATTATATATTTTTTTTTTTTGTATAAAACCAGCACTCAGAGGATGGCCCCTGAGCTGCTACTGTATGACTCATAAAATGGCCAGTACCATACCTTCACCATTAAATAGTCTACAGCAGTCGTCTCCAAAAAGCCCGTAGTTTCTCACACTACTTATGTTGCGTGTGTTAATTTCATACATAAGTGGCGGGAAATTCTATATTTGAATTAAAAATTCTGCTAAAAGGAACAGTCATTAATGTTGGTGTTAGAAACACTTTTCGAGGATTTAATGTCTATTTTAATGAAAATTTAGTTTTAGATTTGTGAAAACCTTAAAGAGCGTAAACTTCTGGGGGTTAATAGAATATTTGTGTCAAAATGAGAACTCTGCTGTAAGTATCGTTGTATCGTTGACGAATTTTGAAAATGTACATTTCTAACATTACACAGCAACTAGGTTAAATTTATTTAGGCCATCAATTGTTAAATAATTTCAAAAGCAAATGAATTGAAAGATTTTCAAACAAAAGTATTAACCCTTATTCGTATTAAAATTTAATAGCAAGATGGGCTGAACAGGAGCTTACCTATTCTTGCTTATTTTTTATTCATACGCTATGCCATTGCGTA
The DNA here is from genome assembly GCA_014635995.1 of Sarcophaga peregrina. Taxonomy (NCBI): domain Eukaryota; kingdom Metazoa; phylum Arthropoda; class Insecta; order Diptera; family Sarcophagidae; genus Sarcophaga; species Sarcophaga peregrina. The sequence continues at coordinate 37,455,758 of CM025792.1, read as the reverse complement.
AGGCGAACAATCTCTTACTTATCCCAGACAGAGAGGAGGAAAGACATTTTACGTCTACATTCTTAGAAAATTAATCCAATGTTTGTGTAACAAAAGCATAAACAATGAAGGCTTTTAAGGCACCATGATAAATTACTTAAAATGTATAACAACTTTCGAAAAGTACAAAGGAAAACTTGGTAACACACTACCACCCAGTGATGCTAGTAATCTTATTAACATTCTCGATGTCAAATTAATGGATCCTTCTCTTTGCACACCATAAAGCTTACTTACTCTTACCAAAAAACTATTTATTTACTTCACATAATTATTTATTTATTTAAAAAATAAATTGTTTACAAAATAATTTTTTAATAAAGGGGAATTTATTTTGTTTTGCCATGTGCAGCACAAGTGATATTTCAATAAAAAATAAAAAAAGAGAAAAGAATAGAATAGAAAGAAATTTAAAAAATTCAGTGTTTTGCAGATTATTTCACATAAAGACTGTCCTTGTTTCAGTAGTTAGTAGTACACCACATCATTATCTTCGCGTTGAATAAATTCGGATTTGTGGCTAATGGCCGTCACCGAATTTTTTTTCGTTTAATCATCCATAGCCAGTACAACATTCGACCTATCTGTTATTTAATTCATGTGACGAACATTTTCTAGACTTTTGCATCTTTCCCATAGTTTTGTTGTGCGATTGGTTTCTAGCTTAAAGTGTCATCTTCATCTAATACTGTTCGCAATTCGGTGTCTTCAAATTGTTTTGGGGGTCATCCACTCTCTGCATATCTTAAATCAAGATCGTTAACTCTAAACCATTATCATTATTCTTCTAAATATTGGGTCTGATAGACAGTTATCACCATATGTCTGAATAAGTATTCGATACGACTCGACAGTACTGTTCTCCAGGAGACAAGAACGAATTAATGCTTTTCCAAAATTATAAAATTCGCCATCTTCCACGTGATTCAATAAATGTGATTTTGTTTGTTCACAAATTTAATACATAATATATACGATACAGTATTCCCTCGATTTACGTCGGCTCGATTAACGTCGTCAAAAATTTTGTTCCCTTCCACTTCGATTTATGTCGTTATTCGATTTACGTCTCCTCTGTTGTTTATAAAGCAACTCAGAGGAATTCCCTCTTTAAATTAAATACATAAATTCAATACATAGATTAAAAATTTAATTATACCTTTCCCTGTCCATGTGATCCACAAGCGTATGAAACCAACTTGCTGTGCATCACATGTGATGTAGAGGACAGGAAAAGGGTTATTTTAGTTTTTTTTTCTAAAATGTACATAAAAAATGCATCTGTTAGTATGAGTTATTTGAAATTCGATTTACATCGTTTCGATTTACGTCGCCTTTTTCCTTAACATTCTACGACGTAAATCGAGGGAATACTGTAAATGATTTAAGAGATGTTAGTGGCAACTAGAGATCAGTAACAAGTACTGATATTTATACGCATTCATACTTATTTGATTATTATACTCATACTACTCATACTCAAAGTTTGAAATCCTCATTGTACTCATATGCTTGTATGCTTTGCTTGCTGTCTTTTCTTTCTTCTTTGTTTGTAAATGCGACAGCAACTAAAACCGTAAATTTTGATGAATGATTCGAGTGACTAGAATCATTTATAAGTATTTTTCTAAATTTATGAATCTGAATGAATAGGCGTATGAATCAAACATATTTTGAAGGTTGTGAGTTTGATGTCAATGTTGTACTCGTCCTCATTGTTTCTTATACTTATAAATCAATGTGGTACTGAGTACGAATGAATTAGAGTAGTTAAATTTCAATACAGTTTAGTCACTCGTGCTCAAAATTGCATGAGTACTTATGAGCAGCGAAAAAACGATTCATTGCTGACTTCTGGTGCTAACACAACAAAAAATTAAAAATATAGTTCGTCCACAGTATATGTTCCCTGTGAAGACATTCATAAACGATTTAAGTTACTATCAAAAACTTTTTAATGAACAATGCGTATTTAATCCACTTTTTTATATAAAATTTTACATATCATCAATATTTAATCGATCAAGAAGTAGATTTAAAATTTTTTATTAGTAGTTTTTTGAAATCTGACGATATGTAGACGCGATTAACTTGCAACGTATTTGCCGTTGGGCTACAGTATCGTAGCAATTCAGACACCACTCATGTTGTATTTGTGTGTATTTAGTGGCACAACCTATAATTTTAAAGTCGACTCCAAACAACAGATTCCTTTAAGAAACTTTTCATGCCATTTTATTTTTTTTATATTTCGATTTGTACGAGATATCTGACCTGTGATACAATATAACACAAAATGTTAAAAAATAATGACCTTTGCTAACAACAGTGGGGAACCACTTAATGAATATTACAATACAATTTCTCTCCACACAGGACTTTTTGAACAGTTTTTTTCTTTGACATGTTTACCACAACTTAAGTGAATTTTTTATGTTTCCTATTATCCTATGAAAATAATACACGCATACATACATATTAATATTGTGGTATTGAATAACAAAATAAAACGATTTGTTCTGAGAGGAAAATAAATTTAATTTGTTGTTGGGTCTTTCCGTTTGCTTTGTGTAAAATAAAATATTTTTTTTTTAATATGAAAACATAAAAACGAAGGTCATTGTTATGCTTTTTGAATAGCAATAAAAATCAATAAATATTTTAATATTTCAATTAAAAACAGACATCCAAAATAGACATACAAAATAAAATTTTCAAAGAATTTTTCTATTATTTAAGGTCTAATTGAAAAAATTCTCTTTATGAAATTCTGTCTTTCGAGTACTACGCAAAAGTTCAAGATAAAATTCATCAAATATTATAAAATGCAGATTATAATTTATAAAGATACTTTTTAATACATGTAAATTAATCATAATAATTTTCATAGAATTTCGAATACTGTGAAACTTAAATGAACATTTTCTGACAAAAGGAAAGTTGTCATATTTTATTTATGTCTTCAGTTGGATATAGTTTGTAGAATAGATTAACAGATTTGAACTAAAAAAGGTAATATTTCATTTACCACTAAGGTTTTTAGAATGCACAACAATCCAATTGCAAATATACGAGACTGTCATTATGGCAAACAAAAAAAGAAAAATGCCTTAAAAATAACCGATCAGTCTTTCGACTTCATTTTATTCATACCGAAATTCTGTTTGCTTGTTTAATAGATCTAGCCCTTCTGCATCCCTTGGATATGGATAAGGAATGAGCCTTTGGGTCAATATGACCCAACATTAAAATGTAAACAATATTTCATATTTAATACAAGAAATTCATATATTTTGTCGATTTTTTTATTCATTATAATAAAAAATAATGATAACTAAAATCAATAAGCCCTTCCTGAGCAATTCATATATATAATTGGTCATTGCAACCCTTCAGTCAGGATTACGACCTAGCTTGTTAGCATGTCTGGCGGGACCTACAGTTTTAAAGTTGGCTCCTAACGACAGATTTTTTAGAAGCTTTTAATGGGAATTTTATTTGCGCTCATAGTTTTTGTCAGAAATTTGCTGAGAAGAAGAAGAAATATTTTCGTTTTGATGTCTGATTTGGGATTTGAAATCGGGATTTACGTCTAATAATCAAAACACTATCTACTAGACTACGGCGACTTCTGAGCAATCATTATGAATAATTATATTTTTTAAACTAACGTAAACCAAATTTAAGAATTTTTGTGACAATTTATACACAAAGTGATCATGTGCACTTTGCAAATGAATTTTTTACAAGAATCACCTATAGTGGAATGCATATTTGAATTCTATTCATGTTGACAAAGGGAACACCTCTGTCGTTTATTTAATAAACTCCTGGACAACAGTGTATTTGTATTATTTTGCTTAGAAGATTGCGAGGAACTTGTAAGATCATTTTGTTCTTGAAAATTTTTGTCAAGATTTCTTGCTGATAGTCTATGTGGCAAAATTTTCCTTTGCAAAACATGCTCGTTTGTTAGCTGATCTGCAAGTTCTACTAAAGTTTTTATTGAAATTCCAGGCAGGATTCATATCAGAATTATATGCTTAGTCATGCTTTATGCATGATTTTATGTTTATTTGACTAAAAAAATTTTTGATCAATAATTCTGAATGGTAAACTTGTTATATCGTTGTTGGATCATATTGATCCAAAGGATATTAAATGTGTGTAATTCGTATTTTGGAATGTGGAGGGGAGAGAAAAAATTTATATTTTATTGTTTTCATTTAAAAGCATAGTTGTGGTGCCTGTGATGGATAAATTAAAGTTTCACGATCATATCTTATAATTAAGGGAAAAATTTTGCGTTTAAAAATCAAAATTGGGTCAAATTGGCCCACGGAGTGCAGAAGGGCTAGTGATATATCTGGCATCATCTAACGATAGCACCATTACGCTGTGGAGAAAGTTGAATGATATAGAAAAAGTTTGCGCAGAGGCAGAGTAGAACATTAACAAGTGGTGTAGGGCTATCCTCTTTTTCGCCGATTTACGTCCTCTGCAGAAGTTATTAGTAAGTAAGAAACTTTCTTGTTGCATTCCAGTTCGGATGGATCGTTGGATATTCTGGGCAATTCACACATTTGAAATTTGGTAAACAACATTATAGGAAGCCGACAACAACTGGGATCAATCCTAAGCAAAATTAGTGGAAATTATGACCTGAACGAACTTTTTCTCCCACTACACTGGTGAAAATCAAATGGATGAAAGCAAAAAAAACAATTTCTGGAGTCAAAAACCATTATCATGACTCCCCATTGAGGGGTGCAGAATATCTCAAGCATAACATCCAACGCACAAGGATATTTTTACGAAAAACCACTTTTTGTGGCCTTATGCACTCTTTCTTCGATTCCCTCCGCCGAACAGGAGATGGAAGAATATGGAGTGGTAGATCGTCAAATATTCAAGCAATTATCATTTGATTGAAATCTATTGCACCCGATCAGGAAGAAAACAGACTAGCCATAATAAAACCAAGATTCATGACCTGCATTCAAACGAGCTTGTCGACAAATTTAATGACTGAACTTTTCAAATATTCGTAGTATACAAGAGTTAAAATAATTACACTGCTTGACGAAATCTCACAATCTGAAAGTGTAGATGAGCTGGATGAATTTTTTGAAAGTGACATTGAAATCGATAACGAATGTGAAAATTATTCGTCAAACCCTGAAGAAGAAAAGGAAGATATTTTGACCGTAAGTTGAAGACGAAAAAGAGAATGACAGATTCCGAAGGCGACTGTGAGGAAAATAATAAACGAAGAATATTTAAATTGTTATAGATATTACAATTTGGAAAAAAAAACTCAAAAAGTTGTTACTTCCATAATTATTTGCATCCAATCAGAAAGGTGTCAAACCTTCGACCTTTTGGTCGAAATAGGTATACACAAAATCGAGGTAGAAGTAGTGTTAAACTTATGTAAAGTAAAAGAGTCTTGAAAATACTTTGAGGTGTGCCGACCATCGATTTTGCGGTTCGTTTCGATATTCAGCAACATTCGGGATAATAAATCTTGTTGAGTGTTTATCCTTTAACAAATAATTTTCTTTGTGTATTACACGAAAATTTGTTTAAATGAAATCACAGAGGATTCTATGCGAATAAAGATTTTGTTTTTATGAGTTTGTTCTCGTCATCTGCATTTCCTCTTTTTTATATTTGCTTGGATCGTTTATTAATATGCAAGTTGACTCGGTTTGCCAATAAAAAATGGCAGACTATTACTAAAATAAATAAATGTTTAAACTTTTTCCATTTGTTATGCGCCAAAATTCACTGCTTTTATACTGCATGTTTCACAAGGGGGTTGAAAGCAACATCGTGGTATGTAAGATCACATAATGTTTCCCTCATACGTCTGTTTATTCTGAAAAATTGCTCCTTGCATTTGAAATATCTAATCAAGGACCTTGTATGCTGGAGGAAGTACAGGCGTCCTTTACTGTTGTCACCACAAATTTTTGAATAGCGTTTAGAATTTCTGCCGGAATGACTCTTGACTCTGAGAAGCAGTGTCTCTTTTCAATGAGTCAAAAACTTTTATTGTAGCAAGGAGTGTCATATGTACAGATTGTTTCAGCTCCGTAATGGGTTGTATAATAAAAAAAACATAATTTTTACCTTTTTTGATGATACTTATGATCTAAAAATAAAGTTTTTAGTTATATAATGTGAAAAAATCAAATTGTTATTGTCGTTGGCTAGTTTTCTGAAAATTAATGTGACAGTTAACATTTTAATTTTTTTTATTTCAAATTTGCTCTAGGATCTTCTTGAGTAGCTACAATTTTGCGGTGCAAAAATTTTGAACCCCAGTTATATTTTCCTTATGGTTTGTAAAAAATATTAAATTTTTTAATTTATTATAAAATAGAAATAAGTTAATAAAATAAATATAAAAATTCACAAAACTTTGTATCGTGTATGTTATATTGAATACATTTGGTTGTTTGTGAACACTCAATTCTAAGTTGAATAGTGTATTTCGTATTCCAAATATATTTTTTTTGGCATTCAAACAATTTGATAACACGAAACCAACACAACTTTTGAAAAATATATAATTTTTTTTTTCATTCACACAATTGAATAGCACGAAACCAATACAACTCAAACTTGGAATTGACACATTTTCCGATAAGCAATCACTATCCATCAAAAATTCAGCAAATTTTTGAACCGAAAGTTTATTTGATAAGATCATATATAAAATATAACTCGACTGCAATATAACTCTTCGCAAGATAATGCACTAAAGTTTGCTCCTTGAATGGCATATCTTCATATGCTATGAGAATATTAAGTCGGACAATAGATATATGTACACCGCCTTAAAGGTCCATCTCTCTCCTTTCCAACAAGATTTAAATATTGGAAATCAGTTCAGAAATGTTTGAGTAATCCAGAAATTTGAGCGTGCAGTCCAAAAAGACGGTTTTTGTCAAACAAAAAAAGTTTAGAGGCTTTGAGAAATATAAAAAAAAATATTTTTGACATCTACTCAACAAAACTTACAAACTACACAGTGTCATTAGCCGGGTGTATTTAATTTATTTTATTTTGTCGCAGAGTGTTATCAAAAACAGCGGTTGTAAACTTAATACAACGATGCAACGGCTTGCGTGAATTAACAATATTATTTTGATAAATACATTAACTTCATAAAATTGCTTTCACATATTGGGGTACCTATACTTTTACTGTTTACTGTATGCTTAATACTAGCGCAAACGAAAGTAACTTAAATATTTCTATTTCAAATCTTTAGGTTTATATTTTAGTTTTAGGGAAATATTGAAATATTTTTTTTAATTAGAAAAAATGAAACAAAAGTTAAAATGCTTCACATTTCATTTCAAATTTTAAAATTTTTTACATTTCTTAGTAACTAATGGAATATATTTTAAGTATTTTATAATTGGCCAGCCACGATTTTTTATTTTTTAAAATCTTTTTCTAAGGTATACCAGTATTGTTTGTCATTATTGTCTCGTAGTAAACTGTTCGAAGGTTTTTCCAATCATTATAGTAAATGATTTTTGGATGATTGTGATGGAGTCCTGAAACTAAAGGAAACAACTGCAATATTGAAAATTTTTAGCATTTGAAAATATCAATTTTATCATCTTTAACTCTTCGTATTTTACTACATTGTACTTATAAACATTGGCTAATTTTTCAGATATTATTAAACCATGAATCACAATTCCGACCTGGTCACTAATTTTTGTCTAAAGGAAACAATAAATTTTCTTCATAATCGTTCGATTGAAATAAATCGAAAACGATTTACATCTTAAAAGCCAACATTTATATAATTTAAGTCAATGAAAAATAAATCGACCTTTGGTCTACACAGGCATAAGACCTTTGTTATTGGAGCTTTTGCAGTTTTATTAATAGTAGACCATATACCCCAGCCTATTAAAACAAATCTGCCTTTTACTTTACGGCCTTATAATAGCATGAAAGAATATTCATTTTATAAAACTAAATATTTTGTAGCCATTTTACAACAGTAGAAACAGATATAAGTACAGTTGCGCATCGATATGAAAGCAACATTTTCTTTTAATGGAACGTTTTGAATAAGAAAATCAAAAATGTCTTATTTAAAGTATCGGCTGTTGGTTACTAATTTTTCCATCTTTTAGACAATTTGAAAAGAATTGTTCTGTTGTTGAAGGAAACCAATAAGTCACCAAATTTTCGCCTACTCGTGCTGCTCAATTACTTTGTGTCCACTGACGAAAGCAAATAGTAGCCAAAAGGAACGAAGTCTGATAAATACGGTGGATAGGTTTCAGAAAGTTTTAGGAGCTCATTTCTTCCTGTCGAATTGATTTAGTTTTGCAGCCGAAGTTGATGGTTGTACCGTATTAATCTATCGTCCTTAAAAAAAAACTTGTGTTTCTTAGGTTTTCTAGCTGTTAATCTTTCATTTCATGTGGCATTTAGACTTTTAGATCTTTCTCATAGCTTTTAGACTTTCAGAAATGAGTTTCGGTGGGATAAAATGTTTGGTTTTTCGAACTCTTCGCACATATGTCAGTTTAATTCGTTAAAAAAATTTCCCCAACTCAAAAGAACAAAAAAAAGCTATTGACTGTAATATTTTGCCCGTTCAATTCTATATATCCTGATTTGGAATTAACAGCTAACTAAAATTTAAGCCCATATTTGGCTTTGAGGGCATATACTGCCTAAAGGAATATCGTCCTCTAAAACCCACTAGCTGTTCATCAGTAGTAACATTTCCACGACAGTTATAAAACATTGAAAGAAGTGCTTCCCAATTGTCCCATAACTCACGAATAGGAGCAAACTTGTCACTAATTTTTTCGTTGTCTACTGTTGATAACATCAACAGCGGACAGCATGTGAAAATTATCCTTGTTCATAATAGACTGGAATATTGGATGACCAAAAGAAAACTTGTATCATACATCTCATGCAAATCTTTGTTATTGCCTCTGTAATCCAAAATTATTATAATAACCACTTCACGTATACAAAAAATCAGAATTATTTTATATATCGATAAATCCCAGCAAGAATTAGAACACTAATATATGCCCGCAGTGTGAATTTACCTAAATCTTTCCATTTGCTTTCAAATTTAATTCTACCATATTTATTCTTATTTCCAATGATTATTTATTCTATTCTCGGCGGAACCAATAATAATAAAAGAGGAACCAATAGACAAAACATCACCGGAAACCGCAATATGACAATGGATTTGCATAGAAATAGGGAATCGCAGAACTTTTGTAACAATTTAAATTATTTAAAACGTTTGGTCCAAACAGTTTTATATCGAATTATTTATGAAAAGTACGAAATGGACAAAAATGGTCCTTTACCTAAGATTCGAAAGTTTTTTTTTAACCTAACATTGATTTGGTCACTTCATAGCAGTATATCTTGTACATACAACTTTTAACCATTAAAATTGCAAAGTTCTGTATGACGATACGGAATTAAGAGTTCAATGTACATTAAACATCTTATGATGAGTCTATCAAAGGAAAAAATAACTAAAATCAGTAGAAAATATCGAAAAAGTCATCGACGTCATTCAACTCCATTATGTCATTCGCAATCTTCATCTACTATAATGGTAAACATATACTAGAAACTTTAAAAATGTAGGACAATAGACTTAAAAATGTTATTGAGTTTCCATATGAGTACGTTTGTTTGTCTATGAAACTGTATTATGAAGATAAATCTTGTGTTCTACAATGTAAACAACTCAGTTTGCCAGATAATCGGCGTACTGTATGAGTTCAATGGATTATGTATGCATTTTTATCACGATACAAAAATTCATTCAAGTGGAAAGCTTTAAGACAATTAAGTTTAATAAGCGAAATTGGAAAAAATTTTTAAGCATACGTACTTACTATATGCCTTAATAGATGTTTGATTTTTTATATTGTTCACTATCAATGAGATTATTGTTTTTAATTTTTATTTATTAATTTTAGTTGTTACATTAAAGTACATAATCAATAGTAGCAAAATCAATAAAACCTTATGGTCGGTGCAATGTAATCTACCAGAGCTTTTTAATTAATTTGATTAATCTTGTGGAAATGATAAATTCGCCTCAATATGAAATATTAGGCAGCGTAAGTAAAATTTTATGCAACCATACTTTCATTTAAGGGTCGATGCCGGTTTAAGACAATGGACAGTAAAAGTCTAAGTATCCCAATAAGTTTTAAAAATTTCATGAATTTTAAGCAATAATATGTAAAACTAATTAATATTTTTTAGTTTTATTTTATTTTTATTTTATTTATACAAAGGAACTTGTTTGAAATAGTTAAACTGCGTCTTCGGTATATACACTTTTGCAAAAATCTGGAGTTACCAGAAAGTAATAGTTGTTTGTGGGGAAAATATTAAATAAATAAAATAAATATAAAAAACAACATTTATTTTTGTATACGCTAGAGCTTCGACTTGCGTCGTTAATGGAGACCGGAGAATTGCGACGCAAATTAAATCATCTTTTTCTATACAAATGCATTAAAATTTAATTTATTGGGAACAAGAATTCAAAATAATGGGAAAAAACTTAATATTTGCAATTAAAAAGGAAGTATGATAAAATTTTTAATTATTTTATTTAGCGCAGTAAAAGTTACCCTAATTGTTGTAAAGAAATAATAAAACAATAAACAAAAGTCACAAAAATTTTAAAATTAAAAAAAAATTCATAGTATAAAATAGTAATACTCAATGTTGCAAGAAAAAATTCAACGTAAGTAGCGTCGCAAATCGAAATTTAAACGACGCAAGTTGGGATCCAAACGACGCAAATCGAATCGGAACAACACAACCTGAGTTGAAACGACTCAAACCGAAACGAAGCAAGTTGGGGCTGTAGTGTATTATAGCTTTAAACTCATGAAATTTCTAAAACACATTGAGGTACTAAGATTTCTGCTGTCCACTCTATGCATTAGATAATTAATTGCAAAGTAACTACTAAGGTCGAGCTTTTGAATGCAAGTGTAAACTCGAGATTAAGTTAATCTCTAGTTAAAGTTAATCTTTCCTTAACTTAATTTTCAGTTCTTGAATGGCAGTTTAATCTTTGTAGGGCTGTCACAATTATATCAAAAAAAAAAATATTGCAAAGTGTTCTACTTTGCTTTATGTATATGTGTAAGGAAACAGATCCTCAAATTAACAAAATATTCAAAAAAAGACCCTTTTTCAAAATGGTCCAGCTCATGAGAAGTCGAAGCCGAAATATTTAAAATATTGTCATAAAAAAGTAAAGTTCAATGTTCATTTTTAGGAGGATAAGGACCCCCATATTCTCAGTATTCGAATTATTTGCCATACCACCTCTCTCGACAATTGAACCAATAAAAATTGTTATTTAGCCAGCTTTTTATTTATTTCGTTGTCTGCGATTCACGGACCTTGAATTCCATAAAGTACACCTGTGTTCCCCGAACCGATTTATTAAATAAAACACAGGACAGTCTATGCTTTTTAATGGTTTTTAGTACTTTGAATTGGTTCATAACCATAGGCCATTGAGCTGTCCTACCCTAAGAATGAAAAAAATCGTGACCTTTTGGTTTTCTTCGAATTGCAAATTCTTTTACAAGTTTTAGCAATTGGAAGTGCTAATCTTACCATTCAAAAATCTTTTTGAATTTTTAGCGACTTGATTTTCACTCTAGGTGATATTGTTTTTATGCAAATAAGCACTTTAGCGTTTTCATATGTTTGGCAAGATTTGAATGAAAACCCTAGTGTTCAAATTTTAATTCAACAATATATCGAAAACGAAAAAAAACTTACAAATCATTAAATAATTATGGACCGATAACCTAGATTATCTCTTTTTTGACATAAGCCTGTCCAGCCTATATTATCAAAACCCTTTTCCGATCGTCCTAATTTACATATCGCTTACATGTGGGACAAAGTATATGTGCAGGCCATTAAACTTTCAACTTAAACACAACAGAATTGCGTGATTGGTATTCTCTAGCGTGTATTGTACTGTTAATAATAACTGAATATTGTTCGAACTTTTAGGTTTTCTTTTATTCACATTTTGAAAATATATAACTAAAGCTCTTAAGTTTTAAAATTTTTTCAGACTTTATTCACTTGAGAATATGTAGTAATTGATGACAAAATAATCCAAACACAATAATTGAAAACGTCTGACTCTTAATTAAATTTAATTGCCTCGAAATTCACTTATAGTTGTACTATATTTGTATGTAATGCTTAGTTAGTAACCTTATTCGTAAGGATATTAAAAATCAGTTTGTTTGGCATCAAATTAAATTATCCTTAGGTGCGCCCAACTCGCTTTATTTTGTAATTAATTTCAATATTGCATGATATTCTGTAAAAGAAAAAAATCGTGAACGTTTCTTTAAATGTCTGACTGTTTGAATAAATGTTTTCGTTTTCATTGGTTTATACAGCAGTGGATATGTAATTAAAACCTTCTCGCTAATTTATATGATTAGTTGATATTTGAACGGGTCTTTTTTTTACTAGAAAGAAGGGTTTGCCTATTTTACGCTTGATTTCTTCCTTACTTTTCTATTCTATTAATTTTTCTTACAAAATAAGTCAATAGTTAGTGAAATTGTTGTTTTTCAAGCACTTAACACTTAACATGTATTTTTAACACCTGATTTGTTTTGCTTTCTATAAATTTATTGATAAATGTGTTGTAAATGATATCAGAAAAATATTGTATATACTTTGTAACACATTAAAAATATGAGTTCGTAGATTTAAAATAAACTAAAAATAAATTTGTGTTTAGTTTTAAATCAACTCTTTATTGTTCGCATAATTCCGTGTGCCACCTTTAACGATTTGATTTAAATAATAACAATTTACTTTAATTGTTATTGTCAATAGATCACTATACAGAGATCTTCAAACAATAATTATTTTCTTCACCTTCAACGTGTCTTCACACAAGTCTGACTAAATACATTTTAAACCCATGTGTCTTCACATACGACTGACCGAATTCTTACTGAATTCCACCTGTCTCCACACTCGACTGACTGAATTTTTACTGAATTGCCGTTGCTTGCGCTTTGATGTTGCCTGTTTACATCTTAATCCCTTATTTTTTTATACTTATATTGCATATTGTATTGTATGTTTATTTGGTGATGATCTAAACAAGTCCATTATATTTGTTTTAGAGCTTTTGTTTATAACTTCTAGGAGCACCACTTCCATTTTCAGAATAATATATGTAAGGAGTGCACACGAAAAAAATGTGCCTACTTTTAATCTTATAATTTTTATCATAATTGAAAAAAATGAATACCGTTCCATTGTTTTTGTTAGTCATCTGTTTCAAAATCCACGTGCTAAATGTCATTGCAATAGCAAAAATGGTTTTTTGAAAATGGGCCCCCAACAAGAATCTCGTAAAAAAATAATTGAAATTTTAAATGAAAAACCGCGCCGCTTACAAAAAGCGATTGGTAGGCTCGCATGTGTTAACCAAAAAACAGTTCCTAAGGTAAGAATAAAACAATATAAGGAGTCTTTGAATATTGACAGAAAACGTGGAAGTGGAAAAAAAGGATTTACCGACAAGTAAAATAATACATATGTTTCCCTAAAATGTCTGGAAGAAGAGTGGCTCAAAAAGTTGGATGCTCTGAAATTTTGGTCAGAAAAAAATTTTATACACAAAAGGAATTCAAATATTATTTACTTTAATTGAAATATAAAACGAAAAAATCCGCCACTTAGTTTTTTTTCTGTAATGAAAAGTGTAAGCCCAGTTTTTTTTTGTGCGCACTCCTTATATATGAGAAATAATCATAAGGTGTGTGAAAATTGTTAAGTTATTCCGAAGAAGAATTATGAAATACTTAACCTGGGAGATACCGGAGAGACGGTAGATAAAATTTTTAAACTGTTTGGTCTACAGATAAAAATTAAATATTTCTAACCTCAAATAATGTACACAAAACACTCAAACGCCATAAAACATGAAATGGAAGACATGGAAGACGTAATAGTCGTAAGAGCCTCTAAAGCCAACCAATTTGGAAGTGAATTAACGTCATTATTTGGTATTAATTTATCATCTAGAGCTATAAAATAAGAGTTTAATGCAGTCCTTTTAAGTGTGTGCATCTCATATGAAGTCTTTTCGAATCAAAACAAAAAATAAAATAAAATCTTGGTTAGATTACCCCAAAGAAAAAATAAAGAAATCAATTATTTTTTTTTTTTTAATATTTTATGGAGGGATGTATCCAAAATTTAGTTGATAGGGATCAGATGGAAAGTGAGAAGTATGACGTCCAGAATTAACATTACAACTTCCAATTATGTGATGACGTCAGCATTAAGGACAATGCGGGTGCCTTTTTGTGGCATGATTTTAGACCCATTCTATGGATCAAAACAAGAATGGACCTCATCGTTTATAAGGAAAATGTACCTTTAATGTGATATTACAACAATAACCCCAAGCACACTGCACAACTTATGAAAAACTGCTTAGAGAATATGAAGGATGATTTCAATCAAATTGGTGAACTTCTGTAGTGAGGTTAGAAAGTTAAAAACTTCCACAAATCTTCATGTTTATTTTAATAATTACAATACAATTACAAATTATATTCTAATCCTATACGAGCTGAGTAACTTCGACCATATGCCCGGTGTAGTGTCACAGACCAGAGCCTCTGGTGGGAATCGAACCCACGACCCTCACGCTTATAGTCTAGCACACTACCCACTAGACTATCAGGGCGCTCAAATCTTCATGTATTATGGCAACTAAAAGATGTTTATTACGGAAATTTTAATATTTTTGCCAATCGCTTCTGATTCAAATCGTCATTCATATCCAATATTGCTTTCAATTCGGCGTTTTAGAACTTTGTTGGTTGTCTTCCACGTTCTTCATTTCTTACATCAAAATCGATAACTCTGAACCGTTGAAGCTATTTTCTGCATGTTGCTTCTGATAGTACGTGATTAGCAAATTCAGCGACAAACATTCGATGCGATACTTTTCTGCAAATAAAAAAAAAACATAAAATTATTGCTTTTAAGCGAATCGTAATTTTCTGTAACAGCTTAAAAACGATAAAAAAAATGTGATTTTGTTTGCTAAGTGGTTCAACGTGTACTGAGTAATAATTTTTCATAATAAATGATGAAATCATGTAACCGCGAGATTTCTTTTACTTCCTCTTTTTTTTTGACGACACTACAAAATTTGCGTTATTTCTATACAAAACTTTAAAAATCTAATTCGATCGATATCTTAATGACTAACCAGTATTTACACAAAATTTTTCCAGTAGAAGCTTGGATACTTACTTTCTTATTAACTGACAGACTGTTTGATAGATTTCATTACTAAAACAAAAAATGAAGACTCGTCCGCAACAAATGTTACCTTTAGAGACTATGTATGAATGTTGTCGTTTACTTTATTCCTTTACGCCTGGCAAAATCTTTTAAAAAATTATGTATTTTGGAAGGCCTAGATGAAGACGGAAGATTAATAATTCCCTCACGTTGTCTCTCTGCCTCAGACAATTATCTTTCATCAGTGCAATTCCGCTCTTTAACCAATTACCATGCATACTACCAACAATCGAAAAACCATTGCAAATTAAAAATTAAAATTTTAGTGTTCCATAATAATGAATGTTAATTACACATTCTTTTAGGGTGCCCTGTTAATCAAGTGGTTAGTGTGTTAGAGTGATGTTCGTGGGTTCGATTCCCAACAAAGACTGTGGCCCGTTACACTATACCGAGCTTAAAATCTATATTATTTCGGTGGTAATAATAATATACACTAGAGCTCCGGCTTGCGTCGTTAATAGGAACTGGAGAATTTGGACGCAAATCGAATCAACTTGTTCTATATAAATGCAATGAAATTTAATTCATTGGGACCTAGAAATCAAAATGAAGCAAAAACTTAAAACTTCGGATAAAAAAGAAGTATGAAAACATTCTTCAGTATTTTATTTAGTTTATTAAATGTTTTTTTTAAATTATTATATACTTCTATATAAAATTAACACACGCAACATAAGTGGTTATGAGAAACTGCGGGCTTCTTTGGGACGTTCTCTGTAGACTGTCTAATGGTGAAGGTATAGCACTGACCATTTTACAGTCACCAGCAGAAACTCGTTTCCTTACCGTTCGCATCTTCCCTCTTTCTACCTTTCCTAAACCTGCACAATACTCCGCATAAGTAGGGGTCATCCCCTGAGTGCTAGTTTAAACAAAAAAAAAAAAAAAATAAAGAAACAAAATAACAAATTAACACAAAACCTATATAAAATTCATTTATTAAAAAAAAATAAAATTAGTTTAAAGCTTAGTTTATAAGGTGCTATTTTCAAAAATAAATCCAAATCGACAACACTCCATTTGGATATGTGGTCTTAGCTGTCTAAGGTTTGTTGAATTTTTAGAGATTATTTTGCTGATATATTTTCTTGTAAAAATTAATGGCTTGGTCAATAGATGCTATTACGCCCGCGCTATGATTTTCACCAGGATCGTTTTCAGAAAATATATCCAATGTATGTAAAATTAATTGCATAGCTTTAAAAATTTTTTTCTGCTAATATATTATCTTAACATCATCTTCCAAAGCATGCTGAATATTAATGGACAATAAATTTGCATTAACAAGCTCCTCATCGTAAGACAATAGAAATTCAATAATGTAATCCACCTCCATTCTTTTAACTTCTATGGCCAAATTTAACCGACGGAAATTGAAATTGCAACGAAGCAAAGTGAGTTTTTTAAATTTATTAATTTTTAAAAAGCGACGGAAATCGAATCGACGCAAGTCGGGGCTATAGCGTAAAAATTTTTAATTGTATTGTAGTAAATAAATACTTTAATTTTTATTTTTCATTTCTATTTTCTTTTCCTTTCTTTGGTTATGTAAGTTGCAACATTAGTTTTAAGAAATTGTATTTATTTAAAAACTAAATGCCTACATTATAGTTTAAAAGATTTACGCTTCTTGAGGCATTTAATGATCACAAATAAATAAACACAAAAATCTTTAATAATATGCAATGAATGTATTTTAAAGGGAAATTTAAGAATATAAGATGTGTAATATGGTTTTCAATTTCTTTACATTTTTACTTGTTTTGTTTTTTTTTTTTTTGTACTACACAATCTGATTTGAGCTCTGGCGCTAGTGCCTTCTTCTACTTTTATAAGCTGACCATACGTCCTATTTTTTAGAGGACAATCATCTATTTTAACTGGTTGTCTATCTATAAAATTTATGTCCTCTATCTGTCATCTATTTCTATATTCATTTTTAGGGTCATTATTACAACTTGCCGTTAACTAAAGGGAGTATTTTAATTGATCTGCCCAATTGTTTTTCATTATTATGAGTATCCAATAAGATAGAAGTGATCGTTAAGATAAAGGAAAGATCATATTACCTTTAACATTTAAAGGTCCCTTTATGTTTGAACTTGCCGTATCATATACTATTTTCGATATGGCAACTTAAATTTTTCTTTTTTTTTTAAACATTAGTTTGCCTCCATCAAATCACCCTCAAAACTGAATAGTTTTTCGATCTTTTGCGGCAGGGTATTGGCGTTCTAATAAAAAAGCACAAAAATCACAATTTATAACAAAAATAAACTAAATTCACAACACACAAACTTTGTAATCAAAATAACAACAATAAACATAACACATAAGAGAGCACGTTGTTGACACTGTGTTTTTAAAGAACTTTTTAAAGTGGCAAAAGTTATCGATATTGCACCGGCATATTTTTGAAAAAGTTAATTTTGTTTTATCTGGAAGTTGTAATAACCAAAATAAGTTAAAGGTAACTTTGCCGTTCACTTTAGCTAAAGCTACCTTTAACTAACTCCAACTTTAACGGGAAGTTGTAATGGTGTCCTTTAGTCGTCTAAATTTTAAAAATCTTGATCAATATTTATTTTTGAAAATTAAAACATATTTTGTGTTTTCTGTCAAGTCGTATGGAAAATACATACATACATATGTAAATTAATGTTTTTTTTTATTTATTTTACATACATAAATTTTTTTGCAAAATATGTAAAAATTGTTGAATTTAAACAAATTGCTTACTTTTTTGATTTGATCTATATTCATTTCAAAAATCTGGTCGCCTTAACTTTTACCACATTCTTTAATTTGCATATTAAAATATCATGCAAATCCCAACTTGTGTATAAAAAAAAATTCAATTGCAAAAGTGAACAGAATAAAGTTTAACTCAAAAATCTTTTCAACTAACATAAGAAAATAACCTAATTTTCGAAAATATACAATATTTCCCGGAAACTATAAAAAATGTTCTGATAATATGCACCAAGCGTTTCTTAGCTTATTTGCTTGCTTCTTCTTCATATTATACGTACATACTAGGGATGCCAATCGCATCCCGGGATTTTTAAAAACTTGTCCCGAAATTTTTCGGGGTTGTGAATTCATATGTATTTTCACTCTGCACAAGGTCGTGAAAAAAATTCTATAGCACTCGGCTTCGATAATAGCATCTCAGATGAGAAAAAAACCTACTTCCATTCATAAAAAGTTATTTGAAGAATGCAAAAACAATCCTACAAAACGAATTAATAGGGTAACTGATTTAGATACTCAACTGTCCAAAGAAATAGATTTATTTACAGCAGGAGGTGGCAGAGGTAAATATTTACAAGCTGCATACAGCTATCTTGGAACTATTTCTCCAACAAATGTTGATTGCGAAAAGTGTTTTTCAACGGTAGGGTATGTTGACGACAAAATTCGTTCAAGCCACATGTTAGATGCTTAAATCCAAATTTGTTGAAATCGAAATAGTTTTCTTAAAAGTAATGCATTTGCATATGTATGAATAATTTTTATTTTTGTTAATTTACACTTTTTTGTTACATTTTGTCTTACTGTTTTTTTTATTTTATTTTTAATGACACATAATTCTGAATTTACATAATTGGAATACAAATGATTTTGTTAACAAAATATTTATATTATTAAGAAAAAAATCGCGATTTTTTCTCGTGATTTTTCGCGATTTTTGAATCCCGAATTATCAATTTACAAAATTCCGAATCCCGGAATTTTTAAAAATCGATCCTGTTTAGCATCCCTAGTGCATACAATGTAAGTATAAGAGTGGAAGTGTTTTTGAATGAGCAAGGAAGACGGGGTTCTTATTTATTTTCTTGTTTTTATATTTGGGTTTATTTGCATGTAATACCGAAACACTTTTGTTACACTTATTTTATGTTTTCGAATACAAAAACAATGTACAACCAAATTATCTGGACAACATTACACTTCTATTTTTCAATTTAATTTCATTTTGTATTTATTTTGTACTGTTTCATAAGGGCAGTATTGTAGGATTACGTTAAAAGTAGACTTAGAGTGGACAGCAAAAGTCTAGGTACTCCGATATACACACATATGAACACTACGTTAGCCCCAAAATAAAAGTTGCGAACTAAAATGAAAGTTTGAGTCATTCTAAGACTACTTTTCTTAAAGGGGTCAATATTCTTTCCTGGGGTCAATATTTGGTGAGCTGGATCAAAGCTGGATCCTGTTTTGAGGTTTTTGGAATTTTTTTCATATTTCTTCCTAAGGAACTAAATAAAAATTTGGTAACATATGAAAGACCTTTAAGAGGCGCTTCCAATAGGTTGTCAGAAATTTTTTAGAAAATTCAAAAATTTTAAAAATTTCGTACAAAATTTTTGTTTTTTTTTTAATTTTTTCATAGAATTTACTTAAATAAATTGTTGAAATTTCTTGATTATAAAGACCATATAATTTATCCAAAATGGTTTTTTCCGTTTTTCAAAATTTAATCTAGTTCAATTTTTATAAAATTTTTTGAAACCTACTTTCTTCTCTATCTGACAAACTCTGTTAACTCAATTCATATATGTAATGGGCATCGAAATAACGGAATATTACGGAATAACAAGAAAATTACATTAAAGCGGGATGTATCACAAATGTTTTGGTTTAAATTGAAATATTCGTTGTATAACAAAATAAAAGTATAAGAAATTATACATCAATGGAAAGCTTGCCCATAACATATATGAATTGAGTTAACAGAGGTTATCAGATACAAAAGATAGTAGGTTTAAAAAATGTTAATAAAAATTGCCGGTTAGGTCCCAGCAATTTAGTCTAAAGAATTTCATATCAAACTACACATCGCAGTCGTAGCAGTCTAGTAGGTAGTGCATTAACCTTTTGGACACGTGCCCGTGGTTTAAATCTTAGCTGAGTTTAATCCGAACACAACATACATACATAATTGGTCATTAAAATTTTTCAGTCAGGATTATTGAAAACCCAGGCTTTACGTCTAATAAGCCAACACACTACCTACTAGACTACGGCGACTTGCCTTTATTAAGAAGAAATACTTATGAGGACCAAGAAATTCATTCGGAGCCCAACGGAACCTTTTTCACAAATTCAACGATTAAAAACCTTTTCGTCAAATGACTTGGAAGCAATTCAAAAAGAATGAATTTAAAGAGCCACTACGACGATATGTGGAAAAAACAAGCAAGCAAAATATAAACAAACAACAACACAACAATTTTTTAGATCTTAACAATATTTCTAGGCTTTATATGTCAGTTAATTAGCTAACCTGAATATGAAGACATATCTAAGTATGTACAATGTATATGAATATGAGAGAAATAAAAGTTAATGAAAATATTTAAAAGGTACATTTTTATCACATTTATCGTTGGCAACAAATAATATGCAGGTAAGTCTGTATTCATTAAATTTTTCCCGAATTATTTTAACAAAAATCACTTTCACTGTACATACGTTAATACATCCATCAATAAAAAAAAAACTTGGCCTGTAATAACCCAACCGAAAAAAGATTCTTTCGTTAAGCACAACGTTCCAACGTACAAAGTATAATGAATGGTGGCCATAGTAGCGGCTAGTGTGTTGGCTTATTCGAGGATACTATTCGAACCCCATACCAGACATCTCTAACGAACTGAAATATGAGTAAAAATTTTTTCAGTGACTGCCGTTCAACAGATTTCTGTCAAAAACTCTGAGAATAAATAAAATTGCCATGAAAAGTTACTCAAAAATCTGTCGTTCAGAGTCGACTTTAAAATGTAGGTCCCATCACTCACGCGACTGCCGCTCAGCAGATTTCTGGCAAAAACTCTGAGGATAAATATTCAATTTGTTTTTTGAATCAAAGAACGATATTTACTTTTTAAATACTTCCAGCGGATCTTCACATACTTGACTGACCTTCTTGTGCATACCGAGCTTCAAAACTAGCTTATTCATCGATATACCATCCGGCTTTTATTGGCTCTGCCCTGTTAAACACACATTTATTCCTAATATATGCCAAAACAAATAAAGTGTGCAAAAAAAATTTTGTTTTTATTTTTCTATTTAAAACTGAAACAATTTTTGTATCAAGGAAAACTAAAAACTTTAAAAATTTGCGTCTTCTCCCCTTAACAAAAAATAAAAAAGGAAACATGTGTTAAGTTTGGCAACCAAGGCAACCAAAATAAGTAGAAAAACTGTGTAGAAATTTTAAAATAAATACAAAGAAAATTTGCATAAAACTTAAAGAAACTAAAAAAGAAATCAGAACGGAAGTGTCTAGAAAATAAAGCAAAAAAATAAAATAAATTAAAGTAGGAAACTAAACAACAAATCTAACCAATGAACACACACATAGACCGAAAGAAAATATGATGTGGTCTAATTAAAATTTTTTAAAAAACAACAAAAAGTAGTTTAACATGCAAACAAAAATTTCACGCAAAAAGTACGAAAAGTTCAGAAAAACTATACAGAACTGATATGAAGAAAAAAGTATTCCAATTAGTTTCTGAACCATAAATATAAACACACAGAAAGACGATATTTGTTGTACAGAGAATGAAGAGAATTTTTTTGTTGAAAAAATAAAAATATTTTGAATGTTACATACGTACATATATGCATATGATGTACGATATAGTAATCTTTAATATTTTGTAAAGTTCGCATGCAAATGCCCTTTAAATTTGTAATACACTCAGGTCTCATTTTATGCGATAGATGCTTTCCAAAAAAAAAAAAAAATCGCATTAATTGAATTCGCATAAAAGGATACCCTAGCTTCATATAAAAATTAATGATTCGTTCCAAAATCCTGAAAAACCGCATAAATTCAAATCTTAATTGAAAAATCAAAACAAAATCGCATAAAAAATAAACAAAAATAAAATATTAAAAAAAAACAAAATGTTCCAAAAAATAATAAACTGAATTATATTATTTTGAATATAGGACCAATCATTCTGAATTGTTTTGGAATTGGATCCACGTTACTTTTATCATTACATACTTATCAGGTAGTGCATGCATATGTAGGGGACTACATTAAAGAATTTTTAGAAAGTTTAACTGTTTCTTCTGAATAAGTTTATTCAAGTGCCAGTTATTAAAAAAGGAGCAGCTCCTTTAAATAAAAGATTTTCTAAATCATTAGTAAGGAACAATCTCATGCTAATCAATCGCCTTTCCATTTTATTTATTTTATTTATTTATTTATTTATTTATTTTAATATTACAATACAATTACAAATTATATTATATTCATGTACGAGCTGAGAAACTTCGACTATATGCCCGGTGTAGTGTCACAGCCTCTGGTGGGAATCGAACCCACGACCCTTACGCTAATAGTCTAGCACACTACTCACTAGACTACCAGGGCGCTCCCTTTCCATTTTAACTCAAACTAGAACGATTGATTTTCACATGCTATTCCGCTTTGAGATCTGATAGTATTAGGTGCAGTGATGCCAATTCTAAGGACACCAAACGCGTGAACAAAAATGAAAAACGGGCTAATTTGAAAAAATTACGTTTTTAGTACAATTCAATTTAATTTTTTTTCAAAAAATCGCAAAAAGGGGGCTAAAATTAAAAAAAGTCTTTTCAGATAAAAAACCCACAATTTTTAAACAAAACAATTTATTAATAGATATTAACTTTTGGGATCATTTTATCTTCAATAGAATTTAGGTACAAGATTAGTTTTAAATAGAATTTACATTACAATTTTTCAAAGTTGGTCATTGTTAAATACGATTTGTACTTCTTGGTCATCCTCTACTTCATTCATAAATAACTTTCAATATGGTATTGAGACTTGGCTCTGTCAAGTGTTCTATGAAAGCAAATGGGTGAATGAATTGCAGTATATTACGTCTGACATTTCTTTTCCACCTAATTGTTAGGTAAATACAAATTTAAACTTTCAGCAAAGATTGTGTTTCCCGGTACTTTTGATAATTCTATGTAAATGACAAAGAAGAAAACAAGAAATAGAAAAAAAAAGTTTTGCCACTTTGGCTTACAATTCTGCGTTGCCAGAGAAACATTTGATAATATTGCATTCAGAGTTAAAGGAAAAACGGGCAAAAAGGGCTAAACAAAAATACTGAAAAGCGCTGAAAATGCGCGTTTTTTAGTTTAGGGCTAAAAAATTTTTTTCGCGTTAAACGTACCTCAAAAAGGGCTAAATCTAACCCGAAAAGGGCTAAGTTGGCTTTACTGATTAGGTGTCCGGCTCAAATTACAAGAAATTTGCATATAAAAAGCTTTTCAAAACAGCTTCCTGATTCATCAGCTTTGCTCATTACAACCCTTCAGTTAGGGTTAACAGTAATGATTATATCAGTGATGCAAACTTGGTTAAACCTCAAAAAGATGCGAAAGTTTATAAAGTATCATAACATTTATAAAATCTATAAAAATTTAAAACAAAATTTTCATTTAAAATCGCATAAATTCGAATTCGCATAAAAAAATCCGCATAAAACCAGACCCGAGTGTAGTTTTATATTTTAATTTGAACGGTTGTTTCGAATCTGCCAATACTTGTGTTATTCTACGTTGTCAAAAAATTCATGGTATTATCTCCACTGAACGTAATAAATCGATATAGGCTTGAGCAACGTTGAGATTTATTGAACGGTATTTATTTTTGTCAAAAAATCGACCCCAAACGACAGAATTTAGAAGAGGAATTGCAATCTTATCTATTTTTGTTTTTGCCAGACTCAGCGGATTTCGCCGAAGAAATACTTTCATATTTTAGATTTGATGTCTGACCTGGGATTTGAACCCAGGGCTTATGTCTAATAAGCTAACACGCTACCTACTAGACCCCAGCAACTTCATGAGAGACCATGAGATATCTCGGTGAATTTAGAAACTGAAAAGGTTTCATACTGCTAAGTATGATCAACAACGTGTTAGGATTTATAAGACATGTCCGTCTGTCACGTTATTTTACAACAAATCTTCTATTTCTGTCCATATAACTTTTGCATATGTATCCTAGATGCGCAATCTTATAGATTTCATATGTTTCTTAATGAAAAGAAAATTTTTAAAACATATCCACCAGATTTAATGATATAGAAATAAGTGCATAATATTCTAGTAATCTATCGGTTGTATTGATATTTTTAAAGAAATAAAATAATTTAAAATGTAAGAAAAGATTTTGTGAAACTAAAAAACAAAAAAATAAGTAAATAATTCTAGTGTCACCAGTAAATATAATAAATTTCAGTATATAAGCAGTTGAGCATGAATAATCATGAGGAAAAGGTTGAATACAAAGACAACATTAAATTGAATGTGATAGTCGCTGATGATTCTTGAAAAAATTACTTCAAACGATATCATTGACCAGATTGGTTTTTTGCAAGGAATGGTCGGTGTTGGAAGCACTGTTTTTGAAGAGAAGCATCTAAAGAGGCTACGCTTACACATAAATCCACTATGTAATAGCTCACTAATAGCTGAAGCAATTGCTTCTTGAAGAGAATCACGTCCACAAGATCTGGCGTAATATTCTTTACCCAGATATGCCCAATGACCGCTATATATAGTACACCAGTACATTCTTGTTTACATGATACGTTACGTTTATCAAAGTACCGTTTTTTTTACATACTCAGTACTCATCAATACCTCGTGGGAGATTATGTGATCGCATTATTTTGTTATTGAATTGTTGAATATTATTATTTAGTGATAGCGATATTTTCATACATACATACATAATTGGTCATTAGAACTCATCAGTCAGGATTATTGACCTAGTTTCTCACTCCACTTATGTTGCTTGTATTAATTTTATACATGACCTACAGTTTAAAGTCGGCTCCGAAATATTTTCATAATGACAGAATATGGGGTACGTTTGTACGATCACTAAAATTTTGAATACTTACAAGTGAATAATTGGAAGTCGCCGTTGTCTACGGATCAATTTTCTTTTAGAAGAAATATCGTCAATGCTCTCCTTGTTCAAAATAAAAAAGTTCCGATTCATCAAAGGGGTCATCCATCGCTTAGCCGGAATAATGAAATACGTTATGATCGATTGGACCATTGGGTAATTTCATAGGAAATTCAAACAAGATGTGGAGCCTGCCATCAAAAAAACCTTAACTAGGTGCCAAAAATATGGCATGGGATTAGGACATAAGTCATGTGCCCAATGTCCTATATATAGGACGGCTTCAAAAACCACTTTTTTCAATAAATCTTTAAAAACCTATAAACGAACTGTTTTTATTTCTCAGTTGCTCCGAAAATAATATAAAAATATTTTTAAAATGTTCATAATCAAGCAATGGGCATATCTGGGTTATTAATTAATGTTAATGAATTTATAAGTTCTTGGTAATTTTTTATATGATTTAAATGATTTTAATATTTAGAAAAGAAAACATAATATTTTTAATAGTTTTAATATCATTTATATACAAAACATAAAACATCAATAATTTAAATTTTTTTTTAGTTATTAATTTTCACAATTATTTTAAAGTCGACTACTTTGTTTATACAAATTATTTCACTAAAAATGAATTCATTTTACAATTTTTGATAAAGTTTCATACCCTTTTTGACGAGTAAAAAGGGTACTTTATTTGATTATCACAAAATTTTGTTTACTCGACCAATACGTTTCCAAGTAAATGCCTGTGTTCTTTTATATTCTACACTATGATATGAGGTGTTTGAGCTAATTTTCATAACGCTAGTTACAGTTTGAATGCTGTAAAAAGATTGAGAATGATTTTTAGGTCACATGACTGTTAGCAGTTTTTTATTCCAATTTTTTTAGCGGATGATGAGAGTGGTGGTAGTCCCTTCCGACTATATCATCCAACCTATTATTGTTGGAGATATCTGATCTGGGGTTTAAACAGTGGTCTCATGTTTAATAAGCCAACACACTGCCTACTACGAGTACTACTAGACTAGAGCGTCTTCAAACGAATAGACGCACCATATGTAATATTGTCCAAAAATACCGACTGATTCTGGTTTTCTGGACGTGAGATTATCGAAAGTTAACTCTTAAGCAAGGCGCCGCACAAAATTGAATCGAACATGAGCGTGGCGTTGCTCTACAAAAAGGCAAACAAATGGTCTCAAAAAATCCCAAAATCGTCACATAGTCACGATTGACCAACTGATTTTCCTTAATTTCTATAAAAACAAACAAAATTTGAATTTTGTTTTGTTATCGTGTTATTTTGCAATAGCAAGACACTGAATTAATTATCCGAATAAAGGTAATAAAGAAATAAAATGGAATAATCCTTTAATCCTTATTTCTGTATCCCAAATGAAATCTCCTAATTGAAACAGCCTTTAACTTTGCAATATTAAGGTGGAAAGGAAAAGAAAAGAAAAGTAAAAGAATATAAAATTAATAAACTAAGAGCCTTCCGTCAAAAGGATTAAAAGAGCTGTCAAACGTTTCTACATTAAAGAAAATTATATTATTTTATACAAAATTAAATTTGGGAATGAATAAATTTGGAGAAAAGAAAAATGTAAAGAAAGCAAATTTATACCTTAATTGTTATTTTTACATTTTATTCATATTTATTTTAAATAAGTTCTGGCGACAAAATTATTGATTTTGTTATAAAAAGTGTCAGTTTCTAAATTTTTAATATTATTATGAAAATGTAAACGGTGTAACAAATAAAACGAACTTGTTACAAGTAAATCTTCAACATCAGTATGAATGAAAAGGAGATACACAAGTAAGCGAGAACGCAACTACAAAGCAATGTGAACAATATACACAAACACTTGATATAATTCACGTGAAAGCGAAATCACGAACGTTTGACTTCAAGAACCTTCATGAGACTGTTTACGTGGGCATATAAAAAGGCACGACAAAGCTGACAACGAGTAGTAAGAATTCAGTCAGTCTTGTGTGAAGACGCGTTGCGTGTGAAGAAAACAGTCGTGGTTTGAAGATCGTCTTTGTAAATATCTACCAAACACTTATTAGTGCCTATTCCAACAGAAGTGTAAAGAAGAATATCGAACTAAACAACTTGTTTTTGTAGCATGAAGTTGTGCACAGTGGCACATAAAATAATGCCAGTAATAAAAAATTTATCTAAAATTAAACACAAAACCATTTTTATTTTGTTTTATTTTGTTTGCAATCAACGATCTCATATTATAACAGTTTTTAAAAGGTGAAAACGTAACAATATTCTTTTTTTTTAAATTTAGTGTCATTTGCCCAGTCTTTAGTTCGAAGATCGCCTACAAAAATTCTCTTTTGTTTATGGGCAGTAAGAATCTTGTGCATCAACAATAGGTTGGTCTCTATAAAATATTATTGCTGTAAACGATAACCCAAAAACAAAATTCTGCATCCTTCTTAATAACTCCAAATTTCAAGGATCACTACGCCGGAAATTTTTCAATAGACATTCACCTCTATGCGTATAAAATCAGAAACGTATTGAATCAGAAACTCAGCTTTTTAGTTGGTTTTACTCGAAAGAATATATTCCAAAAGAAGTAACGAGCCTTGCTTTTTGGCTAAAAAAGAAATTAAAAAACGTGTTATCTTGAAACTAAGTAGGTGCCGGTTTTCTTTAAACAACTGATCTTATAATTTTGCAACGGAATTAGTGGCATTGTTTCTATCTGGAAAAGTAATTTAAAAATAAAATGTTGTTGTAGTATATTCGGTGGCATGACATTGTGTCCATGGAAATAATGTCTTTTTTTAGGGTGACACTTTGCGTGGTGCCATAATGGCAATGTACAATCTGTCGTAAAGCCCATGGAAAATGTATCGCACTTGGATAATGTCACAATGTCCATAATATTCAAAAATAAATTTTAGGTAATTGGTTCCTCTACTGTTAAGCAGTAAGGCGACAAAGTCAAAAATAAAAACATTTGGGACTTTAGGTAAATGACTAGTATAGAAAAATAATAAGCCTTCCAGTGTCAAAACTGATCAAATACAAGAAATGATCTTGTCCATTAAAAACGAGATTTTGGATATATCAAAAAGAAAACAGGATTGCCTTAACACTTTTATGAATTATTTTGAAAAACAGTGGATGACAATGTGATAAATGTTTGTCCAAAATCGGCGCTCTTTTTTATTGAAAAATATTTATCGGTACCGATCAAACGTTTGTCCAGCTTATATGAAATGTAAAGCGATTTAAATAAATTGCAGAGATCTAAAAGAAAAGATTTAAAAAAACAATAATTTTCAATAAGAAATCGACGCCGAATTTTATTGAAAAGTATTTCTTTTTTAAATCTTTTCTTTTAAAATCGGTGCCTATTTTTCATTGAAAAATATTTCTTTTTCAAAACTATTCTTTTAAAATAGGCATCGATTAAATGTTCGTTCGGCTTATGTGAATTGTAAAGTGATTAAAATAAATTGCAGAGGAATTAAAATTAAATTAAATTAAAGGAAAATATTTAAAAAAATATATTTTTCAAT
The DNA here is from genome assembly GCA_014635995.1 of Sarcophaga peregrina. Taxonomy (NCBI): domain Eukaryota; kingdom Metazoa; phylum Arthropoda; class Insecta; order Diptera; family Sarcophagidae; genus Sarcophaga; species Sarcophaga peregrina. The sequence continues at coordinate 37,426,774 of CM025792.1, read as the reverse complement.
AAAAAAGCGACATGGACATTATGTCAATGGATATTATTTCATGCCACCAGTATATTGTTAATGAACTACAACCGAAAAACTTGTTCATGGCTTGCTCATGATGCTACCAGAAAACACTAAACAAAACTTGTACATTCAATTCCAAACGGGTAAATGCAGTGCGTGACCTTAATGGATATTCTACTTAATAAAAAGGATAACATTTTAATATATTAGACCTTTCAATTTTAAATTTACTCAGGGTTCTCCCAGGGGATACCTATGGATTCATTTGAAACTTTTTCTTATTTTTCTCTTGTTTTATGAAAAACATTTAAAAATGGTTTGTTTTATAATAAAACAGAAATAAATTAATAAAATAAATATAAAAACCTTAATTTATTATACAAACTGTTGGTTAAAATTCATGATATTGTTAAAATATATTGGAGTACTAAGGCTTCTGCTGTCCTGTAAATAAATACACTATCTACAAATAAATTTTTTAAAAATATTTCAGTTTTTAAAAACTTTTTTATACAGGACAAGATGGGTACATGCCATACACATTATTTGCTTAAAGTGATATGCATTTGCGTCGTCTTCACTGCGTTCCGCACTTAATCTCCTATGATCGTCACTTCTTATTCTGTTTTACTCTACCCGTTATCTATTTGTTAATAAAGAATAGGAATAGAAACATAAAACCTAAAACCGGTATAAAAGAAGAAAAAAACTTTGGTAGAATGCCTCCCTAATTGCTGTAATGTTTCAATGTCTCAAGCATTGGGAATACCGTTTTTCTCTTGAGCTTGCAATCTTTTTTGAATGCAAAATACCCTCACCAAGTCATAATAAGAGAATTATGTTTATGAATAGAAAATGAATTTTTATTATAATAAAAATAAGAGTTGCAACTTGACAGCTTCATTTATTATTCGTACCCTTGGGACATAAAATGGACGATTGCTTATTTTCTTAATTGTTATAATTTTTTTTTTTTTTAGGGTTAAGCTAAGGTTTGGGTTAAATAAAACGAAATGAAAATCTCACCAATATGGAATACAATTTCTTGAATAGTTAATCAAATTTATTCAAAATAGGTTTAAACTAGATGACCCGTGCGAATATTTCGCACCGTTAGTTGTCATTTTTGTAAAATAAAATGAAAATAATTAATAGAAAGTTTATTAAAAGTATAAAAATATTAGAAATCATAATATCATCATACATATTTACATACATACGTTTAAATGCTTTTATAATACTTCTTTGAATACAATGTCAGAGGTAATGACATGATAATCGTCCCGTGCCCGTACGTATCCTTAATACAAACAAAAATTCTTTAAACGTACGCACTTGAGTATTAGCTGACACTATATATATATGTATGTATATATTAAAAGACACCATATTACTACAATTCATAAAACAAACAATGCCATGACAATAACAACATTACCAAAATGGCTTTTACAATTTTATATATTACTAGCAGATTTTACCGGGTACTGCGCAGGTTTTTTTCGCCCTTTCCCCCCTTTTTGGACTTATTTTGGTCCAACTTTAGAAACGGAATACCTTGAACTGCTATTTGAGAAGCTTAACTAAGCTAAATCGTATAAAATTACCTATTATCATTTTTTCTCCTTTTGTCCCATTTTTTCTCCCCTTTTGGTTAAAACATCTATAGCCTATAACCTGTACCGACAAAAGTTCGATTTATATGCTATACACTCAATTTTCCCGTTTTTTCTCCCCTTTTGGTCAAAACTTTTAAAAATTTATAGCCTATAACCCGCACCGAAAGAAGCTCGATCTATATCCCAAATTTCAAGGAAATCAGTCCCTGTTTATCAGATTTGATCTAACAACTACAGCAAAGTATTGGCAAAACAGCTTTTTACAACTTAATATGCATATTATATATATAAATGACTTAATAATAAACGGCATTATCAGCGTTGTCAACGCCAAAAAAAGCACCAAACTCGTTAAAAAAAACGCGTAATTTTGACAAAAAAGCACTAAAACATTACAATATTTTTTTTAATTTTATCACCATTTTATATAATCAGTAGAAAAATTTACAAACCAAAATTAATATTATTTATTTAGGTTAGGTTAGGTTAGAGGATGTATACTTGTCAACTGTGACAAGTGCAGTATCCGGAGGTCGAATTGATCCATTGTAGAATGTCCTAGCTTCTCACACCGTTCGTGTTGTGTGCATTAATTTTTATACATGAGCGGCGGGACCTACAGTTTAAACTCGAATCCGAACGACAGATTTTTTGAGAAGTTTTTAATGGCAATTTTTACTCTCAGAGTTTTTACCAGAAATCTGCTAAGAAGAAGACGCCGTTCATATTTTCGTTTTGATATCTGACCTGGGATTCGAACTCCGGCCTTTCGTCTAATAAGCCAACACACTACCTACTAGACCACAGCGATTTCATTATTTATTTAACTCTAATAATATAGTAATAATAATATATACATTTAACTATAGACTAGACTAGAAGTTAGACCAAAATTAGTGTAGTCCGTAGTCTAATCTATAGACTTTTAAAATAGTTTATAGATGATCCATTTTTACTCCTACTATCATTGTTTGCAGATACCAAGGCTGAGATGGCTAGGTAGTCTACTTATCGATGATCTGGTAGATTCTAAACAGACTTCAAGATTCAATAGATAGATTTAAGAAAACTAGAGTCTGCAATGAAGACGTGACCTACAGAGGAACTGGAGGCTTTTGATATAGTTCGTTGTTTAGGATAATGGAAGAAAAGTGCAACATAGTTTTTATTAATAGACTTACCTAATGAATTAAGTAGCTGAGAGCTTCATCGTTAACAGTCCCATGGTCAGAATCAGTACTTTGCAAGTACTTTGTAAATTCTTCTCTACCAGATTTAGTGACAAAAATGAATGGAGTCAATTAAAGTAAAGGCTACATAGTTTTCTAAATAAGACAAGTCTGTAAGTCAAGTCGTCCGAATATAATGAGGTACGTAGGTACGGCAAATAAGGTCTTATGGAAATACAATGCAATAAACAGTTAAATGATATTAAAGGGAAGGATGGGACGTAAAGTTCAGCCGTCGAGAATGGAGAGCACTTCGAACTTAATAAATAAATTTTATGCTAACGAAAATGTGTGGTATTATTGCATCCGAGAAAGAAACACTTGAATGAATAAATATCTGGCGCTGGGCTGGAATAAGAATATTGAAAGAGCGTTGTTAATTTTATTTTTTAATTAGCTATTGGAAAATTTATCAAAAAAGAAAAAAAAAAACACATATAAGTTCTAGAAAAATGCATGAAATCTTTATTTGAATCGATATTACGATCCATATAATTTAATGTTTGAAGATTATTTCAAGCAAATGTAGACCGCGACTGCGCCTCAAATGGTCCATCCACTTAGTCCCATTTTGGTATACTCATTTCAACATTTCGGTCGATATCTCACGAATAAAAACTTCAATGTTGTATTCCAATGAGTCAATTGAAGCGGGCTTGTCTGTATAGACATGAGCTTTAACATAGCCCCACAAAAAATAGTCCAAAGGCGTTAAGTCACACGATCTAGGCATCCAATTGACCGATCCCGAACGTGAAATAAAATGTCCACCAAACTCGGCTCTCAATAAGTCCATTGTTTTGTGTGTTGTGTGGCATGTGGCACTGTCTTATTGAAACCACATGTCATGTAAGTCAAGCTCTTTCATTTTGGGGAAAAAAAGGTCGGATATCATCTCATGATAGCGCTCTCCATTCACAGTTATGTTACGATTCGCTGCATCTTTGAAGAAGTATGGTGCCGCCAACTCATAAACCGCACCACACTGTGACTTGTTCTGGATGCAATGCTTCTGACTCATCTTCACTCCAAGATCGACAATTCTGCTTAATGACGTATCCATTGAGCCAAAAACGAGCTTCTTCGCTGAACACAATTTTTCGATAAAGAAGTGGATCTTCGGCCAACATTCCAAGAGCCCATATACCAGAAATTCTGTGTTGCACTAACTGTATTTTGAAAGGCTTCACACCTAAATTCTTCTGCAAAATTGTACACGTTTTGAGTAACAGAGGCCCAATTGCTGCGAATGGCGACGAAATCATTAATTGATGGTCATCACCAACACTGGATGAAGTTGTTTGACAGTGAAGCAAAACACGAAACGTGCGTAAGCTGTTTAAACTAGTGTTGCCAAAAATATAATATCTAAAAAATCACCGGTTAAATATCAACGAATAAAATTGAACACTCTAATTTCTTTATAAATCAACAAGAAAAAAAATCCTAAAAAAAAAATAAAAACGTATCACGATGTTTCAATTTAAGCACATAAAACAATTGAGCAAATTGTTGTGAAATTTTCTTTCCCTTTCTAATTCCTCTTTTGTTTTCTTGTTCAATAAAAAAAGACGATTAATCTTCATGATTCGAAAATTATTTTTGGTATTTTCATCAATATCTTTTTCCAATTTTCGCTTTATACTCCATAACAAAAAAGTTTTGTTTTTTTTACTTCAAAATCCGATGTGAACAATCCCACAAAATTCTGTGGAATGTATTGTTTTCAAAACAAAGCCACACTTGTTGAAAAACAATTTGTGTCGAGTTTTTGAGGAGAGACAGAATCAGAAAAATATTATTTTTGGCAAAATGCACGACTGAAAATGAAATTAAACCTCTAAAATGAAGTTTAAATTGTGAAATATGCATGTTTGAAAACTTTATTCGGTCTTTATTTATACTGGAGGTAGAGGAAGAAATTAATGTTGAGTTCTCCAAAACATTCTTTTTATTAATTTTTCTAATAAAGACTGTGTTTTGTTGAAAATTCGCTTTTGGAAAAGGACATAGATAAATAATATAAAATTTAGCAATTGAAAACAAATGACTGAAAGTAAATTTACATTAATGTTGAATATTAATCCAGTGGAAACTAATACGCTGATATGTGTTCGAACTAGGGACTGTTTCTATTTAACTAGTATGTTGACTATGACACTTATTATGGAGACCTTTATAAATCTAAAGTTATTATTTAATTGATAACTAAATCATATCTATACAAATTCACATTCTATAAAGTTCTAAGTGTCACTTAGAACGATTTTAATGTTCTTACATTTTTAAATTCTACGTTTTCTAACTTAAATACTGTCAAAATTTGGTTAAGATGCGCCGAATCTACTTAGAATACACATATAGTCTTATGGCGCATAAAAACTTTGCAGAGCTCATAACTCAGAACACACTTTTTCGACTTAGAATATTATAGAACGGATGCGTCGATATATAGTATTTGGTTATTGACAATAATTTTCATCAAATTTAATTTTAGGGTGACCGGATACGTCAGGAAAAAAAATTGTAAAATTTAGGGCGGTGTCTTTCTGTCAATAGATTTCTGGCAAAAACTCTTGGTGTAAATTACATTGTCATGAAATTTTTCCCATAAATCTTTCGTTGGAAGTTGACTTTAAACTGTATGACCCGGTACTCATGAGTAAATTTAACAATCACAACACTAAGTAGTGTGTGAAACTATAGACTTGTGTACATATTGTTCCTAATGGAATATTACAATACAGTTTACAATTTTTAGCAAATTCGACCACTGTGGGATGGCGGTTAGCGAAGCACACCGGGTATTAGTTAGGGGCTAGTAGTTCATATTATTAAGACATGTTACTAAAATTTTATTTAATTTTTAGGTTTCGTTTACGAATTTGAAGCAATGATGCTTATTTTCAAGCAATAAAACCAACAAATTTTCCAAAATTGCGTGGTAGCCTACATTTGTTGCACATCAAAATTTTCGTATGAAAAGCCAGATTTAGTTTCAAATTAATTTGTGTTTGTCATTGTAAAACAGTAGAATCAAATTTGTGAGATCTTGTATCTTGTTCACGTCTAGAGTACAATAATGTCGGATATATATTCTCAAAGCGTTAAAATTCACATAAATTTGTTGAAAAAGAAAAAGAAATGGGAAGATTCGAAATAATTTGCATGATAAAGTACATGCAGTCACATCATTGACAAATATTAATCAATTACAGTAAAACATGACTAAAAACTGCACGAAATAATTAACATTTTTCTTATCCGTGAGTTGTAAACGGCTTTTAGGTTAAATACGTATGTACAGAAAGTTGTTAGAAGAAATGGCTTAGAAAAAAGAATGTTTTGAAACAAAGAGAAAGGTAGTGTTTAATTCATTATCTTCTCACCTGTCAAAACATAAAAAAAAAACATTAAATATGTTCCTGTGTTGCTTCTAATTTAAATGTACTTTTTAAATTTATTATAAAAATTTTTCAAGTTTTAAACGTAAATTCTTGTGTAGTAAGTCAATATGATTTATTATAATTTTAGTTTCTTAAACCGCTCCTTTCATTTTGCGTTTACATATTTAAATTGTTTAACATCAGGTGTTTTAGGAGCATAAACTCAGAGGTTTCATTATTGAATAGTAAAAACAAAAATAATTTTAAAAACTTTACTTGCTTTAGCATTCTTGTTATGTTTAAAAAAATTTAATTCAAATTTATTTGAAGCGTAAAGGCGTTATATGAGATTCATGTTGGCATAATATATTCGCAGGGAATAATTTTCTTAATAAAAGTGTAAGGACTGGTTTTAGAAAAATGAAAAACTTGAAGGGACAGGCAGCAGAATGTTCAAAACAACTCATAGCACAAGAACTGGGGTATTTTTAAAAGGTAAGTTAGGAAGGTTTAGCTATTATGCCGTAGTCAAATTATTCATTGTAACCAGGATTCTTTACTGACTTGTTATATTTTAACCACTTTTACGACCATATGGTCAGGTCAAATTCATCATTTTATCTATACAGATGTTCATAAGATACATTCTAAAACCACATTACCAACAAGTGCCAAATACAAGTAACAATATTATTACGTTTTTACTCTTTTAAAAACGTTTGAAATATAAGTTATATATTTGTGGTTAGTTTTAATTAAATTCTTTATTGTTCATACTATATTGAGTGTCACTGTTCACAACTTGATAAATAGTACAACAATAATTGACTTTGTTCGCTAACAAATCAGACCTTTATAACAGAGATTTCCTAGTTGCAACAGTTCTCTTTATACGCAACACGATTTCACACAAGGATAACTGAATTCTGACTGCTAGTTGCCTGCTTTGTCTTGCCTTTTTATTTGCCCATGTAAACAGTCTGACGAACATTCTTGAAATATAAAATTCGTGGTTTCGCTTTCTCGAGAGTTATATAGCGGTTTCATTGTTGTTTGTGTATTTTGGTAGCATTCCTTGTTGTTGCGTTTTCGCTTAATGGTCTATCCCGTTTTCTTTCCTAATCATGTTATTTGTTTTTGTAGCTTGTATTCATCATTTTAATGTGAAACGATGTTACACTGTTTCCCTTTTCGCAACAATGAGTAAAGAATGTTCGATTGCGGGGGGTAATTGACAAACAAACGTAAATGCGAGTCTTTAGAAATAAATAAAAAGAGTATAAACACCCACTCGGTTTTTTGAATTTTCGATTTGGGACATAAATATGTTTTTAACTTAAATCCACAATATTTGAATAGTTCTTTAACAGCAAAAATGATTCAATAATACTATTCGCAATACCTAAAAAACTGCAAAAAATTAATATTTAAACAGAGGGGTCATTATAATAAAGTTCTCACGTAAGGAAAGCCCTCAGTAGCTTTTTTTTAAATAAAATAAAATAAAACAAGAACAAATAAAAAATGGATTTTTTGGTCACTTATGAGTCATTTCCTAAATTATTTTTCAACGCTTTTTCTAGTAGCTTTTTAATCATTTTCGAATTACTTTCTGATCATTTATCCGTATTATATACCTCCGTTTATGATGTCTTTTCGAGTTGTCTTTCAGTTACTTTCTGATCATTTATTAGACTTATTTACCTTGATTTATGATTCTTTTCCGAGAATCATCGTTTAATCGCATACGAGTGTTTTATAAGTCCTTTTATTGTCATTTATGAGTAATGTTCGTATTAATTTGGATTCGTTTTTATATCATTTATGTTTCAAATTTGAATTACTTACTAGTCGTACTTATAATTATATTTTACTCACATTAAGAGTTTTTATTAGGTTTACTGAGTCTTACGTTTACACTATAGCGATTTCAAAAATCAAAGTAAGAAAGAAAGAGTATTAATTTTATATTCGTGATATATTTAATTCAGACATCAAAGATTATGTAATTTTTTATCGTTCAAAATAGTTCCTAAAAATAGAAGATCAATAAGGTAATATATTTATAATAATAATAGTATCTAATAAGGTTAGAAGATAAGAGAAGTTCAACGATATCCAGTATTACACGTGTTTTATAAACTTGTAAATTACATGAGTATTTAAATAACGAAAACAAAATTAATTTTTATAAAATAATTCATTTGTACTTTTTAGTTTCTAACACACAAGAATAAATTCATTAGTAAGATCTGGATTGCAAAAGTTTTTGGCAATCTTTTTGCTTCTTAAGTTGAAATCGTCTTTTTTATTTAAATTTATTAACACTATCTTACTTTTAATTTATTTTTATTTTGTTTTTAACATTTTACTATTAGGCATAGCTGCCAGATAAAGAATTACTAGAAAAATAAAAATCATAAAAATCGTCAATAGCGATCATGGAATCGTCACAAAAATTAAATAAATAAATTTGAAGTTAAAAAAATTTTATTGTAAGAAATACTTACTTTTCACCACTTATATTCGAAAGAGAAGGAAGTGCAACTCTCATGTATAGACCTCAACATTTATTTTGAATGGACGAAGTTGCTCCTTGATGTAGTAGGGTATCAAATTCCTTTCATAGCACCATCGTTGCAATGTGACTTGTGTGATTTTGTTTGAGCGAAATAGAGGAATTATTTTCGGGAATTATGTATTCCTACGTAACACTAATTTTTCTCGGCGAGATCATCCGTATGTGGCCAATAGGCCAGTGGATTGCACACTGCATTACAGACAAAATTCGTTTTTTAGTCGGACTACTCTTATGTGGAACTTCTTTCGTGCAGAAGCTTGTAATTTTTTGACTTTTATGGGATAAAAAAGGCTTAAAACTCAGAAAAATCATCACAGGTGTCCGCGAATGACTTAAAATTATAATACTTCACTCCTCGTTATTACTACCCTAAATTTGTAATAGTAAAAATTTCAAAGCATATACAAAGTTTAAAGTGGCTGTAATGTACTGAAATAAGGAATATAAAGTAAATTTTTAATTTCCAAAAATCATCCAAATAAAGACCTAAATCGTCTTATCATTTTTGGAGCTCAAAATCGTCAAAATGACGAATAATCGCCAAATATGGCTGCTATGTTAATAGGTGATAAAATAAATTCTTTTAAACAAATACAAAAAAAAAAAAAAAAACCAAAAATATTTTCTATTAAAAAGAAAAGCAGTTTATAATTATCTATCTGCTCAAGTTATGATCATAAAATAGGTAATTACAATCACTTTTCAAACCCCTGCATGATCTGTTTTTGATTAAGCGTTTTTCAATCTTCGGTATAAATAGAATATAATAATAATTATTAATAATAAATAAAATATAACACGATTTCAAAAAAAAAAAAAAACAGTTCCATCACCACGCCAAATTCCGACTTATATGATACGCCTTATTACTAGCGCCTTATTTCTTGTGCCTTATTACGAAATCGAAAAAGAGTTAGAAAAAAAGCAAACAAAGGCTAAAGAACGTCAAACAAAATGTTGAAATGTCGAAAAATTTTCCGATGAAATTTATTCTGATGAAGTTATACGCTCACTATTTCGACGTAATATTATATTCGAAGTAAGTGACACAGATTAGTGAATATTTATGTTTTCCGATTGCTTTTTTTTCATTATGTTTTTTAATTTTTTTTAAATAAAGTATGAAAATTAATTTTTAGTTGTAAACGTACACACATCTTTAATTAAGTACGTATTTTATTTTGGAAAAAGTTGATTGGAACATAACCCTTAAATTTATATGAAAGCTAAGTCCTCATTTTCCTGGAGCGTAACCACCGCGTCATACGAGGAACACCTGTAGTTTAAATCGAACTCATTTTACTCATGGACACGAATCATTTTTGGGACCCTTTTAATCGCGTAACTGACTAATAAGCTTTTGATCATCAAAAATTAGAGTATTTTTGATGACTGAGCAAGGTGAGTTTTATGAAAACAATCTTCCAAATGCTTACTGGGAAGTTACAAAGGTTTTTATTAAGAAAAAATAAATAAGAAATATACAGACGGTCACAAGGATTGTCTGGCGCAGATGAAAAAACTTCCAGACATCTTAAGAACCAGAAAAAGAAGAAAAATAAATAAAAACAAAATAATAAATCGTAGAAAACATTAAGTGTTATAGTCAAAGGATGTACCATTATGGTGCATACAATGAAATGACATTGCAACAGTAATTATTAGAAAAGCAAAAAATAACTGAAAAGCAAATAAACAAACAAAACCATGTTAAAGGAATAATGTTAGTAGGAGAGAATAACATGAAAGAACAACTTTTAAAAGAATGTAACAATACTTTGGTAAGAGCTAATGAGAAACATGTTGAACAAAAAATAAGTTGGCAAATAAAGGGGAATGCAACTGAAATACTTGTTAGCCTGAGTACTTTATGCAGGCATTGCCATAGCCGCCAGTAATCTAATATGAACATTTTGAATGTCTCTGTTATTAATTTACGATTTAAAGATGAGTTTGTCAACAGCAGTCTGCCTAAAATGATTGCATAATCAACATTTTATTAATGTATACATATGTACGTCAGAATAGTCTAATACATTTAATTAAAAAATTCGTAACTAAATATTAAATATAGGAATGAAGTGTAACATATTTCTCTAATTAAACTTTAGATTTGATTTGCATCCTTTTCTTTTGCAAATATACTATTGGCAGTACTGACGTATATAAGTAAATACAGTATATAAGTAATTACACATTATTTACAAAATATTCTAAATGAATTTAGTAAGGAATAAGTAAATAAAATATCTTCTCGCATTGTCGACTAATTAATACTAAATTATACACAAAAAGTTAAAAAAAAACTTGATCCAGTTTTGTACGTTTCAATTTTGTGTTTTTGAAATACATACTGCTACATAATTTTATTTTTTGGGATTTTTTTTATCATTTTTAATTTTTTGTGAATCATTTTTATTTTTTCTCAAAAATTGTTAGATGAGTTGACGATTGTCATGCAACAACACTTTCAACTATAAAAAAATCAAAGTAATCTAAATATCCTGGAGGTCGCCTAAGATCACTAAATGAATATGGCACACAGCTTTTGGAGGGATAGTTGCGAAAATCTGAAAGCAAAAAGTATTACTGTCAACAATTGTGTGAGGGAATGAACTGCCCGATGCGCATTGAGATAAATCGGCCTTGTTTCAAAAGTTAAACAGAGAAGAGTGATAAATTACTTAAGAGATTTTTAATTTTTTTTAATTAAAGGATTTTATTAAGTTAAGTTTTTAACATATGATTTGATTTTTTATTTTAATAATTAAAATAGAAAAATAAATTTTATTTTGTAATGTATTGACTTTTGCTATCCAGTTTAGGTACCCAACACATAATACAGCATCACTTTTTAACTACATACCTGCTCTTATATATGACAATTTTTATTGCAGTGCATAGTTTTCCATTGTTCTGTCAATACACAATTGCTCTTTAAGTTGGGGGGCGCTTTCATTATAGGCCATTATCTGACAGCATGGGTACCTTATAAAGAATGGAATGGAGCAGCTCAATAATTCAAAAAAATACGAAAACAATACGATTTAATTCGAACTTTCCTATTCAAAATTTATTTTTTTTTATGCCCTGAGACTAACAGTCAGGAGATGATTCCCATTCACACCATGATTTGTATTAGACCTTAAATGAATTACTCGTAAATATCTAAAAGTATTTGTAAGCATATTTGGTAGTAATGGTCGATAATCTGTGTAAAACCAGGCAATTGAAATTCTAAAATGACAACAAAAATGTATATGAACGAAATAAAAAACACTGTCTTCCAAAAGACCAGACTTGCATCAGATATATAGTAGAAATGAAAATCACGAAAATATAACCTTAATGTTAATCAGACGTTAATGAATACCGCTTTAATTGACATACTCACCCTCAAAAACAAGTATTTAATACTCTGTATAAATAACTATATAAATTATATATAAATTATAAATTAACTATTGTGTAAATGACTACAAATTGGTTTAAATCTCATGCAGATATCAACCAAACAGATTGCATAAAAACAAAAGTATGAATGAAAAAATATAAATAAGAAAATGTAAAACAACAATAATAAAAAAAAGAAAGCATGTCGCTAAATCAAATTTCAATCACATCAAATACGGTATTTTAGGTGGTGCTCAATTTTTTTAAAAAAAGGGGCAAACTCAATTAAATATTATAAATTTATAATAAAATTTATAAAAGTGCATTAAAATAGTGCATTAAAAATCAAAATAAAAAAATGTCTGTATACCAAATACCTCGACTTGCGGCGCCTCGTTCTGCGTCTGCTTCGAAGTAGCGTCTTTTTAAAATTTCTGTGATTTCGAAATTGCGTCGTTAGTGCTTCGATTTGCATCGTTAATACGAAAATGTTTGTACAAAGCTAAAACAGAAAAAGATAACTTCCCGTTTAAATCTAGTGCAAATTCGAAGTTGTGTCTTAAAATTTCTTTGTTATAATTTTTTTTTACATTACTTCAATGAATTGTTATATTTTTACAATAATAAAAATTATTTAAAAAAAAAATTAAGTATTTTTTATTGAAAAATCTATTTTTTCAGCTAAAATTATGAATCTCGGAACCAATTAAATGAAAATCAAGACAAATGTATGGCAAATCGTTTTGCGTCATTTCGGTTGGTCTTGAAGTGTATTCAAGACATCCTTAATTACAACAGTTAGATAGTCTACCAAAAGCAATTGGTAAAATGTAAACTAAATACAAATTTATAGAAAAGGATATACACGATTACATTAAGGAATTCATGTGTGATATACTTCTAATGATATCCAGTGATTCGAAAAAGTTTACTTACAGGTTCGGTATGGATAAGTTATGTGGAGTCAATCACGTCCCATTTCAATTCCTTGACAATTTCGTCAAGAATATACTTTCTGGCACAATACAGAAGACACACAAGGAAGCGCCTAACCGACGATCATTTCTTCCTTTTAGGCAATATCCTTTGAAGCCGGAGATATACTGCTTGCATAAAAGTTTAATATTCAGGGCAATGGCTCGGTATTTAACCGTTGGGAAAAAGTTAAGTTAAAATCCCACCAGCCTTAGAGGTCAGAGCCATCCTGATCCTCTTCAGCAGTAATTCGGGGTTTATGGCTGAAGTAACTATTGATATGATCATTAAATTTTTTTTATTTTGGTTTTTAAAACATTTTTTTAAAAAAGTATTTGTTGTTTAAGTAATACAAATTTGAATTTGAAATTAAAGTTAAATATTTATAAAGATCTTGTTATCCATTTTCCCTTATTTGTGTTTACTTTCAATTTTACTTTGGAAAATAACACGACAAGTAAACAAATGTCGTTCAATTTTTTCCAATAGAGTCGCTATGTGTTAAAACCAAATTGAAGGGAAAAGCACAAAAAATAAACCCTCTTGTTCGATAAAAGTTTGAAGAAAAAAAGCAAAAAAAATAAAAAATAAACATAAAAACAAGCAAAAGGAAACATCAGAACTTTATCATATTCTGTGTATTCATAGATGTGGCAACATTAAACGATGAAAAACATCCGCTTCTCTTCACTATCGTTTAGTACTTTTTCCTTTTTAGATACGTACAGTGAGTAAAAGTAAGGGAGCTCTAAACAGATACAATTTTAACAAAACATTTGTATTTCAGCAAATATAAAAACCTAGTCACACATTTAAAACAAAAACTATTGGAAACAACAACTTTTTCAGCAGATAGATTTTTATATACAAAAACAGTGTAAAGTTTTATGAAAAGGACAAAAACAAAATACAGGAAAACAAAATGTTACAGAATAAATAAATAAAAAAAATAAATAAAAAATATGAAAAAAGTACATACAAACTAATTTTTTTTTTTTCAATCTATGCTGTCAGTGCCGCATCATTGGCAACATTGGCCGCATCTTTCACAACAGAATATCAGCAAAAACTGTGAACAATATTACTTATGGGCGAGTAAAAAATCGTTGTACTCATTTGGACAATCAAAGCCACACTCTTATACGTTTAAATACCATCATTTACAATACAATTGGGGGTAGTTACATTGAGAATTTTTGAAAGTTTATTCAAACTCTTTGAGTAAAAACTAATGACGCCTGTGAACAATGTTCTATAAAAGTAAATAACAAAAAATTCAACAGAATTACTTTAGTTTAAAAAAAAAATTGTGACCATTGTTTTGTCTTTCATAGATATTAAGCGAGATATTGATCTGACATTAAAAAGAGTTTAACTCAATAAGTCAAGCTATCAAACAATCGATACATAGATACGATTCGGCAGCTAAGAATATCAAACTGTTCTGACAATTCTGTTCAAAAATGTTTGGCAAATAACCACGATCCATTTAATGATTTTAAACCTTCTGCAGCCCTTCCTATGATCCTTTGGGTCAATATGACCCAACATTAAAATGTAAACAAAATTTCATATTTAATATAAGAAATTCATTTATTTTGTTGTTTTTTTGATTTAGCATAATAAAAAATAATGATAACTAAAATAAATAAGCCCTTCCTGAGCAATTCATACGTACATAATTGGTCATTACAATCCTTCAGTCAGGATTACGACCTAGCTTCTCACACCAATTATGTTGTGTGTGTTAATTTCATACACGAGTACACACTACAGTTTTAAAGTCGATACCGAACGACAGATTTTTGAGAAGCTCGTTATAGCAATTTTATTTGCTCTCAGAGTTTTTGCCAGAAATCTGATGAGAGGAAGTCGCCGAAGAAATATTTTCGTTTTGATGTCTGACCTGGGATTTGAAATCGGGCCTTACGTCTAATAAACCAACACACTATCTACTAGACTACAGCGACTTCTGAACAATCACTAATAATAATTATATTTTTAATACTAACGTATACCAAATTTAAGAATTTTTGTGACAATTTATACACAAAGTGACCGTTTGCTCTTTGCATATACATTTTTTACAAGAATCACATTTAGTGGGATGCTGATTTGAATTCCATCCATGTTGACAAAGGGAACACCTCTGTCATTTATTTGATAACTGCAGGACAATAGTGTATTTGCATTATTTTGCTTCGAACATTGCGGGGTACTTGTGAGATCATTTTGTTCTTGAATATTTTTGACAAGATTTCTTGCTGATGGTCCATGTGGCAAAACTTTTCTTAGCTTTTCCATCGGTTAGCCATGCGCTTACATGTGTAATTCGCAACTAGTTGGTCAAGCGCATCAACTCCAGTATTCGCTTGGTTGTAATGATGCATTATTTCAGGTTTTTTTCATCATCTCTTACGAACGAATTTGTTGTTTTTGGAAAGCTTTTTTTCATATCCTGAATTTTTGATTGATTTTTGTCACGAAGTCTTCTTTCTTCTCTATCTTTAAAGTTGTCAATCCGTAAACACTTTGATATTTCACTGTAAAAAGTATTGATCGATGATTCTGAATGGTAAATTTGTAACATCGCATGTTGGGTCATATTGACCAAAAGGATATTAAATGTGTGTAAATCGTATTTGGAATGTGGAGGGGAGAGGAAAAATTTAAATTTTATTGTTTTCATTTTAAAGCATAGTTTTTGTACCTGTGATGGATAAATTAAAGGGAAAAATTTTGCGTTTGAAAATCAAAATTTGGTCAAATTGACTCAAGGAGTGCAGAAGGGTTAAATTTAAAGATAAAAATAAATAGGAAACTATTATCGAAGTTCGCCATGTGAGGAGGTGGCCAACAATTGTTAATATAAAGACCGGAGTTAATATAACCATTAGTAAGGAATTCTCAATTAATCAGCCAGCACATGTGTGTTATCGCCTACTAAACAATTCCTATATTTTTAAGAAAACCTTTTGGTTACTTTCTAAACTTCAAGGGTTATTACACCTTTTTTAATTTTTTTAAGTTCGTAACATTCATCTCCTTAGTTAATGTCAGTTATTATAGTTTAAATCACAAGAAATGAAAGTAAAAAACTTAATTCATAACGGGAGTATACATACGTATGAATTACAAGTAGTAGTGATAAAAAGTAGTGGCCTTTTGTCTTTGGTCAGGATATAAAACTTATGTCTAGCGTATTTTTATGCATCCGTCGTACACTTATTTCGAATATTTTTATTCTCCATAGTTAGTCCGATGAGCGAACAAAACAATACAACACGTTTTAATTTAAACACGAACGAAATCATAATTGCATACAGTGCGCCGTAAAAATGTAAATGCGTAATTGCTACACATGCATTTCTTATTTCCATAAAATCATTAAAAGAACAGATTTAAAATAGGCAGTCGCCATAAAAAGCTTAACTAACATAGTTCAAGGTTACAATAAGGTCCCTTCATATTACGACAAAATATATTAAAGTGGAAGAACTTTTATCTATCATTGTACTTTACACACATGTATATGCAATCATTTGTTGACTCTTATAAAAATGTTCGTAAGGAAATTTTGTAGCATTTAAGGCTTAAAGCGTTTGCAATAAGTAGAAACAGATAACGAAATAGTAGAGGATATCGATCTCTAGATATCCTATACTGTAAAATTAAATTCACTGTTCGTTTTTTTTTTTTTAAAGTTTTCATTAAATATTGTAATCGGCGTAGTCTTCTAGATACAATAGCGAAAAAAAAATGCCACTCGATATATTATGTTCAACACTGTGTCTTGCCTTATTTACAGAATGTTGTTTATTTAAAAAATAGTTGTGAATATCTTTCTTTTGGTGGCCGACGAATGTAATTCAACTCATTAGAATCGAATAAGTTAAACTTTGATTTGTAGTGATTCGCTTGACCAACGCAGAAACCCCTAATTGACCGTTTGCATAATTAGTAACATCTACTGGCGTTTTCTCGGAGTCTTGAAGGGCAGTAGATTTACGAGGTCGACCATATCCTGGCTTTCTTTTCACATTATTTGTTTGACGATATCGCTTTGAAATTCGACAAACCGTTGATTTGTTGATATTAAATTGATTAGCAACTTCATTCATTGATTTGACTTCTTCCAAAGCTCTTATAATGGCAAATTTGTTATCTGCTGACAATTCACAATTTGCAAATTTTTCATAAAACTTTTATTTTTTTTTTGATCTACCTTTTATAGGTTTCGAGACTCCATTGAATATCATATGACATAGTGTTGCATTTTTTTTCTTGTTACTACAATGTATTGGCTTATTAGACGTGTGGGATTGGTTCAAAGCTGAGGTCAGGCATTTACAATAAAATGAAATATGAAAAAATATTCCTTTGGCGGCTCCTTTCAGCAGATTTCTGCCAAAAACACTGAGAGTAAATAAAATTGCCGTGTAAAGTTTCTGAAAAAAATCTATCGTTCGAAATCGACTTTCAACTGCAGGTAAGTTTAAACGCCACTAGTGTATAAAATTCATAGACACAACATCAGTGTTGTGAGAAGCTAGCTTGTAAAGGGTTTTAATGACCAATTAAATATGTATTTGATTCTGAGCATTAAAATAGTGATGATTTTTAAAATTTTCTATTTAAATTATGAAATTTGTGATATACTATTTGCACAAGTATAAGATTTAGGATACTCGCAGTGGTCATATCACATTCATACTAACTTCTGACTGCTTCCAGGCGCCTCTGCGTCTTGAGCGGGTCACATAAATCGATGACATGGATTCCTCAATTTGGTATTTCAAATGTAGACATGGTCGTGTTCCTCGCTGATTTCTGAAAATCTCTGAAACAAATTTACATCTCGCCAGCACATCTCTTCTATCTGTAGCCAGAGTTGCCTCCAACACGCAATGGACAGAAGACGCTTGAAACTGTCCTTGTTTCTACGTCATAGTGGTACACGGAGAGAATAAGTTTCATGCTACTCAAGTGCCTACTGAAACCATAGTAGCACCTTTTGGCAAGAATATCGTCAGCTTACGCAAGCAATTGGACACTTTTTTGGAAAATTGAGCCATTTCGCAGACCACTCTCCATGACAAAGCTGAAGAGGTTATATATTAAGGAATCGCATGGTCTGAAATTTCAAACTGTATCAAAAGCTTCGAAGAGGTCCGTTTCTATCTTGGAGGAAATATAAACAGAATAATATTTATTGCTATTCATTCCAACTGCTGCAGCATTTCGTTAACAAATTTAATGGCCCTTACATAAATATTTAGTAAGTTTTAATGTATTGAGAACGGTCTTAATTTTTAATCCTTGTGTTGACGATGACATCTGTCAAACATTATCAGTATACATCAAATCAGTATACCAAATCATAAAATCATAATTTTTTATCATGTTAAAATTAGCGGACCGAAAAACGCCTTGTGAAATTTTGTTTTATGGAAAATGAAATTATTTTCAGAATCTTTAACGGAAGAAATCATGATCTAATCGGGGATCAGGTCGATTCAGCCAGAAGACAATGCTGTGAGTTTGGTGGTAACAGAATTGAGTGAGTGGTGCACCACTAGGCCTTTAAACCTGGTTAAACCCTTAAAATAGATCGCTACCGATAACAAATGATTAATTTAAATCTATGATTAGATCGAAAAAGGACATCAAGACATGGCATAGTAATTTTGCGGCATGGCAATGCACCTGAACACAAAGCAAAAACAATTCAGGATTCTGCGAGCTGCTACATGTTAAACGTGTATTGAATACAGCTTCTCTGAAAGATACAAGATGTCCATATAAATCGATAGATTTAAATCAACATCATTTGTAATTAAAGGTAATTTTCTTCCAAATATATTTTATAAAATACACCAATAAAATCATTTCAAATACGATTATTAATTTCCGCTTTTATATTAACCATTTAACATTAAAAAATAATCAAAAAACTTTTTCAATTATAACTTTTCTGCTGACAACGAACGCTCTTTCAATAAACTGCTTAGAGGGTGTGTAGCAAATCGAAGTAGACATTTTACTTGGATTGCTGTTGTATCTTATACGGTTTATTTTACCTCGTCTCTTAAATTTATGGAATAAATTTTTCAAGATTTTTCTTACCTTTACAGATAAATTGTGATTTTAGGTTTTTTATCTTCTTATCTTTAACTTGTCTCGTGTTTTATACAAGGATAACAAACAATTCTGATGCAGGTAGAAAATTATACAAATTGCTTAATTCCATCACGGCTACAATTTTGACTGAAGTTTGTAGAAAAAAAAAAAATTAATTGAAATTTTATGTCTTTTGTCAAAATTAAAACAGACGGAAACCAATTAAAAATTTTTGTTTAATGCTCGGAAAAGAAAATTGTGGTAGCACAAACAGATTGATTCGATATAACTAAGACTTGTTTGGGGGTCGTGAACGATTTGTTGTGCGTTAATGGCACAGTTAATGTTCTTTAAAAACTATAAAAAGTAAAATTTATCCAAAAAATATAAAATTCTTTTCTAGTTCAAATCTTGACATTCTTCGGCCATTTGCTCTTCGTTACCTTCTTTTCTAAAAAAAAACTAAGTTTAGTTTGTTGTTCATTCCCAATAATGTTATCCAAAAAAATGGAAAAATGCTGCATGCCCGACCCTCAATTTTTGATTTCAGAAACATAATTTGGCTATATTTTTAGTAAATATATAAAAATGTATGTCTTTATCGATGGAGTCGGATTCCATTAATATTTATTATTTATTTATGCATGTAGGTGAAAGGAGAGGAGACCAACCAACGGTCTAATGATGTCGTGCACCTAATTAATCATCTACGCTTGTTGTGCGCTTACTTTCTATAGGAAGTCTGTATCTTATAAAAGCTTCCTTAACTTCTTCCAATCCATTTCTATGAGATGGGTTTTGTCTGGTTTAGTGTCATCCCGGAAACATAAAAATCTTCAATCTTAATAAAACTGTGCAATAACAAAAAAGTGCTCCACGTTTCGATGTCACGCCTTGCATTCATTATTTGCCAACACGCCAATAAGGTTCTGGTGAACATATAAGAGTGTCCACTAAGTAAGCTTGTTAGCGTGCCTAGGTCGCACTTATTTAATTTTTAAATACTCTTGATTCTTTTCTCAATTGGATCTCCCCAAAGTATTCTTCCTAATGTGTCCAATATATTCCAATATATTTCCATTATTGTCGATATGATTCCGCTAACTTTATCAGATTGGCCTTTAATGCACTGACAGTTAGTCCATTACACAAACTTATGGTATATGGACAGAATATTCGCTACCTCATTTCCAATCACTCCGCTATGTATAACTAGGTACTCATATCATGCCTGAAGTTATCGTCACTTGCCTTTCTACACTCCAACATGGTCTTTGATACCGTATTCCCGGATGTTTGTCCACTAATTGTAATTTTACTATCCATAAAGTTCCGTTTAATTCCAATACGTTCAGATTTTCAAATGATTATCACACTAGAGCACACATTCCCGCATTAAAAACTTGTATTATGGTCTGGTAGCCGGAGTGAAAGTTGCTTATAGAGCCCCATTTCCGTCCTACACTCTAGACATTTCTGTAGTCGCCTCGGCATACCTACCTAGACCAATCTGTGGCGTAATATGAGTTTTTAATATTTTTTAATGAAATATATTAACATTTTAATTGACCTATAACAATAAACATTCATAAACAGAAAATACAACAATTTAATCTCTTAATTTAGAAATTTAATAGAATTTTTTCTTTTCCGATACATTTCCCAATCCACTGCATATAAAATTGGAGTTCATTATTATCTTTTGGTTTGCAATTAAAACATTTTGCTTTTGAAATTTAGGGAAAGAGAGAAAATTGCAAACAACTTGTTAATCCGTTTTTTTTTTTTTTAATAAGTTTTGCAAATTAAACTTTCCTTAGCAGCACAAAAACTCAACTGTTGACATCAACGTGATTCAATAAATTTATATTTTAAGTTTGTTATCTGGAAGGTTGTATGGGCGGCTGTTCTAGAATGTTGTTATGAAATTTTCAGCACTCTTAATATCCTTAGATTTATTTGTGCTTAATAATTTCTATCTATAAATAAACAAAAAGGTCTTTCGAAAACAAAATCGATAGAACTTTCTCACTGATAACGATTTTCTGTAAATGTTTAGTGGTGGCGTTATGATTAAAAAACAATCATAAGGATAGTGTTAACGCCACTACCAAAAACCCTAACTTTAGTTGATCGGTCTGGCAACGCTTAATTTAAATCAAAGAATTTTTTATTGTATTTTTTTATATTTAACGAAAGTAGAAAAAAGTTGTTCTAAAGTAGCTTATTTAAGCAGCCAATTTGTACTGTTATTTTAGTCTTCAAGAAAATTCCAGAACATAAAGTTGGCAGTGTCTAGAGGAAAATTTGTTAAAGTTAAAACCTAAAAAGAAGTAAAATTTTCTAGTGGTTTTCTAACCAAAAAGTATGTATTAATTTAGTTACTTTTATAATTATTTAATTCTTAATTATTGTTATTTATTTAGGAATTTTAATATAAATACATTGGCAAAATAAATTTGATTATTGAAGCTTTTGTATTTTATTCAAAATCCAATTGAAAATCGCTAGAAGCTACCCTAGGCTGGCGTGCCTCTAACAGATAGTATATTATTCATTATATATTTTCAAAATTAGAAAAGCAATCATCACCTTTTTCGACTAATCAATTAGTGTATTTGCAATTATTGTGTTTGAGACTATAATTCCCACGGTCATTAACCCGTAGCCGAATATTAATAAAAAAATATTTCGTATATATAAAATCGATGAACTGACATTAAATTACATATATTCAGAAACTAATTATGGACATTTTAAATACAATTGATTGCACTTTTTAAGTATTTTTAATGCAAAATAAACTAACTTAATAATTTTTAAACATGGAATGTACACATAGTAACATTGTTGATAGACTCTGATATGCTATATACATGTTGCAGAACAATATCTATATGTTTCACGAGATGTTTTTTGTCGTATGTATCTATCTAAGCTTTGATTATTTTTTATCACAGTTGGTATTTAGGCAACAAATGTTAATAATCGTATCTACATTATGTTGTATGTACATAGTGAGGTCATAGCTGCCAGATTTGACCAATTTTACTCCTTTTGACGATTTATGTCCTTATTTTGACGATTTTTAAAAATTACAAATTTCAACCATTTTTATTACTTTAGTACATTAAATATCTTCCTTAAGCTTTGTATTTACTTTACAGTTGTTAGTGTTGAAATTTCTGCTAGTAATAACAAAGAGTAAAGTATTATATTTTTAAGTTATTTTCGAATACCTGTGATGATTTTTATTTGTTTTTAACCTCTTTAAAAGAAAAAAACATTTCAACTCCTAAGTAACATCGTAGCTGAGCATAAATTATCACATGCCGTTGCAGACAATTTTAAGAATTCGATAATAGGCTTTAATATTGTCCATCGGAAGAACAAAGACAAGCTGCGCTTATTTTTTTTTCATACTGACCAACACTCAGAGGATGGCATTGTGCGTGGGACTAGGAAATATATTATAGGAATGAGGAAAGAAAGAATAATGCTTATGGATATTAGGTTTGAATATTTTTATACCATAAGCAACAGGAAAAGTCTCTGGAGGAAGGGAGTTCCACATACGAATAGTCCGTCTAACAAACGAACTATATCTGTAGTGCAGTGAGGTATACACTAGCCAATCGACTACATAAGGATGCGCTTGTCGAGGAAGACGAGTATTACGTAGGAATACATGATTTCCATAAACAAGTTCCCTTATTTCGCTCGAGCCATATCCCTTGGAGTAACGTTGTCGTATTGCAACGATGCTCCAATGAATCAATGAAGTTGGACATACTATCGTGATTAACGAGCTACTGCAGCCTCTCCTGTAAACGATCGAGAAGCCGCAAAATAGACTTTAAAAGCCAACACAGGTTTGAAAGTTGTATTAAATTCTCGGTCGGTTGTAAATGGTATTTATTACATCGTCTAAGAAACCAAGGCACTGAATTTTTAATGTTTACAACACATATGGCTATAGATGATGCAATATTATTGCTGCTTAACATTGACTTTATATGTTTTTGTTTTTAAATCTTTCAATTTATTTATTAATTTTTTAATTTTGACGATTTTTTCTCAAATATTTGACTGGTTTGATGCTTCATTTATCTAGCAGCTATGATTGGGGTGAATGCGAATAATTTAAATAATAAAAAAAATTTACCAATTTTAAATTTCATTAAGAAAGTTCACCACACACTTACGTTTTAATTATATGCCCACCACTTTACGTTAATTTAACAATTCAACTTTTACTCCCAAATTTTATTTTGATTTTTCATATTGATTGAATAAATGGTTAATGCCATTAGCTTAGGAATATAATATTGAATGTTATTGTTTTTTAAATGGGCTGATAAGCACTTTGCAAATTTTTAAATTAAAAATAAACTAAAACTGCAAACAAAAAGGACTTTAAGTGTTCATTGAAGAGTAAGAAGACCAGCATGGAACCTATGGACATTAATTTTGTATATGCCATCATTGCGGATCAAAATGCTAGCGTATACCTATAACATTACACTATTTAACATCGTGAAAGCAGTTAAATTGATGAAACTTAAAGATTGTATATCTAAAATCTTTGGACATCGATAGATATAGGCATAGTAATTCAGACAGACAGACATCATGAAATTACAATCAATGAGTCGCAGCTATAATCCAACTCAATGCACCAGAAACTTTTGCGTCGTGCAATGCCTTTTAAGAATCCAAGAATAGATACTACAGCCTATGTATCCACATCATCGAATTAATTCGCAATTTCTGTTTTCTTAGAATATTTTTTAATTAAAATAATTCGGAATTTTAATTAACAGTTAAATACATAAACTCTTATGCAGTGAAGCAGCGGTCTTATTTTGCTAAAAAATATTGTTTGGAAGTTGAAAAATCTTAATAATAAAATTTGTTTGTGTTTCTTTTTGTCCTCAACGAAAACGAACGAACGCACCTTAAGCCAAATATTTATTTCAGATTTCATAAACTTTTAACCCAAAAAGAGGACAAAGCTCCCGTGGAGCCGACACTTGTACATACAATAAAAGCATTGTAAATAACAAAATAGAGCACAAAACAAACAACAACAACAGCGACAATTGCAAGCGAAACTGTACGAAGAATATAAAAAAATAAATTGCCCACTTGAGGTTCTTAAATATTTACGTGTAAAATACTGCAAAATTTACAACCGACTGGTAGTAAATTAAACTAAAACTACATTTGGAAAAAGAAAATCGTAACCGTACTGGTGATACTATTGCTAATAAAATGACGGCACTAAGGGCAAGTTAAAGAAAGCCAAATACGTTGTGTAAAAGAGAATTTATGTAAATTAAAGTAGCACAGGTCTAAGAATGCCATAAGAATGACAAAATAAAAGATTCAAAAGATGATGCACAATAAGATACCCTACACCAGCGGTCGGGGAACCGACCCAAATGGGGTAAAAATTAAACTTTTGTGGGTGAAAAATATTTAAAAACGTTTAGAATATGAGTTCGTTGTTTGCAAACAAAATAAAAATGAATATGTGTTTATTTCAATTAAAGTATTTATTGTTCACACTACTTTTGTGTGCCGCCGTTACAACTTGATCTTGTTCGCTATTCTTTCTGTTCACGTTTAACGAATACAATTCCTAGTTGTTATTGTGAGGCTTAGGCTTGCGCCGTAAGCAATAACACTTGTACAGTTAACACATGCATAGCGGATATCTTCAAACCACTACATCACACAAGACTGACACTTCACACAAGATAACGAACTCGTTGACTGCTTTGTTTTGCCTTGTTATACGCGGACGAAATAAGTGTGATGAACGTTCTTGAAACGGAAGTTATTGTTTTCGCTCTCTCAAAAACTCTTTCGCGACTGCATTGTTGTTTGTGTATCTGGTTGACACTGTTTGTTGCTTTCTCTAATACTTGTCCATTTTATAGTTAATCATAGATCAAGGTAAGCCACAATTTGAAAATTTAATTCGAGTACTTTACAACTATTTTCTGTCTCCCTTCAATGCGTGTATATGAAGGTACTGACTTCAGAATCTTTCAAGAAAATTCAATTGAAGAAACTTTAGAATAATTTGCATTTAGAATAATTTGTCTTCCAAACAGTGAGAGTACTTTGAAAATTTAGAAATATCTGTCAAAAGACACAGATTCAATAGCAACATGTTTGGTACATTTGATCAGCGTTCAGCTATAAGGGCTAACTTTACAGTAGCCTGGTTGATTGCTTGAAATAAGAAACCATACACTATTGGTGAAGATTTTGTTAAACCAGAAGAAACTGAATTCTGTGCTCTTGTCAGCGAGAATTTTCGGAAAAGAATAGCCCAAATATTGAAGTTACTTACTGTACGATCCATTGCTAGGCCCTTATGGTGAAATGTTTGATCCTACATTGGAAGCCGTCATGCATCATGCCATCCAGATTGTAAATTTTATTAAGGGACATGCACTAAACGCGCGTCTATTTCGTGAATTATGGCAGGACGGTGAAGCTGAATATACGGACCTACTTTATCACCCAGAAGTAAGGTGGTTCTCTCGCGGAAATATATCAAATCGAGTATGGACTCTCAAACGTGAAGTCGAAATTTTTAAGTTTGATCAAAAAAATATTCTCGCAGATAAGTTTAAAAATTCTTCCTGGGTTGCATCTTTCGCATATTTAGCGGACATTTTTGAGAGTATAAATATATTAAACAAAGAATTGCAAGGAAAGTATATTAATAGGATTTCAGCGAGAGAAATGGTGTCAGCGTTTGGATTAAAGGTGCAGTTTTGGTGACAGAACAAGATAGGTTCCTTTTCATGGTTAGCTTTGGTTTTGGAAGATTGTGAAAATATTACTTTTGCTGATATCAAGGATACAATTGTAAGACATCTCATCATACTCAAAAATTGTTTTTTACTTTCCAGATCTTGATACACGTAATGTCAACTGGGTTGTAGATTCTTTTAGATGTGAAATTGCAATTGTACCTGAAGAACCTTCAGTTTTATCAAGTACGATGTATTTGTGTGTAACTTTTGTTTCTCGTTAATCTTAAACGACCCAATAGTTTCCATTTGTATAACAATATGAAAAATGCTAAAAAAGGCGATTTCTTTCTTTGCTCTTCGCCGTGGGGTAATATCAACTTACACAAAATTATTTTGTGGTAATGAATAAAAAAGTTCCCCGAACGCTGCCCTATTCGATAGCCTATCTTTCAATGAATGTCTTGGGAGTTTCCTACATTGGGGGACTATAATCAGTTTGGTGTTTAAATCAAAACAAAATGCAAAAAGTATTTGTTTGGTAATTTCCTCTTAACAGATTTCTGGCGAAAACCATGAAAAGTTTCTCAAATATCTGTCGTTCGGAGTCGACTTTGAACTGTAAGTCCCGCCACTTATGAATAAAATTAACGCACACAACATAAGTGGTGGGAGAAACTGGGTTAATAATCCATACATATATATGTATGTATGCATGTTTAGTATTTATACCATATTGCTTATTCGCAACTTGGAACTACGCTGTAACGATTCAATAACGTTATATAATAGGCATTATACAATAAACGCTGTTACTTAACCTTTTAGAGAAGATTAAAACCAAACTTTTCGCCCTACTAATTTTGTGCGTGTTAATTTTTGTTAATGTTTTTAAGTCGAACTATAGTTCTAAAGTCGACTCTCCGTGGGAACTACTTGAGAAACTTCTTTGGATTTTTATGAAAACTGAGAGCAAGTAGAATTACAAGTATTTTTTTTTTCGCCAAAAAGCAAAGCTTTACTAATTCACGAATTCCATTTTCTTCAAACATAAACAGCCGCGAAGTCAAAATTTAAACACAACAAAAATAATTGAAATTTCAATAGTTTACTTGACCATTCATTAGGCAGTTATGATATAAGAATTAATTTTAACAGATTCGTTATTGTTTATCTATTCCAAAACACACGACAATGAAGAAAACCACTGATTACATATAACCACAGCTGTAGGGTGAAATTTCAACTAGAGGAATATTTTTTCCAAGAATTGCCAACTAAATAAACATCCACCGCAAGCGTCTAGGGAATTAAAATCATTATAATATTTTGCTCTTGTTCGCCATCTTAGATTTCTTTTCTTCTTTTTTATTTTGAATCATGTAGACTTTGCCGAGGGACACAATGCACAGTGGTTTAAGGTATATTAAGATTGGAGTACAATTGTGGTCAAACAATTGAGCGACATTATTTTCTTGTAATTACAGGCCTTAATAATCTTTCTGAACATGAAATGCACATGACTTCTGCACCAGTAGTTGTTGAACTGCGAATGAATGTGCTGTCACTTGGTTGTTTGTTGGTTGGCAAACAAAATTTTAGTTTGTGTGTAATGTCGCATTCGAGCCCATTGCCCTGAAAAACTTCACCACAATTGATGTCTACCGTTCACTGCACGCTAAAGTTTCGTTTTGGGTGTTCCGATAATTCATTCTCTTCGTTATTGGATCTACCAGTCGGTCTCGTGAAAACCTCTATTGAGTTATATAATGACAACGAAAAGAGGCATTAATTATATAAAAATTAGATTTAAATTTTCAATTCAATTTCGATTTAATAAGTTCAATGGTTAATCCTACACAATATCATGTAGACCATGATTTTCAAAATTTTTACGTTTACTTGTTGCGTTAAATAATTTGTTTTTCACTATGGGATCGAATTACTGTGTTTAATACTTAGAAATTTATCTCGAAGGTTATTTGTGTTGTCGTTTTCATTTTTTATTTTTTTTTTTCTTTTGTCAAAAGACAACCTATCTAGCAGATGATAAATTCTCTGATGCTTAATTCCTAAATTTTTACTGTTACATATTTAATTTCCACCGTTACAATCACCTCTTCTAATCTGCCCAATGTAGGAGGCATTATTCATATAAAATGAGAAAAACTGAAACATGAACATGTGCGACGTTTGTTATTCGGCAAGACAGTGCCTGAGAGCATAATGATATTGATTATGTAAGTATGTACATAAAAATATTTGATAAAATAAGGATAGTAGGTACCAAAATAAAGAGCATAGCCGAATAGAGTGATGGCTTTAATGAATAAAAATTACATTTTCTGTCCATTTGCAAAGGTTGATGTTGAAGTATTGTTATGTTCTCTTAAAGGTGAAACAGATTGCAAAGAGTTTCTGTAATCAATTTCCATTGTGCAGAGAAAATTTACGGAACATGGTTATCAAAATGTGGTAAAAATAATAATGAAGTTTTTATAAATTTATTTCTGACTTTTGCCTTTCAAATAGGACAAGCGACTAAAGTAAACTTTTTGGAAAACTACAATCTATTCAGCAATACGTTAAATTTTTTTTGCCAAAAATCGATTAGAAAATTAAAACCAGAATTATGAGAATATGGATAGTAATTTATATTAATCATCGTCAGATGAATTTAATTTAATCTTAAATGTCTTGTAATTAAAAGCAGTTTCAAATTATATTAGAGTCGCATTGCACATATAACGCAGCTGTCTTCTGGCAAAACTACCATGAAAATCTTATCAAAGCTGTCGCTTAGAGTTTAAAACAGTAGATCCATCCACTTCATGTACAAAATGACCAATTTTGTCCACTTGGAGCCTCTAAATGTGAACCATAGAAATCTTTAGTCTATAAAAAATCTTTAATTCCAGTTAACATTAAAAATAAATTCAGGTCTTATAATTATTTTCACAGATTAAAGCTGCAGTTTTCCTTTTTTTTAGACAAACGTAACTATGGCAGTTTAGGTATAGGTTTAGGTATTCTTACGATTATTCTTCAATCTCGGTTTTGAGCGATAACATTGTGAGATCCTCATAAATTTTTTTTAATTTTATTGCTCAAAAGCAAAAAATTTTGGAAATAACATCAAATTGTAGATCAGTTTAGATTTGTTCGAATTGGCCACCTTTGGTACGAATTATGGCCTTCAAACGGCCGACAAAATCATCACAGGCTGCACGAAAATGGTTCTGCGGTAATTTGGCCCATTACCGGCGAAACGCCGTCTTGAGATGATCGACACTTTGGAATTTTTTAGTGAGAACCTTACTCTCCGAAATGCCACAGGCGCAAAAGTCCAACGGATTGAGATCCGGAAATTTTGGTGGCCATTATGCTGTAGAAATGAAGCGATGAAGAGATTCTTGGTTGATGCGTGCTGAGTGCGGTGGGGCTGAGTCCTGTTGGAAGGTCCATGGTTTGCTGTCGAAATGTTTGTTTGCCCAGGGCTTCAATACTGTCTTTAAGACATTTTCCCCAAAATATTCAGCGTTTGTTTTGACAGCACGTTCATGACAGCACCGTATGGCTGGCCAACACCATTGCCATAGACGGCGCTTGAGTTCTGGTGGCCAATCACAGGTATACATTTTTAGCTAACCTCTTTGGCAAGTAAACCCGATCATTTTGTTTGTAAACAAACTGCTCAATTTCGAATGGTTTCTCATCTAAAAAAACCAAATTCGGTAACTGGACCACTTTCGTGGAAGCGAATCACGCTTGAATTCCATCACGAATAACTTTTTTTCTGAATTCAATAGATCAAAATGTTTTTGTAAGCTTGTTAATAATAAAATGAACTATCACTGGAATAAATTTATCAGCTGTCTGACGAGCGATTTACAAATGATAACAACCTGAAGTTGGTTGCAATACATATCACCCACCCTGTAGTAATGGATGAAATTTAGAGTAGTTGTATTAAATTGAATAGAACTAGAATTTTAGGGCAAAAATTAGTTTATGCTTATAAGTATTAACTAAATTAGCATTAGCAAAGAATTTTTTCTTTGCTTATAAGCATAAAACCAGCCATAGCTTGTTTTGTTTCTTTTCCAAGACAATATCTTCATTTAAATGCAGTAACATTTAAATTCTTTCAATGTTTTGTAAAAACATCCTTTCTAAAATCAAGGCAAAATTTCAAAATTTAATTTAATTTCTCTTTTTTCTCTTCACTTTCTTCAATACAACCACTTAACTTTTGCCTTCCCTTCAAAAACTCATTTTGCGTACCCTGAAAAGCAGCAAGTGTCAATATTTGAAAACGGTGAGTGTAGAAGTACTTTTACATTAGCGTTGTAAATTAAATGGTCTATTCAACATTCCCTAATTTGTGTTGGTTTCCATTTCACTTCAGGTCTTCCTTTTCTTCTTCTCTTTTTTTTTCAGTACAACTACTTAGCACCTTTTCATTCATTTATTTTCACTTGTTTGCCTACGTTCTTCTTTGCGTCTTAAACAACCTGCTTAGCCTTTAACAAGATATTGACATGCTTTTCATACAGTTTGTATGTATGTATGTATGTATACCACACAATGGTATTAAAATCTATTCATAGCAATAAGCTCTTGCTTTAAGCCCCTAATATAATAAATTGAATTAATTTTACGAAAGCATAAACTTTAAGTGCAAAGTTGTATGTTTACGAATACATACCCAGCTAGCAATTTTGAAAATTTTTAATCAAATTCGTGTCTTTTTTGATTCTCCTGCGCGATTAAAAAGCTAGAATATGCGCTCATTTTCTGATCATAAAAGACTCTTTCGTCTTTCGTCGGGAGAAAAAAGTGACTATGAGCGACTCTTCTTAAAAAGCAGCTTCTGAGTCATTTTCTAGTTTTAGTAGTTTTATAATCAATTTCGAATCACTTTCTGATCATTTATTAGACTTATTAACCTTAGTTTATGATTCTTTTTCGAGTCGTCTTTCAGTCATCGTTTAATCGCATACGAGTCTTTTATGAGTCCTTTTATTGTCATTTATGAGTCATGTTCGTATTAATTTGAACTCGATTATAGGTCATTTATGATTCAAATTTGAGTCATTTATTAGCCATATTTATAATTCTATTATATTCTCTTCAAGTGTTTTTATTAGGTTTTCTGAATCCACTGCCGCGATTTCAAATATCAAGAATATTAAGTTTATATTCGTAATGTATGTACATCAGACATCAGTTAATTTACTTTTTTTGCGTTAAAAATAGTTCTTGAAATTAGATTTTCAATTAGATAATATATTTTACATAATAGTATCTAATAACATTAATTCTTGTTATTAAAAAGCACTTTTCGGCACTAGGCTCGGAGCTCGCCCCCTTCCAGCAGCTCTAAGAAATTGTGGCGATTCCTCCCCGCCGGTTTTTGCAATAAATTCTTTCTGACGTTGTTTTTTTTATTAAAATTTGTTAACAATATCTTTCTTTATTTATGATTAACCTTGATGGAATCCTTTTAAACAAATTTAAAAAAAAAAAAACCAAGAAATATTTCTTTTAAAAAAATTTTATTTTATTTACACAAATGAAAATTTGTACCGAGGGGGTGTAAAAAAAAAAAAAGAAAAGCAGTTTTTAATCATCTATCTGCTCAAAATATGATCATAAAATACGTAATTACAATCAATTTTCAAACCCCTGCATGATCTGTTTTTGATTAAGCATTTTTCAATCTTCAGTACAAGTAGAATATAATAATAAATAACGGGAATTATGAACACATTTCTAACGTCGGGACGATTAATTTCCGAACGCTAAACAATTATTATTGTATTTTAAATCGAACTAATTTTAATCATTGGCGCGAATCATTTTTGAGTCCTTTTTAATCGTGTAACTGATTGATAAGTTTTTGATCGCCAAAAGTACTCTAAAAGACTCAGCTTGTTTTTATAAAAACAATCTTCCAAATGCTAGCTGGGATGTATAGTATATGAGTATGTTCTATGTATGTATACTAGTATGTTGTACATATACATACCAGAGTAAATAAGTTCAATTTGCTTTACAACAATACACGTTTCCGTATTTGCATTAAATATTAAATATTTTTAAGAAATAATTTACAGCTTTACAGAAAAAAAAAGTGGTTAACTAGATGACTTCTCGAAAGGAGAATAAACCGTATACAGTTTATAGTGGAAATATAGGAAATTTAAATGTCATATCATATGAAATTTAAGGAGTGCGCACAAAAAAAACTGGACTTACATTTTTCATTATAGAAATAAAACTAAGTGGCGGATTTTTTTCGTTTTATATTTCAATTAAAGTAAATAATATTTGAATTCCTTTTGTGTATAAAATATTTTTCTGACAAAGGTCTCAGAGCATCCAACTTTTAAAGCTAGTTTTCTTCCAGACAATTTAAGGTGTTTTAGAAAAATACGTATTATTTTACTTGCTTTGTTTTGGTCGGCAAATCCCGTTTTTCTTCCACTTCCACGCTTTCTCTCAACAGTCAAAGACTCCTTATATTAGTTTTCTTCTTACCTTCGGAATTTTGGTTAACAGCTGTGAGCCTAGCAATCGGTTTTTGTAAGCGGCGCGGTTTTTAGTTGAAAATTTCAATTACTTTTTTACGACATTCTTGTTGGGTGCCCATTTTCAAAAAACTAATTTTGCTGAGTAACAAAAACAAAGTAACGGTATTAAATTTTTTCAATTATGATAAAAGTTATAAGGTTAAAAGTAGGCCCATTTATTTCGTGCGCACTCCTTAGTTACAGATTCACAAGGGATGCTTCTCTATTCTACTATGAGGCGATGACGTCACCAATTCCCACTATAAAGACGATATTGTCCCAAGACTAATCATTGAAAAAGAGAAAAAAATTCGAATTAAGAGACTTAAAAACAATAAACCACAGGTCTTAATAGCCTGTAGATGAATTGTTTACGATCGAAGGCAATGAACAGGTAGGGTACTTACACCAGTTTTTTTCAAAAAATATTACTAGAGGAAAGTACGCTCAACGATTAGAGTCTTCGTGTGCTGTGTCCTGTCCTAAAATGGAAGATTTTACGATATACGCCAACTACAGAGAGCACAGTGGCTCCAGGTCTACTAAGTTCACCCTCGAAAAGATTTTCACATAAAGTTAAATATTAGTGAAGGCGCATTGGGGACAAGTCCAAGGCAAGACCTAGTCCAGGTACGACAAGCGCCAATAAGGTCGTGGGTGGTTTCAGACCATGCAAGCAATCTCTTCAACTGTTCTGTGGAAAGTGGGAGTTCAGCTCAATGGCACTATTTTCCACAAAAGTGATCATTTACTTGCGAACGCTGCTGCTGCTTTTAACACTTTTAGACGAAAGCCTATTAAGATATATAGGTCTGGTAATAAATAAGTGCAAGACGAAATATATGTTGTCGGGAAGTAGGGACATGCTTATTGACGATAATTATATTTTGGATGTTGTCAGTGAATTTGTTGACCTAAGTACTGGCTTCACCAGCAAAAACGCCCTTAGTCGTCAAGCGTAGGTGTACTGTTGCAATTGTGTAGAAGACACCTCCTTCGTACAATGCTCGTACTCCCCGTGTTTCTCTGTAGCGCAGAAGCATGGATACAATTAACTTCCGATGAAGCAGTCTTAACGGTATTCAAGAAAAAAGTCCTACTTAAGAGCGACGAAGTCCAGTGGGATCGGACGATGGTTTTCTAATTTGAATCCAACAATGAGATGCAGGAGCTCCTCAATGAAGTGAACCATGTGCAACGTATAAACATAGAACGACTAGGCTAGCTTGGTCATGTATTTCGAATGAGAGAGGACGCCCCGGCGAAACGAATATTTGACGTAGAGGAAATACTGTCATCGATCCATGTAACCAACTGAAAAAGGCAGGTCGAAATCCGATAAACGATTTCCATAAGGCCATTTAATCTTATAATAATTAAAGTATTAAAACACCTTGCTAATGTACTTACATTTTTTTTTTTGATTTTTCATAGTATCAACAGACATACAATGTTGTAAAAACCAATAAGCACTTCAAGATTTGTTAGGAAAGTAAATTAAATAAAAAAAAAAAATGTTAGTAGGTAGCTATTCTTCTTAGCTTACATGTCACGGTTTTATTAAATTATTGTTTTTATTTCAGTATTTTAACTAAATTAAAATAAAACTAACTAAACATTTAAATCCACACTAAGGGTGCCTAATTATTCAGCCGAGCTTCTGTAGTTCACCACTTAAAACCGATTACTTGTTTGTCGATATTACTTCAATAACTTCATTTCAATATGCTCCCATCTGTTTCTCTAGACTCACTCAAGGATTAAGCTTAACTGTATCTGGAATTTATCTGTTT
The DNA here is from genome assembly GCA_014635995.1 of Sarcophaga peregrina. Taxonomy (NCBI): domain Eukaryota; kingdom Metazoa; phylum Arthropoda; class Insecta; order Diptera; family Sarcophagidae; genus Sarcophaga; species Sarcophaga peregrina. Next base: position 37,392,324 of record CM025792.1, on the reverse strand, counting down.
TTGATTTCGAGTTTAAAAAGAAGCCAATTTGTTCAAAATGTTCACCGAGTTCACGAAGGATAAGATTCTCTTTAGTCTTCTGAAAGTTATGAAATGGTTGAAGTTCACTCTCTTAATCGTACCATTATACAAGAACATTGTATTTCTAAAAAGGGGCAAAACTTCACACTAGTCCCCGTAGTGTAACTTCACTATTTGCTGCGGAATGCCTAGTACCTCTGCGTCCGATTCTGTCTTTAAAAAACCGAAGCTTAGTTCCACACTTTATAATGTGAGCAAATCTTTTACCACTAAAGTTAAGGAAAGCTTACCTTGGTATATCAAACTTTACACCAAACTTGAATCATTGGAGTCAAGAACAATGTTTTCGAAGAGGGTTAACAGTGATCTGGTATTCGTCTGGAAGAAATAGTTAGTGGTCAAATATCGTCCCAAGATTGCAGATGTGATTAAATCGGACCTATAAAACACCTCTTATACAGGGAAAATGTGCTCGAAACCTCTTCAATCCTCAAATTGTTTAGAATATGAATGAACTGCATTGTGTGTGCAGTGTACTGTCTTCAAATGTCTACTATATCTGGCTATTCTTAGAACTATTTTGCGGAGAAATTGCTCCGAAGAGGAATGCGTGTTTGTTGCTGCCATATTAGTAGCGTACAAAATTAAGTTACCGGATATTGTAGACTATATAATGTAGAGACTAAAGCTCCAAGTATTTCGAAAATCAGAAATTACCAAAATTAGTAGCAGAATAATCGTGGAAGCAGGCAGCATAGCATAGCGTATTGTGTCGTTTGGTAAAAATGTAGCAAAACAACTAAAATATTTACATGCTAGAAAATTATATTGAGTACAGCGAACATGGAACCGCATTTTCATGCCCAGAACCTCAAGATCTTCTGATTTCCTAATATTTAGATAACACGTAGTTACATACGACATGTCATTAATATTGCACTTGTAAAAAGAAAATTCTATAAAATATCAAACAGTGATCAAGGTCGACCAAAATATAATGCAACTAATGAAGATTTTCAAAACGATCCGTATCTTCAGCTACTGAGGAAAAAGTTTTCTAAACTTGACAATATGTAAGTACATGGAGCAAAGAAAAACTGTTCAAGCTGGACTTAAAAGTTACTTAGAAACAAAAAAGCCGTTTATATAGCCGTTTTAATTCATAATGGTGCCATTACATATGTTCGAGAAAATTTAAACTCGACTATATTGCAACAAAAAACGCTTCTGTTTTCCAGCATATCAAAATTTAACGTTGTTAGCACCAATGTAATAAGAAAATACGACAACGTATTATCCTAAATCCTAAATATTTCAGTGATATGGTTAAGCATGAAGATGGAATATTATGATGTAGGTTGTTTCTCAAGGAATAGCTTAGGATCTTAACATAACAAGATTACATACAAATAGACGTATATTGGAGGAGAACATTTGTGGGGCATCCACATAAACTATATCCAGCTATAAATTATTCAAGGTTGTCTATTCCAATGACAACTATGCAAAATCTTCTAAGTTCTATGCCTAAAATATATGTAGATATTTTGAAAAATTGCTATTATGATACAAAATTATATAATAAATCTGCTTTTTAATCCAATGGGCTTTGAAGGCTAAATGCTTAGATCAATTCACATACATATATACATAAATAGTCAATATAATCCTTCAGTAATCCCGGATTACTATCTAGCATTTCACGCTGGCTTATTAGACGCTGTGCTGGCTTATTAGACGTAAAGCCAGGGTTCGAGTCCCAGGCCTTGATGTCTAGCCTAATACAAAAGGTACAAAAAATATTTTTTGGGCGATTTCTTCTCAGCAGATTTCTGGCAAAGACTCTGAGAGTAAATAAAATTGCCATGAAAAGTTTCTCAAAAAATCTGACGTTCGGAGTCGAGTTTAAACTGTAGGTCCCGCCACTTATGTATAAAATTAACACACACAACATAATTGGTGTGAGAAACTAGGTTAATAATCCTGACTGAAGCGTTGGAATGAGCAGTTATGTATATATGTATATGTATGTATGTATGTTTAGTAGTTATACCATATCGCTCATTGGCAAGTTGGAACTACGCTGTAACGATTCAATAGCGTTATACAGTGAAACTCATTTATAACGAACTCGGTTATAACGAATTCGCCGGAGAAATATTTTTTCATGTTTCGTTCTGTTTGAGATGTGTAATCTGGATTTTAGACTATGGCGACTTTCAATCAATTATTTTTTTCAATTTGTTAATAGTATCATATGGATAGGTAGTAGTGACTACAGGAAAAGATGCAAAATTTGCGGGTAACAAAAGAATACTGACACAGTGGTCACCAAGCATATCATAAGAGACGACTAAAGGTGTTAGTGACATATTGTTAGTGACATAGCGGGTATTTATACTCTATTCTCATACATTGCAAAAACATGCAATCATAGTTGCTGAAGTAGGAATTTTGCAACATATTTTGTATGTAAAAAAATTCAATAATTGTAAGAGCTAACATAATTTCCAAATAGGCTTTTGGTGTGTTCTCTTATTGCAGTGATTAGTGCTGTAATATTACATTCTCATACATTCCAAAACATACAGTTTAGTTGTACTTATTTGATTCGTCATGTAAGTTAATTGCACTTTTTCTTTTCCCTGAGAAGAAATGGAGACATTCGCAACTCAAACGTATGTATAATATAAATAATTGAAGAGGGTTGATTTATGCTGGTTTGATTTAATTTATGTATTTACATTACTTTGACTTGATCCCGAAAACGTAAGTTTTCAAAGTCTGGTCTTGCTTGGCTGCCTGACCAGAGGTCTTTAATCTGGTACCACGGGTGTCAGGGGCACGAGAGACTTGTCTCTGCCTGGCAATTGCTGAGGCCCCCTTTTGGGAGCACGTGGTGGTTGTGTCGTTACTTTCTTAACGCAATAAAGGAGTTTAGATGATCTCCGACCCTTAAACAAGAGGGAGTCATGTCCAAACAGCATGACTTCAAATTGATACTCACATATGGTGATGTGATCCGTAAACAAGACGCCCGATTGCATTCATTCACATGTTGGTGACGTGATACATTATAGACATGTATAGCCCACATGTGATGATGTTGTATGTGGCACGACACGTTGACGCGTCATTGCGTGAGGGGACGTTGGTGGACGCATTGTATTCACTATGTGTTTTCTGACACCATTAGATAAGCCTGACGGCGGTGCTCATGCAAATCGGATTACGCTCTCAGCAATTCTGGAAGTCAGGCCGTAATACTGACTGAAAGGTTGTAATGGGCAATTATGTATGTAGCCAATTTCGTATCAAATGACCCAAAATTTAAAATCGATGTCTTCTGATTTGGTACCAAGGTTAGTACTATTGAATTGTAAGCCAGACACAAATTTTCAGCTCTATCGGTAAAAAACTGGCGGAGTTAGAGGCGGTCAATGTTAGACATTTTGATCATACAGTGTTTCTATAAAATGTGTGTAACTTTTCACCTTTAGTCCTAGCAACAATTTTGGAGTTTGGAACGTCTCAACGAAACGCAAGAATTGCAAGAATTTTTTTTATTAAAAACTGGGCTGCTGACCATGGGATTCACACACTTCCAAAGCCAAAAAAGAAAGCAGCAGCGAAATCTGCATCTGAATCTAGTAACTCCAAGTAAGGATTGGCAAAAAAAAGCATAAAATGTAGGCAATAAATAAGAAGAACGAAAGATTGGCAATTTCAAAATTTATATATTAATTTTATTAAATTTTTTATTAATATTGTTATTTCGTATTATAGTTAATAAATAAAATACGGAAATAATATTAAAAAATCTTATTCTTGAGAAAAAAATAATTTTTTTTGATAGATATCCCACTCGCATGCCATTAAGCGATTATAAAGGCCTTAAAGGAAATTGTATAAGCTTTCTTTTGAGCAAAAAAAAAAAAAAGAAAATGGGCCCATTTTGAAAAAAATTAAAAAAAAATAAAAAAAATAATTTTAAAAAAAATTAAAAAAAATAAATTTTAAAAATTTAAAAAAATTATTTTTGGAAAGATTGAACTAACTAACTAACCTTGGTGCCAATTTCATCCAAATGGAAGACATCGATTTTAAAACTTGGGTCAAATGACCCGAAATTGTCCATATATTTAATTTTGGAATTTTTATTGAGATTACTCTCGAAATACTCCAACTAAAACAAAGGCACAAATTCCTTACGTTTCCGTATATAATTTGGTGATTCCTCTTTTTAGTTTTGCAGAATAAATAAAATTTGAGGATTTAAATTCGAATTTTAGAGCATATAATGTATTACAAGCACTGATTCTAATTTTAGGAAATTCTAATTACTGGAGGTTGTAGAAAAATTAAACAGCGCTTTGAAGCGCACTGTTTGGCTATGTTTTATTAATTAAATTCTTGAGGGAAAATGTCCCTTCTTTTATACTAAAATTTTGGCTTATTTGAGAATTCCAAATCAACCTCCTTACTTCTAATACGATTTTAGTTCAGCTTAATACTATAACACATGTTTGTGTGTACAATCAATACTTAACTATATATTAAAGGGTTTGTGTCTGTGTTCATCGTGGGATAAGTGGATATCATATGCCAGGCGCCCGATGTTCATAATAAAGCGTGAAGGGAGCCACATACGATCACTAGCTATGCAATACAACAACAACACACATAGTACCTATTATATGTATATCAATACTGCCGGCGATCACTCAACAAAGTGTCAAATGATCGTCACGTGTGTGCATTACTATTGTGGCGTCATACGCTGAAGCGGCAGTCAGCAAAGCAATTGTTGGTATTGATAACTGTAAAATCATGCTACAAGGTTTTAATTTGTAAACTTCGACTTTAAATTACTCTGTAATAATAATCAGAATTTAATTTAATTAATTTAATCTATCGAAAAGTATGGATGATTTTTTATATAACAACACATTAATTTCGATGTTAGAAAACATTTGATAAAATTATGAATAAACTGTGTAAGTAGGATTCTAATATAAATCAAAGTGATTCGATTAAAGCATTATAAAAATATTTGAATCTACCACTTGCGATGAATGATTGTTATTTGATCATTAGACTTTCTCATTATACAACCATAGAGAAAGTTATTATGGGCTTGCTAGTGCAATCGAATTAAAGTTTGCATAAACAAAAGACGCCACAAAGAAAATTAAATAAAGTCGTTTGGAAATGGAGGTTGTAGTGCTGGTGGCATTTGTACTACTTATGATGATGCTGTTAATCAACTCAGCAAAGAAAAAATGCAAAACTTTGAATTAATTTTTATTATTTTCTTTGTTCATGTACAGCCTTTTAAATGATTTTTTTCTTTCTTTCTTAGTTTGTATTTATTCTAGTTTTCTTTAAAACTAATTTCTGTTTTACGTTTTTCATAATGAACGTTAATGGAAATAAAGTTGGAATGTTTTAATTGGTTTCTTTGTTTTTAAGCCCATTTATAAATAAATCGTATGTACTGTACATAGCATTTTAATTAATGAAAACATATTCGTTTTCTTTGAACCGATAACTACGAAAGATAAAAAAGCTGAAATATCCATCCTTTATTGTAACAATAGATTGCGAAAAACTTTTAGATACAAACATTTCTCTTCGAAATTGATTGAGGTTTAGTAAATTGTTGTGTTGCAAGTTGCGTGTTATAATATTGAATATTTGGCCTAATATTCTGTTTGCAACACCTTTTACATTTATTCCGAAAAGGAATGTATATTTAAGAATATTGTAGACCCTATAAATTAGAGGCTAAATGCAGGTATTAAAAAATAAGAATGTATCAAAATCAGTAGCATGATAATCGTGGAAGAAGTCAGCATAGCAGGAAGGAACATTATTTTTATATTCATATGTAGTGTACATCTTGAAAACTACCTTACCATATGAAGCTTTGTGTTGCTACAATACAACTCGCTCACACTTTATACACTGTCTCACAAAATTGTACAATTGTACGATGTCTCAGACACCAAGCAAGTGGGGACGATTATCATAATATTTCAAAAAGTCCTAACCATATCTGAATCAAGCAAAACTTGTTTGAACAATTTTATTTATTTTATATATTGTTACGAAAATGGTAATGATGTTAAATCGTTTAACATTAAAATGATGAACAAAAGCTACAAAAACAAAAACAATTTGCTTGTTTACATGATCAACGAATAAACAAAAATATAGCAACAACATCAGTATAAAGGGTGATAAACAAGAAGCAACAATAAACATTACTAGAATAAATGTAAACAAAATACGTAAACAATAATGAAACAACGATGTTTACGAACGACTTCGCCTTCTCTTCTATATATGTTTGTGTTATTGTTGTTCTTATTTTGTTTACGTTTGTTCTTGCAGTGTTGTTGCATTTTTTATTTACTTGTTTATCCCTTTTTTATACTGGTTTTTGTTGATATATTTTTTGTTTACTTGCTTATCATGTAAACAAGTTCATTATTTTTGTAGCATTTGTTTACAATTTATATTTTATCACAGTTTTCATATAAAGCGTACATATATTTAATGCATAAACAAATAGCATATTTTTCATAACTTTTCAGCCGAACCTCGTTAATAATCTCAAGGATATAAAGCATTTGGTTCATTGTTCTATTGTGTATATTTACATTTGGTTTACATGGTTTTCCTTGTTCATATTATCTCTGGAGTTTTGATCAAAAAAAAAGTTTCATATTGTGTTAGTAAAAGAAAAAAAAATATGTTTTATACCCTACACCAGGTTATGTTAGGTCTGATTGCCAGTAACACTAAATCTTTCTTCGTTAGACGTTCTATAGTATAATCTTCTTACTTGAAGAAATCGTTGTGAGGTGTTTTCAACTCTTATGCACTCGGGCCTTCTCTGCAGCCACTGACTCTTTGTAACTGCTGTGAGGCTCTTAATATAGATTCTATGTCGATTGAACATAGACTTTATTAAGCGCATATCAATAACCAGCCAGATTTTTCTATTTTGAAATTTTACAAATCATTTGTGTACCCCTTTGTAAATCAATGCCAATCTCATTATCTGTTATACCAACATTCGGAAATGTGATAGCCATATCAATACCATTCTGTCCATCTCCAGAGATATCCGACATTCTGGGACCATCTTCAATGGGACGTACTTAATTTCTAGAGATCTAATAGCGTCTTTATGTCAGAAAATACAATATATACAGCGATTTTTATTTTAACCTTAACAGTACAGTATGATTATGTGACAGCTTAAGGAACAATATAATAACTTATGGTTCCTAAAGTTTCCATTTCCGATTGTGTTACGTCATCGGAATCGGTCACTGAATACTTAGACTGTATTCCGACATATTTTCACAAATTCTATGCTTCGATTGAAGTGTATGCCTTGAAGTCATTACTGTGTTGGAATTAAGAATAGTGAACAAATTGTTAAATGGAATATTTCTAATAGTACCGGCTTACATAAGGAGTGCGCGACAAAAAAAAATGTCACGTGCTAAACGACATTGCAATACCAAAATTAGTTTTTTGAAAATGGGCACCCAACAAGAATCTAGTAAAAAAATAATTGAAATTTTCGATGAAAAACCGCGCCGTTTACAAGAAACGATTGCTAGGCTCACAGGTGTTAACCAAAAAACAGTTTCTAAGGTAAGCATAAAACAATATAAGGAGTCTTTGAGTGTTAAGAGAAAGCGTGGAAGTGGAAGAAAAACGAGATTTGCCGACCAAAACAAAGCATGTAAAATGATACGTATTTTTCTAAAACACCCTAAAATGTCTGGAACAAAAGTGGCTCAAAAAGTTGGATGCTCTGAAATCTTGGTCAGAAAAAATTTTTATACACAAAAGGAATTCAAATATTATTTACTTTAATTAAAATATAAAACGAAAAAAATCCACCACATGGTTTTATTTCAATAACGAAAAGTGTAAGTCCAGTTTTTTTTGTGCGCACTCCTTATTTAACATATTTATTTGATTTAACTTTTCTAAAAATAAACCGGGTCCTCGTAAATTACGTCGATTACGTTTATTTTGGAAATCTCAGTTTATGGCAAACCTTGTTCATTCCGGATTGTGTATTCATATTCCAAAATAAGTTCCTGTTAAACATGATTACAAGACATGATATTGGATAAAACGGCACTTGGAATAGCGTATTGAGATATTCCATGGATTTCAGATTTTCAGCATAAACCATAGTAATAAAGCATATTTCGTGAAGGGCTTTTAATAAAGTGTTAATGTTAAAGTTGCACAGAAAAGATGAGTAGTGTGATCTGAATCTTCACTTTGGAAAATTTAAAGTGACATTTAAAGTGATCGTAACAGTTTTCTGACAAATGCGTCGACAATGAGATAACTATTAAGTGGAGTCATGTGGTTAATAGCCGATATTGGTTGAACGTCTGTTTTGTTTTTAAGGGTGATGCCCCTTGATTTTTAATAATATTTACAAATTACTTCGGGAACTTCGAAATAAGAAAATTCTATTATTCTACCTAAATTTTTGGCATTTTATTTTATTCGAACTAAAAAAAATTTGTTTCAATAATTCTTTTTTTTAGTAATTTAAAAACCCTCAAAGATATGAAAAAGCTATCTTTAAAAAGTCTCAGGATTGCTTTTTACACGATTGATATTGAAATGTCAAAATATTAAGACAGTTGGTTAAGTTTATACCACCTGTGTATGTACATACATAATTGGTCATTGAATCCTAGTTACTCACACCGCTTATGTTGCGTATGTTAATTTTTTACATTTCGATTTTTTAAGAAAGTTTTCATGACAGTTTTATTTATTTTCAGACTTTTTGCCAGAAATCTGCTGAGAAAATTCCCGGAGAATTATTTTTATCATTTAGTTTCATTGGAGATATCTAACTTTGGATTTACAGAGTGACCTTTCGTCTAATAAGACAACGCACTACTTACTAGGCTACGTTGACTTACCATAAACATGCCATACATACTCAAAATCACTAATGCAACATTTCGGTGTGTAGGGCACTGTGTAATACATTTTTAAACTGTTTGTTTCTCTTTAATATCATGTACTCTTTTTTTTAGCCTATCTCTAGGGGTTACCAATACAATACATAACTGCTTGGGTATTCGAGTAGCTGAGATTTGCAAAATACTATAAAACAGAAGGACGTATAAGAGTAACCAAGTATGGGAGCAAATGAAAATGTCAAGCAAACAGGCTCAGAAGAAAAGCATTGTTCACATAAAATCAGAAACATTCAAATGGCGTCACTGAATTTGATTTGTTGTGCTTTCCGTTTTTCTAAATTAACGTCAGTCTTTAAAAGTGCTTAGCGAGCTATGGAAAATCAAATCGTACTCAAAAAGGACAAGTTTTGAATTAAATTGAAATGAGAACACATTGTTATAAAGGATGACAGGAATTTAACCATTTCTACGTTATGGAGACAAATTGAAAGTATTGCTTTACTATGCAAATATAGGAAGTGCAGAATTTACTTGAATGCCCTGGTACTCTATCTACGTGAGATTCGTGGGTTCGCTTCCCACTTTAGGCATTACTAAAATCATTTATCATTTTTATTATCATTTATAGTCATACAGTAGAGAAAATTCTGGATGTTACAAATGTAAACTTTGTGTGGGTAGTGTGCTGGACTATAAACGTGATGGTCATACGTTTGATTCAAATAGGTCAAAAATACATAGGAATTCATAATAACGAATATCCCGAAAAATCTCAGGTTTCGGGATTGTGTGAATCCCGAAAATCCCGGGATTTCGAATTTCGGGATTTCCCGATTGGCATCCCTCATCCCATCAGTACATATCAGGACCGATTTCTGTCACTACTCGGAAGCTGTATTATATTGGTAGCGAACAGAATTTTGCGAACGAATTTTTTGCGAACTGCTTTTCAAATAGGAACGCAAATAGATGTGGGAAATGGTTATTTTTCTCCTTTACCATCAGCATTATAATTAAAGGACAAAAACTATTTTACTATAAACAGTACAGTAGTGGAGTAAAAAGGAAAAAATGTTGCAATTATTCCATGTATCGATACGATTTACTTAATATGCATCGGTTTGTAATTTCGAATTGTAATTAAAATATCAGATTAGTTTTTTTTTTCACTACAGTTTAATTGGAATTGAACGTAGTTCAATAATTAGAAATGATTAAATTTTTAATTTTTTTTAAGTACTAGTTATTGCCGGCTGAACATTACATCTTTCAGGCAGTGTGTGAAGTCCACGGCAATGAAACTGTTCGTCTTTTGAACCAAACCAATAAGTCACTGAAACTTGGTGAATACGACGGATAGAATTGCAGTTCCCAGCCAAATATTTATTTCTTTAATGTTGCAGAATTGCCTTTCCATATTTTGGCCATTTTTTAACACATGCATGATACAAATGGATTTTTGATCTGTATTAACGATTTCACCAGACCTTACGAGCATGAGAAACTAGGTCGTGATCCTAGCTGAGTGGATGTAATAACCAATAATGTATGTATGTATGTGTGTATTTTATTTTTGTTTCCAAACCATATTATTAGAGCTGATGAGAAAGGAATTTGGATTTAGCTATTCTAAGGCCCTAGATAAATTTTTTCAAATTACATATACTGTTGTCGTATAACATCAGTTTAATAAAACCCCCGTTTCGTTAATTTACTTGAATTTTTTGTGTGTAAATAATAAGCAATTATTGTTGTATCAGTTAAGTGTAAATAGTGGCACAAAAGTAGTGTGAACAATAAAGAGAGTTTAATTCGAATAAAACATATAATTTGGTTTTACTTGGTTTGCAATTAACGAACTCATAATCTACACGTTTTTAAAAAGATAAAAACGTAATAATATTGTATCTGATTTGATTAAAATGTTTAGGATATTGTCGTCGAAACCACGAAATCATGTTTTTAAACATATAAAACACTGTATTTTAAAGTTTATTTTTATAATTAAAGTGTTAAAAGGATTCGTAAAATTTTTTCTGTCAATTTTTTTTTTTTATTTATTTATTAACAAAATTATGTACATTGACTTAATTTTATTTGTTTCTTATTTGTGTATTTATTTGTTCTAATGATTTCTTTAGGGTTTCCATGAATGCCTTCGATGATTTTGATGATTTGTCGTCATATTGACGATTTGGAGCTCCAAAAATGCAATTTTGACGACAGCAAGATTTATTTACTTTATGTACAAGAGGCATAGTTTCACCGTATGTACTTGTTAATTCCGTGGACTGTATATATAGAAGGGGTGAATGTGATGATACACTATAACAAAAGAGTCAAAAATTAGAGGTCTTCCAATGCACCACTACACCACAAAAACACCAAATACTTATCTTTTGTTGTTGCTTATTTGACGATCTGTACCACTGTCTTTTTCTATACACTTCCACTTATACCCGAGCAATATATTGGCAATATATTTAATTAATTTTAATTTTGAGGCTTTACCAAAATCAATCCAATTTTATAACCTTCTTTAATTTTTTTTTTTTCCATACAAATAAAAAGACATCCACTCTATTGGGTTTACTAATTATTATTGTTTTATTTTTTCACAAGTCAAAATTTTTTCAATTCGGCATTAAAATACAGAATTATTAAGTTGTATAAGTTTCGTATAAGTTTGGATTATAAATTTTAATTTCACAACTATTGCACAAATTTTTAAGATCTTTTTTTCTTTAACAAATTAGGTTGCACCCATCGGATGTTAAAAACCTAAAGACAATTAATTATTAAAAAAAAGCAAAAATCTAATGTCAAAAAAATATATATATAAAAGCTTTATTATATACGACAGCGCCCTCTGTTGTTAATTTGTCATCATTTTAACGATCCTGTTTATGTCGCCAAGGATGGGAATTTTGGACTATCAGACATAAACATACTTGATTCTGAAGCAAAAAAAAATATTTCTATAATTCACATTCATTATTACGTTAACAATATTATTTAACTAGATGACGAATATTTCGCACCGTTAATTGTCATTTTTGTAACATAAAATGAAAATAATTAATAGAAATTTTATTAAAAGTATAAAACTATTAGAAATCATAATATCATTATATATATTTACTTACATATGTTTAAATGATATTAAAATACTTCTTTGAATACAATGTATATATGATATATATATATATATGCGAATGTTAAACTTATTCAGTGCCCAAGAATACTTTAAATTATAAAATAATTAATATAAAAAAGTGTTTCTAAAAAGATTAGCAATTTACATTATGCTATTTACTTACCATACAATATATGAATAAACTTAAATGAGTATAAGAGCCTGGAGCCAAATAAATGCATGATTAATACTCATGCATTTAGTATATATTAATTGTTATTAATTATATATTAATTATTTTATAATTTAAAGTATTCTTGGGCACTGAATAAGTTTAACATTCGCAAAGACTAAAGCCATTAAATAATTGACATCGATATTGTTTCTGATAATCAACGTACTTCTTTCATTTCATATTTCTTAATTCTAACTTATTCTATGTACTTAATCTTAACTGTGCTAATTATTCAGAAACTCCGTTGCTTTTATCTGACTTTGTTATTTTATATATTTATATTATAATTCATTTATATTATATATTATAATGCATTGACCTTATTACTACATTAATATAACATTAAATTCATTATTTCATATTGAACAGTAAAGGAAAAACAGTAAATTAAACAAATTATAATTAAAGGCACTACAAATAAAATCAGACAAATATATAAGGAATATTCAACAACATATATATTGTTACGAGGATGGAAATGGTGTTATTGAAACAATACACAAAAGCTCCAAAACAACACAATGTACTTGATCATCTACGTTAAAGAAACTTACGTGGGTTTGACGAAAAAAAATTAATTTAGAGGCGCAACCATAAACCCCGAAGTAAAACGCGTTATAGTTTTTACTTTTCAAATACCAATTTATTATTATTAACAATTATACAATTGTTAATCAATTATTATTTTTAATACACTACAATATTCATTAATTATTAACTTGGATTAACTTTAATTTTTGCACATCAATTTACCAATAATAATTGAATACAAATTTCTTTTTAACACAATATTAATTAATTAATAAATTCGACTTTAACGAACGAACGCGCACCCAAGGTTCAATGTTCCAACACCACTTTGTTTGTTCGTTGACTGAGTTGATCACGTTGCACCAACATATGCCAACATGCAGACGCTGTCCATACATAATTATTTTTCCACCGTTTCAGCAAAAGGGCAATTCTGTAATTGGATCGGAAGCGCGTGTTGGAGTTCAAATATTAAATCAGCTTAGTTCATCAATTATTCTTTGCGACAGTACTGCCAATGTTGTTAACTTGTATAAAATGATAAACAAAACAATGGACTTCTTCACGTGATCAATGAATAAGTAAAAAACAATAGCAACATAATGACCTTGTTTACAAAGTCAACATAAATACCATTATATCAACAATATCAGCATAAAAAAATAAGGAATAAAAATATAAACAGCCAACAACAAAGTGTAGCGGGTAAAGAAGTAAAAAAGCGAAAACAAAGTGCAGTATAAAAAACAAAAAAAAAAAAATTGCTCATACACGAATACACAACAACTACTCTGTCTGGACGAAAGGAATCAAGACACACAAACAACAATAATGAAAACAAGTTGATTACATTTTTAGATTTTTCTGGAAGACATTTTCCATCCAGTGCATTCATCAGACTGCTGACCCTTGTGATAAAAAGGCAAGACATAGCAGACAACAGCAATTCTGAGAGTTAGAATTCAGTCAGTCGTGTGTGAAGATGTCACGTGAGATCAGACACATTGTGAGTGAAGAGAATATTGTGTTGTTGCTTTCAAAAAGGTTGTAAGCAGAGGAAAATAACAAACAGTTGTTATTGAACTAATTAAAGGAATTGTACGAACAATAAAGAATTGATTAAAAATTAAACACAAATTTATTTTTATTTTATTTTCAATCTACGAACGCATATTTTTTACGTTTTTTAAAAGGTAAAAACGTAACAATTGGTGGGCGTAACAGTGGGATTACAAAATTTAAAAATAAAAAAAATCAAAAATTAAACTCTCCAAGTGGAACGGCTCAAACAAAAATTGATTAAATTAACGCTACCAACAATGGGCACGAAGAACGAACTCCAAAGGCAGCTAAGGGAAGAACTTCGAAATCGAGGCATTGATGTTAATAGATACTTATGACTACGAAGACGAAGAGGAACGTGAAATACAGGCTCCTGCAACCCGCAGTGGTCTTGACAAGAATTCGTTGCTAGCAGCCATACAGAAAGAGAACAAAAAGCTATTTGAAGCTTCTAGAGCTGAATATCAGAAAACACAGAAAGAGAATAAAAAGCTATTTGAAGTTCCCAGAGCCGAAAATCAACAACTTTTTTCTGAGCTTCAACAAAAACTTTTGCCAAAACTTGAAAAGATACTAGAAGCGAACGCGGAGAAGCTGTAAGAAATACATAGGTCGCTCAGCAAAAGAATTACTAGTGCCGAGGAATAAGTTGTCAAGCCTAGAGTAGATCGTTGACACGAAAGTAATTAATTTGGAAAAAACACTTGCTTTGATGGTAGCTCAACCCTGTCAGTATTCAAATTTTAACTCGAGATAGTAGCCAACAGAAATGGATAGAACGATGGGAACAGGGGTTTGGAACTAATACTGGCGCTAAAAGGTGCCGTAGTGGAGATTCTAGAGGCCATGCCAGCCAACCGTAGAAACAACTACAATGATTTTATGGTGGCTCTACAGTGCAAATTCGGTGATAAGCATAAACGAGAACTGTACCGCATGGAGTTAAAGTGCCTGGCGCAAAAGGCTAATGAGTCACTTCAAGCCTTTACAATGAAGGTCGAGTGATTGTTGCAGCTTACGTAGCCCGGTGAAAACCAGCCGTTGATAGACAACTACAAGACCGATTCGTTTGTTAACGGTATACGCGACGCAGACATCAAATTGGCTGTATATTCTGCACAAAAGATAATCTTTGAAGAGACCATGACCTCTGCACTAGAGGGTACACAATGCTCTTTCAATTGGAATCAAATCGATTGAATTTAGATTCACCAATACTTACTTCTTTACATTTAAGAGAGATGAGACTCAAAATTAGTTTTTGATGCCATTGGTTTATTTTGCGCTACGCTTTAGCTTACGACGGGTGATTACCATTAATCTGTTGTAGGCCACCATAACGAGTTTCTTTAACAACATTATGAAGGGATTGTTAATCGTACTAATACTGTTCCTTGGTTGGGATTTTTTCTAATGACCACAGTTGATTTGTGATATTTTTGATACGACGCTATTATTCATTTTTGAGTGTATTTATTATAGTTTTGCGAAACTTAGGTGTAAACAAAGTTTAACATAAAAAATACTATTTTTTTTTGCTAAGGATGCACCTAAATTAAACATGCAATTTGATTTAATTATTTTCATCTCACTGAGAATATAAAGATAAAATACTTGGTATCCTAATAACATCTCTTAACCTTGTTTGTTATTTTTTTTTTTTATATTTTCATAAAAAAATAATAATTAATAATTGTTGTTGTGACCTTATAATGCCTTTTAATAGTAAAATATTCAATACACTAGTTGGTGAATGCGAGTGCTAATTAAAAGACCTCCGCTGTATATTATAATATTCATAGTCCTATGCAATATAATTAACCAAAGAATTTGAGATTACACTAAAGTGGTGATGATAGTAGAGTGCTGGTGTTTAAATATCAGCTCAGATAAAACAAACCGAATACATAGAGCAGTTTTCGTGAGAAAATAAAATATTAGATTGAGAAAAATTTTTGGAAATGGTTTCCTTCATTCTATACAAGAAAATTTCGTATCCATCAAAATTCTTCTTCATAAACTGAACTTTTCTAATTAACACGTTGACTGACGACCACGTGATAACTTGTAGATTGCGTTCTTTTCTAGGGAGCCAAACTACGAGTTATCTCGTAGTTACTAATGTGAAAAAATCAAAATTTTTTTGCCAATGAACGGTAATGTTAAATTTTTATTAAAAATAGTGTCGCTGCTATCGAAATAAGTTCATTACAAAATATAAAGATGTACATACAATGAAACATAATATCAATAACCATTAAAATGAAGTGAAATTCAACTGTTTTAGTTTATTTAGGACACCTTTTTATTGATATTTAACCGTGGATGTTAATGCTTTCTATACTTCTTGTTTTTTGGGTAAATTTATTATCTGTATCATCGCGGTTAATTTTGTGGCTTTCATGAGCAACAAATTGAAAAAATGTCAATTTATTTAATGCTCAAATGGTCAATTAGGTCAGTTCATTTAGGTTAAAAAAAAACAATTTAAAAGGTTTTTATTTAATATTTGTTTAAATATTTGCTATTATTATTTATTGAAAGATTTTTCAATGTATGTGGTGGACAAATGCAATAACATAATAGTGAAACTAAAAGAAGAGTTATACATGGTGGCTGATATGTATTGCAACCAACTTCAGATTGTTATCATTTGTAAACCGATCATCTGACAGCTGACACATTTATTCCAGTGACAGTTTATTTTATTATTAACAATCTTACAAAAGCATTTTGATCTATCGCATTCAGAAAAAAAGATATTCATGATGGAATTCAAGTGTGATAGTGTGGTTGCTTTATATTCGGCTGGAAAACCACAGGTGGCTATCGTTAGAGCCCTCCAGCATTTAAATGTGAATAAATCTTTTGTTTTTCGTACCATTGCTCGTCATCATGATACTGGCAGTGTTGCATCGCGTCCAAAAAATGGACGAAAAAACCGGTAATAACACCAGAAATGATCCGAAAAGTAAAGGCCAGATTTGATGGAAATCCTAACCGCAGTTGTAGAAAAATTGCTCGTGAGCTGAACATATCGCGAGAACGGATGCAATACATATTGAAAAATGAACTTGGACTAAAGCCATTGAAATTCAAAAAAGTATAAGATCACTGATAGACAAAAAAAGTTAGACTGGAAGGGTCTACGAGTTACTTCGCTTGCCAGAAAGTGGCCAGTTACGGAATTTGGTTTTCTCCGATGAGAAGCCATTCCAAATTGAGCAGTTTGTGAACAAACAAAATGATCGGGTTTACTTGCTAAAGAGGTCAGCTGAAAATTTACACCTCCGATTGGCCACCAGAAGTCAAGCGCCACCGATGGTAATGGTGTGGGTCGCCGTAACGACCGATGGTCGCTCCGCGCTCGTATTCATCCACCGTGAGGTCAAAATAAATCCGAATATTTTCGGGAAAATGTCACAAAGACGGTAGACAAACATTTCGGCCGCAGAAAAAGCTAGAAAGGATGTGTTACTGCTCACTACTGGAAATTCTATCTGACCGACAAGCGCCATTCAACCACTCGGCTCTTATGAGATTAAATCGAATATAAAATGCAATGTAGTTTCTTAATCAACTAGATAGGTAAAGAGTCTCTGGTGGACAGAAAGACAATGAACAGATAGATTATCTTACAAAGAAGAGAGCTTCCACACAGACGATGGGAATGGATTTAGATGTTTGGATAAGTAATCTCAACGATAGGAATAGGATTTGGAAAAGTTGCTGGAGATGTAGGCATGAATGAAGAATTAGATGCTAGCGGCCGGTCTTTGACAAAGCACTGTAGACTCAAAATATACTTGCCCAGAATGCAAATCATTTCGGATCCAACATGACGATTCTGCAATGATAAGAATAAATCGTAAGTAAAAAGTAGAATCTAGAATTTTGTCAGGATAGAAGAAGAAATTATTAATTGATACCGTATATGGATTGAGGGCAGCATAATGGAACTTGTAGTAGTTTTACCGGAGATACTCTTGCAACAGCAATAAGCTTACCTCAGAATGCCACATTGTAACACAAAATTAATTTTTTTGAAATCTACCAAGAAGTCGATGAAAAAGGACACTACCGTGAAGCTGAAGTTGCAGAAAATGATTCTACATGGAACAGCGAATTATTAACCAAATTTAATGTTTTAAATTGCGAATTGCAAATTCTTGACTACTTAGTCTTTAGACGTCCTGAAAACAAAATATTTAAAAACGTACCATCTTCAAAGGAAATGAAGCAAAACAGTGTATAAAAAACGAACATCATAACAAAAATAAATAATGAGAATTATGTCTGAACATTTACATACATTGACAGTAACATATAATAATGTACAACAGGTGCGCACATATCTTTAGGTTTCCTTGGGGTAAGTTATTTACCTATTACCTTTTCTTTCTTTTAAATGTTTTGAAAATTGTGAAATTAAACTTTGATTTTCAATTTAGTTTATAATCATTGTATTGAAATATTTTATGGAATATAATGAAATGAAATTTCATTAAATTTCATAACTTTAACAAATACCATATCCCTTGCAAATACGCACCTGAAGTTCATGTAATCATAAGATAAATAATTTGCATTTTCTGCTTTGTCGATGTTTTCTTTTTTAGCCTTTTTGCTCCCCCTTTTCTTGCTCTCACACACTTCTTGGGTTTTAATATCCTGCATGCTCTAATAACCGTTTGAAGTTGTTCATATTCAGACTCATTACACATTAAACATGAACCTACACAGTCATACACATGATGCAGTTACAATATTTGTACGAATATTGTACAAATACAAGTAAGAACTTATGAACGCTGTTCTTATCCTGTGAGGATAAGTGGGACTGTAGAAAGCATGAGTATAATGCATAAATTTAACACTTACGTACATGTGTTTGAAAATTATTGTTATCATCAGCAACTTTGTTTTTGTTTTTATTTTTGTATGCTGACACATTAAAATAGTTTTTTGCACACACATACATACATATATGCTGAAATATTACAAGAATCTACTTCTGTCTACGTATGTATGATGTGTTTGCACTCACGTACATACATAAATATAAATACATATACACCTACATTTGATTTCTATGTATGTATTTGCAAAAGATTTCTTACTTCTAGAACAATGTGTGATTACATAATTATTTCACAAAAGAAAAGAAACACAAGAACTCTACCCTACCCACTCTGTCTTACCCTGTTCTTATGTTTTACGTGTACGTCCTTTCAGTTTTTTACTCCTTCTCCAATTTCCTACCTTTCAATCTGTAAATACCATAGTTTGATGGCAAGGCACATAACATGTTTCAGTAGTTTTGATATTCTTTTTGTCTTTATTTTACATCGTTGAATTCTATAAATTCTACATAAAATTCTACTTCTAGTTTAAATTTAAAAATGAAATATTTTTTAATTATTTTTTTTCATTATCGCTCTTGTGAGTAGATGGCTTCCATAAAGCATTCTCATCTTATACAATTTGCTGCTATTATTTCTATGTCTGTCCATTTACGGTGTCTCTGTTCAGTTTTTGGAGCACTGTGTATCTTCAAATGTTTTTTGACTAACATTGTCTCCTTAGTTTTGGGGATCTCCTACAGTGTGAATTCTTTCAAATAGTATGGCCTGTCTATCTCCAGTTTCGGCTTTTGATTTGCTTAATACATATGTACAGTGTTCCCCTGATACGTGCACTTTCAAAATTGTTTGCAGGATAGAATTTTGCATCGAAATCACCTTTGATCAATTGGCCACCTGTCATTCAAGCTGATAGAGTTCAATTTGTCCCATTAACAGCACTGTGATCGAATTGGATGGAACACAGGCTTCTAGAACTCGATATGGTCTTCAGGGTATTAAATTGGTGGGCCCTCGTGTCTCTTTAGAATCACTGCGAAAAAAAATTACTGAAAGATATGAAATAGTAGCGGATTGTAAAGAATTCTACTTTAGCATTATCTAGTCGTTGACTCACCCGAGACCTGCACCAGACCAGATTAGTTGAAGAGGAGCTTTACAAAATACGAACAGTGGAGATTAGCGAATTGTAATCAGCTGAGAGTGGAATACCATTGCTTCAGTTGGTTACATCTTTTGCATGCGACTGAGTGCTGTCTCCGTCTGGAATAGAATGCAACCATGATTGTTCGTCAGACTGTTTACGTGGGCATATAAAAAGGCAAGACAAAGCAGGTAACGAGTGTTAAGAACTTAGTTAGTCTTGTGTGAAGACGCGTTGCAGGTGAAGAGAACAGTCATAGATTGAAGGTCTTCCATTGTACACAAAGAAGAATAGCGAACAAGCAGTTATTGTTGTATACCACAAGTTATAAGCAGTGGCACACATAAATAGTGCGAACAATAAAGAATTTAATTGAAATAAACCACTCATATTATAAACCTTTTTAAAAAGGTAAAAACGTAACAGTATTATTGGGTTTGCTACTCTAATAATACATTTTCAATACCTTATTTGGTATTCTTTCAGTATATTTCTTGGTAAGTGTGTTTGTAAATGAAATCAAAAAAGTGTGTACCAAAATTAATCATAAGGTATGGGAAATGCTAAATTTTTCTAAAGAAGAAAAAAAGGTAATACAGGTATCCCTTCTTCAATACGGTTGATAGGTTCCCATAATATGACATGTTATGTGCAACCGTGCTATAGGAGACTAAAAGCTGGTACAAAAACAAGGGTTAAGTTCCAAAAAATATTTTAGTCCTACAGAAGAAACTTTTTTTTTAGAAAAATAAAAATGCAGGTAATACATAAAAAAAGGAAACGCAAACGTCATGCGTCATAATATAATAGGAGATCGAACAACCTCTTGCCTTTATAATCAAAGTCTCTCGATAAGTCAAACATTTTCAACCAATTTTCAATAAAATTACTACAGGCGTGTCCACTTTTTTGCCACTTTGAAAAAATTATCTTCCAATACAGTCAGTCAATAAAATTTTTAGTTTTTCATCATCAATTTTTTTTTTTTTTACTTGTATCCCTCTTTTCTTAAAAGACTATTGACGTCAAGCAGAACCTCATTATGTTGAAAAATTCCAATTTCAAATTTTATCACGTTATAGACCTATAACAAGAACACTTTTATGACGAGTTGGCTACGTTTTAATCATAGTAAGTTTTGCATAGATTATCTTAGAGTATAAAAATAAAATTTTTTAAAATCTCGTGCGGTTGTATGGCAAATAATACTGCCAGAAGATGAGCAGAGTTAAAAGCAGAAATACTGGAAAGATAAGATATTCCATGAAAATGAAACAATTAATGCCAACGATTACATATTTTAATGCTCATCAAAACCTTGATTTTATTTAATTTGTTTTCCTTTTCTGATATTGATAGTTTTAATATTTAATTTTTGTTATATCGGGTCATTTCTCAGGAATTTTCGAACCTTGACAGTCGACAATTGTCAAATTATCTACCAGAGCATTTAATAACACGTATAAATAAAAAAATTGTTGTATTTAAATGGGTATTTTATTTAAGTGGGTATTGATCCTGTAATCATAGCTGCCAGATTTGACGATTTATCGTCATTATGATGATTTTGATCTCAAAAAATATCATTTTGTCGTTAGGACGATTTACGCCATTATTTTGTCGATTTTGGAACATACATTAAAAGCAAATTTAGACTTGGTATTTGCTTTCCAATTATTACTTTTGAAAATTTAGCTTAGTAATAAAGAGGAAGTAAAGTTTTTACTGTATTTTCATTCATATTTTTAAAATATTTGACGATTTGATGCTTTATTTATCTAACAGCAAGGCATGTAAGATAGCGTATGAGTGATATTAAATTCTATTGATAGCGTATTCAACCACTTTAAATATGATTTTACTGCATACTTTTCAGAGTAATTTCTCTAGTACAGGACAGATAGCGTGGGTGCGTATGAGTAATATATTTTAATACAATTCAATATAAAGTATACTGCCAATATGATGTTAGTGAATACTAGAGGTGTGCAAAAGACATTCGACTAGGTTCCCCTTCACCGAATACAATACTGTAGTGTACTCTTTTCTGCTGCTCTTGGTTTTACGAGTGCACTGAAATGTGTATTTCTCATTTATTCAATGTGTATACAACAGCACTCGTTTGCCTGTGAAGTAGCGGAACTATGCTTTGTGTTGTAAGAGCACATTTTATTACTGAAGCTACATGTTCAGTATTTCCATACGAATATCAGTAGTGTAAAAAATAGTAGTAGTTTAAAAAAAGGGTTTTCCAAAGAAATAAAAAGTTTAAATGGCAATGCTGGCGAGCAAACAAAGAGCAAAACATTCGGACCTTTCTTATTCATTGTTGTGAGTAGGTTACGATTTTTTTTTACGAAAATAATAATAATTACAAAAATAGTCTGTTTTGTATGAATGTTTTTAATTTCATTATTTTTATTACTTTTTATAATTACTCTACTATATTTTTGAAAAAAAGTTGCGCTAAAAAACAAAAACATTAGAGTATACATCCTCTGTTTTCGCCATTAACTCAAAAAAATTTTTTCCCAGAAATAATAAGTTTAGAAAAGTTACTGGCAATGCTGGCGTCGACGTAGATGTTCGGTTGCCGAGACCCAAAAAAGACATGCACTTTGTGACTCTATGAAGAGTACAAAATTTTTGTTGCA
Source organism: Sarcophaga peregrina (assembly GCA_014635995.1). Lineage (NCBI taxonomy): Eukaryota > Metazoa > Arthropoda > Insecta > Diptera > Sarcophagidae > Sarcophaga > Sarcophaga peregrina. Next base: position 37,369,695 of record CM025792.1, on the reverse strand, counting down.
GACTTCACACAACTCTCTTTTATACCGTTGTACAATGGTTTACGAGTGCAGTTGTTCGTTGTTGTACGCCATCTTTGCTTCACACTTATTTATATTTGAAGCTACAATCAATATTCGGTCTTGAGATAAATGGTATAATGTGCAATTTTATATGTCTTGCGCACACCTCTAGTCAATACCCACTACAGTGGATTGTAGGGAATGTATTCAGGAGTGAATGATTTCAACACTCATAACAGTGGCAGCACAAGTTATCGAAAAAGTCAAAGGAATAATTTGCAAACACTACCTAATAAAGTTGAATGCATTAACGAACTAGTGAAAGAGTTCAAGTTTTCGAAAAATACCCCATTAAATATATTTAATCCTAATTTAATCGGTATAAATATGAATCTATATTATAAATTTAGTTTAGTAATTTTCTCCATCATCGCTGCTCAATTCAATTAAATGGGAACGTTTTTTCGGCTGAATAATATCATCTTCACTTTCTGAACTTGCATTTATATTTTGTTCACCTGGTAAAATCTTTAAACAATTCGTAATCTTGCTTTGTTTTGTTGTCCGTCCAAGGTTGTTGTAAATTTCTTGATACGGTGATAGGCAATTTTATAATTCCCTTTTAAATTTTCGGCTTCTTTCAGCGCAAGGGTCTGCATCCAAGAACAATAATTCCAATTTTTTGGAAAATTAGTGTCAAATTATTAACTTTATTATCTTCATCAGAGCTAGAATCGATCTCATTCACTTGGGGTTTCGAAGCGATTTCTACCAAATTTGCTTAACCCGACTTCTTGTTTCACTAATAATTTTTGTACATCTTCAATAGGCATATCCACAAACATTTCTCCTCCGGTCTACCTAGCAAGTTCTAATATGCCACCAATTTCATTTGCTCCTGATTCATGCAAGCTTTATATCTCAACTACTGCTGGCTATATTTTTTCCGACATCGATTTAACGTTTGTAATTTTCAGTTACTTCAGCGATAAGGATATAATATCGATGCAGTCTTTAATTACAAATTGCTTCCAAGCTTCATTTACAGCAATAGATTCTGAATCAGTTATATCTAAAATCCATTGCAATGAACTTCTTATGTTATAAGTCTTAAGAAAAGCCGGAAATAATGTGCAAAGAGCTCCAAGGCGACATATCTATAAGATAACTCACTGACTACTAGGCGACGGCGTCTCCGAGTCGCTAATATCTCTCTCAAATATATTATTCCTTATAATAATTACCCTTGCAAACGTATATTCGATTTCTCCTGGAACACCGAGAAATTTCATGGCAATTTATACTTTTTCTGAGAAAAAGTCGCAAAAAAAATATTTTCTCGAGATAGCTGAGCCTAGGGTTGAACTAGCGGCATTTGTTTAATAATTCTATTGGACGAAGGTGATTCGATTGATTGAGCCAAACGTATTTAAAAAGTTATATTTTATACAAATTTATCTTACGTCAACACACGTATATACTACGGTTCATATTACTAAATCGGAAAAATAAATTGTAAGGTACAGCTATCTCTTTAACAAATATATTACTGAACACAAGATTAAACGATTAAATATATTGTTACGTTTTTGCCCTTTAAAAAACGTTTAAAATATGAGTTCGTAGATTGCAAATAAAAAAAATTTGTATGTGTTTAGTTTTCGATAAATTCTTTATTATTCACACAATTCTGTGTGTCACTACTCACAACTTGATGTAAACAATTTACTTTGTTTGTTATTCTTTTTGACATTCTTTCGCGTAAACACTAACAATTATTCGGCAGATCTTTATAGCGGAGATCTTCAAACCACGATTATTCTCTTCATAAGCAAGGCGTATTCACACAAGGCTTACAGAATTTTTACTGACGCTGTTGCCTGCTTTGTCTTGCCTTTTATAACGCATATTGTTTACGCTATTGTTGTTTCTGTATTTGGTTTACGTTTGTCCTTGCAGTGTTGTTGCTGCTTGTTTGTTTACTTGTTTATCCCCTTTTTTATACTGATGTTGTTGCTATATTTTTATTTATTTGTTGATCATGTAAACACCGCCATTATTTTTGTTTTTGCTGCTTTTGTTTATCATTTTAATGTAAATAATGTAACACCATTTCTATTTTCGTAACAATGACTTCATAAATCCTTAGTGTAGTGATTAGTACAGAGAGCCAAACTATCAATAATAAATTTATAAACCTTACAGATCAAGAAGAAGTTTATAAAACTAAATAATTGCGAGGGTTTCAACAATGGTTTATTATACTTTTTTTCTTTCGGATTTCTTAAAAACTAATCAATTTTTTCTCAAAATATAACCGAACAGAGGATAAAAACTTAAGTTAACCACAACAATAGCAAAAGCAGGAGAAAGTGAAATGAAATTTCAAGTGTTGCATGAATAAACAAGCGTTCACAAAAACTTAAGATAACAAGAGAAACTCACGCTCAAATAAAGAATAATATTTGAATCCCCCTTAAGTCTTCTTTATTTTTATAAGATTTTTTATATATATTTTTTTTTTTTTTTTGTTTAGTTGTTGTCACTATTTTTATTATATTTCGTTGTTATTGCAATAAGAGTTCTTTAAAATGATTGTTCGTATACGATTTAATTTAAAAGAAAAACTTCCTTTTGTGTCGAAATTTCAGCCAACAAACAGCAGCATCTATAGCATGTCATTGTCCATGCAACCATTGTTCGGGTTCTGTTTGTAAGCCGCAGAGCGCAATGATGACAATTCACAATTTTTATCCATTTTACTCCTAAACCTCATTTACGCGCTGTATTGTTGTTATTTTTGCATTGTGTTGAAAATAGTGTACGTTTAGCTCTTCCACTAATTTCACTTTTTAATAGCCAAAACATTTCATTGGAGATTAAAAGTTTTTTTCTTCAGTATATTTTGAATGTGCTAGGGCCGAAAATAGACCAATTTAAATGAAATTGGGAAAAACTTATTAGCAATTCAGAATAATTTCCTTATTTTGGCAATATCTACTAAGGAACGCGCAGATGATATTACGTATTCGTATTACTTAAAATATTTTCAACAAGTTAGCAAACATGACAGTGCATAACGAATTTAATTGTTTTATGCTACATAAAACCCATAAAAGTTGAAACAAAAAATTAAATTTGTTTTTACTACACAAGAAATTAAATGAATTTATTGACAAGGTTCCCGCGGAAATGAAAATTTCTATCGTCATTCTTTGATATTGTTATGTAGGATAAGATAAGACATGAAAACTGCTAGGATAATGAGAGACAAGCCGAAGGCGAGGCACTGTATACTCGCAAGTCGAATGGCTTGAAGTTCCCTGCTTAATTTCCCTACACAATACCAATAAACTATGATTTTAGGAGGTATAGCATACAGATGTGACGACATGTAATGGGACAGAAACAGGGTATTTAGTCCCAGACTGAAATACTCAAAGTTTGTAAAACCTAGTTTACGCCATTGAAAATGTGCTCAATTCAACTTGGATGGTAAATGATAATAGTACCTGACAGTTTCTAAGAGATTAACATGAGAAGGAATAGATAGAGCAGGATCATAGGTTATGTGGGTAATGACCAGACAAATGAGGTCAATACACGAGTAACTTTCCCGCCTTTCAGAGGAGTTGAAAGAGGGGGTTTGATGGATATATTTGAAGAAAAGAAAGATAAAGAGATGCAAAACTCTTTTTCATATCAATAGGGTTGTGGACAACTTATACTTTTATTGCGTAATTACAATGCGAAATGAAATAGAAATAGACTGAGAATAGTAACTACATTTTATCAGGGATTGTAGCCTCCAGGAACCCTTGTTTTAGAATTGAAATCTATTGCAGTCCAATATGTAGACCCAATGATAAGGACAACGAATCACCAGTACGCATACTTTAAACTTGTTGATGCATCTTAGGGTCACCTCTGCATATGTATAGTAATACACAGCCAGTTATCCTTAGCGGCGCCGAACAGCATATACCGTTACATTAAAGACTGCACAATAAATCGTCTGGCAACTGAATTTCAATACCTGTACGCACCAATATAAATATTCCGACTAGTGGAAGCCGGCGTATATAAGAACTTTGATTGCTTTGGATGGACCAAATCCAGGAAGCTGTGTTATCGATTATTGTGACCAGCTGGCAAAGGTGCACAGTAAACTAGTGGTATTTTCTTTCCTACAAAGAAAATGACACCCTCTTACAAGGAGCATTAAAAAATTTTTGATCAACGCTGTTGTTATGCCATTTTTTATTTGAGGAGAACATGAGATGAGGAAGATGAATCTAATAACTGGTTTATTTGAACTTTCCCAAAATGTACATATGAAAACGTTGTTGCCAGATCGGTAATTTTTCAACTTTATTTTTTGAGAGCTGTTTTTGCAACAACAAAAAAAATATTTTAACGCTGACCATGTATCTTTATTAATGTAATGTTTCCTTAAGGCTACTCAACAAAGCAGTGAAAAAATTAACTTCAAATTGGATGAATGTACCAGGCGACTTTTTTATATTTCATCTGATAGTCCTATAAATAAACAAAAGTCATCTGTTTTACAGGGTATTATCAGCACTCTCTATTTACACAGGGCATAAAATACAATGCCCTCCAGCATTGGCAAGTGCAAAGTATTTAGAATAAAACATACCTCCCTTTTAGGGGGCGAAACAATTTTAAGAAATAACGCAAAATTGCATTTTGCCTTAATAAAATGCACATTTTTTGGTAGAAAAGAGATCACCATAAGCCGCCTAGTGTTAAAGCAAGCCGAAATTATGTTAGCGAGTTAGAAAATCTACTTATTGAAAAACTAACTGATGTAAAATAAATGTCCGATCATCAGATTTTAAAATCTAAATGTTTTATAATCTTAACAAATTCGGTTCCAAATTCTGTAGAATGTAATTAATAATCATTTAAATTATTCATTGTTAATCACCAGCATATTTGTTCACAGGCTAATTAAATGCTTATGTTGTACTTAACAATTTAATTAAGGCAATCAATAATTATCATTTATTATAATACGATTGAAAAAAAAAGAAATAAAAACACCAACTGTTGACAATTTTATTTGCACAAAACAATACCTTTTTCATGTTATTTGGCTGTGTATGAACTAATCCTAAAAGTCTAATTTCTAATTCAGATTCAAAAATAATAGCACTTAACATTCAAATATTACGGCATTTAATGCTATTGTGGTAATCATATGAAATTACAATACACTGAGAAGTTCATCAAATGTCAAGTGAGATTTCAAAAGAAAAATAAGAAATATTTTCGATTGTAAATTACATTCATTATATTATGTATGTACACATATTCATTAAAGAACAAAGTTATGGTACGTACAAGATTATCGCATGGAAAATTTTTTCACGTGTACGAATTAAAGAAAATATTTAAATATTCACTTGTTTCAAGTGTATATTTAGCCAGGATTTTCAACGACAATGTTTAACAATTACATTAAAATGCTAAATATTATTACATTTACAAATAATAGAAAAAACAAAACAAACATCATTTACATTTTAAATATTTACATTCATGTATGCATACATACGTATTTATTTACATAAGCACTCATGCATAATTATCTTTACAAATTTAAATATTTTCATTTATTCTTAATTTTTAACTATTTTACGTAAATACATAAATTAAATGCAATAAATTTTTTCTTTTTTGCATTTGCCTTTGCGGCATAATTTGAAGGAATTTTAAATATTTAAAGTAATTCAGATTTTTTACTAGTTTTTACTAATATCAGTAAATAGTGCCCGCCGGTATAAGAATCAAACAAATCTTTCGTATTACACATAGTAGCAGTAGTAGTAGTATACAGTATTCCCTAGATTTACGCACTCTTCATTTCAATTTACGACGTCATTGGATTTTATCGTCTTAGATATTTAGCCAATTTCTCTTTTTGAACACTAGTAAAGTATTGTTATGTTTTTACCCTTTTTAAAAAAGTTTGAAATATGAGTACGTTTTTTTGCAAACAAAATAAAAATAAATTGGTGTTTTGTTTCAATTAAATTCTTAACTATCCGCACTACTTATGTGTACCAGTGTTTATAACCTGTATACAACAACAACTGCTTTTTCGCTATCCTTCTTTGCTTACTCCCTTTGCGCAAACAACAACAACACTTGTCCGTTAGACCTGTATAGCGGAGATCTTCAAACCACGATTGTTCTATCCACACGCAACGAGTCTTCACAAAAGACTGACTGAATTTTTACTACTACTTGCTGCCTGCTTTGTCTTGCCTTTTTATATGCTCACATAAACGAGAATTCTATAGCGACTGCATTCTTGTTCATATTGCATGTAGTTGCGTTTTCGCTTTCTTGTCTTCTAGTATGAACGAAATACTAATGTTTTTGGTTTAATTGTAACAAGTTCGTTGTATTTGTTCGTGTAGCTTTTGCTAATTTCATTACAACACTGTTTTCATTTTCATAACAGTATGGTTAGAACAGACAAGCTCAACTTCATAACATAACACTTGTATGTATCACCAATTAAATTAACATCAAAACAAACATCAAAATAAAATACAAGAAGTATTTTTTCGGCGATTTCTTCTCAGCAGATTTCTGGCAAAAACTCTGAGAGTAATGAAAAGTTTCTAAAAAAATCTGTCGTTCGGAGTCGACTTTGAACTGTAGGTCCCGCCACTTATGTATAAAATTAACACACACAACATAAATGTTATGAGAAACTAGGTCAATATTCTTGACTTGAAGGGTTGTAATGACCAATTATGTATGTATGTATGTATTTAATAAGGGTGGACATTCTATTTAGCATGTTTCTAATATCGACTAGACTGGATAATATTAACAACAGCAGCCCTAAAAGATATTTTTTATCAGAAAAGAAGAAACAAAAAATTACAAAATATAGACGTACTCTTCTTCTCATGGAAAATATTGCTGGAGATTTTTGGGTTAAGTCTTTATAGTAAGAAGTTCGAAACACCAATTTTCACAAAATTTGAAAGAACTCTTAACATTCGGTATTGCTTTAGCCTACTACATCAATACAATAATGGAATACGAGAGAGCTAAGTGCACAACTGAAGATGGAAATGTCGGAAATATTATCGATATAAACAAAGAGACATTAAATTTTGCCCACGTAGTAGGAATATCTGGTACAAGAGATTACTGATTACATATTTCAATTTAGATGATGAACCACTTAAATTCAGAACTCCTCTATAAAAATGTCGAAATTCATATATGGAGGTTAGGTTAGGTTAGGTTGAAGTGGTACCAAGGTTGCCAGAGGATAAATCTCATAGGGACAATTCACTGGTTTCATTGGCAAAGTAGTTTAAAAGCTTTGACTGCATAATAAGTCATGCAAAATCATTGAAGGAATTGTAAAAAATGAGAACCGCAAACGTCATGTGTCAAAATATAATAACAGATCGAACAACCTCTTGCCTTTATTATCAAAGTCTCTCGATAAGTCAAAAATTTTCAACCAATTTTCAATTAAATTTCTATAGGCGTGTCCACTTTTTTGAAATATTGAAAAAAATTATCTTCCGATATAGTCTGTCAATAAAGTTTTTACTTTTTCATCTTCAATTTTTTTTTTCTTGTATCTCTCTTTTATTAAAAGACTATGAACGTCAGTTTTGCTTGACGCTCATTATGTTGAAGTGTATTTTTATTTGCAATGCCAATAAGATTTATTGCTGGCAAAAATTCCAATTTCAAATTTTATCATGTTATAGACCCATAACATGAACACTTTTATGAGGACATGGCTACGTTTTAATCATAGTAAGTTTTGCATAGTTTATCTCAGATCATAAAAATTAAAACTTTTAAGAACTCGTGCGGTTTCATAGCAAATAATACTGCCAGAAGATGAGCAGAGTTAAAAGCAGAAATACTGGGAAGATAAGATATTCCATGAAAATAAAACAACGCTAACGATTGTATATTTTAATGCTCATCTTATTCTTGGCGATAAAATTTTGATTTTGTTTAGTTTGCTTAGCTTTTATAATATTGATAATACTTTTTATTTTTAATATTTAATTTTTGTTATATTGAGTCGTCCCGCAGGAATTTCCGAACCTTGACAGTTGACATTTGCCAAATTATCTACCAGAGCATTTAATAACACGTATAAATAATAAAATTGTTGTATTTAAGTTGGTATTTTAGTTAAGTGGGTATTGATCCTGTAAGTATAGCTGTCAGATTTGACGATTTATCGTCATTTTGATGATTTTTGGACATACATCAAATGCCACTTTAGAATTTATATTTGCTTTGCAATTATTACTTTTAAAAATTTAGTTTAGTAATAAAGAGGAGTGAATTATTAGATTTTTAAGTTATTTGCGAACACCTGTGATGTCTTTTCTGTATATTCAGTTTTTTCAGGTTGTTTTATAATATTTGACGATTTGATGCTTTATTTGTCTAACAGCAAGGCATTTAACGTAACGTATGAGTGATATTAAATTCTATTAATACCATATACAACAAATTTAAATATTATTTTATTGCAACTTTTCAGAGTAATTACTCTAGTACAGGACAGATAGTGTAGCTGGGTATGAGTAATATATTTTAGTAGAATTCAATATAAAGTATACTGCCAATATGATCTTAGTGAATACCAACTGCATAGGATTTTTTACATAACATGAGCTGAGAGATTTTTTGATGGATCTGTTAATTATTTTTTTATAAATTTTTTTTATAAATATGATTCAAAATGTACTTAAGCAACTATCATCTGCCAACCAACAAGAGACTTTAATGTATTCTTATATCACTTAAGAATAAGTCTTAAAGACATATTAAATTATTTATTGTATGGCTTTTCGTTAGACAAGGAACAAAAAAATCCCATATATTCATTTATATAATTTAACTTTGAGTATAAATAAGTTTAAAGATTTTTGCCGGGAATGTATTCAGGAGTAAATGATTTCAACACACATAACAGTGGCAGCATAAGTTATCGAAAAAAGTCAAAGGAATGAGTTAACGAATGTTGAATGCATTAACGAACTAGTGAAAGAGTTCAAGTTTTCGAAAAATACCTCATCAAATATATTTAATCCTAACCTACCAAGGGCTTTAGCTCCTTTCAAAAATCACTCTACAATTTTGGATACTGGCAGGACTTGAAGAAAATCTGGCTAAAAATGGATAAGTTTGTTTAAACTTTAGAGGCACACATTTAGTATGGTCGGCTAAGCAATAACAGGACATTGCATTATAGGCACAAGAATGATAAACTAAAGATAACGCCATCACGTACACAAAATTAAAAATTTCTGAGCAAGTTGAATCAATGACGTCACGAAAATTGTTTTCATTGCTTTCCTGTTGGCTAATGATAGCGTAAGTTATATTTCAGGGCTGCCAACTACTTTCATTACTAAATTTCTGAAGAAATGTTAATTTTCGCATATGAAAAATACTTGGAAACCTTTAAAATAGCCCAACGACGTCATCTAACTGGAAATCATGCGCAATGCATAATCTTTAGTTTCTCATTCTTTGGCGCGACTACTAGACGCGTTAGTCTCCGATGTTGTTCCAGGAGTTGTTCCAGGACTATACCACAATGCGTCCTATGACTGCCTAATTGTCCACGATAAACTTCTTTGGGTAAAGAACTATCTCTACCTGCCTATCTACCTAATATGTTTCAAATTTTTTTTTTTTTTACTTTTAATTTATGCATTAATTTTTTTTCGATTTTGAAAATTTTTTTTTTTAATATTTGACGATTTGTTGCTTTGTCCATCTGGCTATGCATGTAAGACTTTTTCTCTTCAGATATAGGCGTATAAACTGCAAAACACAACGGTCCTCAAAACCAACGCAACCCCACATGCGCTTGAGTCATGGAAAACTGAGCATTTAAAATTACACTCTAACATAAGTCGTGGAGAACATTTTAATGCTGTTATAAATTGACATTAATAGCCCTTTCAAACGAATAAAAAATTTTCGATGATATCGCCCACACATTTTGTTTTATTTAAATTTAAAAATAGAAAGTCCTTAATGAAAGACCCGATATTTCATGACAGTAATTGAAATATTTATTATAAAGTGTTTAAATAAAATTTCTTTGATATTATTCTTAAATTTCATCCTCTAGGTGATTTTTTCAAAACTGAATTAAATATTTTACTGGGAGACAAATTAATGCGTTTGCCATTTATTTATCAAAAAATTTTTGATGTACAATTTGCCAGTGACTTCACAGATGGGACGTAAGTCAATAGTTGCTTTCTTTTTCCAGCATGTCAGACAGTACATCACCATCTGTAGTCTTCTCTTCTAGGGCCGGCAGAATAAATATTGTCTTTTAACGTCAAATAACAAGATTATAGCTCCCAATGGACTGTTTCAAAACATAAGAAAAACTGCTAATCAAATATGACTCTCGATACGTCATTTTGATGGAACTACACATTAAGCAAAACACCTCAATATCGGTTGGTATCCTGCTCCGTTGGGTATAACGTTGCTATATTTGATGAACCACAAACCCCTCCAAAAATGCATATTATGTAACACATAATGGATCATTACAACCCTGTTTGGTAGAGTTATTGAGTGGAGTAACCTTTAGTTTTTTTTTTTTTTTTTTGTATAACCAGCACTCAGGGGATGACCCCTACTCATGCAGTGCATTGTGCAGGTTTAGGAAAGGTAGAAAGAGGAAAGATGCGAACGGTAAGGAAACGAGGTGCTGCTGGTGACTGTAAAATGGTCAGTGCTATACCTTTACACCTTCACCATTAGACAGTCTACAGCAAACGTCCCAAAGAAGCCCGCAGTTTCTCACAACCACTTATGTTGTGTGTGTTAATTTATACAGAAGTTTTAGTTTAAAGTCAACTTCGAAAGACAGATTTTTAAGCGACTTTTCATGGAAATTTTATTTATTGTCAGAGTTTTTGCAAGAAATTTTCTGAGCACAAGCGGTCGAAGCGTTTTGTAGTTTTACAATGTGACCTCACGTAAAATAAGACAACATATTAGTCTCTTGATGAGCTCATTGAATCGAATATTTTTTTTAATTCTTTAATTCTTTTCATTAATAATAAAAACTTCAATAATTTTTTAATGTAAGCTTAGTTTGTTTGCTTATTTATGGTTAAATGGCAAAAACTCCGAAAACGTTCACACTAAAACACAGTTTCAAAACTGTCTGCAGATACATCTGCTTTGATACATATCAGCACCATTCTCTGATTAGTTGCAAACATTGGTAAAATACTTCCTTGATCATTTCTGACTAATATTTAGAATCACAACCCAATTTTTCACACTACCCATATTAAGTACCTTAGTTGTGCATAAATAAGAAAATTTTTCTTAACAGTTTCGTTCTACTTCGAGATTTAATTTAAACGATTTCAAAAATAAAATAACGTACGACAAAATAATTTCCAAATACAAATCATATTTCTTTTGGAAGGAAAGTTGTATTTCATTAAATCATATAATGATGGCTACGTAGCTTCACAAAAATTTCATAATTAACGTGTTGTTGACGTGAATGAATTTTTTTGCTTATATAATTTCCAGAAGTCGTAGAACTATACTTCACACACAGTCATGATTACAACCTAGCTTCTCACACCACTGTAGACTGATATGTATTGCAACCAACTTCAGATTGTTATCATAAACTGCTCGTCTGACAGCTGACATATTTATTCCAGTGATAATTCATTTTATTATTTACAATTTTACAAAAGCATTTTGATTTATTGCATTCAGAAAAAAAGTTATTCGTGGTAGAATTCAAGCGTGATAGTGTGATTGCTTTATATTTGGCTGGAAAACAACAGGTGGCTATCGTTAGAGACCTCCTGCATTTAAATGTGAATAAATCTTTTGTTTCTCGTACCATTGCTCGTCATCGTGATACTGGCAGTATTGCATCGCGTCCAAAAAATGGACGAAAAAAATGGTGACAATACCAGAAATGATCCGAAAAGTGAAGGTCAGATTTGATCGAAATCCACATATCGCGGGAACGAATGCAACACATATTGAAAAATGAGCTTGGACTAAAGCCATTGAAGTTCCAAAAAGTGCAAAAGCTCACCGATGGACAAAACAAGGTAGACTGGAAGGAGCCAAGAAGTTACTGCGCTTGCACGAAAGTGATCAGTTACCAAATTTAGTTTTCTCCGATGAGAAGCCGTTAGAAATTGAGCAGTTTGTGAGCAACCAGAATGATAGGATTTACTTGTCAAAGAGGTCAGCTGAAAATTTACGTCTGCGAACTCAAGCGCTGCGGATATTTGAAATAGTGTAGACCGCCGTAACGGCCGATGGCCGTATTCATCGACCGTGGGGTTAAAATAAATGCCGAATATTATCGGGAAAATGTCCTAAAGACAGTATTGGATCCTTGGGCAGACAAACATTTCGGCCGCAGACCATGAACTTTCCAACAGGATTCAGCACCATCGCACTCAGCATGCGACAACCTCGAATAGCTTAAAAAGGAGGTTCCTCGCTTCATTTCTACCGCACTTGGACTTTTACGAACGACTATCAGCATTATTTGGTTTGGTCTTATATTTGCTCCGGAAAAACTGGAACAGGCCTGCCAATATGTTATATTTTTCATAGAAAACTAAATTAATTTGCGCGTGTAAATAATTTTAAACTAGAATTTCCTTTAAGAATGCCGTTGTGAAAATTTAATTTTCCTGAATGTAGTCAGTAACAAAATGTGGTCCGGACAAATGTTTTGTCCGAACTGCGTGGATAATAAAGAATGAAGCAAGCAATGCAATTAAAACGGTGAAAATTTTCTTGGCAGAAAATGTTTTGAGTTCCATACTACACAGACACCACAACTGTAGGTCCCACCACGCATGGATAAAATTAGAACACAGAACGTGGCTGGTGTAAGAAGCTAAGTAACTAACTCAATTAAACTCGTTTTGTTCAGTGATGAAATATGTAATGGTTTCACTCCATAAGTTGATTTTACTTAAAAAAGCACCAATTTGGATTAATAAGCCTTGTGTCTAACATAAGAAAACGTTTTTAATCAAACTTTTCTAAACACCCAAATGCTAACTAAGTAAACTAAATTGCGCTATGTGTGAATAACAGACTTCAATTAATATGTGAATAATGTATTGAATAAAGTTATTACATGAACAGGCACATTTTTCGTGACTATTTCAAGCACCTAATTATTGACAAACTTTATTTGAAATAAAAAAAAGGTTCGAAATTGTTTTCATAGAATATTTATTTTAGGACAATTGCTCATATTTTTATTTATGGATTGATTGCACTTTTTGTCTTTCTTCATAGCAATTTCAAATAACAAACAAAATGAAAATTTTTAATGTGAAAATATAATCCTTTAAGTCCTCGTATGGTATTTCCTGTCTGTCGTCGATAATCGTTCAGCGGAACAAGGTTTAAATGGAAAAAGAATCAGTTTTTTATTTGCCTTTCACACAGCCATCTGTAACAATACCTCCGGCTGTTATTTTTAGTTGGGCTATTGAACTCTTAAATAAAATACAATTCGAATTAATACTTACTATACGTACATGTATGTACATCAATAGCATTGTAATGAAACTATGTAGACAGGTGCAGCACATATGTATTGTGTAATATCACAACAAAAAGAATATTTTTGTAACAAATTCCGACATACACATTTACTTACGAACGATATAGAGAAAGTAAATTTATGTCAGAGACAGAGCGATAAATTTATTGATTTTCTATTTTGTAGTTCTTATTTTTCTTTTCTTGTCTTTTTTGTTATTTTATTATCGTATTTTATTACCCTTCTTTTATGTTTGTGTCATTCAACCTATAAAATGAAGAACACAAGTAGGCATGAGAATATGTGCTCTTAGGTTTTCTTAACATTTATAATTTTGCTATCCTTCATGAAACCTTTACGTTTTCCTTTCCTCGATTTGTTACTAAATGTGAACAATTTAGGTTATTGAGGATTTCTGCCAGTTCTACAGAAAACTTGTGTTGCAACAAAAATTTTTTCAAATCGAAATCTTTCCATTTTTATTTCAATTTATTTTACATCTGAAATGGGTGTTTTAGAAAAAGTGTTATTCTTCAAATTAAGCCTTATTATGAAAAAATGGATTGCTTTACGCCAAGGTTTACACCTGAGAAAATAAAATTACCAGGAAAATATCCTTTAATATCTGTCGTTGGTCGTCGGTTTTAAACTGTAGGTCCTTCCACTTATGTATAAAATTAACACTAACAACCATAGCTGCCAGATTTGACGATTTGTTGACGATTTTGAGCTCCAAAAATGTCATTTTGACGACATAACGATTTATGACCTTATTTTGACTATTTTTAAGAATTAAGATTTTACATAATTTTCTTTACTTTAGAACATTAACGGCTTCCTTAAGCTTTGTACAACAAGGTGTAAAAAATATAAGTACCGGAATAAATATATAAATACAGTATAAATATCGTTTTAATCACTTAAAAGCCAAAAATATAAACTCGTAAATAACATCGTAGTTGATAATAAATTATCATACGCCGATGCAGACAATTTTAAAAATTCGAGTAGAGCTTCTAATATTACTATCGGAAGAATAAAAGTAAGTGGCATAATAATCACTGCTCCCACTGCACTGGAGACTAAGTTTGAATATTTTTCCACCATAAGTGGCAGGAAAGATCTCTGTAGGAATATAGTTCCTCATACGAATAGTTCGAAACGAACTTTGTCTGTAATCCAGTGTGTAATACAATGGCCAAACGACCACATAGGGTTGTACTGGCCAAGAAAGACGACTGTTATGTAGGGATTCAAGATTTTTATAAACAACTCCCCTAATTTCGCTCGAGCAATATTATTGCAGCAGTGATAGAAAAGTGGCACAAGCCACATTGCAACGTTGCTAAAATGGAGTTGGAATACTATCGTGATTTACGGCCTGTACACGGTCGAGAAGCCACAAAATAGACCTTAAGGGCTTGCCTATAAATGAGAGTTGAAGTATTTATTAGCACGTCTTAAGAAACCATTGTGTCAGTTCTAGCGAGCATCACACTGAATTTTCTTGCTCATAAAGTGAAGATCTTCTGACTCCCTAATATTTACACCACAGATAGGTCTAGATGGTGCAATATTATCGCTGCTTAACACTGACTTTATATATTTTTGTTTTTAAAGAATTACTGGAACGTATTAAGCGTGATCTTACTGTAGTGGGAAATCTGTAGAATACTGTACTATTTTTAATTATTTTCAATTAATAAATGAATAATATTACAAAGTTTTTATTACACGTTATGATGGCATAAAAATCTCTTTTCTTGTCTTTTATAAATTTACTTTATTTGCCCCTTTGATCCTTTTTTACATTTATTTAGCCTCATTGATTTATCAACTTAAGCAGAGAATTTTTTTTTCTATAAGTTCATCTGTAATTTCTTTAGAAATGTTTGCTCTGCACATATAAATTGATATCAAAATACCAAATAATAAAAAAAGAAACAAAAATAGATCAACAACAACAACAAAAGGGAATACTTATATTAGAAACGGAAACAAAGTTCAAACAGAATGTCAAAGTACATTGAAAGCCAATTCTCTCTATTTCCTGTATTCCAAGTATGAGATTTTTGCCTTGACATCTTTGGAATGTAAATAAATAACGAATTTTTTTTTTCAGTTCTTAGTTATTCTTAATCAAAAATTTAAACAGACACAGTACGTAGTAAGAGAAAAATAGGAAACAACCAATATGGTTATGTTGTGACAATTTGGTCTCTTGCAAAAGTTGAAATTTTTTATTATTTTTCATGAAAGCTTAAATAACAAAACATTAAATCAAGCGATTGAAAGAGAATGAATTATCAGACGTCTGATGGCAATATTGACATATAATTTAATAAAAGCTTTCTGTTCTGATTTCTAGTCAATTTCGTTTTTAATTCTCTAATTGGTTTCCATAAAACTGAAGTAACCTTATTTTTGTTTGGAAACAAAATACAAACATTAGAAAGCAATAAATTTAAAATTTCTACCAATTGCTCGCTTAAAGAGAATTTGTAGAAAATTCTTGGAAAACTACACAAACAAATGTCGTTTCACTATCGACGTTACTAAGAAACAGTTAATAGCATAGAAATTATTGCTTAAGTCCAATGCAAGGTATGGGTTCATATAGTGCAAGCATTCAATTTCGTTGCAATATTAAATTTTTATTTCCAGTGACGTACAAAAATAAAGAACAATTCGGAGTTGAATTAAACCAATATTCGGCACAACAATAGTTAAACAATTTATGGTTGTTACTTTCCAGCCAAATAAGTTTTAACAGAACAGAACAAACACTAAAAACAAAACTGACCCGTGCGAATATTTCGCACCGTTTGTTATCATTTTTGTAACAATAAAATGAAAATAATTTATAGAAATTTTATTAAAAGTATAAAAATATTAAAAATAATAATATCATCATACATATTTACATACATACATACATACATTCATATTGTTACGAAAGTGGAAATGGTGTTATTAAAATAATAAACAAAAGCTCCAAAAACAACATAATGATCATGCATAAAATGATAAATAAAAGCTCCAAAAACAAAACAGCGCACTGTTCACGTGATCAATGAATGAGTAAAAAAATATTCCAACAAAAATAAAGCGCTTGTTTACAAGATCGATGAATAAACAAGAATAAAGGATAAAAGACGTAAATAACCAACAATAAAATGAAGGGAACAAAGAAGTAAACAAGAAACAACAATGTGCAGCATAAAATAGCGGACAAAGAAATAACCCAACAACAACTAATCAACCAGCTCGAATGTAAACATGAAACAACAAAAATGAAGATAAGTTGTTTACATTTTTAGAATGTTCCCGAAGGACGTCATCATCCTTCGAGGGCATTCAGCACACTGATGATCCAGTGATATAAAAGGCAAGCTAAAGCGAGCAAGAGATGATTCAGAGTTCAGAGTTTGAGTTGAATCAGTCGTGTGTGCAGACGCCACGTTGCATTCGAAGTGTGAATTAAGCTAGTCGTGTATAACGACGTTACGTTGGTTGAAGTGATAAATCCATCGGTTGAGTGCAGACAAGTTGCGTCTGAAGGGAAGAAGTTGTTAGTGTTGTGCTTACAAAAAGGTTGTGAAAATTATCGTTGTATACGTGGAATAAACTGGAACAGTGGCACAAAAGTTGTGCAGATAATAAAGAATTTATTAAAGTCAAACACATATTTATTTTTACTTTATTTGCAAGCTACGAACTCAAATCTTTAACGTTTTTAAAAGGTAAAAACGCAACAATATGTTTAAATGCTTTTATAATACTTCTGTGAAAACAATGTTAGAGGTAATGACATGTTCATCATTAGCTTTTTGCCCGTACGATTCCATAATACAAACAAAAATATCTTTAAACGTGCGCACTCGAGAAAAAGCCACACTGCCCATGTGAAAAGACCGATTCTGGTAAATACAATCATACCTTATAAACGGTTTGACCTTGTGCTTTCTTTATCGTCATAGCAAAAGCAACTTTCACAGGGAATTGTTTTCGCGTCATTCGAAAAGGCACAGGTGGATCAGAAGGTGTAAGGTTGATTTGGGGTATGAGTACAGTTTTATCGGTATGAATAATTTTTGCTCTCCCTAGTTTGTTACGATTAGCCTGGTACCATTTATTAACCCCTGTTTAGCATTAAGATTTCTAATTAACATTATAATTGCATTTGTCTTTTCAAATGCACGTTATTTATATTCTTACGTTGCACGTTATTTGTATTCTTATATTTTTTTTTAACCATTAAATAAATATCAGCTGACCCTTTATATATGTATACATTAAAAGACGCCGTATTACTACACTTCATAAAACAAACAACGCCATGACAATAACGACATTACCAAAATGTCTTTTACAACTTTATATATTACTAGCAGATTGTAGCCGGCGTTGCGCGGGTTATAAAAATAACAATAAATAAAAAACCGGTTTTGAAACCGGCTTTTTAAAAAATGTGATAATCAAATTATTCGAAAACCGGTTTATCAAACAACTCAGTTTTTTAAATACTCTAAGTCCTTAATATAAATGCATGCAATTTGCCCGTTTTTCGACACTTTCCCCTTTTTTTTGACATCTTTTGGTCCAACTTTATAAACGGAACACCTCCAACAGGTATTTGGGAAACTTAACCAATCTAAATACCTTTAAAACAAATAAAATGCAGCATTTGTACACAAAAGTACTAATTTTTGGCAATATTTTCTCACTTTGTCCCATTTTTTCTCTCCTTTTGGTCAAAGTTTTGAAAGGATTTATAGCCTATAACCTGTATCGACAAAAGCTCGAAATTTCATGAAAATCGGTCCAGGCGTTCGGGCGTGATTGGCTAACAAATAAACAAACAAGAAAACAGACTTACAGAAAGATTTATAATATATATTAGGACTAGGATTATGTGGAATAGCATTACAATGAAGCGATTCTGTTTATCACACTTGATCGAACAACTACTGAAAAGTATTGCCAAAACAACATTTTACAACTTAATATGCGTATTAAGCTTTAAAATGAGATATCTAAATTTGATATGGTGGTATGTGAGATATTTGCAACCGGCAAAAAAAGTACTTTAGAAATAATATATATGATGATGATGATGATGATGATGATAATGCAATCCACAATCTCGGGCATTTAAATGGTAAATGTATAGCGCATTGTAAATATTTGCCATTAATTATGAACGGTGATTATTTGTTTAGCTTTACACCACTTAATGCAAACTTCTTAAATGAAAAGACGAGCCATATTTTATTCATTAATATTTTCATAAATGTTGTCATTTTATATTTAAATAAAACTTATTCAATTTTGTTTAAGATAATTTATTTCGTCCTCTGTCCATTTTTTATTCGGCTTTTTCTTTTAATTCGTTTTTTCATGTTGTATGTTTCCATTTTTTTGTGACTTTATTTTTCAATGTTTATATTTTTATGATCAGCTGTTCATTTGCTTTCAAGTATGGCAAGGCACAATGACTTAGGGGATACTCATACAATTCATGAGTAGCAAATCCACATACTACGTTCAGCTGTCTGCTGCGCGTTCTAGTTAGGTAACGTGATTGAATTTTAATTTTTTTTTAAACTGAAACTGTTTTGATTTTGAACAGATCTTGGTTACAGGAACTTGATAAAGCAGTTCTTGTTGAACTGAAATGAATTAACAAATAATTGCTGAGCTCATACCCAAGATCCAACGTTTTACCGATGAGATGCAGTCATAACTCTGTGGAAGAGATTTTGGAAAATTTTATGAAATGCGCAATAGTCGTTTATCAAAGCCGTCGCGGCCTATTGGCTGAATGTTTGAATTCGTAAGTTGTGAATGCGAGCGGCAAAAAAGAACCGAATGGACGCAACGTTAGAAATAACATACAAAACTTTAAATTTATATTTTGTAAGTTAGATTTAAAATAAAAAGCCGGCTTATTACTCTTGCGTCTATCCATTATCCAATCGTCCGAAAGCAATATTACCTTACTTTTCCAAAGTATTAGAAAGAATAGTTCACCAGCAGATGAATACCTATCGCGAAAGAATAAAAATATTTTTTAATGTGTCAGATCTTTAAATAAAAACTCTTGCCGCCTATATCGTACTTTTTACTTTACGACCTATCAACTCCAGAATTATGTTACCACTACACGGTTGTCCAAAGACTAGAAACTTACCCTACATTACAAATCCTTAATGCTCATGCATATTGCGCAGAAAATAACGTTTGTATAGGTAAAAAATTAAATTTCTTTTTTTTATAGACAACTTTATTTGTTTAACGATCAAACGATAATGAATAGACATTGAAGTTTTGTAACTTAGTCAAGCGTCTAAAAATAAGTATAACATAATACCGTTATATATTATGTATTGCTTACATAGTATTTTAGTACAGGTAAATAAATTCATTAGTACATGAGAAACTTAAGGAATAGAAATGTTATTTAAATATATATGAGAACAGAAGGAGAAAAAAAATATAATTTAGGCGATAATATATGTAAAAGAGTGTTTTCTTCAGATTATAAATATATGAAATAAAATAAGATGTTTATAATTATTCTGACGGAACATACTGCCCCCATTGAAAGGTACTTTCAATCAATTTCAGATGGTAAAGGTGCAATTTTGTGAATGGAGCGTCGAAGAATTCCCTTTGAAGTTTGTAGTTCGACTACTCTCACTTTCCCATCGCTACCTGGGAAAGACTTAATTATACGCGCTAGAACCCATTGCTGAGGAGGAGTGTTATCTTCATGAATGATGACAAGAGCGCCTTCTTTCACGTTTTCTTTGGACTTGAACCACTTGCATTTTTGTTGTAGACTTAAGACGTAGTCACGAACCCATTGCAGCAAAAACTGTTGTTTGAGATACGTCACAAGCTGCCATCGCTTTAGGTATGTGATGTTACTGTGGGGTTTTAAGTTTTCATCTGGTAGTGCCAACAAAGATGAGCCAATTAGTAAATGGGCAGGTGTCACTGCCTCACCATCGTTCGGATCATCAGATCTGGGTGCCAATGGTCGCGAATTTAATATAGCTTCTACTTCAATAAGAACAGTCTGAAATTCTTCATAGGTCAAGTTAGCTTGGGACATGTTTTTTACTAAAAGTTGCTTTGCCGATTTAACAGCGGATTCCCACAACCCGCCAAAGTGTGGAGATCGAGGAGGGATGAACGAAAATTTGAAGCCAATCACAGCGCTGAAGTTCATAAGTTCCTTAATATTGGCTTCATCGAAGAATTGTTGTTTGAACTCTTGGAGTTTAGTGCTAGCTCCAACAAAATTTGTTGCGTTATCGCAGTAGAGCGTCTGAGGAATGCCGCGTCGGCCAATAAACCTTTTTAAAGACAAGAGAAAAGTGTTAGTTGAAAGATCTGAAACTAATTCGATATGAACGGCCTTAGTTGAGAAACAAATAAATATTGCGACATAAGTCTTATAAGGAGCTCTCCTTTGAATTCGATAGGAAGTGTAAAACGGACCGCAAAAGTCTACACCTGAAACGAGGAAGGGACGTTGAGCCTTAAATCGATCTGCAGGAAGGTCGCCCATTATTTGCTGTAATAATCGAGGATTGTACTTGGAACAATGTACGCAATTTCGAACAACCTTTCTAACAACTTCTCTTGCGTTAACTATCCAGACTGTCTCGCGAAGAATTCCTAGTAGTACTTTAGAACCAGCGTGTAGGTGTTTTCGATGAAGGTATTCGACGAAAAGTTTTGTGAATGGGTGATCTTTTGGTAGAAGCGCTAGAAATTTCGTTTCAAATGATAATGATGAATTTGCTAGCCGCCCGCCTACACGAATGATGGTTAATTCTGAATTGCAGCATTGGATTTTGTCTAAAAATGGTGTGAGCTTTTGAAGATATGGCTTTAAAGTTTCTTCTCTTTTGAGCGAATTAATTTCTTGATTATATGCTGTTTGTTGAATGTGATATAAAATTCTATAAAAAGATGACTGTAGTTCCTCAGAAGTTAAACACTGATTTCGATTTTGTTTGTAGAATACACGATGAACATAAGCGATGATACGAAGAATTCGAAGATACGATGAATGTTGAGAAATTAATTGATCGATGATTGATTTTGTGACGATAGTAGTTTTGAGAAGAACCTTTCTCATTTCCTGTTGTGGTAGTTCTACATTTTCAATGTTTTCTTTGGGCCAACAAGCTTCTGATTCCGACAGAAATTTAGGACCAGAAAACCATATGGTGCTAGCTAGATCATTTGCAAGACAGCCTCTAGAAACCACATCTGCTGGGTTTTGTTTCGACGGCACATGCCTCCATAGAATATTATGAGTTAAATTTTGTATTTCCGATACACGATTGGCAACAAAGCAAACATAAGACGACGAGTGATTTGAGAGCCAATTTAAGACAATTTTTGAGTCTGACCAAAAGAAAATTCAATAGTTAAAACGACTGAATTTTGATTTTATTTTATTCCAAGTTCGGCTTAGAAGTAAGGCTGCGCATAACTCTAAACGAGGCAAGGACTGATGCACAACTGGAGCTACCTTTGATTTTGCTATAAGCAAATATTTTTTGTAATAACAATGGGACTTAATAACCCAAGTATATCAAATATTTTTGCTACAGCTGACAAAACCGATCTTTTTGTTGGAACTTCAATAGCTTTCAAATCAAAACGAAAACAGAAAAGGTCATGCTTGGGCTTCCATGACATACCAAGAGCCTTTGTTATGTACTCATCGGTTGTTTTTAGCTGCATTTCGCCATCGCAAGGAGCAATATTTGGGCAATTCAAATTCCATTTTGACAATTCCATACCTGCCTTGTGTAAAATTTCTATTATTTCATATTTTTTAATGGAGAGCTCATTAAAATTGTCCGCCCCCGTTAGTAAATCGTCAACATATAAATCTTGCCTTAGGGTTTCAGAGCCAATAGGGAATTTATTTTCGAAAAAATCTGCGATAAAAAACAAACTTCTTACAGCGAGGAATGGAGCAGCTGATGTGCCATAAGTCACAGTATTCAATTTATATAGAATGAGTGGATCAGCGGTATTCTTCCTCCAAAAAATTAATTGAAAGTTGCAATCTCTTTCGTCTACTAAAAATTGTCTGTACATTTTACAAATGTCAGCTGACAGAGCTAATTTATTTAATCGAAAGGACAAAAGTGTAATTATAAGCTCCTGCTGTATCGTTGGACCGACCATTAACGAGTCGTTCAAAGAAATATTAGTTGATGTGCGACATGAGGCATCAAAGAGCACTCTTAGTTTTGTAGTGGTGCTTTGCGGGCGAAGAACAGGATGATGAGGTATGACATAATGTGAAGAGTTTAAACTATCATAACTGACAGGTGTCATATGACCAAGACGAATGTATTCATCCATGAAATCGGAATACATTTTTTGTAGATTTTCGTCCTTTAAAAATCGTTTTTCCAAGTAAAAAAGTCGCCTACGAGCTGTTTCTACTGATATACCAAGTTGCTTTATGGAAGACTTAAAAGACAAACGAACTTGAACTCTTCCACTAGGGTCAAAAATAGTATTTTGTATAAAATGTTCTTCACACTGTTGCTCTTCTAAAGTAAAAATAGGTGAACGTTGGTTAAATTCTTCAATTTCCCAGAAAGCTTTTAATTGTGAATCCAAATCTTCACTTTTTGTAATAACATTACATGATAACGCACGTTGAGGTAGATAAGCGTTCACACTGCCTCCAATAATCCATCCAAGATTCGTATTGATAAGAAAGGGTAGTCCATTTCCCAATGAAATTTTGCCGTCGAGAAGTAATTCAAAGAAAATTTCTGAACTTATTAAAAGATCTATTCGATGAGGTACGTGAAATTGGGGATCTGCCAGTTCAATATCAGTTGGGATGCTCCAGTTTGATACTCTAATTTGCTCAGCTGGGTGTTGAGTTGTAATTGATTTTGTGACCAAAAAACAAGATGTCCATTCAAAATCAGAAACACGCGATTTAATTGTAGCTGTGACAAGGTTTTTTAATTGTGTACGAATATCAGAAACACCAGAAATTTCCTGACTTATTTTGTCTTGCTTTAAACGAAGACGACTAACAGCTTCCTGTGTAATCAAGTTAACTTCTGAGCAAGAATCAAGTAAAGCTCGAAAAGGTTGTAAATTTCCAAATGAATCTTTTACAAAAACGATAGCGGTAGGGAGCAAATTAATTCGACAACTGCGTGAAATAAATGACGAAAATTTTGTTAAATAAGATGAGGCTATATTACCCTGTTTTGGTACTGATGATTGATTCGAAGAAGAAAATGTTGGTTGTAACGATGAGGGATGTGGTTGTTGAACCGATAAATTTGAAGAAGAGATGTGTTGAAGCGATGAATTTACAGGAGAATAATTTTGAAGTCGCCGTGGTCTAGTGGGTAGTGTGTTGGCTTATTAGACGAAAGGCCCGGGTTCGTATCCCAGGTCAGACATCAAAAACGAAAAATATTTCTTCGGCGACTTCCTCTCAGCAGATTTCTGGCAAAAACTCTGAGAGTAAAAATTGCCATGAAAAGCTTCTCAAAAATCTGTCGTTCGGAGTCGACTTTAAACTGTAGGTCCCGCCACTCATGTATAAAATTAACGCACACAACATAAGTGGTGTGAGAAGCTAGGTCGTAATCCTGACTGAAGGGTTGTAATGGCCAATTATGTATGTGAATTTTGATGCGAAGAATTTTTTGAACTATTTGTTGCTTGGAAGTTGGAATTGTGTAATGATGTATGATGTGACATTCTGCAAGTTCGACAACGAGATTTCGAGGGACATTGAGAAACTAAGTGGCCTTTTCTAAGGCAATTTATACATAGTTTTATGGATTTAACAAAATCGAAGCGGCGGGATATCGGTAGAGAAAGATAACTGGAGCAGCTTCCAATATAATGCTCTTTAGATTTACAATAATCACAAAAGGTGTATCCCGCAACAAGTGAAGAACTTGTACGCTTAGAAATCTGCTTAGATCTGCTATCGCGAACTTGAAACGAATCCACTTCTGCATTACGGCTTTCTAAAAATTGACAACGGCGGCTCAGGATTGTAAGGCATTGATCCCATGATGGCAGAGACTTGAAATCTTGTTTTTCGTCATAAACCGTTTTTGAGTCTTCATCAATTTTCGATAAAATTATGTGTATGATGATTGCGTTCATTACATCTAGTTCTGAACCCAATGAGAGCAATGAGCTACGTAAAGCAGTAACATTATCGAGGATTGAACGTAATGAAGAAGCACTTGGCTTAGTCATGGGTGGTATTGAAAATAGTGAATTGATATGATCGATAAATATTAGCGACTTATTATCGTACCGCTCTATAAGATTGTCTAAGGCTTTCTGATAATTCGTTTCGATAACTTGAAAAGGAGCTATAAGTGCCAATGCTTGGCCCGACAAACAATCAAGAAGATAATAGAATTTATCAATTGTAGGAATGCTTGATTCGTTATGGATCAACGTATTGAAGGTACTTAAAAACCGAGAAAATTCCGAATACTTTCCGTCAAACTTGGGCAATTTAATATGAGACAAACGGTGTCTATGCGGTATTAACGATTGAGTTGCATTTAAGAAGCATTTAAGAAGCACTAGAATTACGTTTATTATTCATAAAATTTACCAAAGGAGCCTTGGCAGATATAAAAAGTTCTTCAATGTCAGATCGATTATTATCAGACTCGTCCAACTTCTCAATTTGTGACTGAATGTGGCTAATTTGCTTGAAATATGATTCCAGTATTTGAAGTCGGCATTCAAGAATCGTAAAATTTGATGTGGCACCGTCTTTCTCGATTTTAGACTTCATTTGCGTTATGTTCCTCTTCATGGTTGAACGTTGTTGCTTTAATGAAGCAAGTGTGTTGGTTCCAACTTCGGTTTTCTCGTTAGTCATGTTTTCCTTTTTGTTGTATTCACGATTTTCACGAAATTATTTTGGTAGGATTTAAATAAATCGAAGAAATTTTGGTTTTGTAATGATAAACAGCACGTTGATAAAAGGTACCAAAGTTTTTAGAAAAGTACCATACGTTGTTAAAAAAGGTACCAAATGTTATTGAAAAGGACCAACACTGGTGCAAGTGCCAACACTAATTGCAACTGCAATTTTCTTAATATTATATGCGTATATGTATATGATCACAAAGAAGAAACAAATGATATAAGCGACAACGAAAATATTTTAAATGATCTCACTTACTTGCCTTAATAACGATGGGTTAATTGTTGTTGTTTGATGATGATATTAACTTACTGCGTTGATTACAAACATTAGGGCAGAAGGCGACGGCTAACAAAAGAAACTGCTGATGGTAGTGATGATTTTGTGGTACTGAATTATACCGCAGCGAAAAAATGATGGTTGCTACAAATGTGAGGCGACGATTGGGATGATGCTATTAAATCGATGGAATAGGATGCTGTTTAAGCGATGGACTATGATGATGTTAATGCGATGGGCTTTGATGATGTTAAAACGATGGGCGATGATGATGTTTAAACGATGAGCGATGATTATGTTTAACGATGGGCGATGATGATGTTTAACGATGGCGATGATGATGTTTAACGATGAGCGATGATTATGTTTAATGATGGGCGATAATGATGTTTAACGATGGCGATGATGATGTTTAACGATGAGCGATGATTATGTTTAACGATGAGCGATGATTATGTTTAACGATGGGCGATGATGATGTTTAACGATGGCGATGATGATATTTAACGATGAGCGATGATTATGTTTAATGATGGGCGATAATGATGTTTAACGATGGCGATGATGATGTTTAACGATGAGCGATGATTATGTTTAACGATGAGCGATGATTATTATCCTTTTTTTTAATATCGTATTAATTTTTTCATTGCGAATTTATTTTCACATTTATTAGAATGTTTTTTTTTTTAACTTTTGGTTGTCATAAAAATGTTTTAAATTAAATTTTATTTTTCAATTTTAATAGGAACCTATTACTAGTTATTAAATATTCGAACTGTTTTAGTAACAGGTCCTGTCACGGTCGCCAATAGGTAAAAAATTAAATTTCTTTTTTTTATAGACAACTTTATTTGTTTAACGATCAAACGATAATGAATAGACATTGAAGTTTTGTAACTTAGTCAAGCATCTAAAAATAAGTATAACATAATACCGTTATATATTATGTATTGCTTACATAGTATTTTAGTACAGGTAAATAAATTCATTAGTACATGAGAAACTTAAGGAATAGAAATGTTATTTAAATATATATGAGAACAGAAGGAGAAAAAAAATATAATTTAGGCGATAATATATGTAAAAGAGTGTTTTCTTCAGATTATAAATATATGAAATAAAATAAGATGTTTATAATTATTCTGACGGAACAACGTTTAATATATATCTTGGAATACATATAACCATCTATTACCATGGACTTATTACGCTGGCTCAAAGAAAACCTAAAAAAAGAACACTGTTATAAACCTATTTTGTTAGGGGATTTTCAGAGTTTCTAAGTAAGTAAACTCAAAAGAAAACAGCCAAATGAAGCGGACAGAGTACGCACACAGATCACCAGTGTGCTTCATTGCACTTGGGGAAAGGCATTATTTGCTACACTCAATTGGTAGGTTTCAGATGCTCTATTAAACCAGAGGGCTGAGTTGATAGCAGTAAGACTCAATGTAGTTCGAACCCTGGCCTTTATGTGGAAATGAGTATCGAAAATGAACATTCGATTTTAGAATTCCTCCTGTGGACTTCTGGTCAGAAGCTCAATGGGTTCCCAATGTGATCCTTGAGGTTGACACTTTCTTATAGGATGCCTGATCACTGTAGTGTGTTCCAAGGAGAGGTCATGGTTACTTTGAGAGCGACGCAATGTTGTTGAGTGATGGGATTTTCTCTGAAAATCTTTTGTTTTGCTTGGACATCCAATATTGCGATTAAATACCTATCAAACGTAGTTTCAACGTCCATACTTATCTTTGAATGCCCTAAATTTCTCAGAAAAAGTTCGGGTCATTTAAAGGTAACTCTTATTTCGGTTCCCTGTACATAGGGATATCGTTGAAAATTGCATTGCTTCTGATGCTGTCCAGAGCTAACAAAATCTGACATTTTGTAGGTCAAAAGTCCTCCGACTGCTTCAGTTAACTTGCATTTTATTCACACTTGTTGCAGGGAAGTTCAGTGTCGTTGGCAACAATATTGCTAGAATCTGGTGGATGAGTCTGGACGAGATGGAGACTGACTTACTTCTTTCCTTACATCGCATTACCACCCGGTGCACAACAGTGATTCTTATGCGATGCTATCCTGTTGATAGGCATACCGAAATACACGACATTCTGGCGAATGGTTGTGTATTAGCTGAGGGTTCGTAGTGCAAAATTAGACTGTCTTTCACCTTATGTGGCGTGTCATAAAGAGACGGAGATTTTAATCTCTCATTTTCTTATATCTATGTCTGAGGTCTCTAATGTAGATTACTGAAGTAGCATAATTTATTGTGAACTTGGGTTGATTTTCTCTAGGGAATATTTGACCCATTGGCATCACTTACTTACTTAATTGGTCATTACAACCCTTTAGTCACACTACTTATGTTGTAAGTGTTAATTTTATACATAAGTGGCGGGACCTACAGTTTAAAGTAGACTCCGAACGATTGATTTTTTTGAGAAACTTTTTCATGGCAATTTTATTTACTCTCAGAGTTTGTGCCAGAAATCTGCTGAGAAAAAATCACCGTAAAACATTTTGTATTTTATTTTAATGTCTGGCCTGGAACTCGAACTCTGGCTTTACGTCTAATTAGCCAACACACTACCTACTAAACCACGCCGACCTCACAAAGGGTCTAAATGCTGACCTAAGTGGGAATTTTCCCTTTAATGGGAACTACAAAGAAAATGTCGTTTTCGTTTTTTATTTAAATTCATATGCTCCATATTTTGTGTGAAAAACTCTATCAACTCCAAGACTCCCAAAATTTTTAACAGCCGAGGAGGAAATTAAGAGTTCCAATTGAAGTTATGAAATCAAATCGATAATGTTTCCAAATATCCGCTTATAAATACTAGATAAAACACAAGTAAATCGTAATCACCTTTCCGTTCCTTACGTGATCTAATTTGAAGTGTTTTTTAGAAAAGTTGATAATGTAGCTCAGGAACTTAGTTATACATACATAACATAATTGGCCATTACAACCCTTCAGTCAGGATTACGACCTTGCTTCTCACACCACTTATGTTGTGTGCGTTAATTTTATACGTGACTGGCGGGACCTACAGTTTAAAGTCGACTCCGAACGACAGATTTTTGAGAAGCTTTTCATGGCAATTTTTACTCTCAGAGTCTTTGTCAGAAATCTACTGAGAGGAAGTCGCCGAAGAAATATTTTTCATTTTTGATGTCTGACCTGGGATACGAACTCGGGCCTTTTGTCTAATAAGCCAACACACTACCCACTAGACCACGGCGACTTCTTATAGTTATATTTAATCATATAAAAAAATTCAATGAGAAATAATATGTAATAAAAAAAAAACAAAAAAAAAAATCGATAGAAAGAAGAACATTTTTTTAAATAAAAATTGTGCGTTTAAATTGTTACTGCTGCAGCCATTCGTTATGCATGCGAGGATATTGTTTGTTACTAAATTTCTCAAATATTTTTTTGGGCCAACTTTATATGGCATAATAAATATATGAATGTATGCATGTATGAAAAGAGTGTTATAAACCAATAATGTGACTGCGTGTTTAAAC
Source organism: Sarcophaga peregrina (assembly GCA_014635995.1). Taxonomy (NCBI): domain Eukaryota; kingdom Metazoa; phylum Arthropoda; class Insecta; order Diptera; family Sarcophagidae; genus Sarcophaga; species Sarcophaga peregrina. Next base: position 37,340,263 of record CM025792.1, on the reverse strand, counting down.
ATGTCTTTTAACTTTTATTGTTATTCGATTTGCTGGGTATTTGCACCAAAATTAAGGCAAAACAGAAATAAAAATTTATCGCATGAATATTTCCTACGGCACAATTAAACAATGAAAGTAAACAAATAATACCAAACGCGTGAACACGAAACAATTTAATAAAAATAAATAAATGGAGTACGTCAACAATGAAACAAAACAAAATAGAACATACACACACACCCACACACACACACAAACATAATTGCAAGCAAATATTAAACACGAAAAGTTCTACAAAAAAAAATGTAACAAGAAAATTAAAAAAAAAAACCATGAAAATAAATCAACGTACCATTAAATTGATATAAAATGAAATGTTGCATGGGCTTGTATTTGTATTTGTATTTTCTGACAATGGGGTACATTATCCAACTCCAAACATATACAGTGAACAGCAAAAGTCTTAACCAACAGTTTGTATATAAAGTTAAGCTTTTTATATTTATTTTATTAATTAATTTCCATTTTATTAAACAACAACATAACAATTTTGTAATGTTTATCATAAAACAAGAGGAAAATAACGAAAAGTTTCAGCTGACTCCGTAGGTTTCTCTAAGGAGAACCCTGAGAAAATTTAAAAATCAAGTGCCTAATATATGAAAAGTTATACCTTGGGTCAAGGACACCATTTAACCCATTTGAAATTGAATGTACTAATTTTGTTTCTGGTGGCACCATGATCAAGTTTTTCGGTTTGAAGTTTAGCGATTACATAACCGTTCTTCCAAATGATCTCATAAATACTCTCGTGAAGTTGTATCGGGACTAGAGCATTATTTAATTCAACCTGTGGGAACCTTTTTGGCAAAATATTTTGGCGTACTAAAACTTTTTCTGTTCACTGTATATTTTGCGAATTTTTTTTTTTCGTTAAATATTCTTTAATTTAAACATGAAATGAACGATTTTACGTACAATTATCACAAGGAGGTTCATGTACACACAGAGGCTTCTAACTTTGAATTTCTTATTTTGACAATTTGTCTCGAGTATGTTTTAGTTCAGCTTTAATGTACCCTAAGTTAACCTACATTGTATTCATGAACAGTAATTAAATATTTGAAAGCCACTACAAAATTGATGGATCGAAGAAAACAACATTTTAGAAGCTATAAATTTGCGACTACTAAGAAAGTAAATAGAATACTTTGAGTTTACCTAAAACAATAGCGCATATACCCTTCATTTTCTGTCCCACCTAGCCTAACATGGAAAAAAACAATCGCAAAAGTATTTCTACTGGGGCTCTGTCACATAGAATACGTCATTCTACGTTAAGCGTTATTGGTAGTATTATGAGCTTCTGTGCCGACTGAGACATATGAGTACTTACAACAATATTGCAAGAACAAAAACAAATACGAAAATAAGTAAACAATATAAATAGACAACAACAAAATACACACATTGAACAGAATAAAGGATCACAGTGGTATTAAACATTTTGCTTTTTGTTAAAAGGGATTTTGAATGAAATTAGATATTTCAGTGTTACTTGTTGTGCTGTTATTCGAATAAATTAAAGATTTTTTATTAATTTATTTATTTATTAATTACAATACAATTATAAATTATATTCTAATTATATACGAGCTGAGTAACTTAGACCATGTGCTCGCTGTAGCGTCACAGACCAGAGTTTCTGATGGGAATTGAACCCACGACCCTCACTCTAATAGTCTAGCTACTACGCACTAGACTACCAGGGCACTCGATTTATTTATTTAAATAACTAAATGAATAACGTAGAAAAATAATTTGATTTTAATTGTATTATTGAATCCACAATGACGTAACAATATACTGAACTTACCTCCACAAGAGAGTACCTGCATCGTACCTGTTCTGCGAAGGAAAAAAAATGCCGGGACACAGGCTGATAATGATGAAACTGTCACAGGTGCTATAAAGGGTCCACCTTGAAGTTATATAACCTTGGTTCCGAGGTGAAATGATACCCCGATTAGGAGATAAGGTGGGTTTTTAGTCGGTATACCCACGGGAAAATCCGACATATTATGTGTGGTGACAACAACCTTCATCAATCCATAAAGCATTTTTCCTCCTTCCCGCAAAAAAAAAGAAAAAGACGCAGAGACCATGTACCGCAGTACACCATATTTGTTAAAAGTTGTCCTTTGAAAATTACGATAAAACACGTATGTTAACTTATTTTACAGTTTGCTTAACAAGAATTCTAACGGTTCTATTAACATTAATCTATACATTTATGTAAATATTATATTATTATTACACTTACATACAGATTTGTAAGGGTTCAATATTGTGCACCGATATCAATTCTTTATTAATAGTTTCATGTAGCGATTTTGGATAGACTACAAGCTTAAATTTTTGGTTGTCTTTTGTCAGGTGAGCAAAGAAGATCATTTCATTAGACCTTAGAATTGTAATCATAGCGCTTATATTTTCATTTCCGTCCAAGCAATGAAATTATTTTGTTGAAACTACACTCTCCATTCGACGGAATTTTTGCATTCGCTTTCCATGCGTTCAAAATCATCCAGGTCCGACAATGCCTGGAATTTGTATATGTAAATTTTCTTATGTTTATAACTTGAACTATTCTCCCGATATATTTTGCTTTTATTATTCATTGCATTAATAGAGATAATGCACAGTCTTACAACGGTGTATATAGATTTTCTTCTTTCATTTATTATTCATGTAAAGCTTATTAAATATTGATTCTTTCCTTATTGATTTATTGATTGATTCTTGACCTTATTGACAGCAATTTAAAATAAAATTCCGCAAGAATAAATCTAACGAGGTCAAATTTTACGCTTTCGGTGGCCAAACCAATTCACATCCTCCTGTGATGACCATGCCTTCAAATCGCATGTGCAGAATATCAAATATGCCAAGACCTATGTGAATCGTTGTAAGGTAAGTAATGCACTAAAGTTACTCCATTATTAAAGCACTGAGATGTATGATATAAACTATTTTTGTTAAATACAGGTATCCCTCGTGTAACGCGGTGGCTAGGTTCCAGAAAAATTCCGCACTATGGAATTTCGCGTTATATAAGACTTAGATTTTTCTTCCAGTGATTATGCGATCGTGAAATCAGTTATCAGCCTTTGTTTGCCTTTTTTTCTAACTGTTTTTCGATTTACCAATAAGACGCTTGTAATACGGTGCGTTATACAAGTCCAAATTTAACGTTGTATTGAAACTCTTTTTTTGTTTTAAATCGCGTTGTATAAGTGCCGCGTTGTACGAGGGATACCTTTATTTCTGTTATTTCCGTTCCCAAAAAAGCAATTCTAAATATACAGTTGATATACATTCTTTATCTTTCAAAGACAAATATTAACAAATTGTTTCAGAATATTTTTCTTTAACTTCTCATTTTACTGCAGTTTGAATTAAATTTCTAAATATTGTAAAAGAAAAGAAAATCCTCAAGTCAACAACAATAAATGCTACATTGAAATTGACACTATTACTGGTACATCTGCAACAATCGTGCGATTGTTATTTTATTTCCAAATTTCAAATGCATGCAGTAAAGTGAAAACCAATACAAACAACATTCACATCCACAAACATGTCTATCAATGGTTTCAAAAAATGATAGAATGATAAATGGGAATCTTTACATCACAGAAGCATTGTCTCGCAGTGTGCTGCTGGAACCATTTGAATGATAAATCGTCTCCATAATGCGTATGAGACATTACACTGTAATAGGAAACTTTTGAAATTGAAGTTGACACGTTCGTTTGTTTGCTGTAGTAGAGTGCGTTGTATAAATAATTTAATAAATTTTTTTATTTTATAAAATATATAATATTTTTCTACATATCATTTGACTGTTGCTGTTTACTGTATATTATTCACCTAGTAACAGTGCCAGCACTATATATGTATGTATTATTGGAGCAAGTTGGTGGTCTTATAAACTTATATACACAAAATTTACATACTTTGATTGACAATATTATTTGGAGTAATATCTCTTAAAAAAATTCTAACAAATGATATCTTACTTATAACACTATCAAAATCATGCATACTTAGTGGAATCAATTTTGAAAATGATTTAGTAGAAACTATTGAGGATATTATATGCCATGAAAACATTTCACAATTGCAACAGAAACCACATAGCTAGTGTCTCTGTTTACTCTAAACGGCACTTCTTTTTTTTTTTTTTTTTTTAAATAAACTACTTAGTGTTTACTTGGTACTTGACCATTAACAATATAATTAACGGTTTAATGATTAACACACCCTTCCAGGCGCTTTTGCTTCTTTCGCGGTTACGCCAGGAATAATCAATCGATGAGAAGGCTTCCTCGATTTGATCTTTTCTTCACCGCACATCCCCACATCAAAAATACACGTCTTGCCGTAGCATCCTCCTCCTTTCGAGCGACATTAGTCAGCTAGCCGCTGAATAATAATACGCTGCACAAGGTTTATGTCGTTGAGGATCATACACTCGCACTGGACCAAAGATTTTAAGTAGAACTTTTCCCTCGAATACAGTCAAGTCTTCTGCATCAGTGCTTAATAGGGCGAATGCCTCTGAGCCATAAACAAGCACGGGTATAATAAGCGTCTTGTATAGTATTAATTTTGTCGTACCTATTGCCGTGCCTATTGAAACCACCTGTTGACACGAGTGTTCCTGCGCTTAGTCTCCAGACTGACATCATCTCCGGTGATAACGTGATCTAAGAACCAATACGCCGCAAGTTTTTACTTAAAGCATATACTTTGTTTTTCCCTTATTTACTGCCAGGCCCGCTGCTACTTGGTATTTAAATTATTTGCTAATTATTTATACAAAATTTACGGAAGCTAAACTGCTAACGATTGTTCATATTATCGGCCTCCATTTAAGAGTTTCATCTTCTGTTGCTGACAAATGCGAAATATTGAACATTTTTAAATCGAAATGTCTTTCAAAGCATGTTTTATAAAATACACCGAGCGTCAAAGGAAACTGTACATTAAACAAAATTAAATAAAATAAAATTAAAATAAATAAATTGTTTCATTGCCAGTTTTTACAATTGCAACAAAAAACTTTTTCGGTCATTCTACTTAAGTGGTAAAAGTTATAGAATTTTATTCTTACATTGTATGCAGTTTCTTTTGGCGCTCTGTATGTAAATACAAATCACATTTGATATTAAGAAGTAAAAATAATTCCACATTTTATATGATTTTGAAACAGTTAAAGTTCGCAAAAATGTATTTTCAAATATTGTGCAATTAAATTATAACTGCATTGTGCGTGTGATAATTATTTCTTTTGCAAAACTACAGTGCGCAAATCTTTTTGGTACACTGTAGTAAAGTAGTATACGGTAACCACATTACCCTTAGTGTTTAACATATATTTGCTACATAATAGACACCCCCATTTACAATATAACAATTTTTTTATTTATGGCGGTTGACAAGCAGGATAGAAAATTACAGCGAATAATGCAACAACTTTCGGTCACATACAAATAACCTTGTTAACTGCAGACTTCGAATATCGAATATAAATAATGTTGTTATTGACCACTCAATAGCACACATGCAAACAAATATCGTTTACATTTTAATGATCAAAAAAATTTTACAATAATGCACACACTCAAATACATTCGTATTCATACAATGCAGTTTCAATTTGAATGTATCCAGATTTTTATGCTTCGTATCGAATTGTTAACATGCATTCCATACAACGTGCTTTAACCAGACACATATGTACATACATACATACATGCATATAGATATTCAAACAATTTTCCACAACTGCAAAATTAGACTATTAAATCATTTAAATAATAATGACGGTAATTTTTGTTCGATTTGATCAAACAGAGTGTCAATCTCTTCACAAGATAATGGACTTTAAAAATTTCCCCTCTTTTTTTATATTTTGATAAAAGTTTGTTACTATGAATGGACTAAATTGAAAAAATATAAAAAAAATCCCATTTGTCACCTTAACCTCATAGCACGTTAAGGGCCATTATTACAACTTGCCGTCAACTAAAGGAAGGATTTTAACGCAGAGATAAATTGTTTTTCATTATTACGAGTACCTAATAAGATAGAAGTGAGTGGGAAGATCATTCCACCTTTAACATTTAAAGGTCACTTTAAGTTTGAACTTGCCATATCATATACTATTTTCGATAAGGCAATTTCAAATTTTTAACAAAATGACCATATACAACAACAAAAACGAAGTTGGCTGTTGCCACTGCGTTAAAAAAAACTTGTTCAATTGAGCATTTTTATCGACGTTCCTCCGGCACTACCATATTTTTGAAAAAGTTAATTTTATTTTATCTGTAAGTTGTAATAACCAAAATAAGTTAAAGGTAACTCTGCCGTTTACTAAAGCTAAAAGTCCTTTAACTAACGCCAGTTTCAATGGGAAGTTGTAATAATGGCCGTAAGTCAAACAATATATATACACACACATATATGTACAGCTGTGTTCAAAATAATAGCAGTGCTACCATGTAATATTTTCAAAGTTAAAAATTTTTATTGTACCAATTTGCAAAACATTATATATTCTAATGGTAGTTACAACGATATGTAAGAAATAAAATACAAAAAAAAATCTCGTAATAACTTTAATATTTGCGATAAAATTGATTCATTTCTGTGTTTGCCTTTGATTTCAAAAAAATAGGAGTGCGAGTGTTCCTTTAAAAATAAAAATGTAACAGCATGTAAAAAAACATTAAGTACGGAAAAATGTATTTAGTTCATTCATAAAAAAAAACTAAAAAAAATAAAAAATTATCAAAAATTAAAAAAAAAAATTATCAAAAATTTTCGAAAAAAAAGGCAAAACTTTTAAAGAAATTAAGGAAATCTTATGTTATTCCAATCAAATGATAACAAATGCACTAAAATATAAAAAAAAAACCGAAACGAGTGGGCGCTAGGGCAAAACATCAATTGTCGATGACCGCCGAATTGTGCGATACAGCAAAATAAATCCTTCGGCGTCTTCAATAAAAAAAATCAAAAGGATCTTAATCTTGCCGTAGGTGCCCTACAATTCGTAAGCGTCTGATGGACAACAATTTATTCGCAAGAAAGCTCAGTATACACAAAAGACAGTTGAACATGGTGGTGCAAAACTTATGATATGGAGAAGCTTTTCATATAATGGTGTAAGCCCAATACATTCAATTGGAGACAAAATGGATAGTAATGTCTATCTTAGCTCTTTGAGAGAAGTGGTGTTATCATATTCCACGCCTCTAAAATGGATGTTCCAACAAGATAATGACGCGAAACACACCAGTAAATTGGCAAATGAGTGGTTTCGGGTTAATGGGGTAAGTGTTATATGGTGGCTGCTCAGGCTCCTGAGCTTAATCCCATAGAAAATCTATGGGGAGATGCTAAAAAGTATGCTGCAGAGAAACAACCTTCGAATGCAGAAGAACTATGGATCACAGTGCGCGGATGCGTGGCATCAAATTTCTTTAAACAGATGCCAAGATCTTATTGGCTCAATGCCTCGTAGATGTGCTGAAGCCATTAAAAACAAAGGTTATTCAATCAAATACTAAAATAGCCTTACTATTTTAACATAATATTAAACTTTTGTGCCTTTTGTTTAAAAATCATTAGGATGTGTGCTAACGCTCCTATTATTTTGAACAATTAATTTTGAGAGTAAGTTTTATTTATATGAAATATTTTTTGTTTTTAGTTTTAATTAAATAATTGAATAGTAAAAGGTTAGAATATGAATAAGAAATAAATTTAAAGTCAAAGAATTTGGTATTTAATTTTCTGTTTTTCTTAATTTTAAACTTTACTTTTAAATTAAGAGCACTTCTATTATTTTGAGCACAACTGTATTTCTGTATATCGTTTTAAAGCCCCATTCCACCTCTCATAGCTGCCAGATAAATGAAGCATCAAATCTTCAAATATTTGAGAAAAGATCCTCAAAAGCGTTCATTGAAATCGTAAAAAAGTCGTCAGAAAAAAATAAATCAATAAATTGCAAGGTTTTAAAAACAGAAACATATAAAGTCAATGTAAAGCAGCACACTGAATTTGCATCTCTTTTTGCTAAATTTCGTAGGAATGGTGCTAATTTGAAAAACTAACTCCGAAATCGTCTTTTAATTTCAAAATTGCTTATCAAAATGTTCGCGGACTTAGGTCTAAACTTTATAATAGTAGATTTGACTTGAGTTTGATGGAATTGGTTTTACTGAAACTAGGCTGAATTGTAAATTTGATTCTGAGATTATGTCTAGTAATTTTAATATTTACAGAATGGTGGTGGTGTTCTTATTTCCATTTGCTCTAAATGCGCATCTGGATTGATTGACTTGTGTTCTGACTTTCATATCTATAGTGCTCACTTCATTTTGATTTCTAGGGTCATTGATTTAACGGGGCAAGAGGGGATTATAGTAGTTCTTGGTGATTTTAATCTTCCCCATACTTCTTGGACTGGGTTATTGGTGCCATATTCTTCAGTTTCATTCTGTGAGGAAATTCTGTCCGCTATATGTGACCTGGGTCTATTCCAGGTTAATGGTGTATTGAAATCAATGGATAGAATTTTAAATTTTGTACTTTTTGAGGATCCAAGTATTTCTTCTTTATTTCGCATTGATCCTACATTTCTGATCTTTGTTTACTTCCTATAATCGATCGCTCATTTAGTGATGAAAGGCGTTTAAATTTCCATCGTACGAATTTGAGTCGCTTAATTTCACTACTTTCCTCTTTGTATTGGTCGTCTGTACTTATTTCACCACCATAATCTTTCACTTGACAGGATCTTAGATGGCTTTTATGAGGTATTATTTAAATGTCTTAGGGAGTGTGTTCCAGGTTGAAGGACAGAAAATCGAGGTTATTTAAGAAGTTTGTTAGATCAGGTACTGATATTGATTATGATCTTTACTCTAGGGCGCGTGCGGATTATCGTATAATGAATCACTACTGTTAAGAGTCTGACTAGAGTCAGGTCGTTCTTCGTTAGCGATCCTAAGTCGTTTTACGACTTCATTTGAGCTAAACGTAAATCATCTTTGTTTCCCACTGAGATGTTTTACGGGGCCGTATCATCCTCTAATTACCTTGATATTTCGAATATGTTTGCTGACTTTTTTCAGTCTACTTATAGGTAGTTGGACTCAGACCCTGATCTGAGTAGCAACTTTTCGTATCCTTATTCAGTGGGAAGTGTCTCTTTTTCTAACATATATTCATTTGATGAGGAGTCTGTTCTTGAGTCTTTGTCTGGACTGAAACTTACATACTTGCCTGCCCTGACGGGGTACCGGTCAGTATTTTAAGAAACTTCGCTGCTTCTTGAGTGGTCTTTTGACCTTTCTCAGGGCTGGCCACTTTCCAATTACATGGGTATTGCCAAACTCCGTGCTATTCCCAAGTGATGGAGAAACTGGTGACGGATTATCTCTTTTTTAATACGTGATCTTTAATATCCCCTTTCCAGCATAGTTTTTTTTAAGGTTGATCGACTGTCACTAATCGTCAGGGCTCGGACTGATGTAATTTATACTGACTTCAGTAAACCTTTTGATAGGGTTGTACATGGAATTTTGCTTCTTAAACTTAATCGGTATTCCTGATATTATTAATCGTTGGCTGTAGGGGTCCAGAGTGTATTATTTAGGAATGTGTTGCCGAAGACTGCATACGTTACTTCTGGTGTTCCGCACGGTAGGTATTTGGGCCCTTTACTGTTGTTACTGTTTCTTAATGACCTTTCGGGTGCTATATCTGATTGTAATATTCTGATGTATGCTGATGATGTTACATTATTTCATACTTTAGATGGTGATCATGGTCAGGCTGTTCTTCACCGAAATCTTGATTTGTTTGTAACTTGATGCAGAATTAATTTAATGGATCTTAACTTGAGAAAATGTAATGCATGGTTTTCTATCGTGAGGGCGTCATTTCGTCCATTTATGTCATTAATTCTTGTCCTTTGGAAATTGCGGCTACATTTCTTGATTTGGGAGTATTATTGAATATGAAACTGTCGTTTATTGATAATATTAGTTTGATGATTGGTAAGGCTCGGGCTGTTGTTGGTTTTAAAAAAAGATGGGCTAGGGTATTCATTGATCCTTATATAACAAGACTTCTATACATTTCACTTGTTAGACCTATTTTGGAGTATGCGTCTATTATTTGGAATCCATACTATCATTGTCATAGTGATTCAATATAGTCTGTGCAGAAGCAGTTTTTATTATTCTGTTTACGTGGCTTAGGATGGGATTGTGGCAATGGGTTTCCGTTATATAAGGCTAGATTAGGTTTGATAAAACTTCCAACTTTAGAACGTAGAAGGGCTGTTTTAGAATTATATTCTCTGCAAAGATCTATACAGTTTCTGTAAGTAAAATTCGTTGGCTAATAATAATAGTTGAATTAAGCACCATGATTTCGGATTACCCAAAAACCGATAATGTTAAATTAAGTTATGCAGTGGACATTTCGCATAATAAGAATATCTTCGAAAGTAATACCAGGCTCAATATTGGGATTTAGCAAGCCAATGAATGATATTCACATTAATTGATATTTTTCTTTTTACACAGAAACAATGCTATTCAGTTCAGTTTTGTTCCATTCAAAAAATGTCGCTCAAATTGTGCCATACTGGGGCAGCCGTGACTACATGCCACCGAACCGATTTCATCTCCACACATAATATTTCCAAATAAACGGCAAAACACAATATCTAGACAATCACAGATAAATAAATTATTTCAAATGGTACAAAGCATCGCATAGTTGAGCGGCAGTTATGTAAACTCCTCTTTTGTTACTTTGCTGGGATTAAAGTTCATAAGCATTTCCTGCAGCCATTGTAAATGAGTGTAATACGACACTAATTTTGATTATGCCACATTTGCAAATATTGTAATTTATATGGAGGACTCTGCATTCTCTGCACTCCTTTAATACCCCAATACATTTTGTGTTTGATTTCAAATCATGTCCCTTAGGAATCCAATGAACAAAAAAGTTGTTTCAGTATTTTTGTTTTGCGTTTAATTTCAATGAAAATGTCTACACAAAAATGTTCAGACAATAGCCGTGTGCAAATGTAAATCATGTCCGTGATTTAGATTGCAATGGTTTTCACTGCAGTAGAACTTTGAGAAGATAAGGATTGTTCAAAAAAAGTGCATATTTCCAGGAGGGGGGCTAGAATAAGGGCGCAAGTTGCTGTTTGATTATGCATTTGGCCGAAATACAATTCTGTACAAACAAACAGACAAGCAAACAATTCTGTACAAAAGGCAATTGAAAATCGTTTTGAAAGCACAAATATCAACCGCAAGCCACATGTTCATTTAAACTGAATGATGTTTAATAACGTTTTTTGTGTCCCCAAAAACGGCAGAAAAAAAAAAAAACAAAAAGAGAATATAAATCAAAACGAAAGCAAATTGCAGTTAAACTAGTAACTGCCCTTAGTTGTCTTTAATTGGCAGTAATGCGAATATTGTCTCCTTAAACATATAACATCGGACTCCGATGATGACATAAATGTTGTAAGTAATGGTTCTTCAACAATTTTTGAACAATTTATTATTATTTTTTTAATAAATTTTTAATTTTATAATTAAATTTAATTTTTCACTTTCCTTTTAGTATTTTGTTGTGTTTTCTTGACAATTTCACACAAACATACGTTTTAGTTATATTACAAAACTAACAAAATAATCTTATACATACATACATACATAATTGGTCATTAGAACCCATCAGTCAGGATTATTGACCTAGTTTCTCACACCACTTATGTTGTGTGTCTTAAATTTATACATGAGTAGTGGGACCTACAGTTTAAAGTCGACTCCGAATGACAGATTTTATGAGAAAATTTTCATGGCAGGTTTTTTCAGAGTTTTTACCAGAAATTTGCTAAGAGGAAATCACTGAAAAAATACTTTTTTATTTTGTTTTGATGTCTGACCTGGACTCGAACCCTCGCTTTTACATCTAATAAGCCAACACACTACCAACTAGCCCACGGCGACTTCAAATATATCTTGTACAATATTTAAATTTACGATTCGACAGTGATCGAATGTTGTAATTAGAGCATTCGAACACTATTGAATTTATATTCGATACGTTTTCTTGTCGGTCAGGTAAGCGGAGATTAGACCCCAGACTTTGTAAGTTCAAGATTTAGCTTCTAAGAACTAACAAAGTCTAAATGTGTGAATCTGCATTGTAAGCATAGCTGCCAGATTTTATGATTTATCGTCATTTTGACGATTTTGTGCTAGAAAAATATCATTTTGACGACCTGACGATTTAAGCCCTTATTTTAACGATATTTAGCAATTAAAAATCATATTCTTCGAGTGACTCAAATCATTCATCAAAATTTACAGTCTTAGTTGTTGTTGGATTTATAAAAGACAAAGACAGCTTGCAAAGCAAACACTCAACCTTCTACTGTGGTATTGTGGTATTCGTATGCGAATCATACTTATTCTGCAATTCGTATTTTGAGTCATGAAGAGTCGAAATCAACAGCATCATGCGTATTGTTAAATATGAGTACGGCGAATGCTTCCAACGTTAAGTATGAGTATGATATCAAAATAAGTATGAATGCGTTTAAGAATTTGAAATTATAAGGATAACTCGAATCTACTCATCGTTTTGAATACTTATTGCTGATCTCTGCTCTGCTTTAAGCTGATATAATTTGGTTATGTAAATGAGTTTCAAAATATTTTACGTTTTTTGGTGAGGAGTATGAACGTTGAATATGCAAAAATATTTCTTCTGCGACTTCCTCTTAACAGATTTCTTGCAAAAACTCTGAGATTAAACAAAATTGCCATTAAAAGTTTCTCAAAAATTTGTCTTTCAGAGGCGACTTTAACTTGTAGGTCTCATTATTTATGCACACAATGAACGTAATTCCGGCTTAAGCGTTATAATGAACAATTATGTATACGTATATGGACAGTAAATTTTATAAAGTATGTACATATATATCAACACTTACTTTCAATAACTACTATTCTTCATTTTTTTCAATCGAGTTCTAGAATGTTAACAGTTGACTGCAATTGATCAGTATTGTCTGTGAAATGTGTAGTCTGGTTTGGTAGTGAGCATATCAATAGTAAATATTACATTGACAGCTCAAAATGCCATCTTGAGGATATTATGGACTTATTTACTTGAGGCAAGAGTATATGCCGTTTAACTTCGAATGTGTAATTTGCCACATAGACATATTTTGCCTGGCAGACTTTGATCCCCAGCTATGTCAAATGCTTGGGTTCATATACAATTCGCTAGCGTCTGGATGTAATTGACTGTACTACCGCACGTACTGACCATTTATAGTGTGAAGTAAATATGAGAAAAGCAGTAAGAAAAGCCCTGCAACACTTTAAGAAAGATCTCTCCACCTAAATTGATAATATTTTTACTTCCCAAACTACTATTTTGTGATTGTGTTACTTAAAATTTAATTTAATTGCAAAATAATTTCATTTCAAATAATTTAGTGTTTTAGGAATACTCTCTATTCAATGTAATATTAAATAATATTCACTGCAGTTGTTATTGGTATTATTTCAAAATTAAATCAAATGTATAAGTAATCTAGAAGTGAGTGCGTAAAGTAAAAAAAAACTGCTTTTCAAATAAAAAAGTTTGGAGGTTTCGAGAAATATAAAATAATATTTTTGAGATCTACTCAAGAAAACTCACAACCTACACTTGTCATTAGCCGCGTGTATTTAAGTTCTTTTATTTTGTCGCATAGTGTAATCTATTCATAATTTTCATAGAATCCTTTAATTTTTTTTTTTTATTTTGCTTACAGTGTGGCTAATGATAATGGCAAGCAGATGCTAAACTCTGTAAGGGTCTTACAAAATGCGTTCTTCCAAGCATTAACATTTGTCTGCCAAAATTCGTTATCATATATCCACTGGATAGATAGAACTAATAAAACTACTTTATCAAAGTTGGTGGTTGATAAAAATACCGCTCTTTTAGTCCTGTAATTGATCTAGCGAGAGGGACTATTCACAATCTAATATATAAATTCTCGCCCGCTGGTTCATTTAAAGACCGACAAACTATGGTACGCCGTCGGAACGCAATATAAACCCAGACAGACGTGTTTTCATTGCTTGAAAGAAGTCATTAGCACATCTTGGTGAATTTTAAGTCGTGTCTTGGTCCATTTAACAGCTGGTAAACTACAACATTGTTTTTATTTTGGTCGCGAAAATTAGTGCCGTTTGTTACTCTAGTACATAGTATGTTGACTTATTAGACGTAAAGCCAGGGTTCGAGTCCCAGGCCAGACATGAATACAAAATACAAAAAGTATTTCTTCGGCGATGTCTTCTCAGCAGGTTTCTGGAAAAAACTCTGAGAATATATAACGTTGCCATGAAAAGTTTCTCAAAAAACAATCTATCGTTCGGATATCGATTTTAAACTGTAGGTCCTGCCACAATTATAAAAATTTATAAAATTAGAAAATTAACACACACAACATAAGTGGTGTGAGAAACTAGGTCAATAATCCTATGCAGTACTACATTTTAAATTTTACTCAATATTATAACAATTTGCGCATTTATTGCAAAATATTTAATAGAAACTTTGTATGAAATATTGAGCTCAATAATTGCGTCTATTGCGATTTACGCAATAAAGATGCATATCTGAACACCGTATAAGTAAACTTTTTTCTTCCATCCTACACTTGTGTGGAGAAAAAAGGCAGTGCGAATGTGGTGAACGATTCTATTTCAAAAAAAATTTTAAATTTGGCTTTTTTTTTTAAATTTGTAGCATCTATCCCACCGTGTCATTTATTTATTTTTTGTTCACAATGTAACATCCACACATTATAAACATGTTCCGTGAAATGAGCTGTCATGGAAACTATTCAAACTTCGTTACATAGGAAAATAAATATCTAACTAAACATGTATAGCAACATTGTTCTCCTCCATGTATATAGGTCATAAAGCTCATCAACAATGTTGCCAATGTTTAGTTTGCAGTCATGGATGTTTCTATTGATGAACAAATTAATTACATACATAGATAATTGGCCATTACAACCCTTCAGTCAGGATTACGACCTAGCTTCTCACACCAATTATGTTGTGTGTGTTAATTTTATACACGAAGTGGCGGGACCTACAGTTTAAAGTCGACTCCGAACGACAGATATTTGAGAAGCTTTTCATGGCAATTTTTACTCTCAGAGTCTTTGCCAGAAATCTGCTGAGAGGAAGTCGCCGAAGAAATATTTTTCGTTTTGATGTCTGACCTGGGATTCGAACCCGGGCCTTTCGTCTAATAAGCCAACACACTACCCACTAGACCACGGCGACTTATAAAATTAATTAATTCAATAAAATAAATTTGTTTGTATTTCAAATGTTGCTATGAACCGAAACAGGGAATGAAGGGGAGAATCTAATTAATTGGGAATGTTTATGATGATCTTTTTTTATATGCGACCGGTTAATTGGTGATGTTCTCTGACTTATCGAAAATTTTGCATGCAAAATTACAGCCGCTTTCGTTCTATTCAATTAGCATCTTCTCGGCAGCTTATCTAGGCTTTGATAACTGGTCACAAGCAAATTATGATAAAAAAAAGAAAAAATAAAATAGAAAAGAAAGAAAATTTTTACTTATACCTAAAAAGGTGAAATACTGTTACTTATAAAAGAATAGTTGTGAAATAAATCGGACCAGCAAAATTTTACTGAAATTTTCAAGCAACAAATATTCTTTTTCTTGGAGTAAGTTTGTAATAGTTTTTTATATCGTTTTTTGGTGATATTTTTTTTTCAGTTAAAACAAAAAAAAATTAACTTTGCTAGGCTGTGAAGAAAAGAAAAGAAAAAGGTAAAAAACGAAAGAATTCTTTTATCACTTACCTTTGCTTACTAAAGGTACGTGTGCGTTGAAATTTTTCCTGGAAAAAGAAGGCAGAGGGAACAGAAATAATATAATTGCACGGCGTGTAACCTAACGGTACAATAGCCTTAGGGTAATACAACCGTTAGGGTAACGGTTTGTGTCAATTGTTCTATTCCTTTTACAACGTGGTCGACTCTAGAAAATGGGAATAATCAAAGGCAGAAGTTTTATCTATCGGGAACAATTCGTGCTATGAACCAAGAAAGTGATTAATCTAAAACTTACCTAACATCAGCTTCAACTCTACCCAATGGCCACTATAAATAAGGTCATCTTTAGCCATTATTATTATCTATAACCTAATTATTTCAACGCATCTATAATCAACTTAGTTCAACTAATCTAATGGCAAGTAATATCTAACCTCATCTTTACTTATCAGTATATATAATCATCTTACTACAACTATAACTAATTTCACCGTTGCCCACCATTATACCTAATTCCAATGGTCACTATAAATAATTTCATCTTTATCCATCAACATATATAACCTAATTAATTCAACTATATACAATGTCAGCTATACCTAATCTCATCTTTACCTATCATCATATACAGTGACGAGCAGAAGTGAGTGCATGTTCACAATACTGAGTTTCGTCATCCACAAAAACAAAACCTTACAAGCAAATACAAAAAAAAAATAATTTAAATTCTTTATTTTATTCTTAACAAATAGCAGTAAAAAAACAATAATTAATGAAGTGAATTCAATGAGTTTGAATGAAAAAACGAAAACAACCCACATAAACTCAATTTTGCACGTTTCAAGAAAATTCAAGAAACTAGCCCAATTTCAATATTTGGTCCATAGACCGTTATTAGAAATAGCTTGATTTACGCGGTTTGAGATGCTTTCTACCAAATGATCAATAAGATCTTTCGGAATTCGATGCCATTTCGCATTTATACGATCCCAAAGTTTGACCATGTTTGTTGGGACTGTTTCGTACTGTCGGAGCCGGATTTTCACGAATGGCCAAAAATTTTTAATCAGATTGAGGTCGGGACTTTGTGCGACCATTCCAGCAATTGTTTCCCATCCCATATCTTTACAATTTTTGCTGTGTGCTTCGGATCACCATCCTGTTGGAAAATAAGTTCTTATTCGGGATAAGCACATTTGTCCACAAAATTCGGAAAATGGGCTTGCAGAATCTTTAGATAGTCTTTTTTCACATGATACCATCTACTAAATGTAGAGGACCAACATGCCACCATATTAAGCATCCCGAAACCAAAATATTTTCATCGCTGTGTTTATCAGTTTGCTTCACATGGTTTCTTTGAACACGTTCCCTAGATCGGCGCTATAGATATACCCTCTATCTTTAATATATTTTGATCAATTCGTAATCCCCAATTATGTCCTTTTTGAAATATATTTGTTCTGATGGATCATACGCCAGAGCTCATAATATATTGACAGTGGATCAAAGTTTTCTAAGTGGCTTAAGTGACCGGTCTTTATTTGATATGCCAAAATATTCAAAACCTTTCATTCTTGTTTTTCTATTTACGTGATATGTCCGTTCCGACTTTCTTGCAAAATTTTTTTCTTTTTTTGTTCGGATACCATCAGCATTCTGCGAATCAGCGTCAGAGTTTTCGTTTGCTTTCATAATTTTTATAGCGTTATTAATTTTTTTTTTTAATTTTACAACTTTTTCCGCTTAAAGAAAATCTTTCACAAAAAGCAAAGTGTACTGATCGGAATTAATTGAGAAGTACCGGTTTATTAGTATAACATTTTTCCTGCTTGTCAAAAACAGAGAAATCAAGTCAACCCGCCGCCGAAATTTGTTAAGCAACTTTTTCCAATAAACGTAATTTGTTATAGGGAAATATAAACGTACGACTACAGCTTGCGATTATAATTTTAGAACGAAATAAAAAATTCTTCTTTCAAATATTCATTGTCATGAATTAAGCCTTTTTTAAATCCTTATATATCTGATATTTGCAATTGTATCCACCTGAAATTTTGAGGCAAGATTCATCTGACACTTTCCCCCACAATAAACTTAAAATGGTATTTTGAAAAAACTGGGTTAGACCTCTTCTATATTAAGCCATCGATTTATTGTTTAACTACACAGAAAAAAAATATAAATTTTTCCATTTAACCTTTAATTTGTTAAAAACAAATGTATTTATATATAAAAAAAATTGGTTTGGTCTGTTTTGTTTGTTTGTTCGTTAGCCAATCACGCCTGGACCGATTTTCTTAAAATTTGGGATATAGATCGATCTTTTGTCGGTGCAGGATATAGGCTATATATCTTTTTAAAATATTGACCAAAAGGGGAGAAAAAATGTGACAAATGGGGAAAAAGTGGTAATAGGTAATTTTTTACGATTAGCTTGGTTAAATTTCCCAAATAGCTATTGGAGGTGTTTCGTTTCTAAAATTGAAACAAAAAGAGGTCCAAAAAGGGGAAAGGGGCCAAAAACGGGCAAATTGAGTGCATAGCCAATAGCACCTGAACGCCTGGGCCGATTTTCTTGAAATTTGGGATATTAATCGACTTTTTATCGGTGCAGGTTATAGGCAAAAAATCTTTTAAAAATTTTGAAATTCAAAGGGAAAAAATGGGACAAAGGTAGAAAAAATGGGCAAAATTAGTACTTTATGCAAAAATGATGTATTTTATTTGTTTTAAAGGTATTTTTTACGATTTAGCTTGGTTAAGTTTCCCAAATAGCTATTGGAGGGGTTCCGTTTATAAAGTTAGAGCAAAAGGGGACTAAAAACGGGCAAACTCAAAAACTGGGTTGTTTGTTAAACCGGTCAACTACAAATAACGCCTGTTTTTGTTTTAATTTAAAAACAATTTTCATTTTTAAACATAACCCGCTCAATGCCGGCTACAATCTGCTAGTTTTGGTTATAAAATTTTTTTGTTCGTGGCAACGCTGGTAGTAATGTAAAAGAAAAGAAAATTGAAAACAACGATAAGTCATTAAGAACTGTTTACGTTTTTATCAATAATTCTGCATTGAAATTTATGAAAAAAAATTAATATATTCTTTATACTTCAAATAAACTAAATCTTATTATTAGATTTTTGTTATTATTTTTTTTTTTTTCAAAATTTATTGATACTACGAATTTCATTGATTCCATTCCATGCCATTCTTTTCTTAGTTATATCTATTATAAATAAAAATTTTTTCTCCACATTTTAACTTTCAATTATCCCATTTCCAATGAATTAATCCGAAAGCATTCCAGCAATTTTTTGTTTATTTGTGGTATTGAATAAAATCTTGTGAGTTACAGAACGGATTGTTAAAAAACTTATTAAATTCTTTTATATAATGTGACTGAATTAGACTATTTAAATGTAGGGATCCTACTAATAAAACTTACGTGAAGCGTGAATTCAAGACACCAGAGGAACCTACCTAAAGAGTAGAATTAATTAATACCTGTTCTTATTTCACGTTAGTAGTATAGTAGGGTCTTTTATATGTTGTTTTTTTATCTATACTATTCAGACCAAGCAGAGTAAATATAATAATTATATAAACTAGGGAGTCATTATAAAACTACCTTGTATTGGAAATCTAAATTAGGTAATGAACCACCCCACCAGACTGATAGCTAGCAATCGTAGGCTCCCGCAGGCCTGCTTTAGTCCGATCCTTTATGAACGGATACATCCCTTGCGTGTGTATTTTCTAAAACTAGTTCATACCTTCTGTGTATATTACAATTAATAAAGAATACAGGTTTAAAAGAAATGACAAAATGAATGAATTTTTATTATTGTAAATGAATTTTACGGCGAGTTACTAGCAATTCGTAATTACGAATAATTTTGCAAACATGTTACTGAAAAGAATGGAATTGTTTCTATAATTACTTTCAGTATTAAGTACATAATAGTTAGAAACTGTGTTATATTTAATAATATTTAAACTTTGAACCACGATTATTGACTTTAAATTCAACAAGTTGATCAAGATTCTGATTGTTTTGATTTTTTGCTCGCAGGCAGAAATGGTATTCAATTCTGTTATAAATTTCAAACGTAACAAGATTTAGATTTAAAAGCCCAAATATTTTTATCAGCAATAAACAATCAAAAAACATTAATCGTTTAAGTTTATTAACTATTTGCAGAGCTGAATAAAATGCTGATGTCATAGTAAATTTATTTCAAAACCTTTCAGCAAGTAAACTCAATTGGTTTCTCTCTTAAAATTTTATTATTTTTCTTGTGTGTTCTCAGCCAATTACCCAATTTCATGGGGTAATAGATTGAAGCATAAGACATTAATAATGAATGAAATGAAAATTATGAAAGAAAGCGAAGATTGAGAGCTAAAGGTAGCGTAAAGAGTATCTAATGAATAGAATGAAGCCATGAACTCTGCAAGGAAAACTGTTTGCGATGTTTTCCAAGGAGATGCACACTTTGACTGTTACGGATAATAAAAATAAAACAAGACTTTAACGAATACCAAAAATTTTTTTAGTTCACCTCGCAATAACCCTTGTTGTCGTATAAAACTTTTCTACAGCTTTAGATACTCTGATATCGCATTCGTTCATTCATTGCATTCATCAGTATGTCACTCTCACATTTTTCAATTTGAAGTAGTTTATGCTTTCCGGTTACTTTTTTATTGTTGAACAAACTGATTAATTGCCGCTTGAGCCGAGAAATATAGGAAACAAGACGGTTTTTTTTTTTTTTGCTTTTTAGAGAACCTTTTTTAATTTTTTTGCCCTCTGAACGAGAACTTTGTCACTTACAATCTAACTTGAAATATAACAAAAAAAAAAAACATTTTTTTTGAAAACAAAAAAGAACTTTTCAGTTTCCCTTGTCATTGGTTACATATTAAGAGGTACTCAGAGAAAAGAAAAACCTCACAACGAATACCTTATCTGGTTACGTGTTTTGAAACGAATCCAATTAAAACTCAAATTAGAATTTTTTATGGTTGCGTTTCTGGGTAAAGTAAACATCATGAATATACCCGTTAAAAATTCTTTGAATGGTGAAGTAAAATTTAAGGATTTTGGTATAGACTTTTGCAATGGCACTACATCGATTTAATAGCGAAGAAATACCAGGTTACCATCTTTATCAAACACCAAATTTAATTGTTTACACATCTCGCTGATCTGGTGTTTCTGTAGCTACTTCTCTTTGCGATCGTATAATTTCCCTTTCTAAACATTCATCACTTTGAATTTAAATCTCAGCAGCTCTGATGTGGAGACTCTAGACCTTTTAACACCCGGACGATGATCGCGTTCTGATGGAATTTCGTCAGCCCTTTGTGATTGTAAATTAACTACATTTTTGATACGTTTAGAAAGCGAATATTTTTTAGGTGACATTTTTTTTTTTTTTTGATTTTTAATTTATCACAATATGATCACTCATAAAATAAATGTTTTACTCCGTTCGAATCTGGAATTCAAATGATTTTCGAAAAAGATTATAAGTACTATTTACGTACTTCTTTCCAATAATTTTTAGATAAATATACCATAATAGGTCAAATTTTTTTATTTTTAAGATAACAAATTTTGGGCAATAGAAAATATTTAATATTTTTTATTAGGGGGACCATAAATGGCGCGACCATATAAGTTGTTCTGTATTATATAACCACATGTAACAATTGGTTCTTTAAAACGTTATGTATGCTGTATGTTGTTAATAATGTTGAAATGTTTTAAAAACGTTAAAAATATGAGTTCATGGATTGCAAATAAAGTAAAAATAAATGTGTGCTTAATTTTAATCAATTCTTTATTGTCTGGACAACCTTTGTGCCACTGTTCGAACTTATTCCACGGATACAATGATAACTACACAATATCTGTTTGTTCATTATACTCCTCTGCTTACAACCTTTTTGTAAGCAACAACACTTGTTAGTTATTCTTCTTTGCTCACAACCTTTTTGCAAGTACAACACTAAAAACTGTTTTCTTCAAACGCAACTAGTCTGCACACTAGTCTGACCGCATTAAAGCTCGTTAGATTTAATTCTCTATGCAACCAACGTGACGTCATCTTACCACTGTTGCCAGAATTGACGATTTCTCTGCATTTTGACATTTTTTACCCCTCAAAATACCAAAATAACGATTTGACGATTTTAGGTTGAAAAATTACGATTTTACTAAAATTAAAGAATATGACAACTGTTTTCAATAATACACTTTTTTAGTTGGTTTTTTTGGTATGTTACGATTTATGTGTGTATGAACCCCTTAAAATTTATTTTTCCAATGCGGTCAACATTGACAAAATCGACACGGCTAAAAACATTTTCAAAAATTTTAAATCATACAAATCAAGTTTACTTATCGTTTAAAAAATACATGCTTGGTATTATAAATCCTATAAATGAAATTTTTCAGAGTGAAGCTACTGGCATTCATACCTTGTATTTACAGATGGAAAAATTATAATGAGCAACTTTTTAAAACCGAATCTGTTAAGAATAGCAACATTTTTTTTTTGATTAATTATAAAGCTAGTAAAAATTTTCAGGATAGTAAAAATGTTTACATGTAGGTATTTACGCTGCAGGAATTCTTTCAAATTCAAATCTTTGTGAAAGTTATGTACAAGAAATAATGAATAATTGCATACAATTTTACATTGTATTAATTGACCAGATTTTTAAAAGATTTGATTTTGAAAATGAATTTAAATCCTTAAGTATATTTAATCCAAACGTATTAATAAATGTTGAATCCAATTCAATTTTAGATACTGTAAAGGCTTTTCCAAATTTTTTAAAAGAATATGATAAATTCAGAGTTTAGGAAAACAAAATTTTTAGATATTAAAACTATTTTTGAAGGAAAGGAGACAAACTTTACAGAATTTTGAAAAAAAATATCGGAAGTAGAACGGTCTGATTCATTTTTAGCTTTTCCAATTTTAACAAATTTTGCTCGCAATATAATGATTTTACCACACTCCTCGGCAAATGTTGAAAGAATATTTAGGTGAGGTAAATTTAAAAAAACCAAAGTGCGTAATTGTTTACAAAACGATTCCTTAAAAGACATTCTTTACACAAGACTATTTAAAACTTAAAAAGTCTAGCTATTATAAGTAAGAGTATGAGTTCAGATGTGCTTAAATTGTTATCATCAGATATTTATGCATAAAATAAGTATTTGGTAAATATGTTAACTAGTTGTTATATTTTATGTATGTATATTAAAAATGTATATATATGTTTGTGAATTCTGATCTCAATATAAACATTATTTTTTACTATTATAAAACTTTTATATTTCATTATTATGTTTTTATATAAATATAGTTAATAAGACTGAATTAACCTTATTCATTTTTGAAATAAAAGAATTAAAACTAAAAAAAAAAAATGAAAACTTCTGTTTGACGATTTTGTAAAGTGACTTGACTGATTTTTTACGCAAAAATCTCAGGATTTTGACTATTTAGGCTATGAAATTTCTGGCAACACTGCGTCTTACACGATTAAATTCAAACTCATTCATGCTCGCTTGCCTTTTATATCACTGGATCATCAGTGTGATGAATGCCCTCGAAGGATAATGACGACCTTCGGGAACATTATAAAAATGTAAACAACTTCTTTTCATTTTTGTTGTTTCTTGTTTACATTCGTACAGGCAAATTAGTTGTTGTTGGTTTATTAGCCTATCCGCTTTTTTATACTGCACATTGTTGTTGCTTGTTTACTTCTTTGTTCCCTTCATTTTGTTGTTTGTTATTTACGTCTTTTATCCCTTTGTTGCTATATTTTTTTACTTTTTCATTGATCACGTGAACTGTAAACTGTTTTATTTTTGAAGCTTTTGTTTATTATTTTAACAACACCATTTCCACTTTTGTAACAATAAATTTAGGCAGTATAGTGTCATCGATGGTCTACTGTTAATGGTACCTAAGTTAAACATTTCCCAGACATACAATGAAATAGGTATTGGAAGGAACAGGTAATACATATGACTTTAGCTGCAATAGTTTATCTGATATATGATGTTTAGTATTTACTTTCTGTCCAAGAATTCATTTAATAATAGAGTCCACTTATTTCCCATACCCGAAATGTTCAAAAGTGTGTTAAAGTGGTTCATGCTAGAATCTAGCTCTAATAGTTTTCCATGTACACGAACTTTTATATCATATAGTCCGGCAATTTTTTGCCACAAATTATTCATATGGATTTCAATGTTGCATAGATATAAGAAGTTTTAAATTTAATTCATATGGGAAGTATCACAACCCTTTTCCTAGTTAGCGAATTTTTATCTAAAATATTCATGTTGATACTAAAGTGGATTAGACAAAATTTTAGGACTCTAATTGTTATATATTCTTAGATATATTAATTTAATACCTTTTTATATGGGATGTGACACGCCCACTATAGCCAATCCGCTCATTTCATTCATATAAACGACAAAGTCATCCATACAAAATTTGAGAACTCTAGCTGTTAAAGTTTATGAAGGAAGGAACGGTTAAAATTTCAAAAAAATCGGTCCAGCCGTTTAGCCGTCTATAAACATCAAACAAACAAAGCCACAAACAAATAAACATACATTCATTTTTATATACACTAGAGCCCCGACTTGCGTCGTTAATGGCGACCGGAGAAACGCGGTCTTTTTCTATATAAATGCACAAAAATTTAATTTATCGGGGAAAATATTCAAAACAAAGCAAAAAATTTTCTATTTTTGATAAAAACAAGTGTGAATACATTTTTATTTATTTCATTACTTTATATTTAATTATTATAAAGAGATAACAAAACAATAAATTAAGAGAAAACGTAAAAATTTTATTCATTTACGTATGTATGTATGTATGTATATTCAAAAAAGTAGGTGCATTAAAACTTCTAATTTATTTAGCTTATATTGAACTCTCTTCAGATGATAAATCTAAATCAGAAACACTTATTCACTTATATTCATTTGATTAGATGGTTTTACTGTTTTTTTTTTTAACAAAACCGTCCAAAGTTTATTGAATGTTTAAAGATTTTTTTGTTGATATATTTTTTGTAACAACCAATGGCTTGATCAATGGATGCTGCTACGCCCGTGCTACAATTTTCGTCAGGATCGTTTTCAGAAAATATATCCATTGCATGGGAAATTAATTGCAAAGCTTTAGAATTATTGGCGACTGTTAATTTTTTTCTTCTAATGTATCATCTCCTGTTGTGACATCTTTTTCTGAAACATGCTGAATATCAATGACTAATGAATTTTCATTATCAAGCTCCTCATCGTGAGACAGCAAAAATTCATTAATATCATCACTACCCACGGCAAATGCCTAAAATGCACAATGCTGCAGTAAAAATTTAACCGTTTTTAGCGACGCAAATCGAAATCACAACGATGCAAATAGAATCGGCGCAAATCGGAGTCAAAACGGCGCAACTTGAAATTGCAACGACGCAAATCGAATTTTTCCAGTTTTAAAAAAGCGACGCAAATCGGGGCTCTAGTGTATATAGATAGTATATATTCATATATAGCGTATAATATTTTAGTTACTAGTTAGTTATTAGTTATTTTTTTTATTATAAATCAGCACCTGAAAGAAGATAAGCTAAAAGTACATAAAGAGTAAAATATTCTTTAATATTGAAATTTGCTCCGATCGATTTAAACAAAAATTCATGTACACAAATTCAAATGGATTTCGTAAAGCAATGTTGTTTTAATTTGGTAATCAAAAATATCCTGAAGGCTATTGCCATGTAACAATTTCTTCCTTTTTTCGTTTTCGTTATTGTACATTTTTTTCGTATATTTTCCATGCACCAAATAAATGAAAACACACAAATCCATATGTATGTATGAATGTATGTAACTTTCAACAGAAAATAAGAATATTTCTTTGGAATTTATTTTTTGTTAACAAAGCTTAAAAAATATGAAAAGCATTGTTTTATATTACGAATATAAGAATACATACCGTGCTGGCCGAGAGCTTTGAACGATATCGAAATGTGTGGTAGAGTTTTGGATCATAGCCGATGTGATCTGTCATAATTGAATCGTAACGGTGAACAAAATATTACAATGATGGGATCCAGATCTTTAGCGATAATATTGCTGATTGGACTAATGAAATAAAGGTTCCTTTAGAGGATTAATTCAACAAAAGTCAATTCGAATGCGAGCCAGTGGGAAAACACTAGCACGGTCGTACATTTCATTGAATACATTTAAGGTATTAGAGTTCTCTATTCACTTAACTTTAACCAACATTGTGCATATGATTCATGGCCTGTATTTACATAAAAACATTATAAAAATGTTCATACCATTACTTACACCCAAAACAGATTAAATTTCCGGATTATTTTTATATGCAGACATAGGCATGACTTGTGGAGCGATGGTATTATAAAATACCCGATCCAAATCGTTCATTTATTTAACAGAAAACCTTATAATTATGATTGTGCCACAGTTCTAACTTATTCCACGAATATAATGATAACTTCACAATATCTGTTTGTTCGTGATACTTCTCTGCTTACAACCTTTTTGTAAGCAACAACACTTGTTAGTTATTCTTCTTTGCTCACAACTTTTTTGTAAGTATAACACTAACAACTGTTTTCTTCAAATTATAGCTCGATAGATTTAATTCTCACTGCAATCCAAGAATGATAAACCAAAAATTACGTCTTGCGCATGATCTCCCGTTAGATGAGATAGTTGGGCTATTTTAAAGGTTTTCAAGTCTTTTTCATATATGAAAATTAACCTTTCTTCTGAAAAATGTGTGCACTACGTGAAAGTAGTAGTAGTACTAGCAATATAACTTACATTATCATTAGCCAATAGGAACACAATTTGACTGACGTCATTGATTCAACATACACAGAAAGTTTTAATTTTGTGTGCGTGATGGAGTAATCTTCAGTTTATCATTCTTGACTGCAACCAACGTGACATCGTCTTACATAATTAAATTCAAACTCATCCTTGCTTGCTTTATCATGCCTTTTATATTACTGGATCATCAGTGTGAACGATTCAAAAATGTAAACAACTTGTTTCTATTTTTGTTTCTTCTTGTTTACATTCGTCCAGGGAAATTAGTTGTTGTTTGTTTATTTGTCTATCCGCTATTTTGTACTGCACATTGTTGTTGCTTGTTTACTTCTTTGTTCGCTTCATGTTGGTTGATAATTTACATGTTTTGTCCCTTATTCTTGTATGTTCATCGAGCGCTTTATTGCTGTTGCGCTGTTTTGTTTTTGGAGCTTTTGTTTTTTATTTTACCAACACCATTTCCACTTTCATAACAATACATACAATTATATATTAGCTTTAAAACCGAAGAGATTTTTAGAAAAAAACACACGTTCCATATAATTTTTTCTTTGTAAATATATGAAGTCGACGTAGTCGAGAAAGTAATGTATTGGCTTGTTAGACATAAGGTCACATTCAAACCCCAAGTCAGACATCTCAAACAAAACGAAATATGAAAAAATATTTTTTCAGCGACTGCCTCTCAGCAGATTTTTGGCAAAAGTTCGGAGAGCAAATGAATTTGCCGTGAAAAAATTTCTAAATAACATGTGTCATTCGGTATCAACTTTAAACTGCAGGTTGCTTCACTCATGATCCTATACATGAGTGACAACATATGTGATGTAAGAAACTAGATCGTAATCCCGAGTGGTTGTAATGACCAATGTTTGTATGGAAATGTATTTTAACTATTGAACATTAGACGTAAAGGCACGTCCAACTCCACATCATTCACAATACCGCTATGTAATTATGGCTACGAAACAGCTCTTGCGATGCTATTACTGATGCTATATGATCTACTCATTATTCTGATTTGGAATATATGCAGTTATGATTTGACTCTTTATGACATCAATGTAGCAGGCTTCAAGAAAGCCACTGAAATGACATTTTAAACTAACCTCCGTATTTGTAAAAAAATGATTCTGACTTTTGCAATTATTAGGGGAAGTATTACAATAACAAAACTACATACAAATGTAGATAGGCTACGGAAAATAGAAAATGAAAAGAATAAAAACAGCAGTTAAGATCTAGAAGTTGTCAGAGTGAAAATTTTAGCAACGTAATCAAAGAAATTTTTTAATTTGGCACACATAGTAGGTTTAACTTGTACAAAACATTGCTAATTATTTCAACTTGGATGAATCCCTTATAAACTAGGAACTCGATCTGGTAAGGCAATGAGACTTATAGAGACAATTCACAAACTCCATTGGCAAAGCTGTCTGAAACCTATGACTGCTTAATAAAGAGCGTGTAAATTATTGAAGAATTTTAATAAAACAAGAAAAAAGTGTATACGTTATTATATACTATTATACGTTATGAACTTTGTGTATTTATAGTTAGCATCGTTTATTTTATTTATTTATTTATTATTAATTACAATACAATTACAAATTATATTATAATCCTATACGAGCTGAGTAACTTCGACCATATGCCCGGTGTAGTGTCACAGACCAGAGCCTCTGGTGGGAATAGAACCCACGGCCCTCACGCTAATAGTCTAGCACACTACCCACTAGACTACCTGGGCGCTCAACGCATCGTTTAATAACCCTGATAGCCATTCATATTTTCAGTAGCTTAGAGGTAGAGACTCGTTAATGAAATAAACTACGAGTACAGTAATCAGCCCCTCATCTGATTTTCTTTATATCAATTACGCTGTTAGTGTTTAGTATAAATTGTTTCGCTAAAGTTTATTTTCTTTAAAAGCATTTTGAATTATTTTATTATGAAAAGACAAAAACAAAACCTTCCCAAAGCTGTTCAAACTTAAACGAAATCATTAGTAGAAGTTAAGAAACCAAAAAAGATCATCTGTACGATTATATTGCATGTAATATGCAATTGTATGTGAAATGAAAAACGTTTAACAAATTGCAATAAAAATTCTGTGTTTTAAATTTAAAGCACAGACAAAAAGTGGGAGTCTTTTTCTTACATCTTCATACTAATGCATGCAGTTTCCCGTTTTCCGTCGATGCTGAGTTGTCTATAGTAACACTACCAACGGCAGAAAGTAAATGAGAAAGAATTGTAAAAAATTGCTCGACTTGTTCGTTGTTACGCCTTCGAGGAAAACGGAAATTCCTTTTGAACCACACAAGAAGCGTTTTAAAAGATAGAAAAAAAATTCAAAATAAAATAAAATGTAATAGAATAAGGAAAAAAAGGGATAGAATTTAAAAGCCAAATGCTCTTTTAAGGCGTTTCAACTTTAGTTTCTGCATAAGTCACAAATGATGTAATTGTGTTCGGTATACGGATTACATACTTATTCGGACCGTATACCATAACGTATGATCAATATTTAATCTATCAGTCTGATATGACCAGACATCGGCACAAAGAGAACAGGATGAAAATGTGAGTGTATTTTTGAGAGTTTCCCAAAGGAAAACTTTTACTAATATTTTCAAGTTTAATCTAATATGCAAATGTTGTGGCAAATATACAGCACCAAATCATCCTTAAAGACTGCGTATTTAACATGACAAATATTCTTCCAAAAATGTTAGTGAATCCCATTAGAAAATAGTGAATTCTACCCAAATTTTTTTTTTTTTTATGTATAATTGATATACAAAAATAATTCAAAAGTAAGCGACGAGAACCTGCTTCGCTGAAAGCTGACAAGAAACTGAATACATTTTTATGCTACTTTTAACAAATATTGTTAACATTCGTGTCCTATGTATGTCCCCTGGGGGCCATTGGTGCCATTGATGAATACGACACATACCTTGGATTAAAATAAATCATTAAAGTGTAGCATTATTTTTAAGCTCAGCCAATATTTTCCATACTGATTTGGTTTCATTTATTGGAACGTATGATCAATATTAATTATACCAATCCAATATTATTCACTGCTAGCATTAGAAATGGTTCAATTTCGACCTCAGGGTACTGTACTCCTTCTTAACCGACAAGCACACGTCCTCTAGCCAATTAGAAATATTATTTTCAAAAGTATTTAGAAGCTGAATTAACATTTCGGTTTTACGTTTGCACTATGAATGTTGAATTTCAGTGTTTAAATAATTTGTACTGGGATCATTAAAATGATTGTACCATGTATAAAATATAGCAAATGCTATTAGTTTTCACATCTTATCAAGGTAATAAAACTAAAAAAAGTTATTAGTTGGACTGCCAATGGGCTCGCCTTGAGCATCTACTTGGTAGGCAATTTCATGAGAGTTGTAAATTTTGACAATTTTAGATTCTCATAAAAAATGAAAAAGTACAGACTACAACGCTACAATTACTCATTGGGAAAGTTTATATTTATTTTCATCTTTTTGAGAAATTGAGAATTCATTTTTGTTAAATTTTTGTTAAGTTACTAATATGATATTTTTTTTTTTTTCTTTCAAATTTTGCAATTCAAATTGAATAAATAAATATATTTAAACATTATTAAAAAGCATTAACGGCTTTCTCTCATACTAAGTGACAATTTTTTGTAAATATTATACGCAAGTATGTATATGTTATATTTCATGTGTTCCGATAATATTAAAAGAAGTTGGGAAACATTATATACAGTAGCGAGCACAAAAATGCAACACTGTGCCATATGATCTATAATAAGATCTGTTTCAAAATAACGGTAACTAATTTATCTAGTTTCTTTTGCTGTTAATTCTTTCAATTATAAGTTTTCAAAGTAACCACAGTTTATTCCAAATTCTGCTTTAAAAAGTTAAATATTTTTGAATTAGTGAAAAAAGTGCAAATTTTTAGCGAGCAAAAAAAAATGCAACATAATAAAAAAATAGTTAAAGTAAGTTATTTATTTAATTATAATTGAAAATTTCTTAAATAAGTTATACAACATGTGTTTTGTAATAGAAGCAGCTCTCAGCTGACAGCAAAACTGCAATCATTAAAGCCTTAGAAGAAGGAAAATCCATGCGTGAAGTTGGACACCTCTTTGGTGTAAATCAATCAACCGTATGTCGGATTAAATCTCGATTTTCCTTGAGAAATAGTGTGGAAAGGAAACCAGGTAGTGGTAATCCTCGAAAAACTACCTCTCGCCAAGACCGCCAGATTAAGAAAGATCCACGAAAGACCGCAGTGGACGTTGCTAATTTCGCAAATGAGCAAATGGGAGTCTCTATAGGCGTTCACACTGTTCGCCGTAGGTTGAAAGAGGCTAATTTGCATGCGAGACGACCCGCAAAGAAACCTCTCATCAGTGCGATCAATAAAAAGAAGCGCCTGGAATTTGCAAAACGTTACAAGGATTGGTCAAATGAACAATGGGCTAAAGTCTTGTGGAGATATGAAAGCAAATTTAATTTGTTTGGCTCCGATGGGATAAATTTTGTTCGAAGACCGCCTGGACAGAGATATTCTCCAAGATATCAACTTCCAACCGTAAAACATGGCGGTGGATCAATAATGGTGTAGGGGTAAGGAACGATATGTTTAAAAAAAATTATTGATTTTACGTCATGTATTTACAGGTGCGTTTTCCCGTGATGGGGTACGTCCCTTAACTCAAATCGAAGGAAAAATGGACGCCAAGAAGTACTGTGAAATGCTTGGAGAACACATGCTTCCTCATCTGCGGGAAAAAATGCCTCTTGCTACCATATTCCAACAGCTCGAAACTTTTTAAGCGACAATGATGTCAATGTTTTGGATTGGCCATCACAGTCTCCCGATCTAAACCCCATAGAAAATCTATGGGAGCCATTAGATCGGGAAGCTAAGAGGAAACATCCGTCAAATAAGAGGCAATTAGAAGAAATTTTGAAAAGTGAATGGGAGAAAATATCCATTAACACATTAATAGCTTTAGTCGACTCTATGCCTTCTATGTCGCAAGAAGTCATAAAAAATAAGGGCTACGCCACTAAATATTAATTTTAAGATTTTTTTTTTTGTAAGAATTACTATTTAATTTAAATAAACACATTAAAATTTCTGCTGTTGCATTTTTATTTTTCCCATGAAATTCGCACTCTTTTTAATAAATGACAAAATAATATATCATTAATTAAAAATATTTATATAATGTTATTAATAATAGGTATCTATAACTGTAGGGATTAATACCCCAAAGAAATATTTTGAACTGGTCACCATTTTTTTAAAATTATCGCACTTAAAGATAATTTTACCCAACGTTGCATTTTTTGCGCTCGCTACTGTATGTATGTATAAAAATAATATAATAAATTTTATCATAAGAAAATTTAAATTAGTTATATGAACTCGTATTAGTCCAGCAGTTCAACAAAACTAAATATGAAAAAAATATTACTTCAGCGATTTCCTCATAACATAAGTGAGTTGAGAAGCTATATATGAATGTCGTAATCTTGAATGAAGGGTTGTAATGACTAACTAACTATCCATGTAATTAAATCACATTTTTATTCATTTTAATTTCAAATATATGCTATTTAGTCATTAAAATATCTTTGATATGTAAGTATACGGAATATTATTCGAATATTTTTTATGTTATAATTAATGCTGGATATGTTGAAACATAATATAGTTTTACACATCGGCCGGGTGTATATCCGCTGTAGTCCTTGCTACATTTTTAGCACTAATCATGGATCAAGTGGTGCCTCGTTTTATGAAATTTTCAAGTTTCTCAGAAACTTTCTCTAAAATAATTAAAAACACAAAATGTATATTTTCAATCTTCTATGTACAGTCAAGCCTCCTATAACGCGGTACTCTCAAAACACGGTTTCCATATAACGCTGAAATTGCGAAAGCTCTCCTTTAACGCGGTACTCTTATAGTGCGGTTTGCGTTCAATTTCATCCCATAAGTTCCCTATGCCCAGCCTATGAATGAATAGTAACGAGATATTGTAAGAGGGTTTAATATAAGTTATATTTTCGACTCAAAAGCTCAGCCGAAATACAGTACCGTGCAAAACAATAGCAGTTGGATTTTCAATTCAAAAAAACAATGAATGATGATGATAGAAGAGGAGAAGGTACAAGTCTTTCTTAATCTTGTTGGAAATCTGTCTTTTAGTTTAGTTTTTATTTCATTTTTTATCAATCCTTATATGAACTCTTGAATTCAATAAAAATAATTTATCTTGCCTTTTGTATTTCTTGGTTATATGGAGACCATGCGGTACGAATGATGTGATTTGTACTAATTCTTCTTCTAATTGTTCACATTAAAATTTCACTTAGCTGCTACGTTTGGTGTACATTGCTATTAATTAGGTATCTTTTAGATTTACTGCTACTACAGTACCAATACAAGAATCATCGCTACGTGAAATGTATTTGAATTGTTTGTAAATTTTCTTAAAATTTAATGATGCCCTTTGTAATCATAATATTTGTAGTCATAATAATCATAAAGATAACAATGCTCCTAACTTTATAATTATACGTACATTTATGGTAAATATTTTATGTTTCAATGCGTGCACCTTAATATGGAATAGAAAATATCTTGTAGGACTTCGAATCCAAATATTGGCAAAATAAAATCACTCTGGTTATTGGTATCAAACTACCACAATGCAATCAAACAGCTAACTAAAATGAATTTAATAAGATAGGATAACCGAATTTTTATAAAATACCATTTTCCAACTGCAACGTTGTATACTAAAAGGCTTTGTTTACATACATACCAGGTGTACGGGTAAGGAATGCGTGCTTTTTGTGAAAATAAATACTAATTTATAATACGAAAGTCAAAATATACCTGATCCTACAGTGAGGATTACGACCTAATTTCGCACATCACTCATGGTGTGTGTATTAATTTTTATACATTAATGGTAGGACGGTTAAAGTGTACTACGAACGATAGAATTTTGAGAAACTTTTCATAGTAATTGTATTCACTTTCCGAGTTTTTGGCAAAATCTGCTGAGAGAAAGACGCCGAAGACATATTTTCATATTTTTCGTTTTGATGTCTAACCAGCCAACACACTACCTTGTAGAATACGGAAAGTCAAAAGCATTTGTGCATTCCATGACAATAAAGCTGTTCTTCTTTTGAAGTAACGCAATTATCGGCTTCCTCGTAGGTACTGAAATGCTGCTCAAACAGAACATGTTCCATTGATGAAAACACATAATAGTCGACTGTTAAATCTACGGCTGGAGTATCAGCTCCCAAGCTTACTATGGAGCAATTTATTGCTGAGGTACTTTCTTGTCGATGCAGGGATTTCGTAAACTCGAGATGCTAATAAAACCCATTATACCAAGATGGGACTCATCTCAGACTAGGATGTGACAGACTTCTTATAAAAAGTATTGTCACAACAAGTCAACCTGATGCCTTGGGTGTGCCCTGATTGACATGCGACTTTTAGCCCTGATACCCTCCCCTTCTTCCTATCTACGGGTTCATGTTAATAGTGTAATAAATTCTGAATAGACCAAACTTCCAATACCTACGCAGCTTAGATCATATTCCAACAGAGCAGAAATTTCACAAAAAAAGTTCTTTTCCAATTGTCTCCTCTCATATTCATAAAACGGCTTCATCAAGAATTGTAATATCGATAGCCCATATGCAGTGTAATACATCCAAACCTACAGAGTCCCACCAAAAGCTTAAAACGAAGCAAAGTCATGATATTATCACTGGAAACTAACTAGAGTTCTTAGCAGATGTGACTTGACAAATTCTGACATATTTTTGAGGTAAAACATCTAAGATTACAGAGGCCAGTTAAGCCACTATCCTTCTCTTCCTTATACTAACAGATGCTAAAATTGCTTCAATACAAAGTGATTAATGAATTCCCTGCGAAATATTTTTCAAATATGCAGGGACTCTATAAAGTCCAATTTATTTCTAACAGGCATAATCCCTAGATAATAAGAAAATAGTTCATTTGTCTTTTAATTAATTTGTTAGTAATAATTTTATAGACCTGTGGATTTATAGACCCAAAGAGATTCAGTTACTGACAGCCAACTAGGGTTGCCAGCCTGGCTGGATTGTCCAGCTTAATAGATGCTTGTCCTGTTTCAAGTTAAAATTAAAATTTGTCCAACTAAATTGAAATTTTTTAGTACACTGCAATAACTTGGGCAATAATTTCCATGCTATCTTCGTCCAATCATGTTAGCCAACACTGATTGTACATTTGTTATACAACTAAGTTATGATTTCCCTCTTCTATCATCACTTACAACATGTCCCAACACTTGAACAGCTGATGTCATAGTAAAGATTATTGCGAACGATTCTCAATTTCTTTACGTACAGCTTTTATTTTTTTGTACATGAAAATAATGAAAATAATTTGCAGAAAATTTTAAAATGGATATTGATGAAGAAGCTGGTCCATCAAAAAGACGTCTCACAACTTTCTGCTATAGATGGAAAGAGTTTGCAAAATATGCTAATTGGATAACAAAAAAAGATAATTACATGGCAGAGAGTAAATTGTGCCAATCAGACACTGTAATCAAATATGATGGCAAACCCCGCTCGTTTGATAAGCAAAAAAAAAAACAGAATAAAATGGATATGTCGTAGAAGTTGTCTCAGACACAAAAATATAAACACAACTCTCCAAGTTGGAGCTGGCATGTGTTTACCACAACGTTGTCCACGGGCTAAGCTACAATTAACATTTTCTCAGTATTTTTTATGTTCAGCTTTTTAAAATCCGATGTCCAGCTTTTTCCGAAGCGGAATCTGGCAACCCTACAGCATACAAGACTTATATTTGCTGGACTCAAAATAGCCAATAAATATTAAATTTAGATTATATTGGAGGTTAACTTGTTAAAGAATTTTACAAATTATTGTTTCAACGAATTCATAAGTCCTAGTATAGGGAATTGTTTAGTGTAAACGATTTTAACCTAACGTAACATAATTTTATCTTACACTGTAGCAGTCGTAAGTGTCGCTGTATTCCGTGATTAAAAGTTTTATATCTACGATATTATAAATAATTTCTTTTTTACATTTAGTCAAGTATGAAACTCCTTGTAAAAACAGGACAATGTTGTTTTTCCATCCCGCTCCCCTCATTCATTTCCTTTATATGTACATGAGGTAAAAGCATGTTTCTGAGGATTGTTGTTGTTTATCGCTTATGTTCACGTACATCTTAACAGCACTCATGCTATAGAAGAAATTTGTCACATGCAATATTCTTATTTATATATGTATGTGCGTATATAAGGACATACACACATACATGCATACATTGCTTTGAGGTGTACTAAGCTTGAGTTTCTGTGAAAGCAGCAGTGGGAAATGCATACAAAATCAAAAGTACCATATACGGCTACAATTTTAAATTTAAGGCAAAAACACAGCGACGAACTTTTTGATGGAGTGAATGGTTGTATAAGCAAATCTTAAAGTGGCACATTTAATTATGATGGCAGGATGACGTGAGCAATGATTTAAAAACAACAAGTCTTCATGGAATGTTAGGCAAGATATTTAAATGCAAAAAAAAAAACAAAAATTGCAATTATGCGTTCATATAATAGCTTGTTAACGCTTATATTGAAATAATTGCATAAAAATGTTGTTTTGCATCCTAACTACTAAGGTTTTAATTAAAATTTTAAAACGTACAGAAAATTACAAATGACGGACGGCTAATATAAATTCTTATTGACTTTCAACATAATGAAATAAGAAAATACAATTTATTTTAAGTAGAATAAATGCAGCATGTCGAGTATGGTTAAGGCGGCAATGCAAAATTGTTATCGATTTAAAACTGCTAGGGAAGAGACTCAACACCCGGAGATCCTTTTAGCCTATCCTTCCACATACAGAAACAGCATTGGAATGTAAAGAAATTCTCTCATCTTGAAAAATTGAATTTGCACCACCATGTTGAATAGTGTTCACAGTTTTAGCAATCGTAATTGTGAAGAGACTTCATCCCATTGATGCAGAGCTAAGAGATGAGCAAGCAATGTTTCAGTCTAATCGTAGCTCTTTTAACCAACCAAGCACACCGTGTATCCAACAGTCTAATGAATGTCACACTCCGCTTTAGATGCTGTTCACTTCAAAACTTCAAGAGAAAATTTGAGCATTTTACACTGTGAAGTCAACATTTATCTAGAATACTATCAACCTACAGTTAAACGTCAACTACGAACTACAGATTTGAGGAACTTTTCATGACAATTTTATTTACTCTCAGAGTTCCGGGTGAAGTCATCGAAAGAAATATATTTTTCATATTTTATACTGTCCGGGACCTTGGACCTTGGACTTGAACCACGTGGTCTAAACTTAAAATCGAATGTACTGTTTACTGGATTAGCAAGGACTTCATTGTGTTACATGCTGTTGCTGATGATCATTCATCAGTCATTAGTAGGACTTACAGAAAAATAAGAATCATTTGGAGCACCCCAAGAAGACATTAATTATTTAAACGGCGTCTACCTCATCTTAAAAAAATTAACACAAACGAGCTAATCAGTTTGGAGAGAAAAGGAGGATACACCGATGTGTGTAGACGTTTTTCTTCAACTGTAGATGGATTGACGTTAAAGGGTGTTAATCTGGTTGAAATGTAACCAACAAACAACAAGTGGCCAAAAATTAAACGGTTAGCTTTAAATTAAGTTTAGAATACATAGCAATTGAAGTAAATGAACTTTGTAAATAAAATATTCCACAACATGAAATCGAAATAAATAAGACTCAATAACTTACTCACACTACTAAACGATTGACCTAGATTTCATCTTTATCGCGATTGATTTCTCATTATATTCTCGCAAATTCCTTCACTTTCTATAAAATGCAAGAAAATTCTTGTTTAACATTCCTTTCATACACCTTCGAAAGGCATGACGGTACGGAAATATTCAAAGTGACGTCTCTATGATTTTTGTCTTTATTTTTCACATTTTTGATGAAACATTTTTTCTTAAATGAATGAACGTAGAAATTGTGAAAGAGAACATATAACAGAGATTTAATGAGAAAAAAGTCTTCGTATATTTCTAGTATCTATGCGACAAAACGTGTTTCAGTGTTTTAATAAAGAAATAAAAAATACTCGGAATGCGAATGTATTCTTACTATAAAAAATATATCAAAAGATATCTGCAAACGGCATAATATTTACTATGTTCCAAAAAATTAATGAATTTAAAGGATAGACAGCGAAATGTATTCCCTTGCAAGTAAGATCTTAAACATACAAAAATGAAAACTAAGAAATCGATACTAAATTCAAAAGGTTAGACTTTAAGCGGTTAAATCGTTTTGTCTAAACCTTGTATAAACAATAATATATACACACGAAACCTTGGTTTAACAGTAAAAAAATTTTGGCTATTATGAAAAAGAAAGGATGTTTTTCGTATTCCTTTTTAACTTTCAATTATTTAACTCAAAATCGCCCAGAGTTCGAAAAATAATGCTTGAAAAAGCTTAAGATCAATCCAGGGTTTGATTTTGTGAGATTTGGTTGCAAAACCTCTTTAACATACATCCATACATAATTGGTCATTACAACCCTTCAGTCAGGATAATTGACTTAGTTTCTCACATAGTTTTATACATAAGTGGCGGGACCTACAGTTTTAAAGTCGACTCAGAACGCCAGATTTTTGAGAAACTTTTCTTGGCAATTTTATTTACTGTCAGAGTTTTTGCCAGACATCTGCTGAGAGGAAATCGCCGAAGACATACTTTTTGTATTTTATATTGAACAGGGGTTCGAACCCTAGCTTTAAGCCAACACACTACCTACTAGAGCACGGCAACTTCGCAAAACCTCTTTAATTCACGCTATAATTTCAAAAGAATGATTTTAATGGCAGCCTCCCGTCCAAGTATTCATTTTTAAACAAAGATAATGAAAAGATTCGATTACAGTAATCTTACTGATGAGTTCGAGAAAATATTTGTACTGTCAATGATAGCATAGGGATCGTAATGGTATGGGTAGCTTTTTCAGCTGCTGGTGTCGGCAGATTATATTGAGAAAAAATTTATATGGACCATTTTTGTTGTAAGCCAGAATTTGTAATTCTTATTTTTCAACTCATAATATTGTTACTAAAATGGAAATGGCGTTACATTGCTTAACATTAAAATGATAAACAAAAGCTACAAAAACAATGGACTTGTTACATGATCAACAAAAATACAGCAACAACATCAGTATAAAATAACAGCAAACAGGCAATAAAAACACTGCAAGGACAAGCGTAAACAAAATACACAAACAACAATAAAGTTTACAACATGTTTACATTATAAAGACTTCGACATTCGCCTTCAAGACCATCCATTAAACTGTTTACGTAGCCATATAAAAGCCAAGGCAAGACAGACAATGCAATCAGTAAAAATTCAGTCAGTCCTATGTGCAGACGCGTTGCATGCGAAGAGAATAATTGCAGTTTGAAGATCTTCGCTATAAGGATTGGTCGAATAATTGCCACAGAATAAGAAAGAAAGCAGTTGTGAACAGTGACACACAGAATTGTGCAAACAGTAAAGAAATTAATTAAAAATGAACAAAAATTTATTTTTATTTTTTAATGCAATCTTCGAGCCCATATTACAAACGTTTTTAAAAGGTAAAACGGAACATTATTTAATTGAAAATACATATAATATGTGTAAGGTTATAGAAGAAATAACCACAATTTGATGCGTCTAAAATAAGAGTATATTTATTTAAATGAGTATTAATTACAAATTTTAACGTGGTTGACTAATCTAAAATAAGAGAATCAATAATTAAATCTTTATTCTTCAATCTTCCGCTTATTAGTACCCGTTTATATCTAATACAAAATTAAATTTTTTATAAGTTTTATTATAATTATTCTCTTCTTTTTCAATGTCTTCTGTATCAATCACTTCTGTCACTCTTGCCACTGCTTATCAGCTGATAATTCAAAACGTGCTTACATACATTTTATTTTATTGACTTATCGTTTAAATAAATTAAACTCGCTAAGTGAGAACCTAATTTAATACAGTTTACTAAGTTTTTTTTAAAAAATTTAAGTATTTGATACCTAGTGTGACCCACTGTATTTTAATTAAAAGCGATAAAATTTCAATCATTTTCGCTTTTAGTTTGTTTATGGTCGTGAAACTCTAACAGCATTTCTCTCATTTGAATTGCAACCAGCCGAGATAGAAACCCATGTCATATTCTTAAGCGAAGTGTGAACTAATCATCACAAATTTCGTCAGGTTTCGTAATTAACCCTTATGCATCCCTTAGATATGTGCCCTTCCTATGATCCTTTGGGTCAATAAGACCCAACATTGAAATGTAAACAAAATTTCGTTTTTAATATAAGAAATTCATTTATTTTGTTGTTTTTTTTTTCATTTCTTATAATAAAAAACAATGATAACTAAAATTAATAAGCCCTTCCTGAGCATACATAGTTGGTTATTACAACCCTTCAGTCATAATTACGACCTAGCTTCTCACATTACTTATGTAGTGTGCGTTAATTTTATACATGAGTTTTAAAATCGATTCCGAACGACAAATTCTTAAGATGCTCGTTATGGCAATTTTATTTGGAATTTTTGTGACTTTTTATACACAATGTGACCATTTGCTCTTTGCAAAGAATCACATTTAGTGGAATACGTATTTGAATTCCTTCCATGATGGTAAAAGGAACACCTCTGTCATTTATTTGATAAACAATAGTGGACAATAGTGTATTTGTATTATGTTGCTTAGAACATTGCGGGACACTTGTGAAATCAAATTGTTCTTGAATATTTTTGACAAGATTTCTTGCTGATGGGTCATGTGACAAAACTTTTCTTCGCTCTTTTTTCACTTAGTCATGCGCTTAAATGTGTAATTCGCAACTAGTTGGTCAAACGCATCAACATTATTTCAGGTTTTTTTTTATCATCTCTTATATCGGCTGAATGACGAGATCGAATTTCTTTTTTTTTTTTTTTTGACGGCTTTTTTTCATATCCAGAATTTTTAGTTTTATTTTTACGGAAAGTGCCAACCAATGTAATATTCCAAAGAAGAAGTTCAATGACAAGATTGTATGTAGTAAAAAATAAGGAACATATAAGATTTTAAATTTATTTTTTTAAAAGAAAATTAGATAATTCATTTACATATGTAATGGGTACATATAAGGATATTGTGAAGTTATAAATATTGTTTCGAAAGTGGAAATGGTGTTGTTAAAATATAAACAAAAGCTCCAAAAACAAAACAGAGCTCTGTTCACGTGATCAATGAATGAGCAAAAAAATATACCAACCAAAAAATTATAAAATATGCAAAAATATGCAACAACAAATCGATGTAATTTTGTTGCAAATTCTTCGATTCGAAAAGATATATTATCAAAAGTGATTTTGACTTACCGACTACAAACATGCATTTGCAATAAAATCCTCGTCCTTCTAATCAGTTTGTTAGAAAAAATGTGCACCTAGCAATGGGTAAAGTGAATTGAATACAATTTTTTTTTTTATATTCTCATTAAAAATTTGTGTTTTATTTTACTGATGCATTTGCGATTTGAGAATGCTTTTATTATTAAATTAAACCTGAGCTGTCCTAGAAATATTGACTCAATAAAACAATGAAAAATCAGTAACAATATAAAGCAACCCATTTTAAAGTGTGCATAGTTGGCAAAATCTTTTTAATTAGATTGTGTTGGAAACTTTTATTATACAAATATGAATATCATGAATATTTAATATTTAGTTGAGGCAATTTAGTATAAAAACTGAAAATTATGCCGGACAATTTCATTAGAATAAATTCAAAAGGTAAAAATAAAATTACATACACACACATATTTAAATATGTAGGTACAATTTTAAACAATTTCACGAGAACGGATTGTAAATAAGCTCACAACATTGTTGCATCAATCAAGCATTAACGCAACATATAGGAGGGTGTGGTCAGAAAAAACAAACCCGCACCCACTAATATTAACAGAACAGATAACTAAGGGGCATAAAGGGAATCTATAAACTTCACTACACAGGAGGCAGCAAAACTAAAGCAAACAAATATTTACAAAAGCGATACGAACAAGTGGAAGAATGGAAAAACGACAAAAATCTTATCGAAAAAAAAACAAAACAAAACAAAAAATGTGTACTGGAACGAAACCAAACAACATTTACAAATTAACGTTGTACGAACAACAAGTCACCA
The DNA here is from genome assembly GCA_014635995.1 of Sarcophaga peregrina. Taxonomy (NCBI): domain Eukaryota; kingdom Metazoa; phylum Arthropoda; class Insecta; order Diptera; family Sarcophagidae; genus Sarcophaga; species Sarcophaga peregrina. The sequence goes on along the minus strand of CM025792.1, from coordinate 37,297,965 downwards.
AAACGTATATGCAGAGTCTTACCGTACTACATACGAATGTATGCTCTTAAACAAACACACACGGTGCTCAAGTTAACAAACATATGGGTCATTTCAATCGAAACAGAATTCAAAAGTTTACCTGGCAAATAATAACAATTGGCTCGGCATTCAATGTCCTTAGATGACGAGCTGACTCTAAAAGGTATTTCCATCGACGTGAAACTAAATTCGTGAGGTTTTCAATGTGATTCAAGTTTCTGGCAAATCTTTACGATGCGGAATTATATTCTTTCAGTGTGAATCCTTTTTCCACGTGGGTTGTAAATAAACGTGGTTACCCGAATTTCTCAATATTTGAATAATTCTTGTGACATTGAAATTAACGAAAATGCTTATTTTATTTCGTTCTTCATCTGTAACAAATCCAAAAAATAAAAGAAAAAATCTCAAGATTTCAATTTATGCAAATTAAACGTTTGCTTCAATAAATTTTTATAGTTCCGTATTGTTGTAATATTGAAATTTTTTAAACATTAGATTGGAGTATTACTAAGATATAAAGAATCCAACGATATTAGATTTCCTTCCTTTCACTTTGGAATTGGAGGAATTGATTTTGATTCCTATTTGGTATTTTGCATGTCTACAAAATATTTCGCAGTTGTCTAGTGATTAGGTCGTGCATAGTTGTTGCTAATTACGCGCTTCTAAACTGCACCCATAACATAAAAAAAACACTGATAGTGGTAGAACATATTCCAGAGCGTATTATAGCAGATACGTATTCTTTTAATCAAATGCTTCGAAGATGATCCAATCAAATGCAAATTGTCTGTTCTCTTATATGCCCTAGAGTTTTTAAATTTTTGACGTAACATCTTCCGCTTCTGCGACCAGCAATTTTCTTGTGTCAAACTGATTTGTTATTCAGTCCTAACGAAGCGCAGAACAATGACGATGGGTTTTACGTGGTCTCGCGGACAGGTACCCACGAGACAGGTTGTGTAACGCACACAACATAAGTGGTGTGAGAAGCTAGGTCGTAATCCTGACTGAAGGGTTGTAATGGCCAATTATATATGTATGCTCCAGAGCATATTCAACACGATTTCACTTCTTTGCCTTTAATCGTTTAGCTTCAGTTCCTGGATTAGTTGCATTTTTTATGGTGTATGCCCAAACCACAAAGCAAAATTAGCAAAGTTGTGGTCTGCGAAATGTTGGAAAATTGTGAAGGTTGTGCTTTCTCAAGCACAACGGAAATGTTTCCGGAAGATCTTGCGTCTTGCGACGAACATCTGTTGATCGATCGTTTACTGAACTAGTGAGTTCAATTCTATCCTCCACATTGCGAAAAGTTCACTGGATACAAGGATTATTGCGCTCATAAATTAAGCGAAGTAGATTTCTCGTTCTGTTCGTGTCTGTGATAAAAATAATTTTATCGTTTGCATGTGTTATTGAATGCAATAAACGGTCGTCGTGTTTCAAGCCTCAGCACAGATATCTCATTTTATTCTTAAACTTTTTTGAAACTGTAAAGAAAATATTGGAAAATCATAACGTTTTTACCTTAAAATCCCTCCCTTGTTAGTAAAATTTCACTACATTTGAAATAATTTCTCTGGTCGTTCTTTTTGTTCGATGTGCTCGAAACAAATCAACGGATGTTAATACGCCCCCACAGATTACATATAATTTAGTGTTGAGTAGAGCTTTTATGCTTTCAAATGTGGACAGGGTCTACGATTTGGCCTTCATGCATTGGTAGAAAATGTAAATTTTTAGCTTTTTTCTTTACCTATGTGTGTGTGTATGGTACATGTATGGTACATATATGGGCAAAAGTATGTTTGTTAACCATTTTTGGTAGAGTCCCGTAAACATGTCACTTTAGTTGTTGGATTTACAAACGTAAACTTCGGTGCTGGTAAATCATTTTACATGTTACGCCTCAAGGCTGTGATTGTAGTCAATCGATGACGTCAAAACGCCCTTTGACATATTTTTCCACATGCATTAAATGTTTGGTTTTCTCTCTTTCTCTCCATCTCTTTCTTTTGTAAAAATTAATCTACGCCATCGTGTCAACTTAAATTGATCAACTTGATTTGTTCAAGCAATCCTTCAGATTTCATTTATTTTTGGTTGAAATTAGAATTCGACAAAAAGCAATCAATTTCAAAACGCATTTTTGTTCAGGGAGTTCAATAAGTTTCATGATACAAAAATTCATTAAGATACTTCGAAATATACTATACTAATGTCCCTAATAAAAGAATATTAAAATAACAATTATTGCTCATCATTTTACGAAACAAATTTAATCTCTTACAGCAGAAGGAAGACAGACATCTAACTGGAAAAGGTCTTCTCTAATACAGCGAAGACATTGAGTGGGAGTTCTACTTGAAAGTGGAGGTCTATTAAAACAGCCTGATAATGTAACGAGTATGTACTTATTATCGTTCTCCAGTAATGATTGATTACTATCGCTGAGAAACACGTATTGTGCTTATTTATTTTTAATTTTATACCTCTTGAGATTTTACTTGAGATTTCTTTCTTATTTTAGTTCTTCTCTTTTTGAAGGAACATAAAGGAAATTTGATTTATACGCCAGATTATCCATGATAGAAGATAATATTTTGACAGGACTGTACACTAGCTTATACATATGAAAACCAACAGAGTTGATACTGTGATAGTGAGAATGCATGATCAGACCATATTCTTGCAACTTGTAAGTATCAGCGAATGAAGTGATGTGTGAATCTGCGGCTGCACAGGTTCTGCTTGTTGCTCTAACTGATAATTCCTCAAATTAGATAATTTATTTCATTACGAACCAGTTCAACTCCAGATTTTTTTCTTAATGTCAGTCATAATTGTTATGGGACTATTTTTGAAACGTCTATATGCTGACATAAGTACAAGACGATAGACGGATTAGACAGTTTAAGGACTACCAAACCACTAGATTGGTTTATTACCATGCGGTATAAAATTGGTTATTTGTTCAGCTGAATAGGAGATTTTGGATATCGATAACTATGGTAACGATAACAATACAGAATGTCAAACTTTAGTTTAAACAATTATTATTTTTAATACAAAGTATATATGAGTCGTTTATTTGAAAGTGATTTAAGTCCATTTAATATCACAATCCTATAGAATCCATTAAAAGAAATAATTTTGATACGGAATGTGTTAAGTTACAAAATTCCGAAGAAATGCATTATTGTACAGTAAAGCAATAAAATTCTCTACGTAGCAGTAAAATTTATAACCAAAAAAAATTATAAGTTAGCGTTTCTTCGGTAATTGAAAGTATTTTTCGAAATTAAATTTCTAGTATACTTTGATTTAAAAGTATTCTTTATCAGTGCAAAAGAAATTGTTGTATTTATCAATTATAAATTGAATTGTTTCTTCAGTTCTACTTATAAACTTTAATGTTTCTGACAAAGATTGAACTGTAATTACCGCAGATAGTGACTAAGTAAGCAAAAAGGAATTTAGTTATAGGTCCATAATTAAAATAATTTCTGTAATTATTCCTGATTACTTTCAATAGTAATATACAATATGCGAAGAAATAAAAATTAAAGGCTTTGGGATTCAGAAAGTGAAGATGATTCAAACAATAATAATAATACTACACAGAGAAGAAGAATCGTATAAAATTATTTGTCATCAGATGATGATGATGGAGTGACATGTGCACAAATTCAGCACAAATAATCTATAAAAGCAAATGAGTTACCAGAAAGAAATGGTAAATGGTCAAAAATTTAGAAAATCTTATAGGAATATAGGAAAGAAATATTACACTGCAGCTGGAAAAATTTTCCGGGTAAAAATATCTAATTAATGTAGAAGAAAGGAAAACTATTTCTGATAACTTTTAGAATTTGGGGAACTTCAATAAACAAAATTTATATTTACATGGAGCTACCGAGCAACATATTGTGCAACGTAAACCCTTGAGAAATGGCAAAGGTTCGCCAAGAAATCACACTTACAAATATTAAAAACTACTCACGGAAATGTTCAGCATGTAAAAAATTCTTTTTGAGTACTTTTAATATATCAACAGGCTGATTACAACGTATTTTAAAATGTAAAAATATTGGAAATGATTTGCGTGGACGTATGACAGAATCCTTACGGAAAATTAATAAAGAGAATAGAAAAGCCTGTAATAAATCATATTAAATTTTTCCCTCAATATATGAGATTCACATACACAAGGTCTCATAACCAAAGTAGAAGGTCCTTACCAGAGATAAGTAACGAGTATTTAAAACGATGAGTAGATTCGAGTCATACTTATAATTTCTGATACTTATATGCATTCATACTTATTTTAATATGGACCTTATGACACTGGACCTTATGACATGCCACCTACTCGTCGTACTCATTCTTAACAATACGCATGACGATATTGATTTCGACTCGTCTCTACTTAACATTTACACGAAGAACAAAATAAGTATGATTCGCGTACGAACACTGCAATACTCACAAGAAGATTGTGTGTATGCTTTGATTGTTGTCTTTATCTTTGTCTTTTCTTTCTTCTTTGTTTATAAATGCAACAACAACTAATACTGTTAACTTTGATGAATGATTCGAATCACTCGACTCACTTCTAAGTATTATATGTATTTTTCTAAATATATGAATCTGAATGAGTAGGCGTATGAATCAAACATATTTCGAATGTTGTGAGTTTGATCTCAACGTTGTACTCATATTCACTGTAACCTGTACTTATAAATCAATGTTGTAGGAAGGACAAATGAATCAGAGTAATTGAATTTCAATTCTGTTAATCGGAAAAACGATTCATTGCTGATCTCTGATTCACTCATTTTCAAAACTGCATGAGTACTTATAGGTATCGGAAAAACGAATCATTGCTGATCTCTGGTATTTACACTCTGAATTAAATGTTACTAAAATTTTTCATCTATACCTAGCAGAATGTAAGCAAAAAAATTTAAGTAACCAATGCCACAATAAAAAAAATGTTTAAAAAGATTAATTTGTACATATACAAAATAAATAAACTTCAGTTTATTAAACTAGATTTAATTTGCATTATCATCACCCATAAAATGATACTTGCAAAAAATTCCATCAATTGAATATTAAAATTAAAGTATCTTGTAATACGGAAGAAAAGGAAAACCTCACGGAAGAGCATAATATTTATTGAAGATGTACTGAATTGGCCAGAATATCATTAAAAGAAGATCAAGATTTGGTCAGAAATAATCCAAATGTACATATATTTTGCTTTTTCTTTCGATTACGAAAAGGCATTACCTTTTTCAAAATTGTCTGTTTCTATCGCCCATTGCAAACCTAACATGTAGATTTTGAACATAGGTCGCTATAATTTTCACGATAATGAAATTTACATGTATGCCTGGGATGAAACTGTGGCATCGAGAGGTCCTCAAGAAGTGGTATCTTGTATATTAAAAGACCTCAAAAATTTTAGAAATAAGAAACATTTCATAGCTGACAGCGGTATGTGCACTGGACAGAACAGGAATATAAAATTGGTGGTAACGTGGCTGAAAATTGTGTAGTCGACAGAAGACAATGTATGAACCCTAGGATTACTATGAAACCATAAAAACATGTCGAAAGTATAACAAATTTATATTAACTAAAATGAAACATGAAGATATTTTTCTACAAAACCTCTGAAAGAAGCAATTTATAAAAGATTAAGAAACACTAGTGGCGAACCGATTTATAAAAAGTGAACTTAATGAAATGTGGTAAATAGTGGACTGTATCGGTGGACAATATCAATGTTGGAGCACTCAGGAAAAGGAACAATAATTAAAAGAAATTCCAACTGCCTAACATTCACAAAAAAAAAACAACACTTTCCTTCTTCTTTTCTACCGACAGACGAACATACACAAAAAAATTTAGCTCACAGATGTTTTGATAAGTCACTCGAGTTGGTTTTGATATTAGTTTGTCGCACTTTTAAACGAATCACAATTTACATCGTTATTCCAAGTAATTTAATTATTTTAATTAAACATTGATAATCACAAAACACATGATACTTTTTTTATTTAAAAAATTATTACTTATCACTCGATGCAATGAATTTACGGTGATTTACAAACTAAATTAGGTAACTTAAATAAATTATTTAAATTTTCAATTAATCAATATTAATTTATTCTGGTTAAAAAACAAATTATTGCACAAATTTTTTTTCATCTTTAAACAAATTAGTTACATCAAAACAAAAATGCCAAAAAAAAAATTAAAAAAAGCTTTAATCTCCACTGCAGTGCCTTCTGTTGCCAATTTGCCCTCGTTTGAACAATGCTGTTTCTGCCGCCAAGGATGGGTAGTTTGAACTATCAGACATAAACACAATATTTTATAAAGAATATACGGAAGTGGATACAGAGTTCAAAAAACTTGATTTATTATATCATCGGTGAAAAACCAACTTCAACAAAATAAAATCAACGCAATTATCCAAAAATGTACGCCCATTTCATCACCTTCGTGTAACCATGAATATTTGAACCACCTCACACATAATCCTAATGAGGAGAAATAATATGGGAAAATCTTTAATATAATGATTAATAAATTAATGATAGTTTAATTTTTCAATAAATGAATTAATATTAATTTTTAAAAAGAAAATATTTACCATTTATTTAGAGGAATCACTAGGTATACAATTCCTTTGTATAATTTGTTTCCTAATCAACCCCATATAATAATTATATTGGAATTATATAAAGCTAGTGGTATAACTTTAAGTGAACAAAATTAACTTATAATAATATTAAACAAAGAACACAAAGTAGACGTATTCCTTTTCAAAAACAAAAAAGTGATTTTAATAATTTTGAAAATGGTTTAAGTCCATTTTAGGTTCTTAAACACAGCTTATATTTTCCAGCAAAGTTTACAAAACGAATTACGTTTATATTCTAGTATGTTTAAGGTCACAAAACCATTAAAACAACTTGATACCAGTTAACAATATTTTTTAAATCATTCAAACACAAACCCTTAAATATCTCAATATAAGAAAAAATGGACTTAAACCACTTTCAAAATAAATAACTCATATAGGAAATATAATAAATTCATAATAAACAAACATGCATTACAGAATTTTCTCTAAAATAAAGCAACACTAAAACGTTAAATAAAATATTAAAACTGCACTAAAAACCTGTATTCAAATATTTTTCATTTCATTTTACATACGCCACTCAATATACTGGCTAAACTCGTTACTTTGAATGAAAGTACACAATATGTATGGATGTATATATGTAAATATGTTATATTACTATAAATATCAAGTAATATCTATGGATTTATGTCATTGCTCCTTAGGTTTTCTGTAGGGTTTTTATGACTAGAAATGTGTAGTATACTGCCAAACAGAGCATTTAAAATGTTCGAAAAACGAAACAAAGAAAGAAATCTAAAACAATAGAAGCTAAATATGTTGAAATAAATGGTGAAATAAAATGCAGATGTTGACACTTAAAGAATATATTTTCGTACATCTGCATATAAAATATACTTTGAGAAAAATTAAACAAAAAAGAAAGCAAAAAAATATCCATGAATAAATCTGCCTACAATACAATACAATAAAATATTACACTGACAAGCAGACATTTTTCGACATAATAACTTACATTTCTCGTTGTAATCCTTTTGGTATTGTGGTGCCTCATAGGAGTCATAGCATTCAAATTACCCAGCCCTGCAAATTTAAAATTATTTTGTGCAAATAAGATGGCTTCAGGTGATTCCGAAGGCATATTGCAAGCTGAACACGAATCGTTTTTGGTAATTTTTTAAAAATTGTAGAGCTAAACATTGACATGCCATGCTATTGTCAGAAATTGACTCTATGATTTGTTCTTTAAAATGAGCCCTACCTCTATGGTAGGAGGTGGGTTTATTCCAAGGGATGCAAGACAAAAGGAAACACATTACGGAGGTCCTTAAAAATTAATCAGATTTTCTTAAAAATTGTTACTCAGGAGTTTTTAAGGTCTCTGATTTAAGATATTCATTTCAAATGTTAAAAATTCAAAATGACGTATCCAATATGGTAGTCGAAGTTAATAAAAATTAATCGGTCGCTATACGACAGCTATATTGGATCGCCATTTTGAATTTTTAGAAGACTGGCATCAGTTTGAAGATACCACGTGTGGTTCTTGTGCTCATTTTTAACCGTAACGAACGTACATTCTCTTACTTTCTTGTTCACTTCCTTATAACCCTTTACTCTAAATTACACACCCCTATGTTGTGTATGTTAATTTTATCCCACAGTTTAAATTCGATTCCAATCCACAAATTTTTGATAATATTTTGTGGCAATTTTATTTATTCTTTGAGTTTTTGTCATAAAACTGCTGAGAAGACATCGCCGGAGAAATTGTTTTTCACATTTTGTTCTTCAAAATTAGTGAGTACTCGTATACTCAGCATAACTTTCAACATCTTTGCAATACGTATTCACAATTGCCACAAAATCGACAATGGATAGCAAAAGCCTGCATAAGCCAAAATGTGTATGCAATTGTATGAAGTTTAAGTAATAATTTCTAAGAATAATTGATGTTTTTTATAAATAGATATTTTATTAATTGTAATAAAACAATAACATTTTTCATACGCCAAAAGAAAAAATAAAGAAAACACTCTGGGGGTTCCATGCATCGCAGAAGCGAAGGCACCCGAAGAAGAATGTTAATGTAAAATTGTGATTTGCCTTCCAAAATCACCACTGACTTATTACCTTTTCAAGAGAATATTTTATTCCTAAAGAGTATCCTAAAGTACTACCTTGAAACCACATTTAAAAAAATGTTATCGATTACATGGTGCGACATAAAAAATACACCCGACTATCTACATAATCCATGTTGTTCATTTGGTCAGGTAGAACTCAAAAATACAATTTTTATATTTTTCGAACTCTCCAAACTTGTTTTATTTGACAAAAACAGTTTCTTTCAACTTTACGCACAAAATTCTGGATTACTTAAATATTTCTAACCCGATTTCCAAAATTTAAATCTTGTTGGAAAGGGGATATATGGACCTTTAAAACGGTATACATAGGTTTGTTATCCGAATTAATATGCTATGAGATTTGAAGAAGTAAACTTGAAAAATTCGAATTTTTCTCATATTTTTTCAAGTTTGTCCATTCATAGGAGCAAACTTTAGTAAAAAAATATATGTAGGATAAGTTCTAATATTCTTTAAGTCTGTTCTCCTGTAAAGAGATTGGGTCATCATTTGATCAAATCGTAGTTATTATTTGAAGAAGTCTAACAGTCGAGTGACATTTTTATGTATGTCATCTCATCAAATGAACTTTTACTTCAAAGATTTTTAGAATTTTTGATGAAATTTCATGTTTGCACGACTTGCAGAAGTTGACTAATATTTGTGTCTTTTGCAAATATTATTATTTCTCTTTGCGCAAACCTTGGCTAATTTCTGGTTTTTGCTCAAACTTGAAATTAACACATTTTCCGATAAACAATCAAGGTCAATCAAAAATTCTGAAAATTTTTGAACCGAAAGGTCATTTGATAAGATCACGTATATAAAAAATATAACTTAACTGTTAGACTCTTTAAATAATAATTACAGTTACTTCTGTCCGATTAGATCAAACAAAGTGTCACTCTCTTCGCAAGGTAATGCGCTTTCAAATGTTACCACAAATTTGCTACTATGAACGGACAAACTTAAAAAATATGAAAAAAATTCACGCTTTCCAAGTTTACCTCTTCAAGTCTTATAGCATATTAAGCCAAATAATAGACACATGTATACCGTTTTAAAAGTCCATATGGCCTTAATAACAAGATTTAAATATTAGAAATCTGATCAGTAATCCAGAATTTTGTGCGTAAAGTCGAAAAAACAGTGTTTGTCAAATAAAGAAAAGTTTGGAGGGTTCGAGAAATATAAAAATTCTACTCAACAAAAATCACAAACTTTTTTTTATTTTATCACAGAGTGTTATTATTATGACATAGTTTAGAAACATAAATGGGAATATTGTAGTTACTAAGGCTAAAAGTAAAAGCAGGCACCGAAAGGATTAATAAAAATTTTTGTAGGATATTTCGCCTTATGCTTGGTAATAGATTGTTTGAATAAGAATAAAGCGAGTGTCAATGTTGAAAACTGATCTGCCCCATATTCGTCACTCCTCAAATAGGATGGAGCTTTAAGCATAATAAAACTTTCAAGGAATAATGTTAAAAGCAAAACTTGGGATTAACGATATTAATCCTCAGGTGTTGTGAGCAATTATTTTATTTTTGTGGTTATTCAATAACGGGAATTATTTTGTATTTAAAAAAAAAGTTGAGCAATCACAAAAGATCAAAAAAAATAGTAATAAACGACCTTCAATATATCGTATACGATAGTAAAATTGCATTCAAAAAATACAAGAGATAATAACGAAAAATATAATGATAACGTAGTTCCAGAAGGTGCCAGTGCTAATATATCTGTCAAACATACACTCAGGTCTCGTTTTATACGATAGATGTGTTCAAAAAAAAAAAATCGCATAAATTGAATTCGTATAAAACTATAATCTAGCTTCATAAAAAAATTAATGATTCGTTCCAAAATTCTGAAAAACCGCATAAATTCAAATTTTAATTAAAAAATCAAAGAAAAATCGCATAAAAAATTCAACAAAAGTGTATTGATTTTATTCTCTTTAACAATAAAAAAAGCCTCTAAAAAAATAAACAAAAATAAAATATTAATTCATTATTTACAGAAAACAAAAACATAAGGATAAAAAAAAGTAAATAAATAATAAAATTAAGTTTATAATTTATTACGAATATACGATCAATTATTCTGCATCGATTTAGAATTGGTTCGAAGTCACTTTCATGATTAGTAGGTAACGAAATTTTAAAAAGTTTAATTATTTCTTCTGAATAATACTATGTTCAGACAGGCGCTTTTATTGAGTTAATATTCGTTTATTTCTGTAGAATATTTTATGTGTTTGATAGCTGGTAAACAAAACAGCTGATTGTTTCAACAACATTGTTTTTAATTCGGTCGCGAAGATTAGTTCCAAAAAAAATTGTGAAAAAATGGAAAACAATTCAACTTTGGAAAAGATCTTACTAGACTAGTGTGTAGCAGGAACGCCGAGCTGTTACGTGCAGTAGAAGCAACTTTTTATTCCAAGTTCGATACTCTCAGAAGAATGAGGAAGAAAAATTTGTTTTATTTTTTGTTTTATTTGTTTGTAGTTGTTGACATTTGAATTGTCAAATATCAATTGAAAGTGTTCGGAAAATTGTAATATGCTCACTGAACAGTGTTGTATTTAGAATTTTTCTCAATATTATAACAATTTGCGCAATACAGTACATATAAGAGTATTAAAGTGTCAGTTATTAAATAGGAGTAGCTCCTTTAACTTTTGAAGGCTTTTATTGGCATAGTTAGAGCAATCTGATGCTAATCAATTGCCTTTCCAATTGCGAACAGATTAGAATGATTAATTTTCACAAGCTCTTCGGCATAGAAGTATGATAGCATTAAGAGTCAGGCTCAAACATTCACAAGAGATTCCCGTATAAAAAAGCTTTTCATACCGCAGGGAAATCACTACCGCTTTCTGGATCATTTCAACCCTTCAGGTAGGATTAACAAAAATTAAAAAAAAGTATCATAACATTTTAAAATCTATAAAAAGTCTAAACAATTTTTTTCAATTAAAATCGCATAAATCGAAATTTAAAGAAAAGTACTGAAAAGTCAATTTGGACACTAGTTGAGGCATATGGTCAGCATGCTCTATCAAAACCAAAATGCAGAAGATGGTTTCGACTGTTCAGGAAAAACGCATTACATATGAAAAGTATAGAATTTGGAAGACCACCAAGAAATTTTGAAGAATATTGGATGAAAGTTACACTTTGATGCAAAAACAAATGGCGGAAATAATAAATGTTTCACAGTAAACAATTTCTGACAGTTTATATGTTATAGAAAATATCTAAAAGTCTGGTAATTGGGTGGCAAGTGTATTAAATAACAGCCAGATGCAATATCGAAAAAAAATTTTTTAAATTTTGCTTCAAATACACTATGGGAGATCGGTATTGCATTGAATTTAGTTTTCTGTAAAATCAGCTTGATTCGGAAAGAAAACAATGTTGTATGTTTGGTAGGATTAGTAAAGTGTGGCGTAGCACGAGCTCATATAACTTGGTGAAGCCGTTAATCTTGAACTATTTATTGATCGAAAAAAACGAACAGAATAGGTCATAAAACACGGCAAGATAATTTTAACACGATAATGCACCTGCACAAATAGCAAACCCGCTTTGTTTCCTACCAATATCTCGAATAAAGAGTATAATACAACAATAATACAACAGCCTTCCAAGAAATGTGTAACCAACAATAGCCAATACTTTGAATAAAATGGTCTTTACTTTCCTAATGCAAATTACTGTTTTATCACTTTCATAGCGGTACATACGGTATGTACTGCCACGCGATATTGCTGCAGTCTGGTAGGTAGAACGTTAGGTTATTAGACGTAAGGACACGTCAGACAACTCCATCAAAAGAAATACAGTGGAACTTCTATAAATCGAATCACCATTATCCAAAAAAAAATTTCAACTTTAAATTAAAGAAGCAAAACCTGATAGATTTTCTTTCCATAATGCTGTTACCGTGCTTCAACTTATAGAAAATTCAAATTATAGAAGTTCGACTGTCTGATACTCTCAGCCAATCTCTGGCAAAAACTGTATAAAAAATTACAATGAAAATTTTCTTAAAAATCAGTAGTCCGAAGTCAACTTTACACTGTAGGTCCCGCCACACATGTTTGAAATTAACACACATAACATAAGTGGTATGAGATATTAGACTGTAATGGCCAATTGTGAAGTTTGTTGTACAATTGTTGTTCCTCGATGATCGAATTTATGTTTTTGTTTTTTAATTTTCCTTTTTTTTTTATGTTTGTTCGCATATTAATTTATTTAAATAGTAGAATTTAGTTACAATAGTAGAATAATAAATTTTAAAAATGCTACAACACGTACAGCTGTGTTCAAAATAATAGAAGTGCTACTTTTTCAAATAATATTTATTTCAAAACTGTAATATTTTCAAAGTTAAAAATTTTTATTGTACCAATTTGCAAAACATGATATATTCTAATGGTAGTTACAACGATATGTAAGAAATAAAATACAAAAAAAAAAATCTCGTAATAACTTTAATATTTGCGATAGAATTGATTCATTTTTATGTTTGCCCTTGATTTCTGTTAATCAAAAAAATTGGAGTGCGAGTGTTCCTTTAAATATAAAAATATAGCAGCATGTAATTAAAAAAAAAATTAAAAACATTAAGTACGAAAAAATGTAATTAAAATTTTTCTACAGTGATTCACATAAATGTTTGTAATATTGGGTCGATGAAAGCACTTTATTGAAGAAAAGAGGGAACTAATTAAAATTTTTCGAAAAAAAAGCAAAACTTTTAAAGAAATTAAGCAAATCTTATGTTATTCCGATCAAATGATCACAAATACATTAAAATATAAAAAAAAAACCTGAAACGCGTGGGTGCAAGCGCAAAACATCAACTGTCGAATGACCGCCGAATTGTGCGATACAATTCTTCAATAAAAATCAAAATTATCTGAATCTTGCCGTAAGTGGCCCTACTATTAGTAGCGTCTGATGGACAACAATTTATTCGCGAAGAAGTCTACCCACAGGTGCCATTGCTGACTAAAAAACAGGTAGCAGCACGCTTAAAGTCTGCCCAAGAACATATCAAATATCCCGAACCAAAATGGAGAGACATACTGTGGACCGACGAATGCAAAATTATTTTATTTGGTAACATTGGGTCTAGACAGTATATTAGACGTCTGCCCAACACCAACTTTATAGCTCAGTATACACAAAAGACAGTTGAACAGGGTGGTGCAAAACTTAATAATATGGGGAAGCTTTTCATATAATGGTGTAAGCCCAATAAATTCAATTGGAGACATAATGGATAGGAATGTCTATCTCAGCTCTTTGAGAGGACTGATGTTATCATATTCCACGCCTCTAAAATGGATATTCCAATAAGATAATGACACGAAACCCACCAGTAAATTGGCAAATGAGTGGTTTTGTGTTAATAAAGTAAAGGTTATAGCGTGGCCAGTTCAGTCTCCTGACCTTAATCCCTTAGAACATATATGGGAAGATGCTAAAAAGTATGCTGCAGAGAAACAAACCTTCGAATGTAGAAGAACTATGAGTCATAGTGAGTTGATGCGTGGCATCAAATTTCTTTAAACAGATACCAAGATCTTATTGACTCAATGCCTCGTAGATGTGCTGAAGTCATTAAAAACAATGTTTATTAAACCAAATACTAAAATATCAAAATGTTGTGCCTTTTGTTTAAAAATGATAAGGTTATGTGCTAACGCTCCTATTATTTTGAACAACTAATTTTGAAGGTAAGTTTTATTTATATGAAATATTTTTTTTTTTTGTTTGTTTTCTATAGTTTTAATTAAATAATTGAATAGTAAAAGGTTAGAATATGAATAAGAAATAAATTTTAAGTCAAAAAATTTGATATTTACCTTTCTATTTTTCTTAATTTTAAAATTTACTTTTAAATGAAGGGTACTCCTATTATTTTGAACACAACTGTATGTATATGTACATACATATATGTTTGTATGTTTGTAGAAAAAAAAGGTATCCATTTAAAACAAATGAATATTCACATATGTATGTATGTATGCATATGTATACTTGACCATATTAAAGAATTAAAAAAACCGATTAAAGAAAGTTCAGTAAGTCAATTGCATATTCTATAATATTTTTGAATACTTATAACTTAAGTCAATAAATTTATTTTCATTCCATTTGATCTCATTTCATTCCATTTGAAAATAATTTATTGGCTCTCAAAAGGAAATAAATTTCCTTCAAATTTAAATTTCACTTTGATAAACGGCAAATAAGGACGCCCGTTGCTCCTGTTCCTCTTGCGGTAAGAATATTATTTGGCCAAATCTCTACATTTTATTATATGCTCCATACATACATACATACATACATATATGAAATTTGCATGTGCAAAAACAAAAACTATGCAATTATTATAGACAGAAAAAACAAAAACATTTTCTTTCGAACACAAAAAAGTCAAAATACTACAAACAGAAAATCAGATGAAAAATAGACGAAAAGAAAAAAATGAAAGAAATGCCTGTCAAAATCTAATTTACGATAAATTGACCGAAATTACATTTTTTTTTTCATCATTTTGCCTTCTGCTAACATTCCTCATGCCCAGACTTATATGTATATGGACACATATATACGATACGATATATTAGATGCAAATATAAAAAGTAAGTAAATGTTATTACGTTATGTAAAAATGGCTTAGATAGTAGCAACTAATGCCCAAAGAACCTTTAAGCAAAGTAGTACTCTGGCACAATTAAAAAAAGAAAAAACGTTTGAAAATTTTTTGGCTTAAATTTCGTAAATTCACAATGTGCCCAACAGCTGCAAGTGAATGCTTCTTGGCTTTTTATATGTTTTCGTTTTCTCTTCTTCTTAACCAAAAAAAGAAAAAAAAACTGAACGAATTTCAAACTGAAGGCAGACACCAGATGTGTGAAATTATATGAAGTTTTTTTTTTTTCTTTTGGCTCTTCTCTCTAATTTTCCAAGAATTTCAAATAGTGAAGTATTTATACTGGGGGGTTTAAAAATCGTACAGAATGGAAAATATACTGAAGCTTAACATGCAATATTAAAAATACTCTGATTTTGGCCAACATTTTAAAAGCCATGAATTAACACTTTTAATGCATACACATGGCTAAAACGGAAATTCAAAGGGTGTGTCCAGTTTCAGTTTGGTAAGAACGTTCAGCAAAAACGACTAAAATCTTTAAGCAGTGATACACAAACGGTTGTCGGATTGAAACTCTTAAATCGTGAATTCTCATATTTGGACTATGTCATAAAAAGTACAGAATGAAAAATTTTACATTAAGATATTACAACTTGGTATTAATTCGATGATTCCTCAGCCTTGTCACAATATCATTAAAATTGGCGCTAACCTTTCTGAGGCATTTAACAATGAGCAAAGGTTTTACTATGTCAATAATCCATATTAAAGGGTTATAATGACCAATCATAAATGTATGTAAAGGTTTTACACAAGATTAATAGATTGTTACATACATACATTAGAACCCATCAGTCAGGATTATTGACCTAGATTCTCACACCACATACGTTGTGTATGTTAATTTTATACATGAATAGCGGGACCTACAGCTTACAGTCGATACTATATACTCTATACTATAGACTATAAAAGTCGGCTCCAAAGCTCGGCTGATATCATCGTAGCAAACTGCTTTTCGAGTACGAAATAACTGCTGCTCATACAGTAAATTATTTTGAAATAACAGAAGGATAGTTAAAGACGAAAGGAAAGAGCGATATTTTTTGTGGGGAAGTTATTTTTAGAAATATTCTTAATTTTTATAAACCATTTTGACTTTTGTTTCAAGTTTATCACGCAACTAACTATTCAAATTGCTTCAATAAATAAAATTCCCATAACAAATCTTAATTAAATGGCTCTGTTAGCTATTAAAGAAACGTTTTATTTTTGAAAAGCCCCTTAAGACAAATCAGACCTTGCCACATTAACTAGAGGGCGGATTTTAACGGGCAGATAAATTGTTTTTCATTATTATAAGTGGACTATATGGTAGAAGTTTGAATTGGGTTAAAGGGGAGAACCATCCTACCGGTAACTTTTAAAGTTAAGTTTATTTTTGAACTTGTCATATAATATAATGTTACCTTTTTACCTTTTTAAAACATTTACATATGAGATCGATGATTGCAAACCAAGTAAAAACAAATTCGTGTTTATTTTAATGAAACTCTTTATTATTCACACTACTTTTATGTGCCACTGTCCAAACTTATACAGAGTACGCAACAATACCTCTAACAGTATGTGCTCGTTCGATACTCTTCTCTGCTTATAACTTATTTATATAAGCAACAGCACTTGTTTGTTATTCTCTGCTTACAACCTTTATGTAAGCACAACTAACTAACTAACTAACTACTAACTTTACTACGGACATAATTTGTCTTCACACCGCGACTTTTACTTCATACGCAACTGCACAGAAGGCTTTCTGAATTCACTCTGAACTGGGTTTGCTTGTCTTGCTTGCCCTTTTATATGCGAACGCCTTCAGTCTGATGATGGTTCCCGAAGTATAAGGTTTGTGTTCGCGCCTTCTCGAGAATTTTATAGCAACTGCATCGTTGTTTGTGTACTATGTTCTCGTTGGTTGTTGTTGCGTTCGCTTACTTGTCGTCTCTTTTTCTCTCATACTTGTTGCAGTTGGTTTACTTATAATTTCGATGTATGTGTTAGTGTGTATTTGTGTATTGTGTACGCATTGCTGCATTGTGTTTGTTCCGTAGCTGGTATCTTTTGTTTATCGTTTTTATTGTTAAACGACATTAGGTCGTTTCGACTATTTTTGCGTAACAATATTATTTTCAATATGGCTACTGGCCATATTTTAATTTCATTTTATCTATAAGTTGTGATAACGAAAATAAGTCAGGGGTAACTTTACAGTTCCCTTTAGCTAAAGATATCTTTAATTAAATCGAAGTGTACCGGCAAGTTGTAATAATGACCCTAAGAGAAGGTAAGTAATTAGGTTTACGTGTACCTTTAATCTTTAGTACCACATTACCCTCATTTACTTCAACGTTAACATACAACAACAAAGAGTCTAAAATATCCCAATTTACTACACAATCTTTAAATTGTATTTTATTAGGCCATGTTAGGGAGAATATCGCACCACTTGAAGAGTCAGTCGGTTCATTGTGGAAAAACCTATCAGAGAGGAAAAGAAAAGAACAGACGAAAGGCTAGAACAAAATAAAATTAAAATCTGATATTGACAGAGGGAAGAAGAGAAAAAAATGGAAGAAAGAATAAAAAATACAGAAGAAAAAGAAAGTAAAGAAGAGCAATGACTCCTATTGATTATGAACCAGAAGCTATAATATTTCATAGATAAAATAGTATCATCAAGATATGCTTTTAGGAGTCAAACTTGTTCACAAACTCTGTTAGATAATTAAAATTATAAGTCATAAGTTTTTCAGTTGCTTATGAAATTCTTTGCCTAGTTATCATGCTATTATATTGCATTACATAAAATAGGATCTACTGTTTCCTTTGCATCTTCACATAACCTATAGAAATCAAAGAAAATCATATTCCACCTATTAATTCTGTGTCATTATGAGGCCTTGTTCCGTTAAGACTTCTAAAGTTTCCAACTCCTTACTACTCATGTTTAAGATTAATTTCAAATATCGAGGCCTCCATTCTAAGTACACTCAGAACGTTTTTAATGTTCTTGAATTTTTAAATTCTATGTTCTCTAACTTAAATACTATCAAAATTTGGTTAAGATGTGCCGATCCGTTCCAGAGTTATAGAAAAAAATTTACTTAGAATACACATATGGTCTTATGGCGCGTAAAAACTTTGAGAGCTCATAACTTAAAACACACTTTTTCGAGTTAGGATGTTATGGAACGGAGGCGTCGATATGTAGCATGGAGTTTTGGCCATAAGGCTCATATGGTGCTTTAGTTCCAATTACGTCTTTATACAAAATTGTTAAGTAAGCCGAACTTGTCGTAAATAACTTCGTAAAAGGAAACCAATTGACTGTTTCACCGACACATCAAAGCAGATTCTGATTATGATCAAGGTTATCTAAAACTACGTTTTCGGTGATGTCACAATTGCATTCAGGTTATAAGAATCCTTATCAAATACTTACACTTGCAGAACAGATGTGACCTACAAGGTCTTCAGTGCCTACCTGTTTATCCACATAAATTATTATTCTTGAGTTGTTCATAATGTTTCCGAACTGAAAGACAATATATTCCGTTGGAAGACTTTACGAGTCCCTGAGATTGATTCCCAGATGGAAAATCTTTCACTTACGACTCGTGCGTGAAGACAGCTCAGTCATCTAAGAGTTTATTCGAACCCATTCAGAGTTCTCTCATTCACTCCATAGAAACTTGTCAACTTCTTTATATGTACATGACATATAATACCCAAAACCACTCGTCGATTTCAATGCAATTTAAGCTTTTTTAATCAATTTTATTCAAATTCTTACAGAAATCGAAGGTTTCTAACAATTAGTTTTGCACAACAGCAGTACTCTTACAATTTTTATGAAATATTTTAGTATTAGGAACATTGAATGACAAATGTTAGTGTATTCGGCGTAAAAACTAATCACGGTTGCTTAAACGAGCAAATTTTTTTTGTAATTTAAACCATCTAAGTATTCCTTCGTCAAAACGTTTACTCAGCATAGAGCAATAAAAAAGATATTCTTTCAGAACCTTCTCCGAGGCCATTGGAAAATATTCATTCACGTACAAGTATTTCTAATTCTTAAGTCCCACACGTTATTTAAATAATTCATTAAGAATTTTAATTTGTTTTCATAAACCATGTATGAACTGTGATGATATGGTGACAATGCAGCACACCGGGTTCACAGATTTATAATTTTTCTTCTGACCATTCAAGAAATATTTTTAAAAAAGAAGCCGAATAAATAAAATACCAACCAAATGGTTTTTCTTTGTTATCCTTTGAATTTATGTTGAAAAAAAATTATTTTTTTTTCTTTTTTTGGCAAACAAAACGTACATTTATCTTTGCAATTCGTTTTTTGTTGACAAATACAATTGAGTTAAAAGAAACATTCCTTTTTGGCTCACACAACATTTCCATTATAGCCACAATGACAACAAAAATATTCGCATCTTTTCAATTGAAATTGAAAACGAAACTGCATTAATAAAATCTTTTGCATTGACTTCCTCTCCCTTCACGTTGCATATTGGATTCTTTTCTCTGGTTTTAAAAAACGAATTTTCCATTTTTCTTTTAACATTTTCTCGTAGTGTCGAAAGGAAAGCAATAAAAATGTGTAAACCATACTCTGAAGGATACTTAAATTGTTAAATGAATTAATTTAATTTCGTTTAAATCCTTGCATTTACATTTAAATGCTGACTTACATTGTGCATAAGGACATGTAACGTTCACTCATTGGATTCAGATTCAGATTCACAATCACAATCACATTTAATTAGTTGGCAAACATTGCAGTTTTTATCTTAAGCTCTTTGAAGGTGATTCGATTCGATAAGGGATAAATGAACTGAAAATTAAAATAACTGATGGTTAACATCGTTAATGTGCATCGTACACTTTTTTCATCATAAAAATACGTGAATGTTTCTGTTATTAAAACTTTAAAAGACAAAAGAAATTTTCGATAACACAAATCTTTCGGAACAAATCAGCCTCATCCAAATTGAATCACAGAAATGTTTCGATATATTTGTATTATGTTCATACATACATATATTGTCAGTCCAAAGTAATACCTGTACATACATATATAATTGGTTGGGATTACTGATCTAGTTTCTCACGCCAATTATGTTGTGTGAGTTAATTTCGATTCAGAAGTTTTCATGGCAATTTTATTCACTCTCAGATAAAATAATTTTTATATTTTGTTCTGATGTCTAGCCTCGGACTCGAACCCTGGCTTTACGTCTAATAAGCCAGCACACTACCTGGATACCTACATTGAATATAAAGTCGTCACATCCTTCAGTATCATTAGCGGCAGCATTTATTTCGTAAGGAATTTAGTAGGACGGCAAAAGAAACGGGCC
Organism: Sarcophaga peregrina; assembly: GCA_014635995.1. Taxonomy (NCBI): domain Eukaryota; kingdom Metazoa; phylum Arthropoda; class Insecta; order Diptera; family Sarcophagidae; genus Sarcophaga; species Sarcophaga peregrina. Next base: position 37,277,017 of record CM025792.1, on the reverse strand, counting down.
ATTATACACAAATTGAAAAAAAACGGCCATCGTGCCATCGACAGAAAAGCAGGTTAGTCCCAAATATCAAACAGTAGATTAACATGAAGTTCACAGAATTAAATTATTTAATGATGTAGACGAGTTAGTGTTGCGCAGATCCGAAATATACGTCACATATGCACAATTTGGGCAAAAGCAAACATAGCACAGATAAATAATACAAGATAATATTTAAGATGCCGCCAACAATTTTTGGTGTGAATACTGTAGAGTGATTCCATTAGGAATACGGACAGCTGAAATAGAAACAACAAAACGATAGCATATACTGGCGTCTAGTTTAAGAACTTTAGAAATGGATACTATTGTTAAATAACTGGATCTGGATGTTGGAACTTGGGCATGGTCCCGGGAATGCATTCAAACCAATACGAATATAAATGCAGGGATGCAATCAGCAGAAGTAATACGAAAGCGAACCCCGAGTTGATAAAATTCTGCGATAGGGGCGAATTGAGGTATTATTCCGTATGCCTTTAAGGAGTACTACTCAGGATGTCACTTTTCTTATATACCTTCTTATAGATTTTCGAATTCCTAAGGATATTCCACATTTTTTGGCAAACTGAAAAGCGAGCATGTAAGTATTGAGGAGCCAGGAGTTCCATGGTTCAAGTATCGAAAAAAATCTCCAGTGATGTGGTTTCTTAGGATGGTGGTGCATGACATATTTCATTTCACCTGAAGTGCTACTGCGCTATTATCGTTATTGTCATTCCCCTTTTTTTATGATTTTACTAAAGATCAAAAATAGAACAACCAACAACAACACGCAATCACATTGATCCAAAGAAAGATCTAATAAGAGTAAGCATGTATGATGCTGTTATTGCTTAGGCGTAATGGTTCGTAACAAAATTATTATAAGAAATTAGCATTAAAGAAATTATATTCAAAATTCCACAAAAAATAACTTGATGACAATCTTATCCGACAACAACCCTTCAGTCAGGATTACGACCCAGCTTCTGTATACATAAGTGGTGAGACCTACAATTTAAAGTCGATTCCGAACGACAGACTTTTTGAGAAGCTTTTCATGGCAGTTTCATTTACTCTCAGAGTTTTTGCCAGAAATCTGTTAAGAGGAAGTCGTCGAAGAAATATTTTGTCATATTTTCGTTTTGATGCCTGACTTGAGGTTTGAGATCGGGCTTTATCACATACTATGATAATCAGTTTTACTTATACTATAATTACTCTATTAGGGATAATCTAGACGGGTTACTGTAAAGTAGTATGTATTTCCGTATCTGTATTCACACATTGTATGCTGGTACATTTTGAGTTGTAAATGTGTTAGGCACGAGGTATGAATGATACTAGAAGGAGATTAAAAACATTAGACCTCGTTTTCAGCATTTTTGTACACACAAGCATTTGGTGAACACAAGCTATAAACTAGTCTTCTGCAGACGTACATCAGTGCAGAGACCTTTTTATCTGGTCTATTTCAAATTCATTTTGTACAAAAAAATAGTTAAAAATGTGTTCACATTTAAAGTGTTTTTGAGTACTTAATTCCTCTACTAAACAGTAGGGGGGATTCAGATTTTGATTATAAATTAAATATAATATGATATATGCAATTTGAATATATGCAAAAACTATAATAAAAATTTTCTTAATTTTGAATTTATCGACCTCAACTCAACAATGTATCAAAGAATATTATAGGCCTCACAACGGGCCGATATGTGTGCTCAAATGTGCTGCCATAATCAAGGCTACCACTTCGGCCTAACCTAAGCTAACCAGCTTGCAATGAGGACGATACATTTAAACTTGTGTGCGTTAAACAAATCACTTGAAGGAAAGAAAATGATTTCAGTATTAACTTGGAATTGGTGAATAACTCTTTCAAAATGTTTTGCTACAAATTCAGAAATTTATTTTGCTTAATAAGAGCTTTATTTAGTCCGATACACTAAAAGGGTTTTTTTCAGTTCTGTTTGATTAGAAATAGTTCGTTTTCTAGCTACAATTTACAGTTTTGTAACAAATTATTAATAATGACCAAATATTGTAGTTGGGGTTGGTTTATTAAGAGTTCCAGCCTTATGGTTGGAACCATTGCCATATTACAAGTTAAATGTATTGCCTTACGCCTAACATTTTGGTATTGTCCTGGTTTCTTTCAAAATTTTTAAATCCCACGTTTAGTGAATATGCCCTTCAACAGAATATAAAATATAGAAAAATTCAGCTGTTAATCTTTCTATAGGACACAAGTGCGTTAGATGCATTAGATTCTTCTACTGCTAAGGTTTTCTCCAAACAATTTTAATCAGAAATATTACATTTGCATTCGTATCTGAACAAGACAACGTTCAAAAAGGAATAAATGAACTGCAATCTATAAACTTTTTTGTTGTTCCTTTTGCTTTCTATAAACTGATGCCTTATTGGTTTTTTACTTGTATCTTTAGTTATATTTATCTTTATTATTGTAACTGCTTCGCTGATTACTCCTGGACTCATAATTTCTTCGGGATTTGTAATTGTTAGTGACTTACTTAATTGAACATTCACAACCCATTTATCGGCCTGACTTAATACATTCTACCAGACGTTTCAGTTGCGTGCTTGTTTTCACTTGCTGGCACACCAATCGACAAGTCTTCCTCTATTTGGTCCTTCCAACGCAGATAACGCCATCGTCTATGAAGATCTTACGGTAAACAACTGCATTGGTTACCAATAGCACTTATGCGTCTGCGTAACATACGTATAGCACATGGAGAATGAATGACTTGAAGAAGATTAGTTTTATCGTCCCAGAGAGGCTTCCGGTACTCGCTTTCTTTTTGAGATGATAGTAGCCAATGTTAGCAAGAGTGATTCCAAGACTGACATCTCTTTTGCGAGTGACTACAAATGAAAGCTGCAATCTGGAAATACATAGGCTTCATCTATCCGCTTTATTCACTAACAGACCCTCCCGATAGACTCCTGCTTAATATCGCTTGGTACGCCCTATGAAGTCAATTTTCTCAAGCAGCTGGGTACTTTTATAGAAAAAATTTCATTGCAATGCACTTTTGGCATCTACAGTACAGTCTTCTTGTTGAAGTTGAAGAGGTACATGATAAGGAATTACCTTTTCTAGGACATCGCCCGATGTCAAACGGTTTGAAGCGGCCTTGACAAAGTATAAATCCACGTCTTTTTGCATAAACTTATCTGCATCACAGGAAGACATTGTAGCTAAATCTCTATTCCTTTTGGAACTACAGAAGGCGGTCTTGTAGTTGGCAAATAGATGGTATGTGTCGACTAGTTGTTCAAAGAACTTCTCTTCTGACGTAATATGAAGATCTGATTGATGGTGGCCTCGCTTAGGTTTGAAGCCGCACTGATAAAATCTAGGCAGTATTGTGACAAGTGCCATTAATCGTTGACACAATGCGCTCGTAAAACTGTATAAATACGATAGGGAGGAGGTTTACCTCCGCAGTTGTCGAATATCATGTGGTCTACCTTTTTCATGACATTCTTTCGTCTAGCCTACTTTCTTTTGTTTTGTAAATAAGCCGTAAACGATTGAGCATGCCAAGCATCAGGATATGCAGCTTTGGTGGCTCTAAGACGTAAAATTGCGATTTTGATCTCTTCATGGTTAGCTGGCGGAATCTGCATGCCATCACCATCGCATGGGTTCGGTATATCATCATCTCTAAAGGTGGAATTGGTGTCGTCATAACAGATTTGAACAGTGTTTCCTCTTGGAAATCTGTAACCAATATTCCTTTCTTATCGGTGCATCCTCAATTATATTTTATTTCCGTTTTGATTTAGAGCTACTTTTTGAATCACTTGTTAACAGAGACCGTAACTGTTATAACTTTTATAGTAAAAGTCACAAAATAAAAGTCAAAACTTAACTCGAAATAATAAAAATCAAAAAATAACTTTTATTTTTGCTCGAAAAAATAAAAGTCAATTTTTTAAAAAGCAGCCCATTTTATAAAAATTTGGTCCAAGACAATCAAAATGGTATACTAGGTTCTGTTCTCCGACATTTCCTTGCGGTTGCTTTTTTTAATAAAAAATGCAAAAATAACAGTTATTTTCGGTCCCTGCTTGTTAAGGTATACATACGTGTATACGTCATAATCGTAACTTTCCCGCGAAGTAAATTTTTGAATACTTCAAAGAGATTGATTACTGGAGTACTACAAAGCAGACATGAGAGTCTTATAAATTTAAAATTAAAAATTCTCCAAATAAATTTCATAGTGATGCATGACGCCTGATTGATTAATCGCTTTAAACAGTGGTTGACCAACTTTTGTAAACTTTTTTTATTCATAACTATTGCATCGTTTGGTGAGTGGTCTTTGCATTAAAAGCTCTAATTACCCTAGAGTGGTAAATTCAAAAATATTTTTTCATTTACTTACATAGTGAACCATTTTCTAAGAAAACGCCTTCCTCATAACGACAAATGAGTGGAAAAAAATTAACAAAACAACAATTTGAAAATTTTTCTTTTAATAAAAAGTAGGACATTTAATTAGTGAAATACACAATCAGAACGAATAAGAAAATGTTAGCAAAACATACAGTAGTTCTATGGAATAAACAATCATTTACTTACTACACTCTCATGTATCTAAACATAAACTTACACATTGGACATCAGATTTGGTTTTATTTTATTTTGAAACGTACTTGCGATTGCACTAGAGTTGTATCCTATATTTGCTTGCCTGGTTTTTAGTTAAACACACTACAATTCAAACTACAAATAGCTGTTACGAGCTAAAGCGTACTAAAGTAACAGTTGAGCCAAAACGCTCACTAACTAACATAGAAAACAGTTTTTTTTTTTTTTTTTGTAAATAAACTTTAAATTTATATTTTCGTGCAGTTACCTTCGAGGGCGATACAAAGATTATAACGCACATACAAATTTTCGATATCGTATATAAAATTTCTATGCAAGTCTTTTTTAAGTTTAGGGTTGAATAAAACTCATATGGATAGACTATTAGTATCTACAGAAAAGAGTAGTTGTTCTGTTCTACATATGAATAGGATTTTTGTTAAGTGATTGCTACCTTTGAAAATTATATAAAAGAAAACCTATTGATCCATTACTTGTGCCATATAATATCATTCAAATATCGGTTTCAGTTTCTCTTAGCGAAGCGTATCCAAAATGTCCAATTATTCATATCTTTGGAGAATAAATCAGACTGAATTTTGCCGATAGTGTGGAATATTTAACTTAGGCACGATAAGTTTCCCTTAACTTGCTATGTATTTAAAAAAACCAACCAAGAAAAATTCTAAGGCTTGTTGCTTAGCATAAACTTTATGGTAGGTAATGCTGTCCTGTTAAAACCCCATGTCCTCCTCGTTCAGATCATCTAATCTAGAACAATAAAAGATATTAATACTCGAAATTTTGAATGAAAGTCATTACAGGATTACAATATAGTTTCTTACACCATCAATGTTACACACATCTATTATAACCATAGCTGCTAGATAAATGGAGTATCGAATCGTCAAATATTGTTCATTGAAATCGTAATAAAATCATTAAAAAAATTGAAAGGTTTTAAAAACACAAACATATAAAGTCAACGTTAAGCATCAATAATATTGCACATTTCTCAGAGTCTTGGTTTCTTAAGACGTTGCAATAAATACTTCACTTCATCTGATCTGAAATGATGATGATATAACCGACTGAGAATTGAATACAACACTCATGTATGGGTTGGCCCTGAAGATCTATTTTGAGCCTTTTCAACCGACACAGGTGAGGCCATAATAACTCGTTATTCACGATAGTATACTCAACTCCATTAATTAATTCTTTGGAGTATCGTTTGAATGTGGCTTGTGTTTCACTGTTCTATCGCTACTACAACGAATATTGTTCGAGTGTAATAATATGAAAATCATGTATTACTACGTAACACTCGTCTTTCTCGGCCAACACTTCCGTATGTGGTCAATTGGCCAGTGTATCGCACACTACATTATAGACAAAGTTCATTTGTTCGACGGACTATTCGTATGTGAAACTCCCTCCCCAGTTCCAAACACAATGCCATCTCCGATAGTATTATTAGGGAATTGAATTTTTTGAATATAAAATGCAGAAAAATCACATGTATTCGAAAATAACTTTAAAATATAATACTTGACCAAGCCTAAGGAAGCCTTTAATGTACTAAAATAAAGAAAATAATGTAAATTTTTAATTACTAAGAATCGTCGAAATATGGGCATAAGAGACGGCATGTTCAGTTTAAAGTCGACGAATTTTGGGAATTTTTCCATGGCAATTTTATTTATTCTCAGGGTTTTTGCAAGAAATCTGCTGAGAGCATGTCGTCGAAGAAATATTTTCATTTTGATGTCTGACTTGGGGTTTGAAACCGAACTTTACGACACACCTATTTACACCTATTTTATCCATGAATAGAGGGACCTACAGTTTAAAGATGACAAACTTTTCATGGCAATTTTATTTACTGTCAGAGATTTATTCACATTTCGTTTTGTTCGATATGTCTGAACTGGGGTTTGAACAACTATTAATTCCTACAGCATACATGTTTATATTTAAAGTTCTTCTGTTTTTGGAAAATAGTAATGAGAGCCTTTAGAGTTGCATTTTCTGAAAAGTAATTTTATAATCTTAAATCCGATATCATTCGATGTTGCCAAATTTTTGGAATTATATTGGTCAAATTATGACCGAGCAGTATACTTAAATATATTGAAAAGCAACTTATAATCAAATCAATTATCTTCTTCTCTTGTTTAGTCAAGTATAATTTAATCACTCAATCTAAAACATTGTTCTCTAGCCCTTACTGGCAACCAATTACCAATACAAAATACCAAATAGTAACTGCGAATTGAAAATTAAAAAAATCTCATTGAAGCACATGAACTATGATCATGTGAACAACTTATGTTTTACTGATTTCGATACCTGATCCTTTATTCATTTATTGAGGACATGATCTGCATTAAATCTACTTCAGATCTCAGAGTAACCACAACAAGATCTTAGTGGCTAGACTTGCATGCCCAAAAGCGACAGTTAGCTTACAAAAACTTCTGTAACAGAAGCTACTCAAACTTCTGAAGGATAGGCTGCTCGAAATCATTTCTGTCGCTGACATGTTGTAATTACAGGCGTAGGTAGGATTACTTGGCACTTATCATTTACCTTTGAAATTTGTCTATCCACAGGTGAAACAACCGCAGTCTAGTAGGTAGTGTTTTTTGTTTGAAATGTCTGACCCAGGGGTTCTCGTTAAAAAAAGTCTCTTCAGTTACCGTCAACTGTATTTGCAAATTTAAGTCACAGTCTCCATTGACATTTACTTTCGCTCGCATGCGAAAATTTATTTTATTGTAAACATTGTATGTGTGTACTAAAGCCCTTAAAACGTGGCACCATGTTGTTACACTAAGCAAATACAACTACAATTGCTGTACAGTCTTCTTGTTGAAGTTGAAGAGGTACATGATAAGGAATTACCTTTTCTAGGACATCGCCCGATGTCAAACGGTTTGAAGCGGCCTTGACAAAGAATAAATCCACGTCTTTCTGCATAAACTTATCAGCATCACAGGAAGACATTGTAGCTAAATCTCTATTCCTTTTGGAACTACAGAAGGCGGTCTTGTAGTTGGCAAATAGATGGTATGTGTCGACTAGTTGTTCAAAGAACTTCTCTTCTGACGTAATATGAAGATCTGATTGATGGTGGCCTCGCTTAGGTTTGAAGCCGCACTGATAAAATCTAGGCAGTATTGTGACAAGTGCCATTAATCGTTGACACAATGCGCTCGTAAAACTGTATAAATACGATAGAGAGGAGGTTTACCTCCGCAGTTGTCGAATATCATGTGGTCTACCTTTTTCATGACATTCTTTCGTCTAGCCTACTTTCTTTTGTTTTGTAAATAAGCCGTAAACGATTGAGCATGCCAAGCATCAGGATATGCAGCTTTGGTGGCTCTAAGACGTAAAATTGCGATTTTGATCTCTTCATGGTTAGCTGGCGGAATCTGCATGCCATCACCATCGCATGGGTTCGGTATATCATCATCTCTAAAGGTGGAATTGGTGTCGTCATAACGGATTTGAACAGTGTTTCCTCTTGGAAATCTGTAACCAATATTCCTTTCTTATCGGTGCATCCTCAATTATATTTTATTTCCGTTTTGATTTAGAGCTACTTTTGAATCACTTGTTAACAGAGACCGTAACTGTTATAACTTTTATAGTAAAAGTCACAAAATAAAAGTCAAAACTTAACTCGAAATAATAAAAATCAAAAAATAACTTTTATTTTTGCTCGAAAAAATAAAAGTCAATTTTTTAAAAAGCAGCCCATTTTATAAAAATTTGGTCCAAGACAATCAAAATGGTATACTAGGTTCTGTTCTCCGACATTTCCTTGCGGTTGCTTTTTTTAATAAAAAATGCAAAAATAACAGTTATTTTCGGTCCCTGCTTGTTAAGGTATATATACGTGCATACGTTGTAATCGTAACTTTGACACGAAGTAAAATTTTGAATACATCGAAGAGATTGATTACTGAAGTTCTACAAAGCAGACATGAGAGTCTTATAAATTTAAAATTAAAAATTCTCCAAATAAATTTCATAGTGATGCATGACGCCTGATTGATTAATCGCTTTAAACAGTGGTTGACTAACATTGGTCTACACTTGGTCTAAACTTTTTTTATTCATAACTATTGCATCGTTTGGTGAGTGACCTTTGCATTAAAAGCTCTAATTACCCTAGAGTGGTAAATTCAAAAATATTTTTTCATTTACTTACATAGTGAACCATTTTCTAAGAAAACGCCTTCCTCATAACGACAAATGAGTGGAAAAAAATTAACAAAACAACAATTTGAAAATTTTTCTTTTAATAAAAAGTAGGACATTTAATTAGTGAAATACACAATCAGAACGAATAAGAAAATGTTAGCAAAACATACAGTAGTTCTATGGAATAAACAATCATTTACTTACTACACTCTCATGTATCTAAACATAAACTTACACATTGGACATCAGACTTGGTTTTATTTTATATTTTTATTTTATTTTGAAACGTACTTGCGATTGCACTAGAGTTGTATCCTATATTTGCTTGCCTGGTTTTTAGTTAAACACACTACAATTCAAACTACAAATAGCTGTTACGAGCTAAAGCGTACTAAAGTAACAGTTGAGCCAAAACGCTCACTAACTAACATAGAAAACAGTTTTTTTTTTTTTTTTGTAAATAAACTTTAAATTTATATTTTCGTGCAGTTACCTTCGAGGGCGATACAAAGATTATAACGCACATACAAATTTTCGATATCGTATATAAAATTTCTATGCAAGTCTTTTTTAAGTTTAGGGTTGAATAAAACTCATATGGATAGACTATTAGTATCTACAGAAAAGAGTAGTTGTTCTGTTCTACATATGAATAGGATTTTTGTTAAGTGATTGCTACCTTTGAAAATTATATAAAAGAAAACCTATTGATCCATTACTTGTGCCATATAATATCATTCAAATATCGGTTTCAGTTTCTCTTAGCGAAGCGTATCCAAATTGTCCAATTATTCATATCTTTGGAGAATAAATCAGACTGAATTTTGCCGATAGTGTGGAATATTTAACTTAGGCACGATAAGTTTCCCTTAACTTGCTATGTATTTAAAAAAACCAACCAAGAAAAATTCTAAGGCTTGTTGCTTAGCATAAACTTTATGGTAGGTAATGCTGTCCTGTTAAAACCCCATGTCCTCCTCGTTCAGATCATCTAATCTAGAACAATAAAAGGTATTAATACTCGAAATTTTGAATGAAAGTGAGGCCAACATAGTTCTCAAAGAAATTTACGATAATAATGCCTGCATTCTAAAATGCCCTTTTGAATATAATTCCGTGTGGACTGGAATTATCTCAAAATCTATAATTTTTTTAGTTTACTTATCTATTCATTCAAAAAGGAGAATCGTCGGTAAAGATGATGTTTCGAAAGATGATATTAGAATCAGTTGCAAACTCCTCAGGAGGAAGTTTTATAAACACGTACTTACTTAAGAAGTCATTACAGGATTACAATATAGTTTCTTACACCATCAATGTTACACACATCTATTATAACCATAGCTGCTAGATAAATGGAGTATCGAATCGTCAAATATTGTTCATTGAAATCGTAATAAAATCATTAAAAAAATTGAAAGGTTTTAAAAACACAAACATATAAAGTCAACGTTAAGCATCAATAATATTGCACATTTCTCAGAGTCTTGGTTTCTTAAGACGTTGCAATAAATACTTCACTTCATCTGATCTGAAATGATGATGATATAACCGACTGAGAATTGAATACAACACTCATGTATGGGTTGGCCCTGAAGATCTATTTTGAGCCTTTTCAACCGACACAGGTGAGGCCATAATAACTCGTTATTCACGATAGTATACTCAACTCCATTAATTAATTCTTTGGAGTATCGTTTGAATGTGGCTTGTGTTTCACTGTTCTATCGCTACTACAACGAATATTGTTCGAGTGTAATAATATGAAAATCATGTATTACTACGTAACACTCGTCTTTCTCGGCCAACACTTCCGTATGTGGTCAATTGGCCAGTGTATCGCACACTACATTATAGACAAAGTTCATTTGTTCGACGGACTATTCGTATGTGAAACTCCCTCCCCAGTTCCAAACACAATGCCATCTCCGATAGTATTATTAGGGAATTGAATTTTTTGAATATAAAATGCAGAAAAATCACATGTATTCGAAAATAACTTTAAAATATAATACTTGACCAAGCCTAAGGAAGCCTTTAATGTACTAAAATAAAGAAAATAATGTAAATTTTTAATTACTAAGAATCGTCGAAATATGGGCATAAGAGACGGCATGTTCAGTTTAAAGTCGACGAATTTTTGGGAATTTTTCCATGGCAATTTTATTTATTCTCAGGGTTTTTGCAAGAAATCTGCTGAGAGCATGTCGTCGAAGAAATATTTTCATTTTGATGTCTGACTTGGGGTTTGAAACCGAACTTTACGACACACCTATTTACACCTATTTTATCCATGAATAGAGGGACCTACAGTTTAAAGATGACAAACTTTTCATGGCAATTTTATTTACTGTCAGAGATTTATTCACATTTCGTTTTGTTCGATATGTCTGAACTGGGGTTTGAACAACTATTAATTCCTACAGCATACATGTTTATATTTAAAGTTCTTCTGTTTTTGGAAAATAGTAATGAGAGCCTTTAGAGTTGCATTTTCTGAAAAGTAATTTTATAATCTTAAATCCGATATCATTCGATGTTGCCAAATTTTTGGAATTATATTGGTCAAATTATGACCGAGCAGTATACTTAAATATATTGAAAAGCAACTTATAATCAAATCAATTATCTTCTTCTCTTGTTTAGTCAAGTATAATTTAATCACTCAATCTAAAACATTGTTCTCTAGCCCTTACTGGCAACCAATTACCAATACAAAATACCAAATAGTAACTGCGAATTGAAAATTAAAAAAATCTCATTGAAGCACATGAACTATGATCATGTGAACAACTTATGTTTTACTGATTTCGATACCTGATCCTTTATTCATTTATTGAGGACATGATCTGCATTAAATCTACTTCAGATCTCAGAGTAACCACAACAAGATCTTAGTGGCTAGACTTGCATGCCCAAAAGCGACAGTTAGCTTACAAAAACTTCTGTAACAGAAGCTACTCAAACTTCTGAAGGATAGGCTGCTCGAAATCATTTCTGTCGCTGACATGTTGTAATTACAGGCGTAGGTAGGATTACTTGGCACTTATCATTTACCTTTGAAATTTGTCTATCCACAGGTGAAACAACCGCAGTCTAGTAGGTAGTGTTTTTTGTTTGAAATGTCTGACCCAGGGGTTCTCGTTAAAAAAAGTCTCTTCAGTTACCGTCAACTGTATTTGCAAATTTAAGTCACAGTCTCCATTGACATTTACTTTCGCTCGCATGCGAAAATTTATTTTATTGTAAACATTGTATGTGTGTACTAAAGCCCTTAAAACGTGGCACCATGTTGTTACACTAAGCAAATACAACTACAATTGCTGTACGTAAATATTACAGAAGTTGAGTGTAACATCAATAACAAGACCAGCCAACAACTCCATCAGAAGTTCTTATTTTACCCACAGCAACACCCTCAAAACAACCAACAAACAGCTTAACAAACATACACACACACACACTCCTCATACAAACAAACAACCAAAGTCTTCTTAAACTAATACTTAATTACGTGAAATTATCAAGGTTCGTGTGGAAAGCTGAGAAAGAAAAAATGTTTTTAAATACCAACACATGCTCAAAAACCGCATCTACACAAACGTAGTAACTAGTGTACTAGAAAACATATCCTGATTTTTCGTAATTTATTAGACGTACATCTTAAAGTAACGGTATTTTGAGCTCTCTAATCATTTCTGTTTTTTTTGTAAAACCACTTTTATCTTACGCCCTACCACCTCGACGTTCATACTTTACGTCACTACAACCGCTTCGAAGGCATTTCACCAATTATTTGCATGCTTGGAGGGTAATAACGTAGTATGTGGTAATGATGCCTGCCCTCTCCTTTAAACACTCCTTTCATACGATTTTACTATTTACCTCGACTTTTTCAACTTGGATTGTAAACTTTTGGTATGTATGTATGAGTCTTATTTGCATCGTCTGCAAAATAATTTTCCGTAATTATCCTTTCAGAGTACATTAGGATTTGCTTCGAAGAAGTGTTTGCAAAATTAGCACTTTTGTACAGAAGCGGCAAACATTAGTAACACACTTATGGGGTAAAAGTGTTTACTACGCACAGGTGCTATTAGAAATGTTATGTGAACTAATGTGAGTTATTTCTGCATCAATAGCTCCATTAGAGCTTTGATAGAAAAACAACAAGAAAGTTTAAATCGATCAAAATTACAATAGACTGCGACAATGGTTATTGAGGTCCAGCAAGAGTTCTATCAAATTAAAGAATGGGTCGAATATCTATACACAGACCAACTGAAATGTGCATTGCATCCATTGCTAGGATCATTTTTAGGGATAATAGAACATAAAGACTCCCAAACATAGAAATATAACGACGGTAAATAACTGTTTTAACGCGGTGTATCTAGCCCCGTCTTGTTTGATTGTAACTTGAGGCTCGGCATAACGATGGAACTCTTGCATTGCAGTCACATAAATATTCTAAAAAGCATTCCGTATAGTGGTAGTATATCCGATTACAGTCCCTATGCATCCTATATAATTCAAAATTTCAATTAAAATCAACAACCTTACACATATAAACAAAAACATTTAGGGCCATTATTACAACTTGCCGTTAACTAAAGGAGAGATAAATTGTTTGTCATTATTACGAGTACCCAATAAGATAAAGGAGGATCATCCTACCTCTAATATTTAAAGATCACTTTATGTTTGAACTTGCCACTGCGTTAAAAAAAAATTGTTTAATTGAGCAGTTTTATCGACTTTGCTCCGGCACTGCCAAGTTTTTGAAAAAGATAATTTTATTTTATCTGTAAGTTGTAATAACCAAAATAAATTAAAGGTAACTGTGCCCTTTACTTTAGATAAAGGTACCTTTATCTAACGCCAACTTTAACGGGAAGTTGTAATAATGGCTCTTATTCACGTTATACTAATCATAAGTGCTATAGTGACATGGTAGTTTGGAATAGTAATGGAACCAGCGATTCTTTCATTTGAATCTAGTCTTTGGAGATAACATAAATTTTCTGTCAGTTAAAAATTGATAAGTTCGTTACCCCATTCAAACTCATTTTATCTATTGTATTAAACAGTATCCGAACTCCAGATTTAATAAGACGAGATCGCCAGAATATATTGAACTGAAGAAATATAATAATCTAGACGTAGGATCACTTAATGTTCATGACGTAACATACAAACATACATACGCAATTGGACATTATAACACTTTAGTTAGGATTACGACCTAGCTTTTCACACCACCCATGTTGTATGTATTAATTTAATGCATGAGTGGCGGGACCTACAGTTTAAAGTCGAATCCGAACGACAAACTTTTAAGAAATTCATGGCGATTTTTTTTTTCAGAATTTTTACCAGACATTTAATGAAATGAAGTCGCCAAAGAAATATTTTTTCATATTTCATTTTATTCGAAATTTTGACCTGGAGTTTGAACCGTGGCCTTACGGTCTAATAACCTAACACACTTATTCGACTGCGGCGACTTCTCAATTTTATAATCCAATTTAGGTCATACCATATGATTTAAAATGCCTTATCTTCTAAATATCTTCCACAAATGTGTCCATTTGTGACGATATGTTGGAATATTCCAATGGCACAAAACGCAATTTTCAATTATTTGCTTGTATTATATACGTTTACGTGTACAGTACCCAGCATATTTCTATTTCGTTAAATTACGTTTTAATAAGAGTAACTAACACCAACGGCAGCAATAGCACTGGCAAGAGTCTATACGTTAAGAAAATGGAGGTAACAGAACGAAAAAAAGTTAAAGAAAGAAAAAAAAAAAGAAAAGAAGGGCAATAATTTAAATTAGTTTAATGAAATTAATTTGCAAAATGTTTTCAGTTGTTTGCTCCTCCTACAAAGGAAATTTAATGGCAAATAGGTTTTTTTTTTTTATTTTTGTTATTTATTTAAAAAAGTTCTTAAACATTTAACTTAAATTACAAGAAAAAAAATTTTAGAATAAAAATAATTTTGAAACAAAATTGGTAACACCCTACCTGTTAATCTACAATAAAGAGAAATTATTTAATTATTGGGTCAGCAACAAATGGCATAAATGTTATATGCTCCACAAGAAACAATTACTGACCGTTTAAAAACTAGAAAAAAAAAAATCCAAAACTCTGGAAAATACATGCCACATGAATTCAATAGCAGACAGAAAAAATATTTATAAATCGATTTTGAAATTATGCTTCAAAAACATGCGATGAATGAAGGATTTATTTTCTGAATGGAAAGCTGTCATGGGTTAGGACAACCATCAACTTCGGCTACAAAACCAAATCGATGTGATATTGTATGTCTCCTGATACCAGAAAGGTGTGATACCAACCTGGTGAAACCGCACCCTACAACAAACGATCAGTTTGAACCACGCATTTGATTGAAGAATAACAAGAATAGTCTACAATACACGGCAAGGTGATTTTCCAATAAAACAATGCACCTGCACACAAAATAAAATCAGTTATAGACACAATCAATGCACTAGGCTGAGATTTATTATCACAACAACCCTATTCATCAGACTAGACTACTATTCCGACTACTGTTTGTTTTATCGGTGGAAAAAATATGAAGTCAATACTGTAAATAAAATTTGTGTTTAAATTTTCACAAAAAACGAGATACGAATTTAATTAATCCTCATGAAATTTTGAATACTCATGAAATATAGCAATAATGAAACGATAATTTTTCTCTGTATTAAAACACACCAAGAGACGGTAATAATCGCCCGGCATAAATCCATTTCAAAAATTTTATAATTTATTAACTTCAGCTCACATTACTAACATATAAAAATTACATATACCCGTTATATGCATAAAGTTGACAACACTGAAAACAAATATTATGTATTTGTTATATGCAGTCAAGTTGTTTATAACGAACTCGTTTATAAAGAAATTTTGGTTATTACGTACATATTTTTAAGTCGCAACGTTTTAATAACAATTTTCATACAGAAAACCTTGTTTCTTACGAACTCGTTTATAACAAATTCTCGGTTAAAAGGAACTACTTTAAATGGTCCCAGTAATTAAATTTCATACATTTTACCTTTTTTATAACGAACCCTCAGAAAAAACTTTGAAGTGTGGCAATAGTCTTTACTTTTATTTAATATGGCAGCATTAAATTATAACTCAGCACCTATAATCAGCTGATAGGTAAAAAGAATTAGCACATATTTTTGGTTTTTAATTAAAAAAAAAATAGTTTTTTGTTTTTAAAAAATTAAAAAAATTCTTTTTATTTTATATTTTCTTCTATGACTTCACCCCGTTTATTACGAACTTTGCCTATAACGAACTATTTTTTCTGGTCCCACGGAGTTCATTACAACTGGGTTTAACTGTATATAACATATTACAGTTTGAATACACAAAGTTTGAAAGTTTAATTGAACTATTTGAACTTTAAAGTAAATCACAAATGGATCGATTAAGGACAGATTATCTGAACTCCAGATGAGTTGTCAGTCGCCAAAAATGTTATAAATTTGTATCTTATAGACACCAACTGATAACCAACTGATAACCAACTCTTTAAAGTTTCACCTTTAAAAAGAAATTCTGGACAAATGCATATTAATTGGCAATTAAGTTTGTCTGCTATCTAAAATCTACTCATAAGTGTATCTTTGCATTATATGAAGAAAATGATGTATACATAAGTCCATGGGCTAAATGGGCTCGGCAGTAATTAACAACTGGATGATCTGAATAATAGACGCGATCTATGGTTATGATCTTTACATGGTTTTTCGACATTTTTATACAAATAATTTTAGTTTGTTCAGGGTCCTTAAGATACCAGTTCAGTGCATGTCTTCTTCTTAAGATGTGACCGCGCCAGATTCTATGGGTTTCTTTTCCATCTGAAGTAGTTTTTCTTAGCAACTCATACATAATTTTATACATAATTGGTCATTATAATCCGTCAGTCAGGACTATGACCTAGCTTCTCACACTACTTATGGTGTGTGCGTTAATTTTATATATGAATGGCGGCACTAGAATTTAACGGCGACCCCGAACGACAGATTTATATTTTTGAGATACTTTTTATGGAAATTTTATTTGCTCTCAGAGTTTTTGCCGGAAATCTGCTGAGAGAAATATTTTCGTTTTGATGTCTGTCCTGAGATTTGAAATCAGGCCTTACACCCAATAAGTCAACACACTACATACTAGACTACAGCGACTGTAACTCAGTTCGATCAAAGTTTGATTTGAATACCTAACAAAATTCCAAAAAAATATTTCTTCAGCGAGCTCTGGAAGACTCCCACATAATAATCCTAACTGAATGGTTATAATGGCCAAAAATGTATGTACGTATGAAAATTACAGCTTGACAGATGTGAACTGACAGATGCATGTTGACACATGCAGCGTTGTTACTTCAGTTAAGAACCCGCAAATTCAAAAAATTACAAACATCGACCTATTATTATTTTAAAATTAAGGTGTGGACATATATGTGTAAACATTTTCATTTAAAAGGATTTTCATTAAAAAATCATTTAAATTTTTGTATTTTATATTTAAAGAATGGAATTATAAAAAGTGCAAAAAGAACGACCTAAGACAAAATCAAAGTTTCAGTTTTTAATCAAAGGGGGGAAGGGTGGTACCACAATTAAACGTAAAAAACTTTTGATAAAACCTCTTCCCTTTTGCAAGCACTGATAACGAAAAGCAGAAAGTTTTAATCAAAAACGTTAAATTAAATTAATTTCTCTTTTACCATTTCAAAAAATCTAATTGTAAGGACATTGAACGTTATCCTCTGCCATTAAGTATACAATTTTGTGCTAATTGAACAGCGCTAAGGCAAAAGTTTCTTTGTGTTTTAGTTTTAAAAATGAAATTGCATGATATGTACGTACGGACGTTCTGTGCATAAATTAATTGAACAGGAATTGTAAAGTTATTGCCAGAAGAAGACAGAATTTTTCACAGCTTTTAAGGAAATATTTTTTAAACAATTTAAACATTCCAACTTAATACGTGTTGATCTTAAATTACACACACAAATAGGTGGATAGCTTTGATACCAAAAGCTCACGTGAGCACGCATAGTGGCCCGTTGTGACGCCACAGGTAAACGCAGTCCCTGTACTGATCGAGTTCAAACAAACTCGGGAAGAAGTTGATTAACACAAGGGCTGCACATTAAAAGTACGACTACTCTACACTAGAAAACCAGCCTGAAAGTTTGACAAACAAAGTTATATCCTGGACATCAACAGATGGTAGCTTCGTCAAGCTCACAATGAATGGAGAGCCAAATAATCTCGCAAGAGATGAGCTTTGACAAATAAAGTGAATAACAGTCACATCTTTCTCAACGGATATGCACCCACGGCAGAAGTCGTTAGATGGGAGAAGCATTTCTATCGCATATTTCTATAACACAATGATCTCAGTCGCCCCTATTCGAAATCAGGAAATAAAAACCGCTGTCAAAATAAAATTCTGCTGAGTGATAATCGATGTACAGTGGGGCCACAGGATCAACCTACAAAATACAAGAATGTCTAGAAGGGACGACGCGCCAACAAGAAAGGGTATTAAGTCTAGCCGCACCGCACTTGGCTGCCTGTGGCAGAGGTGCATAGAGTACCAGTGATGTAAATAGCTACAAACCTTCTGACTTTGTCAAAAAGTCTGACATTGTGTATTTTATTCAGATCAGTTCGATAACTGCAGAACAGATCCAGCGCATCAGTAAGCTGCACAGGCCGCTTTAGATTTACCCTTTAGTTAAATTTGGGATCAAGGATCAGGTCCAGGTATTTAACCTCGTGACTCAACGTGAGTCTGGTTTGGAATCTTGTACCTCCTAGTGAAAAGAATTGTATCGGTCTTGAATCCCTACACTAGTTCAGTACAATCAACAGCGCAAAGTTCAGCTTACCACACAGTCGTCAACGAAAGCTATGGCGTTATTACCAGAGGATTCTAGACTTTTCAAGAGGGAGTTGATTGTGAGATTCCAAAGAAGTGGAGTATAACACATTTAGGCGTACCTCTACAGACAATTCTCTGACGATGTGTGACCCCCACTGAGGTGGTTACTATTCTCGATTTAAGGATAACCTAAATATACATGACCGGGTCCTGTCCCAGGTTGATGGTGACACTCCCCGTAAAGTGAGTATCAAGGAGAAGTTCACGCGTCTGTCAACTGTCTGCAGTCCAACAGCCGTTAGATCGTTTGATGCATGTCAGGGGATTTATGTCTGGAACTTATAATTTTGGTAAGACGGCTAGTTTCGGCAGAGAATTTCGCGCTTCCCTCTTTTTGGCTTGTTCTCAACTGTTAAATATGGTAGAGGGCAAATCAGTACAATTTTAATTTTTTTAAAGAACAACGAATATAAAATGCCAAAATGTTTAGGAAGGAGCACACATTTGATTTTTTACCAGGCAAGGACTCTGAATATACAAGCGTTTGAACTCTATATGGTATTATGGCAGTAGATTTATATTTAAACAGTATTTTACTCTTAATAGCTTTAAACCTACAAAGTGTACTGGACATTTACTCACCAACAGCATTATTTATATAACGAATAAATTTAGGACAGGTAGAGAAACTAAACGAAGCACAACCGTATTATCGAAATGTGCATTTAGGCCACAAAAATTATACCACAATAAGAAAAATTATAAAAATAAGATTAAATCCAAAGAAGTAAAACTAAACACACAGAAAGATCCCAAAAACAGAAAACGGAATAAAAAATAAAATAAAAAAAAAAAAATTCAATAAAAAAAGAAGAAGAATTTTAACAACTTTCTTCCGCTTGCAAGTTTTATTATTCGCATTTGCCCATGATGCCTCTAAAACGTAACGTAATAGAGGGTATAATAAAATACTTATTCGTCCTTTTTGATAAATGTATGTATGTATGTATGTATGGGTGTATGTACTTATTATTGTGAATGTATTTGTATGAATACATACCAAATCAGTAGCATAAAACCTAAGAGAACCACATATTTAGGGTGTCTCTTGCATATTGCGATACTACATACGATTAGAAGACACGAGAAATGGTAATAAATTTATTTACGGCACATAACTCTGCCTAAAGGATACAAAATTTATTGACCAACTGAAATTAAAAGGTGAGCATATCACGGATAACTCTTAAAGTACTAATATTACCCCATACATAATTATATATTGCAGGGAAATATTTAATGAAAATGACTTGTGAATGAAGAAGACAGATATTAAATATTTTTTTGTTTTTTTTTTTTTTTTTTGCTGTCTTAAATAAAATGAACGTTATTTTCAGGGAGACTCTATTTTAACCACACTAATAAGTTCAAACTAGAAGTCATGTTCGCTTTAAATGGCTATAAAAGGAGAAGAGTTATACGGTGTAATAAAAACAACTGCAAAAAAACTTTACTTGAATCAATAAAACGTTTAATTTTTTGCAATTCAAACTTTTCCGCAATTGCTTTCCACCATTACCAACACGCTAGTTTAGGCCAATAGTGCAGACAAAGCATAAAATGTGGCCTATAATTTTGTAAACTAAATGCGGATATTTCAACGTCGCTTTATTATTCGGTATTCTGTATTAACAACATTCACTAAATATTAGTTTTCAAAAGATATGAAAAGAAATCGTTTAATATCGATCGATTAGTACAATAAAACAAGAAATTTTTAAATTATTTCATGAAAGTTTCTAAATCTTATTTAAGTTTGTGAAATTATTTCACTTTCTCAGATTAACCGAAACTTTTCTCTGTATGCCTATTATAGGGCTCTTTTAATCGTTATAGGTACATACATGAAAATTCCTTTATAAGTACAGCATAAAACCCAAATTACCACCAAAAACAAACCACACAAAACCATAAATTTCCATTTCATTTTGTTCATGCAGGTCCTTTTTTATTTTATTTTTTTTTTACGATACGATATCATATAAATAAAGCGAAAAAAATTTAACCTGTTTTACTACGAAAGAGAGAAAAAAACCAGTTCCATTTAAAAGCAAACAGTGTAGCCTACTTATGCCATCAGTAAATACAGAGAGTCTTAAATTAATATTCCTTTTTTCCATTAAACTTTCGTGCTTATGGCTCATACAAAACAACTCCTTCTTTCACAGTTTTAGTACTTCGAGTATCGTATATCGCCGTGGTCTAGTAGGTTAGGTTAGGTTAGGTTAGAGGACTTGCACAGTACCCGGAGGTCAAAATTGACCCATTGAGGAAATAGAGGATATAGAAATATAGGGAAGAGGGGGGAGAATGGGAAACGGAAGGATTACATGTAAAGAAACAGACACAAAACAAAAGAGGTTGAGAGTGCCACTACACTTATGAAGCCCTAGCATCTCTTAACCAGCCCAAGCTGCTAATGAATCTGTGGAAAGGCTTGATGTCGGCTCTCGACACAGAACTCAAGTTCTCAAAGAAGGCCCTGCCAAAAGTCCTTAACCTCAAGCTACCAAGGGCTGGGCAGTGGCAGAGAAGATATTCGACAGTCTCCAACTCCTTCTCATCGCAACATACCCTGCAATAGTCCGGCTGGGATCTGTTCCAGATCCCCGTCAGCAACCTAATCCCGCAGTGCTCCGTGATAAAACCGACAACCAACCTTAAGCTGGCCTTAACCAAGCCCAGCAGCTACTATGTTCTCTTGCTGTCCACAGCAGGCCATAGACGCCTAGAAACCGAACAACCCGATCCGTTCCCCCCCGTTCTCTGGTCTGCTCTCCTGACCCATCCACCGATGAGGCCATAGAGGTGGTAGACTGGGGGGGTCAGGACCAACTGTCAAATCGCCACCTGAAAGCGAACCTAACCTAGCGAGGGCATCCGTCGTCTCATTGTCCAGTGGTCTAGTAGGTAGTGTGTTGACTTATTAGACGTAAAAGGCAGCGTTCGAGTCCCAGGCCAGACATCAAAACAAACTACAAAAAGTATTTCTTCGGCGATTTCCTTTCTTCAGATTTCTGGCAAAAACTCTGAGAGTAAATAAAATTGCCGTGAAAAGTTTCTTAAAAATTCTGTCGTTCGGAGTCGACTTTAAACAGTAGGTCCCGCCACTTATGTATAAAATTAACACACACGACATAAGTGGTGTGAGAAACTAGGTCAATAATTCTGAGTGATGGGGTCTAATGACCAATTTCCAGATCAAAATGTTGCTGATGTTATACTTGCCGAAGGTTTTTAATTAGAATTGACTTTAAACAGGCGTAGAATATTAACATTTTAATTTCATTTTTCTAATATTAATCTCAAGTTCAACACTGTACGCTAATGAATCCATGTTTTCTAAAAGACTGTGGCAGCCATTGAGTTGCTAGCGATTGTTGGGTGGGGGAACTCAATTCTTTTCTTGCCAGAAACGTTTGTATCAAATTTTATTGTGTTGTTGTTTTATTGTACTGTTCAAGCAGTTCATTATACGTCAATCTAGTCATTTTGTAGTATAGATACGGTTTGATTTGTGAAAATTCTTAGAACAATGGTCATACCATCGATATGATTTCCATATGGCAGAACTTCTAGTCTACTATAATGCATATAGTATTGCCATGATCCACGCAACTTCTATTTAAATGGAAATTTTGCCCATTTAGTCGCCTGTTGTCTCTATTTTGTTTTCACAAATTTCCTGTATGATGACTGCTAATATTAAATATACGGTTTTCAGCTGTGGAATTCCTTTTCAGTTGTCCCATTTCGATAATTCAACGATTATGGCCTTCTTTTCAAGTTGAAGCTTGCCTTTTGTCTCATGTAATTTGCCATCAAAGAGGCTCAACTACAGTTTCGATGTAAATCCGTGCAATATCTACTACTTCTCTTAATTCCACAATGGATTCATTTATCTCACTTACACCGGCAAGCTGTTGTTTTCAATTTGTTTTGTTAAGTAGTTTCATCTATGAGGACTTAACAGATGTCCTCGATATATTCTCTCCACACCGATATCAATATTCTTTAGTAGTGTACCACAGCGGCTTCTACGATCCTAACATACTTTCGAAAGAGTTTATCATGTGGTGCAGTTTACTCATATTGTTCTGGATAGCTGCTAAAAGTATTTCTAGGAACTTTATTTTTCGTATTTCTTAGTTTTCTTAGCCAGCAGTTAGTAATGCTGTTTCGAAGTGTTGTATTGTCGTCAACTAAATCCAATTCTTATGTTTTGGACAAAATAATGTTCGCAATTATCGTACCGGTGTCTAGCTGTATTGACGGTAACATTGAGATGTTCACCAGAGTAACACCTTTAAGGCTTCATTGATAGCTCTGCAACCGCTTCTAATTGTTGTTCACACCAAATTGTACAATTAAATCTAAAACTGAGTTATATCGCTGAAGATTAGTTTTCGATAAAAATGGATTATTCACACAGCACGAATTTTGATAATAAAATTTATTAGCGGCAACCCTATTTCCTCTATCTAGTTGAATTAGCTGCTTTCAAGTTAACTAAGAACTCGTATTGCTACGTCCCGTCCTTTTTCTTTCTGTGCAAGTTAAATGGGGCACATTTTTCGTTGGCTTTGATTCTGCTTGAAAGATGCTCTTGAGTTTCTCTACCACCCTCTCTTTGACTCAACACTATGCCACAGTAAGTGCCTTCTTTTTAAAATTGTATAAAGCCTCTGCGTAATTCTATTTACTTTTGTTACTTAGTCCTGTCGCAAACAAACTTAATCAAAATCATAAAGTCGACTGGTACTGCTGAAGTGGAAGATATCAGCCACTTGTAATATCAGTCAACAAAGTCCTCTAATAATTGTCCCCCATTATCCTAACCATTGCCTTCTGATGTTCAACGTGGCTATAAAATAGGTTTTCATTGACTAAAAACACCCTAGCCTCTAAGTTGTGTTAAACTCTATCTGAACGGGTTTTTTTATTTGCTCTGTCTATGTATGTGATTACTATCAAAGTCTAGTGCCTAATACTTGGTTTATACTCCTACTATTTGTAATGCTGAAAGGCTCTTTAAATGAGCATTCCATTTTAGTGATATACCCTGATATTTTACCTCTCCCAAGAGTTTAAATCTTTTTCTATTTGTAAAGGTTTCCTCATCTTATAAAATGTTTTATTCTGACTTTATATGTCCTAAGCATAGGACAAATTTCAAAATTTCTTTTTTTTTTCTCAGAACTGCATCATTTGCTTACCCTTTATATTCACCGCCTGATTCACAAGTTAACTTCATCTACATCTACTCAAGTTTACTCTTTTTTAATCTACACTGTCTGTAGCACGAACGTAAACATTTAGCACATCTACTTTACTTCAATGTAATGTACACGTGTACATATGTATGTATGTATGTAAGCACAAATATATATTTGTGTTTAAATGTCCTTATGTGGCCACATTTTATGTACTCGATATATACTCATCGCTATATACTCAAGGACTACACATACATGTATTGATCATGATGTAAGTACATTAATACTTTTGTACTTGGTTGTGTTAAAACAGTTGTATGTGTGGCGGTTTTTAGCACTTCCTTCCGTTCAGAGTCCTTAATTTTTTGTCTACTTTAGCTTAACAATCAAAAGTAAAAGGCGCCAAATAGTAAAAAAACACGAATTTAAACCAATTCTTCCTTGCAATAAATGTAACTGCAGATAGCGATACATTGCAAGAGGATTCCGTTATATTTCTTGCATAGTAACTGTAAACAGACTGTTGTTTAAGTTTTAAACGGTAAACGGTTCTCTATTTAATTGAAAATATTTTTTCGTGAATATAAATTTCAAAATTGAATACAGAACAGCAACTGCCCTTATTCCATATTTTCTTTGAAAACGAAATTTAATTGAGTTTTTTGAATTTGAATCCTCTAGAATTCGTGACCGATGAGGATTTAGTTGATAGAGGTAAACAAATCAACATTTGATGTACGGATGAGCCAGACATTTGTAGTTTTGGTGATATGGACTGACTTATCATCCACATTGTACAACCATAAAGAAGACTGAAATTGAAGATGTTAAATTATAGTGCTTAGATAACTCTGTGCGTGCGTGAATTTAGGCATGTGAATATAATTTCAAAACCTACCTATAGAGCTCTCCAACACGGGCTTCGGTACTATAACAGTTAATAAGGGCCATATTAAATTGTTGAACCCACATTCGCCAAATTATCCGTCATTTATTCAATATATTTGGCCAAATCACCATTTTGGAACGCACACAACGACTTGTTTCATTGAATTTTCTATTTAGCTATTGGTAACTTATCCTTATTTTAATTGACAAAGCCATCCACAGCGAAAGTCCTATTTCTAGATAGTTACGTGAATAAACAAGGCTGTCGATGGAAGTGCATCAGTCAATATTACTTTGACCACGTCGATCAGGCCATCACTGTCAATGGAATACGATTATCGATTACTTTTGACCTGAATTGAAGGCTCTGGATACCAACGATAGAACGGTGCTACGTTCAGCACAATTCCTATTGTATTGGATATTAAGCACAAGTGATTTGAGAGTATGGTCGTCTCACTTGAAGATGAGATGCAATGATTACAAAAATCGTACAATCTAATCTCGCCCGATTCTATATTTTCTGAGGAATCCTCTTATGTAACATTGTATGTGAAAAACCACAAACCACACCTCTCACTCATTCTTTACATGTTTTTTGGAGTATCAGCCGACATAAAGGGAAGAATAGGAATGTAGTGCTTTACAAAAGTACAACGCGTTATAATTCTGAAGCCCATTGGTCAGAGGACCAATGTTCAAAGAATTTTATGAAACTGAGCCGCTTATAGATAGTAAGACACATATGAGTTAGCGTACCGATCTCTTAAAATATTCGCTGCCTGAAACAACTGCGTGTTAAAAAACCCCAAAATAATCAACTCGACATCATTCTCAATAATTTTCCAATTAAACGTAGTACTCTGGCCTAGTAATATTTAAAATTATTGATTTTTGTGGAAACAATCTTAATGCAATCCAGCAAAGAAACAGAATTTACAACGAGCAACGGTCACATCGGGGAAAAACGGCGCCCTACCGCGCATGCTACAATCCATTAATCGATTGCGATTTCCAACACAAATTATCGCAAATTTATATGATAAAATAAGTGCAAATTCTTAGGGCGGAATACGGATTGATGTAGGTACAGTCAAACTCGTTTATAACGAACTCGGTTATAACGAATTCTTCGTTAAAAGAAACTACTTTAAATGGTCCCAGTAATTAAATTTCATACATTTTACCTTTTTTTATAACGAACACTCAGAAATAACTTTGAAGTGTGGCAATAGTCTGTACTTTTAATTAATATGGCAGCATTAAATTATAACTCAGCTGATAGGCAAAAAGAATTAACATATTTTTTTTTGGATTTTAATAAAAAAAATACTTTTTGTTTTTAATAAATGAAAAAAATTCTTTGTATTTTATATTTTCTTCTATGACTTCACCACATTTATTACGAACTTTGCCTATAACGAACTATTTTTTCTGGTCCCACGGACTTCCTTATAACCGGGTTTGACTGTAGCAGTTTATATACATACATACAGATATGTATGCATATGTTGTAAAAATTACACACAACGACTACGGTATGCCTACCATGCCTATCGACATATACCTAAGACATTATGAAGGCCACCTTACTTTATATAGAAAGTCTGTAACTTATACAAACTTGCTTAACATTTTCCAGTCCAGTTTTCTATGAGACCAATTATGTCTTTTATAATATCATCTTCAAAATATTTGAAGCTCAGGTCTATAAAAGCTATGCAACGACACAATAACTGCTCTGTTCACTCGATGTGTTAACAGCATGCTCTGCTTTCTTCAAATTTCACCTCCTCAATACGATTCAGGTGTATATTGTAAGGCGGAGTACGCTCATTAGCATACTTATGTAATTTTATTTATTTATTTATTTATTATTAATTACAATACAATTACAAATTATATTCTAATTCCATACGAGCTGAGTAACTTCGACCATACGCTCGGTGTAGTATCACAGACCAGAGTCTCTGGTGGGAATCGAACCCACGACCCTCACGCTAATAGTCTAGCACACTACCCACTACACTACCAGGACGATCTAATTTTATATAATTATAATTAATTAATTATATAACATACATAATTGGCCATTACAACCCTTCAGTCAGGATTACGACCTAGCTTCTCACACCACTTATGTTGTGTGCGTTAATTTTATACATGAGTGGCGGGACCTACAGTTTAAAGTCGACTCCGAACGACAGATTTTTGAGAAGCTTTTCATTGCAATTTTTACTCTCAGAGTCTTTGCCAGAAATCTGCTGAGAGGAAGTCGCCGAAGAAATATTTTTTCGTTTTGATGTCTGACCTGGGATTCGAACCCGGGCCTTTTTGTCTAATTAGCCAACACACTACCCACTAGACCACGGCGACTTCTTAATTATATAATCCTAATCCTAATATATATTATAAATCTTTCTGTAAGTCTGTGTTTTTGTTTGAACGCCTGGATCGATTTTCTTGAAATTTGGGATATAGATCGGACTTTTGTAGGTTATAGACTATAAATCTTTTCAAAATTCTGACCAAAAGGGGAAAAATAATGGAACAAAGTGAGAAAAATTGGTAATAGGTAGTTTTTTACGGTTAAGTTTCCCAAATAGCTATTGGAGGTGTTTCGTTTCTAAAGTTGAAACAAAAAGAGGTCCAAAAAGGGGAAATTTGAGATATTGATCGACCTTTTATCAGTGCAGGTTTTAAAAATTTTGATCCAAAGCGACAAAAATGAGACAAAAAGAGAAAAAATGGGCAAAAATTAGTATTTTATGCATTTTATCTATTTTAAAGGTATTTTTTACGATTTAGCTTGGTTAAGTTTCCCAAATAGCTATTGGAGGGTTTCCGTTTAGAAAGTTAGAGCAAAAGAGGCATAAAATGAGGAAAGGGGCGAAAAACGGGCAAATTGAGTGCATTTATATTAAGGACTAAGAGTACTCAAAAAACTGGGTTGTTTGTTAAACCGGTCAACAACAAATAACCACTGTTTTTTTCTTTTTTAATTTAAAAACATTTTTCATTTTTTAAACTAATCCAAACTACATAACCCGCGCAACGCCGGGTACGATCTGCTAGTAAATAATAAATAAATCATTATATAATTTAACAAACTCATGGGACTCTCCTCAACAGATTCGATTAAATTGCTTGCTTATTCGGCCGCTTATGTACGATGCACTTTGTTAATAGATTTCTTATTATTTCTTCAATTTGGAAGTATTTTTCATAACTAGCGAAACCATAGTGAAGATAAACGTTAACACAGTTTGGACATTTTCAGCTGTAATCGATATCAAGAGTTTTCATATACCTAAAACAAAGAAAAATATCCTTTTTAATGTATTAATTCTTCTTGTATTAAAACTTGTTCGCGGAATAACGCCTCATCCATTTCCATTGTTTCTTTGTAGTAAAAATTGAGTTCAACCGATTGCTACATTGCCTGTAATCTAGTAGACTATTTAATTTAGTATTTTTTAAGTTTTTTTAAAAGCTATTTGCCGAATACCGTTTAACTACTGCGTATACATGTTTACTTTGATTTCTGGTGATACGACGTTACAATTGTTTACCGAAACAATATTTATTCGCATTCAAATTATTTTGCAAATTTAGGGTCTCTAAACTTATTAATCAGTTTACGTAGTTTCTCTGCTAAAAGTTTTCTTTTTTTTCTGTTTTTTAATCTTCTTCCGTTTCCACATTGTTTAATTTGAAATGTATTTCTGTACGTAGTACATGTGCACACGATATACAATCTCTATGTGCTGGTTTTAATTCTAACAATAGAAAAACATCACAACAGTACAAATTAATTTGCATACATTGGCATGGCATGATACATACATACATACATTCGAGTACATGTACATACATTTTGTGATTACCAATACTGTTGTAAAATGAAATTGAAATCAATGCATCCATTACTGTGTGTACTTTAATATCTGTCCGTTTGTTTGTTTGTTTATTTATTTTTCCGTCTGTCTGTCTGCCGGTCGGTCGGTCGATGAGTACTGAAAAACTTGTATTATGTAACTCTCGAAATTGCAAAAGTACTGATTAAATCTGTAGTGCTGTAAAATACTTTGTGGTGTGTACGTACGTACCTACTGTTCAATTCGATTTGTTATATTGTTGTTCGTTTATGCAATGAATGAATTTGTATTGATATGTTCGACGCTATTTTCATGGTGTGTTTGTGTGAATGCCATGAATGTTTACTTGTATTGTATTGTAGCCATTGATAGGAAAACAAAAATTAATGGCTTTCAATTCAGTTTTCTAATATTTTTACAACAGCAAGAATAACAAAGAAAAAAATAAAAATGAAAAAACAAAAAACAAGTGAAGCGAAACAAACAAAAACAACAGATCACGTAATATTGCAATCGCTGCTAAATGTTGTATAAAAAAGCAAAATATGACTGTAACTGTAACTGTGCCTGTGTCTGCCTACTACATTTGCGTCTGACACAATAAATTTCATCAATTTTCTAAACGAAACAAAAAATTTTCGAAAATTCACGTTTTGCCCACTTATTCGCCATTTTGAGTCGTTACTATTGTTTTTTTTTTTTTTTTATAATAATTCCGTACATACACATCGTTTTGATATATACCCAGCCTACATTTTTGAAAAATTTTTTAATCAAATTCGGGTCTCTTTTGATTTTTCTGCGTAATTGAAAAGCCCGAATATGCGCTCGTTTTCTGATCATAAAAGACTCTTTCGTCGAGAGAAAAAAGTGACTATGAGCGACTCTTCTTAAAAAGTCACTTATGACTCATTTTCTATATTATATTAGAATAATTTTCGACCCCTTTTTCTAGTAGTTTTATAATCATTTTCGAATCGCTTTCTGATCATTTATTAGTCTTATTATTTCGAGTCGTCTTTCAGTCATCGTTTAATCACATGCGAGTCTTTTATGAGTCCTTTTATTATGGATTCGATTTTATGTCATTTATGATTCAAATTTGAGTCATTTATTAGTCGTATTTATAATTGTATTTTACTCTCTGCAAGTATTTTTATTAGATTTTCTGAGCCCAACATTTAACCTGATTTCAAAAATCACGCTCGTATGAACGTTAAATAAGAAAGAAAAAATATTAAGTTTATATTCTTAATGAATGTACATCAGAAATCAGTTTATTTACTTTTTTTCGTTAAAAATAGTTCTTACAATTAGACTTTTAATTAGGTAATATATTTACAATAATATTATCTAATAAGATTAATTGTTGTTATTAAAAAGCACTTTTCGGCTTAGAGCTGGTCCCCTGAACAATGTAGCTAATTCATCAGATTAAACTTTCCGAACAGCAGCTCTAAGACATTGTGACGATCCTTCGCTGCTGGTTTTTGCAATAAATTCTTTCCTTTAAATTAAATAAGATATAAAGAAATCTGACATTGTTTTTCTATTTAAATTTGTTAACAATATCTTACTTTATTTATTTTTAACCTTGATGAAATCCTTTTAAACAAATTTAAAAAAAAAAATTCTTTGTCATCTTTTACACAAATGAAAATTTATGGAGAGAGGGTGTAAAAGAAAAGAAAAGCAGTTTTTAATCATCTATCTGCTCAAAATATGATCATAAAATACGTAATTACAATCACTTTTCAAGCCCCTGAATGATCCATTTTTGATTAAGCGTTTTTTAATCTTCAGTATAAGGAGAATACAATAATAAATAACGGGAATAATAGACACATTTTCAACGTCTGGACGATTAATTTCCGAGTGCTAAACAATTTTTATTGCATTTTAAATCGAACTAATTTTAATCATTGGCGCGGATCAAATTTGAGTCCTTTTTTAATCGTGTAACTGACTAATAAGTTTTTTATCACCAAAAGTACTCTAAAAAGACTCAGCAAGGTGATTTTTATAAAAACAATCTTCCAAATGCTAACTAGGTAGTTTTACAAACATATTAATGTGTTGTACTGTATGTAGGTATTAAATATCAAACAAAACAAAATAAAATAATAAAAATAATAATAAAATGAATACAAAAATATTGTGTTATTGAAAGTGAAAATAAAATAAATTGTAAGCTACTGGCTGTCAAAGTTAAAACTTTAAAATTATTTTTTTAGAAAATAGTTTGTGATGAAATTCAATTTAATTTGCAATTGACAACAGTTTCTCGAGAGAAATATTAGGTTGGCTAAATATGGTTAGACTTGTAATGATAAATATCAAGATAATCATAGATCTTAAGAAGTACCACATTAGCACAAATGTTAGCCATACATGCTACAAGTACTTACGTAGAATAACAGGTTCAATGAAACGAAAGCGAGATTGGGATAAACACAATCGGTATGGATAAACTTTGAATACGTAGACGAACCAAGCTTAGAATATTCAACGCTTACGTGAAATCAAACCTATTGTGCGAAATTAAAACTTGGTGATTCTGGAACAATTTTATGCAAAACTACTTACTTACTTACATACATACATAATTGGCCATTACAACCCTTAAGTCAGGATTACGACCTAGCTTCTCACACCACTTATGTTGTGTGTGTTAATTTTATACATGAGTGGCTGGACCTACAGTCGACTCCGAACGACAGATTTTTGAGAAGCTTTTCATGGCAATTTTTACTCTCAGAGTCTTTGCCAGAAATCTGCTGAGAGGAATTCGCCGAAGAAATATTTTTCGTTTTGATGTCTGACCTGGGATACGAACCCGGGCCTTTTGTCTAATAAGCCAACACACTACCCACTAGACCACGGCCCTAACAACATCAGGCAACCATCGGAATTAGAAGACTTACTTACTTACTTAACTTAATTGGCCATAATATCCCGATTAACGGATTTCGGCCTGCCGCAACACATCTTTCCAGGCGCTTCTGCTTCTTGCGCGCCTACGCATATGCAAAACTACACATATTTTTAAATAAGTGCCAAAGATTCAAATGCGAGTTATCCTGAGCTAATAGCATCAGTTTCCATTCTTTCTAAAGCCTCGCAGATCCTTAGGGCGTGTTCTACATTTTGATTTCGAAACAACCTCCATTCTAAAAAAATTGCCTATGCGCAGACAAAACGTTGGTTATAAACCTAAAGCTTGATTTGAGCAAAGTTTTTTTCTTTTCTTTGTCTTTCGTTGAGGATACTTTTACAAATATCCGCCTTCACTCCGCAGAACAGTTCTGGCCCTATCCACAGGAAGCTTCAGTTCTTGCAAGCTCAGAGAATTATTGGATCTATATAGACGATCGAATAATATCATACATAACTTTTGGGGAGTTGGCCCATGTGTAGTTAATCCTGAGGACAAAAACTCCAGCTCCTGTCATAAGATCCGTTTTTGAATTATCTGTATCTGTATTAGTCCATTCGATTACTTAAGTCTATCATTGCTAATGTTATACCAACTCACTATGGTCTCTGTAACTTATCTAATACAAATTGATAATTACATTGTATCGCCTCCTCAAGATTTCTATACAAGCTTTCTGCATTATTATGTAATGCTTTGCCTTTTCTGAGATGCTCTCTATATGCTGCCTCCATGTTAATTTACTGTAATATTCTAAGATAGTTTATAATCATTTTCTGTAATATTTGTCAAACTAGATGTCAAATATTCCTCGGTTTCTTTGGAGATTTCTTCCTCTTGCAAATAGTACTATTGGGCACCACCGACTTGCAATCTAAAGATATCTTTGAATGACGTCACAGAGAGTCTTCAAATATTAGTTTTGTCATGAAGTTTTTCCCGCGTCCTGCCAGTGTCTAAAATTTCCGATCTGGTATTGAATGTATGCTTACATTGTCCATTATAAGCTTGCAGTTCCTCAGAGTGATTCCAAAAGACGATAATTTATCAGATACTTTATTGGTTTTACCACACCCGGCCTTTTCATCCGATCTGCGTTATCTAAAATGTCACTGTGCTGTGATCGGTTATTTTTCGCGAACTTCAACTCTTTCAGTAGTTCGTTAATGGGTTCAACTTGTTTTTAACTCATTTCTTTGAGTGTTTTTGATAATTTGTCCTGCCTATGCGTGTTGAAATCATCTACTTCTGAATTCATTCTTAGCCAAAAAAATAATTTCATAAATGAAATGGAAAGCCATAAAATAAATTATTTAATTGCATGTGTTTGAGAGTTATTCTTAAGTGATATAAAAATTCATAAAAGTCTCTTGATGGCTGTTAGTTGACAGTTGCTTTAGTACATTTTGAATCATATTTATAAAAAAATTTAATAAAAAAAGAATTAATACGTCATCAAAAAATCTTTTAAAAGCCTATTTTATGTAAAAAATCGACTGTAGTTGGTATTGACTAGAGATGCCAAACGGGAATTCCCGATTCCCGAAATTCCCGGGATTTTCGGGATTTAAAAAACCCGAAGCCCGGGATTTTTTAATTTTAAGTCCCGGGATTTTCGGGATTTAATAATCCCGTTTTCGTTCTATTTATTTTGTCATACTAATATTTTTTATGTTCTTTTCTAATGTAGACTAACAAATATTAATATATTGTTACGCTTTTACATTTTAAAAACGTTAAAAAATGAGTTCGTAGATTGCAAATAAAATATAAATAAATTTGAGTTTAATATTAAATCAATTCTTTATTATCTGCACAACTTTTGTGCCACTGTTCGAACTTATTCCACGTATACAACGATAATTTTCGCAATATGTGTTTGTTCGTGATAATTCTCTGCTTACAACTTTGTACCTTGTTAGTTATTCTTCGCTCACAACCTTTTTTTAAGCACAACACTAACATCTGTTTCCTTCAGGCGAAACTTGTCTCCACACAAGTCTAACCGAATTATAGCTCGATCTCGTGTCTTCACGCAATCGATTGATTTATCACTTCAACCAACTTAACGTCGTTATACACGACTAGTTTAATTCAAACTCCGAATACAACGTGCCGTCTGCACACACGACTGATTCAACTCAAACTCTGAATTCTGAATCCTCCTTGCTCGCTTTGTCTTGCCTTTTATATCACTGGATCATTAGTGTGATGAATGCCCCCGAAGGATGATGACTGCCTTCGGGAACATTCTAAAAATATAAACAACTTCTTTTCATTTTTGTTGTTTCTTTTTTACATTCGTCCAGGCAGATTATTTGTTATTGGTTTCTTTGTCTATCCGCTATTTTATACTGAGCATTGTTGTTGCTTGTTTACTTCTTTGTTTTCTTCATTTTGTTGTTGGTTATTTACGGCATTTATCCCTTATTCTTGTTTATTCATCGATCTTGTAAACAAGCGCTTTATTTTTGTTGCTATATTTTTTTTTTTTTACTTATGCATTGATCAAGTATATAGTGTTGTTTTTGGAGCTTTTGTTTATTATTTTAACAACACCATTTCCACTTTCGTAACAATATGTATTTGCTTTATATTTTATATTTATTATTATGATTTATGAATTTTTAATTTTAATTGAAAATTAATTTTTGTTAATTCTAATGTACACTGATAAATATTGTTAATATTACATTATTTGTCTTTATTTTTTACATAATATTTATGTAGGTCCCCAAATATAATTTATGAAATTACTTATAAATAACTAATTTTTGTTAATAAAAGTGAAATATGTTATTTGTTTTAAGAATTTTTCACTTAAAAAACTTTTAAATAAACATTATATAAGAAAAAAAATTCGTTTTTGTGTTAAAAGTGAGAAATTTCAGGAATTTTTGTTCGGGATTCAGAATTCCCGATTGGCATCCCTAGTATTGACTAACATAAAATGGACAGTATACCTAATATTGAATTCAATTTAAAATATATTACTCATACGCACCAATACTATCTTTGCTGTTCTGTAATTACTCAGAAAAGTATGCAATAAAATAATATTTAATTTCGTTGAATACGCTGTCAATAGAATTTCATATCACTCATACGTTACGTTACATGTATTGCTGTTAGTTAAATAAAGTATCAAATCGTCAAATTTTATAAAGAAAACGTTAAAATCGTCAAAGGGGTTTATGGAAATCAAAACAAAATCGTCACAAAAAAATAGATACATAAACTAGAAGAGAAAAAAAAATTATAGTTAAACATATAAAGTTAAGACAATTTATGTACATATTTTAGCTCAAAAATTAATAAAGAAAAAAGATTTAACAAAAAAATTTAACAATTCCTTTTAACGCTGTAATTTAAAGAATAAAATTTAATAACGAATTTTTTATACATATAATTATATATGTATTATACATTATTATATAATTTAGTTTAATTTAAATTACCTTGGCTTAATACCCTCTCTATCTCTCTATCTCTCTCTCTCACCCTCTATCTGACTCTCTCTCTCTCTCTCTCTCTCTCTCTCTAGCTGAATAATGTGTATTATTACATATATTTTTAATAAATTTAGTTAAGGCTAGAAATTAAAAGCTACCATCTCTGATTTTAATTCCGAGTTGTTTTTTTCAATTGTTGTTTGCAGATATATAACCGCACATAATAATGGAACATCTAAATTTATGAGTGCCATAAATATTAAGGGGTCGGATGCTCTTGTCGTTCTGAGCATGAAAATTTAGTGTGATGTTCCCTCGAGTTACATAATTGGTCATTACAACCTTTCAGTCGGGATTATTGACCTAGTTCCTCACACTACTTATGTTAATTGTATACATAAGTGGCGGGACTTACAGTTTAAAGTCGACTTCGAACAACAGATTTTTAAGAAACTTTTCATGGCAATTTAATCTACTCTCAGAGTTTTTGCCAAGAATTCTGCTGAGAAGAAATCGCCGAAAAAATAATTCATAAAAATACTTGTTTTGATGTCTGGCCTGGGACGCGAACCCTGGCTTTACTTCTAATAAGCCAGCACACTACCTACTACACCACGACGACTCTTCATCTAAATTTTTGGGGGGCATAAATATTAAAGAGTCAGATGCTCTTGTCGTTCTGAGCCTTAGCTTCTTAAGACGGTGCAAGAAATATTCTACTTCATCTTATCTTCTTACTATTTACACCACTTATATCCGAAAGAGAATGGAATACAACTCTCAGGTATGGATCGGTGCCCCAACGTCTGTTTTATCGCCCTCATACAGTAGATAGCAAAGTTGCTCGTAATTGACAGTAGGGTATCGAACTATATTCATTCATTAGCGCATCGTTGCAATGTGGCTTTTGTTTCACTGTTCTACCGTTATTGCTATGGATTTGGCTCGAACGAAATAAGGGACTTGTTCCCAAGATCTATGTAGAAAGAAGAAAAAGGCATAAGGTACAGAAAAATTTTCATTCCTAGTTATTACTAACCTAAATTTCGAATAGTAACTATTGGAAAGCAAATACAAAGATTAAAGTGTCTTTTAATGTACTAAAATGCGTAAATTTTTAATTTTTAAAAATCGTCAAAATAAGGCCATAAAACGTTCTATCAATATGGTATTTTTGGAGCTCAAAATCGTTAAAATGACGATAAATCGTCAAATCTGGCGGCTATGGTTCAGTGACGGCTTTTGCAATTAAACTTTCAACTTGACGGTGAACCCAGCACGGAAAACAATCTTCCTCGAAACGATGGCTTCCCACCAGTCCAGTTAATTAGTGAATACATAATTCTATGAGACGCTGTGATCTTCCACTACAAGGCAGAAGTTTAAGTCACTCATGCTTAAGAAAATGTACCGAGTTTACGGAATCAGAAAGACGAGAGAATCAATTTAGCCATAATGTACGGGAATGTCTGTATAAACATTGAGAACATTGCATCGAATCTTTCCTAGTAAAACAATTTTCAGCATGTTTAAAATGATTAGTGAAAAGAGGAAAGGTAAGTATGATTGAAGAAACTATGCTAAACATTTCAAAAAGGCCAACTGGTTCTATTACAACCCACAACAAAAGAATAACAAACTCCCGGGATGGGTTCTACACGATAAGCAGTCAAAAATATTAAATACCCGTTCTACATATTTCAATAATAAAAGTTTTGGCCTAGAAATCTTCGCTAGAATAACTTTTCCGACTTTATTTTTTAAAGAAGTTGAAGCGAACAAATTTAGTACCTCATAGAATCGCAACACACACAATTACGCTGTTCAATTTCGTTCTAATAGTTCACAATGATCATAACCATTACCAGTAATGGTTATCCATCACATTTTTTTTCTGGTCTGAACTACAGTGCACGCGCGCTAATGTGAATGAATTAAAACTGGCATTGTTCACTTTTGCGAATTGTAATAAACGCAAAACTTTAACGTTTTAAATTAAAACAAATTCTGTTCAAATTATAGGATTTTTTACATTTGTTCGTCTCTTAGAGTAGGCAATGAAGCAAAAAATTTTCACATTAAGCGATGTTCATATAATGCGGTGTTCACATAAGCGCGAGTGCTCGCTGTATTTGTTGTATACATTCATTGCCTTCAGCCTCCCTATTTTTCTTTTTAGCAAATTTCGTTTAAAGAATGTAATTTTTGTATCTGTTTTGGTGCCACTTTCTGTGTTCTAATTGTAGTTTTCACCAAAATGAATTTCACGTCTCTGCAAATTTGTAGACTTAATAGGTAATGAATAAATACATGAATGAACGAGCTGCCATGAAGGCATATCATGTCTATGTTACATACGTAAAATGTTACAATTTTCTTTATCGAATGAAGCAAATAAGCATATTTATTGTCAAAAACATTATTTTTTTTTTTTGCATCCTCCATAAGTACATGCTTTTGCAATGAGAACAACCATGAGAACTATTATAAACGAACGTATGTTATCTACCAAATGGTTTTACCAATCGCTACAACAGTCTTACACTGCAACCACAACACCATAAGGACAACAAACTTATGGAAGAACCAGACAATTTGAATTCAACACTTTCACAGTTTCACAATTCTCCTTTATGAAAAGCCTGTAAGTATAGCTGCCAAATAAATAAAGCATCAAATCGTCAAATCTTAGAAAAATGTTCGTCAAAATCGTCAAAGACGTTCATGGAAATCGTGAAAAAAAATCGTTAGAAAAAATAAATAATTCATAAAAGTTAAGCCAATGTACATATTTTAGTTCAAAATAATTAAAAAAAAAAATTTAACAATAATCTTTAAAAATATTATTTTATACAATATACGTATGTATGTACTTATTTTGATGTTAGAAACATAGTTTAAATATATTTATTAGAATTAAATATTTTAACCAAATGACGTAAAATAGTAAATTCGAAGTAGTTACGATTCTTAAGTTTTAAGTAATCTTTTTATATAATATTGCTACTAGGCAATTTAGTTTAATTTTAATTAACTTGTCTTAATAATCTCTCTACAATTGCGAAATTATGTGCTAATACTAATAATTTTGAATAAATTTAGTCAAGACTGAAAATTAAAACCATCCTTCTCTTTCATTTTTTTCATTTTTGTTTTTTTCTTCATAAATCGAAAAGTTTTATGACGTTTCTAGAAAAAAATTGTTTAATGTTTAAACAATCTAGATCAGTGTTGTTTATAAGCACAGGAATAATATTGCATCATCTATGTCTATGGGTGGTTTAAATATTAGGAAGTCAGTAGTCACCGACACATTTTTTAGTGCCTTAGCTGCTTAAGACGGTGCAATTTTTTTTTTTTTTTTTTTTTTTTTACGCCGAGGAGGGGCAAATGTACCTAACCGCACCATAGAGGAGTCGTCACGTCCTCCGTGTGTGGGGCCCTCACCCACTAAATCCCCCCCTCGTACCGTGGACTGTTGTGTCCACTCCGGAACTACGGTGGTATTACTTCGGAGTGGAGTCCTTTTTGGCCCTTTGGCCGCCTTCATGCTCACATCCGCGTCCGGACTGCGTAATGAAGGTTGGGGAGACTTCTAATTGTCTCCACTATTCCTTCCGTCCAAGCTCCCGACTGGGACCTCGTTTGACACGTGAGCTAGTGTCATCTATGCCGTGTTCACATGCTCCGCAGCCTCCAGGTCTCTATTCTTCAGTCTCAGAATGCGCTCCACGTAATTTACCACTGAGGCCCAATTCTCTCTGCTCGCAATCATAACCCCGACAATGTTAGCGGCCGTTATCGTTCCGATCATCGACGTCAGTGCAGAGCGATAGCTCTGCCAGCGTGCACATTCGAAGATAGTGTGTTCCGCGTCATCTACTACCTCCTCTTCTTCGTAAAGGCAATAAGGCGAGGTGGTCTTGCCCATTCTGTTGAGATATTTCCTAAAATATCCGTGGCCCGATAGCATCTGTGTAACATAAAAATTTACTTCTCCGAATTTCCGACAGGTCCATGGCTTTATTTCCGGGATGAGTTTCGCCGTCCACCTTCCTCTATCCTCGCTGTTCCATCGTCGTTGCCTTTCTGAAATTGTGTTTTCCCTGAAGTGACCGGTTATGTGGTTTCCAGCCGATTTCGCCTTATAAATCTTCATCCGCTCTGCTGCCAGTAGATCGACAGGGATTGTACCTGCTATCACAAGTTCGGCTGGGGCGGACACCGTACGATATGCCGACGCGATACGTAGTGCACCCGTTCTCTGTACCGCTAGAAGTAAGTTCGCCCGTTTTTCAACCCCTAGCGTTTCGGCCCAAATTTCGCTCCCATAGAGCATAATGCTGCTTCCAACATCCATCAGGAGTCTCCGTCTCGCCGGTAGCGGGCCTCCAATATTCGCCATTAATCTGCTGAGCTGCCCGACGATCTTCCGGGCTTTGTCAGCCGAGTACTGAATCTGGTATGAAAATTTTAGCCTGGGGTCCAGCCTTATTCCCAGGTATCTTACCGAGCTCTTTGTCCTAATTACCTCGCTTCCAATACTCATGTCCACCTGTAAGGGGATACGGCGACTAGTGATCAGCAGTAATTCTGTTTTGGGCTTGGCCAAGTCTAAGCCGTGGGATTCCAACCATCTTTCCGTCCTTAGCATGACACGTCTCAGTTTTCTCTGCGCCTCTTCCGTATTCCTGGCCGTGATGACGGCAGCAATATCATCTGCGTATCCAACCAAAAAAGTTCCATCTGGCATATCCTGTCTTAGAATTCCATCGTAGTTGACGTTCCATAGGTCAGGGCCAAGGATAGATCCCTG
Organism: Sarcophaga peregrina; assembly: GCA_014635995.1. Lineage (NCBI taxonomy): Eukaryota > Metazoa > Arthropoda > Insecta > Diptera > Sarcophagidae > Sarcophaga > Sarcophaga peregrina. The sequence continues at coordinate 37,236,944 of CM025792.1, read as the reverse complement.
TGCCGCTCCTGATGTTATATGTTTCACCCTTGGTCCCGAGCTTGTGTTATACAACAGCTGTCTGTTACTCAAATAACTACTTATCATGGCCAGAATGTAGTTTGGTACCGAGAAATTGTATTCTAAAGCGTTTAATACATCGCTCCATCTTAGACTGTTAAACGCGTTTCTAACGTCCAAAGTCGCAAGCAGTAGCACTGGCCTCGTAGAGCTACTCCCACGTTGTGTGACCATCGCCGCTTCTGTCACCTCTCTCAAGGCGTCAATGGTAGACCGACCGGGTCGAAATCCATATTGTCTGGCAGACAATCCGCCACTATTCTCAATAGCCGCAGTAAGCCGCGGCTTCAAAAGCCTCTCGGGCAGTTTTCCCGTCGTATCCAGCATGCACAGTGGCCTGTACGCGGATGGGTCCTCCGGATCGCCCTTTCCCTTGCTTATTAAGACCAGCCGTTGTTTCTTCCATATTTCGGGGAAAAGACGGTGCAATACATACATATATGTATACTTTACTTCATCTGATCTTCTTACTGTATCTGAAAGTGAATGGAATACAACTCCCATTAATGGGCAGGTTATTCACTGTCTATTTTAAGACTTCTCGACCGCGTACAGGGCGAAGTTGCTCGCTAATGATGGTAGGGTATAGTACTGTATTGATTCATTGAAGCATCGTTGGAATCTGGCTTGAGATTCAGTGTTCTGTTCCAGAGACTCATGTATTCCTACGTAAAGTCTTTCTCTTAGAGCACATCTGTATGTGGTGGATTAGCCAGTGGATCGTACATTGCATTACAGACAAAATTCGTTCTTTAGTGGAACTATTCATATGTGTAACTCACTTCATGCAGAGGTTGTAAATTAATGGCTTTTAAGAGATTGAAAAGGCATAAAATACAAAAAAATCATCACAAGTGTTCGCAAATAAATTAAAAATATAATACTTCACTCCTCGTTAAAGCAAATACAAAGCTTGAAGTTGCATTTAATGTACTAAAGTTAAGAATATGATGTAAAAAATCGCCAAAATAAGGGCATAAATCGTCATATCGTCAAAATGATATTTTTGTAGCTCAAAATCCTCAAAATGATGATAAATCGTCTAACGTGGCAGCTGTGGCTATAAAACATATCGCTTCACAAATTTCAATGGTGCGAGAATATGCTGAGCTCCACAAATATTTTACAACAAACGGAATGTATTCAAATGTATTCACACATATTTCCGATATTTCCTTAAAGACGTTTTTTTTTTGTTATCAAAAATAACATTTATTTTCGGTGCCTGCTTAGTACATTATCTAAATGGATTTCTAGATTATCATCCCATAATTTCTATTTAGAATAACATCTCTAATTAGAAGTTGTACTCTAGAAATCATAATTTTATTTGTAATTTCACTATTGTTTGAACTACAGACACCTAATTTAAATTTTTTATTGTCGGAAAATTTAAAGTATTTCCTTACACAAAGTTAAAGAGTGGTAATCTTCAAACATTGCTACAAAATCTTGAAAGTTTGTAGGTTGTTAAAAAGCTGCCACCATTTTAGCACATTCTAACACTGGGAAAAAATTTTCTTTTAACTAATTCTCATCACATACGTTGGTACTGTGGTAATGCTTAAAGAATTTCCACTTTCCGACTGTCTTTACGAAATCTACATTAATGTGCATGTAGATTTTTGCCTGAAGACAAATAAAAACATTAAGTTCCGCAAAATAGAGATGAAAATTCTTCTTTTCAATTTCTTCTTTAATTTACTTCCATATTTTAATTTATTTTGTCGAAACACATGCGTACATTCTTTTTAAAAGGATTGTAAATTATGTTACTTATTAAGAACATGAATATACAGTGGGTGACGAAACAATGAAAACTTTTTCTAAAATTTACTTATGAGTTCTAATCAGAAAATTGGAAATTGCTGTTCATTAGTATGCATAAAAATATAAAAAAACTATATTATTGAAACGTTGAAGCCTTCTCCAAAATGATGAGTGTTTACAGTTCTTGACTCTCAAAATGTTTTAATAATTTTTGAAAATTCTGATTTGTTAAGTTCATATTCATCATATATATTTTTTTTTTTTTGCTGAAATTCAGCAATGAAATGGTTTTTAATTAAGAAACAGCACAAATATTTTGCGAATTCTCTGAAGAATGTTTTTGATTTTTAACCCATTAACCCCTGACCCCAGAATCCGTATGATAAGAATATTTTTATTTTTCTTTTAAGTGTCGTGGCGGCCTCTGTAGGGAAGAGGTATTTTTCTACCCACTTAGGGTTTGTTATATGGCGGCTAGACAGCATAGTTAAGCTATTTTGGAGAGTTTTATTGAAAATAACACGTTTGTGACAATAATAATCTTGACAAGAATGATAAATCCGCCAAAATTACTCCATTAAAAAATGCACTAAATAAAATGTTCATACAATTTGGCATATTTTCCCATAGTCTTTTTGTGGATGAACAGATGATCGTATCCAAGGGATTTTTTTGTACAATTTCATGCCGGAAATACCGGAAATATAAAAGAATAGAGAAAAATAAATGATTTGAAGTTTCTATTTGAAATTCATTTTTAAAAGTTTTATGAAAAATATTTTATACCAATGCCTAAAGGTGGGATCACACGATTGACGCAATACACCAATTATTGGTATATTTTATACGTCAATCGTGTGATTTCACAACTTATTGGCTCATATGTCAAATCACAACAATATTGTTCTTATTTTGCCCAATCAAATGCAACCCTGGTGCGACAATCATGTGAACGCTAGATCGGCAACCATGCACAAATAAAAACGTTAAAAATACACCAATATTTATTGTGTTCTAGTGCGGCAATTAAAGAGGACAATACGCGCCGATAATTTTTCTTTTTCAAATATTTTTTTGTAGCAGCATTTATTTTCGTAAGTAAAATAAGTTTTTGTTCTTGTATATATGTATTACAATTATAATTTACTTGCAGTTTTATTATGGAGTTGGATGACTGCACACAATTTGATGGCCTGGATGACAGCACCCTCTCTCAGGAACCACAAACCCCTGTGCCAAAAAGAAAGAAAAAACCTAGCGTTACTTCATCTTGGACCTACAGTAGTATTAATGGATTAATTCAAGCTGTAGAGGAACATCCTTGTGTCTGGGAATACTCTATCCCAGACTATAAAGACCGAAACAAACGGGAGCAGGCATGGCGCGAAATTAAAGACAATTGTCCTGGGCATACGGTGGAAGACTGCAAGGCCAAATGGGCCAATGTGAAAACGGCATTTCAAAATGTCAAGAAGAAAAATATGACAAAGTCTGGACAGGGTGCTGAAAATATCCAGCCACATTGGCCGCATTGGACTGCAATGCAGTTTTATAATCGACACAACGCATTAAAAAGTTCTTGCTCAGTGTCAACTTTAGATGCAGAAGAAATTCAGCCAGGCTGTAGTAAGACGCTAAATGTTTCCCTACCTGAGACGGCAGATATAAATAAAGCCGACATATTGCAGCGGGCAGTGAAGTGTTTAGAGGCGGAAGAAGATAATTGGCATGCAATAGGTATGTATTTGGCATCCCAAATGAGGGAAATTGCCAAGAAAAGTAAAAGGGCTGCCAACAAATTGCACTTCCAACTTATCAAAACCGCAATGGAAGCAGCTTTGGAAGCTGAAGATGAAATTTGAAAACTGTTTAGGCAATAATTTTTTTACGTTAGTTTATAAGTTTTTAATACTGAAGTGTTTTTTTATTTTTTTTTAATTGTTTGTTTTTTTATTATTATATTGATGTGATATTGATTTTTTGAAATATTTTTTACGTTAGTTTATAAGTTTTTAACAGTGAAGTGTTTTTTATTTTTTTTAATTGTTTGTTTTTTTTTTATTATATTGGTGTGATATTCATTTTTTGAAATAAATATAATAATATTAATATTTTGAAATAAATATATATTTAAAATAAAAAAAATTATATGTATTTATATTGCCAGGGCAATTCACCAGTTGCTGACATAAAATATTGTTCTAGTTCTTCACGAATAGCCTTTGCTTCATTAGTTATGTAAGAGCTTGGAGTATTTTCTGTTCCACTTACTGCTGTCAGTGGAAAATCATTTCTCCATGTCCCCGGAATAAAAGCACCGTTAACATCATAACGATCTGTAAGCAGCGATGTTGTGTAATTTACCTTTTTTTTTAACAAAAAATTGTGCAGGGCACAGCAGGCTAAAGTTATAGAAGTAGTTTTTTCCGCATTTAGTTTAGAAGGACATGCAAATACTTGAAAGCGTTTTGCCATAATACCAAATGCATTTTCTACGATACGTCGAGCTCTAGATAACCTGTAGTTAAATATTCTCTGTCCGGCAGATAAACTTTTACCGGGGTATGGTTTCAGCAAATGCTTCTGCATGCGAAAAGCATCATCTGCAACTAGAACGAATGGTACGGCTGCTTCACGTCCTGGTAATGGTTTCGGTAGTGGCAAATTAAGATCGTTGTTATCTAGAGCACGTTGAAAGGAACAGTTTCCGAATACTCCGCCGTCCGATACACGGCCGTTGCAGCCAACATCAACATACAAAAAGTTATATTCGGCATCAACAACAGCCATTAGTACTATACTATGCGTTCCTTTATAATTATAAAATGTGCTTCCTGAATTCGGTGGTGCGACCATTTGAATATGTTTGCCGTCAACCGCACCTATGCAGTTCGGAAAATTCCACAGTTCATTAAATTTAAATGCTACTTTGTGCCATTCATCTTGTGTGGATGGTACCTACATACATATAAAAGAAAACAACTGGTGCAGATAAAAAAATACATATTTAGAAATGTCATACCTTTAAGTATGAATCTTTCAATGCTTTATAAATTGCATCACAAACGCTTGGTATAAAGAGTGATATGGTGTTAGGGGCTATACGGAATAAGACCGAAAGACTTTTGTAGCTATCTCCAGAAGCCAGAAATCGGAGAGTTACAGCTAAGCGTTCTTGTGCTGGAATTGCCTTACGCATATTTGTGTCCTGTTTTGTGATATATGGTGATACTAGATCCAATAATTCTTTAAATGTTTCGTCACTCATTCTTAAAAAGTTGTTGAATAAAAAGTTTTGGGTTTCTATTCCCCGAAACTCCATCAATGTCTTTTGATATGCGCCATCAGTACTTCTTTTTGTGAGCCACTCTCTGACCCATATACTTCTTTTAATATTTCTTTTATTCTTTCTTTCATTTTTTTCGTCTTCAAGTGCACACACAATAATTAAAGCCGACGCAATTTTCTTTTTTTTCAATGAACTCATTTTTAACCGAATTTATTAAAATTTTCTATATTTTCGTAAACAAAACCAATCTAGCACAACAGCTGTTTCTGATAGTTGCCATATACTAGAACAATCGTGTGACTGCAAAGCGGCAATTATTGCCACTAAGCCGTTTTGCGTCAATTTACGACAATCAAATTTATGTACGATAAGGCAATCATCTGACTGCAGTGAATTTGATTGGGACAATTTCTTTATTGGGCAGATATTCAGCACAATAAAAATTGTATAAAATTGGCGCATTGTGACAATCGTGTGATCCCACCTTAAGTGGGTATTTGTATACTCATGTCATTTAATCGCACCTGTAGTCTAGCTAAGTAGACCAATTTTATCGGTTAGAAGATATATTATATTACATTGCATCTAAAGGTTTTTCTGAGAATATCATCCATACATATTCCACAGAAGTTCTTTCTTTTTGAAAAATTTATGATTCTTGACCTTTCTTTTGTTATCCAAAATGCTTACTTACTAATTTCTTTTTTTTTTAACAGTTCTATATCTTCTTTATTCTTAAAGGAAAGTTTGGGCTGTCATTTATTTGGGAAAAGATAGAATTTTTAAAAAAAAAACTTCTTTTTTTGGGTATTTTTCTATCCATTCGGCGTTAATGGGTTAATGCAATTTTGAAAAAGTTTTTATTGTTTTGTCACCCACTCTATGCATGTATTCAACAAAAACTACTTTATTTATCATTTTATTATTGTTTTTCTTTTCTTTCTTTCTTTGTTATCTCGTTCAGTAAGTTTGCTGGCGAATTTCTATTTTTTTATTATCATCATGATCGTATTACCTCATATGCATATTAAAAGTTACATTTTTGTATGGTTTCCCTGTCTTATAAAATATACGCGTTCGCTTTCAGATTCTAGTAGTATTTGAAATTCTGTTTTTTATTTCGTTCTGTGATTTATTTTATTTATTGTACAAAGTGAATTTTATTTTTATTCTTTACCAAGCATTTTCCATACTCTCCCACATATTTTACGCACTTAATTCTTATTTGCATCTACTTTATGTGCTTTTGAATGAAATATTAAAGTTGTAAACGAAAACTTTGCCATTAAGTGTTAAAGAACAGATTCCTGCGTATCGTCATAATCAATAAATAAAAAACCATTATTTATTATTTCCTAAGTGCCCTGGTCTGTGCTAGACAATTAGCGTGAGAGTGGTGGTTTCGATTCCTACCAAAGATTCTTGTCTGTGACACTACACCCAGCACATGATCGAAGTTACTCAGCTCGCATATAGTTTGAATATGATTTATAATTCCATTGTAATTAATAAGTAAATTAATATTTATCTCTTTTTTAATACGAGATCTTTAATATCCCCATTCCAGCATGGTTTTTTGAAAGGCAGGTCGACTTTCACTAATCTTCTTGAATTTACGACACATGTTTTCAGGGTGTTCTTCCGAGGGCTCGTACTGATGTAATTTATACTGATTTCAGTAAAACTTTTGATAGGGTTGATCATAGAATTTTGCTTCTTAAAATATCAATAATCGGTATTCCTGATATTATTCATCGTTGGCTAGACTCCTACCTCTCCCTTAGGACTCAGAGGGTTTTATTTAGGAATGTTTTGTCTCAAACTGTATACGTTACTTGTGGTGTTCCGCAAGATAGCCATTTGGGTCCTTTACTGTTGTTATTGTGTCTTAATGACCTTCCTTGTGCTATTTCTGATTGTAATATTCTAATGTATGCTGACGACATTAAATTATTTTACACTTTTGATGATGATCATGGCCAGGCTGTTCTTCAGCGAAATATTGATTTGCTTGTAACTTGGTGCAGGATTAATTTATTTGATCTTAACTTGAGAAAATGTAAATGCATGGTTTTCTTTCGCAGTGGTGTAATTTCGTCCACTTATGTGATTAATTCTTGCCCTTTGGAAACTCTGACTACATTTCTTGATTTGGGAGTATTATTGTTTACGAAATTGTCTTTTATTGATCATATTATTATTATTGATCATATGATGATTGGCAAGGCTCGGGCTGTTCTTGGTTTTATGAAAAGATGGGCTAGGGTATTCATTGATCCTTATGTAACAAGGCTACTGTATACTTTTCTTTCGTTGTCACAGTGATTCAAATGACTCTGTGCAGAAGCAGTTTTTATTATTCTGTTTACGTGGCTTAGGATGGGGTTATGCCAAAGGGCTTCCGTCATATGAGGAAAGGTTAGCTTTGGTAAAACTTCTAACTTTAGAACGTATTTAGGAGTTTGTTTTGTTTTTAATCTGGTTAAAGGTGATATGGATTATGAGTATTTGCTTTATAACCTGAATTTCAGGACTCCAGCAAGATTTTCACGCACTATCGTCCTCTTTCTTTAGATTTTTATAGAACGAACTATGGATGTAATTATACTTTACGTTAATTATGTGATGATTTTAACTTATATTATAAATTTATTGATTTTAATTGTTGTGTTTGTAATATAAAACGTAGCTTATATGCTGACATTAATTTGTAAATTATTGTATAAAAACCTATTTTCGTTCTTATCTTAGATTGTTCCGGTTTATTGTTACCTTATTCAACTTATGATTAAGTTCTGTAGCTGTTTTGTGTTATCGTTGCCCTAACTTTTCCCTTACCCACTACAGTCCGCACTGTAGTGTGTACGTGTCCCTACGTAATGGGGACGAGCCCTCCGCGGTCGGGTGAGAGTGGGTTAGTGTGAGGCCGGGGACATTCGAATTATTTCCTATTCCCATATTAAATTTTACATGATCTTTACTTGTTAAATTAGCAGCAGTACATACTAACGAATGTAATCGTGTAGTGGAGTAACAAAATCCTTTTTCAGTTTCAAATACAATTTTTTCTTTTGGTTTTTTCTAATTTTGTTATTTTATTTAATTTTGAAAGTATAAAAAAACAATAACAATAACAGAAATTCACTCGCATTTCATATTCCTTCAAGTCTACTACCATTCTTCATAAATTTTTAAACGTCATAAAACTTCTAATTGTCTTGCTGCATATGTTGATGAAAAAAGAAAACCTATGTACTGTTAGTCCTCCTATAACGCGGTGAGTGCGTACCGCGTTGTATGGAAACCGCGCATATAAGAAACGCTGATTTAACAGTACAAACCAGGCTAATATGTAGCGCATTCTATGGAAACCGTCTACCGCGTTGTATGTAGTAATGATGCAACATTTTTAAAAAAATCATCGACGTTGTCAACATTGATGTATCGACACATCGATGTTTTTCGATGTTTTATTTTCGTATAAATAAATACTAAAAGAATGTTATTTAAAGGAATAACAAAGTTTTTTGACAAAAATTATTTAACAATTCATTTTATTTATAATAAAAAGCAAAATAAAACAGCCTCAAAGTATATACGTACGTACAGTTATTGATTAGTTGAACACATAATTAATTAATTTTGTAAACGATGAAATAAATTTGGTCTTAATTGAGATTAAGTAATTCTGAGATAGAGTTAAGGAAAAGTATCTTTGAATGCCTAGATCCCAAAAGTCTATTTCTTTCTTGTGTCATTGTTGCATCAGCTTCCGAAAACAAGCATTCGTTTGGCACAGAATTAGCAACAATTGGGAGAAACTGAACAATTCGCGAAAGTTTAGGAAAAAAAAGATTTCGTGTCCTTCCAAACAACGATTGTGTCGCTTTTTGTTAATGTTAACGAGGATTATAGGTACATTTGTACTTCCGTTTCGCTAATGGTGTCTATAGTAGAGGATGATTTTTGTATCCTATAACAGTTTGTGGTCTTTCCAAATTTCAGATTGTAAATCATCGAAAATAAAACTAATATTAAGCCCTCTTACAATATCTACTTACTAGAGTCATTCATAGCCTGTGCGGAAGGAACAGCCCCCTTAAAGGAGGTTCAATTTTAGGTCCACGTTATGTGCTAAGCGCGTTATATGGGAATCACGTTCTGAGAGTACCGCGTTATATGAGGGCTGTCCCAATTTCTGCTCTTCATTATATGCAAACCGCATTCTGAGAGTATCACGTTATAGGAAGATTGACTGTAGTTCTTTAATACATATTTACTTACTATATATTCGTTTGATCAATTGCCATACTGATTTGATTTGATTTAATACCCCAATATACTACCATTCTATGAAAATATTTGTTTAAAGTTTTATAAACATTTGCTCCTTTTTGTGTTATTGTTCTTATTCTCATTTAAAACGTTTCATTAAATTCTTTAATAGTCTCTTTCTCTCTCTATCTTTTTAGTTCACATTTTGTTTTGCCCTTCTTGTTCGTTTTGTTTAAAAATGTAAGTGTGTATGTAACTTCCAATATCATAAAAAAAAAACAAAAACTGAACGTTCTACATTCGTTTGTTAAAGTTTCTGTTCCACTAACGGAAAACGAAAAATTATAAAAAAAAAACATAAAAAAATATAAAATAAAACAAACTGCTCATAGAAATAACAGAACAAAACTGAATGAAAAAGCTGAAAAAATATATGAAAGTACGAAAAAAAAAACTAAAAGAAAATATAAAAATAAAATACAAAAAAAAATCTTTGAAAATTCTAGAAACCTTGTAACTTAAAAATACGGCATACATTGTGGCTCTATTTTTTTTTTATTCACTTTCTTTCTCTTTGTACTATTTTTACAGTTTAAGCATCTTTTTTACAGTAGCGCCCTCGTTCTTTTCCCCGCGCTACATTATAAGATTACACTGTTTCCAAGAGCAAGCAACTTAGGAAACATTGCTAATTTAACACATTCCCTGCGACGTGTACCATTTTCGCTGCACACTAAACCACATTTCTACGCCAAGCTGAATTTTTTAATTTAAAATGCTTAAAACGCAAATTTAATTAATGGCAGGACTATTTTATGTGACGTAATGATGTTTAGAGCAATTTTAGAGTAATGCACCGATAACGGTACATGCGGTGTGGTAATTAGTTATCGGACCACTTTTAAACTTTTATTGAATATAGAAAGTTACTGATAAAATATATTATATAATAATCTATAATTAAAATATAGAAAGTTACTGATTTCATATTTATGTAAGACAAATAAGAATGTATTTTCTGAAGAAGATGACCATGTCCTATCTTCTAGAATTACACCATGTGTTACAAAACTATAATGCCTAGACCTGTAAAAAGGATGCAGCCGTTCCATGGTATGCAGAAAGTGTGAAAAATTTTCATAGTGTAATTAAACTTGAATAAAATATATTTTATTTTTTGTAAATTACCCTTATGTCCCTAATTCTATACGAAATAAATTTAATTTTATATTTTTATTTTGTGCATTTTACCGTTTGAATAGTAATAATTTTGAAAATAAAATACATTTTCTCAAAAATCAAAAAAGTATCATGTTTTTATATCGATTTATAAAAGTAGTTATCGTGTACCGAAAATGGTACGCGTGGCATAGAAATAACACCTTCTCATAAACCGCTTGGCAGGGAACGTGTTAACTGCCGCTAATAGAACACAATTTTATCAAAACAATCAATTACTGTTTGATCTTTACAACCATTATTCAGAAACACACCCTAATTTCCTGCACCACACATGCCGGTTTTGTTAATTTTACCCATGAGTGCAGGGACCTTCTGTTCTGAGTAACTTTTCAAGAGTTTTTTTTTTATTTTACTTTCGGAGTTTATAAGAGGAAGTCGCCTGGTCCACCGTGTCTAATAAATCAATACTCTAATTACTAAACTATGACAACTTTCATAGGTCTTACGAATACTACTTACTAATGCATAAATTTTTTAATAAATGTCGCTACTTTTCCTATTCTTTCCCTAATTAATTGCATATCCTTTGCTGTTCAACTTGAAAATACTTTCGATATTACCAATAATATGAATAAAAAAGACTAACAGGGTTAAATCGCACCATCTCTTTCACGTGCAGTACGTCCTGTTGTAACCAGGTATCCAGATCATCCAGGAAACTTGGTAATTTTCTATCCATAGCGCTCGTCAGTGATGCCAACTTAGCCCTTTTCGGGCTAGATTTAGTCCTTTTTGAAGTACCTTTAAAGCGAAAAAAAAAATGTTAAATTATAAACTAAAAAACGCGCAATTTCAGCGCTTTTCAGTAATTTTGTTTCGCCCTTTTTGCCCGTTTTTCCTTTAACTCTTATGTTTGTCTGGCAATGTCGAATTGTAAGCCAATGTGGCTGAACTTTTTTCTTCTATTTCTTGTTTTCTTCATTTCATTTACATAAAATTACAAAAAGTACTGGGAAACACAAGCTTTGCTGAAAGTTTAAAGTTGTATTTACCTAATAATTAGGTGGAAAAGAAATGTCAGGCTGCTCTATCGTTATATACTGGAAGTCATTCGCCATTTGCTTTCATAGAACACTTGACAGAGGATGAAGAGAATGACCAAGAAACACAAATCGTATTTAACAATGACCAACTTTGAATGATGTAACGTAAATTCTATTTGAAACTAATCTAGTACCTTAATTCTATATAAAATTATCGAAAAAGCAATAATATCTATTAATAAAATGTTTTTTTTTTTTTTTTAATTGTGGTGGTTTTATCTGAAAAGACTTTTTTTAATTTTTGCTCCCTTTTTGCGGTTTTTTGAAAAAAATTAAATTATGTATATTGTACTAAAAAGGTAATATTTTCAATTTAACCTTTTTTAGCCCGTTTTTCATTTTTGTTCACGTGTTTGGTGTCCTAAGAGTTGGCAACACTGGTACCCATTATTGTCAGTTATCGCCTGATAAATGTATTATACAAAAAATATGGACTGAAATCGTCGCCACCCAAAAGTGCTTACCAAACAGTGTTTTGTTCTTACAACACCACTCAACCACCTATCCAAGTCTATAGTCACGTATTCTGTAATCCAATGGATGAGGTCTTACTCCTTTAGTATGCTAAATCACAAGTGTTAATGAATTATAAAATTTTCTGTAAATAACTTGTTTCAATTATACTTTTTTAAAGGAAACACTATCTTTTTTTTTTAATCTGTTGGCATGAACTAGTCAGTATTAATGTGTAGCTTTTGCTGGTTCGAAAAATAAGAATGGCTCTCTATATAAAAGTACGATAGTAACACTGTTTCTGGCTTTTGGCAATGAATTTAAATAAACTTGAAAGTCAGTTTTTGTACGCTTCGCTATGGTTGGGAAAGCTTTTTTAGCGATATAATAAGAAAACAAAAATTAAAGAGAAACTCTTGTTTATTTTGGAAACCAAAAATACGTGAATATCATAATTTGTTTAAAGACTTTGTAACACCGAATGTACAAAAATTCATATTTACATGGATAATATAATCCTTAAACAAACTTATACCGTTTAAGATTTCCAATAAGTAGTTTGAAATTTAGAATTTTGTACAGCATTTGGCACAAATTAGATTCACAACAAAAATGTAATATCCAGGGGTGCAATTTCTCTCAGCATAATATCTTATTTAAATGAAAATTATTCAATCAGTAGATTTATCTTAACATGGCAATGGAACTATGTGGAATTATTTTTAAAGAACTTTGAATTAGGCCCTCTAAAACCAAATTAATTACAGGTAGATACAAAGATATATTGGAGGTGAGGACCCTAGGCGAATCGACATACAATAAATCCACAACGTGGGTTTACTTTCTGTAGTAAGTAACAATTTTCTTCAATTTATCAGTTAGGCAGAACTTACATTTTTGCGGATGAGGCCTAAATTGCAGTGGCGATGATCTACATTCGTAAATTAATAAATTAAAAACGATAACGGAGTTCTTATAGCCTCAACAAGACGGCATCTGGTAGAATCTTGAAGGGCAGCTTCACCAGCCATATTGTGCATTCTACAATCGATTAATTGCAGCAACGATTTCCAATACAAATTATTTCACGGAACTCAGGCTAATATAACTGGCCACTAAAATTGTGATAAAATTAGAGCAAATTTATGATAAAATCAGATAGTAATGCGTATACATATATGCATATGTAGTAAGAATTACACAGACGGCCAAGAATTTTTAACTCAAAAACATGACTATGATAAGCAGATAGATAGGTTAAAGAAGAACTGGTCAACATACATAAACCTAAGCCATCATGCGGACTTATTATGTGCTCACCTTTAAGGAATATCAACTTATATTCCATAGGAAGTCTGTAGCTTGTACAAACTTCAATAACTTTTTCCAGTCCAATCCGCTAAACTGCGTAATATTTTATGATGGTATTATCATCGAAATATTTGAATATTTTCACCGCATGTCCTGCGCTCAGCATTTATTTTGCATTTTGCTCATTTTGCACCACCTCAATATAATTCAGGTGTATATTGTAAGGCGGAGTTTTTCACAAGTAAGCTCATTAGCGTTCTCAGGTCGCATTTATTTAGTTTTAAAATGCACATAGTTCTCCCTTTAATAGGATCGCTTCAAAGTGTTTTTTATAAATCCTCGCTTTTCTATCTTGGACTTTATTGTACTAGAAGGCATTGGGTTATCAAAATTCATTCAGCGAGTCGTTGTCGATTGACGTTTAACCTCAGTTGAAGCATAGTACATCGAATTTTGTACAAATGAAAACCCAAGTCATGACGCCAAGTTGTGGTCTGTAAGGTTTACCGGATGTCAATAGTATCATCTAAAACACAGGTAAGAGTGTAAATTTATAATAATGTAGCTCAAGATGTTATCAGAAGGGATGACAATCGGAAAATCCCGAGTCCCAAAATCCCGGGATTTTTAAAAACTTGTCCCGGAATTTTCGGAATTGTGAATTCATATGTATTTTGACCCTACAAAAGGTATATCACTTGACTTCCATAATAGCATCTCAGATGAGGAAAACCTTACTTCAATTGATAAAAAGTTATTTGATGCCATCGGAGAATGCAAAAGCCCTGTAAAACGAATTAATAGAGTAACTAAGTTCGATACTCTACTATCCAAAAAAATAGATTTATTTACATCAGGTGCATAGCTGTCAAATAAATGAAGCATCAAATCGTCAAATATTTGAGAAAAAATCGTCAAAATCTTCAATGCGTACACATGTGTGGTGTATATATTGGGGAGTCAGAAGATCTTGCCTTTATTGGCATGAAAATTTAGTGTGATGCTCGCTAGAACAAGGTTTGTTAAGACGTTGCAGTAACTTCATCTGATCTACTTACAAATTACACCATTTATAACCGACCGAAATTGAAATACAACTCTCATGTGTGGGCAGGACCATAGAGTCAGTTTTTAAGTTTCTCAACCATTTACATGAGATGCCGTAGTAGCTCTTTAATCACGATAGTGTGTCTAACACCAGTGACTTATTGGAGCATCGTTGCAATGTGGCTTGTGCCACTGTTCTACCGCTACTATAATGGATATTGCTCGAGTGAAATAAGGGGAGCTGTTTATCAAAATCATATATTCCTACGTAACACTTATCTTCCTCGGCCAGCACATCCGTATGGTCGATTGACGAGTATATCACACACTGCATTACAGACAAAGTTCATTTGTTAGACGGACTATTCGTATGTGGAACTGGCTCCCTATAGAGATCTTTCCTGAACCTTGTCTCCATAAACACTGCTTCCTCTTTCTTCATTCCTATAATATGTTTTCCTATTTTTCCTATATGTTTTCCGTGCCAACCCCTGAATGTTGGTCGTATAAAAAAAATAAAAAGGTACTTGACGATGGTAATGTTAGAAGTTATAATCGAAAATTTTTTGGCTTTTAAGGGATTGAAACGGTATAAAATTCAGAAAAATCATCACAAGTATTCGAAAATAACTTGAAAATATAATACTTTACACCTTGTTATACATAGCTTAAGGAAGACTTTAATGTATTAAAGTAAAGAAAATTATGAAAATCTTTAATTGCTAAAAATCGTCAAAATACGGGCATAAACCGTCATGTCATCAAAATGACATTTTTGGAGCTCAAAATCGTCAAAATGATGCAAAATCGTCTAATCTGACAGCTATGATCAGAAGGTGGTAGAAGTGAATATTTACAAACTGCATACAGCTATCTTGGAACTATTTTACCAACAAATGTTGATTGCAAAAAGTGTTTTGCTTTAATCTTTTTGTTGGAATCCAAATAATAATCTTAAAACTAATGCATTTGCATATGTACGAATAATTTTTATTTTTGTTAATTTACGCTTTTTTGTTACTTTTTGTCTTGTTTTTTTTTTTGTATTTTATTCTTAATGACATATTATCCTGATATAATTGGAATATAAACGATTTTGTGAACAATTTCAGGATCAGGGATTACAGAATTCTGAATCCCGGGATTTTTTGAAAATCAATCCCGTTTGACATCCCTAGTTATTAGATATTAGGGATAATTAATACAAATAGTCGAGTTATTTCGTTTCAATCTTTAATTGTAAGACCCCAAACAACACCAATTACCTGCCATTTATTTTATTAGTTGGTTAGTTGCTCAAGAGAAGTTCGAAGGATGTGTCAACTGTACCGGTCTTCGCGAGATAAAACCAGGGTTGGAGAATGTGGAAAACGTACCAAAGAAAATATTTTCTAAGCCTTAATGCTACCCAATGCTATCGTTGTATTCATTGTGGCTCTCAGCGAGAAATGTTAAAAGGGCTCCTTTACGAAGCTGCTACTGCGAAACCACTGCTTTAAGACCACATGATCACAAATTCCAAAGACTCTAAAATATTATTCGAGTTTAACGATATTCACAGAATTATTGCCCAACTCAATCAAGAAATGCTTATAAAGCTGTTCCGTATAATCATAAAAACTTTTATTTTTATCTTCAACGAAATTTTTGCGATTCGAATATTACCTCCAAGAGTAGAAAGCAAAGCATGGATAAAACAAAATCATCAAAACTATTTAAAAAACTTATGATATCTGGGTTTATGGCAATATTGGCAAATAATTTGAGTTCAGAAAGAACATTGCATTTAGGAAATTCGTAGAGAAGACGTAGAATTGATGTTGATCCTGCCTCTCCTTCTCATATATGTAGTAGAAATTATCTTACGTGTTACAGCATTACCGTAGTACATCAAAAATTGGAACATATGATTTGTTGCGGATCTCAGAGTACAAATTACAAAGTATTTTCAAGAAGTTCTGATTGCATGCGAATGCTCTGAGTAACATCGTAACATCTTAGACTACTGTGGTCAATCTTTTTGTAATATCATATGAATTTTCAACGTATTAAATTTTCATACATTAAATTTACATACAATGTTACAGCGCAGGTGATAAAAGGAGAACGGAACTGGAGTTTTTGTACCAAAATTTTATTATGACAGAATACGAAAAACAGATTTGGCAGCAAGCAAAAATAGTCGTAAAGGTGGACGGACAAATACGAAAAGCAGTAGATGATATCCAAAAAGAATGAGTTTTGGTAGCCAGACATATTTGGAAGGCTAGGGAGAATACATTAAAACATTTTGTACACTCAAAAGAAAGTAAAAGTATAAAAAGTTTATCAATTGAATTTTAGATAAAGTTTAATTGTTTCAACAAAATGCCTTTTGTTTTAGAAATGAGAATACGTGGTATAAATGTGCTTTATTCTACAGTCTCATATTAGCATACATTATTATTGACATGCCTTTAATGAGGATTACGGCCTAGCTACTGTATCACCCATATTGGCGCGGTACCTGCAGTTTACTCTTGATTCCGAATGACAAATTTGGTATACTTTTTTTGTTATGATTTACAATAAACTACTCACACAATAGTGATAGCTTTAGACATGCGTTTAATTTTCCATTAAATGACGACGATTCCCTCTTGCATTATCTTCTGTACATAGTATACACAACAAATTAAGCACTGTAGCTAGAAATTATTAATCCATAGCCGTTGTCCATTGTATACGACATTGTCTAAATGGTAATCGTTAGACAACGGTTTAAGGTATATTATTAAAGAATTCAAGTATAAAATGTACATCGAATGAAATTCGACTTGAACTCGAATGTGGATACGACTGCTCTAAATCATTCAAAAAAGTTGCAAAGGAATTTGAATGCATTTTGTAGAGGAAAAAGTACTTGATGCTGTGAAAAATTCTCTCAACCACACACACACACACATGCATCTTAGCCCATTTGTTCAGTCTCGTTATACTTATACATAGACATTTAGAGACGTGTAAGTAAGTATGTGTGTGCATGGATAAGCAGCAGTATAGTTTTCATCTTCTCCTTTTTTTTTCGTTTGAAAAATGTCAGCACAAAACTTCGAAATAAATCTTAAAGTCTATACAAAGAAACATATGTACACTGGTGAGCAAAAGTAGTAAAAATAATATGAAATCTATATTTGTATTTGATTTATTAAAACAAAAGAAAGCAATCTTTTTAAAAGAAGAAAAAAAAAAACATTTCAGATTAAATTATTTCATTTTAAATAAAAAGACATCGTAAATGTTCTTTAGCATCAGTATTCTTCCCGTAACTATTAAAGTTACGTTTATGTTTAAATTGTCATCTTATATATTATTTTCAATATGACAATATTCAATATCTCAATATGTTCCCACTGCGTTAAAATAAAAACTCTTTTAATTTAGCAGTGTTATCGACATTGCTTCGCCATAATTTTTAGTTATTAAGTTAACTTTATTTTGTTAACTTTATTTTGTCATTAGGTTGTAATATCGAAAGGAAGTTAAAAGTGACCTTACCTAAAGTTACCTTTAAATGAATCGAACTTTAACGGCAAGTTATCGACAACACTGTTCAATTAAAAAATTTCTTTTTAAACGCACTGGCAATGACGAGCTTCATTTTTTTTTTTGCCATATTGAAAAGCACAAGTTCAAACGTAAAGTTAACTTTAAAAGTTACAATGAAAAACAAATTATCTGCTCATTAAAACAAGTTGTAATAATGGCCCTAAGTTTCACAAAAATAATTTTAAATATTTTCATTACCACTAGAACCTGAATACTAAAAAAAAAAACAAAAAATTTAAAATAAAAGAAAGTCGAAGGAATCTAAAGTCACAAAACTGGATAAATGAACAAATTTTATTTTGATCTTTCTTTGTTGGTACAATTTCTTACTTATCGGGCTTGCAATACATTGTAAATATTATGTGGCCACTTATGACCGCCACTGTATATGGGTGTAGCTATATACGAATATACTATGGTATGTGCAACAAATGCTTGTATGCATGATATATCCTAGACGTACGAGTATAAGTGTAAATGTACTTATAAATCTTTATTGTCTTGGTATTATAAATGTAAGCAACGTTTGAAGCATGTTGTTTTAGATTCTTTTAAGCACTACACTTTTTTGTCTTTGTTTTTTTATTTCAAATTTAAAGTTTTAGTTTTTGTTTTTTTGTAACAAATTAATGTTCTCTAAATCGCATAAGATATGTTTTCTCATTTTTATTTTCTTCTTTTATGTTCGAATAAATGTGGCAATAAACGTTAGAAGTAAATGTGACGCTGCTAAATAGACAAGCGATTATCTTTGATGTTGCACTTTAGAATTGTTAGCAATATAAGACTTTTGCGGAATAATTTTCAATCTATTATTTCTTTAGTTAAATATATTTTTTCATCATTCTTTCCATATCTGATATTCAGCATACTCCTGTTTTATATCATTTATGGAACAGATGTAGAATACATTTGCTTGTAATAATAAGATTCTGTTTATTAAAACGATAAATACTAATAATTATTTACCGATGCAGTTTGGTATATGATACGAAATTAATTTTTAAATATATTGAAATTTTTATTTAACATGAAGTTTTAAATCCTCTAGCGGTCCCTATAATGCAGTACCTAGTGTCTTGACTTATGAGACGTAAGGCCAAGGTTCAAACCCCAGGTCAGATATCTCGAACTAAGCAAAATATGCACAAATATGTGTTCGGTAAATTCCTTTCAGCAACAAAAATATAAATACATGTAAACGAAACATACCCATTAAAAGTTTCTTGAAAAAAATCTAGCGTTCGGAGTCGACTTTAAATTGTAAATCCTGCCACTCACATATAATTTTAACACACATAATATGGGTGTACATAAGACACATTGAATTGACAGTGGTCCCTAAAGGCACATTTACTCGGGTTCTGTAGCAGCCAATAACACCAATATTATCTATCCGCAATAGATGAATTCTCTTCAAATCGCCTTTAGCATGACCCGCCCTCTCAGTAAAGTCTTACATTCCCCAGCCTTGAATAATGGCATCTATTGCTCCTTGTCGTAACGGCATATTCAAGAATCGTTGTAAATTACTTACAGCTTTTCTGCATGTGCACCTGCAGACCAGTGTCATGGCATAACTGCTATAAGGTTTCTAAGATATACTCTGGTTCGGTCTAATGAAAAATTGTATTATTTATATAACCATTTCGGACTAGATCTGTCTAGTCTCACCGCAAGTGGACCACTTGTGTGCTACTTAGTTGAGGAAATTAGTTTTCCCTTACACTAGCTTTACAAGTGCTTTGTTATTCCCTTCGTTGTTCTTGTGTACTAGATTCTCTAAAGTTGACAGTAAATGCTTGAACTGTTCGACAAAGAGATTGGGCTAACTATCGAAATGAAATGCGGTTATATTTTTCGATATGTTAAACGTTAACTTTGCTATTTCCGAGTCAAAATCATTTTTGACAACATATGTTTTCAAATAGAAGAATTTGCAACAAAATGGCATCGATTTGTTGTTGCATATTTTTGCATATTTTATAATAAATGCATATTTTTCTTATAAGTGCATATATTTAGCATATTTTACTATTTTATTGTTGTATATTTAATTTACTTTTGGAAATATTTTGATGTCAATACATCAAGTTTACAAAAATCTCATTTTACCTTCATTCAAATAATATTCTTATTTGTTCGTTAAACTGCGTACACAAAATAAATTTTGTTCGCTATTTAAAGGTATTCAAAGGAAAAATTTGTCTGTTTGATAAATGCGATGTTCGTAGAATCGAATGGTCGTTAAAGCGGAAAACTACTGTATAAATATCTCTATACTAGTTTACATAGATAAAAATTACGTGTATTCTCGTGACCGCTAAACTCAAAAACTACTGGACCGGTTTTGATCAAACTTAATATACATATTCTATGGGGCGTGAGAAGTGTTTCTGTGTAGTTAGACAAATGGCACAATATTTAATTTCTTTGCGTTTTTGCATCGTAAATCAAGAACTACTGCACTATACTGTGTTTTGTTGAAGGCGTTAAGTCGTTAATCAGCGTGCAGTGGCGTTAATTAGCCCTATACCACACTGATTTTGATTTTCTTCGAAAAGCAGTTCAAAATAAAAGAAAAATTTAGAGCCAGCAACCTGGATCGGGCCAAGATATCAAAAATATATAATTCCATTTGAACAATAATTGCTATGTCGATTTAGTGCACCTTTTACTCTTCTTCTAAATATCAATCAGCCAAGACTTTGCATGGAAACCAGACTTACAGTGAAAATAAAATTCGAAAGCAAAACAATGTCTGCCCGGGTCTGCTAGTTGAATGTATTTATAACTTAACAATATCCTTATATGTACCCATGACATATGTAAACGAATTATCTAATTTTCATTTAAAAAATACATCTAAAATCTTATATGTTCCTTATAAATATGATACTGTGACCTGAATATTATTTTTTTATTTGTTTAATAAATATATTTCAAACAAAAAAATTTTTTATTGCATATTTTTAATATTTTTAGTGCATATTTTGAAGTCGCCGTGGTCTAGTGGGTAGTGTGTTGGCTTATTAGACAAAAGGCCCGGGTTCGTATCCCAGGTGAGACATCAAAACGAAAAATATTTCTTCGGCGACTTCCTCTCAGCAGATTTCTGGCAAAGACTCTGAGAGTAAAAATTGCCATGAAAAAGCTTCTCAAAAAATCTGCCGTTCGGAGTCGACTTTAAACTGTAGGTCCCGCCACTCATGTATAAAATTAACGCACACAACATAAGGGGTGTGAGAAGCTAGGTCGAAATCCTGACTGAAGGGTTGTAATGGCCAATTATGTATGTATGTATGTAGTGCATATTATATGCGCCTATTTTTAATTTTTTAGTGCATGAAATTCCTTGTCCTGGTAATTAGTATGTATGGAAATTGAAATTTATATTTTTCTTTTTAATACTAGATATTTTAACTTATTTGAGATAAAATTGGAGTAACTAAAGACTGTTTTAAGAGTAGAGTAATTACAATTCAAATGTTTAACTACATATTTTAACCAATACTCTAAATAATTTAATGGAAACAATAAACCTTAATAACAACATGAACTTTTAAAATTTGAAAAAACTTACACGCTGTTTTTGACAATTTTTTGCTTCTTTTTCGTATTTATTAAAATATGTATATAATTTTATTCATAACGTCCACTTTTTGGCTTTAGTCAACCACCAATAGCACCACGCACCTCGTTAACGCGAAAAGTGACCCACCAAATCATGACTGTGACGCTGGATTAAGATTCTTTTCATATTACCCTCTTATTTTATGTGTTAAATTATTACACAAAATATTTATCTCTATACAAATTGCCAGCGTACCCGCCCAAAAGATATTTCTAGTAAAACGCAGTCAATAAATGTCCGCTACAGCATTTTAAGGTACCAAATATATCCCATGATATTTTGTACTTAAGCTGCATATTTTGTTGAATTATTGATTTAAAAGCTGTGATGATTTGCGGCTATCGAACTGTGTGTGAAGAGCACGCACACGGTGCAGACAGTGAAAGTATACTCAACCAATAACATAGTTTAAGTTATTCAGTTATTCGAGTAAAATTCAAATTCAAAATTCGACAAAAACTGCTTTTTAATTATTTTCACACAAAGTTATTGATTACTCAAATATATTTGATCTTATTTTAAAATTCAAAGTTTTTTAGAAAAGGGAGAGACTAACGGTATACATAAACATTCTGTAAACTTGGATATATCATCATATAAATTATTTCTAAAGCACTTTTTTGTCGGTGGCAAATATCTACCATACCACCGCATCAAATTTAATGATTGATATCTCATTTTAAAGCTTATATCTAACACTAATGACGAAAAATAATTAGAAATTGAAAAATTAATATTTTCATTAATAAAAATTATATTTTATATAGAACTGCATAATAATTTTGTTGTCGTTATGATTAAATGTTTTTGTTCAAGTGTGGTAATGCAGGGTCCGCTTAATAGTATGTATTAAAATCCATTCTGGCAATACCGCTATTCATTATAATGCCGTTTATTACATATATAAAGTGTCAATAAGAATAAAAATAACGTGCAACGTAAAAATATAAATAACGTGCATTCGAAAAGACAAATGCAATTACAATGATTAATTAGAAATCTTAATGCTAGACAAGGGGTTAATAAATGGTACCAGGCTAATCCATAACAAACTTGGGAGAGCACATCATATCAGCAAAAATTATTCATACCGATAAAACTGTACTCATACCTCGAATCAATCTTACACCTTCTGATCCAACTGTGCCTTTCCGAATGACACGAAAACAATTCCCTGTGAAAGTTACAAGCTCAAACCCTTCAAAAGGTAGGATTGTTTTTACCAGACCGGTCTTTTCACATGGGCAATTAAACGTGGTTTTTTCTCGAGTGTGTACGTTTAAAGATATTTTTGTTGGTATTAGGGATTCGCAGGTGCAAAATGTCAACGATGATCATGTCATTACCTCTAACGTTGTATTCAAAGAAGTATTATAAAAGCATTTAAACATATGCATGTATGTATGTAAATATCTATGATGATATTATGATTTCTAATATTTTTATACTTTTAATAAAATTTCTATTAATTATTTTCATTTTATGTTACAAAAATGACAGCTAACGGTGCGATTATATTCGCACGGGTCATCTAGTTAAATTTTTATTATTTTTTCAAGTCTGGCAGTTAAGTAAGCAAAATTTAATTAAGAAAGATGAAATAAGGGGAGACATTTTAAAATGCATTCTTTTGTCAAGAGATTAATACTTCGTTTGATGACATTGAACATAAAATACCGTAGTTATTATTTAAAGAGTACAATAGTCGTGTTGTATACTTTTATATATTTCATCTTATCAAATGAAATTTTCAAAATTTCTGATGGATCTTGACTACTTTGCACATTTGAACGACTACCAAAAGTAGTAATATTTACGATTTTCGGAAATATTATTATTTCGCTTTGCGTAAACATTAGCCAATTTCGGGTGGTGGGTCTAACGGAAAAAAGACACATTTTTCGATAAACACTTAAGATCGATCAAAAATTTTCATAATTTTTTTATAACTCTTATCGTAAAAGTCAGGAAATAAAAGTTATCTATCAACACTGAATACTTGAATACTTTAAACTTCAACTTCCTTCCATAACGTCCGATTTCACAGAAAATATCTTATATTGTAATATAAAAACAACGTAATTTTAAAATGTTTCCACTACGTCCTTATTAGAGAATTCTAAACGATTTCAAATGTACATGTTCAAGCACATTTTCAATACCATAACCGTTTATAAGTACCGTGTACTTGTTTATTGCTGTATCCTGTTAATAACATAAAAAAAACGAGCCCACACTTTTAAACAGTTTGCCGAAACTCATACAATTGAAACAGGAACGAGTATTATTATCGCTTTTACTTTACATTCGTATGTGTTTTATATTTTATATGAATACCTTAATATCTTGTAACAAATTCTAAAATAATAAAAATTCATAGAATATGGATACATTTGCTTTCGATAAAATAAAGTAAGTCTTATAAAAATGTAAACGACTCTAATCACGGCATCCAATTGCTAAAAAACTTTACGACGATGTCTATTACCTTAACGTTTTTAAAGCCTTGTAAAAAAAAAAAGAAATACACATTTTACATAAATATTCATACGTATGTGTACATATGTATGTACGTCCCATTCATATTTAATAACCCGAAAATCCTACCTGTGTTCTCTTTATAAAGCAAATGGAAGTATCCTTGCTAGTATGCTGGTATTCATAACAAGAATGAGTTTCTGTAATAAAAGGAATTCATAAATGAGAATGGCAGCAGTGTGGAAATCCCATAGACAAGACAAGGCCAATAAGTTTGCTGACGTTGAGGGACAACGTTGTCCGTAGCTTTACGCATTTACATGTTGTCCTGCTTAAGGCAAAATAACTTGTGAAAGAATAGCATCGACAAAGTTAAAATGATCCCACGTTAAGGTTTCAAACGCATTAAAACTTAAATAAACGTAACGTAGTCAAATAAAAAAAATCCTTTAGATACCCAAAAACCATGAATACATATTTTACGTACATAGATTACATAAGCACATGTAAATGATGTAATAAAACAATAAGGTGGATTCATACAGTGATTGTATGTATTGTAGCCTTTGATTTAAGGTCCGTTAATTGCTTTCTTTTAAGTGTTACACAACACTATCATTAGTCCTTCTCAATGACATTCACTCCTAAAAATATAATATAAAAGGGAAACGCGTTCTCCAGATGTGTCTACCAGACAAATAACACTGTTCATGTGGGATGGTAAGAGAATTCAACCGCAATTAATCTCATATTATGAGGTTTCCCTGCCCTTACCTTATTGTACTTTAAAAGTAGCTAAGCGAGGAAGTCTACGCCGTATAAATATGTCTTCAATACAACTTGAACCGGAAGTAAACACCGTTTCTATCTACAAATCAGACGACAAGCAGAACACTCTTGGCTCCTACTACGACGACTCAAGATTAGTATGGGCAAGCTGAATCAGCTAACCAGTAATGTTACTTTCTGATGCATACCAAGATGATCTAGCCACAAGACAGGCGTTCACAGTCCTGGTAGAGCAGTAAAGTAAACGAAACATTGGTGACGGATCTTACGATATAAAGAGAAACCTATGTATATGGCCATAAAATGTAGACAATATCTGAATTCACAAAAACAGCAGCAATGTGGATCCTTCAACTTAAATTCTGAAATTAAGAATAAATTAATAGAAATGATTTTGTGTGAGTATACAACGTGTTTCATTGTTTTGATGTCCTTGTCACACCTCCGCTTAGTTCCTTCTTAGTCAGACTTACAAAGTTCATGGTTTTAGCATATCTGGGTCACTGTAGTTGTTAGTAATTTTGCCTACGATGTTGGTATTTCGTAATTTTTTTTTTTTTTTTTGACATTTAAGGCAATTCTTGTAACTCGGTTTTCAGTGACTCGAATGTGATCTCCAAGTTTACCATTATCAACACGATGTAGTGCTATTTATGAGGTAGATTTCTTGGGGAAGGATTAAAACACACAAAACTACAAGTGATAAACAAAAATAATGGACTTTTTTTACTTGATCAACGAATAAACAAAAACATAGCAACAACATCAGTATAAAAAAATACGGCGACAAAGAAGTAAACAAGTAACAACAAAGTGCGAAATAAAAAAAGGCATAAAAAGTAAACAGACAACAAAAACATTGCATGGGCAAACATAAACAAAATACACAAAAACAACAAGGTAAACAACATGTTTACATTTATAGAAATTTCGCGAAGGCAAAGAAATTCTTTTTCAAGTGCATTCATCAGACTGCTTACCCTGTAATATAAAAGGCAAGACAGAGCAAGCAATGGCGATTCAGTAAAAATTCAGTTAGTCTTGTGTGAAGACTCGTAACGTGTTAAGAGCATAATAGTGGTTTAATAGTCTCTGTTATAAAGATCTATTGAACAATTGTTATTGTGTACGCGGAAGAAATGTAAAGAATAATCACAATTAAAGTAAATTGTTGTTGTTTAAGTGAAATCGTTAAAGGTGGCACACAGAATTGTGCGAACAATAAAGATTTGATTTAAAACTAAACATAATATTATTTTAATCAACATAACGAACACAATACACTGAGGACTACAGCGAGCATTTCTAATATACTACGTTTGACACTTTCGAATGAAATTATTATATTCAAAACGAAAACCTAGTTCTGGATGTGATGAAAACTCGTAAAAAAAAGAAAATATTATACGATGTATGGCAAGAGAAAAGTAAAATCTGTGTAAAAGCATTTAATGAAGGTGTGAGTATCTTCTATTTCAATGGTGGTAGGTAGGTGATGGTAGTGGAGCTTCAGCGGAATAAATATTTTAGAGTTTTCCAGCGAATCGTAAAAATTTACACAGACACTCTAATAAATAAACATGTTCATATGCTGGAAACAATAATTTTATGCGAATATTTATGCTCACATATGCGTGCAAAAACATTTTCGTAATACATATTCATAAATGCTCTTTCAACAAAATGTATAAAATATATCTGCATAGAAACCAACAAAAAAAAAACACACACACACACACCAACACACACACACAAAAAAAGGTGAACTGTAAATGAAACCATAAAACTGTTATGCTATATAGCATAGTACACATGTATGTATGTATGTATGTAAAATCTAACGCCATAATAAACAATATTCTATTGGATATGTATGCATGTATATACATAGTTATGGAGAGAGAGTGAGAGAGTAGAACATGTGCTTGTTCTCATAACAGAAATGAATTGAAAGTACATATTAGGCTTCAATGATGTTGTAAACTTTAAACGCAGTAAATAAATTGAAAAAATCGGACAATATTTCTCTCAGGGCATATGTGATCAAAAAAAAAAAAAACAACGCCTTTAAGAAGTAAATTTTATTATGAAGCCTAAGATCGTTTCTAGAGATGTAATGAAAGAGAAAAACCTTGTCTTAACAATTTTTGGTAGTTCAAATCAAAGAGAACATTATCAGTTCTTCTCTAAATCGTGGATCACAGTGCAATTATTCTACTTGCAGATCTTAAATATTCGAAATAAGAATTCAGAAGTCGATATTAAACTTTTAAAAATTTAGACTTAATCGGCTAGATCGTTTTGCGTAAACCCTAAATAAACAAAAATATATGGTAGTCTAGTGGGTAGTGTACAACACTATTCGCATGAGGGTCGTGGTTTCGCTTCCCAGCAAAGGCTCTGCTCTGTGATACTACACCGAGCATATGGTGAGAAGTTCCTCAGCTCGTATATAATTAGAATATAATTTGTAATTTCATTGTAATTAATAAATAAATAAATAATAAATGAATAAATAAAATAAAAATATATTAAATCGGTTTAACAATGAAGAATTTTTCGTATTTTGTAAAAAGATTGTAAAAAATTTAGATCTCAATAAAAATAAGCGATATTTTACACATTCTTCGTTTATTTTCAATTATTTATTGTAATACACTAATGCGCCTGGGTTCGAGTGCCAGACCAGACAAGAAGTATTTTTTCGACGGGTTCTTCTCAGCAGTTTTCTGGCAAAAACTCTGAGAGTAAATAAAATTGCCATGAAAAGTTTCTCAAAAATCTGTCGTTCGGAAGTCGACTTTAAAACTGTAGGTCTCGCCACTTATGTGTGTATAATATTAACGCACACAATATAAGTAGTGTGAGAAACTCGATTAATAATCCTGACTGAAGAGTTGGAATGACCATTTATGTATGTAATGAACTGTTCCAATTGCAACCACATAAATAAAAATGGATAAAGCGTTAATTTTCAAGACGCAAGACCATTGCCATTAAAGACAAAGGGCCATAAAGGGAACTGTAAAGTTACCTTTAACTTATTTTCGTTATTATAACTTACAGATAAAATTAAGTAAAAAATATGGGCAGTGCCGTAGCAATGTCCATAGGGAATTAAACAAGCTTTTTTAAACGCAGGGTACAACGACTGGGCTTGGTTTTTTATTGTACATGGCTAATTCCGTTTATATTTGAAATTGTCTTATTGAAAATAATATATAATATGTCAAGTTCAAACATAAACATAACTTTAAAAGTTAACGGTAGGACAATCTTCCCTTTAGCTTAAAGCTCACTTCTACCATATTGTCCAGTTATAATAATGAAAAACAATATATCTGTCCTATAAAATCCTTCCTTAAGTTAACGGTAAGTTGTAATAATGGCCCAATAGTGTGGAATTATTGATATATTGCTAAAACCTACTTACCTATATAATATTTATCTACATTATTGGCCAATTCACACGACTTTGTATCGTGTATATTGTATTGAATACACTTTTAATTTGTGAACGCTCAATGCTATGCTGTATTGTGTACTTTCGTATACCAGCATTCATAATTTCAGTTTCAAACAATAATACCAAAAAAAAAAAAAAAAAATATTAATTAAATAATTATCTGTGCGACCAAAATAATTGTGAAATGTTAATTGTTGATTCAAGTTACATAGAAAATGTTTCGTATTTTTATTCTTCTTCTTGATTACTGGCATTTACATAAACTGAGCACAAAATCAATACAACTTCCAAAAACATATGAAAAAAAACGTTTATAAGTGTATCGGATTTTTACATAAAAATTATTATTTGTATATTATGTTGTATATTCGTCCAACAATACACTCAATACAACGATACAATACCTTATGTGAATTGCCCAAATGTTTAAATATCTTTTGCGATACATTTTATAAATTGACTAGCAGATTGTACACGGCGTTGCGCGGGTTATAAAAATAACAGAAATGTAATTTTTAAATAGTTCGGAAACCGGTTTAACAAACAACTCAGTTTTTTGAATACTCTAAGTCCTAAATATAAATGTACTCAATATGCCCGTTTTTTTCCCCTCTAGCGGTTTTTGGACCCCTTTTAGTTCAACTTTATAAACGGAATACCTCCAATAGCTATTTGGGAAACTTAACCAAACTAAATCGAAAAAAATTACTCATAAAACAGATAAAATACAGCATTTATGTATAAAAGTATTAATTTTTGCTCACTTTTTCTCCCCTTTTTAACCTGCACCGACAAAAGCCCGATCTATATCCCAAATTTCAAGAAAATCGGTTCATTCGTTCAGGTGTGATTGGCTAACAAACAAACAAACAAAAAAACAGACTCGCAGAAAGATTTATAATATATACTAGCATTAGGATATTAGAATTAAAGTTAGTTACAACTAAAAATACAAATCTTTTGAAATCTACTCATTTCTCCTAAAAATTTCATTAACCATCAAATAGTTGTTTTTAATTATTTTTTTTAAAATTAATTAAAAACGTTCTCAACATTAATTTTATTGTGAAATGGGATGCGTTTTATTACGATATTAAAAATTACAAATGTCTGTATGTAATACATACATACATACATACATACGTGAGTATAAAAGTGTAGGAATATTATTTGCTAAAATAAACATGAATTACTCTTAAGAACATACAAATGGACACAATAAAAATGTTATAAAATCTCAAAAAAAAACCGTATTTACCAACGAAATCGTAAACATTGAAATTTAATTACTGGTACAAAGTCATACACATACATACATATATCGTACGTAATACCTATATCTGTATACAGTTTATAGGGGAAATATATGTACATATATAGTACATATTTGTATGTATTGCGTTTATAAATATGGAATAAAAAAAATGAATATTTTATTTATATGGATTTTTTATTACGGCACTATCTTAAACGATAGAAGAATAAAATATGAAAAAAAAAAATTGTATTAAAATTATACGAAGCGAAAGATGTTGAGTTTAGACATAAATTTCTTTAATTTTTAGAATCAATCAAAATTTGTCACCCAAAACAGATAACATTTTTCTAAGGTTTTTGATACATCTTAACTAAAAAATACGAAAAGAGCAGTTAACGGCTATATTCGATTAGATATTACATCACGGTACTATTTTTTTTTTTTTTTTTTGTAATCCCTCACTTTAGCCTTTTCATTCAAACCTAACTAAAAGAATGAGGTTCGTCTAGATTAGGATTAATTCATTCCATGATAATTTTCCATAATAAGATACCAATATTAACTGCATTACGAAATTTCAAAATTAAACAATTGTTCACGACGTAATATCCATCCGAAACCTTTAGTATAGTATACTATGGTTCCCGGGCTAATAATTTTTTATTTATTTTTTAATTATTTTTTATTTATTTTTTATTTATTTTATATTTTTATTTAATTATAATCGTGTTATTAACAATTTAGTGTACTGCAACACTCTAAAATTTAATCCCATACCACATCAAATTAAATGTGATTACATTGATTTATCAATCATACTTACTTACCCACTTACTTAATTGGTCATTATAACGATTTAGTTAGGATTACGACCCAGTTTCTCACATCACTTATATTGTGATTGTGAACTTCATACATGAGTGGCGTGATTTTAGAGAAACTTTTCTTGACAATTTCATTTACTCTCAGATCTTTTGCCAGAAATATGCTTCGTTTTGTTGGTGATGTCTGACCTGGGGTTTGAACCGTGGCCTTACGTCTATATAAATAAAAATAAGCAATAAAATTTTCCTATATTTATACAAACGAGTGTGCTAGAATAATCTTGTCGAGACAACCAAAAATGGTGACATGACATAATGTCCATTAACATAATGACCAAGGACATTAACTTACCCTAAATAGTGACATATACTTTAGACCCTTTAAAAAATATATAGACTCATTTGTATTTAAGTTTTTATTGAAAAATATTTAATTTATCTTTAACAATTGCTTTGCAATAATTACAAAGTAATGGCGATTTCTTGGACTTTGATATTTCTTCCGAAGTCTTTAAGCAGCTAGAGCAAATTTTAAAATGCTCACATGGCTTCAAGAACGCATCCCTTGGTTTATCAACGCAAATTATACACTATAAGACATTTGATTTAAGTGACGATATGTTTGTCCACCTTATGGGAAATGTAAAGTGATACAAATAAATTTCAGGAATTTGAAATTAAAAATTAAAAAAAAAATAAATATTTGTCAATAAAAACCGGTACCGATTTTAAAAGAACAAATTTAAAAAAAATAAATATTTTTCAATAAATAAGCCGCAATAAAAAATCTGCAATTTATTTGAACCACTATATATTGATCGGCGCCAATTTTTTATTGAGAAATATTTTTTTTTTTCAAATCTTTTCTTTTAAATCTCTGCAATTTATTTGAATAACTTTACATTTCCCACAAGCTGGACAGACATTTATCCCACGACACGTTATTCGAATAATTTTTATTTACCTTTGCCATCCACTGTTTTTCAAAATAATTCATAAAAGTGTTAAGGCAATCCTGCTTTCTTTTTGATGTGTCCAAAATTTCGCTTTTAAGCCATAAGAACATTTCTTGTATTTCAGCAGGATTGATCAATGGAAGACTTAATATTTCTCTATACAAGTCTGAACAGTCTTTATTGATTTTCACTAAAGTCCCAAAGGTATTTGGTTTTGGCTTACTACTTGACAGTAGTGAAACCAAATATCTAAAATTGATTTTTGAATATTATGAACATAGTGTCATTCCAAATGTGACATAATATCCATGGACATCATGGACACAAAGTCACATTTTAGGGTGACTTAATGTCCATGAACATTATGTCATGCTACCGCCAAAAATCAATCGAAATCTGATTTTTCGTGATTTATGTACGATTATAAATAAGTTTTCCAACCTTACGACGGTTTCTAGAAATTCAATCAGAAATGAGCGTGGCAAAATTGTAATAACTTGAGGAGCCCAAGTAAATCAACTATGGGCTGGTTATCATACAAGACTACTGACTACAAGACTCTGTTTATGTATGACAATCACCACCAGAGTTTCAGCATGTAAAACAAGTTGAATTAAAAATAGCTCCCAGATAGGGAATAATAAATTCCTTTCCATTTTGAAACTTAGGAGGAATAATATCATCTGAACCTGGTAAACTAAATCCATTCAAAAATTAATTCAAAGTAAGTAAGTAAGTAAGTAAGTTGTAAGGCATAACAAATGTTTGTTGTGTCGTATATTTTTAACAGATGATTTAATTTTATCATATTCATGTTAATTAATTTGAAATTTAATTCTATTGAAAAGTACTTAAGTAATGTAATAATTACAATGTTTTAAATTTGTATTTTAATTTCATTTAAAACATTATCAAAGATTTTGTTGTTATTTACTAATAATCCATCCGTAAATATGTGCAAATATTTAATTTTCTTTCAGAATTTTCTTATTATCCTTAAAGCAGAGCATAAACATTTTTCCTTTACAATGGAATTTTCTAGGAAGCAAAAAAGTTGAATATTTTAGAAAAATAAAAAACAACATTTTTTATAGTATGGTCTTATATGTACAACGTCGATTCATCATAGCCCTTGTCAAGTGTATTCTGATAACATTTCAATACAAACTAACAAAAAAAAAAAAATAAATAAAACAGTCAATGCAAAATAATTAGAAATAAATTTTCTAATACATGAAATAAGATTTTCTATGTAGTAATTCAAATAATCACGTGGGTAAATAATAACTTTTAGTACACCTTAAAGAAAGTCATTGAGTCTTTTACTATATCTATTCATAGCATAGCACAGCATAGCTGTCAAAATTTTATTACAAAAAATCAACAAAATTTCTAACCTAGACAAAATACTACAGTGGTACCCCCTTAACACAGCTTCGCTTAACGCTGTCTTAGTATTACGAGGTAGCACTAGTATTGAGAATTCCCTTAATTGCACACTGTATTGATGCTTGTTGTTTGTATATGTGTGCAAATAAAACGGCCATGCACCAGTCAAAATCAGTGCTCTATATAGCGACAGTGTATACTATGTATCTTCTTCAACGCTCTTTTGTTAGTCTGTCCAGAATAAAGATTTCAACTATATTTCCAGAAGTCCCAATATAGTGCATGTACAAATGTATGTAAATCTTAAATTGCCGCGTTTAACGCTGTTTGGTTTAGCGCTGAAATTTATTGGAACATATTCCACGGGTTAAGCAGGGTCTTACTGTACTTACACTGATAGATCAAGTGTTTTGTAAGTGGTCAGACATCAAAACGAAAAAATATTTCTTCGGCGACTTCCTCTCAGCAGATTTCTGGCAAAGACTCTGAGAGTAAAAATTGCCATGAAAAGCTTCTCAAAAATCTGTCGTTCGGAGTCGACTTTAAACTGTAGGTCCCGCCACTCATGTATAAAATTAACGCACGCAGCATAAGTGGTGTGAGAAGCTAGGTCGTAATCCTGACTGAAGGGTGGGTTGTAATGGCCAATTATGTATATATGTTTTGTAAGTGACAGTGTTGAAAATTATTTTTTTTTTTTTGACAACAATATTGTTCTCAAACATTAGCCAATGGAAATCAATCCTAGTCCAAACTAAAACTTCTTATTGCAGCAATCTATACATTAAAGAGTTCGGTGAAGGATGTCTGAAAGTGAGAGCTCAAAAAACTTTGTGGTTTTAGGCAAAGATCAGGGCACTCACACATAGGTGGAATATAGTTTCTTTCTTCAGTCGCATAGCTCTAATAGAACTCATTTTCTTTTGGAGTTATTTGGCTTGAATGGTGAGCCAAGAGGAGTTGTAAAAGCTGAAATCGCTAGTAACAACAATTTCACTTTCCAGGCAACCCTAAGGGATTCTAGATACGCAATAAGAAAGAGAATCGAAGCCAGAAATAGAAAGCCGCCTTTGCATGTTCGGAATTCTGTTCAAAAATACTTATCTATATACAGTTGGCGCACAAATTTATTACTTATGTACAGTACATGCTCCTATGAAAGAAAAATAGAAGTTGATATCCAGATATGTGAATATCCTGTTGATTAGCATTTTAAGGTACATAGGTTTCACAGCAGGCAAAAACATCCTACCAATGGTGACAAATATGTGAATGCAGGGAAGAAATCAATTCAAAAATTTCCTGTCATATTTGCTAAAAGAAAAAAACAAATCTAATATATTGTTAGAAAAATGTAAACGGTGTACCACCGTTTAACATTAAAACGATAAACAAAAGCTGCACAAACAAATACAATGAACTCGTTACAAGTAAACCAGAAACATCAGTATGATAGAAAATGGGATAGACAAGTAAGCGAACGCAACAACAAGCAATGTAAACAAAATACACAAATAACGCGGAAACTGCAACAAGAACATTCGACCTCCAGAAACTTGCGTGTGAAGAAAACAGTCGTGGTTTAAAGATCGCCGTTATAAAGATCTACCGAACAGTTGTTAGTGCCTACGCAAACAGACGAGTAAAGAAGAATAGCGAACTAAATAAATTGTTGTTGTATCGTCAAGTTATGAAAAGTAGCACATAAAATAGTTGCAACTATAGCTGCCCGATTAATGAAGCATCAAATCTCAAATATTTGAGAAAGAATCGTCAAAGACGTCCATTGAAATCGTAAAAAAATCGTCAGAAAAAATAAATTGAAAAATTTTAAAAGCAAAAACATATAAAATCAGTGTTAAGCAGCGATAATATTACATCATCTATACATATCTATACATATGTGTGGTGTAAATATTAGGGAATCAGAAGATCTTGACTATATGGGCATGAAAATACTGTGTGATGTTCGCTAGAACTGACACATTTTTCAGTGCCTTGGTTTCTTAAGACATTGCAATAAATACTTTTAAATTTGTATTTTAATTTCATTTAAAACATTATCAAAGATTTTGTTGTTATTTACTAATAATCCATCCGTAAATATGTGCAAATATTTAATTTTCTTTCAGAATTTTCTTATTATCCTTAAAGCAGAGCATAAACATTTTTCCTTTACAATGGAATTTTCTAGGAAGCAAAAAAGTTGAATATTTTAGAAAAATAAAAAACAACATTTTTTATAGTATGGTCTTATATGTACAACGTCGATTCATCATAGCCCTTGTCAAGTGTATTCTGATAACATTTCAATACAAACTAACAAAAAAAAAAAAATAAATAAAACAGTCAATGCAAAATAATTAGAAATAAATTTTCTAATACATGAAATAAGATTTTCTATGTAGTAATTCAAATAATCACGTGGGTAAATAATAACTTTTAGTACACCTTAAAGAAAGTCATTGAGTCTTTTACTATATCTATTCATAGCATAGCACAGCATAGCTGTCAAAATTTTATTACAAAAAATCAACAAAATTTCTAACCTAGACAAAATACTACAGTGGTACCCCCTTAACACAGCTTCGCTTAACGCTGTCTTAGTATTACTAGGTAGCACTAGTATTGAGAATTCCCTTAATTGCACACTGTATTGATGCTTGTTGTTTGTATATGTGTGCAAATAAAACGGCCATGCACCAGTCAAAATCAGTGCTCTATATAGCGACAGTGTATACTATGTATCTTCTTCAACGCTCTTTTGTTAGTCTGTCCAGAATAAAGATTTCACACTATATTTTCAGAAGTCCCAATATAGTGCATGTACAAATGTATGTAAATCTTAAATTGCCGCGTTTAACGCTGTTTCGTTTAGCGCTGAAATTTATTGGAACATATTCTACGGGTTAAGCAGGGTCTTACTGTACTTACACTGATAGATCAAGTGTTTTGTAAGTGACAGTGTTGAAAATTATTTTTTTTTTTTTGACAACAATATTGTTCTCAAACATTAGCCAAAGGAAATCAATCCTAGTCCAAACTAAAACTTCTTATTGCAGCAATCTATACATTAAAGAGTTCGGTGAAGGATGTCTGAAAGTGAGAGCTCAAAAAACTTTGTGGTTTTAGGCAAAGATCAGGGCACTCACACATAGGTGGAATATAGTTTCTTTCTTCAGTCGCATAGCTCTAATAGAACTCATTTTCTTTTGGAGTTATTTGGCTTGAATGGTGAGCCAAGAGGAGTTGTAAAAGCTGAAATCGCTAGTAACAACAATTTCACTTTCCAGGCAACCCTAAGGGATTCTAGATACGCAATAAGAAAGAGAATCGAAGCCAGAAATAGAAAGCCGCCTTTGCATGTTCGGAATTCTGTTCAAAAATACTTATCTATATACAGTTGGCGCACAAATTTATTACTTATGTACAGTACATGCTCCT
Organism: Sarcophaga peregrina; assembly: GCA_014635995.1. Lineage (NCBI taxonomy): Eukaryota > Metazoa > Arthropoda > Insecta > Diptera > Sarcophagidae > Sarcophaga > Sarcophaga peregrina. Next base: position 37,200,628 of record CM025792.1, on the reverse strand, counting down.
ATGAAAGAAAAATAGAAGTTGATATCCAGATATGTGAATATCCTGTTGATTAGCATTTTAAGGTACATAGGTTTCACAGCCAGGCAAAAACATCCTACCAATGGTGACAAATATGTGAATGCAGGGAAGAAATCAATTCAAAAATTTCCTGTCATATTTGCTAAAAGAAAAAAACAAATCTAATATATTGTTAGAAAAATGTAAACGGTGTACCACCGTTTAACATTAAAACGATAAACAAAAGCTGCACAAACAAATACAATGAACTCGTTACAAGTAAACCAGAAACATCAGTATGATAGAAAATGGGATAGACAAGTAAGCGAACGCAACAACAAGCAATGTAAACAAAATACACAAATAACGCGGAAACTGCAACAAGAACATTCGACCTCCAGAAACTTGCGTGTGAAGAAAACAGTCGTGGTTTAAAGATCGCCGTTATAAAGATCTACCGAACAGTTGTTAGTGCCTACGCAAACAGACGAGTAAAGAAGAATAGCGAACTAAATAAATTGTTGTTGTATCGTCAAGTTATGAAAAGTAGCACATAAAATAGTTGCAACTATAGCTGCCCGATTAATGAAGCATCAAATCTCAAATATTTGAGAAAGAATCGTCAAAGACGTCCATTGAAATCGTAAAAAAATCGTCAGAAAAAATAAATTGAAAAATTTTAAAAGCAAAAACATATAAAATCAGTGTTAAGCAGCGATAATATTACATCATCTATACATATCTATACATATGTGTGGTGTAAATATTAGGGAATCAGAAGATCTTGACTATATGGGCATGAAAATACTGTGTGATGTTCGCTAGAACTGACACATTTTTCAGTGCCTTGGTTTCTTAAGACATTGCAATAAATACTTCACTTCATCATTATGCAACTCTCATGTAGGGATAAGTCCTTAAAGTCTATTTTGTAGCTTCTCGACCGTAGTAGGTCGCAAATGACGATAGTATTCTAACTCCATTGGAGCAACGTTGCAATGTGGCTTGTGTCACTCTTCTCACACTGCTGCAATGGATATTGCTCGAGCGAAATAAGGGGAGTTGTTTATGAAAATTATGTATTCCTACGTAACACTCGTCTTTCTTCGCCAGTACATCCGTATGTGGTCGTATGGTCATTGTATCGCACACCAGTTTACAGACAAAGTTCGTTTCGGACTATTCGTAAGAGGAACTGTCTTCCTACAGAGATCTTTCCTGTCACGTATGGTAGAAAAATATTCAAACTTAGTCTCCATAAACACTGCTCCCTCTTTCCTCATTTCTATAATATATTTTCCTAGTTCCAAAAACAACGCCAACCCCTGAGTGTTGGTCGTATGAAAAAAAAAATAATGCCATTACCTTTATTCTTCCGATAGTAATATTAAAAGCTAAAAATCAATTTTTTAAAATGGTCTACAACGGGGTATGATAATTTATTATCAACTACGATATTATTTACGAGTTGAAATTTTTTGGCTTTTAAGTTATTAAAACCGTATTTATACCGTATTTATATATTCATACCGGTACTTATACTCTACACCTTGTAATAGAAAGCTTAAGGAAGCCTTTAATGAACTAAAGTAAAGAAAATTATGTAAAATCTTAATTTCTAACAATCGTCTTGTCGTCGAAATGACGATAAATCAAATCGTCAAATCTGGCAGCTATGGTGGCAATAATAAAGAATTGATCTAAAACTAAACACAAATTTATTTTTATTTTGTTCGAAATCAACGAACTCGTATTTTAAACGTTATTAAAAAGGTAAAAATATTTTAATATTTAAAATTCCGTTGTTTGAATTTTAGACAGGAAAAGACTTGATTTATTTTCATATAAATTCGTATCTTACAACTTCTCATATTACTGTATATACAAAATATATATCGAACATAGTCTAATTCTTTGGGTACAAATAAATTAGCCACGTGTTCATAGGATTATCTAGTGAAACAATGTTTATACATATAATCCTGTGATGTCCCTAAGGAAATATTTCGACATGTGTCTCCAAGTCACCAGTTTTTTCGACTATATTGGTGACTTTATGGTGACGTTGTGATCGCATCGTCAACAATTATTTAATTTGTTTTTGATGAGAAAAAAACTGTCAATTGTGAAATTGTCAAGAAATTATAAAATTAAAAAAAAAAAAAACAATCAATGTTATATAAAAATAAAAGTAGTGAAAATGAGACAATTATAAGTCCAAATGTGAATTGTGAAAATTTTGTGGAGCCTGAATTTTCTGTGTTGCGCGAGAAAATAAAAATTTATATATTGGATACAATTGCTAAATAAAATGAAATTTCTTCAAATCTTAAGGAATTTTTCCCTATCAACTACTTCAACGAATAAAATTTAATTTTTTTGTTTATATTCAATAGATTCGACAAATGAAATCATTACTTGCGGGTAATGCAGAACAGAACCTTCATGAAAATATTATCATGAATTTTAATGTTGATGACTCTTTTGGCAAAAAGAGGTGGCGCGAATACTCAAATGTTTTTAACGCCCTAATAGGTAGTAAACGCTTGTTTGTATTCTCATAAATATTTGTAATATTTTAACAATTTTTTTTTAATATCCAGATGTAATATCAACTTATAGCAGCTGATATGCCAAAAGGAAAATATTTCAAACAAATGGGTCGCAGCAAAACCAAAAATGATGTAAATTGAGAAGAAGACGACTCTCTCAAAGAGGATCAATAATTTTATTTAATTTTAATAAACAAAAACGTTATTTTAATGTTCCCATATAAATCAGAGAGATTGAATTAATAGTACATTTTTAATTTTTATATTTAAATTTCAAAGAGTCTGTAACAAATAACCTTTTTATTTATTTTTTTTTTTTTAATAAAATATCAAATATTTACAAAAATTGAAATTTTATTGTAGCCTTCCCTTGATTCCCTGGTTCCAATGCCTCCATATGGTCCCAAAAGAAGTACCTATTAACTATATACTCAATAGTACTAACATTTTCAATGACACGCACATATTAAGTGTATTTAGTAAATAACAGTTGGCTGGAGTATAAAATGTCAGTAGTACTAGTGACTACTAGTTTCACTATTGGCATTTCCTGCAGGGGTGTAACTCTACTGACATATAAATAAACCAGGTTTGACAGTAGTTTCGAATGGATAAAAAGCAAATATTAGAATAATAAATTAATATTGTCTCTTGAGCCGTACACCTTAGACTAAAAGAAAAGAGAGAAATGGACGTGCACAATGGCCCTTACTTGGCTTTAATACTGTCTAATACTGTATATACATGCATACATAATTGGTAATTACAACCCTTCAGCCAAGATTACGGTCTAGCTTCTCACTCCACTTATGTTACATGTGTTATATATTTATACATGAGTGGCGGCACCTACAGTTTAAAGTCGACTCCAAAAGACAGATGCGTCTAGCAACATTTTAAAACTGGTGAAGAGTTTTTTCGAGTTCCTGGTTAAGCCTTTGTATCAAAAGCTCATCTTTTAACATTGTGCCAAATTGTGCCATAAAAGTATTCTATTTGATATTCTCGAACCCAAAGTCTTCATTCTAACATTGTTTTCAAATTCAAAACAAAGTACTATTTAAGATTCTAAAGCTGTATCTGTAGTATGTATTTAAGTAGTTATAGATTTAATTCAAATACAATATATATGGACATGTATGTATGTATGTATATGTGTTCACTTATATCAGGAATGTTTAGATATTAAGATGTCTTCATGTATGTAATAGAATAATAATAATACATATATATATGTGTGTGTGTGTGCGTTTATACTATAATATTGAAAAATATCTGGAATAACATCATCATTTTAATATAATCGTTATCAATCTGTCGTTGTTCTTTCAATGACTATTAACGATGATGACATTAAAACCAATAAGGACAGTTTTATCCATCCAATATTTCCTTCTTGAATCGATAAATATTTGCATACGTTTTGTAATCAGTTATTAAACAACTTGATGGCCATTGAATCCTATAGACTATGGAAATTGAAATAGAAAAACTTCTCATGTTCTGCATGCCATAAAAATAAAATTAAATTCTTTTGATTTTCGAATTTGTCATCATAAAGTATTTTATTTAAAAAATCATTATTGAGTGGTTTCCTTAAATTTAAAAAAAAAAAATGAATCTTAATTTCCATAATTCTGTTGAACATTCTCATTAAAAACTGTAAAAAGCAAAACCCAAATAAATGTTTCTGTTTAATTTAATAACTGTTAAAACTGTAAGAGACCAACGTAAAAATGTAAAGTGGTCCTATTTCTATTTAAATAGCAAAATGTTTGATCTTTAAAAATTTTGTATCAAGAATTAACGCACAGCACTAGTAAACATAGATATATTCTAATGAACTCCCTGTAACAATTCTACGAATTTTGTACAGCAAAGTGTCTTGAAGTAAAGTAGGTTTCATTTCTAAAACCAATTTCACCAAGTTTAAACCCGAAAAATGTATCTTGAAGTCCCAGTAGTCTAGTGGACAGTGTATTGTCTTATTAGAGCACGTGGTTCAATTCCTGGTTCAGACATCTTGAACAAACAGCAATCTGCGAAATATATCTACTCCAAATTGCTCTTAGCAGATTTCTTGCAAACTATTTCTGAGTGTAAATAAAATTGCCATATAAAGATTGAAAAATCTGTCGCTCAGAGTCCACCTTAAACTGTAAGTTCTGCCACCGAAATAATTCTTTCTAAAAGGTTGTAATGACCAACTAAGTTATTGAGTACTCGCTGGCTTGAACCTTGATACAATAAGTCCCAAAATATGGACAGTTTATTTTCATTTTCTCCTTGTAGTTTCATTGTTGTTCAACGATATTTGATCTTTGCTAAAGGTCTATATTGGAAATTATTTTCAGCCAGGAATATAATAACAACAACGATAGTCTATAATTTATTCTTTCAGTTTGGACGAAATGAAATGAAAATATCAGAAGACTTCAATTAAAGATTGTATTATAATTGTGCCAACGCTCTCCATTATTAAGTCTATGATAGTGAAAGCATTATCGATTTCGTTTAAATAGGCTGTTCTAATACCAGTTTTCATTATATTGAAAAAACAATGAGCCAGCCTAATTGTTATAGGTATGTGGCTATAACAGTCTGATTATATCTTTAAATGGGTGCGCGGGCCTATATATAACTAAATAACTTGACACGTTTTTAGGGACATTGGCTCTATTTGTCCTTTTTCAGTACTATTTATGTATTTTTTTATTTCATATAAAATATTATAAACAGTATCGACTTCAATATGATGTATGACACGGACAAATATATTAAATCGTTCTCCAGATATGGGTCGGCAAAGTCGCCAAAAAATTGAGTTTTACGTCTTACAATTGTACTCAAACTTTGGCAATCTTAAATCTCACAGAACGAAACATTTTATAGGGGTACCCAAAAAAAACCGATATCGATTTTTTAAAAACACTCTAATGTCACATTCTGCAATATATTGTTACGCAGATCGAAACGACCTAATATCGTTTAACACAAATAATAAAAACAAAATCCACACTAACACATATGTACATCGAACCATTTATAAATAAACGAACAATAACATCAGTATGAGTATGAGAAATGGACAACGCAACAACGAGCAATGAGAACAAAGTACACAAACAAGATTGCAGTCATTATAGAATTATCGAGAATGCGAAAACGCGAACATCCTTCATCAAGAACGTTCTTCGTACTGATGTTGCGGGTATATAAAAAGGCCAAACATAGCAGTCACTTGTCATTGAGACAGCCTTACGTGAAGTTTGGTGTGAACTACTCAGTCGCGGTGTGAAGACAAGTTGCGTGCGAAGTAAAAAGTTTTAGTGCGTAGATATCCGTTGCGATCAGAATAGTTGTGTGTGAATAATAGCGAACCAGCAATTATTGTCGCATCAGTTAAGTTTGAACAGTAACACAAATGTGTAAAGAGAGTTTACTTAAAATAAAAGATATACTTGTTTTTGTTTAAAAACGTAATAATATTTTAATGAAACCTCAGACACGCTTTTGACTCTAGGTCAAAATATCTCCAACAAAATTAAATTCAAAATAATATTTCCTCAGTGACTTACTCTCAACAGATTTCTCGCAAAAACTCTGTGAGTAAACGAAATAACCATTAAAAGTTTCTAAAATATTAGGCCCACCACTTATGTAAAATATTAATACACACAGCACAAGTGGTAAGAGAAATTAGATCGTAACCCTGACTGAAGGTTTGTAATAACCAATTATGTATGTGTTTATAAGCCTAACTGAATCCACCCACTTTTGATCGGCTGAGATCAAGTTAAACTCACCTAACCTAAGTATATGGAGAATAATTACAAATTGGAAATTAAAAGCTAATCTAGTGACATAAAGTAACGTGTTACACAAAATACTTGTTTCATTTAAAGTTACAATTAATATCAACGAAATATGAAAAGTATTTCAATTGAAGTTGAAAATCAAAACTGTTGCCACAAATAACTTTCTTGGCGAAAGAATTCATTCATTTTGTTTCCGATTGTTTTTAAATACAAAATTCTTTGTCAATTTATTTAAAATAAATTAGTAATCAAAACAATTTAAGTTTGGAATACTTCTCACATTTTTTATTCATTTTATCACAATGGCTTAATTAACTTCGAAGGTGTGTTTAGTTTAATTTCTTCGCAAAATTATTTTCTAGAGAAAAATCAACCCCCTGAAACCCCCAAAAAAATTAACAATTAAGAAAGCTTGGAGGTACAGCAATAAAAAATTTCCTTAAATAAAAAAATTGGAAAAACTCACCAAATATTAGCAGTTTTCACACGTCGATAACAGACAGCAAAAAGAAATTGGAAATGTATTTTATGGGTTAAGGGATTTCGAATTTCTTTTTCAAACGTCAAAAAATTTATCGTTGGACTAGTTTATAGACCTGAAATCCAACATACATAGAACATCTACGTAGAAAATTCGTTATCGAATAATGTTTGTATCAAACCGATAACGTCAACACCTCCACCATTTGGCCAAATAAATAATAATAAATAAAATTATAATAAAATTGTTGCTATTAGAAATCGTTATCCGTTGACAGTGTGTGTCTTTCCCAGCATCAAAATTTCTAAGTTTCTTCTTCCATGAATACTTCCATGATTTTTTTTTTCAGATATATGACTGTATCTCATCGATGACATTTTGGATTTGAGCCCAGGAGTTGTTTATTCAAAATTTCTGGAAATCGCTGTTGCTATAAATCGATTGTCCAGACACATGACGAATACAAAAAGTCCGTTATTATGTTCCTGTAACTATTCTCGTTCACAGTCATTGCGCAAGCGTTATCTTTAATAAAGTTGTACTAACCATAACTAATCCAGCTGAGCAATATTCGCTACACACAGTTGTTCTTTGTAGGTGCATTTGCTTCTGGACTGCAAATCCACAATTTTGTATACTTGGGGCAATATTTAGATGAAAATGCGCTTCATCGGCGTAGAGGACATTTTTAAAACCAATGGCACTGATTTCAATATTCCTGCATTACGTATTAAACGAATTACTGTCTTTTGTAAGCATGAAGGAGGAAGCCCATTATAGAAATTTCCTCCAAAGTTCTACGAGAAGTCGCCGTGGTATAGCAGGTAGTGTGCTGGCTTATTAAACGCAAAGCCAGGGTTCGAATCCCAGGCCAGGCATCAAAATAAAATACAAAAAGTGTTTTTTCGGCGATTTTTTTTTTCGAACGTCCCTGGCCTCACACTAACCCATCCTCACCTGACCGCGGAGGGCTCGTCTCCATTACGTAAGGACACGTACACACTACAGTCCGAAATGCAGCGGCTATGGGAAAAGTTATGGCAATGAGAACATAAAACAGCTACAGAACTTAATCACAAGCTGGATAGGGTAACAATGAAACGGAACAATCTGAGACAAGAAGGAAAATACATTTTTATACAATAATTTATAAACTAATGCCAGTATACGAGCCATGCTTTACATTACAAACACTACAATTAAAATCTATAAAATCATAATGCATGTTAAAATCATTACATTAGAAATTTAAGGAAAGAGGACAATAGTGCCGTGAAAATCTTGCAGGAATGCTGAAATTCAGGTTAGAAAGCAAAAACTCAGAATCGATATCACCTTTAACTAGATTGAAAACAAAACAAACCTCTAAAACAGACCTTCTACGTTCCAAAGTTGAAAGTTTTACCAAAGCTAATCTATCCTCATACGGCGGAAGCCCATTGGCATAATCCCATCCTAAGCCACGTAAACGGAATAATAAAAATTGCCTCTGCACAGACTCGATTGAATCACTATGACAACGATAGTATGAATTCAAAATAATAGAATACTCTAAAATAGGTAAAGTGAAATGTACAGTAGTCTTGTTATATAAGGATCAATGAATACCCTAGCCCATCTTTTCACAAAACCAAGAACAGCTCGAGCCTTGCCAATCATCAAACTAATATGATCAATAAAAGACAATTTAATATCCAATAATACTCCCAAATCAAGAAATGAAGGCACAGTTTCCAAAGGGCAAGAATTAATCACATAAGTGGATGAGATTACACCAAGGCGAGAGAAAACCATATATTTACATTTTCTCAAATTAAGATCCATTAAATTTATTCTGCACCAAGTTACAAGCAAATCAATATTTCGCTGGAGAACAGCCTGGCTATGATCATCATCAAAAGTATAAAATAATTTAACGTCGTCAGCATACATCAGAATATTACAATCAGAAAGAGCAGAAGGAAGATCATTCAGAAATAATAAAAACAGTAAAGGACCCAAATGGCTATCTTGCGGAACACCAGAAGTAACATATACAGTCTTAGACATTTCTAAACAATATCCTCTGAGATACCCGCTACTCAGATCAGGGCCCGAGTCTAACTGCCTATAAGTAAACTGAAAGAAGTCAGCAAATATATTCGAAATATCAAGATGACTAGAGGATGATACGCCCCCGTAAAACATCTCAGTGGGAAACAAAGATGATTTACGTTTAGCTCGAACGAAGTCATAAAACGACTTAGGATCACTAGCGAAGTTCAGTCAGCCGATTTCTGGCAAAAACTTTAAGAGTAAATAAAATTGCCATGAAAAAGTTTCTCAAATAATCTATCGTTCGGAGTCAACCTTAAACTGTAGGTCCCGCCACTTATGTATAAAATTATCACACACAACATAAGTAGTGTGAGAAACTAGATCAATCATCCCGACTGAAGGGTTGTAATGGCCAATTATGTATGGATGTTCTACGAGAAATCCACAGTTTTTAGGAACAATACTGAATTAATTTTTTCTGATTTTCGGCGACATTCTCATCGCCAGCAGCAATGTTTTCAAGAGGTTGATCAATTCGTTACCGCAGACGAAGTTTACTCTCCGCAATCTTAAAATTTTATTTCACTCGATAAATGCCTGGTTGGAAAATTGTCCACAACTTTTTAAGTTTTTTTATAAATTTTTATAATTATAGCGTGTTGTTTCTGATGAGGCATTGAATGTTTAAGAATCGGCATAAACATATGTTTAAAATTAAAGAGTTATTAACGTTGCTATTAATCATTTGACTTAATTACACTAATACCCCGGTTTGCGTCGCCTCGTTCTGCGTCTGCTTCGAAGTTGCGTCTTTTTAAAATATCTGTAATTTCGAAGTTGTGTCGTTTTTGTTTCAGTTTGCGTTGCATGCGTCGTTCATTTTTCGATTTGCGTCGTTAATACGAATATATTTGTACAAAGCTAAAACAAAAAAAAGGGATTTCCCGTTTAAGTCTGATGTAAATACATAAGTACATATGTTGTCTGTTGGTTGCAAGTTGTAGGTCGTAAGTAAATTAAATATTTTTTATTGAAAAATCTATTTTCAACTAAAATTATCGCGTTTCTTCAGGCCGCAAACCTGTATTTACAATACATGAATCAGATGCTCTCTTATCTTAAATACTTTGGTCTTCTGAATTAATTTTTTTTATTCTAGTCTTTCGAACTGTTTTTTTTTTTTTTTTATTCTGCACTATATTATTGGATTTCAATTCCTTTTCAACGGATCTCAAGTAGAATTGTACAGTCTCATCCGCCATGTGTCGCATAAAAAAAACATAAAAATTCAATAGGCTTTCCCAGTGATAAAATAATTCTATTTACCGTATAAGTTTTTAATAAAATATTCGTTTTAAATCCAACACTGCCAACAACCGGCGATAGACTCAATGCTTCTTATTTTATTTCTTGTTTTTTTTTTTTATTTTGTTCATGAATGTTATTGCAAAAATTTTGTCAAGATGTCAAATGTCAATTATTAAACAATATTATTGTTCCTGTTCTCATTTTTTTTTTCCTCTTCATGGCGTCGTTTAAATGCATAAAACTCGGTCTGGTGCATCAGGCCAATAATCCATATGGCAGCATGACTTTGCTTTCTGTTTTTCAATTTAAAGTTTGTTTTTTTTTTTGTTTTTGTTTTCCGCATTTTCGCCAGATTTCTTTGTTTTCATTTATTCAAATGTGTGTGCGTGTGTGTGTGTGTGTAAGTGTGTTACAATAATGGTTGATTTTATGGCAATATAATGACCAGAATAAAACAAAATGGCTTAAAAATAAACTCAACACTTAACCATTGTATTCAGCTTATGGGCGAGAACAGAACGCAACAAAGCAGTGGAATAGACCATAACAACAAAGTGGCATTATCGATTTCCAACAAATTGTTTATACGAGTATGGATGTATGTATGTATGTAAATATGCAACAGTGTACATCTGTATGTGTGCTATACTCATCTGTACGTGTGTGTGTGTGTGTGTAATTATATTGTTAAACTCTTCAACACAACGACAAAATAGTTGACAATTTTGTAAAATTCGCCGTTTGCAGTTAAAAATTTTCCCCTATTATTTCATTTGTTTCAATTCAGTTTTTCGTTTTTATTGTCATTTGTCAGTGTAGTTATTGCATGTTGTTGCATACATGTTGAGCTCACATATAAATAAAATTTAAAAAATATATTTACACTTGAATACATATGTACGTGTGTGTATGTATGTATATAGAATTAAAATTACTAGTGAACGTTAAAACGATATTTTGCATAACTCAGCGTTTGTAATTTTAAATGGCTGAAATTGTGGCTTGACCTCCATTTCAGGCTGTTCGTAAATCCAGATCCCATGCTCACACACTTTTATAAACTTTACCTTACTGAATCTATGCGGACCTACATTTGTTTGAAATTAAATTTATTTTACCAGCTATTTAAAAGTATTGATTCTTTTTTTGCAGGAAAAGCTTTCAGAATCATTATAAATTTAAAGCAATTATTTAGAAATATGTTAGCTTTCCCGATTTATTCGATATCTAATCACTTCGGAGCCGACTTCTCTGAAATTCTCTCTAATTCGAATATAATGTTTGAATTTGTGGACAATGATATTCTCACATACATACATACATACATAATTGGCCATTACAACCCTTCAGTCAGGATTACGACCTAGCTTCTCACACCACTTATGCTGTGTGCGTTAATTTTATACATGAGTGGCGGGACCTACAGTTTAAAGTCGACTCCGAACGACAAATTTTTGAGAAGCTTTTCATGGCAATTTTTACTCTCAGAGTCTTTGCCAGAAATCTGCTGAGAGGAAGTCGCCGAAGAAATATTTTTTCGTTTTGATGTCTGACCTGGGATTCGAACCCGGGCCTTTTGTCTAATAAGCCAACACACTACCCACTAGACCACGGCGACTTCGATATTCTCACATACCCTACAATATTTGAGTGTGGTAGACCACCTGATTCAGGGGCACATGTAAAGCAGAGCGGTCAACTCAAGAAGCCTTTATTCCTACTCAATATGGTCATTACATACCATCTGATTGAGACTGCATGTGTCAAAATAATTTTCATTTACTCAGGCTGTATTGGCAAATCACCATTAACAGTTGCAGTACATACAATCTTTCATCAATTATGTAGAAACAGTAGAATAAGCGCCCCCTTCAGTCATGTTATAGTGCGCTTCGCCCATTTTACTTTCGCTAAAATCGGAATTCAAGGACTACTATTCGTTATGTGGCAGATAAATTCTAGGCTACTACGTCAGTAAACGATAGATCAAAAACTAACACGACGACGAAATAGAAGATCTGCCGAAAATATCGTTTTTGTCTACAAGAGTGTGAAGGAAAATCCACGGTTAATAATTTGACGACACCCACAAGAACTCGGTCATTCACAGACCACAACGTACCAAATTTTCCGACGTGACTTTCAACTGACCTAGGAAGTGAAAGTAAGCGATGCTATAAACAACTTGTGTTCGCTGAATTAGTTTTCAAAAATTTATAAGTAAAGCGGGAATTGGTGTATATTTTAGAAATGAAAAAGAACTGAACCACATGAGCTTGAATGAAGTATTTAATTAGATAAAATCTTCCGCTAAGGGACCATGTGAAAAGCTAGAACATGTTGAAAATTTCTTACCACCACTTAGATGTGCATCTGAATTTTATCTGATATTTTATCGATTCATCTTAAACTTGCCACTGAAACTCCAAACTCTATCACATATTTATCACTTCGGATTTAAAACCTTCTTCTTCATTTTCTGACTTCTAGAGTTTGAAATCAAGTGAAAAACTATGTCAAAGACTTAAATATTATCAACTTCAGTTGATAATTGCCGAGAACAAATGTCAAAAGTCATTAGGAATGTCACTTAAAGTTTCTATAAAAGAATCTTTTTTGAGTTTTGTTGAAATACATGCTAAAATGTATCCTAGATCGAAAAAGTTACTTTGTTGTCAATTAGAAGCCAGTCCTCTATCTCATATTCAGGCTGGTTTTTCAAGGGATTGTCAACACTTCTAACGGCATCCAAAACTTTGGTCAGAGCGTCTTAATGGTTTTCTTTATCATCAGTCCGTTGTTAGGTCAGTTAATGGATTTGCAGCTGGCCAAAATTTTCTCCAGAAATCATTTTTTTATTAACAGTTTCAAAAGTTACGTTTACAGCGATGCGAAAGGACTCAAACCAACAATGCACAAAAAAATGGCGAAGACTCTTTGTGATTGATTAATGGAGCTGCACTGCACCTGAATTTGTTGTGACAGCTAAGGTTAGCCGGTCGCTAATTGTTTCCGAACAATACCGAACGCTTCCGGATGATTCCGAACTACCCCGAAAACTTACGAATAGCTCTCGAGCATTTTTAATTGCTTTAAAGACACACCTTTGGAGAAAACCAAAATTTGGACAATTTTCCAGATTTCCCCGATAATCCGTCATCGCGGACTGTCGGATGCCGGACTAATGGACTTCTACTGTATAATGAAAAAATTCATCATAATTCATACAATTTAGTAGGAATTACGGCAACTAAACAGAATCTAATCTTCCTGATATGTTTTGAAATAATTGAATCATTTGATCATTGTTATGAAGAAAAAAAATTAAAACAGTAATTATCGTTTATTCTGTTAAACAAATTACTTTTCTTAATACAGAAAATGTTAATTTCATTAAATGGAAAACATTCTTTAGTATGACGAAAATACCAGAAATGTTTGTGTACAATGTTTCGTTGGGTATTTATTTATTTACAATTTATTTAAAAAAATTTTTTTTGTCCGTTTCATTGTGATACATAATATGTATGAATTTCATAGCATTAACGGTAATTATTTTAAATCGTTATAATTTGTTATATTCGTTCCCAAGACCTCTTTTTCTATCTCTCTCTCTCTCTCTCTTTTAACAATTTATGGAATTGATTTTGTTATTGCTGTAATTTGGTGTTATTTTATATTAAAGCATATAATTTTATTTGTATATATTTAAATATTATTTTTATTTTATTTTACCACTTTATCATTGAATCTGAGTGTCAAGCAGACTGGCGGTGCGTCAACGAAGCCAAGCCACAGAATTGTGGTATTTACATATAAATGCGTTTACGCACAATCGCACACAAACACAAACACATCCACATCCCCATACATACATCCTTTAATATGCGATATTTTTGCGAATGTTGCTGGCAAAGTCGTGTCGCAGTTATTGCCATGAATGACATAAAACCAATTTACAATTTTATTTTAATAGTTCATTAATACAATTCTCTCATTCTCTCTGGTAATTGATATTAAATTGATTCCATGCTCGTATTCCCCTCATTGTTTTCAGTAACAACTGTTGAAGGCTCTTTCGTTATTCGTTTGTGTCCACGACACTGTATATGCCTGTATGTACGTATGTATGTATGTATGTGCCACAACAGTTTCAATCGAACAAGTATAACTCTTTAGCTGTGTGTTGGGATTAATTTGATTTTGTGTTTGAAGCTTTGTTTGCATTTCTGTGTATTAGTGTGAATGTGTGTGTGTGTGTGTGGGTGAATTGTTTTGCCTATTGTTTTATTTATTATTGTTGGTCCATTTTAAAATATTTAGTGGTTTGATGTTCGCCATATAATTTGAATATAAATTGGTTTTTATATCCACCATCAACAGATCCAGAGAATATTCTCATTTTATTATGACGTTGGTAACAGGCAATAAAAATAAATCTTGTGGGTTTGTTTTTCTTTCTTAATGGTTCTTAAACTCAACTACGGTTTGTTGGCATAATAATAAAAGGACCATAGTACAGTACACATTTACATTTATGTAGAGTTTACACAAAAAAAAATCTTCTTCTTCGTTGTAACATTGGATTTGTCTTTTTTCCCCTTTTTTTTCTTGCTATATTATAATCCTTTTGTGCCAAAGTATTCGTAGGATTTTGAAACAGAGATAGTTGTAGAAAAAAGTGTTTAAAGGTAGAAACTATATAAAACACTATCATATTACTAATTAATAATTTTAGGTGTCCTAGCGGGTAGTGTGCTAAACTAGATTAGCGTAACCTGTGTCTCGTTCTATCTTAACAAAAAAAAAAAAAATAAAACATTCGTCGAACTCATCGTAGAAATTGACAAACACTGGCATGGATGTTACATAGATTTGGCATTCATCTCGGCATAATTATCTACAATTTGTGGCTACACAATAATTCTTGATGTTTGGGTACCACATGATTTAATTTGGAGAATTAAATAAAAAACTAAACTAAAACTGATCGAAATCGAACTATCTTTGAAGCGAATGATTTTGGACGGTGAATAATTTGCCAAAAAGATTATGGATTAAAGAAAATGAAGCTTCTCTAAGGTTTGCAAAGCTGAAGTTAACGTATAGGTGGAAAATGTTTAGGAAGTCGTCATATACCTGAGGCTGTGGATCAAACCACCGCGCAGAGATCTCGAACAAAATGAAATATGAAAAAAATACTTACGCGGCGACTTTCTCTCTGCAGATTTTTGACAAAATCCTGAAAGTAAAATAAAATTCCCTAAGAAAAGTTTCTTAAAAAATCCATCATGAGGAGGCGACTTTAAACTATAGGTCCCGCCAGTAACCTACGTAATTAACACATACATTATTCGTCGTGTGAGAAACTAGGACATAATTCGAACTGAAGGTTTGAGCAAAAAAAAAACAAAACAAACTAATGTTTGTTCCTGGTACAATTAGAAAGAAGTTGTTTATAATGACCTTTTACAGCCTGGTCAAGCGATTGATTCTACTCGAAACGTCTAACGCGATTGAAACTAATATTCAATTAACAGTCAGAATTCATTGAAAGACTACTACACACAATTTTCATGGTTCGATAGAACCTCAAAGATAACCTTCAGATTATCATTTGTCTCGATATCTGAATAAATCCTTTTTAAATCAATTAGACACAGATTGTGTAGAGTGTTTATTAGTGAAATAAAAATTGTCTGGAATATAAAAACCGATATTTCATTTTCATATTATTTATAGTCGAACATATTCGAACACTCAATATATGATCGGAATTAAATGGTGCGTTTCTTATCTCAATTTCATTGAATCAATTGCAGAGACTTTTAATGCTTTCGTATTACTACGAATGCCGATGCCACTTTGGTTAGAACTACAACCAAGCTTTTCGTATCACCCAAGTTGATTTGATCCATGACTACAGTTTAACGTTTACTCTGAAAAACACATTTAAGATGCATTTAAAAACAAATTTAACCAGAAAACTGTTAAGGGGAAGATGCCGAAAGAAATATTTTTCATATCGTTTGATGGAAGTTTTATGTTTTCAGACCGACACCGATTAAATTTTACCGGAATGTCCACAGCACTCTCGTTTACAGTTTCTGTATCCAGTTTCTTTAATTTTTTGTTTGAATGATTAACAACACATCGTGTTTACTTTCTCTAATAAAAATTCTTCGACATTATTGAGCAAACTCAACATAACTTTCAAAATTTCGATCTAATATTTCTTCACATTACAGTCGAAACAAGTCGCATATATTTACAGTCCTAAATGCGATTAGGCGTTCTATTTTTTTCAAATTTGTTATTGAGAATAGCTTTCACCAAATGACCAAGGCCTTCAATTCACATAATGATGTTTTCTGCAAATTATCATCCATCCCCTAATTTTATTACCATAGTTTTGCTCTTTTAATTGTTCTATCTCAGAGTAAGGCCATTACTTTTCATTGTTTTATTTTACAGATGTTTCGTTGGCAAATCATTCTATTCCATTGCATATAAATACATGCATACATATATAAGAATACATACAATACGATTGATTTTATATGTTTTTATACATAATGATGTCATTTCATTTATTTCCCATAAACCCTATGCGAAGGATGTTAAAGCCATTTATTTAAAAGCCCACATATTTAATTCGGATATACTTGCCATATGGCATAGTATCCTTTCAACATAATTATCATTTAAGCGAAAACAAAAATACATTCTTTTTCTGTTTTCGTTCATTAAAAATTGTTCATGCCTTTCATCTTTTGTTCAGAGATTCTCGTTTCACATTTCTAAAGTGTGAATGAAATTTATTTGTCGATTATTTGTTGGAAAATTAATTAATACGATATGAGCATATGAGTGCCGAAAGATAATTACAATTAAATAATAAATTTGTTTTTATGCACAAAAATATTTCATTCTTAGCAAGGAGAGCGCACAAAAAAAAAACTGGACTTATACTTTTCGTTATAGAAATAAAACTAAGTGGCGGATTATTTTCGTTTTATATTTCTATTAAAGGAAATAATATTTGAATTCTTTTGTGTATAAAATTAATACTTTCTAATGTGTTTTAACAAAAAAATTTTAATTTTCCTTTAATACCATCCATTAAGGCTTTGATTGTGTCTTTTGTTACCATTTTCAAGCAGTTTTCCACTTTCTGCTAAAATCTTTTTCATTTTTTGCTAAGCCCTTCATGTCCTTTAAATGTCTTTTTACTAACGCCCAATATGGGCGTTTTGGGAACTTAGTTTTTTTTTTTTTGTACACGAAACTTTTCTTCAACGTTCTCTCTAATATCTGCAAGATAAAATTCTGGACTAAGAAGCTGAGAAAAATCTGCCAAGACAAATGTTTCATCACCCATTACACAGCAGTTTATTAAAAAGTCTTTTTACAGAATTTGGCCCTTTTTTAGCCTACAAATTTTTTCTTGCATTCCTATCAGGCACCTTCTGGACCCTAAATATCTTAAGCACAGCTTACAAAGGTCTCAGAGCATCCAACTTTTTGAGATTTATTTTTTTCAATTATAATAAAAGTTATAAGCTCAAAAGTAGTCCCATTTTTTTTTTTCGTTCGCACACCTTAGTAAACGTAATTAATATTCATTCGTATTTTATATTAATTAAAAATTTATTTTAATTTTAATACTGCCTGGAAAGAAAATTAACTGTTTTGGTATGCACTATAAATTTGTCAAACATTTGAAGGAAATAATTAATCCATAATATTTACTAAAACAGATTCATTTATTTATTCAATTTTTTTTTTTATTAATTTTGTTTTTATTTATTATATGTAATGTTCCATACACAAGTCTTAAGTCTCATATTCCACTATGGAACTCAGTATAAATACATACAAAATATTAATACAGAATGAATAAATTAATTAATTTCAAAATATTAAATCCAAAACAATTGAGTACAAACATCACTTAAAGCAAATACACAATGAAAATTTAATGAAGTTATTAGATAAAAAAAAACATTTGGTAGGTAGGTAGGTAGAAGTGGCTGTCCCCACAAGGGAGTCATGAGCGGACACACTTAGGCCGCACACAGTGCCCATTATAATATCACAGTTTCACGTTCTCCCCTATTCCAGGAACTATTCGGAGCTTCCGATAAAGCTTCTCAGACTACCAATATCCATGTATGAGAGTTCATCTAGATCCTCCATGTTTTAGGCAACCAGGTGTCTCCTTCTACTTCGACCAAGCGCCGGACATGTGCACAGTGGGTGAAGAATTGTCATATGCTTCCCCTCATCTCCACAGCTTTTGCAGAAATCAATCGTAAGGCGTCCAACACTAATACGCTTCGCATGCATTCCTATAATGAAGGCGATCTTGAGAGTCTCCTAGTGAAGGAGTTGATACAGCCCCGAAAACCAATTGTGTTATTTAATACAATGGCACTTAATAATTCCGATTTTTTGCGCCTTTCTGCCCTTGTCCGAAGCTGCTCAATTACTGTTGACAAGGTCCACGATTGCATTGTCAATTATACGCCTGCAGGTACCCAAAGGGAGTTCAATGATCGTGCCCCTTTTGGGCAAATCATCCGCTCTGCAGTTCCCGGCAGTTCCGGTACCCAAGTGATACAAACATCATATCTGTTCACGATCTCATTGAGACAGTCATACAGCCTTGGCGTTTATTACACTAGAATCCATTGCTATGATGGCCGCTTAGCTAGTGAACATTTTTGTCAAAAATAATTTTCACCGCAGCCTGAATTGCAGACACTTCCGCCTGAAAGACGCTGCAGTGATCTGGTAGCCTTATAGAATTAGATATTAAGATAAATAGATCCAACAACTCTTTCCAATTTGGAGTTATCGGTGTAAATTTGTGCGGAGTCCCCTGCAAGGTGCGCCGCACCCTTCCTCCAGTCCTCCTTATTCGGAATGGATGTCCTAAAATTGATTCTGAAGAAACATTAAAAATGGCCCAGGTTTGAATCCCAGGTCAGACATCAAAACGAAAATATGAAAATATTTCTTCGTCGACTTCCTCTCAGCAAATTTCTGTGAGTGTAAAAATTGCCATGAAAAGATTCTAAAAAATCTATCATTCGGAGTCGACTTTAAACTGTTGGTTCCACCACTCATGTATAAAAATTATCACACACAAGACGAGTGGTGTGAGAAACTAGGATTTTGTAAAATTGGTCAATTCGACATTTGGGTACTGTACTCGTCATAATTAAAAAGCACACGTCTACTAACCACTCCTAATCTAACATTAAAAATATTTCAACATAAAATTATTTCTTTAAGTTAGTTATTCAAGAAATCAAATCACAAATAATATGATTTTTGTTTCATTCGATGTACTTTACTAATACTATGAGAGCTGTGAGCAATATCGTTTCAGAGACTGATTTCATAAACAAATAATTGGCATTCAGATACCTAGCATCTACAGCTATCGCGGAAAAAGATCGTGAGGGTGACTCGTGTTAATTTTTTTTCATAATTTTAAAAACTACGCAAGATACATAAAATAGGATCTGTTTCCTTCTATAAAAACATAATCATGTCTTCTTAAACTATATACAATGGACAGTCTCGGTACACCAATATCTTTTAGCAATTTCATCAATTTTTTTAAATAATATATCAATTTAAATCATATTTTTTATATTTAGGGACATTATGACAACTTGCCGTTAACTCAAGGATGGATTATATCGGGCAGTCATATTGTTTTTCCTAATTATAAGTGGACAATGTGGTAGAATTGAGTGTTAAGCTCAACCTGCAGTTAACTCTTAAAGTTAAATTTATGTTCGAAGTTGCCATATTATATGTATATAATTTTCAATATGGCAACATCAAATATACAGGCATGTCACAAATTCCGATCAGAATGGTTTTGATTCCGTATTTGCAATTCCGATCGATTTCGTTTTCGGTTCTTCAAATTCCGAACGATTGTGTTAATTCCTTAAAATTATAAAATTGCTGCGTTTGCTCTCAAAAATAAATGGTTTGCTCAAAAAATAACGTGGCAATACTTCGAGGAAAATATATATCACTTTGTTTTGTTTTTCTCAGCAAGTTTCCAGAATTTAATTTCTTAAGCATAAATATTTAGTAAATACTTAAAAAACCTATGTAATAATAAAATATACTATTTTGTTTTTCAGATTAACCAAGTTTTATTAATATTTGTCTTTAATAAATCATCAGAAATATCAAAACCACTTTGAAAATTTGAAGTGGTTTCATTCCGAAGAAATTTTTCATTTTTCGTTTTCTACTCTCGGAATTGAAACCACTTTCGATCGGAATTACATTCTGTGACTTGGCTGATAAACAGAATTATGTCTTCTTATCAAATGAACTTTCAATTCAAAAATTTTCAAAAGTTTTGTTGGATCTTGATTGTTTATCACAAAATGTATTAATGTTACGTTTGCACGACAACCAGAATTCGTCAAATTTTTTTGTTTTTTTTTTTTCAAATATTATTATTTCTCTTTGCGCAAACATTGGCCAACTTTTGGTGGTCGCTTGAATCTGAAATTGACACATTTTCCGATAAATGAAGTGTCAATCTTTTCACAAGATATTGTTTTTGGAGAATGTCTTCACTTATTTCAGAATTTTTAATTAAAGTTTGCTATTATGAACGGACAAACTTGAAAAAATATGAAAAATTTCGAATTTGTCAAGTTTAGTTCATCAAACCCCATAGCATCTCAAGTTAAATAATGTTTATATGTACATCGTTTTGATGGCTCATCCCCCATTCTAATAAGGTTCAAATTTTGAACATCGGTACAAGAGTGTTTGTGTAATCAAAAAATTTGTGTGTAAAGTAAAGAAAACAGTTTTTGTCAAATAAAACAAGAATGGATGGTTCGAAATAAATAAAAAAAACTAATTTTGAGTTCTACTTAACTAATTGAACAACTGAGATTAGGTAGTTACTAGGGTGAATTTAATTTTTTTTTTTGATTTTGTCACATACAATCACAGTTAAATTGATATTACGATATTTTTGCTAAATTATTAATTACAATTTCGATTATCATAGACTAATTAAACAAATTCCATTCCAGAATTGAAATATTTTTTCATTTAATTGTTTCTGCCAGCCACATATCATTGCATAACACAGAATAAAAATTGTTTTTTTTTTTAATTTGAGCCTAAGATATTCTATTTTGTATACGTATGTGCCTATATGTCTAACTACACGGATAAAGAATTTTGTAAAATAAGACTAAGCACATACGCATTTTAAAAAGAAAATCCATTTACACATTTTACACACACACATACACTCATATGTATGTAGTTTGAGTTTCTTTAAAGAGGCATTTTTCCATTTAAATGTCGGACAACAATATTTTAAAACCACAATATAATTTGTTTGCTGTCGGATCTTTTAAAGCAATAAACAAAATTCATGTGTCCAGCTTTAGTCAGCCCAACTCTCATCCCAAGAACACATACAGTTTAGGTCTTACAACACACACACAATCATGAGTAAAAAAGAATACGAAACACATTTTTGGTTTACAAAATTTCAAAATTTTACTAAAGTACACAACAATGTTGAGGCATTGAGAAAAAAAAAATAAATAAAAAAATAAAAAAAAAACAAAAACTTAAACAACAAAATCCTCAAACAAACATGTTTTAACATAAATACTTGACCGAAAGTAGAACTTTTTAATTTAAATTCTTTCCTTTAAACAGGTAAAACGTAAAATACAATTTGTCACGTGCTAAGCAGAGATGGCCAAAATTATGGAAAACAAAGTACGTTCATGATATTAAATAAGGTAAATCAACTACCTACTACATGTATTTGGGCAATTCAAACAAGCCGTTGTATCGTTGTATTCGTTGTATTGTTGGACGAATATACAACATTGTATGCTTGTTGTTGATAACTTAAATCATGTAAATATCCGATACACTTATACACATTTTTTTCATGTTTCCAAAAGTTGTATTCGTTTCATGCTATCAAATTGTGTGAATGCCAATAAATGTGTTTATGTTTTCATATTTTTTTCAAAAGTTATGTTGGTATCGTGCTATCAAATTGTTTGGATGACAAAAAAAAATACATTTGGAATACGCAATACACAATACAGCATAGCACTGAGCGTTCACAAACAACCAAGTGAATTCAATACAATATACACAATACAAAGTCGTGTGAATTGTCCAATTGTTAAACTAAAGACTTTGAAACAGAACTAAGGTTTCATAATAGGTAAATTGATTTTCGACTGAAATGAAATATAAAAATTCATTTAAATCATGCCTTTGGTTAGCTTTTAGTGTTTGTATGTTTGTAGTTTTTTGTAATTTTTATGTATGAGAAAAGAAATTAAATTATATTATTTTCAATATAATAATCTGTAGGTCCATTACGAAAGCATCCTTCAAGAAGGACACTCTTCCGTAAGCCAAAATAAAGTAGCAATAATGCTGATTGAAAAAGAGAAAAAGATAAAAATGAAAACATAAGAACGAAGGAAAAGAAAGAAAATATAAAACAGATCTCTCCCATATAAGTAAATCGCCAAAGAAATAACTTGTAGAGTGCAACTACAAAAGAAATTCTGAATATCAGACGACGCTAAGAAATTTTTTTTTAAAGATGCACATTAAACTAATACTAGCTGCTGACTAAATAATAAAAAGAAAGTAATACAAATAGAAAAGAAGTGAAAACATTTGTAAAAGAATAGTTAACTTATCCTAGAAGCCACTGCAACAAAATTAATAATAACCAATGCATTAGAATGCGATAAGATAGGGTTTCCAACTGGTTTAACTTCATCTGACGATCGTTGTCGACATTCTTCACCTCTGCCATAAACTCAAATGGACTACACAAACGTGTTGCATATGCACTCAGTCTGTTCGCTTAGAAACAACCCCATCCTTATAACAAAATCCAGTGGACTAATCCTCTGCTTATCTGAAAACAAAATTATTAACGTAATCGAAATAAACTGCAGTGAAATATATAACAACGACTATAACATGCAGAAAAAGAACGTGAAATATTAAATAAATTTCATTTTGTGTGGCACAGCCCTGTAAAAATGAATTATGGTTTAGTATTTCTAGAAAATCCTAAACGATCTTAACAAGCCATCTTTGCAGAAATAATAGTAAGTACTCGGCCAACTAGTCGTAGACATAGATAGCTTAAGCAGCATGGTGAATGCGATTACAGTCAGCTTGAAGAAACTCACAAAAAATCTAGTCGGGCAAAGTTTCATATAAATTCACCATTTTTTAACATTACCCTGGCCAAGTATTAATTAATGTATGCTTCAGAGACAGGTTACGGATCTACAATATATGTATATACACTATCACCAACATGCGTATCAGGAATGTAGTCAACTAGGAAATTTCGCTTTCTTCAAGCCAAGTTAGGAAAATCAGAAATCCAAATCCATTAACCGAAGTCAATCAACGATACTCCAAGGACTAGTATAATGCGATTTTACTTGGGAAAAACCAACATTAAATGGATAAATTTTTAAGGAAATATATATTCAAGCAAGATAATGGAACAAGAAGAATAATTCACAAAATAACTGGAATTTAAGAAAATTTATTTAAAGTTCGCAGTTTTTTATGAACTCATGCATAGCTGCCAGATTTGATGATTTATCATCATTTTGACAATTTTGAGCTCTAAAAATGTCATTTTGAGGACATGATGATTTATGCCCTTATTTTGACGATTTTTAGCAATTAAAAATTTCCATCATTTTCTTTATTTTAGTATATTAAAGGCTTCCTTAAGTTTTGTATTTATTTTGCAATTCCTACTATTGGAAATTTATGTTAGTAATACTAAAGATGTAAAGTATTATATTTTTAAGTTATTTTTGAATACAAGCCATGATTTCTCTGTATTTTATAACGTTTTAATCCCTTAAAATGCAAAAAATTTCAATTCCTAAATAACATCGCAGGTTAACGTAAATTATCATATGCCGTTGAAGACAATTTTTAAAATTCGATTTTACCTTATAGTATTTCCAATGGCAGAACAAAGGCAAGTGCCATAATTTTTTTGTTTTTTTTTATACGACCAAAAATTACGGGTTGGCATTGTTTTGGAGCTCGGAAAATATATTATAGGAATGAGAAAAGAGGCAGCAGTCTTTATGGAGACTAAGTTTGCAAATTTTTACACCATAAGTAACAGGAAAGATCTCTGCAGAAAGACAGTTCCACATACTAATAGTCCGTCTAACAAACGGACTTTATCTGTAACGCAGTGTGCGATACACTGGCCGAAAATGACGAGTGTTACGTAGGAATACATAATTTTCATAAACAACTCCCCTTATTTCTGTCGAGAATTATTCACTGTAGTAGCGATAGAACAATGACATAAGCTACATTCCAACGATGCTCCAAAGAATCAGTGAAATTGAAACACTATTGTGATTAACGACCAACTATGGCCTCAACTGTACACGATTAAGAAGCTTCAAAATAGGCTTTAAGGGCTTTCCCGTACATGAGAGCTTTATTCCATTTTCGGTCGGTTATAAACGATCAGTATTTATTGCAACGTCTTAAGAAACCAAGGCACTGAAAAATGTTCTAGCGTGCATCACACTGAATTTTCAAGCCCAGGAGGTTAAGATCTTCTGACTCCCTAATATTTACACCACACATAGGTATAAATGATGCAATATTATCGCAGTTTAATATTGACTTTATATATTTTTGTCTTTAAAACCTTTCAATTTAATTATTTATTTTTTCTGAAGATTTTTTTACAATTTCAATGAACTCCATTTACAATTTTGACGATTTTTCTCAAATATTTGACGATTTGATACTCCATTTATCTGGCAGCTATGAGCTCATGTAAGAAGAATAACTTAGCAATAAATAAATACTGCAAATCGAAATCAATATTTTACAATGCTTCTTGCTGAGTGAGTTATACCCATAACTGTGCTATTGCCGGTCAATCTATTATCCATATTTTCCATTGTGAAATGCCATTTGATTGTTTTGAAAAAATATAGCGTAGTTTCGTATCAAAAAATTAAGTTGAATTCAAAAAAACTATGCATTAAACATCAGTAGAATTACAATTTAAGAAGAATATATATGTTTAAGCATATTGTATTTTATGCTTATTAAATTCTATTTACCAAAAACATTTATCTTCTCCTCCTCTGACTCGCCCACAGAATTAATTCCAAGCATACTATACGAACCATATAAAATTCACGAAAAGAACATTATAAAACACAGTGAATAACATTTATTGTAAATGTGAACGTACATACATAGTCTTTCTGGACATTAAATAAATAAAACTGTCATGTTTGTTTAAGTGTTTCGTAATTAAAAACAAAAACAAAAAACGAAAATCATATTTCTCGCTAAACACTGTAATAAATTTCGAAAGGAAAAATAAGCAAAGACGAAAGGAACACATTTTTCTCTTAATTTTTCGTTTATAAAATATTTCGAATGCATGAGCAATTAGTTTTCCTGAAAACACAAATACGAACGTAAAAAATGATTACCAACATCCGGTTGCTGTTGTGTATGTGTTGTTATTGTGGGAGCCCTTCGATAAGCCAAATCTAGCCATTTGGTAGAAGTAAAAACCATAGCAACGACTGCAAAAACATAAGGAATGAACGAAACACAAAAACAAAATTTTATAAATTAGTTTTTAAATACACCAACTTTTACCACAAATAGCAGCAACATGAAAAAAAATTTTATTTTCTTTTTTTTGATACCACAAAACTAATATGATTGTAGTGGCAACATACGCCCACATACATAAATGCATAATTTCTGCTACTACACCCTCTCCCTCACCCCTCTTCCCTTCCCTTATAGAAATGTATAGAAATGTAGTTGTAATGAAATGGTTGCTAAAAATAAAATTGTACTTAAAATAGCAAAAAAATCCAACCAAGTTGTGCTAAAACCGAACTCATTTACAGCACAACAACCACAATTGTTTGTAGTTCGTATTGATGTTAAAAGTTTTTCTATACAACAGGGTCCTTTACCTCTCACTTCTTAGACTAACATCATCTAACACTCTAATGAAACAACAAACTTCTGTTTGAAAAATTTGTTTCCTATTACTTTACCGAAAAATAAAAACAAAACAAAAATTACAAAAACTACTGTAAATCGTGTAGGGAAAAGCTTAATTTTTTGTTAAATTTGCGTAATTTATACTCATTCACATAGAGGGAACACGAAATTTACATTGATATCGTATGTATATGGTGCACTGAATATTTTATTTTACAACTTCTGTTATGAAAAGGAAAATTTTAATGTTTTCATATTATGGGATACATCATCATTCGCTTCGTTAATATTGATAAAAAGGACAAAGACATCACAAGCATATGACTGTGAGTAATGTATAACTGAATTTTGTAAAAGATTTTGATTCTCAAATGGAATTATTATAATACGACTCAAATCGCTCCGAACATATGCCGAAGTGAAAAGATTACTTGTTCTACTGGCAAGAACTAAAAATGCTATGAAAAACTTGCCAAAAACTTACGTTTGACATCAATTTTAAACGGTAGGCGACGACATTCATAGGTAAAATTAACGCATACAACATGGTAATGTAAAAAACAAAGTCGTAACCATGACTAAAGAGTTAAAAAGTATTTGAGTAAGTATTTATTTTCTTTTTTAATTACAATACTATTATAAAATTTTATATAATTCTTACGAGCTGAGTAAGGTACATCTTATGCTCGGTGTAGTTTAACAGATCAGTAGATCTCTAGTAGAAATCAAACCCACGACCTTTACAATAATATTCTAACACACAAACCACTAGGGCACCCGAGTAAGTATTGTATATCAATAAAGAGCATTCCTTAAATTTTGGGTCTTTTTCCTTTTAGAGGCAACTCTGAAATACATCCATTAGGGTTGGCATTTTAATTGTGAAAATTATTTATAAAAATTTGCAAATTTATGGTATACTGAATACTTTGAAAAGTAATAAAAAAAATGTTTAAGAAACTGGATAGTTATGGAAATTGCTTCTGTGAATTAGAATGTCATCGTAAATCAGATATGACAACCATCAATTCAGAGGCATTATCGTAAAGAACTTTATATTTCACAACCTACTATAAAGCGAAATTTGACAAAAGAACTCCAGTATTAACATACAAAATGCAGCTCAAACCAGCAAACTATACGAAACATAGGCAATTTGTGCAGTGGGTAATGGAATAAGCTGAACTCAGTGCTAGTTTTTTATTTTTAACTGATCTTCTTCAATGAAACGCATTTATTTATTTATTTATTTTTTTTTTTTTTTGTTTTTAAATTAATATAACACAACAAGATTTTAATCTTATAAGTTATAGTTTTATGCTTAGAATCCATAAGATATAAAACATAACAAAAATATTAATAAATGTGAAATGAAAGAAATTAAGTAAAAAATATCAAATTAATATAAAAACTAATTAATAAAAATATTAAATTTACGTAGAAATATTATTTAAAGCAATTTAGAAAACTAACAATACTACAAAAATAAATAAAAGTAAGTTAAAAGAATTCTAAAAATATTAAAAAGAAATCACAATATATATTATAAATCTTTCTGTAAGTCTATTTTTTTTGTTTGTTTGTTTGTTAGCCAATCACGCCTGAACACCTGGACCGATTTTCTTGAAATTTGGGATATAGATCGAAAGAGAATAGATCGAGGAGAAAAAATGGGACAAATGGGGAAAAAATGGTAATAGGTAATTTTTTACGATTTAGCTTAGTCAAGTTTCCCAAATAGCTTTTGGAGGTATTCCGTTTCTAAAGTAGAACCAGAAGGGGGAAAAGGGACTGAAAACGGGCAAATTTAGTGCGTTATCTTAATCCTAATATATGTATATTATAAATATTTCTGTAAGTGTGTTTTTTTGTTTGTTTGTTAGCCAATCACGTCTGAACATCTAGAAATTTGGAATATGGATCGAGCTTTTGTCGGTGTGGGTTATAGGCTATAAATCTTTTCAAAATTTTTACCAAAACGCGAAAAAAACTGGTCAAAAATTAATACTTTTATGCAGAAATGCTGTAATTTATGTGTTTTAAAGGTATTTTTTTTCGATTTAGCTTGGTTAAATTCCCCAAATAGCTTTTGAAGGTGCTCCGTTTCTAAAGTTGAACCAAAAGGGGTCCAAAAAGGGGGAAGCGGCCAAAAACGGATAAATTAATACCGAATCACGCTTGAACCGATTTTCTTGAAATTTGGGATATTGATCGAGCTTTTTAAAAAGTTTGAACCAAAAGCAAAAAAATGGAAAATGACAAAGGGATAAAAAAAAGGGCAAAAATTAGTACTTTATGCATAAATGCTGTATTTTATGGGTTTTAAAGGTATTTTTTTACGATTTAGCTTGGTTAAGTTTCCCAAATAGCTATTGGAGGTGTTCTGTTTAAAAAGTTGGATCAAAATTGGTCCAAAAATGGGGAAAGTGGCGAAAAACGGGCAAATTGCATGCATTTATATTTAGGACTTAGGGTTTCCGAGACCGGATTTTTATTTATTGTTATTTTTATAACCCGCGCAACGCCGGGTAAAATCTGCTAGTATTTACATAAATCCGTATAAGGAAGATAGGAGAAATATTTCACTGATATAATAATCATGCTAAAAACATAAGAAACTTTTCATTAAGAGAACAATTTAAATAACTCCTTTTGGATATAATTTGGTAGAGAATTCCTCTGTGGTGTGTATAAAAAACTGTAGCTGTGACGGAAGAGTCCTGTACCATTGTTGAATAACCTACATGCCCGGGAATGACCTAGCAAATTAATTTCGTCCTAATATATATTCCGTCTGTCACGTGACAACAATTTTGTGGAATAGAGTGAGGCATTTAATTTTCAGAAGATGATCAAAATGAAAAACTATGCTGTAATCCTGGCCAAAGTGTTGTTTCTAGGTTATGTATCATTTTTTATACTGACTTGTAATAACAAAGATTTTTCGCAATTATTGATGGATTTTGTTAAGAAATGTAAATATTTTTATTTATTTTAATTCGCTTCAATAAAACTGTTTTATATTCTAACATTTTATTATCACTTTTATGAAATTTACGCCAACATTTTTTACATAATATACAATGCAACATGTTTTTTTACGTAAAATCAAGCATTTTATGTCAACTTGGTTTTATTTTTTTAAATGGCAATATTTTGATACAAAACACCTTTGATTTGCGATAATTTATAAGTTTACAATTGTTTAGATGGAGCAATATATTGTCACTCGCATCATTAATGCGCTCAATTGAGCGTTTGTATTGTTATCATTCGTTGATACATTTCGATTTTTTTCTTCTTCAGAGTCTTCAGTAGCAGGAATATTACTTATGCACATACTAGAGGGATGCCAAATGGGATTGATTTTTAAAAATTCCGGGATTTCGGGATTACAAAATCCTATAAATTGTATTGTTTTTATTTTTAAATTAAAAAATTCTCGTACAAATAGTTCAAAGTTTAAATATTTCCAAAATGTATAGAAATATGTTTGAACAAACCAAACCGTGTATATGTATGTGTATGTATACGATGATGTGTGTCATACCTGGAAAAGAAAATTCTAATATGATAATGTCGTACTCTCTGGTACCAGTTATCAGTGATTTCCATTTCAATTTTATAACGAACTGCCAACAAAACTGTGTTTTTAGTTTTGCGCACGAAAATACTCAAAAAATATTGTTTAATTCTTTTTTTTTTGTTTTTGACGTTGTTTCTGTTGTCCTCTAAAATTCAATTTATTTTCATTAAAAATTTATAAATAAAATAAAAGAATTTTTTCTATAAAAACTAATTTGAAAAGAACAAAAAACAAGTACTTAAAACATTACATAGCAAAAAGGGAATCTTAAAAAACCTGAGAACTTTAAAATTAATGATTATTTTGTATTTTTCTGGTGTATTTCTTAAGGCAAATTCCGAGGTATTGAATTTGCTTTCTTCTTCGAATTTACGTATAAAAAATATTTCCATAAATATTTCATCGCTTTAATTGTGTATGTACTCTGCCTTAAATACTTTATTTAACACTAAAACCATGCTACACTTTGAAAACACGAACACCAGCTAAAAGTTATTTTTATCGTATGAAAAGAGCCATGAACTTTAGAACGAATATTTCCATTTCAATTTTGTATAGAAAAAGAAATTTTCCAAGTGTTTGCGCATAAGAAACGAGACATACGTGCTTAATAGAGAACAATTTTCTCTGTTGTTTCTCTTCAGCAAACATAAACTGTTCCCAAAGAGAAAAATGCTGCTGTAAAGAGCATTTAGTACAATTTAAGAGACTACAAAAGTTGATTTTATCCATTTGTCTGGGTACTCGAAGGATATGCTATTCAGCAGCCTGTTAATTCAAAAATTTCAAAATTTTGCTATTGGCGCCGTAACTGAACTGTTAGTTTACATCACACTAGTTCCACAATCCACAGAAGGTCATCAAACATTTCAAGGTTATTTGGCAAAATGCGTTTTCATTTCTTTTTTTTTTTTCATCAATCGACATAGTTTTCTGTTGGTCCTAGGACAACATATTTCTTTTGTACTACTGCTTATAAAAGCAACAACAATAATAAATCCCTGGATTTGTCTTTCTCAAAGAAATTCTTTTTTTTTCTAAAGTTTTGCAATTCATTTTCGTTTTTAATTCAAAAATTGTTTGAGGTCTCTATAGAAATGAGTAATTTTGACACTATGTTTCTATATTGTAGGCTAAATTTTATATTCGCCATAATAGGTTTAACCGTTCCACTAATAAATAATCGGTAGGTACACTATTATTAAAAACACATTATTAACGTCTTGTGACATTAAAATGAAATGTGGAAATTCAAAGGAAAGCTAAGGATTATAAATTATCATTCTTTATCGAGTGAATAATTCTTTAGATTAGTATGAGTAATAATTGACGTAAGATTAGTAATTTAGCTTCCCTTCTGTGGTAAGAGTAATGAATCCACAAACCAAAACTAATCTTCTATAATTCCACATTCTAACACATGTTTAGACTAGACTGAACAATTCTATCAACATCTAAATCCTACACAATTGCCAAAGTCTTAAACAGAAGTTTTTTAAGTTCCACTTCATTGGAGCTTTCACTCTTAGTAAAGTGGTATTAGTCTGAGTGAGATTACAAAGAGACCAAACCAAGCATATCGCAGCATTGTTCAGACAAACCGCATCTGTACTAGAGGTGTGCACAAGACATTCGACTAGCTTACCCTTCACCGAATGCAATACTTTAGTGTACTCTTTTCTGTTGATCTTGATTTTACGAGTGCACTGAAATGTGTGTTTCTCATTTATTCAATGTATACAGCAGCACTCGTTTGCCGGTGAAGTAACAGAACTATGCTTTGTGTTGCAAGAGCATATTTTGCTACTAAAACTACATTTTCAGTATTGCTATATGAATATCAGTAGTACTTTAAAAAAGTTTTCCCCAAAAAATAAAAAGTTTAAATGGCAATGCTGGCGAGCAAAATATTAGGACCTTTCTGATTTATTGTTGTGAGTAGGTTACGATTTTACGTGAGCGGGTGATTTAAATGTAATAATTTAAATACAATTTTGCAGTGGCAAAACAAAAAATAAAAAACAATTTATTATGGAAAATGAAAATAAAATTGCGTTAAAAAATAAAAACGTTATAGTATACATCCTTTGCTTTCGCCATAAACTCAAAAAAGAATTTTCCCCAGAAATAATAAGTTTAAAAAAGTTATTGGCAACGCTGGCTTCGACGAAGATATTCGATTGTCGAGAGCAAAAAAAAAAGAAATGCATGTTGTGACTCTATGAAGAGTACAATATTTTTGTTGCACTCTTCACACAACACTCTTTTATACTGTTGTACAATGGTTTTCGAGTGCAGTTGTTTTTTTTTTTTGTACTCTATCTTTACTTCACACTTATTTATATTTGCAGCTACAATCAATATTCGTTCTTGAGAAAAGTGCTTTAGTGTGCAATTTTATATGCCTTGTGTACACCTCTAATCCGTACAATTCATAATTAACTATACATATATTATCCCTAATAATATGTAATCAAATTGCAGGCATTGACTACATTTTCACGTATCCGAAGAATAGTCAACGTAAAATGTCTTGCCACCATACTTAAAGAAACGCTGGACTTCCACCCATGGAATCTATCCATTTATGATAACAATATCGGGTGATTTCTTTATAGTTATACATTTTTTGTTCAACTATTGAATTACATTAATTAACAAATTATTTAATTATATTAACCAAATAAATTAATTTTATTAATTATTTGCATTAAATTACATTATTAATGTGACCATTAAGTGAAATTATACTTTCTTCAGAAGCTTCTTTGAAAGACGATTATGTACACAATGAAAATTGTGTTTTAAAAAAAATTTCTAATCAGCATTCACCGTTGACAGTAGCAAACTAGCCGTTGGAGGTGCATACGAAGTACTCTATACAAATTGAATCTTAAAGGAACACATCTTGGAAGAACACAACCCTTGTTGTTTAGAATAGTGACAATGAATCGATTGATTTGGATATTCTTAAAAGCTTGCCTTTACACCGGCTACATATTCTTCAACTTTCCGGATAACATATCCATGAGGGTAAATAAAGCTTAGTGCCATACTTGGTTATATGATACGCTGGTCTAAGAAAATTGTTGATCCTTGATTAAGCTGAAAACTCTTAAAAGTCGTGGTTCCATTATGAGTACTCATTTTATTCAGGGATTAATCTGATGTCAATTCAGAGTATTTGCTCAGTTGATTGAAATTCAATGTTCCTGTTCGACCTACTCACAATTTTGAATTGCTTTCACTGAATTATTAGAAATCGGATTATAAAAATAATGATTCTTTAGACGAACCTGTAAAACTTTTAATGAATGCTACCAAGTAGTCGATTTTTCTGAGTCTAAAAAAGTTTTAAAGAAGACCCAAACTATATTTCTGAATTGCTATTTTTCTTCTTGTTGAATTAGTGTTAAACTGGATTGTATTTCCTGTATTTAGTCAGTAAGGATATATTATGTCCATTGGCTTTGACTGTTTTGCGTCTCAGAGTACAATTGGTTCGAAAACAGTCAATTGTTATTCGAATTAGCCGCTCTGAAGGACAATTATGTATATCCTAAAAGGGATGTACGATAAGTTTAATGTATTTCGATAAAAGAAAAATCTCAAAAAATTAGCAAACCTTGCGCTCAAGATTTTCTATCCATAACGAAATGTCGAATCAAACTAAATACAAAATGATTATCAGTTGTTAAATCCAACAAAACACTATTGCCAACTCTTAGCTATGAGCCTCTAAAACAATGATGCACATTTCATAGCAGTGATGCCAACTCTTAGGACACCAAACGCGTGAACAAAAATGAAAAACGGGCTAAAACGGGCTAAATTAAAAAAATTACGTTTTTAGTACAATTTCAATTTTTTTAAAAAAGCGCAAAAAGGGGGCTAAAATTAAATTTTCAGGTAAAAACACCACAATTTTTAAGATCATTTTACATTCAATAGAATTAAGGTACTAGAATAGTTTGAAATAGAATTTACATTACAATCTTTCAAAATTGGTCATTGTTAAATACGATTTGTACTTCTTAGTCATCCTCTTCTTCATTCCATAAATCACCTTGTATATGGTATTGACACTTGTCTCTATCAAGTGGTATATGGAAGCAAATGATGAATGGATTGCAATATATAACGATTGCCTAACATTTCTTTTCTACGGGTACCACTGCAGGAGTAAAACAAATTTATAGTTCTACTATATTAATACTGTTTAGAGGTTCGGATGCTTTTTCGTTTCTGAATGTTTGACCAGGTCATAGTGTTTAGCGGCAATTTGCATTTTGCAGTAAATACGCCGTAGTCTACTAGGTAGTGTGTTGGCTTATTAGACGTGAAGCCAGGGTTCGAGCCCCAGGCCAGACATGAAAACAAAATACATAAAGTATTTCTTCGGCGATTTCCTCTCAGAAGATTTTTGGCAAAAACTCTGAGAGTAAATAAAATTCTCATGAAAAGTTTCTCAAAAATCTGTCGTTCGGACTCGAATGGAGAAACTAGGTCAATAATCCTGACTGCAGGTTTGTAATGACCAATTATGTATATATGTATGTATGTAGTAAACCCATACTGCTTTAGATTCATCTTTACATCTTTACGAGGCTTTATCTATTCCTTGAAAGGGGGATCTGTCTACAAAATTTTATAATATCTTTGGGTATCGCGCTCCATCTAAACATAGCATAACATTTACACTAAAAATACATCCATCTCATATTCTGATTAATATGTTTTTTATCATACCTAATTATTAGGTAAATACAATTTTAAACTTTCAGCAAACTTGTGTTTCACGGTACTTTTGTTAATTCTTTGTAAATCACAGAATAACAGTGTAAATAACAAAGAAGAAAACAAGAAATAGAAGAAAAAAGTTCTGCCACATTGGCTTACAATTCGACATTTTCAGAGAAACATAAGATAATATTGGCATACAGAGTTAAAGGAAAAACGGGCTAAAAGGGCTAAATAAAAATACTGAAAAGTGCTGAAATTGCGCGTTTTTTAGTTTAGGGCTAAAATTTTTTTTTCGCGTTAAAGGTACTTCAAAAAGGGCTAAATCTAGCCCGAAAAGGGCTAAGTTGGCATCACTGTTTCATAGTGCTTTCGCGCAAACCAAAAACACACATATTCTTATTCTCTTTGTTTAGTCGTCACTCAGCTAGCGACGAATGCACATGCGTAGTGGGTGTACGATTTTTTTGTAATATTTTTTGATTAAAGCACTGAAAAAAATTTACTATGACTTTTGAATTTTGTTTTTAGAAAAAAATATGTAAAAAAAAATAAATAAATTTTGTATAATTTAACAAAATTTTCGTTTTGAAGAATTTTATGCAAAAATAAAATTTTAATCATTTTTAACACGTAAAAAGTTATTGCACCTTTCACGAAATTTTTGGACGCTTTTAAGCTATAGGGCTGTCGTATTTTTCAAAATTTAAAAGGAAAAAAGTAAGGTCTCACACTCGTGGACCTTCCTTTACGTGTTTACAAAATTTTGTCCAAAACAGTGACTATGGGAAAAATATTTTATATTTAAAATGGAATTCCTCAAAGTTATTTCTTACACCAAAAAAACTGCCTTTACGTATTAAAAAAAATTTTGCCCAAACATATTTTACATATAAAATTGCATTTCTTTATTTTTATTTAATTAATTTTATTTTCATAATCGGTTTTTTTTTTAAATTTGAATAATAATGAAACTATTATCATAAATCTTTTATGGGAAATATTACAGATGAAAGATAAAAAATTAGCATATAATTAATTTAAGATTGTAATTTTTCTTGAGAAACTACCTATATTTCAGTTAAATAATATGGAAGAATTTCTATTCTAAATTTGATTGTAAATTCCGCTTTTCGGATTTTTTTTTTCGTACATTTTATTTCAGTTTACACAACTTTTCTTTCAGTGCATTTCTCTCTCGCTCACCAATACTACTACAGTTTTAGCTTTGTGCATCCCTGCTCTAAAAGCAACTTAATAGATACGAAAACTTTAGTGAAAAAAGTTAGAAAGCATAAGAATAGGATTGAGATTGATCTTAACAGTGATTCAGTAAAATTTAGTATTTTGCAAAGCTGGCACCGATACAACCAGTTCCTACAAAAAGATTTGTGTGTTACTCATGACACATTATAAATCTAAGAAATCTTTGCAACACTTTTTTATAAACACCATGATAAGGGAAGACTTAATATTATAATAGGATTGTCATCAATGTAATCGTGACTTAAGAGCATCTGCTTTTCTAGTCTAGGTAAAAATGAAGAATTTAGTTTAAAATTAAGATATCTAATTCTGTTAAAGTAACAACAACAAAATCAACAACAAAAATCACACACTGGTCAGGCAGAGTGTCCTTTTGCGAAGAATGGCAATCATTACCTAGGCAAGAGCAAATCCCGACCTTGTTTTCCAGCACCAATACAGTACACAAGGCACATGGTTAGCTTGAAAAATTCTGGTAGTGAAAGGATAATATAAACACGTTAAGAATAAGATTGTAAGAAACAACACCTTATTCACACCTTATTCGAGCGAGCCCGGTGTATATCGTTGATTGATCTGAATTCTCTGATTCTCTGCACCATCAATATCCTAGGCACACATTCTGTAGGTGTTTTACACCGTGTTACCATCCAATATCAGGGATAGGCGGTTCGAGCGAACTTTAAATCCAAAACGGACTCATTGGCCATCAATTTAAATATAAAAAAGAATACAAGAGTGCAGAAATGTGTATTTTCTTATACTGCGTTTGATTGAAAATCAAAATTTGAAAAATTCAAAAACTCGATGCAAAAACCATTAAAATCGGTATAGATTTTGAACTGTTCGCAATTATATGTTGAACCCAATACAGAGACACCTAGAGGGATTAAGCTAGCTTGTATGGTTTAATACACAGCAGGCAGGTGTTAATTTCATATTTCAAGCCTAAGGTTAAGCACACATCTACATACTTTCAAATAAAGTGTTCAAACATATTAAAATTATCACTCATGTCACTTGAATCGTACAATGGAGTGTAATTAAATATTTACGGGGAAAAAAATGTTCCAATGTAACATAATTTTGATACAAAAATACTTAATTTTTTACATATAGTCGCTTAAGTGCGAATGTATATGAACCGTAAAAATTTAAGAACCCAATAAGCAAACTTATTACCCTTAAAGACAAATAGCGACTATAATTCCTTTATGAGCACATTTCTGCAAAGGAAATAATATTAAATTGTTTCAAAGATACACAGTCATTATTACGAAAATTACCAGCCATGTTTATTGGGCAAATGCTCGTAATAGCAATATTAATACCAAAAAGATGTTTTATATACTCGTACACAAAAATATAAAATATTCATTAAAATCACAAAAAAAAAAACGAGAAGAAAGTATACAAATCATAAATTAGCATATAATTATGCACACATTTACACAAATATGCTTTAAAAATATATGTACATACATATATGTGCACATACATACATACACATCCATACAAAGACGTGTCTTTTTATAAATACATATGCTTAGCTGGCTAAGGCAAATTATATTACACCCTACACTCAAATGCTTAAGTATAAGTGAGATCTTTAATGAGAACATTTTAAATTTTCATTCATTCAAGTTAGATGAGGGAACCTCGTTCCGACTTCAGAATAAATTTTTCAATTGGAGTTTTAAGTGAATAATGATGCAATTGCAACAGTGGGTACTGAAACATGAATAGTATTTTCCTACTTTCCAGACCCACAACTCTTAAAGACTAAATTGACAGTAAATTGGTATGCTTTCGAAATAGAATCACCACTTGTAAATATCAGATTTGAACGATGAGGACAATTTAATAAGCCCTGCTCCTGCCAACGAAGTTAAGTCCCTCAGTAAAATCTAATTGATCTAAAGCAATCGGAATACCAATGCTATGTGACAAGTCGGAAAATGTAAGATCTGTACCGGCTCTAACCACTTCATCCGCAATGCCATTTCCAAGGAAACAACATTTGTAGGCGAAGACGGTCTTTGAGCTGACTTTCAATCGCACCGTAGCTTTCAGAGTAAATTAACTATCTAGTGCCCACGATCACCTGTAGGCGGGATGAATTGAATGCTCATTTCTTTCTGAAGCATTTTATTGACCTTGCAAGGTCGTCCGTCTGAAGGCGGTCTTAGGACAATTAATCAAAAATACATGTTTTAGGTGCATTTGGATGTGAAAGACTTCACAAGATAAAAAATTGTGATTCATAGACACTAAACGTCGACAAATACCAAAGTTGTCATCGCTTTCTTATGAAGAATTTGGAAATATTTTGAATTTCATAAACTTCGTAGAAGAAAATGTGGAAGACGACTTGTATGATGATACCAAAATCCATACCAACGTTGGATATGACGTGGCGATAAATCAGAATCAATGCTGGTATCAGAGATTTGCACTACTCTACCCTCATTGGCTTAATAATTATGCCTCTCTACTACGATTGAATCAAATACTCCTCGGTCACAGAAACGCACACGAAATCTGCCTGCAGAGCAGAATATCGTTCAGCTAGAAGATAGTATTAAATGGAAAATAAGGGAGTGTATTGAGTCTGTTTCCGATATATAGCCCAAATCTCATAATTTTCAGAAAATCTTCTGGCGCCAAAGAACTTAGTACTAGATACCTCTGATATGCGATTACATATCATAAAGCTTGATATGACTTTCTGCCTCGAGTACTTTCTGGACTACAGTATTATTGAGCATATTGTTGAACAATCGAATTTATATTCCACTCAAAAGGTCTTCCTTCTTTACAACCAGTTCGGAGAATCCTTTATATATTGGCACAAAAACACAGGTTTCACGTTTTGTTCGTTCTGAAAAAGAAAATTTGTTGACATCGATTGCCACAATATAATCTATGAATAAAATAGTCATATGGGTAGTGTCGATCTTAGGTCAATATAACATTCCAGTGAAGAGCAACAAGTATACAAATCGACTGTTCTTACATTTTCTTGACATAACCATAGTAAACGCCTAAATTTTGTTCAACAGATTCAACAAGCCTAATGCTAATGATACGAAATACCAGTTACCAAATTAGAGATTGCAACCGAAAGAATCCTTTATACCACTTGCAAATGTCGATAACAATGGAGTCGGACATTTTCCGTAGTTTTTAAAAAAAAACTTGTAAATTTGCTGGTTGCATCTCCGAAACTCAATTTATATGTCGCAAGTGTAATATAACTTGTGTCCTTTTAATCGCAAGGACTACTTGTACGACTTTCATCATAAATAACTTGAAAACACTGTTTTTATTCCATAAATATTAATTTTTTTCAAAATTTTTTTTGTGTTGCCTTTTCTGAAATTTATCTTTATTTCTGTTTTATAATCTGTCCCTTTTTTAAATAAAATATTTCACTCTACTTATATGAAAAAAAATTTGCTAAAAAAATTTTTTGAATTATTTTCTCAAAGCCGCTCAGATGCGGTCTAAGATTTTGACGCTATAAAACCCGAGTTGACCAAACAACAATTTTTTTAATTATCTTTTAGTTTTAAGATAAATCAATCCCAAAAATAATTTTTAAATCCAGAAAAAAAATTTTGAGCCCTAGAGGGTTCGAGATTTTCAAAGATAATTCCACCACTCAATAAGCTTGCCGCTGCTATCCAAATTAAACACAGCATATACGAAAGTTTAAAGTCAGAAATCTTAATTAATATGCAATAGCCTACTCTGAGCCATCGGCATAAATCTCAAGGTTGTCATAGGAACCACACAAGAAATCCGTTAAAAGAATTGGAGAATAAAAACTTGTATTTAAAGACTTTTAAGGAGTCATAAGTGTTGATGATGTGTGTATTGATGTCTTCCGTAGTCCATTTAACTATGCTTAGACTTACTACCTCTAAAAAGCTCTGTAATGTGGGGTTTTTCGTT
Source organism: Sarcophaga peregrina (assembly GCA_014635995.1). Classification (NCBI taxonomy): domain Eukaryota; kingdom Metazoa; phylum Arthropoda; class Insecta; order Diptera; family Sarcophagidae; genus Sarcophaga; species Sarcophaga peregrina. The sequence continues at coordinate 37,160,782 of CM025792.1, read as the reverse complement.
CAAATTTTTTGTCAAAGTGCTGATTGTTTGATCGAATACCATGAGCCTTGACCTTAATACATCGAATTAAGAGAATGAACTTTGCTGTTTAATGCATTTAATTCATACATAGAATGTAGCAAACCGAATGACTTAACAATTACACTTCTCTTGATTAGATTATAAACACAAATGAACACAATATGAATTCATAATTGAAAAACATACGATGTAAGTACGACTACATAGATATGAAGGCAATAACTTATGTATTCACATACCAAAAATATTTTATTTTACACCATAAACTCGGGCATTTATTACACAAATCCGCCCCAATACCAACACCACATTCACTTTTCATGTACAAAAATTTAAAAAGAGAGAGTGGAATAGAAAATTCTTTTGAAAACATTCGCGAACGGAACAAAATATTTTATTAAAGAAGAAAAACGTCAAAGAGCCATAAATGTTATGCTTTTTCTAGCTAATTTACATATGAAAGCCAAATTTCATACAACAAAATATGCCCTCCTCACATATGTATGAAAAATGGAAAATTCCTTAATTTGCTTTAATTTACAACCAAAAAAAAAAACACCAACACATACATAGCAGAGCTGTATGGAAAACATGCAAACAAATAATGGAAAGAATTTTGAATGAAATCTTTACCGGCAAATGTATTTGTAATTTGAATAAAATTAAAAGGCATTTCATGTTTTATTGCCATAACTTCACAAACAGGAATTTAATGAAAAGAAATGAGTTTTAAAGGACGTCATTATTATTATTATTATTCTGTACAATGTCATTAGAACTAACAAATAATATTTTGGATTGGTAAGTTAGATTTGAAGAATCCAAAAAAATATCTAATGAATACCCTTGTGGCATTATTGGTACTATGCTACGCTACAAAGCAAATCTAGTGAAAAAAAAAGTGATAAATATTTCTGCAGTGGTCAAAAAATACAATATTTCAACATAAATTTATCCAACACTTCTGCCTCTTTCGTTTCTTCACTCTCTGTATAAATAAAAGTCATATTCTTAATGTTGGTCCTAGAAAAAATAACGAATTTATAAAACATTTTAATCTGGCATGAGACACTCTCGTTTCTTTTCTACTGTATATCCTTAATCCATCTGTTTACCATAAAAATATTCTTTTCGCGCTTTTTGCTCATCCTCGTTGCTGGTATTCTACAAAATCATAGAGTTTACCGCCACTGTCTAGGGGCATTAAATTTTTCAGATTATGACGTCCCCTGGTAAATGTTAATTTAGACTTGTCCTCCCTTAACGTAACCATGAACTCCATGGACTGATACACATTATCACATAAATGTTCTTATGGGATTGATTACACCAAGATTTTTTTCAATAAAAAATTTTACATCATTTGTTTCAGTAGACTATACATATTGTAACGTTTTTACATTTAAAAAAAAAAAAAATAGGAATAAATTTGTGTTTAGTTTTGAAACAATTCTTTATTGTTCGCAAAAATCCGTGTGTCACCTTTCACGACTTGATTTAAACAACAACAATATGCTTTAATTGTTATCCTTCCTTTACACCCTTTCGCGTACACAATAACAATTGTTCGTTAGATCTTTAATACGGAGATCTTCAAACCACAATTATTATCTTCACAGGCAACTCGTCTTCACACAAGACTGACTGAAATCTTTCTGATCCCGTTGCCTGCTTTGTCTTGCCTTTTATATCGCTTTGTAAACAGCCTGATGTCGCTAAATCTTTATAAATCTAAAATGTTGTTTTCGTTATTGTTGTTTGTGTATTTTATTTACATTTGTGCTTACAGTGTTGTTTTTGCTTGTTTGCTTGTTTATCTCCATTTTTATATTTTTTTTTTTTGTATAATTATAGAATGGTTACTTGACCCGTTGAGGGTATATAGAGCCAGAAGGCAATAATTAGAGGTCGCCTGCAGGCTGAAGTACAACCTTGTTGCAGAGTTATATCCAACACGCTTTTACGGCGTTAATTTCTCAAGAAAAAAAGTCGTTGCTTTAGCTGACAAGGGGACCAAGGTATACACACACCCTCCGACAAGCTATGAATTCGGGTTCAATATTAATTCAACCTATTTCATATTATCTAGATATAATGAGATCAAACTTAATTTGAATCACTGAGATAAATATCTAGGTTAAGCGAGAGGCGCAATATACTCTGTTATAGGACAATTGGAACAAACTGCGGATTATAATCTGGTGCAGTGTACTGGAACTAATGGTTATAGAAACTTATCTTTTTTATGGAATAATCTTATAACAATATTGCGATAAAAATTGCAATGTAAATACCTAGAAATCTTTGTAATGTTCATTTGGCTCCCGGCTATGTTACTGTTACTTGTTACACAACTCAGACCATTTTCAAAATGTGACTTAATGACTCAGTATTCTCAGTGCCAACTCTTCTATACTTGTCTCAAACTAATGTTGTTGTCACCAAGGATTATATAAAATGCATAGACGGTTCTAAACATGAAAATGAGGTAGAATGTTAAACTTTCTTCGAAAAACTTGACCCTTACTTGCGCCGTGGAACTAATCTTAAGGACGAGAAGCTCACAAGGATCATTTCTATCTTCTCTGATAGTCAGACAGCCGTATCTATTTTGATTGACACAGGGATATTCCTTTTAATTGTGATGAACTTTCTGTGGAAGAATCAATTCATATACTTTTTAATAGGTACTGCGAGCTGACTAGACTTTATGGTCTCTCACATAGACAGACTGAGGTTAATCTACATTCAGCCGGTTTAACTAGAGTAACAGAATTTCGAATTTAGACCCTTGACAGTGACACCACCGGTAGTGGCTGAATCAATAATGTCCGTGTAACGAGTAACACAACTGTGGCTAATCGATGGAAGAACGTTTAAAGTGTATTCTATTTTTGTTCAGGCCTTTGTGACAATATTACGAGAATACAATTCAATTCAATGTTTTCGGGCTGGATAACATAACTCATTTGAGTAGAAATCCAATTAAAACTGTCATTATCGATCACGATTGCGAAAAACGGATGAGTTTGGGCTCTAGAATAGTCAATTAGCTACATGTGTTTGAACACAAATTTGTCGCAGTGCAACGTTGGAGGTAGGATTGCCAGATTCCGATTCGCAGGAAGCTGAACATCAAGTTTTAAAAACCAAGTCAAAACAAAAAAACTGGGCATAGAAAAATAATGAGAAAATGTTAATTGTAGCTTAGTCCGTGGACAACGTTGTGGTAAACACAAAGCAGCCCCGCCTTGGAGAGTTATGTTTCCATTCTTGTCTCTGTTGGGACTAGAAAATTCGAAATAGTTTGAGAAATCTTTTGCGACATCGCCATTTTATTCTGTTTTTTTTTTTTTGTCTTTATCAAGCGAGCGGGGCTGCCTTCATATTTAATTATAATGCCTGTTTAGCCCAAATTACACTCTGCCGTGTAATTATCATTTTTTTTTTCTTATCCAATTAGTATATTTTGCATTCTCTTTCCATCTATCGCAGAAAGTTGTGAGCCGTCTTTTTGATCGACCAGCTTTTTTTATCAATATTCACTTCAAAATTTCCTGCAAATTATTTTCATTAATTTCATGTACAAAAAATTAAAAGCAGGACATAAAGAAATTAACTATCGCTCGCAATAATATTTACTGTGACATCAACTGATCAAGTGTTGAGGCATGTTGTCAGTGATGATAGAAGAGGGAAATCATAACTTAGTTGTATAAAAAATGTACAATCAGTGTTGGCTAACATGACTCGACAAAGATAACATGAAAATTATAGCTTAAGTTGTTGTAGTGTACTAACAAAAATTTCTAATTAGCTGGACAAATTAAATTTTAGCTTGAAACTGTACAAGCATCAAAGAAGCTGGTCAATCCAGCTTTTTAAATATAACTTCAGCGTTCCGAAATCACTTAGGAAACATAATCGAATTGAAATGAATTTAAAATCTGATCACTGCGTTGCATAATTTGTGGATAATTTGTCTGTTCCGAAAAGATTACGCAGTTCGACTCTGACATACGATCTGGATGTGTGAATAAATATTCTTATTAGTAAAGGCTAGGAAAGTTTTAATATGCAGTTGGATGACCATCGTCTGAAAGCGTATAAATTAATAGTCACGATAGGTCAACTATATTTCATCGAGAACCTTCCCCTTACTGTTGACACTGGCTTTAGATAGTGATGTATTCAGTCACCAACATTTTCTGATTCTAGATGAAAATTCTTCTTAAAGCTGTACCTAATACCTACTCAACCATAATCCAAATTAGTTTTAACCAAGACTACGACGGGAATTTTTAAGTATTTTAATTTTTATGAAAAATCTTTATTTAATGTTTAAAATTAAAAATGTTTTTTATACAATACATATTCTGCCTGTAACGTTTTTTGTTATCATCATCATCAGTTGTTTCGTTTAAGCCAAATGCGCTTTTTTTTACTCTGTTTTCTCATTTAATAAAATTGAATCTCTCTCTATAGTTTGCATTGACTTATTTAATATTCTATTACTAGTAATAAATAAACTCAAATATTCACTTTACAAAATACATACATCATATGCTAGTTGTATATAAGCACATGTATACATACATACGTACACATGTACATATTCATTCCGGCCTATGGATTAAATAAAAAAAAATATTTTTAAGTCCACAAAAAAAAAAATTTGCATTTGCTCGTAATAAAAAAAACAAAACAAATAAAATGAAATGGAAATAATACAAGCGCTCCTCAAACAAAAGAGAGGAGTTGAAGCACAAAGAATAAAAAAAATAAAAAAAACTCTACATCATCACTGTATTGTACTGTACCTTTAATAAAATTTCGCATTTCCTTAATCAAATCCATTATTAAATTACCAGGAATATAAGGAAATAACAAACGAAACGGCAACAATTGCAATTGTTCTTTTTTTCTTCTTCTTTCTCTTCTTCTTACTTTATTTTCATTTGTTTTTTTTTTCTCCCTAAATTCTTTCTTCTCTTATCTTCCCTTTGCTTTTCTTCTGTTAATAAAAACAAAACAAAATAACACTCACACAGGAACCATAAAATCAACAAGAGTAAAATCATTACCTTTTTGTTGTTATTACAGTTATTGTTCTACTTTCTCCTCGTACTAGTCTAAGCTTCCTCATCACCTAACAGCTTTTGTTTGGAAAGAATGACAACATACAAGTTGCATGTACATACATACATACATGCAGTTATACATACATACATACATACAGATGTGTGGAATAAGCCAGAATTAAATAACGAGCAATACACATCCACACATTTCTCTTATAAACATTCTTACCTAAACTAGGTATTCATAGAAAGAATTACAACAACCTCCGCAATCATCGCCATCATTATTATGTATCGTAGTAGTGTATCGTATGCATGTGTGTACGAGTATATGGCACTTTGTTAATAAAACTGAGGTAACGAGTAATTGTATTGTTTTGTTTTTTTTTTTTTTTTTGTTTTTGTACGTTTATTCTCTTCAACCTATTCTCAGTATGAGTACGTACTAGTATATGAAAGGAGAGTACGAGACTGTATGCTTTAGTTTGCATTTTTATTTACATATGGTTTACGTGTATGTATGTAGGTACCACACATACGTACCACACATACGTATATGCTGGTGACATTTGTATAAATGGGCGATTCGTTAAAGCATTTTACTTAGAATTGTACTATTTTATTCAGTTATTTCAACTGCCTTTATGTAAATTTCAATTCTAGTTGTTTATTTACTTAAGTACAGTGGAACAAAAATAATTTTTTTTTTTTTTATTGTAGCTAAACTATCAGAAGCCATGCAAAACACTGCATCATCTTCATCACACGAATGTCATACAATTGAAGATTATAATGAGCTCATGATTTCCAGTTTGATAACGTAGTTTACTTTTCATCTAGATTCTAAACTAGTTCTATGAATACTGAACAGTTATCTACGTTTAAGAATGAATGAAAACTTCCGAATATTACCGTCTTATTTTGCTTTTCAACCATTGGAAATTATCGTTTATTTTTTTAGTTTTTATAGTTTAGGAAACAAAGCAGAAATTAAATGCTTTCCCTCATTCACGGTAATAAAAATTTTGATGTGTAAAATTCCATTGATTGATTATGTTATTTTAAAATTCATTGCAGCACGCGTCTACATGGTGGCTGATATGTATTGCAACCAACTTCATGGTTGTTATCATTTGTAAACCGCTCGTCTGACAGCTGACAGATTTATTCCACTGACAGTTCATTTTATTATTTACAAGCTTACAAAAGCATTTTGATCTATTGCATTCAGAAAAAAAGTTATTCGTGATGGAATTCAAGCGTGTTAGTGTGGTTGCTTTATATTTGGCTGGAAAACCGACATGTGGCTATCGTTAGAGCCCTCCAGCATTTAAATGTTAATAAATCTTTTATTTCTCATGCCATTGCTCGTTACCGTGATACTGTCATTGTTGCATCACGTCCGAAAAGCAGACGAGAAAAAAGGTAACAACACCAGAAATGATCCGAAAAGTGAAGGCCAGATTTGATCGAAATCCATGCTGAACATATCGCGAGAGCGGATGTAACACATATTGAAAATAAAAGCTTAAACTAAAGCCATTGAAGTTCCAAAAAGTGCAAGACCTATCCGATGGACAAAAGTTAGACTGCAAAGAGCCAAGGAGTTACTTCGTTTGCACGATAGTGGCCAGTTACCGAATTTAGTTTTCTCTGATGAGAAGCCATTCCAAACTGAGTAGCTTGTGAAGCAAACAAAATGATTAGGTTTACTGGCCAAAGAGGTCAGCTGAAAATTTACATCTCCGATTGGCCACCAGAACTCAAGCGCCGCCGATGGTAATGGTGTGGGCTGACGTAACGGCTGATAGTCACTCCCCGCTCGTATTGATCGACCGTGGGTGCAAAATAAATGCCGAATATTATCGGGAAAATATTTTAAGGACAGTATTGAAGCCTTAGACAGACAAACATTTCGACCGCAGACCGTGCACGTTCCAACAGGACTCAGCTTTTGCTTTTGAACAATAAAATTAAAAAAAAAACAGCGCTTTACTTTGTTGCATTATATATCAGCCACTCTGTATCTTGAAAACCATGTTAACTTTCTTACTTACTCAATTGGCCATTACCAAACTAATTTTAATTTTTTAGAAATTTTTCATGATAATTTTGTTTATTCTCAGAGTTTTTGCCAAAAGATTGCTGAGAGGAAGTCGCCAAAGACATATTTCTTCAAATTTCGTATTTTCAATAAAAAAAACAGGGGAATGTTAGGATCACTCCAACCAAACTCCCAAAATGTCAAGCCAGTCATATTCAATATATAGCCTGTTATTATACTAATTGAAAAGCCTCCCTTCTATCTAAAAGAGCACACTTTTCGGCATTTTTACTCAAGGAAGAGCTAGTAATTATGTCGTCAGCAGAAATTACTACATCATTTTTACGATGAGTGACTGATCTGTAAATTGAGTACAAAGTCGAGCCTACCACACTCCGTGGGATACACCAGGATTAATTGCATCAATATTGAAACTTTCGTTTCCGCTTATAACATATAACCTCTTATCATCAATGTTTTTTCGGAATGCGTGAAAACATGCATTTTCAGCGTTGCTTATGCATTCAACTACAAGATTCGAAAACAAGTTAGTTATTATTATAAGGGGAAATTTAATGAATGGCCATAAAGCATTTCTGCATTGTTTCCGTTTCTTTTCCGTTTCCTTTCCGTTTTTTCAGCAAAGCAGATGATTAGTCAAGATTTATTATTTGTTAGCCAATTAAGAACTGATTGACCAATAAATTTACGCAATGAATGAAATTTACCAAGAGCTGTTCCTATACATCAACCTTCATTAAGGTTAGAGGTTTATGCAATTCCGAAAACTATTGTCAAGCTAAGACCACTACCTGGAATTATTTAAATCTATAGCAAAATATTTATGATACAAAATACTGCTCTTTCCAGCACGTCAATATTTTTCAAGCTTTAGTTAGAGTTTGACACGAAGGCTTAATTAATAAATTGAAATTAAATCTTCCTATTAACATTGGGAAGTTACTCGGTCAAAAGTTTCATAATGAAAGGGTCTTCAGGGTGTGTCACAGATGGTATGTGGAAATCGTCACATATTTGAAAGCGAATGATGAAATTAAAACTATCGGCATCCTTATTTTCCCAGCTAATATAGGTTTTTCAGTTAATCAAGAATGTGTTTTAAAAGCTGCTGCATATGGGGGAAGATTATTTGAAGTAGTTGAAACCATCATGACCAGAAAACAAAAAGGAAATTACTTTGACAATGCTTCTGCTAATGGATCATTTTGTAATTACACGCGTACATTGGTGGTGAGTAAAATAAGGTGGCAATGACATACATACATTAGTGTTTCAGATAGTAACAGGTAAATTTTTTTTTTTAAGTTTACGGCAACTGCATATAAATCAATGGTTGATAGCTGGTAAAGCAACATAAGTTCGGTTACCATCTATAATCAACTCACAAACTTAATACTCATGTAGGCTTTTATTTCATTTTCTGGTATTAAATTTAAAACAACCGTGCTTGCCAAATAAATTTGTATTTCCCTGAAAATCTTTCATTATCCTTTATTAAGCTGCAATTGATTTCTGCCAACAAAATTGACTTTTTTTGGGATAATGTTATAAATTATATTGTGTGAAGCGGTGACCTAGTACTGCGACCATACGATGTATTTTAATCCTTTTAAACCTTAAGGGCTATATCTATAATGTCTTCTGTAAGCTTTTAGCTCTGAAAAACTGCAGGATACTGCTCGGTGTCAACAAAGAAACTTAACCGTCAAACTCCTGCATTCATTCATTGAAATGCATTTATGGCTCATAGGTTTCAAAAATGCAATCATTCTTGTTGGAATATGCCATTTGGATAAGCAATATGTAGTGGTTTAAGTACCTACACTCGAACCGCGAGAAGGATACTTTCACTGTTTCCAAATGTATTCAAAGAAATGGTCTATTGTTTATAAATGAAAATTTATTATATGTTGATGATATTACCAATAGGAACTCAATTTAGAAATTTACCATCAACTTGTATAATTAAACGGAATTGTATACATTAAATAGGTTGAGTAAGTTTACTGTTTGTAACTTTAGAATATTGTACATATTTTAGTAGTTGAAAAATATTTGTTGAATATTATTGTTTGTGTCTCGTCACTGTGGCTTAAATCAGTATTAAAACTAAAATTAAGAGTTGGTTAAATCCCCCAAAGAACTGTTTTTATACACTTTCACAATCGAAGTACTGTAAAGAAAATGAAAAATATTTTTACATTCATAAAAACGCACATACTCAAACAAACAAAATATACCCTGCAAACATTTTGGATCGAAATCATATACTTTTAATTCGTTACATTGGAGAGCAATATCTAGATATAAATTTTCTTTTCTTTTGAGTTATTGTTGTTTTCCTAATAAGCTGAATGCCACCGGTTGAACTACATAAATAAGATTGCTCATGATTTCTAAATCGTAATAGTTGTCCAATTCATAACAAGTGTTGCTTGTAGATTTCCATTGTTTGAACTCATTTTAATACTCTGAGTTAAACAAACCTCTTAAACAAATTAAAAGTAATGTTCCATAAAACAATAAGAAATGACTGCTGGGCATACACATATACACACATACTACATACGTACATATGTAAATAAAAGAGAAATAACAAAATAAAAACACTCACATCTATGTATAAAGGTTAAAGGTAAAACTTCAGATATTAACTCTCTCAGTCGTTTTATTTTATACAAACCAACTCGCATACACTTTAAGATACTCATTTCCCCCCATATAAACCACAGCATTAAGTTTGAATTCATATACACAAGCAATTCCTTGTATAAGGATTTGTTTTAGAAGATGTATATGCATGTACAATATGTGTATGGATGTGTTAGTGATTTGTGTTTGTGTATAGGTTTGTATACACATAGCAAACACTTAGTGTTGGTAGTAATTTCCAGTAATTTAACACAGATTACCGTACACATCGTGCGATCAACACCACCAACAACAAAGAATACCTCTTCCAACTTGCATGTGTGTGTGTGTGTGCCATATCAACAATTTTCTACAAGCAAGATGAAATCACAAGTGAAATAAGAAACTAAAATGAATTCAACATAAAGACACCCACACACATTATATTCGATTCGGTAAAAATGCACAAACAAGAGCCAACACAAAGTCAACCACATAAAGACGAATGATTATTTTTGTTTTGGTGTCGTAAAGATATTTGAATGTATGTGTGTGGCTGGCTGTAACTGACTGAGTTGGAAGGATTAGTTGAATATTTAAAAAATACAAAAATTAGTGCCACTACATAAATTTTTAAACAGCAGGCATTAAAGATGCATACACTCGTACTGACATAAATATAAACCAACTCAGTCATACACTTACATTATAATGAAAAAAACATTGCTTTACACACATATACACACACATCATGCATACATATTTGTGATGCTTCATATAAATGCAGCTGGGCTTATTTGACTAGTAAAGCATATTTTCTAAAAGCCGTTTTATACTGTTCAGAAAGTTGAGTTGCAAATTTGTTCGGAACTTAAATACTTTCTTGTCGCATTCGAAACGATGCGTTTTAATCGAAATAATTTTTGGAATTTTGATAAATCTTCTGGGAGACAAACTCTCTCTTATACTCTTTGCATGTACGTCGACTAATCAAATATGCATATGGTCAGACGTTGTCAGGGTGGAAGGCAATACTATTTAGCCATTTAATTCTGATCATTCAGTTTAGGATAGTATTTCTTATTTCAATTTTATTGATTGTTAGCATACTAAATCGTTCGTTTGTATGTACCTTTTAGAATCGTAGACCGTCGCATGAACCAACGGAAGTAGAAATTTAGAAAAGTTGCTATGACCAATTCTCGACAGGTGAAGCTACTGGGAATTACTAAAAATGAATTAAATCGTCAACTATGAATTAGATCATGTTATAATCTTTAACAAAGTTGTTGCGCATAAGTTGACGACGGTTTACTAATTGTTATGGCCAATTTCCGACAACACTTCTATAAATTCTCACATTTGTCATTTTTTAATGATGTTAATAAAATAATTAAAATTTATTTTAATTGGTGTCATTGCAACGCGTTCATGGTGCGGCTAGTAATGAACAAATTTATTCCAAACACAAAAGATGCAACTTTCCTTGTGTCTATCTTGACTTTGCAACATTCGTATATTTTTGTTGTATGTGACTCACTTGAGAGCTCTTGAGAAATGGTTCGATTTCGTTCTATTTTAGCAGATAAAAGCTATTAATTCATGTTGCACCCAGACATAGCGCTTAAATATTTGTATAACCAGCTTTGTTCTTACTTCACTAGTGATATCTGCGCTGCTTATGTGCTTGTCTTTCACAATTTCTTCTATGATTTCATCCTCTCTCTTAAGGATTTCGTTTAGCAGAGCAACATTTTCAGATAACTTTTCATAGGTTAATTTGATGTTCGAACTAAACTTAAAAAAAAGTCATTTAAACAAACTACAGAGTTGTCTAATGCAATTAAAATTACCAGTTACATGATTATATTTTAGAGCCATCTACCAAACATATGTTTTCAAACACCCAATTGGATCTTTACAACAAGTATTGAAATCTTTATTCTGCGTAATAAGTGTCCTATTCTTAGAAGTTGACCAATATCTTCGCAAAAAGGATTAATACAAAAAATATAAATATTAACGGATTTCTAGCTGCTATGCAAACGTGAATTTAACACATTTTGTAGTAATCAATCAAGATCCCTCAAAACTTTTGAAAATTTTTGAACTAAAAGTTTATTTGATGAGATGACATGCATATATAAAAAAATATAGAACACTATTATGCTATTCAAATCATAAATACGGTAATTTTTATTCAATTTTATCAAATGGTGACTCGATCTCTTCGCAAGAGAACAGACTTTAAGAATATTATCACTTATTCTATATTTTTTTTCTTTAAACTTTGGTACTTACTACTATGAATGGATAAAATTGAAAAAATATGAAAAAATTTCAAATTTTCCAAGTTTACCTGATCAAAACTCATAGCATATTCACTCGATTAATAGATATGTGTATACCATTTTAATGGTTCTTATCTCCATATCTACCCTGTCAAACAAGATTTAAATTTTGGAAATCGGGTCAGAAATGTTAGTAAATAAAACAAACTAAGAGCTATAAACTAAGTGCGGTCAAATGATTGCCAATAACTGTATAATAACTGTATATATTAATTAATTGTTTTGAGCGGTTACGGACAGATACTTTCATTTTAAAAATTTCATGTTTGAGCAACATGAACAGAAGTCGGCTAATATTTATGAACTCACGCTCAACTATGAAATTTACAAATTTGCCCGAAATCGAAATTCAACAAAAATTTTGAAAATTTTTAAAATGTAAGTCGTTTTTGATAAATGAACGTATCTGAAAAATGGGACAGGAGTGTTATACTCTTGAAATAGTAACTACGGTAATTTTTGTCCGATGTCAAATATACCCAAATATAAATGTCAATATTTTCACAAGGGAACGTAGTTTAAGCTATTATTTTATATTTTTTTTTTTTTGAAAAAATTTTGCAACTAAAAAATTAGTTCAAATTTAATTAATCAATTAAAAAACACATTTTCCATGTTTACCCGATCAAAACTCTTATCATTATTAGCTTGAGCAAGATAATAAAATTTCCGTTCCGATAATTTTTGAGTTCTCCTCAACTAAATGCACAACTTGGAATTGTAATTATCAAACATTTTTTCTTGTTTTATCTTCAAACATATTTGACATTGATCACAGTGATTCACAAGTAATTCTCTTCGAAATGTCAAGATAAATAAAAATCAGCTAAAATTTGTCCAATATATTCGTGTATGTAATTACTTTTTATTTCTAATTACTTTAGCAATGATAATTTAAGCAATACGTGTATTGTTTATACCAATTCCAGTGTCTGAGTTGTGGTAAAAAAAAAGCAGTTCATATGATAAATGAAAAAGTTAATAACACTGTCTATGTCATATGAAAAATCCTGCTAGTATATGGCCTTAAAACACACACAAACACACACACACACACATACACATATACTATAAACTGAGTATTTATACAAAATTTCCTTAATTTAAGACAATAACAGCATGATTAGGCGGAAAAGAGAATAAATGAACATGAGCAACAAGCCAACGTTAATAACTCGTACACAAACAACTGCACTGACTAATGGTTCTGAATCTTTAGGTTGGACCATTAAGGTATGAAATATGAAAATATAATTGAAAATGAATTCAACCAAACGGAAAAATTGAAAAAGTTAAACGAAAAGATAATGTGATTAAATTTTATTAAGTTTGTTATTCATAATACATAATACGGCTGAAATATAAAAATTAACTGAAGCGTTTTCTCTTATAGCTGATGAAGTCAATGAAATGTTTTCGAATTTTGTACTACGATGTCATAATTTTGTTTCCGTTTCTTGAATTTCCATTTTGAGTGATGATTAGTATCAACTAGAGGAGTTTACTGACAAATGTCGGTGTTGTTAAAGATTGGATTTAATTTGATTATTTTAAATTGATAAAATACTGGGAACTGTCGAATGAATACGATATCATTGTCACGATAATTTTCAAATTTTTCGTACAATGCCTAGAAAATGAATTTGTGGTTTGTGTTTATTAAGGCACAATTTTTCAATTTATTTCTTATTAATATAGTATAGGGTCTTTCAACAGAGACTTCCGGGCTTTGACAATAAAAAGCGGTAACATCTTGCTACATCTGTCTATGAATAAATTGTCATTTATTCAGTCTATTTTGCCAAATATCTATGAACAACCATAGAAATCGAGTAGTATTCACTCAATGGCCTCTGTAGCAGTGCCAAATGACCCTAATATGCCCTTTTTCGAATAATATTGGCTGACTGAATTCTTGCTACTCGTTGCCTAGCTTTTTTATATGCCACGTGGGCATTGTTGCGTTCTCACCAGAGATCAGCAATGAATCGTTTTTCCGCTACTCATTAGTACTCTTGCAATTTTGAGTATGAGTGAATCAACAGAATTGAAATTCATCTATGTACTTTGATTCATTCGTACGCAGTACAACGTTGATTTATAACTATAGGTTGCAATGAGTATGAGTACAACGTTGACATCAAACTCACAACATTCGAAATATGTTTGATTCATACGTCTATTCATTCAGATTTATAAATTTAGAAAAATACTTATAAGTGATTCGAGTGGCACAAATCATTCATCATAATTTACAGCCTTTGTTGTTGTTGCATATACAAACAAAGAAGAAGAAGAAAAGCCAAAGGCAACAAACAAAATATACAGACAATCTTCTTGTGAGTACTGCAGTGCTTGTATGCGAATCATACTTATTTTGTGCTTCGTGTAAATGTTAAGTAGAGACGAATCGAAGTCAATAACATTATGCGTATTGTTAAGTATGAGTACGACGAGTACGTCCAACTTTGAGTATGAGTAGTATAAGTATCATACTAAAATAAGTATGAATGCGTATAAGTATCAGAAATTATAAGTATAACTCGAATTTATTCATTGTTTTGAATACTTATTGTTGATCTCTGATTCTCACTTAGTTGCCTATTCCCGTTTTCTTTCATAGTCATGGTTTTTAATGTTGAATGATGCTACACCGTTTTCAATCTCATACCAATACCAATCCACATGAGATCTAAAAGCGTCTAATGGATCTCAAAAAGTTACAAAAATAATGTGACACAATCTAATTATTTCAACAGACACATGCGTGTATAATTTCTGATCAGCACAATATTATTTATATTTCAGTTAACTTATATGTTCCGTGCTGTGGTGTGGATGCTAAAATGCTTCACTACAGACAAATAGAATCCGGGTGAAAACGATAAAATATTTTTCATAATTTTCAAATTCGAAAAACTAAGAGGTAAATTTAACTTTGAAAACTCCTTACTAATGGGAAAATAACTTTTACCTCTAGAAAAGGAAGTCGCCGTAGTCTTGTGGGTAGTGTGTTGACTTATTAGACGTAAAGCCTGGATTCGAGCACACAGACATCAAAATAAAATACAAAATATATTTCTTCAGCGATTTCCTCACAGTAGATTTCTGGAAAAAACTCTGAAAGTAAAAAAAAAACCTACCATGAAAATTTTTTAAAAAAATCTGTCGTTAAGAGTCGACTGTAAACTGTAGGTGCCGCCACTTATGTATAAAATTAACACACACAACATAAGCGGTGAGAGAAACTAGGTCAATAATCCCGACTGAATTATGTATGTATGTCTAGAAAAGGCATAGGACTCTAGGGACAAAAAGTTATGCACCACTATACCTAATTCATTTCAACTAGGACATTTTCTCTAGCCAACGTAAGATGAACCTTACTACCATATTTGAAACTGCTTGCCTATCTAATAAAACTTAATTAATAATACCCAATGTAACCTACTAAAGTTATTTCCATTAACAACACAAAAATCGATTTGATTTAGTAGTACTTTCCTAATGTGCATACATATCCTTAATGATTCTACAAAATCTCTAAGCCATACAAACGTACTGCCTCAGTTTATTTAATACTGTTTCGAGTTTAAATCTTTATTTGTTATCTTAAGTTTTCCACTTACACAATTCACTGTTAATTTTTTTCATTTTTTCATTTTTTTCATTTTTTTTTTATTATCATTACCATGCACTGATGATCATTATCAGTATGATGTTTCATTTTGTGTTTTGTATTTGGTTGTAAATTCATAAATTACGTTCAACAAATCTTTACTAAATCACAACATGGAATAGATTATCATCAAACTACCAAACTGATGCAGCAATACCATACGAACGAGTATGAGACTGGGGAAATGAATACTGGATGTTAACCACAAACACCCACACTGTACCACATTCAAAGAGTAAAAACTAAAAGTTAAAAGTAGCACAAAAATGCTACAAAAAGAAAAAAAAATATAAACAAATCCAATTGAATTCATTCAAAATGCAAATGCAATCAGTGGCAATAATTGTACTCAAGTCTGTCTTTATATGTAAGGTTGTGTTCGATTGAAGGATATTGTGTAATATTACACTCATACACACACACACACACACACTCATACTATGCAGCTAGCAAAACTATCAAGTCAGACTGACTGACAGAGTAACTGAACCGGAGGGGTTAGTTGTTGGCAGGAGGTAGGCCATGTCATTGAAATTCATGGAAAATCAAAACATAACCTCAGTTGGCAGTAACAAGACTTGGAATGGGAACAGCATCGGCAGCTGTTGTTAAGAAACTAACAATAAAAACACTCAAAATCAAACACTCTCAGCTCGAATGTGGTAGTTTTTCTAGTTCTCTCTCTCTCTCTCTATCTCTATCTCTTTTTCTTGCTCTCCCTTTCTTCGATTTTACTCTTCATTCAACATATACTTGAACTTTTATTTATATTCAAGCTTTTAGCTTCAAGCATCATTTTGTTGTTTTTGAATTGGAAACCATTGAACAAATCTTTCGTTAGCAATGAACACACAAAAACATAAAACCCTTTTACAACAATAATAACAACAACAAAACAACAACAACAGCATTATTCAAAAGGAACAAAATAAAATCGCACACAACAAAAACTAATACACATGCATGCATACATACATATATGCATATAGGCCATACATAGACAGGACACAAACAAATCATACGTACGTATGTATGTATGCAATAGTAAAATATAGAGCGGCTAACAAAGGGTTTAACTTAAACACCGGAAATGAAACTTTGCCAATGTCACTTTCTTTTTATGTCGCATTTCTATTTTTTTTTTTTTTCTACTCCTTTAACTCCTACTTTTTCATGTTTTTTATTTTGTTTTTTACTTTCCATACTTCTTTCTAGCCACTTGAATGCTTACATAAATTAGTCTTTCACCACTTTTTCACTCGCAACCTTCAAGTTTTCTCGTTAGTTTCAAGTCCTTAAAAGTATCGCTTAACAATTTAATTTATTGCGCTTAGTACAGGCAATATATTTGTTTTATGCCACTTGACTTTTTTAATATTATGCCCGTCAGTACGTTACTTAGAATTTGTTGTTAAAGCGCGGAGGACAGGCGAATTAAACGGAATAGGAATTTCGTAGTACATGTCGCATGGATTACAATTTCTATAAATTTGTGACATTGCAATTCAAAGTAGATCATACATCGAAAATCATGCAGACTTATATCCAGAAGTCGCCATTAAGAGAGCATGATAAAAATGTGAGTGTATTTGTGAGAGGCATATGTATAAGCCAGAGGAAAATTGTTAGTAATATTTTCATTTTTTATGTAGTGGAAAATATAGAAAAAATGTACAGCACCAAATCGCTAAATACTGCGTATTTAACTTGGCAAATATTCTTCCAAAAATGGAGATCATTTCTCATTGTAATTAGTGAATCTCATTAGAAAATAGTGAAGCCTATTGTAATTTTACTTTGAGTGTATAATTGTTATACAACAAAATTTCAAAAAGAAAGTCGTTATGCAACTGAATGCATTTTTATCCAATTTTTACGAACATTGTTTATATTCATACACTATGTGTGTAAAAAGCCGAAGATGATCTTCCCCTGAGTGACACTGGCTTATATCAGAATTGTTATTACTTTTTCTAATTTTAAGATGGTGTTGTTCAAATACTTTACTACAAACATATCAAATTCGTTTGTAGTTCAAAAACAATTTCCTGATTTTCGATTATACATTTTGCTTTTCTGAGAAACCGATTCAGTTTACCATATTTGAGGAGCACAGATAGTTTGTAATCCCATTTCAGTTTTATGCAAATTTTATCCAATTGCGAAAATATATTTCGAAGAATTTCAGTTTGATTTGAGCTAATTTTGCTTCTGTCATATATGAAATTACTTTGTCAGACGTCTATCATCGTGAATGCAGAGATATCTTATCTGCGGGAATATTCTGAACTTTGCATGAATAGGCTAACGGTGTGAAATAAGCGTTTATTTTTTTTTATGAAAATAAAAAACTGCTTTTGAATGGGAATGTAAATAACATATCGCTCCTTTATTGCAACATAGTCATATCTTAAAAAAACTTGAACTTGGGAAAATGCGATTTAAGTTTTCAAGACATAAATCCTATGATCTAATTGCCTCAAACATTTTTTGCTATAACTTCGGTTCAGCTTGGGATATAAATTGATTTTTTTTTTGCAACATGTACAGAAGGTCTAAAAGAGCAATTTTGCTTAAGTAACTACAAATTTATAATTTTTTGAGATATGACTATGTTGCAATAAAGGAGCGATATTATTGAAAATGTTGGACCATTGCTGCTATATATTTCTTCCATCTTTCAGGCAACTTATGGATTCCAAGACAAACACAATTTGTCACTCGATTTTCAACTTCTCCGTATGAATCGAAATACTGCTCACCTAAAGATAAAAATACATACATACATTAGACCGACACAAGTTGTATGGAAGAGGGGTTCACTGTGCACGAATTTCACTTCTATACAACTTGAGTCGCTCTAATGTACATACGTAATTGGTTATAACAACCCTTTATTCAGGATTACAACCTAGTTTGTTACAACACTTATGGTGTGTGCTTTATTTTATACATGAGTGGCGGGAACAACAGTTTTTGAAAAACTTTTCATGGGTATTTTATTTATTCTCAGAGTTTTTGCCAGAGGTGAAGTCACCGAATAAATAATTTTTTCATATTTCGTTATGTTCGAGACGCCTGACCTGGGGTTTGAACAACACAATCCCTTTTAGACTACTGGGATGAAAATAAATAGTTTTCGGCAATTCAATGGATTTAGTTTTGCAGTCGAAATTAGTTGTAGTGCCGGATTAGCCCCTTATTTATTCCATTTAGAATGCTAAAAAATTTATTCATTTTTATCGCTAGAGACAATTCAATCCAATACTGATTTTCAATCTTGTCTTTGACATTTCACAATTGGTTTTTCTGCCTTCATTGAATCCATGTGACATACCCATTTTTCAAACTTTTATATCTTTCCCATTAAAAATCTCTGCCATTGTTTCTAGAGCCAGGAATATTTTCTTCTGATGCACAAACAAGCCCTCTCATATCGTAAATGAACTAAATGTCTTGTAATAATTCCAATTTTTCAAAAACCTTGCGAGAAATACATGCACCAAAGATTCCAAATTTGACTTAACAATGTCATACAATATGTTGTAAGTATTTCCAAGTCCAGTTTTCAGTTTGACCTAAAAATAAAATATTATGCTGTAGGATATTATATGCTAGTCCTTGACCGGATGTAACTTTCTTGCTTGTTCCGTTTTCACAATAAAAAACTTGGGCATTAACTGAATTTAGTGTTATCTTTTGTTGTTGTTTTTTTCCTTTTTCCATTTTTTTTTTTTGCATTTGAATATCTTTTCTGAGAAATCTATGCCAACATATTTTATTAATTTGTATGAGTTTCCTAAACGTCAAACACATACGAGTACATATTGTTGCTACAAAAAATCGATGGCACACATACTGCCGCCGTTTAATTTCTAATATTTTTGTTCACTTTGCTCGGCACTGTGTGAACAAAATGTTGGCATGCTGGGCAACTAGTATGTACCTTATCAGATACAACTTGAAAGGGTGGCACTAGTAGCAACATCAGAGTTTAGTATCAAAACGGACAACAGGTACGAAGTGTGGTGTGTAAATATATTAAAGAACGTGTAATATTGCATTTAAAAATATAAACAAACTTTATATGGCCAACTGACACTGTTCTGAATAGATTTTTACTTTTTTTTTTTATTAGATTAGATTTAGATATGTAGCAGCTACATTAGAGACCCACGAGGCAAGTAGTTTAATGTGCAACCCTCATTTTTGGAACCGTGTTATGTTTGTCGTATACTTGGGGTTATTTGTTGTCGGTTACGTTTAAAGTTTACCAAAGTTGAAACGAATGTACTTTGTTGATAAGTCATCTGTGAAGTAGGCAATATTTTATTAATTGAGCCAACACAGATGCAACGACACAACTACAAATATGTATGAATTTATGTACTTTCACTTTAATCCCTCCTATGAACACTCCCTCTTTCTCGTATTCTCGTATAGACACATACCATGCATATTCATGCACTTTCCTTCTGTACATTTTCTTTTCATAAACATTTTTATGTTGATATTGTCAAAGTACTCCACTGACCTCTTGCCTCACAGCATTCAGCAAACTTTAGCGGTGAGTATATTAATGGAAAGAGACAGCGAGAGAGGGAGAGAGAGGAATGTAAAAGAAAAATGGAAAATTAATTCAATAAAAAAGTTTATAAATTTAATTGAAATATAAAAAGGGGGAAATTTTTGAAATGTTAACTGCCACCTAAAGTAGGCAACATTTTCTTTGTAATTATAACACCCTTAAGTATACAATGCATTTGTGTAAACAAGCTATACACACTACTGCCATAAATGATAGCAAATGTATTTAAAATAGAATGCTTAAAGGGGTGTATATCAAAGAATCCTCTTTCTTTAATTGTGTGTTTTCTGAGGCATATTTTAATTTGATTTAGTGATTAGTTTCACAAAGAAAAACTAACATTAAATTACACAACATGCCTTATGAAATAAAATGAAATTATTAAAAAAATTCTGTCAAAGTTTCCTAATCTTATTACTGAAAATGAAATGGGATTGGAAGAAAATATGACAATCGTTATTTCCCATATTATATTGTAAGAATTTAAATCTTTTCTATCCCACTGAAGTAAATGATCTCACTTTACTTTTTTCACTTTGTACTAGTACTAAAAAATCTTACAATCTACCCATGCTATGTGTATTATTTTTACACATGAGTGCTGAGATCTACAGTTCAAAGACAACTCCGAAGCGACACATTTTTGAAAAACTTTTCATGGAAATTTTATTCACTCTAACAGTTTTTACTGGAAGAATACGGAGAGGAAGTATTCGAAAGACATATTTTTTTAAATTTTTCGTATTTTTTGAGATGTCAGAGCCAGGCTGAACGGTTTTGAACCAGGGGCTTTCATCTAATAAGCCAACACACTACCTAAAAGACTACGAGAAATTTCGTAACACGTTATTAAAATTTGAACAGAATAACTTACATCGAATAGTAGATCCAATAAATTTTGACTAGATGTTGATTAGTGCTAAATTAGTAAGTTTAATGAGGAGGTGATCTTTTTCCAATTGCCAGTATAACCAGTCGAGTTCGTTTCGTTTGTAGCGTGAGCATTCGTTGTAGACACACAATTCAGGTATGTGGTTTACTGTCAACCTCTTCTCAACAGATGTCCAGACCGCCTGGACAAGACCTATTAAGGGTTTACTTACGTACTTTCGTTTATTAAGACACGACTTATGAACTTATAACCTCAAATATCCATTTCTCGTGTAGGTGGGTATAATACTTAGACACTTAAAATTAGTTTTCTAACCAAATAGTGGGAGAATCTTTGTTACGCGTGTTATGGGTAATTTTAAATTTCCCATTTCAATTTCAGATATCAAATTAAAATACAAAAAAGGATTTTTTCGGTAATTTCTTCTCAGCAGATCTGAGTGTAAGAAAAACATGCCATGAAAACTGCATCTATATTATAAGTTCTTTGAAATTCGATTTACGTCGTTTCGATTTACGTCGCCTTTTTCCGGAACATTCTACGACGTAAATAGAGGCATTACTGTAATGTTTTCTCAAGTTCTGTTGCCATAAGCCGCAACTACTTTTTTGTTACCATCAATTGGCCAGACGACCTGAGATCCAGCAAATGACGACGATATTTTCCCAACCGTTCTGATTCAGCTCGATTGGACAATTCCATACTGACGTCAGACAGTATTGGTGTATCACCTTCCCCGTACTTCCTATCCGAGTGAATTTGAGCACATCTTTCAATTGTGATATCTTCGCTTTGGAGTAGTCTTACTTTCTCTTTCAAAAGAATGTACTCTGTCACGTTGTGAAGTATTTCCCAAAACTATTACAGGTTTCGTCTAGACTTTTGTCTTTATTTCTAACCATACTTTTCATGACCGTAGTCTTCACTGCAATCTATCAAAACCTATAGCGTCACTGAAGGATAGGTTCACAGTGATCCGCTTAAACCTTAGACCTATCTATAAGCTTATTCTCCTTTTATTTAAAAACCTTGAAAGGGATTATTGGCATTTATATGAGAATGCTCATTAGGGGGAGTATACCTATTTTAATCAGATCGCAGACACACACTCTTGAGAATTACATTTAAAATTTGCTAGATTACGAAGAATTTGCAATCGTTATTGCTCTACATATTCAAAAAAATTTTAATAATTTTTATTAAATGCGGTCTAGTGGCTGTCAAAAACATCCTTACGGGGCTAGATGGTATGTCTTTTGGCACTGTCGCGTATACAGATGCTGTTAACGTCGTGAAAGGTAAGTGCAATCGTAAGGATTTAGTTCCTTTGACAAGAGGAAAATATTTAGTAGGTAATATGTTCGTTTATTGGGCAAAGGACGAGTTCGAATCCCAGACCAGACGTCAAATCGAAAATATGAAAATATTTCTTCGGCAAAAACTCTGCAAGTAAATAAAAATTATCATGAAAAAATTCTCAAAAATCTGTCGTTCGGAGTCGACATTAAACTGTAGGTCCAGCCACTCATGTATAAAATTAACACACATAACATAAGTAGTGTGAGAAGCTAGGTCGTAATCCTGGCAGAAGGATTGTGATGACTAATTACGTATATAATCTTGAGATAATAAGGTATGTTTTGTTAAACTGTAGGTAGGTTCTAAAGAAGTTGGATCGACACACTTAATGCCTATTATGATAACACAGTTTTCAATGCGCGACAGTTGCTCTAGGTCATCCAGATTAATAGGTGCCATAGTGACGGTCTTGCGCACCGTAGGTGAAGAGAAGTTTACACTTCTTCCGCATAGGTATAGTTACTGCAGTGCCACCTAATGATCTAGTCGAGCATACTAAGCGTGCTGCTATAGAGTTTAAGCAGGTATTTGCGCCGTTCTGTTCGTGTTCGTGTTCGAAGTCGCCAATATGTTGTTGACGGGATCGATGACAACTAAAAGCTTGCAGGTTCTTAGACGGATTAACAAAGCTGAGGATTAATTGGAAAGTTCGAGGTCAGCTGTCACTCAGAAATTAATTTTTTAAATTCATAGGATATCGCAGATTTGAGCTTAAAAAGTTTCAAAAAATATTTTGTTCTTCAAGAATGTCCTTCAAATGTGCACAATTTTTAGTCCAGTTATCAGGGTTCTTCACTAATCGACCAAATTCCAAGTACGACTCATGCGCTTTTACGAGATATCGTTTCCCTGGCTATAAATTTTTATGGATGGAGCGAATTTCACTAGATTCTTGATACTTTGATAACTTACAACGATCAAACTGGGCATGACTGCTGACGATCCTAATATCTCTAGACCCCTTAAATAGAGATGATGTCCAATTTCGCATGGAACGTTTAAGTAACCCTATAACTGCGATACGGTTCTTTTTACCTTGTCTTTAAGTGAAATAATTTAGAAATCTAGAAAGCAGAATGAGGTTCTGGTGTACTCAGTTCTTCTGAAACAACGAATGTGTTCAATATTGTAGCGATATAAATATAAAGACGATATATTTAATTATTTATTTGTTAATTACAATATAATTACAAATTACATACAAGCGGAGTAACTTAACCATATGCTCGGTTTAGTGTCACAGACCAGAGTCTCTGGTGGGAATCGAACCCACGGCCCTAATGCTAAAAGTTTAGTAAACTACGCACTAGACTAGCAGGGCACCCCATATACGACATAATATAAACTAACTGACATGTCCTAGACAACCGGTTTCAACAAAACCATAACTCCTTTGTAATAAAGGTGAAAACCAGGGTGAGAATTTAATGAACATGGTGATTGGGTCACGAATATTGGAGCATGGTGTGGTATGTTCTCTCTGCCCTCCATTCCTATCTACAATCACTGCAGAAGTCATTTACATTTAAGTGTAACGCGAAAAGGTTAATCTGGCAATAAAACAAAATTCTTTCGCAATCTTGTATTTATCAGCGGCTCGTATTGGAAAGCTGATCGATTTTTGGGATAATAGAAATGCTCGTAGTTGGGATCCATTAATATCAAGATCAGTTGATCACCCTGAACTAAACTGCAGCATTAAGAGAAGTAGAGAGATATTATAAAATCAAACCTTTTGCAAAAAATTGCACTTTATTTCCAAGTTTAATACCGTATAGATTTCTATAGAATCACCGTAGTTGACTATGTTTGCAACGCCTAGCATGACATCTGCTATCGAGGCTATGTTTACCCAGAGTTTGACGATTCTCAGATGTGATACAAGAGTGCCTAAATGAAACAATGAGCCAGAGTGTGATTGCAACAAGTGGAACATGTTATCTAGCAAATGGTAAAATTTTCAAAAAAAAAAACTTATCGGCGCTAAATTTCGTTATAATCTAACTTTGCGTACCTATGCATATGAAATAAATTTACTGAATTTCAAATTCTCTACAAATATTTAATTTATAATTTCATGTTTCACTGAAGCACAAATAGCACAATACCCCTGCAATGGTATCAAATGCCATTTCTTGGAAAAACATTTTTATTTTCCAATTTTTAAATAATTGTGCACACGATAATAGTATTCACCAGATGTGCAAGAATTTCCATTTTTAATTTCGAAAACAAAACCAAACCAAAATAATGCAAATCCCAAAAGTACTTGTTCGTTTCAAACAATCCCCATCATTTGGGATTGATTTTGAAGACACTTTCTGTGTAATTTTCCTTATTCAAACAGCAAAATAGGATATGTTGGAAGGCAACTGATTCTTTTGACCTTTTTGCTTTACTTTATTGTGGATTTTAAACAAAATGTTTGGATTACTATTCTCTAGCCACATCCCTTAAATGCTGTTAAATATTCATTTCAAGAGAACGATTTTTATTTTGCGCAGAGACAAGAGAATTTATTTTCAGCAGAGAGCGGTAACTGCAAATACTGGTAAGGTGTTGCCATAATATTAATAGAAAAATCCGTTAATTCGAATTTTTAACGGTATTTTTGAATATAAATGTTATGGTATTAGTGAATTGAAATTTTTGAATTAATAACGGCTTTTTGTTCTTGCCTTAAGGCCTCATTAGTCTTTACTTTCTGTGGCTGTTCTGTTCCGTTCAGTTACGTTTGCCAGTTAGTTATTCTGTGACAATTTGTCAGCTGTTCACGGTTATCAAAAAAAAAATAAACGTTAGTAAAAAATGAACAATAATATAGACCAAATTTCGGATAATTTTTTGATTCAGATGTTGAGGATGTGTCTATTATTGGCAGTTTTTTTAACAGTGTGTAAATTATACAAAGTCGCCGTGGTCTAGTGGGTAGTGTGTTGGCTTATTAGACAAAAGGCCCGGGTTCGAATCCCAGGTCAGACATCAAAACGAAAAAATATTTCTTCGGCAACTTCCTCTCAGCAGATTTCTGGCAAAGACTCTGAGAGTAAAAATTGCCATGAAAAGCTTCTCAAAAATCTGTCGTTCGGAGTCGACTCTAGACTGTAGGTCCCGCCACTCATGTATAAAATTAACGCACACAGCATAAGTGGTGTGAGAAGCTTGGTCGTAATCCTGACTGAAGGGTTGTAATGGCCAATTATGTCATGTATGTAAATTATACAAAAAAAGTGTTTAAGAAAGTTGCGCCGTAAAAGATGGTACGCTCGACCTATAAACCGTGATTGGTTATATTTGGGATACCATCAAAAAGTTTTTAAACAAATTAAAGAGTTGGATGAAGAACAATTTTTTCTGCATACCAGAATGACCAAAGAAGTTTATGAACTTTTACTAACTCTCGTGAAAGGTTCACTAAGAAAGCTAGGACAACGAATATTACCTCCAGAAAGGCTCTTAATAACACTTCTGTAAGCTTTATGTTATTTAGTATTGTACAGCAATAACTTGTCATATTTTTGTAGTTATTTGGCTCATGGTAACTCGATTCAGTCTATTGCATGGAGTCATAAGTTAGGGAAAAGTACCATTCGCAACATTATTTTGGAGACGTGTGATGTGTTGTGGCGTTTATTGTATACAATTTATGTTAGTGAACCTACCACTGCTCAATATGCCGATATTGAAGCAGATTTTAAAATTATAAATAAATTTATAAATTTAACACGTTCCCTGCCACGTGTACCGTTTTCGGTGCACGCTAAACCTCATTTCTACGCCAAGCTGAACTTTTTAATTTAAAATGTTAATATCGAAAATTTAATTATTAGTAGGACTATTTTATGTAACGTAATGATGTTTAGAGCAATTTTAGAGTGATGTACCGATAACGGTACACGTGGCGTGGTCATTAGTTATCGGACCACTTTTGAACTTTTGTTGAATACAACAGTTTTAAATGCATCGATTTTATATAATACAAGAAACAATAGTTTAATTTCACCTTTTAAATATAGAAACTTACCGATTTCATATTTATGTAAGACAAATAAGAATGTATTTTCTGAAGAAGATGACCATGTCCTACCTTCTAGAATTACACCATGAGTTACAAAACTGTAATGGTAGACCAGTAAACAGGATGCAGCAATATTCAGCAAGTATGAAAAATTATAGTAGTGTAATCAAACATGAGTAAAATATGCATTATTTTTTGTACATTACCCTTATTTCCCTTATTCTATGTGAAATAAATTTAATTTTATGTTGTTATTTTGTCCTTTGAATAGTAATAATTTTGAAAATAACATACATTTTTTCAAAAATATAAAAAGAACATGTATTTTTATAGATTTCTGAAAGTAGTTATCGTGTACCGAAAATGGTACACGTGGCCTAGAAATTACACCTTCTCAAAAACAGCTTGGCAGGGAACGTGTTAATAAAATTTCCTATTTTATTCAATTTTTCACATATAACTGTCAGCTGTTTGCCGCTGTCACTTACAATTACTTAACAAATTTTATTTTTCACAGGTTCGTCCGAAACAAAACGGAACGAAACAAAAAAATTAACTACTTATATATGTTTTTTATTAACAAAATAAAATCAGCTGTTTCGTAACGGAACAGAAAGTAAAGACTAATTCTACCTTTAATATTGGTGAATACGTAAGCAATATAGACACATTGCCTGTCTAAAGTAAAATTTATTTTCTGTGGTATTTTTATTGTTTTCTAGTGAAAATAATTTTATGTTATGTATGGTGGAAAACAGTCTTTTGTAAATTTCATCAACAATATTTTGTCATTTTCTGGGATAAATCCATTGTTCCACCAGCACCATACAGAACTTCTGATTCCATTAACAGATGGATGCATCAGGACGTCCCAGTCCAGCTGTCTCATTGAAGATTTTCTGTCCGATTAATTTAATCGCTTGCTTCAATCTTGTCAATTATCGCAGCAGAGGACTCCTTTCCGATTCAATCTCAGTTTTCAACCCGGCTACGAGGTAAGTTTTGAACTTGGAAAGTCACTCCGGGGTAACTATATCTGATCCAACTCCCCTTGGCACAACGCTTTTCGTCTGCTTTCTTGACCCCTCTACCTTCCGTTTTTGATTTGATTGCCCGAAGCTGGTGACTGTAGCTTTCTGAAACTAGTAGTAAATGCTTGGTAGTACCGGGGTGAAACCTGCAATATGAATGGATCCAGGCTAGCACTACAACAGCCTCTGTGCTTTCAAAGTGCGTTCCTTGAGCATTGCCGTTGAGATAGTGGTGTAGATACGGTTGTCAAGTATCCGGTCTGTGTCTGACCACCTATCCCCATAAGGGCTGGAGCCAACATTGTCGTGACCTCCCTGCTTGCATAAATTACCACATGAACATTTTGGGTTACTAAAATTCCATGAATCCGGATTCATTCAACATTAAACCCTCGTTATCCCTTGACGGGGAGTGAAAACCCTTCCTAGCAAACACTAAAAAGCCAGCTGCTTCTAAAGGCGCCATTTCAAACAAATCCCCTTTGAATTCAGTAACTTTCCGTTTGGCACTGGTCTCCACCACTTGTTGGAACGGCCACTCCTGAACATTTTCTTGATGTCATGACTCTTCACCCAGTTGTCGCGATGCAGGGCGGTTCCAAAGCTGTAGCTTGCTTCGACTCCTGGTCTCTGGAGCTCTACAAAGCGGCTCTCTGTAGTATCGGCGAGTTCTGACTTTATGCCCACAGATGTAAGCCGTAACCGCCCTGGAGTAACCAAGAGCTCGGTAATCTCCACCGTTCAAGTGGCTTGCTCTTTAATAGGGCTAGAACCACTGGTGAATAGACACTTTACCAAGTCAAAAACACAAAACTTAAATAGGGTGTTAGGCCGGCGAAAACACTCACATTCCGGGCAGTGCCACCTTTGTGAGTCAAGCTCTCTATCAAGATCAATGAACCTCCCTGTTCTCCCCTAATTCAAGCGGGTTATATTCTTCCAGGCGACATCCAAAATCCGGAAGAGCCAATTTTTCCTTAGCTGCTCATAATAATTTTAATACTATCCTGAGACTTCTTTATATTCCTTTCTTCTGAAATCATTTTAAGTAGTCCTTGATATTATATCTGGACTAGCCCTAATCCGGAGTGTTAATCGACCCGTGCTGATCGAATGGTTTGCAGTCAGCGGTCTAATCCGACTGTATTATAACCAAGCCTTTTAGCAAGTACTTGTCTTGCTAGCGGGGGCTAATGCATGATTGATCCCCTCTCACTGGTTGGACCTACATGGAAGACGAACAAACAAACTAGAACTCGAACATGATGAACTTTGATGACGAACTGGCATTTGAAACTGGACAAGACCCGTCCCATGTCATTACGCGAATTTAGTCGAGTACAACAAGGTGATCGTTACGAGTTTTGCCCTAGATAGTATGAAAATGACGGCTGTGGATGAGTCCTTTAGTGAGATGACTGCTTTGGCGATCCCCACTTCGACGAAAGATACATATATGTGTGGAGTCAGACTCTGTCTCTCGAATGAAGACAATGATAATATAATCATCGAAAGGCTCCAAACCTTCAGTGAAGAATGTTGGTGTTCCTTCTTCAATGTATAAATGATAATGTATGGAAACTATCATACATATATATATTTAATTGGTCATTACAACCCTTCAGTCAGGATTATAGACCTAGTTTCTCACACCACTTATGTTGTGTGTGTTAATTTTTTTACGTAAGTGGCGGGACCTACAGTTTAAAGTCGGCTCCGAACGACAGATTATTTGAGAACTTTTCATGACAGGTTTTATTTACTCTCAGAGTTTTTCCCCGTTTTTCTACTGAGAGGAAATCGCGTCAATACTGACCTGGGAATCGAACCCTGACTTTACGTCTAATAAGCCAACACACTACCTACTAGACCACAGTGATTTCTATGGAAACTATCGCTAATCCTTTATCCCGAAAAGGAACTTACTTACTTACTTAATTGGCCAAACCAACCCGATTAACGGCGCCTCTGCTTCTTGGGCGCCTAGGCCAGTTGGTCACACTAATCGATTCCCCGATTTAGTCCTTTCAACGGATACAAAGTCGTCCTCTTCGCCGACTTCCGCAGATTCCCACATCAAATACTCGTCTCGCCGGAGCATCCTCCCCCATTCTAACGACATGGCCGAGCCAGCGCAGCCGCTGGATATTAATACGCTGTACAACGTTCATGTTGTTGAGAAGCTCATACAGCTCACTGTTGAATCGGATGCGAAAATCATCGCCAACTCGCACTGGACCAAAGATCTTACGTACGACGCTTCTCTCGAATACTCTCATGAGAGAGAGATCTCTGCTACTCAATTGCCTATTGAGACCGTAATAGCAGCTGTTAGCAAGATCTCCAGATGCGCTTGATCTCCAGACTGACATCATTTTCGGTGGTAAAGGCGGAGTCAAGATAAATGAATTCCTTGACAGTAACTAAAGTATAGTTATCAGCTGTAATTTGAGAATCAATACGCCGCACGGCGTATACATACACTTCGTTTTGCCCTCATTTACTGCCAGACCCATCTTCCTAGACTCCCGTTCAATAGCACGCCATATGATGTCGATGTCGTCAGCGTACGCAAGCAACTGGACACTTTTTTAGAAAATAGTGCCATTGCGATGTACTCATGCCTTTCGCAGAACATTCTCCATGACGAAGTTGAAGAGGTCGCATAATAAGGTATCGCCTTGTCTAAAACCTCGCACGGTATCAAAAGGTTCAAAAAGGTCCATTCCTACCTTGACGGAGCTGCAGGAAATGCTCAACATCATTCGGCATAGCCTTATCAGCTTCGCAGGTATACTGAGCTCAAACATTGCGACAAAAACACGATTCCTTATGCGGCTATCGAAAGCAGCCTTATAGTCGACAAAAAGGTGGTGTGTGTCGACTTGATTTTAGTGGGTCTTTTCCAGGATTTATCAAAGTGTGAAGCTCTGGTGGATGATAGACTTGCCAGGTCTGAAGCCGCACTGATAAGGTCCAATCAGTGTTTTGACGAGTAGCTTCAGTCGTTCACATAATACGCCTGTAAGAACCTTATATGCGATAGAGAGAAGGCTTATATCCCTGTAGTGGGCGCATATCGTAGGGTCTCCCTTTTTCAGGACAGGACAGAGGACACTGAGGTTTCAATCGTTGTGCATACTTTTCTCTAGCCATATTTTGTATATGAGTTGTTGCATGCGCCCTACCAATTTATTACATCCGGTCTTAAAAAATTCAGCGGGGAGGCCATCAGAACCTGCCGCTTTGTTGTTTTTAAGTCGTATAATCGCCGTCATCATCAATCGGGTTTGGAACATCATCTCTAGAGGCGGTATTGATGACGTCATCGCCTTGTAGCAGAGTAGAGAAATGTTTCCTCCACAACCTCAACACCACCTGTAGAGCTCTACCAAGGTTTCCATTCAAATCCTTGCAGGAAGACGCTGCGGGCTTGTACCCCTTGGTCTGACGTTTAACCTTCTGATAGAATTTTTGAGCGTCATTCCTACATCTGTACATCTCGACTTCCGCATGCTCACGCCTTTCCTTTGATTATAGGTTACTTGTTCCTAAAACAATTGAGAAGGTAAAAACCTGCATTTTAGGTAGAAGAAAGTTGGATTTATTAAGCACTGAGGTGTACAGAGATGACGTTGGGATCGAGCTGATGCGGTTATCTGTGTACATGCCGTACGAGGCTCCATCTGCTCCTGACGACTTAATAGGACTGGTGGAGTATGCGAAGAGGAAAACATGTCGCCTTGTCTTGGATTGTGCTGACATAAATACTAGGGGTGAGTCGATTCTGAATTTTATTATTCTTAATAGGCTTTGGTAATACGCCAACTTTTAGAAATCGTGTTAAAAAATTTACATTACGCTCTATTTCATGGATTATGGGACATGAGGGTTTCAAACGAGTGTTCTTTTCTGATCACCAACTGCTATTCTACAGTATTAATCTATGAAAGCCACAAGTCATAAGCCTTTTAGGAATCCAAGAAGAACCGACTGGATCAAAATTGGAGCCATTTCACTCCTAGCATCAATTATCGAGTTGGATCCTTGACGAATATTTTGTTGTCTAGCTATAGAATAGCTTGTCCTCTTACTTACTCAGGTAAGAGGAGCCAACCAGCACGATGGAATACGGAACTCCAAAGACTCCGCTCTTGTACTAGGAGACTCTTTAACACAGCTAAAAGCGCGGGCAAGGATGTTGACTGGTCTGCATATGGATTCAATTTTGACTATCATTAAAGGGAAATAAAGTGCTCAAAAAGCACTACCTAGATGAGTTTCTGCGCCAGCATCGATTATCTAACCGAAGTGGCTCGTTTCCGTTAAAGAAACCAAAAAGATGGCATGTGGACAGCTTAGAGAAAAGACCCCGTAGAAGTTCTATTGAAAACTAATTTTTCCAATTGAGTGGATCCGAATATGATGCCCGACTTGGAGAAGATCATTACCAGAGACAGGGTGAAATGGACTATATGCAACTTTGAGGCTTCTAAGTCACTTGGTCCAGATGGTATCTTTCCAGCTCTGCTTCAGCATACTGTTGATATATTACACAAAAATCTGGTGGACGTGCAAAAGGACTGTCTCCGGTAGTGTAATATAGCTGGCGGTTGGAAAGATGTGTTTGTGGTATTTATAAACCCACTTCATCGCTCCTAAGGATTATAGACCGATATAACCCTCATCATTCTTTTAAAAACTTTGAAGAGGCTTGTCGATCTATATTTGAGGTCAAATATGGATCGGTCTCTGTTAAGTAAGTCGCAACATGCTTACATTAAGTGTAAGTCGGTTGAGAGTGCTCTTAATGATGTACATAAATTTATCTAGAGGTGAGTACACACTGTCGGCTTTCTTAGATATTGAGGGCAACTTTAATAATTTTACTACTACTCCAATTGAGAATTCACTTTGATATAAACAGGCCCCTGATTTTCTGGTACGGTTTATCGCCCACATGCTGGGAAATAGACTAATCAGTTCGAATTTTACTATGACAGAAGATGACATATAGTGATGCGATATGCGCATAAATACTTCTTACCAATGAAGAAAATGCTGAAATACAAATTCATTCGGAAGTACAGGTATAATAGGAGCAACGTTTTGAATTCAACTTTAGATCGAATAAGACCCTTTTCTATATAAACTTGCTTACACAGTTGTAGTCCATGTCCGGTTGACAGTATATTAAGGGTGGGTGGTCCAACCATAAAGTAAGCTGTTAATTATTCTTTTTTTCGGTGTTTGACAAATTAAACCACTCAATTGGACAGAGCAAACTTCAACTCGATGTCGTGCCCAACAATAGAATATCTCAGGAACAACTCTGATACCAATATTAAATAAAGATTTGAACCCAAACGCTAAGAAGACTGGTGACTTTGCAAAGAAAATCATCTTCAGCAACGAGGCACATCTTCATCTGAATTGATGAAATTGAATTGATGAATTGATGATGATTGAATTGAATTGAATTGATGATTGATGAAAAAATTTTATTGAGTCGAGATATGTGGTTCTAACAGGATGGTATCACTTACAATACAGCCAACGAAGTAATGCCTGTTTTGCTTGAGAAATTCAATGACCTCACGGACTTTACCGTTATTAGACGTAAAGCCCGTAGAGCGTATCAAAACGAAATATGAAAAAATATATCTTCGGCGACTGCCTCTTGGCAGATTTCTGCCAAAAATTTTGAGAAATTGCCATGAATAGCTTCTCAGAGCATTGCCACCCAGAATATTTGTTTCAAGGTGGATGACGGATGAAACTTAGAAGTTGATAGCAGTTCCATAAATCGCATCAAATTGTCTAAGACACATTCTGCTAACTACCCACGCTGATTCGTGAGTGATTTAGTTAGCTGACTTACAATCACTTCCATGAAAGGAGGAAAACTCGTTAAAGAAGAATATGATCGTTTTACTTCAACTAATAATAGAAACAAATACGATTGTGAATATGAAGCATACGTTTCGTAAAATTCATTTAAGATTACTAAATACTTAATATTGTCGATGTTATAAAATTTTGAAACGTAATTATTCCGATGGATTGAACAATATTCTGCCGGAACTGATGTTAGTCGATCCAGTGATTAACTCTCAAGTTTTTGATTATCTCTTCACTTTCCAAATGAGCTTTCTGAAGACGTTGTTATAGAATGACCTTAAGCTTAACAGTTAACAGTGCAGTTAAACATTATCATTATAAAAGAACACTATCCAATCTTATTCCATCTGACGATTTATCGCCAGGGAAGGTCACGTTAACAGCCTAAAAATTATAGTCGACCAAGAATTGCGTAAAGGTCCCTACTTATAATCGAATTCGGAAAAACGTTTGAAATTCTAAATTATCCAGCTATCGGGAGATTGTTTGCTTGCAAACAGATCTCACTATCCATCCAGACTCCTTTATGAAAATGATCTTTCAGTAACTGGCATCTCCGAAAGGCATTTTTGGTTCCGCAAAGCAAAATCTGCAGGCTACGTTCTACAAGAAGCAGGAAACATTGCAATCCAGGATGAAATAATATCAGAGCAAACGAAGTTAAATAGCTGGAAGCTCTAATTAAATTGTAGAGAAAAAAAACTAGAGCCTACGGTGAAATTCATTAGGTGATTTTGTGACCCAATGAATCAAGTGAACGACAGCTTTCTACATAATTATCTTTAGGACAGGACCAAAATACGATGTTGGGAAATGTTTTTTAACATGTCTCGAAAAAATGCAGGCCTAATCTGGAAAATACGTACTGCTTTAAAAGAGAAACTATTTTGTAATATGTATATGAGTTAAAAGCATATCTTGATCCAGGCGCAGAAGTTTTTGGTCCCAGAATGAAATATTTCGGAGTCATGGTGAATCGAGATAATCCCTTAACTGCTATATTAGCACGTTTCAACCACCGAAAAGCCACATTTTTTCTATTTAGCGCTATTCTATTTCAATTTTATTAGTTCCACATTCATCTCATTCTTCATACTTATTTTACAACCCTGGACATATTTATGTAATTTGTGTGTATACATCCTTAGCTCTTTATGTTGCTATTCACGGCTCAATTTAGTAAGTCCGACCACTTGTGCAATTTATGTAATAAAATTTTTAAAGACAACAAACTAAAATTTTCACTGTTCTAAGTGCACAAAAATAATCACATATACCTTAGCACCTCATTTTATTGACAATTTGTTAAAGGATCTTGATGATGAGAATTACTTGCCTAATTCTCAAGCCAAATGAAATATTGTTTTAAAATCGTTTTAAAGATGTAGGAACCGGTATTTCGGTTGCAAAACCAAATTGTTACTACTTTTTTCTATTTTTACAACGTTTTGTGATTATACAGTGCACTCAGCAAAACGTCAACATCCCAAAACGTCAACCCTTAATTTTTTAAATTATCTACTCTAAAAACGTCAACCAATCCACAAAGCTCAAAAACGTCAACTTTAAATAAAAGAATTTTATTTATTTTAGCAACAATTTAGCGTGGTCTAGTAGGTAATATGCTGGCTTATTAATCGTAAAGCCAGGGTTCGGGTCCCAGGCCAGACATAAAAAATACAGCAGAATTCTGGCAAAAACTCTGAGACTAAATTAAAAATTGTCATGAATAGTTTCTCAAAAATCTGTCCTTCGGAGTCGACTTTAAACTGTAGGTCCCGTCACTTAAGTAGAAAATTAACACACACAACATAAGCGGTGTGAGAAACTAGGTGAATAATCCTGACTGAAGGATTGTAATGGCCAATCCTGTATGTAAATATACAGATTTGTGCACACACACACATTTATTTTATGAAATTAGTTCAGAAATTCGGAATTCCCCTTATAAGTTTGCAGAGTAGAAAAGAAATCTGTTCAGTTCTACTGGGTAATGTTTCCAATTCATTGAGGAGTTAAAAACGGCCGATGATAATTATAACGGTTTAGATACAAGTACAAATGTGCAATTAATAAAATCAAACGAAGCTGTCGAAGTATTTAACCGGGCTATAGATTGGGCCCAATGAGAGCATGTTGAGCAAAAGGTATTTGAAATTAAAAATATGATCTCATTTAAAATGTGTTCTTTTAGAATTAGTTAGGCTGAATGCCTTTTTTGCTTCGTTTTTTTATTTGTTTGTTTGGTTTTCGTTTTAGTTTATATTCATGAAAACCGTTTTAAAGCTTTCAATAAACTATAACCTATCAATATATTTTTTATTAAAATTTTTTACATTCTTAAACGTCAGCAATTTGTTGAACGTCAACACCCGCAGTTTAAATTAGCTGACGTTTTCCCGAGTGCGCTGCAGTTGGTTATTTACTTACTTAATTGGCCATAACAACCTGATTAACGGTCTTCAGACTGCTGCAACACATCCTTTCAGGCGCCTCAGTTTCTTGCGTGCTTACGCCAGTTGGTCACACCAACCGATGGTAGAGCTTTCTCGATTTGTTTCTTCCAACGGTCGTCCTCTTCGCCGACTTCCGCAGATCCCCGCATCAAATACCCGTTTCGCCGGAACATTATCCTCCACTCGAACGACATGGCCTAGTCAGCGCAGCCGCTGGATATTAATACGCTGTACAACGTCCATATCGTTGCTCATACAGCTCACTGTTGAATCGGATGCGAAAATCATCGCCAAATCGCACTGGACCGAAGATTTTACGTAGGACTTTTCTCTCGAATACTAGGGTCTATGCTTCTGCGCCATAAAGAAGCACGGGTAGGATGAGCGTCTTGTAGAGTATTAGTTTCGTCTTACGAGAGAGGTCTCTGCTACTCAATTGCCTATTAAGATCATAGTAGCACCTGTTGGCAAGAGTAATCCTGTGCTTGATCTCCAGACTGATATCATTTGCGGTGGTGAAGGCGGAGCCAAGATAAATGAATTCCTTGACTGTATCAAAAGTATAGTTGTCGGTCGTAATTTGAGAATCAATACACCGCACGGCTCTACTTGTCAATAGCATGTACTTTGTTTTGCCCTCATTTACTGCCAGACCCATCATCTAAAGGTGGGATCACACAATTGTCACAATGCGCCAATTTTATACAATTTTTATTGTGCTGAATATGGGCCCAATAAAGAAATTGTCCCAATCAAATTCTCTGCAGTCAGATGATTGCCTTATCGTACATAAATTTGATTGTCGTAAATTGACGCAAAACGGCTTAGTGGCAATAATTGCCGCTTTGCAGTCACACGATTGTTCTAGTATATGGGAGCTATCAGAAACAGCTGTTCTGCTAGATTTATTTTGCTTACAAAAATATAGAAAATTTTAATTCATTCGGTAAAAAGTGAGTTTATTGAAAAAAAAAAAAGAAAATTGCGTCGGATTTAGTTATTGTGTGTGCACTTGAAGACGAAAAAAATGAAAGAAAGAATAAAAGAATTATGTCAGCAACTGGTGAATTGCCCTTGCAATATAAATACATATAATTATTTTTATTTTAAATAAATCTATATTTATTTCAAACAATCAATATCACCTCAATATAATTAAAAAACAAAAAATTAAAAAAAAAAACAAAAAAATAAAAAAAACACTTCAGTATTAAAAATTAATAAACTAACGTAAAAAAATTATATCCTAAACAGTTTCAATTCAAGTTCAGGTTTCATCTTTAGCTTCCAAAGCTGCTTCCATTGCGGTTTTAACAAGTTGGAAGTGCAATTTGTAGGCAGCCATTTTCCTTTTCTTGGCAATTTCCCGCATTTATGATGCCAAATACATCCCTATTGCATGCCAATTGTCTTCTTGCGCCTCTAAACACTTAACTGCCAACTGTAACATGTCAGCTTTGTTTATATTTGCCGTCTCAGGTAGGTAAACATTTTGCTACATACTGCAGCCTGGCTGAGTTTCTTCTGCATCTAACGTTGACACTGAGGAAGAACTTTTTGATGCGTTGTGTCGATTATAAAACTGCATTGCAGTCCAATGTGGCTGAATGTTTTCAGCACCCTGTCCAGACTTTGCTATATTTTTCTTTTTGACATTTTGAAATGCCGTTTTCACATTGGCCCATTTGGCCTTGCAGTCCTCCACCATATGCCCACGACAATTGTCTTTAATATCGCACCATGCCTGCTCCCGTTTGTTTCGATTTTTATATTCTGGGATAGAGTACTCCCAAACACAAGGGTGTTCCTCTACAGCTTGTATTAAACTATTAATGCTACTGTAGGTCCAAGATGAAGTTACACTTTGTTTTTTTTTGGCACAGGAGTTTGTGGTACCTGAGAGAGGGTGCAGTCATCCAGGACATCAAATTCTGTGCAGTCATCCAACTCCATAATAAAACTGCAAGTAAATTATAATTGCAATACATACATATATACAAGAATAAAAACTTATTTTACTTACGAAAATAAATGCGGCTACAAAAAAATATTTGAATAAAAAATATTATCGGCGCGTATTGTCGTCTTTAATTGCCGCCCTAGAACACAATAAATATTGGTGTATTTTTAACGTTTTTATTTGTGCATGATTCCCTATCTAGCGTTCACATGATTGTCGCACCAGGGTTGCATTTGATTGGGCAAAATAAGAACAATATTATTGTGATTTGACATATGAGCCAATAAGTTGTGAAATCACACGATTGACGTATAAAATATACCAATAATTGGTGTATTTAGACTGTAGTTGGTTACTAAAATTATTATTTAGCGCTTTTTAACGCCATTTGTGTAGGAGGAGTGCGTGTTTGACCTTAAAAATTGGGCAGCACAGTGGTTGCAGGTACTGTATAGAATATATCAAACTAAGTGTTATAATCATATTTCTCCATTCCTTTTTAATATGCACTGGACCGTTTAAATCGACAAGTTAAGAAATTTAACAGTCGGATAAAATAGCGAAAGTACCTTTGCTATAAATATATGTACCGTTTCGAGATTGCACTAGAGGGCAGTATAAGAGACGAATATTTTACCTAGAACAGTACACCTTTAATACAGTACAAATTAATAAAAAAATCATTATTAGATGACGTTCTAAACTAACTAATAAGAAGAAGAAACAGAATCCTTTTACTATAATTATACTGTAAAAATAATCTTACTTCCCATCGTACACATACTAGGGTCATAAAATTTGTAAAAGACAACTTTCCTTATTTATTTCTTAAAAAAAAATAATTGTTTAACTTCAAACCGATTTTGATGTTATAAATCATATTTTAAATAGTGATGTTTCTCTTGGAACAATAAAAACAAAGCTTTTTACCCGCTATAAAGTCGGATCCACATGTATGAAATGCAATACAAAACTATAAATTTGAATCCCACAATCCACAACTTAGTGTTAGATGTCATCAAAAATTCTGGCAAATTTATCAACCCTTAGAACAAAAGGGCAGGCAAAGAAAATCACCCTTAATGTTACAACACCACAATAACATACAGTATTCCCTCGATTTACGTTGTTTCGATTAACGTCGTCAAACTTGTTGTTCCCTAAAAACTTCGATTTGTGTAGTCATTCGATTTATGTGGCCTCTGTTTTTTATAAACAAAATCGGGGAACTTCCCTTTTAAAAGAAATTCAATACATAAAACAAAAATTTTGTATAAGTTATTTGAAATTCGATTTACGTCGCCTCTTCCGGAACATTCTACGACGTAAATCGAGGGAATACTGTATCTAGTACTGAAGAGTGTGTACATGAAATACACTTTCACCATAATTACTTACAATTAATAACAAAACATAAAAATTCAATAATTTTTTAAATTAACTTTACTAACAAATCTGCGTATATATTATTTGTATATATACAGTGGCGAGCAGAACTGAGTCCATGTTCACGATACTGACCCTGCAGGAGATTGAACTAGTACCTAACTAGTACAAAACTAGTACAAAAACCACCAGTACTAGTACTCAACTGGTAACTTTCCTATAGCATCTTAATGCTCAAATTAGCATTGAGTGTGTTTGAAAAATTACTAGTACCATTGGTACTAGTTTCGTACTGGTATATTTCGAACTGGTATTATTACTAGTATCATTGGTTCTAGTTTCGTACTGGTATATTTGGATATAATTGGTAGATTTCGAACCACTTTATTACTAGTTCTTTTATATGGAAAAAATTAACAAAATTTGGTAGATTCCTTTGTTGGTTAAGTGAAAAATAATGGATAAAAAATTAGTTTTTGTATAATTATTTATTAAAATATTTTAAAAAAACTTAAAATATCCATATTTATTTACATTACAGTTCAATACGTATAATTTAATATAATAAAAAACAGGCCTATTTTTTCAAGGCTGGCTAGACCTTATCACATCGTGAAATTTTAAATATTAAAATATTTTAAAGCACTAAAAAAGACTACGGTTTGTACAAAAATTAATTCATTTAAATAATATTTTAAAACAAAAATAAAAAACAGGCGCATTTCTTCAAGGCTTTAAATACTATATACAATTGTGAAAAATTAATAAATAAATAATAATAAATATAAATAAATAAATAATAAAACTAAATAAATTAATTTAATTCTAAAAACAGTAATTGAATTTTTGTTGTGTTACACAAAAAATTCTATCGGTCTGGTATATTTAAACTAGTTCTACTACTAGTACTTTCTTATAAAAACTTAAACCCTGTGTAAACTAGTGCCAGCTGTACCAGTACTAGTACTAGTAGCTTTTAGACAATTGACGCTTAATCTCCTGCAGGGGAGTTTCGTCATCCACAAAATCGAAACCATACAAGCAAATAAAAAAAAAATTATATTATATTTTCGCCGGCATGTTTAACAGTTTGCATCACACGGCATTTTTTGAACGCGTTCCCCAGATCTTCGATAGCAGTACTGCTTTCCATCTTACTGAAAGTGGTTAAATATGGACTCATCAGAGCAGATAACACGTTTCCAATCAGATGGAAAGCAGTACTGCTAGCGCTGATCCAGGGAACGTGTTCAAAGATACCATGCGAAGCAAACTGTTAAACATGGCGGCGAAAGTATAATGGTTTGGGGATGCTTAACATGGTGGCATGTTGCCTCTTTATATTCAGTAGATGGTATTATGCGAAAAAAGACAATCTACGGATTCTGCAAACCATCTTCCGAATTTTATGGACAAATGTGCTTATCCCGAATAAGAAACTGTTTTCCAACAGGATGGTGACCCGAAGCACACACCAAAAATTTTAAAAATATGGAGTGGGAAACAAAATTTTCAATTGATGGAATGGCCAGCACAAAGTCCCGACCTCAATCCAATGGAAAATATTTGAAAAGCCGGCTCGGGCAGTACGAAACAGCCCCAACAAATATGGACAAACTTTCAAACCACGTGAATCAAGCTATTTCTCATAAAAGTCTATGGACCAAATATTGAAATTGGGTTAGTTTGTTGAATTTTCTTGAAACATGCAAAATTGAGTTTATATGGGTTATTTTCGTTTTTTCATTCAAACTCATTGACTTCATTTCATTAATTATTGTTTTTTACTGCTATTTGTTAAGAATAAAATAAAAAGTTCAAATTAATTTTTTTTTCTTGTATTTGCTTGTATGGTTTTGATTATGTGGATGACGAAACTCAGTATTGTGAACATGCACTCACTTCTGCTCGCCACTGTCTATGTAACATGTGTAGGATTATAGAAGAAGTAAACACAATATGATGCGTCTAAAATAAGAGTTTATTTATTTATATTTCACATGTTTGACTAACCTAAAAAAGGAGAATCAATCCGTTTATATCTAATACAAAATTCAATTTTCTAGAAGTTTTATTATAATTATTCTCATCTTGCTTTTCTTCTATTTCTCTCTATCTTCTGTGTCTATCTCTTCTTTCTCTCTTGACACTGCTTAGCAGCTGATAATTCAAAACATGTTTACATCTCCTTCCCCGGGATGCTTAATTCTCTTGCAGAAGTAAATTTAAGCTTACAATTCCACTAATTAATCACCGACGGGAATGAACTTCGTGACATGGTATAAGCCCATAGACTTTCTTCCACCGCCCTTATTTATTTTAAAAATTGAATCCGAGACTTTTTCTTCTATCTGAAAAGGGCCAATTCTTATTTCATCAATTTTATTTCTGTTTAACTTATTGCCATTTGTTACATAGACCATATCTTCTTTTTGAAATTCGTGTTTTATACTATTTTTATCAAATAAAGTTTTATTGTATTCGTGCGATTTTTTTGATCTGAGCAGTGCTATCCTTCGGTCTTGCTCTAAATCTTTAGAACAGTCGTTTATAATTTTTAATTCTGGAGGTAATAGGTCTGTAGACTTTCCACTCGTCAGGAATATAGGAGCGAATCCTGTGATCTTCGGTCAAGCTTTTTTATCGTCATTTATATGCTTAAGGATATATAAAATTGAAAAACAAAAAAAATTTATTTATTATAATTAACATTTTATATAAAAATTTTTAAAATACAGACTTAAATAGGTGCAAAGAATTTACCTCCTGATGTAAATAAAGATGAGTATCTAATTTAGAAATCCTATTATTTGATTATATAGGGCTTTTGAAGTCAAAATCCCGAAAATTCCGGGACAAGTTTTTAAAAATCCCTGGATTCGGAATTTTCGGTATTCAGTATTTCCCAATTGGCGTTCCTAATTCATACATATGGAAATACTACACATAAGTATTTCCAATTTTACTTCTGATATTTCTCTACAGAATGTATTTTTTTTTAAGTATTGCACAAGACATTTAAAATTGCATAGTATTGCATTTTTCTCAAGACAGAATATTGATTGTAGCTGCAAATATAAATAAGTGTAAAGCAAAGATAGAGCACAAATAAACAACTGCACTCGTAAACCATTGTACAACAGTATAAAATAGAGTATTGTACTCTTAATACAGTTACAACATGCATTTCTTTTTTACCTCTCGGCAACCGAACATTTTCTTCGACGCCAGCATTGCCAGTAACTTTTTTAAACTTTTTATTTCTGGGAAAAAACCTTTTTTTACATTACTACTTTTTTAACTACTGACATTCATATGGCAATACTGAAAATGTAGCTTCAGTAGTAAAATATGCTCTTACAACACAAATAGTAGTTCCATTACTTCACAGGCAAACGAGTGCTATTGTATACATTGAATAAATGAGAAATACACATTTCAGTGCACTCGTAAAATCAAGAGCAACAGAAAAGAGTACACTAGAGTAGTGCATTCGGTGAAGGGTAAGCTAGCAGAATGTCTTATGCACACCTCCAGTATTGGGCTTTGAAATAACGTGTGTTATCTTAGAACACATCTTTAGAAGATTGAATATAAGGATTAAAAAAAGATTGGGCCATTCTTCTAAAGAAAAGTTGTTATTATCATTACTCAATGTAATGTAATTATAATTAGGGTTAATGAAATGA
Organism: Sarcophaga peregrina; assembly: GCA_014635995.1. Classification (NCBI taxonomy): domain Eukaryota; kingdom Metazoa; phylum Arthropoda; class Insecta; order Diptera; family Sarcophagidae; genus Sarcophaga; species Sarcophaga peregrina. The sequence goes on along the minus strand of CM025792.1, from coordinate 37,117,674 downwards.
AGTCGCCTAGTGTGTTAGCTTATTAGACAAAATAAAATTTGCCATGAAAAGCTTCTCAAAAATCTGTCGTTCGGAGTTGACTTTAAACTGTAGGTCTCGCCACTCATGTATGCAATTAACGCACACAACATAAGTGGTGTGAGAAGCTAGGTCATAATCCTGACTGAAGGATTGTAATGGCCAATTATAGTATGTATGTAATGAAATGATAAAAGTAGAAAGAAGGAAATGTTAATAATAATTTCTTAATTTCTTTTAAGGTTATTATAGAGTAAAATTACCTTTTATAGATGGATGGCGAAGATTATAACGTTCTAGTTGGCTAACAGCACATGAACTAGTGAACGTAGTATTTTCGCATCAGGCGTTGTAGACAGTTCAGCTGTCGTTGATTTTTGTTGATTTCTCATCTCTCGTCTTGCGATTTTTGATGTAAAAGCATGTGATGTAATCTATCGCACTTCTTACACGTATCCATTGATGTGCATCCTCTTAAGTCGTGGCTCTTGGTAAGATAATTTAAATAAAACGATGTCTCTCGACTATATCTTCCCTCTTCTTGACTGTCATTCTGAGAAACCTTTTACAAAAGCGTAAAGAGTGGAAATTTTCGCAAAGGACACATCTATACAGGTGTATAGACATCTAAACGACGTCTGCGTTGACCTAACTTTGAGTGGATAGTGGATTGGCTTCGGTTGTTCCTAATGTTGGGAAAAATTTGTTATTAGAAATTAGTTTTGGAATGATTTTAACTGAGATAAGAGAAAAGTTTTATTAGACATGTGTACTAGAGGAATAGGAAAAAATAAAAGTCGCCACTGGAAAACTGGACTTTTTCACTTATAGCGTTTACATAATGACTTGAAGTAATCCTCTTTCTACCTAATAGAGAATTGATGGTATAACACCTTTCATTTTTCCCATCTATTAATAAGAGACACGTTTTGATGACCTTGTTCAGGGAAAGCCATAATCGGAAGCACCTCTCAGAAAATGTCCAGAAATTAGAGTAGTTAAATCTCCAGGATCTTCTGATAAAAGCAGAGATGAGGCGAGAGTTGAGAGAGGCCCTCAAAGTGTCTTTGAACGCCAACAATTCATTTCGAATGGAACTTGAAACTTTTACTTTTTACTTACCGCGGCTTTCCATAAGCCGCCCTTGTGGGGAGCGTGTGGTGGTATGAATTTTCACTCAAATCCGCTAGTAATATACTTTCGAGAAATGTCGCTAGCAATAGTATTCACAAATTTAGTGAACTCGTGCTCGATAACTCGGCTGGCAAAAATTTTTTCCTACTATCGGTAATTACCCTTTGTGGGAATCCCCCGCCTCTCAACGAAGCAAGCAAATGTAGCTTGAAACGCTACAGAGGATAAGTCCGATCAAAGTTCGTGTTGAAGCAAACGAAAATACTTACATAGCTCTTGATCATGGAAGACTTTCTCAATGGAGATGTTTTTGTCTCGAATGGACCAGCGAAATCAACTCCTGTAATTTGGAAGGGAAGAGAAAAAATACATCTTTCCGGTGGTAAACGAGTCATTATTTGACTACATGGCCATTGCCTGTTGACAATGCAAGTTTTGCAATTTCAAAATTGAGTCTGAATATGCGAAATACTGATTGGGCCATATGACACATTTGGTTACATTCAGTGCGACAAAGGAATGTGTGGAAATGCGTGAGATACAATTGACAAAAATGAGAGTTGCCTGGTAAAATACTATACAAATACTTATTTGTACAGGCTTGACCAAAAATTGTTAGATTTAGAAAAACTTTTTCTGTTGGTGCATTAGACGCTGGCAAAACAAATGAAAAATCTAGTAATTTCAAGATGTTTTTCTAACGAATATTTTTCGTTTTTAAAAATTTTAAATTTCAACCCACTTTTTATCGGAGTTTAATGCTGATTGTTTCCATATTCCAATTTGTTCAGCATTTGCAGAATTTTTTTCATACGTGAATTCATCTAAAATTTCGTTTCTATTTATACTTAAATTATTTCTGATTTCTGTTCACTTTAATAACGACTTTTGAACTACAAGCAAGTCCCTCAACAATGTTGTACGTAATAGTAAAAGTAAAACCAACAGTCGCTGTGGTCTAGTAGGTAGTGCGTTGGCTTATTAGACGTAAAAGACAGGGTTCAAAACTAAATACATAAAGTATTTTTTCGGCGACTTCCTCTCAGCAGATTTCTGGTAAAACCTCTGAGAGTAAATAAAATTGCAATGAAAAGTTTCTCATAAAATCTGTCGTTCGGAGTCGACTTTAAACTGTAGGTCGCTCTACTCATGTATAAAATTAACACACACAACATAAGTGGTGTGAGAAACTAGGTCAATAATTCTGACTAGGTGGGCTCTAATGACCAATTATGTAAAACCAACAGTAACCAAAATAAAATCTTGGTTTTTAAAAAACTTACCCAAATTCTTTTTGCGTTCTTCTTCAATGCACTGTAGGAAGAACATTGTTCACTCTTTTTCTTACTGACGCGGCTGCCTCTTCGTTAAGCGTTTGGAGCTCACTCAACAAATAATTGGCCAAATTAATGTTAGGGATCAAAAACATTTTGATTTCGATCTTTAATTGCCGATACCTGCCTCTCGTATTGTTTCAGCAATTTGTGCTGCTGCTATTGAACTATTACTGCTTAAGAACCGTCGTCTAAGTGAAATCGATCGCTGTTCTTCTACGAGTGGGGTTGATGACATTAAATTTTCATTTGCTATGGGAAATAACACATCAAATTTGTATAGAATTAGTGACATAGAGTTTTATGTAACTATTTTTACTTACAATTATTTTCCGATTCACAATAAAAATTTAAGCTGGAATTTGTTTCGCAGGTTTGCTGATTTTCAGCGCGTCCAACAAAGTTCATGGCACCATAGTACCTCCATTTCGGGCTTTCTATTTTGCCCTGGCCGGATTTTGTCTTAGTCCGCCCAGCGTAGCCTCTATATTGTATCCGAAGATTGGTCCATTTAGCATTTAGATCCGATGTGGAAAATTTACCTTCAAACTCATCTTCTATAGTTTTCCAAGGCATGTTCTTTAACAATTTTGTTGTGGTAGCCGCCATCTCTCGTATCCCATAAACACTTTTGCTTTTCCACTAAGGAAATTAATTTAAATACGTTGGCGTTTTTCCATTCCTTCACCACCTTTGGTTTTGCCCTTTGCCTTTTGTTGGGGGGAGCTGTGCATCCGTTTTCCATATTAACTAAAATGTTGATATTTATTATTAATAATATTTAATTTAAATCTTTATGGACCTATTGCATTTACTTACCACAATGTACAAAATCATCACAATGTATAAAAATATGATTAGAAGATGTTTATGCGGATTATTTATATTCTTCAAGTGTAATCAATCGCTAGATTTAAAAGCGCCAATTTCTTTTAAAAAGAATGTAAAACTATAAACTAGTCTAAATATAATTTAATCACAAAAAATTAAAAACATACATCATCTGATCGGCAGACTATAATATTTCAAGGATAAATAAATTTTACTTTAAATATTTGCCTCTACTCATCATACATTGTTTCTATTTGAAATTGCTTTGATACGGATAAGCATATCAGTTGATGTAAAAATAAATTAAAATTTCACATGAGGACTCGGACTCTGAATATGTATGAAAGCGTACACAATGAATTAACAACATTTGTTAACTTTAAATATTGTTACGCAAAAATAGTCGAAACGACCTAATATCGAGAATGCGAGAACGCAAACCTTCTACTTCGAGAACCATCATCAGACCGACGGCATTCGCCTATAAAAGGGCAAGACAAGACAGGCAACCAGTTCAGAGTAAATTCAGTCAGCCTTGCATGGAGTTGCATATGAACTAATCAGTCGCGGTGTGAAGACATGTTGAGTCCGTAGCAAAGTTTACCGAAGAATTGTTAGTGTTTACGCGAGCAGAAGGGTTGTGCTTAAGAAAAGGTTGTAAGCAGAGAATAACAAACAAGTGCTGTTGCTTATAAAAAGGTTATAAGCAGAGAAGAGTATCGAACGAGCACATACTGTTAGAGCTATTGTTGCGTACTCTGTATAAGTTTGGACAGTGGCACATAAAAGTAGTGTGAATAAAATGAGTTTCATGCAAATAAACACGGATTTGTTTTTACTTGGTTTGCAATCATCATTTTTTAAAAGGTAACAACGTAACAGTATAATATACGGCCCTTCGTATATTCACTAACACCTTTTGCCGACGTTTTAGCTTAAATATTCGCAAATAATTCCATTCTCCCAGAGTGCAATCATCAATTACCCGAACTTGAATGAGTTCCAGTATGTACATTAGAGCGACCCAAGTTGTATGGAAGCGAAATTCGTACAAAGTGTACCCCCTTAAAATGAACCTTAGGCTTTTTTAAGATAACATTTAAAATATTTCAAATCCAGCTTTGACCTCTCGTGAGCTTGACCATTTTGAAAAAGTGTCTATTTATGAATATTTTGTTAATTTGAGAATCTGTTGCCTTACCAACATATACATTGTGTATATCATAAGAAAGGTTTTTTAAGGCGCGTCCAACAGAGTATACAATTTGTCCAAGGACGATCATCCATGTCCTTTTTTAAGGATATTTTGAATTTTTTTGTTCGGGGTTGTTTGTAATAAAAATGCCAAATTAACACATTTTAATCTTTAAACGATTTAAATAAATACGGGTCTCAGTTTTTTTTTTAAATTCGCCCAAGTTCGCATTTTGAAAAAAATGCAATGGAGTGGCAGCCCTTCGTTGTGAATAAGTCAATTGGGTACACAGTGAAATGTTGCCGTAAAAGGTCCAAAGTTCATTTTTAGGAGGGTACATCGAGGACTTTTTTTGGTGAGTCGCTCTAATGTACATATAGTATAATCTATGGACATCTAAGTAGTAAAAAGCGTTCTTACGAATCACACCATAAACAAATTCAAGACAGATGGTATTCAGAGCATTACTCTTTGACGATCACTCGTCCATTATCTAACCTTCTTAGAGCTTCCTACCGTGTTGTTATTTCTCATCTCTCTGGAAAATTGCTGAGAATACTCTATTATATCGAATTCACTGGATCGAAGTTACAAGGTGAAGTTGGATATAGACCAGAGATCAGCAATGAGTATTCAAAACGATGAGTATATTCGAGTTATACTCATAATTTCTAATACTTATTTTCATTCTTACTTATTTTGATATCATACTCGCACTACTCATATTCAAAGTTTGAAATACTCATCGTACTTATACTTAATAATGACTCCATGGCCATAATATACACGAAGCACAAAATTAGTTTGTAAATAAATGCAACAACAACTAAGACTGTCAATTTTGTTGAATGATTCACATCACTCGAATCATTTAGAAGTATTATAAGAATTGTTTTAAATTTATCTATCTGAATGAGTAGGCGTATGAATCGAACATATTTCGAACGTTATGAGTTTAATCTCAACGTTGTACTTATAGTCATTGCAACCTGTTGCTACACTCACTTCAACCATCCGAATGAATGAATGAATCAGAATAGTTCAATTTCAATACTCTTGAGTCACTCTTACTCAAAACTGCATCAGCGAAAAAAGATTCATTGCTGATCTCTGATATTGACGTACCTATATCCTCCGGTGTACTTGGTCGTCCATTTTTCGTACAATTATTGCTGAGATATTAATCTCATACTTAATGTGTATGATGAAAGTCGAATAATTCTATACATTTGCATAACAGTATATTGCTCGATGTACAGTAGCGAGCATAAAAAATGCAACGTTGGGTAAAATTATCTTTAAGTGCGATAATTTTAAAAAAGTGGTGACCAGTTCAAAATATTTCTTTGGGTTATTAATCCCTACAGTTATAGATACCTATTATCAATAACATTATGTAAATATTTTTAATTAATGATATATTATTTTGTCATTTATTAAAAAGAGTGCGAATTTCATGGGAGCAATAAAAATGCAACAGCATAAATTTCAATGTGTTTATTTAAATTAAATAGTAATTCTTCCAAAAAAAAATCTTAAAATTAATATTTAGTAGCGTAGCCCTTATTTTTTATGACTTCTTGTAACCTAGAAGGCATAGAGTCGACTAAAGCTATTAATGTGTTAATGGATATTTTCTCCCATTCACTTTTCAAAATTTCTTCTAATTGCCTCTTATTTGACGGATGTTTCCTCTTAACTTCCCGATCTAATAGCTGCCATAGATTTTCTATGGGGTTTAGATCGGGAGAATGTGATGGCCAATCCAAAACATTGACATCATTGTCGCTTAAAAAGTTTCGAGCTAAGCGACTTAGTGCTTTGGATCGTTATCCTGTTGGAATATGCTACCAGGAGGCATTTTTTTCCGCTGATGAGGAAGCATGTGTTCTCCAAGGATTTCACAGTACTTCTTGGCGTCCATTTTTCCTTCGATTTGAGTTAAGGGACCTACCCCATCACGGGAAAACGCACCTGTAAATACGTGACGTAAAATCAATAATTTTTTTTAAACATGTCGTTCCTTACCCCACACCATTATTGATCCACCGCCATGTTTTACGGTTGGAAGTTGATATCTTGGAGAATATCTCTGTCCAGGCGGTCTTCGAACAAAATTTATCCCATCGGAGCCAAACAAATTAAATTTGCTTTCATCGCTCCACAAGACTTTAGCCCATTGTTCATTTGACCAATCCTTGTAACGTTCTGCAAATTCCAGGCGCTTCTTTTTATTGATTGCACTGATGAGAGGTTTCTTTGCGGGTCGTCTCGCATGCAAATTAGCCTCTTTCAACCTACGGCGAACAGTGTGAACTCTATAGAGACTCCCATTTGCTCATTTGCGAAATTAGCGACGTCCACTGCGGTCTTTCGTGGATCTTTTTTAACCAGTGCAATCATCTGGCGGTCTTGGCGAGAGGTAGTTTTTCGAGGATTACCTACCTGGTTTCCTTTCCACACTATTTCTCAAGGAAAATTGAGATTTAATCCGACATACGGTTGATTGATTTACACTAAAGAGGTGTCCAACTTCACGCATGGATTTTCCTTCTTCTAAGGCTTTAATGATTGCAGTTTTGTTGTCAGCTGAGAGGTGCTTCTATTGCAAAACACATGTTGTATAACTTATTTAAGAAATTTTCAATTATAATTAAATAAATAACTTACTTTAACTATTTTTTTATTATGTTGCATTTTTTTTGCTCGCTAAAAATTTGCACTTTTTTCACTAATTCAAAAATGTTTAACTTTTTAAAGCAGAATTTGGAATAAACTGTGGTTACTTTGAAAACTTATAATTGAAAGAATTAACAGCAAAAGAAAATAGATAAATTAGTTACCAATATTTTGAAACAGATCTTATTAAAGATCATATGGCACAGTGTTGCATTTTTTGTGCTCGCTACTGTACATTCATTGTAACTTATAGTTTTTGCCACCGGTCATCACTTCTCCCGATTTATATGAAACTTTCTTAGGAATAGCACTATACGATTATTACAGGTGGGATTCTGTCCGGTGAGCTCTTATTAAATTTAAAAGTACTCCAAAGTTTTATTCTATCTCCAATATTATTTCTTATTCTTCTTAATGGCCTACTCTATTAATGTGTGCAGATGGTAATAGCATTTGCATTTCAATTCCTTTAACACTAAACCAAACTCTGTAGTGATTGACACTGCTTAATGTACTCATGCCATTTGTGATGTAATACAAACTGGCTGTTTATAAGGGAAACACAAGCAAAATTGATTGATTTTAAATATTAAAGTAAAATACATTTACAACATAACATAACATACATAATTAGTCATTATAACTCTTTAGTCAGGATTACAACCTTGTATATTATCACACCACTTATGTTGTGTGCGTTAATTTTGTACATGAATGGCGGGCAATTTTATTTACTCTCAGAGTTTTTATCAGAAATCTGCTGAGAGAAAATCGCCGACAAAATATTTCGTTTTAATGTCTGACCTGGGCGTTACGTCTAATAAGCCAACACACTATCTAATAGACTATGGCGACTTCAATGAATCAATATATACAGTGGCTCCATCGCATAATCGGACAATGTGTTTAGCGCAAAAATCTCTATGTAAATTTACAGTTATCATGTAAAATCTTGTTATTTTTTTTGTTTTTGATATTTGGAAAGATTTGAGTATAGAGTACAAATAAAAACAACAAAAAAAAAAAAAATAACGATTTGTTTTAGTTCAGAGAAAGTAAATATCATACAAATACTTGTCCGATTATAGGATGGAGCCACTGTATATTTATATCGCGTGTTATTCACTGCCACATAAATATGAACGGCAGAGGTTTTTAATGTTTACAATATTAAACATTATTTATTGGCACATAAGGGCAACATTACTAGCATGTCACCTATAACCCATGGGTTGTGTAAATATTGGGGAGATATAGGTTTCTAATGTTTTGTGCCTAACAATCCAGTTCATTTTTCCCGGAAAGCCCCTACATTTCAAAAGAAGGACTTAAGCGCCATTCATAGTATGCACAAACCTTACTCTCTCTTTATCCTTTTTCTATTTGTTTACTTGTGCTTACTTGAGTGGATGGGTAGGAACTAGAGGTGTGTCACAAGAAATTCTGCTAGCTTACTCTTCACCGGATGCAATACTGTTGTGCACTCTTTTTCTGTTGCTCTTGATTTTACCAGTGCACTGAAATGTGTATTTTTCATTTGTTCAATGTATACAACAGCACACGTTTGCCTGTGAAGTAACGGAACTGTACTTTGTGTTGTAAGAGCATATTTTACTACTGAAGCTACATTTTCAGTATTGCCATATGAATATCAATAGTGTAAAAAAAGTAGTAATGTAAAAAAAGGTTTTTCGCCAGAAGATGTTCGGTTACCGAGAGGAAAAAAAGAAATGCATGTTGTGACTCTATGAAGAATACAATATTTTTGTTGCACTCTTCACACAACTATCTTTTATAGTGTTGCACAATGGTTCACGAGTGTAGTTGTTTTTTTGTACACTATCCTGGCTTCACACTTATTTATATTTGCAGCTACAAGTCAATATGTCTTGTGCACCTCTACCTACCTCTAGTAGGAACCATCGTCTGGGTGTCAGTAGTAAGTAAATCCAAAAAGGTGGACAATAAAAATTACACAATCTACAATAAAATCAATGAATATGATTTTCTCAACAGTTTCTTTAATATTTATTGTGTTGTTTATTTTCTTTAATTATTATTTTTAATATTTTATTTATTAAATAATAATTTTTCTTACAAATACTTACTGCTTTGTTTGTCTAAACAAAAATTTTTCAACTCATTTTTCAAATCACATTTACAACATATAATCATGGAGGATATTAAATACGATGGCAATCAACAATTATTTGCAATTTTTTTTTTACTTTTTTTTTTTGTTTGCTTATTTTCATTAAGGGATTAATAAATTCATTCAAAAACTATTATTTCGAAAGATAAAAACTAAATCAAATTAATTTAAACTAAAACTAGGCAAATATTTTGTAAAATGGTTATATTCCATATTTCTTAATTTGTTTAAATATTTACAACAGATTGTTTAAAAAGTAATTTAATTTAAAATAGTAGTAGCAGTAGTAGTAACGAAAAATATAAATTGTATATTCAGTATTGGAAAAATGTATTTATTTTTCATAAATTTATTCAATTTATGTATTCCATAATGAATCATTATAAAATTTGTGTCTTGGTTTATTTATTTATTTATTAATATTTACGATTAAACATACACGTTCCCTTATTATTGCGTCTGTATTTTTTATTTTTATTTTATTTTTTCAACCATACAAAATTTATGAATGCTTAATTAATTCTTATTTCTCTGTTTTAATGAATTTTATTTAATTTTCAAATTAGAAAAGTTTCCTAGTTTTTCGGAAAAAAATTCTCAAAAACCCCTTAAAATCATAAAATAAATCATAACGTCTGAACAAATATGCTAAATATGCTTAAGAAATACGCTAGAAAAATGTTAATAAATTATTACAAAAACCAAAAAAGCGATTTTAATTTGTATTTTGTTATAATATTTTATTATTTTTCATTTTTAAATTTTTATTTTTTTTTTTTTGTTTATTTTTATTTTCTCGATTAGAAGTATGTTTGTATGTATTGCTATTTCAAATACCAGGGTAAATTGAATTTTTGTAATGATTTTCTTATATTTTGTTTCTGTATTGATAACACAGTGCGACAGTGAAAATACGCCCGAGGAACTACATAGTCCATGTTATTCAGTTGGTTGAATAGAACTCAAAAATATGTTTTTTGTGTTTCTCGAACCCTCCAAACTTGTTTTTTTTTTTTTTTTTTTTGACAAAAACTGTTTTTTCTGACTTTAATACTCAAACATTTCTAACCCGATTTTCAAAATTTAAATCTTGTTGGAAAGAAGAGAGATGGAACGGTATACATATATCTATTATATTATCATCTCGAATACATAAAAATTAATGCCACTTTTCGTTGTCATTTTATAACTCAAGAACGGACTAACCTATCCAAGCCAAATGTGTAGGCTTTTTTCGGACTATTTATGTAAAGTTTGCCATTCCCACTTTTACGCCCATATTTTCTATTTATCTAAAATCAGAAAACAGCTCCATCGATTTGATTAATTTTTCTTTCAAATGTTTGTATTTATCCATTTAAAGTTTTCATCAAGAGAAAATTTTGCCCCGCCCACTTTTTTTTGATTTACTTAAAATCTATCGTAAACTATGAATTTGATCATGTTATGGGCGTTACAAAAGTTGTTGCGCTGTAGCCGGGATAGGTTTCTAAGTTGTTATGACTAATTTCTTTGAAATCAATTAAATCGCAAACTATTCCGACTATATCCACTATTCACTTAAAATGAATTAAATCGTAAACTGTGCATTTAATCATGTCATGATCTTTAATAAAGTAGATGCGCGTGAGCCGATAAAGATTTCTAAGTTGGTATGACCAATTTTCAATAGTTGGTGCCACTGAAAATTACCCAAAATGAATCAAATCTTAAACTGTGCATTCGTTAACAAAGTTGTTACGTATGAGTCGACGGAGATTGGTGTGGTTAATTTCCGATGGATGGCGTCATTGAAAATTATTCAAAATGAATGACAAGCAATTGGTCGACCTACACCCAAAGCACGGAAGAAAAGAGCATTAAGAGCCTCAGAATCAGACGAGCACTGTGACTGGAAAATCTTCGAGTATATGCCGCTGAGACCCGTACGAAAGAACCACTTGAACAACGCGAAGTGAGATTAGAAACTGATCAAATGCGTACTACTTCGGCCCGTTCATCTGAATAATCAGAACAACGGGAATAAAATGATTCAAAATTAATTGGACATTTTTGTAATGACTTTCCTTCAAATTTATTTCAGATACGGGCGCAGCAACATGTGCAGGATACAACTACTAAAACATATATCTTAATATTCTATGCGATTTAAACAGGAAAATTCGAATTTTTTTCATAATTTTTGAAGTTTGTCCATTCATAGTAGCAAACTTTAAGAAAAAATATAGAATAAGTGAGTATATTCATAAAGTCTGTTCTCCTATGAAAAGATTGTTATTATATAAATAGTATAAGAGACGTGTTATATTTATTTTTATATATATCTCATCTCATCAAATTTTCAGAATTTTTGATGAATCTTGATTGCTTTTGACAAAATGTGTCAATTTCACGTTTGCTCGACTTCCAGAAGTCGGCTAATATTTGTGTTTTTTGCAAATATTATTATTTCTCTCCCCTTTCCAACTAGATTTAAATCTCGGAAATGTGGTCAGAAATATTTGAGTAATCCAGAAATTTGTGTATAAAGTCTAAAAAAACAGTTTTTTTTGAATGAATAAAGTTTGGAAGATTCAAGAAATACAAAAAAAAATTTTTGAAATCTACTCAACAAAACCTACAACCTACACTCTGTCATTAGCCGGGTGTATGTAATTTGTTCTATTTTGTCGCATAGTGTAATTTTCATATATTTTTTACATCATATCGGTCCTGGATAAAAATGATTTCGTATGGTTCTCTCACAATAAAATAAATTGTTGGTTTATAAAGATTATTATATATGACGTCTATATGATTCTATGTATGTTTCTATGAAAAATAACTGATATGATATGATTCAATTTAAAATTATTAACATTAATGGTTAACAATAATGGTTAAATAAATATTAATCTTGTCGAAATAATTTACAATTTACAACAGAATATATCTTCAAATAACAAAATTATGCGCAATTAATCAAAACCATATAAATTTAGTTAAAAAAAAAAATAAAAACAAAACTATTGGTGTTTTCTTTTCTACAAAGAAAATGTCACCCTCTTACAAGGTGCATTAAAAAGTTTTTGACCAACCTGTTGTAATGTCATTTGAGAAGAACATAACATAATATTTAAAAAAGGGTATGCCCTGTGTTTATCACTGCGGCTGTTGACTACGTATCTTGAAATAAATTCAGTAATTCTTCTTTATCCAGATGACGAAGATGAATTTAATAACTGATTTATTTCAATTTTCGCAAATAAAATAGATGCAGCAATATCCATATTTATATTTAAAAAAAAAGGCTTTAGATCTAAAAATATGTTGCCAAATGAGAAATGTGATCACGACAACCTTTATGAAAAACATATCTAGCTATGTTATTAAATTACGGTTGTCACTACAATCACAGTTCGCGAAGACTTCACACCCATACAAAAGTATCGAAATTAACTACGTTCCAGCAAGTTGCATACTAATGACAAAAGGAGTCGAATCAATAACAGTCCACAAGTTCCTAAGCATACTATAAATTCTACCAGCAACGACACCTATATGGTGAGACCACGATAAACTGCCATTAAAGACAATACCCAGATTTCTTTCAGATTAGCAAAGTCTATTTTACTACTCCTGATGCACAATTTAGGTATGACAAATGATCTGTCGGTCCTTCAAAGTATAATACATTTAGAGTTAGAGGGATTGATGCAAAGTCCACTTAGTAAATAAGAATAACCACGATTACAGGCAGAATTTAAGAAATAAAACAGTTTCCGAAGTTTTTTCAATAGAACTTCGTGATCGACTGTGTCAAAAGCCTTAGTGTGATCAAGCAGAACCAAAAACGCTACACTACTTACATTTAGTTTCGACCTAACATCTTCAACAACATTTATAAGGGCAGTAGTACAACTTCTACCTTTCATAAATCCCAACTGACTAAGAGTACAGTAATTGTGATTGTTTGGTCATTATATTTTCCATAACCTTGGACAAAATAGAAAGGATAGCAATTGGCCTGAACTCGTTGTTCGTTTCGGGAATGGGAATGATTTTTGTCAGTTTCCAATGTTCAGGAAAAGTTGATTTAGTCAGAACTGTATTGAACAAGTGTGTATAGTATGGCAAAAGTTTAAGAGTCACAGCTTTCAAGAATGACGGATCCAAATTATTAGCGCCAACCGCATTCGATTTAACAGCTGAAATACATTCCAAAACCTCAAACTGATTTACGCAACGAAAACTAAAGGAATGTCGTGGTAGAACGCAACAAAGATCATCATAGTAGTTATCAGCAGAAGTTGGAATCTTAGAATTCAGGAACTGGAATGCAACATTAAAAAAATGTAATGGAAAAATTCAAAAACCTTTTGATTAAACGTATCACGTTTAACTGATACATATATGTAGATAAGTTTTGGTACGTATAAACAAGTTTTTGCTGTGCAAGAAAATTATCATAAGCTAAACGATAGGATGTATGCGCAATCAATATGCATCTGAACTGATTTCTCGGCTGAGAAAGTGTCACCACTAAGATTCTGGCGGGGTTTCAACAGCTCTGACTTGCATTGCTGCGATTAAGGAATTAAAACATAGGCTAAGAAACCCTCTTGAAAGCTGTTATAAATACTAATAACCTTTCTAAGCTCAATAGCTAGCTGTGGTCTTTCCAGTACAGTATTCCCTCGATTTACGTCATAGAATGTTCTGGAAAAAGGCGACGTAAATCGAAAGGACGTAATTCGAATTTCAAAGGACTCATACTATCATATGCAATTATTTCTGTACATTTTACAAAGAAAAAAACTAAAATAATTAAATTTTTATTCTGTATTGAATTTTTTTTAAGAGTGAATTCGTGAGTGAATTTGTTTATAAACAACAGAGGCGAACAAAATTTTTGACAACTTTAATCAAAACAAAGGAAATCGAAACAACGTAAATCGAGGGAATACTGTATTATTTTACTTTAGATCATAAACTAAAACTGAAACAATGTTCATCTCCTCTGAAAAATGGTCCTCTGGCAACTCTGACACAAAACGTACCCTAACCTTCAGTCTCTTAAGACACCCTCAAGGCGTACTGCAGTTAAATTTCCGCTGATGATAGGCTAGTCAAACTTAAGGCGTGGGTGAAAATTCTATAAAAAATCAATCTTAATGAATGCTTTTAGATTTTAGAAATATTAAGAATATAGAATGGCAGAATTTACTTTAAAATGTTTAGAAATGTCTGATTATTTCAATTACAATGAAATAAAAATTACACACCTTTTAATACTTATGCATCTAATTCGATCTCAGCTATGCATTAAAGCTTAGCGGTTTGTTCTTATCGTTAATGATCAATACTATCCCATGCGAAGTGTTCTGTAGTTGTAAACGTTTTTTTTATTCTCTTATTCGATACATTGAAAATAAAAACTTGATGCATATGCTCTTGCAAATACAATTGGGCAATTCACACGACTTTGTATCATTTATGTTGTATTGAATACATTTGGTCGTTTGTGAACGCTTAATGCTATGCTGTATTGTGTACTTCGTATTCCATATGTATTTTATTGGCATTCACTTTTGAAAAACATATGAAAAAAATGTGTAAAAGTGTATCGGATTTTTACATGAAAATTATCAACAACAACAAGCATACACTGTTGTATAATCGTCCAACAATACAATGAATACAACGATACAACGGCTCGTGTGAATTGCCCAAATATGTCATATATAATGACTTTGCGTTTGGTATTTCCTTGTCAATGAGAACCAATTCTGCAAAAGCATTACTGGATCTGTTAGGTTTATGCCCGTCGTATGCGGTAGAGAAAAAAAGAATCATTGAGACTGTGGTCCGGTTAATAGGAAACTACTCTAACGTGAGTTTCATCGCATAGAATTGTGACCAGGCAAATCAATTGGCTGCCATTTCCCTCATTAACTGTCTGCTGGACAGTGGCAATAAACTCGATGATTTTGGTAAATGGTACACATCAAGAATGCGTAATAAGAGTAAAAAGAATAATTTGGTTACTGGATACACGTTAAGGAGAGAGGCTGTTCTATAATAAAAGTATGGGTCACAGACCTGTAGTGGAGCAGAAGCAGAGTGAAACATTCTTGTTCCTTACAAGCGAAAGTTAATGTAGCCGAAAGAAATGTTCAGTTCAAAATTGAACGGTAAAAATATTTTTGAAAGATTGACTCGCGATTAAAGAGGAAGTCACGACAATGAGCTCTCAAAGTTACTTGTGGGGGAAGAGATTCTTAAAGTTAGCCAGGACAAAAGGATTGTAATTATTTGTGAAGCATTGCATCGGAAAAAACATCGATCAGTTAACTGATCGACTAATATTCAATTAAAGCCATAATTTTAAAATTTGAAAATCTTACAAAATTCTATAAATTTACTTAAATTTTTAAGTTTTAACAAAATAAAAAAACAAAATAAATTAATTTAAATCCAGAATAATAAACTAAAGATTACGCCATCACGTACAGAAAATCAAAACTTTCTGCGCATGTTGAGTCAATGACGTCACGCAAATTGTGTTCCTATTGGCTAATGATAATGTAAGTTATATTGCAGGGCTGCCAACTACTTTCACGTAGTGCACACATTTTTCATAAGAAATGCTAATGTTAATGTTGATTTTTACGTCATCTAACGGGAAATCATGCCCAAGCCGTAATCTTTTGTTTATCATTCTTGAATTTAAATAATGAATATGGAATGTTCATGAGCAACATCGTAAAAACCATCAGAAGAATTTTAAATGCATTTATAAACCAATTTTGGTGAATGTGATGGATGTAGTGAAAATATTCAGAACTTAAACTGAAATTAAGGAAAATCTTATTTAAACTATTTTCTATGATATTTTTAACACTTATATATGTACGTGTGTATGTATGTATGGAATGGAATTTGAAAAGTTTTCTGTTTTCTTGTTTTTTTTTTTTCATTTTAATTTCTACGGATATTCTATTAGTCGCAGTTAATTTTTGAGGAAAAATTTCGCATTAAAATCTTAACGTTTAAAAAAATATCTGCTTTATAAAACTATAAATAAATATTTTAAATTTCTATTATAATAAATTATGGTATCTTGCACATTCATTTGTTTAGATTTTAATAACTAATCTTAGAGTCAAATAAAAATATATCCAAGGTATTTACATATCTGATCCTGACATCTCTTATCTCATTTTATATTATAAAAACAAAAAAAAATGAACAAAAACTTCAAAGTATTTATAAGCTTAGACTTAAAGATACTTTTATACGTACATATACACACATGTGTGTAAAGTTATAATCGTATTTGTAATATCGTTTTAGCCATATTGACGCGTACATTAAAACATGGACTCCAAACATATCGTATTACAAATAATTTAAAATAGTTTTCTTACATTCGTTTCCGTTCACTTCTTTTGACGTTCGTTTCGATTTACATACTCTATCACACATAGGCTTGCTTAGGCAATTACTTGCTTGGGAAAACAGCTTAAATTTTATCAATTAGTTCCATTGGTGTTTGGGGATCCCCGGTGCTAGTGCCACCATTTAAAAGCTCTGAACTTAAATCGCTTATTGATGTCACCACCGTATTGACGACGGTATTCACAACTTCGGGTATGGTAGCCACGGTTGCGGCAACAGTTGCTAGAACGGCCAACGTATCCGCAGATGTAACTGATGGCGGCGGTGTCATTGTGGTAGTAATTATAGGACCCACAGGTGCTAAGGAAGTTGTAGTATTCAATGTTGTTATGACCGTTGTGCCTTCAGTGGTACTGGTGGTTGGCGTGGCAAGAGTGGAAGTCAATATAGCTGCTGCTATGGTTGCCGTACTATTTAAGATTGTTGCGCTTGTCGTAGTATATTGATAATGAGGATGATGATCTGTAATGTATGGATACTTCGGGCATGGATTTGTAATTTGAGCTCCTAACATAGATTCAAACACATATCCAATAAATGAACCTACTGTTAGGCCCACGTTATAGGAGAGAGTCATCATATTACCGGTCACTTCCCTTAAGGTAGCATTTACTTTCGCTGGTGCCAACATCATGGGAAGACTACCTGCTAAACCATTGCTAACACCCAGAGCAATGGTGAATATAAATGCTGCCGTTTCGCCTGAAATAACCGGTTGATGACGTGGAGCACAGCATAATAGCAACAAAGGTACCAAAACAATTCTCAAGCCCGACATCAATATCAATTGTCTGCGCGACCACGGATAGGGAACACCTGCCAAAGTCTTTCCTATTAAATCCGAGGTGTTAAAGGTGAACATAAGCAAAACTGGCATCCAAGTTCCTAAACTGCACGATACTATTTCGGATTCTATGCCTGGATACAAAGATAGAGTCACACAATATGCTAAAGCAATGCAAACCATATAGGGATATATGGATTGGGCCACTTGCCATCGTGAAGCAAAACCTGTTTTTAAATCACTTAATTTACCAGGTGTGCAGGTACCTGGTGTCAATACATGCTCCACTTTGAATGCCACTGTTGTTGGCGTGGTAGGTTCTTGAGGCGTACTCGGTATATCGGGTAAATTATTAAGACCCTCGATTACACTTTCACCAGCCGATGGATTTGTATGTATGGAATGGAATTTGAAAAGTTTTCTGTTTTCTTGTTTTTTTTTTCATTTTAATTTCTACGGATATTCTATTAGTCGCAGTTAATTTTTGAGGAAAAATTTCGCATTAAAATCTTAACGTTTAAAAAAATATCTGCTTTATTATAAAACTATAAATAAATATTTTAAATTTCTATTATAATAAATTATGGTATCTTGCACATTCATTTGTTTAGATTTTAATAACTAATCTTAGAGTCAAATAAAAATATATCAAAGGTATTTACATATCTGATCCTGACATCTCTTATCTCTTTTTATATTATAAAAACAAAAAAAAAAATGAACAAAAAACTTCAAAGTATTTATAAGCTTAGACTTAAAGATACTTTTATACGTACATATACACACATGTGTGTAAAGTTATAATCGTATTTGTAATATCGTTTTAGCCATATTGACGCGTACATTAAAACATGGACTCCAAACATATCGTATTACAAATAATTTAAAATAGTTTTCTTACATTCGTTTCCGTTCACTTCTTTTGACGTTCGTTTCGATTTACATACTCTATCACACATAGGCTTGCTTAGGCAATTACTTGCTTGGGAAAGCAGCTTAAATTTTATCAATTAGTTCCATTGGTGTTTGGGGATCCCCGGTGCTAGTGCCACCATTTAAAAGCTCTGAACTTAAATCGCTTATTGATGTCACCACCGTATTGACGACGGTATTCACAACTTCGGGTATGGTAGCCACGGTTGCGGCAACAGTTGCTAGAACGGCCAACGTATCCGCAGATGTAACTGACGGCGGCGGTGTCATTGTGGGAGTAATTATAGGACCCACAGGTGCTAAGGAAGTTGTAGTATTCAATGTTGTTATGACCGTTGTGCCTTCAGTGGTACTGGTGGTTGGCGTGGCAATAGTGGAAGTCAATATAGCTGCTGCTATGGTTGCCGTACTATTTAAGATTGTTGCGCTTGTCGTAGTATATTGATAATGAGGATGATGATCTGTAATGTATGGATACTTCGGGCATGGATTTGTAATTTGAGCTCCTAACATGGATTCAAACACATATCCAATAAATGAACCTACTGTCAGGCCCACGTTATAGGAGAGAGTCATCATATTACCGGTCACTTCCCTTAAGGTAGCATTTACTTTCGCTGGTGCCAACATCATGGGAAGACTACCTGCTAAACCATTGCTAACACCCAGAGCAATGGTGAATATAAATGCTGCCGTTTCGCCTGAAATAACCGGTTGATGACGTGGAGCACAGCATAATAGCAACAAAGGTACCAAAACAATTCTCAAGCCCGACATCAATATCAATTGTCTGCGCGACCACGGATAGGGAACACCTGCCAAAGTCTTTCCTATTAAATCCGAGGTGTTAAAGGTGAACATAAGCAAAACTGGCATCCAAGTTCCTAAACTGCACGATACTATTTCGGATTCTATGCCTGGATACAAAGATAGAGTCACACAATATGCTAAAGCAATGCAAACCATATAGGGATATATGGATTGGGCCACTTGCCATCGTGAAGCAAAACCTGTTTTTAAATCACTTAATTTACCAGGTGTGCAGGTACCTGGTGTCAATACATGCTCCACTTTGAATGCCACTGTTGTTGGTGTGGTAGGTTCTTGAGGCGTACTCGGTATATCGGGTAAATTATTAAGACCCTCGATTACACTTTCACCAGCCGATGGATTCGACAGCTCATATACGGGATTACTGAAACTCAAAGCAGCTGGTGTAGTTTTAGACGCTATTGGAACTGTAGGACTGCTGGGTTCCAACGTTAATACTCCATATTTGGCGGTTGGTGTTGAACCATCTATTGCGTTCTGAAAATAAACGACATTCTATAAATAAAAAAAAATAATTGATTTATCTGCGAAAATGTGTACAATATAAATAGAAAATAAAATTAACAAGTTTTCACGCCACATGCACATCTGGACTAAAACGACTTATAGTAGCATTGTTTTTTACAAAATCACCAAACTGAGTCTTTATACGTCTTAGACGACTAAAAATTTGATTCAACAATTAGGTACTCAAAAAGGACTACAAAAAGATTCATTTCATATGCTTTGAAACCGACTAATTCAAGGAACAAAAACAAAACTGATAAAAACGTGTAAAATCATAAATTAAACATGGGGACGATCACAATATGACTCCTTTTTTAAAAATTCAAATGCGCTGATACTGTGCTCTACAAAAACATTTTATGCAAGTCCAAAGACCCCATTAAGAAACAAAAAATTTCAGATTAAGGCTGAGGAATTATACCACGGGTATTTTGCATAGCGAATTATATTTTTCTTATATAACAATATTGAATTTGAATTCCTAAATACAGGTATCCCCCACTTACGACCGAGATAGGTTCCCGGTCATCGATCGTAAGTGGATTAAGTCGTAAGTCGAATTTCATATAAAACATTTAGGATAAACTTTGAGGGTTAGGAAATATTGTCGAATTATTATCACTATCAAATTGTAATAATATTTTATGTTTGGTTTGCAAGTCTGTAACACTTCGTTTATTCTTACTAGTTTTTCTAGTTGCAGCCATTTTTGGGATGATATAAAATTATTCGCTTAAAAAAATCCCCACTTAGCTAATGTAATGTATTATTTGTACTGAAATATGTATGTTCTTTTACTTACCTTTTACCCCGCAACCACATAATTGTCTTTTTTAAGTACTTTCTATAAAAAAATGGTCGTAAGTCGAACGGTCGTAACTCCAAGACTACTTGTGCATATATATACAGTCAACTACCCTATAATGTGATACTCTCCGAACGCGGTTTCCATATAACGCGGAGCTGAAATTACGACAGCCCTCCTATAACACGACACTCTTACAGCGCGGTTTCCGTTCAACAACAGCCATAAGTTCCTTCCGCACAGCCTATGAATGACTGTGATAATTAGATGTTGTAAGAAGGTTTAATATTAGTTTTATTTTAGACGCAAAAGCTTAGCTGAGATATGTAAACAACATGCCACCTTATCTCATAGTGGTCTACGACATCGATTTAAGTCATCTCAGGGGCCTTTCACAGTATATAAATTTCTAAAAAATTTTCTGATGTTTTGAATTTTACAAGTCTTTCTTATTTTTTATTGGAAAACATATTTTTAGTTAATTTTTGTTTAATTTTTTTTATCAATCCTTATATGAACTCTTTAATTCAATAAAAATAATTTAGAGTTTATCTTATTTTCATATAACGCTATACAAATGATGTGAATTGTATCAATTCCGAGTTTCTTATACAACGTGGTAGACGGTTTCCATAGCACGCGCTACGAATTAGAATGGCAAGGTTTGTACATTTAAATCCGAGTTTTTTATAAGCGCGATTTCATACAACGCGGTACACACTCACCATGTTATAGGAGGGTTGACTGTAATTATTTTTAATTTATTTATTGAAATTTATTATTAAATTTTTTTTTTTTTACTATAAAAATTTCATAAATATTGTTTTTTTCTAATAAATATTTAAACAAAAACTAAGAACCTACTTCATTTTTTATTGTAAAGAAACATAAAATAATTAAAACATATTAAGAACGTAATGATTCGTAATATGAGCAAAAAAAGTCATCGGAAAATAATTAAAATAGATGTGAAAAGGGCTACAAATAAAGTTATCACTTATAATAGACTCGTAATTGATTCTCATAGGATTGCAAGAAACTTTTAAAAATAAATCGCATTGGTTTAGACTGCCGAGTCATTAATGCAATCGGCTATGGTACTATTTTCTCCCGAAAAAAGATTCAGAGGAATCGAAAAAACGACTTGAAATTGATAGAAAAAAAATAAACTAAAATAATGCTGGCTGGGATTGAACAAGTTTGGAAAATAACTGATATGTAATCAACAAGTTGTAATTTGTTGGGTCTTCGATGCACTACCAAGAAATCGCTGAAGGATATGGCATAGGCCTAGTCAAGAGTCCAATTGTAACATCAAGTTGGCAGAGACTCAAGTCGTTGGCTCGTCCGAGATCTGTATCAAACCAGATTATTAGAAGAAGATTAGTTTCCAATTTGATAATTTTTTTAGGTTAGACCCAATAACTAGAAGTTTACTCGCACGAACGTGAGATCTCTAGCTCTTAAAGTTGCATAAAAATTGTTGAAGAGTTTAAGGTCAACAACAGGCCGAAAAACATTGACATCAAGTTCCATTTCGTCAAGGACAATGTTACTAAGAACGCCATCAAGTGTCAGTAGTGACCCACCGCTGATATGCAGGTTTACTTCAAACCATTTAGGCTGCTTCATAAAGATTCGTTTATTTAAATCTCTATTGCACTGTTGTTATTTAAAAGCAGTTTTACAGTCTAATTGCGAATAGAGCCCTTGATGCAGTGTGTGAAGCAACTGGTGAAAACACTTCCCCGTAATCGATGACATACTTTTGTGAGAAACCTTGGGCTACTAGTCTGGCCTTGTTACTGTACACTTTCATTACCAAACTTTTTATTGAAAATCCGTTTGCATCCAACAACATTGCAATCTTTTGGTCTGTCTACTAGCCTCTAGATATTACCAGATAATAGACAACACCAGTTGTACAGTAAACACTGCTTCACCCAATAATTCATTCGGTAACTTAGATTCAACGAGCATTGATCTTACAATTTTAAAAAGTGAGCGATTTTTGCGTTCTGCCGGAACTTGTTACTTTCTTATTGACGTATTCATTGCCACGGTCGGACTTATTTTCTTGGCTTCTTTCCGAAATTGTTGAATGTAAGCGTAACAAGACCTTTTAATTTACTTTCCACCTCACATTTGTTTTTAATCAAGTAAATATAACAATATCGGCTGAAGTCATCTGTAAAAGTTAATATACAACCGTTTCCACTAGGTGTAGGGTGGCTTAAAGGTCTCCATAAGTCAGAGGGAATTAACTCAAAAATACTTTTTTAACTTACCCCTATCTTGCTCGGAAATTATGATCTGTATAATTTTCCTACTGGGGAACTTTACAACTGAGACTCTTATCACATGGCTTAATATTCATACCAGATACCAACTGCTTTGAATTCACAGCTTTAATAGCATCTGCATGTCTTTGACCCAAAATTTTATCCAATGATGTATACAGTCAGTTTTAAATACGTTAAATTTTACTTGTACTTGTTCAACGTATAAGCCAGATTCTATAATTGTAAGTAAAACACATTTTGGCGTTTGCCGTTGGTACAAACAAAACGTTCTCAAACATTATGTTGTACTTTTCATCGTTTACTTTGAGTCTGATTTTTATCGTGCCTCCTCCAATTGAAATTACTGTGGCCCCTTTTTTGACAAAAGTGACATACGATACTACCACCTGATTTGTTCTTGTTGTTTACAATTATCATTGTCTTACGTGTATCATGATTGTCACTTTTACGCCGTATGTACTCTTCTATTAATTTCGACTTTCGATCGTTATCTCTTCCTCTTTTCGCAAGTCCAATCCGGTTATTAAATTATTGTAACTATTTGGTAAACTACTCAATAGCATGGCTATGTTCTATTTTTATCAAACGCATTTTCAGCCAGGTTCTGTAGCTTCATCATTGTCATCCAGCTTCATGTTGCAAATCTGCCTCTACACGATTACTTTGTTGCCTAGTGAATTTCTTTCGTAGTAGTTTTGAAGATTGTCTTACCAGGTGTAATTGATTGCCTCCCACGGACAATGTTATTGTACCCAATAATCTGAATCCTTTTCCGGCTTTTCTTTACTTAAACCATCCTGTACTCCTTCCTTAATAAGCAGCATCTCTATTTTAAATTTGCACATGAAATAATTCTCGCCATTTTCGTAAATTTTATTAAATAACGATTCAAGGCTCCTTAATTAGGGTGACTGGGCCCATAACCTAATGAATAATAATAGGATGATTTTATTAATTCCGATAAGATAACATACATATATACATAATTGGTCATTACAAGAATTCAGTCGAGATTATTGACTTAGATTTCTCACACCACTTATGTTGTGTGTGTTCATTTTATACATTAGTGGCTGGACCTACAGTTTAAAGTCGACTCCGACCGACAGATTTTTGACAAACTGGTCATGGCTATTTTATTTACTCTCAGCGTTTTTGCCAGAAATCTGCTGAGAAGAAATCGCCGAAAAAATACTTGCTTTACGTCTAATAAGCCAGCACACCTAATAAGACAGCACACCTACTAGACCACGACCGATAAGAAAACTCCGGCGTTTTATTTGTGGCTACTTATGTATCTTGTTGAAAATTTAAACAGGAATGACAAAATAATACAAGAACTTCAATTACAAAAATATGAAATGTCATGTAAATCAAAAGTTAGTTGATTCATATATACTTAAAAGGTTAGAATGTAAATATTTCAATAGCCATTTATATTAGGCACTTATTTACGTTTTTTATGCGAAGATGATATCTGCAGTATTGCTTTTTTAAACAAAGTCCTACTAGGGATGACAAGCGGGATCGATTTTTAAAAATCCCGAGATTCGGGATTTTGTAAATCCCGAAATCCCGGGATGTTTCGGGATATTTCGGGATAATTCGGGATCCTAAAATCCCGAAAAATCAAGGGAAAAAATCGCGATTTTCTTTTAATAATAAAAATATTTTGTTAACAAAATCATTTGTATTCCAATTAAGTATATGCAAATGCATTAGTATTAAGAAAATTATATGGATTCCAACGAAAAGATTAAAGCATCCAACATGTGATCTGATAGCCTTGACCAAATTTTGTTGTCAACATACCCTGCCTGAAGAACACTTCTCGCAATCAACATTTGTTGGTAAAATAAATATTCGCCTCTACCACCTTCTGATGTAAATAAATCTATTTCTTTGGACAGTTGAGTATCTAAATCAGTTACCCTATTAATTCGTTTTATAGGGCTTTTGCATTCTTCGATGCCATCAAATAATTTTTTATCAATGGAAGCAGGATTTTCCTCATCTGAGATGCTATTATTGAAGTCAAGTGATATAGAATTTTTTTCAGGACCTTTTGTAGGGTCAAAATACATATGAATTCACAATCCCGAAAATCCCGAAAAATCCCGGGACAAGTTTTTAAAAATCCCGGGATTTCGGGTGACGGGATTTCCCGATTGGCATCCCTAAGTCCTACATATTACGAACCTGCGAATTTTATTGGAAAAGAAGCTTTCACGTTTATAAGGATATTTATGTTTGAAATTTTGACGTACCGTTCAGTGGTCCGCAATCATATGTAAAATTTTGTTTTGGCCTCTTTGATTTATTTTTTCTATATTAGAGGCAAATCCACATTACTGAACAGCGTAACTTCATGCATAGTGTTTAGGAGTGACTTGTATAGCAGAAGTGTACAACTTCGAACTTCAGTCGTGAGTTTTTGTCAATTAATCAATAAACTTCAAAAACTTTTAATAAGATTTCAACTAACTCGGGATCAATGTTTAATTCCCAAATAAAGCGTCTATCAATTTGATTACCAAGATATATTATGTGTGACTGCTGCGCGACAACTTTGTTGTATGCAGTTGTAGAGTTAATAGTAAATTCTCCAACGCTTTAACATTTTCTCAATTTCTCAGGGGTATGTGCGTAGTCTAGTGGGTGGTGTATTGGTTTATTAGACGTAAAGTCAGGATTTGAACCCCATGACAGGCATCAAAACAATGTACAAAAAGTATTTCTTTGGCCATTGCCTCTCAGCAGATTTCTGGCAAAAACTTTGAGAGTAAATGAAACTGCTGTGTAAAGCTTCTCAAAAAAAACCTGTCATTCGAGTCGACTTTAAACCATAGGTCCCGCCACTTATGTATAAAATTAACACACACAACATAAGTGGTGTGAGAAACTAGGTCAATAATTCAAACTGAATTCCAATGTATATACTGAATATAATACAAGTCCCAATATGATGCTCTGTGGCACATAAGCGAACGTTCCAGCGAAACGGTAATTTGATGCAGAGAAAATAAAAATAAATTGTCTGAAAAAGCAAACCAAACACAAATGTTTACAAAACTTCATTTAGTGGTAATTTACATCGCTAAATTTATTGTATTTATCATATATTAAGAGTACCGAAACGAAGTGCGCGATCCTTTTTTTTGTTAGCGATGACATCTGTGAAACTTGCTTCAAGTTAAGGAATTTATTCTTCATAATTTTTGATGCAGTGTTATATAACAATAATGTTATATTTTCCATTCCATTGAACAATATGATCATATGGTTTTATTTCCAAGTCGGGAATGAAATAAAGTCATTATGGTATTATTGTTCAGTTATATTTTTCTTCTTTTTTTTTTAATAAAACCAGCGCTCAGGGGATGACCCCTACTCATGCAGTGCATTGTGCAGGTTTTAGGAAAGTTCTAAAGAGAGAGGGAACATGCGAACGGTAAGGAAACGAGTTGCTGCTGGTGACTATAAAATGGCCGGTGGTATTACCTTCACCATTAGACAGTCTACAGCAATCGTCCCCAAGAAGCTTGCAGTTTCTCACACCACTTATGTTGCGTGTGTTAATTTATAAAATTCTTTATATAATTTATATTTATTCGATTTCGATTCGATTAAGAAAAAATAAAATAAAGATTAGTTCCCTTATGGAACTTAATGAAACTTTCCTCAATCATACAGTTCTTCATTATAGAGAACATTCCCAGGTAAACCGAGCTCAACGCGCGCCCTCTGTTCGCCCGCCGAACGCGCTCACTCATTCCCTTCTACTTTTGTGTCAGTGTTGTCTTTTCCAATGCTATTTGCATCTGATTCATAGTTATTGCTGTCCATTGTATTAATGAAACTTTCCTCAATCATAAAGTTCTTCATTTTAGAAAATTGTCGCGAAGACCCCGCGCGCGCCATGATTGTCCACCTTCCGCCTCCTTTACCATACTTTTTCAACACTTGACAATGACAACTCAGTCTTTTGGCAATTTTTAACAGTAACAATTACTCAGTTATGGCGTTATTTCCACTTTGGTTACTAACTTGGATGTAGGCAATAGAGGCATATGGTTTAATTTATCATTCTATTGGGAACTGGGAAATTCTATATAACAGGATTTGTGGAAGGTATTAATTTTTAGTTTTCATTTTAAACAAAGTGGTGGAGAGTCACATCGAAGGCTTGTTGAGGCATATAATGATCATCGGGGCAAGAATTTTAATGTATATGCATGTTTGTAGTCGGTCAGTCACTTTTGACAATATACCTTTTCGAATCGAAGAATTTGCAACAAAATGCCATCGATTTGTTGTTGCATATTTTTGTGTGAAGTCGCCGTGGTCTAGTGGGTAGTGTGTTGGCTTATTAGACAAAAGGCCCGGGTTCGAATCCCAGGTCAGACATCAAAACGAAAAAATATTTCTTCGGCGACTTCCTCTCAGCAGATTTCTGGCAAAGACTCTGAGAGTAAAAATTGCCATGAAAAGCTTCTCAAAAATCTGTCGTTCGGAGTCGACTTTAAACTGTAGGTCCCGCCACTCATGTATAAAATTAACGCACACAGCATAAGTGGTGTGAGAAGCTAGGTCGTAATCCTGACTGAAAGGTTGTAATGGCCAATTATGTATGTATGTATGTATATTTTTGTATATTTTATAATAAATGCATATTTTGCATATATTAAGCATATTTTAATGAAATACATATTGTTACGAAAGTGGAAATGGTGTTGTTAAAATAATAAACAAAAGCCCCAAAAACAACACAATGATCATGAATAAAATGATAAACAAAAGCCCCAAAAACAAAACAGCGCACTGTT
Source organism: Sarcophaga peregrina (assembly GCA_014635995.1). Lineage (NCBI taxonomy): Eukaryota > Metazoa > Arthropoda > Insecta > Diptera > Sarcophagidae > Sarcophaga > Sarcophaga peregrina. The sequence goes on along the minus strand of CM025792.1, from coordinate 37,089,902 downwards.
CACGTGATCAATGAATGAGTAGAAAAATATACCAACAAGAATAAAGGATAAAAAGACGTAAATATCCAACAACAACTAATCTACCTGCTCGAATGTAAACAAGAAACAACAAAAATAAGAATAGGTTGTTTACATTTTTAGAATATTCCCGAAGGACGTCATCGTCCTTCAAGGGCATTCATCACACTGATGATCCAGTAGTATAAAAGGCAGGTTAAAGCGAGCAGGGCTGAGTTTTGAATTTGATCGTGTAAGACGACGTCACGTTGGTTGAGAATTAAAATCTATCGAGCTTTAATTCGGTCAGACTTGTGTGCAGACAAGTTGCGTTTGAGAAAACAGTTGTTAGTGTTGTACTTACAAAAAGGTTGTGAGCGGAGAATAACTAACAAGTGTTGTTGCTTTCAAAAGTGTTGTAAGCAGAGTAATATAAAGAACAAACACATATTGTGAAGTATCATTGTATACGTGAAACAAGTTCGAACAGTGGCACAAAAATTGTGCAGATAATACAGAATTTATTAAAATCAAACACATATTTATTTTTACTTTATTTGCAATCTACGAACTCATATTTTTAACGTTTTTAAAAACGTAAAAACGTAACAATATTTTGATGTCAATGCATCAAGTTTACAAAAATTTCATTTTACCTACATTCAAATAATATTCTTATTTGTTCGTTAAACTGAGTAGACAAAATAAATTTTGTTCGCTATTTAAGGTACTCAATAGGAAAAATTTGACTGTTCGTTATATGCGATGTTCGTTGAATCGAATGGTCGTTAAATCTACTAACTGTATACATACTCTATATATATACAAATGACATGTATTCTCGTGATCGATAAATTTTGATTTTGATCAAACTTAATATACATGAGGAATGTTTCCGTGTAGTTTGAAATTCGTCCGACAGATGGCACAAAATTTATTTTTTGGTGTTTTTGCACCGTGACTCAAAAACTACTGAAGGCGTTGGGTCTTTAATCAGCGCACAGTAGCATGAATTAGAGCGATACCACACTGATTTTGAGTTTCTTCGAAAAGTAGTTGAAAGTAAAAGAAAAATTTAGGACCAGTAACGCGGATCGGGACAAGCTATCAAAAATATATAATTCCATTTAAACAATAATTGCTATGTCGATTTAGTGCACCCTACATTCTTTTTCTAAATATCAATCAGTCATGACTTTGCATGGCAATCAGACTTACAGTGAAAATAAAATTCGAAGGCAAAACAACGTTTGCCCGGGTCTGCTAGTTTATTATATTATTTATTATTATTTAACAATATCTCTATATGTACCCATTACATATGTAAATAAATTATCAAATTTTCCTTTAAAAAATACATTTAAATCTTATAAATTTGGAAACTATGACCAGAATTTTATTTTTTTTTTATTTGTTTAATAAATATATTTCAAACAAAATATTTTTTAGTGCATATTTTCTCTATTATAGTGCATATTATATGCGCATATTTTAAATTCTTTAGTGCATGAAATTCCTTGCCCTGGTGATCATACTTTATCAGACAACACTCGCATAAAATGCTTTCGACGGTTCAAAAATTATTATTTTGATATGGGAAATGAAGGACGTGGAAGACCATCAAAAAAGTTTGTATGAAAATAACACTTTGAATCAAAAACTATTGGCAAAAATGTTGCAAAACAAACGATTTCCAACCATTTAAAACCTATGGGGAAGATCAATAAATCTGGATAATGGATATCACATAAATTAAATGATTGACAGATAGAAAATCGAAAAACCACTTGTGAAATATTGCTTCAAAGACGCGATAGAAAAACATCAGTATTGTATGGAATTGTTGCTGGCGGTGAAATATGGATAACAATATATTTCGGCTGCAAAACCAGAAATGAAGTAGTAAAAACAGTGACTATTGATATAATTTCGTTGTTAGTTGTTCCTTTATTTGAATTTATTTGTTTATCTTTCGATTTTCCTCGTACCTATTCTAAAGACCAAAAGATTGTTTATAATTTTACACCATATCTACCTATCATTCTGTTTACAAATTATTGTATGCATTTACCTTTAGTTGTAATTAAATACAGAATTGATTTATAATATATTACGAAATCGGTAACTTCAAAAAGTGTAACTATTTTAATGCTAATATTTGTGTTATTACTCGTATATCCTATAGTAAGGAAATGTTACACTTCTTACAAGTAATTAAATTCACATATTCTCTTACCAAACGATCCTCATCGGGCCGCAAAACTATTTTGGCACATGCCTTCATATGATAACGAACAAATGGCGAATTAATGGTTGCCAAATGCAGGACATAGCTGAAGAGGATGTAAAGCGTTGATGTAAAAAAGAAAATCACCGTCGAGACACGATCATTTTGTATTAAAAGTTTCGTACCAACACGATTGGAAGACACCAGAAACCCTGCCAAACTTTCGCCAGTCATAACTGCCTGCGTATAACGTTTAGGAAACATGCTTGCAAATCCGTAAAAACTTGATTGTTGTACTGCAAAGCAAATAAAAAAGGAAAAATATTGCTTCAATAAATATATTATTTTTATAGTTCACAATTTACCTGTACAACCGATTGCCACCAATGATACGGCTGCCAAATTGACCGAATATGCTGTATTGGCCGCAAACATATGCCAAGCAACTTCGCATACTGCCACAAAGACAAGCGTTGTAAATGATACAATATAGCCAAACATCACACGCACCCGAAACGGTGCCAACGAAAGGAAAACATTATTCAATAGGACTGTGGCAAAAGCCACTATTATATACGTCATTGACATATCCAAAGCTACAGACCGTCCAGGAAAACGTGACTGCCAATAGTCTGAGGCGATTATGAAACTATAAATAAATAAATTTACATTGAATATACATTCATACATACATACTGTACTAGTACTGGTAAAAATATTCAAGATTCAAATATTCAATGCACATTATAAATACAAACAGACACTGATACAATGTATCACAGACGGGTAGTAGAAAAAGCAGACACCCACACCCTCGCATACATACATATATATAAATACACCTATCCCCCGATTTACACTGAGGATAGGTTCCTTAGAAAACCGTGTAAACCGAAATCATAGATTTCACTATGCCAAACCGTATAAATAGAAAACAAACTAAAATCGGCATAACTCAGCTATTTATTCCAAAGTAAAATGAAAGTAAACAGCACATATACATACAGTGGCTCCATCGCATAATTGGACAAGCATTTGTCTGAGATCTATGGACTTAAAACTTAAAAAGAATATATTAAATATATAATTTTTTTGCTTTTATTTGTAATCTACATTACAGACTTTCAGATTAATAAAATAAATAACAACATTTTTCATGATAACAGTAATTTCAGAAAGAAAAATGAAAATTAATTCAATTTTTTGCGCTCAACGCATAATCGGACAAATAAAAAAATGACAAAAGATAACAATTAATACTTTGTGGCATATCCTTTGTTCTCAAAAACGACCTGTAAATGTTTTGGAATTGATTTTGCCACATTGTAGCGTACCACTGGTTCTATGGAGCTTCACGCTTCCAGTAAAACCACCTTAAACTGATTCAAAGTGTTAAATCGTTGTTAGTACACTCTTCTGGCTAATTCTTCTCAAAAATGTTCAATTACGTTGAGGTCTGGGCTCTGTGCAGGGGTTTTTATAAGTTTGAGGCAATTATGTATCAACCAAAGCTTTACCACACCCAAAATGTGCTTGGGATGATTGTCCTGGTAAAAAGCAAAGTCGTTCGCAAAATTTTTGGGAAATAACGGCATATTTTTGAAATTTTTTTTTTATTATCTTCATTTTTTTCCCACTTTTTATATTGAGTAAAATTCTTTTGTTGTTGTTATTATTGTAATGTGTGTTACTATTAGAAAACTATTGGTGCCTTATGTGTGCAAAAATAAAAAAATATGTAAAAATTTTGTTATTGGAATTCTTGAATGAAGATTTTTATGGTCTGTGCAAAGATTTTTTAACAAACTGTATGTATATATTAAAAGACACCGTATTACTACACTTCCTAGAAAAAACAATGCCATGACAATAACGACAGGGGTAAGTAACGTTTTAGTAATGAAGTGATCATTTTTTATGTAACAAGTGTCCTTATATTTTAATACAAACAATGCCAGGAAAACGAGTTTCAAAAAATATTATACAAATGGTCTATTTCAACTACTACAAAGGCAAATCTGCCAAGGAAATCGCCGATATGTTCTCCCTAAACATCAGGACTGTATATAATTTTATATCCTGTACTTAAAAAAAGGAGGACTAGACTTAAACGGATCTACAGACAGACCAAAAAAGATGACGCAGCGAGTGGAGAGAAAAATTATTAGAACCGTGTATGATACCCCGCAATCCAGTGCGAGATGATTAGCTCTTCAAGTGCAAAAAGACTTTGGGTTACGTGTTTTCTAAGAAACCATTGATAATGTTCTTCAAAAACACAAATATTCCTGAAGAATGACTAGAAAAAACCCCTGCTCTCAGCACAAAATGTCGAAAAAAAATTAAGATTTGCCACCGAAAACATTTCACTTCCTCCAGAGTACTGGGACGATGTTATTTTCTCAAATGAGACGAAAATAATGCTTTATTATAATGACGGACCGCAAAGAGTTTGACATAAGCCTCTGAAAGCACTAGAAAAAAAATCTTATTCCTGCAGTAAAGTTTGGAAAACTGTCTGTAATGGAATCCGCAAGGGAGTTGGTGTAATCAGGATTTTGGATGAAATAATGACTAGAGAAGAATATTTTGATATTTTAAAAAATGAACTGATCGCCAGCATTAAGAAATTTGGTTTTATTGACGCGGTTAATCCGAATAAATTTAATTACAAGTACTATCAAGACAATGATCCCTAAAATAAATCATATTTATGTAACTCCAGGTTACTTTACAACTGCACCAAAGTTATTGATACTCTTGCCCAAAGTCCTGATATTAACCCTATCGAAAATTTGTGAGTTCATGTAAAGAACAAGGTAAAGAAAAGATCGCCCACAAATAAAAACGATTTAGTAAAGTTTATCAAATAAGAGTGGGGAAAATACCATTATAATATGACATTCCAAAGCTTCTTCAATCCATGAGAAGATGTCTGCAAGCGGTAATTAATGCTCAAGGTGGACACACATAATGGTAGCACTATAAATTCAAAAAAATTGCATAAGTCTTAATATTTTATTAAGTGTGTAAACATTTTTTGACAGCAGTAAAATTGAATTGTTTTTGTTTTGTAATATTTTGCATTAGAATATTGTCATTGTTATGAAAGTTTTTTATTTATTATATTAACTAAACATATGTTAAAAAATTTAAAATTATGATTATTTATATTAGATATCAATGAATTTTTCAAAGTTTTCCTAATTTTTCTCTATGTGCAAAGATTTTTTAACAAACTGTATGTATGTATATATTAAAAGACACCGTATTACTACACTTCAGAGAAAAAAACAATGCCATGACAATAACGACAGGGGTAAGTAACGTTTTAGTAATGAAGTGATCATTTTTTATGTAACAAGTGTCCTTATATTTTAATACAAACAATGCCAGGAAAACGAGTTTCAAAAAATATTATACAAATGGTCTATTTCAACTACTACAAAGGCAAATCTGCCAAGGAAATCGCCGATATGTTCTCCCTAAACATCAGGACTGTATATAATTTTATATCCTGTACTTAAAAAAGGAGGACTAGACTTAAACGGATCTACAGACAGACCAAAAAAGATTGACGCAGCGAGTGGAGAGAAAAATTATTAGAACCGTGTATGATACCCCGCAATCCAGTGCGAGATGATTAGCTCTTCAAGTGCAAAAAGACTTTGGGTTACGTGTTTTCTAAGAAACCATTGATAATGTTCTTCAAAAACACAAATATTCCTGAAGAATGACTAGAAAAAACCCCTGCTCTCAGCACAAAATGTCGAAAAAAAATTAAGATTTGCCACCGAAAACATTTCACTTCCTCCAGAGTACTGGGACGATGTTATTTTCTCAAATGAGACGAAAATAATGCTTTATTATAATGACGGACCGCAAAGAGTTTGACATAAGCCTCTGAAAGCACTAGAAAAAAAATCTTATTCCTGCAGTAAAGTTTGGAAACTGTCTGTAATGGAATCCGCAAGGGAGTTGGTGTAATCAGGATTTTGGATGAAATAATGACTAGAGAAGAATATTTTGATATTTTAAAAATGAACTGATCGCCAGCAATTAAGAAATTTGGTTTTATTGACGCGGTTAATCCGAATAAATTTAATTACAAGTACTATCAAGACAATGATCCCTAAAATAAATCATATTATGTAACTCCAGGTTACTTTACAACTGCACCAAAGTTATTGATACTCTTGCCCAAAGTCCTGATATTAACCCTATCGAAAATTTGTGAGTTCATGTAAAGAACAAGGTAAAGAAAAGATCGCCCACAAATAAAAACGATTTAGTAAAGTTTATCAAATAAGAGTGGGGAAAATACCATTATAATATGACATTCCAAAGCTTCTTCAATCCATGAGAAGATGTCTGCAAGCGGTAATTAATGCTCAAGGTGGACACACATAATGGTAGCACTATAAATTCAAAAAAATTGCATAAGTCTTAATATTTTATTAAGTGTGTAAACATTTTTTTGACAGCAGTAAAATTGAATTGTTTTTGTTTTGTAATATTTTGCATTAGAATATTGTCATTGTTATGAAAGTTTTTTATTTATTATATTAACTAAACATATGTTAAAAAATTTAAAATTATGATTATTTATATTAGATATCAATGAATTTTTCAAAGTTTTCCTAATTTTTCTCTATGTGCAAAGATTTTTTTGACAAACTGTATATATATTGTGTGCTGACATTTAACAGTTAAAAAGGTTTTAAGAAAAATAAGAATAAAAATAACATGCAACGTAAGAAAGACAAATGAAAAGGCAAATGCAATTATTATGTTAATCAGAAATCTTAATTCAAGGGTTAATAAATGGTACCAGGCTAATCGTAACAAACTTGGTGGAGCACAAAATTATTCATACCGATAAAACTGTACTCATACCCCGAATCAACCTTACACCTTCTGATCCAACTGTGCCTTTCCGAATGACACGAAAACAATTCCCTGTGAAAGTTGCTTTTACTGTGACAATAAACAAAGCCCAAGGTCAAACCCTTCAAAAGGTAGGATTGTATTTACCAGAACCGGTCGTTTCACATGGGCAGTTATACGTGGCTTTTCCTCGAGTGCGTACGTTTAAAGATATTTTTGTTTGTATTAAGGATTCGTACGGGCAAAAAGTTAACGATGATCACGTCATTGCCTCTAACATTGTATTCAAAGAAGTATTACAAATGCATTTAAACATGTGAATGTATGTATGTAAATATGTATGATGATATTATGATTTCTAATATTTTTATACTTTTAATAAAATTTCTATTTTTTTTTTCTATTATTTTAATTTTATGTTACAAAAATGACAACTATCGGTGAGAAATATTCGCACGGGCCATCTAGTGTATGTTTATTTTGAAAAACATAAAAGTAGCTATAGCTACTCATTGAAATACAAATACAATAAAGTGTACTCCTATTATATGGATATGCTATTCCCTTTGACATACAGAAACCAGAGATATAAATATTTAAAAAAATGTTACCGAAAATTTAATTATGTACTGTTATCACTGTCATAGGATATGTGTAAATAATCCTTTCTTTCATCACTCGATAATACTTTATGCGATTCTGTTTCGGTGTTAAATGGCTTTGATTTTCGTTTAAATCGTTATTGACCTCCTCATATTAAGCTAAGCATTTATAAATATCTTTCCCGTGTAAAAGCGAAATCGTGTTTAAAGAAATACCGAGTAAATCGGGGGATAAGTGTATTCATTTTGTTCGATTGTATAAAAGTTTGTATTTATTTGTAAATGAAAAACTCATACTCAAACACAAAATTAGGTCATAATAAATATTTGAAAATGCGATGTACAATTCACAAACACCCAAATGAACCCCACACACACACTCACACTCACACACTTATAAAAGTGAATATAAAGTTTCAATTATTTTTTGTATGAAACTATCTATCGCATCTCAAAGTGTTTGAATCAATTTTATTCAACTTTAAATTGATTGAAAATAAATTGAAATTAAAATGTAAATGCAATAACGATTGCGATTGCGATTGCGATTGCAAAAGTGAGCGTCCAACAGGATAAAACAGTACTTGAACATCGGATTTAATTTTAACATATTTAACATACATATTCCCTGCCAAGCTGTTTATGTGAAAGTATCATTTCTAGGCCACGTATAACATTTTTTTTTTTTTTAATTTCTTTAAATACACGTTTTTTCTTATTTATTTCTTGGCGTAGAAATGACATTTAGCGTGAATCAAAAACGGTACACGTGGCATGGAACATGTTAAAATATCCGTCCGCGAATGATAGTCATCTTAGCATGATGCGAGAGCCCAACCGTAGACAATGATTCAGTCACTATCAGCAGGGTCAATCATGACAAAGGGATTCAAGATGAGCACAAACTTAAAAAATGCTCTTTGCCTATAAGTATCTGCTTTCCTATTTGTGGCTGCCCAGTGGACTAGTTTGTTCGTAACTACAAATGCAATTAGTGTTTGTACTCATAGTGAGCTGCTGATAATCTGTCTGCGATTTTTGCCATAATGAGTGAAATTTCAATATTAAACCCTGGATACCAAAGCAATCAGTTTGGAATCTCCAGAGATGCAACTACTGGCATCGGTATCATTCCGGTATCAATCCAGTATGCTAACAAGGCGACATAAGAACAACTTTCAGAACAGTAGTCAACCGAAATTAGAGTCTATTACCTGGGTTCCACGAAGGGGGAAACCATTCCCCCAAAACACAAAGACCATCTAATCAGTTCGGATGATAAGAGACATCAATATCTCTTCTGCTGTAAAGAGTCGTGATTATCGCCAGGTTGTTCGGAGCATGTTGGCTTGTATCAAGACTATCAGAAAAACGTTTCACATAACTGAACAAGACGACAGTAGAAAAGGTTGGAGAAATATGGAATGAAAACGAACTTTGACATTCGCCAAACCTGTAGCAAAGTTTCTCCCCATTTAGGAAATCCTGGACATTCATCATGTCAGCAATAACTGAAGGTATCTGAAAGTTAAAAAAGCACCAAGAAGCCCACTACTATCCTGAAAACTAAAAAGAAGGTGGTCTCTAGTTCTGAAGCCAATTTATTTAGAGATCACAAAGTGGTCGCCGGTAACAAAACTTAAGCAATAGGGAGCATAACTAACGGTAATTGCGAGAACTTGCCTGGTCGCCTATTCTACAACGGATATTCTCAATAGTTCTCTAGATTTGTGAGTGTCTTCTTAGGAACGATGAAAGAATGTCCTTCTGGTTAATCAAATTAACTTTCAACACTCTAAATCTACGTCAGCTGTTCTGATTGCTATCACATTCTGCATGCAGCTGGTTGAGGTAGCTGGTTTGTTCTATCTGCTTTCAGTAATATAAGCTCTTGCACTATCGCCACTAAAGACCTCATGAACGGGAAGGCGATATTTCGTGGTAACACACACCATGCCATTCATGAAAGTACAGACAACAACTCCATAGGTAAGTCATTTTTATCTTTACAGTGTATAACATACTAACAATCAAATTTTGCTGTATTCTGATGCTACGAACGAATCCTGTAGGAAGGCTATTAGGAAAGGCAAAACTAAACCAACTTGAAATATGCAGAAAAAACCTGTCTGTAATGAGATAATGAGATCAAAAGATATGAATGGACGACATATAAATCGTTAGAGAATGGATTCACAAATTTAGTCTGGAAAGCAAAAGTATTCTGATGAAAATATTTCTGTAGCCGTGTATAAATCCGTAAAATACTCTAGCTGTACTATTTGAGTCGCAATTTCTTCATTCTTAAGAACTTTAGGAACCAAACAGAGATGCATATACCAATATACCGATCTTAGAAAATTAAATAGTTGGGCTAGTAATCGCCAAATTGTAATAAAACAAAACAAACGGGTTTACAGATAGTATAGTTATCCTTATGTCATGGCTTTTAAACCTTTTTAAATAACAGTGAACTTAACAGTCTAGAAGATTGTATATCACATCACAGCTAAAAATGATGGATACATCAGCTTATCATATATAATAAATAAATAATAAATTAAATCTCATAGCAGATTCTCGATCAGTGGCACAACAACTTTACCCTCAGTGGTATAAAAATATTCCTATACTGTATTGTACTTGTATTAAACCGAAGTCGATTACTAACGCATTGCGACAAACGGATATTAATTCTCCGGTGGCGTAGCACCTTCCATATGAACTAATTATTAAAATCTGCATATCTGGAAAACGATAGCAGAGTCCCCAATTTTGTATTACAGCTATAGTAAGGTGGTGCCTCTCACGTGAATGAATGTGTGTTTGTTTGTTTGTTTGAACGTTATAGGCGACTAAACGGCTGAACCGATTTTCTTTCACAGTATCTCCCTGTATATCTGGAAGGCTACTTTATATTTTGATATTTCAAATGAGCGCGGTGCCACGCCCACATATGCAACATTACCTGCTATTGTAAAATTTGCACAACTAACTACAGTTTCAATGTAAATATTTTGGACAAAAATATACGAACAAGCGATAGTGGATGTGGCACCCCTCATATAAAGTAAGTACGAAAATCTGTTTATCTGAGAAACTGTAAGAGCTAGAATACTATTTTTTGGGATCAACCCCAGCTGTTGAGCTAAATGCATGTCTGAAATCATCATACCTTTGGCGACATGTTCACATTCTAAAATTAACTACTATTATGTGTTTTCATTTGCAACGTGATGCATCAGCTTTAACCTTTTCCAAACAATTACTTGATTTAGGTAATGGGAGAATTCCAATGGATTCTATTACAAAGTAAATAAAATTTCCATTAGACTTTTGCAGAATGACACAATTAAAAGAACAATTAATAAATTGTGTATTTCTCAATATCGTGCAAAATTTTAAAAATAACCAATGGTTATCTGAACGTGCGCTAGTAACATCCAAAAATATTAACGTTAATTCCACCAACAACAATATTGTCAACAAGATCGATGGGAATCCAAGAAATTATAAATTGATCGACACAGTTTTAACTATTTAGGATGTCGTCAATTATAAAGACGAATTTTTAAATTCGTTAAATTTACCAAACTGTTCACCACATGACTATAGTTAAAAAACGGTGCTCCCATTATTTTACTTAGAAATATTGATCCTCCACGATCCTTTGTAATGGCACTCGACTAACAGTAAAAAAAAAAAAAATGATGAGCAATAATTTCTAGGCTCACATTATAACTGGAAAGTTTAAGAGAACTGATGTATTACTGCCACGTATTCCTATGATCACATCGGAGATGCCATTCGATTTCAAGCTCCTGTAATTTCCTATTCGCCTAGCGATTAATACGACTCAAGGTCAGTCCTTTCAAGTTTGTGGACTTATTCTAGACATGGACAGCTTTACGTGGCATGTTCGCGAGTAGGAAAACCCGCAGAGGAAAAAACAAAAAATATGTGTATCCCAAGGCATTAAAATGAGAATTATTTATTTAAGAAAAAAGTATTTTTTAAATTTTAGCAATTAATTACTAAATAAATAAATTTTTTATTATTATGTACTAGCAGATTGTACCCGGCGTTGCGCGGGTTATAAAAATATCAATAAATAAAAATCCGGCTTCGAAACCGGCTTCTTAAAAATGCCATTTTTCAAATTATTATGAAACCGGTTTATCAAACAACCCAGTTTTTTGAATACTCTAAGTCCTAAATATAAATATATGCAATTTGCTCGTTTTTCGCCCCTTTCCCCCTTTTAAGATTTTGAAAAGACCTGCATCGACAAAAGCTCGATCTATATCCTAAATTTCAAGAAAATCGGTCCAGGAGTTCAGGACCAGAAAAGAAAAACAGTCTTATTAAATAAGATTTTATGATTGTTGTACTGGAATCAATCAATCAATAAATCGTAATAATAAAACCAGGAAATTATTTGACTTTGTAATGAAATTGGGAATTCCAAGCGATGAACACTTACCTATTGTAGGGCAAAACAAATCCAATACCAGCTGCTAACATAGCCAAATACACCATATGTTTCTGATCTTTAGGAGCACGAACATCATTTTCCGGACTGTCCATGGGTTCATGGCGTATGCCAGAACTGCGACCTTCTAATGGTTCATAAGTGGTAGACTGAGTCGATTCCATTTTCTGTTTATGTTTGAAGAGAGTACGTGAAACTTAACAACTATGAAAAGGAATTTATTTTCGATTTCCTTTGTTTTCCTCTTTATTGTCTTCTTATTTATAATTTTTTTTTTTTTTTATTTGCGTCTTGAAAGGTTTAAACTTAAGGACAAGCAATTCAAACGAACTACAGTGATTTATGAATTATAAGTGTGAGTCCATATATGTATGTGGTTGGTATTGTAACTACAATTTAAAAAAAAAAACAATTTCAATCGCAGCTTAATCGTGTAAGTAACACTCAGTCACTACTGCGGTGTTATTGTCTTTGTTGTTTTTCTTTTGAAACGGTGTTATCCGCTTGTGTGAATGGTTTTTTTTAATTGTTTTACGGTCTCAAGCAAGGAAATGTTGTGTACAAAAGCGTGAAAGAGAAAGTGGCAACCACCTATTTTTCAACGAATATTTTCAGATATTTTTGTTTATAATTTTGTAAACAATTTTTTTTTTTTCTCTTTTTAATTAATTTTATAGTTTCAGTTGATTTCTTTAACTTTTTAAACCATTTTTATTATTGTCTATTATGTTCTCTATATTGTTTTAATAGATAAAAGCAATCATATTTATGAAATTCCTTTACAATTTATTTATAGATTTTTTTTCACACTTGGCTAGATCTTTTTTCCACATTCTTAAGGCGTTTCTCTATACAAAAATATTGATGTTTTTCGTAAAAAAATTGTACTTTTGTCATTTCACTTTATCGGTATAAAACGTTCTACTTCGAATAATATTTAAAACTTGACACTTTTCAACTTATTTGAGTCACACTAACATTTATTTGAACAATTGTATTTATTTAATGGAAATAAATTAAATAAAATTATTTTCTTTTGTAACTTTTCTGTTCAATGATGTGTTTTCTTATGTTTTGCCGTTGAAATATTTTGCGCATGTTTGTGAAAAAATTGATTTTCCCTTTTAGATTTTTGTCACTTCTAAACGCTCTCTGTTTGTTTATTTATTTTCAGTTGAATGTTGTCTTTTTTTTTTTTTTTTGTCAATCTGTCAAGTTGTAAAAGCTATACTATCCTGTTGGGCTTAATAAATCGTATTTATTTTTTTGCATTCAACCAAGAAAAAGTGAAAGTCCCAAGAAATTATAAAGAAATGGTTCGTAGATTTACTAATTACGTGCAGGGTACCGTCAAGATATGTTTTAAACACTTAAAAATAACATTTACCAGTCGTTTGGCGTCCGTCATAAGATAAAAACAGATCGGACTGTGCTAGGTTCCGGCAAATATTTTCAAGAACAATGTTGCCAGAAAACAAAAAATATTGTAGCCAAAGACGGTAAAAATTAATCTCAAAAATTTAATTCATAAATTTAAAGTTTTTGTTTAAATTTTTGCCTAATATACTATCGCTACTCTTTCAATGTATAGAATAAAATTAGAAATGAATTGAATTCCTTCATTTTTATCGGTCGTGACCGGAACCATTCTCTATAATCGATATAACTGAGTATCAATTTTGGCTAGTTTTTTAATAGATATTTTTCTTAATTACTAAATAAATATGTACACATTAATATGAAAACTAAATAATTCACGGATGTTTTAAATATATAAAAAAATTTTGTTAAAAACAGTGAACAGTAGATAAGGATTTCATGTTATGTAAGGGAATTCGACTTTTTTGCTTGCTTTTTCCAAAATAATAGAAACAATTTTTGCTTATAATTATGGATAATGAAGGTAATCACGGATCCAAAATAAAAATAAGTCGATGCAAAAAAATGTTTATTTTCCAACCCGAAGTAATTAATGTTGACAGATATTCAAATCACGAATAATCAAGGTCCAACTGTATTTAAATTTTATATTTTATGCATCATTACACAATATTTTGTAGTTTTCAAGTTCTCCAGATTCATAATAAATAAATTTACCGACACAATGGCCAATACTACGTTTGTTGAGTATACTCATTTTACTCAGTGTTTCCATAATAGAAGTTATTACTTAGTTCGGGCACAGAAAAAAAAAATTCGATACATCTGATCGTAGAGTCATCTGTGGTAATACCGTACCTATTTCAAATAACGGCATTTTACTGAATTTCCAATTTTATTCATCACACCTGACGAATTAATCGCACTTTGTAAAAACTTACCACCCTTCCCAAAAATTCGTTATGTTACCTTAATTCTTACTTTATATAAAACTGAAGGATAAAAAAGGCTGAGAATTTTATAAAGGAAATGAATTTTCCAAGGCAAATTCAGATAATGTTATTAGCCCAGCTGACTACTTTTTTGAGTGCGCGGGGATTGTCAAATGTTTTATATACGTACAGTGAGCAAAAAAAAATTGTATACTTACTATCTGGAATATATTTTTGAAAAGGATTAATATAAATTAAATTTATTGTCCTTAAGATTAAATAAAAGCTTAAAAACTATATTTTGATTATAAACATTTCTCTATTGGTTACGTATACAGAAAATAACCATCGAAACTATGAAATTCAACTATTTTTATGCACAAAGGGTTGTGATTCTTTGACTACGGCGACCGGATTCTCTAGAAAGTCATCTTGAACAAATTGCTGTGGAATAATTTATTGTTTAGTTTTTTACAACATTCTTTTGTTTATAAATTTTTTTATTTCCTTTTATATTTGTATTCTACACAATTTACAATTTTTTCAAATATTCTTGATGTTCTGGCACAATTTTTATTGTAAAATCCGCTCTTATGCTTCCCTGCTATCCCTCTGAAGCATAACGACCTTAGAGGTAGCGCAAATCAGCCCGTATTTAAAAAAAAAAAAATTGTTTTTCTACAATTTGTTTTTAACATTTTTTTTTAACACAAAGAAACAAAAGAGAAATAATGACATAAAATAATTACTTTACTGTCATTATATGGATTCGCCTTTGTCACTTTCTGGCTTACGGCGAAATTCATTTGACCTAACCTGTGTGACCGAACAACAGAAAATATACATTGTTTTTGTTAAAAGGACACTGCGAATTGAGTTGTTGTACAAATGCTATTACTTAGTTGAATATACCTTAGAATTTTCCAATCCCCATCAGTGCTGCCAGGAATAACATAATTTTGTAATTTTAGACAACAAAATTAAAAAACAAAAAGTGTAAAAATTAAATTCCCACAAAAACATTTTATTGTCAGTCAATAACACAAAGGGTTAATATCTTCATATAAATGCTACCAAGTTCGTAGCATGGTAGAATCAACCATGGGATAAATTCCATGTCAGTCAGCTGCTGTCTTACATAAAGTCAGCTGTTACTACACATTTCTAGATTTTCACAACAAATAACGTAGATTTTAAGGAATATTAAAAAAAAAAATAATCAAAATGGTAAATAAGATTGTGAAATTATGTAAAAATATGACTGAAAATAACAATTTCCATGTTTAACAGGCGTCTTCAGTGATTTTGGCCGGATTAGGAGTGGCAGCCGTTGGTTTTGCAGGAAAACATTTAATACGCCGCATGCCCGCCGTGACCACTAAATTTAATGAGGCTTTGAAGAATTTACCTAAATTTGATGCAGAATCTTTAGCAACCTCTAAATACTACAAGGGAGGATTTGATCCAAAAATGAACAAAAGAGAGGCGTCTTTAATATTAGGTGTCAGTCCAAGCGCGTCGAAAATTAAGGTAAACAAATGAAAAGAAATTTGGTTCGTATTTGATTCAATGTTCAGTGGGGAAACTTATTAAATTTTTTTTTTTTTATTTCCAATCATATTTAAAATAATGAGCAAATTTCATAACTTAAATACAACATATATTAGAGTCGCCGTGGTCTAGTATGTAGTGTGCTGGCTTATTAGACGTAAAGCCAGGGTTCGAGTTCCAGGCCAGACATTAAAATAAAATACAAAAAAAAAGGATTTTTTCGGCGATTTCCTCTCAGCAGATTTCTGGAAAAACTCTGAGAGTAAATAAAATTGCCATGAAAAGTTTCTCAAAAATCTGTCGTTCGAAGTCGACTTTAAACTGTAGGTCCCGCCACTTATGTATACAAATTAACAGACACAACATAAGTAGTGTGAGAAACTAGGTCAAAAATCCAGACTGATAGGTTGTAATGTCCAATTATATGTTATATGTATATATTGAGTTCCTATCATGGTATATTTCTTATAATTTTAATACAACTTGATAGAGATTAAATAATAAATAATCATGTACCTATTTCTCTTCAAGTATATACGGCTCTGCGAAATACAGATAAACTGTGCTTTAGCAAACATTTTTCAAATGCGAAGAAAAGAAAACGAACATTACTTACATAACTATTAAAAGAACAGAAACCGATTTATTTGAAAACAATTCGCTTGTAGTGTTGTCCATGGAAGCTAACAGCAAAAATAGTCGAAATAATTTTAATTTGCCATTAGTAGCACGTACACTTTAATATTTTAATGAAATGTCAACAGGGAGTGGTCATATAAATCATTATTTCCATTGTATCTGTAAAACATTTTTCATTCATGCAGGCACGTTGAGAATCATTGTGCTGCTGGAATATCCTTTGAGTTTTGTTATAGGACTTAGACCGCGTCAATATTTGTAAAATATTCTGAAACGTTGGTAATCTGTGCTACTCAGCTTAACAACATCGTTGTTGTTTCGTCTTCTAACAAATGTCTTATAATCGGACTCTCTGAAAGAAATCAAAATGGTCTCATCTATCCAGAGAATGTTTAACCATTTCGATGGAAACTAAAATCGAAAAAGGAAATATGGCGGAATTTAAAATTATCGTGTCAGTTCTGATACGTACTCGGCAGTTTTATATTTGCTAGCCTGCTCTACTATGCAAGTAATATTTCCTAATTTGTTTTTTATAACTGAAAAAAAGGTTTTCCTTCTTACCTCTCTCGTAGAATAAGACGTACAAGAAGTACAAGAAAACGTACATTTTTATTAAAAATAGAAAAATATAATTTAATACATAAAACCTGATCATTTTTTCTTTCAGATTAAAGATGCCCATAAAAAGATCATGTTATTGAATCATCCTGATCGTGGTGGTTCTCCTTACTTGGCAGCGAAAATCAACGAAGCTAAAGACTTTTTGGATAATTCCAAATAAAATAATTGTTTCACTAGCAACCTACGTTAACTGAAATCAAGGGGTATACAATACTTTTTGTTAATATTAAGATTTATGGTTAGATTATAAGTGATTTCTGAACTTTCACTACAACTAAACATTTTTTGGAACTATTATGAACTAATGAAACTTACAAGTTTTTTTTATTGTCATCCACAACATGTTCTTTGAGAGCTGGCAAGTTCAGTTGTTATCTACAATCGAGTCATTAGTAATTGTATATTTGTACAGTAGTTGTTAATAAAAAAAAATAATACGAATTTCATATTATGGCCAGTGTTTAAAATTTACGGGTATGGTAAAATAAAAACAGAATATCAGAAATGTAAGACAAATGTAAAGAATAATTACACTATGCTACAAACAAAAAATGAAATTCACATGAGATTATATAATTTGTAGGTGATATCATCTAAATGAATAGGTTGTAGAGTTCGATGAAGAGATGACTTGAGTTTAAAAGCACGAGTATTTGTTATGGGTACCATAGAACAAATTTCTCTACACAAGGTTAAAGCTATATGAGTATACCCTTGTTTGTTTACCTCAATTCCCTCCTTCTACAATCATTCCCTTAGTAAGGATATTTGTTTCTGTCAGTACCGATAGGCAATTTGAGATTTGTTTCGTACACTTGGAATTGCAATGGCTTCAGCACATGTTAAAGTGAATTTTTTCTTTTAATTTTTGTTCGAAATTTTCAAAACTTTTGAACTTTTTACACTTTATATTTAATTTCTGATAATATACTTAAAGACCTTTCATATGATACCAAATTTATATATAGTTCCTTTGGAAGAAATATAAAAAAATTCTAAAAAACCCTAAAAAAGAACCTATTTATCCTTTGATTCAGCTCACCAAATATTGAGCCTCGGACGAACAAATTGAGAAACGTAGTGTTAGAATGAATCAAACTTTCATTTTAGTTGGGTACATCTATACCTTATTTTTTCTCCATATAAGCGAGGCCATCCTAGTGTACATACTAAATATAATACAAATATCCTGAGGAAAGCCGGATTGGATTTCTTAAGGAAAATATAGAGAATTTCCTTTTTTAAGGACAAAGCTCCTGCTGCTCTTTAAAAGTTCATATATATTTCGAGATCTTATCAATTGTTGGTTCACAGCGGATTGAATTATAACCATTTTCATTTGAGCAGCATTATTTTTACAGCGTAAATTAATATGTGGCAAAAACTTAGTGGTTATAGTTATGTATGATTACCAGCATACGCAAGAAGAATTCCTTCCTGTATGGAATCAGTGCAAAAATTCTGTATCACGGTGCTTCACCTTGTATTATATTTTCTTTTGAAAAACGATGATCGTAATATGAACGATCGTTAAGTATTCATGGTCATTTCTTTCCACATGGAGTAGCTTACCTGAGCACTTCCATTGCTAGGAAATTTATTTATCAGACAGAAATAAATTAAATTCAGATATTGCGTTCGTTGCTGAGATTTCAATGTATCTCGTTCATTCATATATTTCTTGTAATAGTTAGATTGCATAGTCGGAAGCAGTACATAGGAGGTGTCTCAGTAAAAAATGTATTTTAAAGTAAAAACACGTATTTTATTAGATAGTTGAGATTTAATCTGACATAAAATATTCGTCAAATGGCCGTCACAGCTTTGTGGACAGACAGTGAACTGTGGGGATGGTCTTGGACGTCAATTGACATCTGAAATTGTAATCCAGGAAATTTGTTACTACAATAAAACGAATGTAGTACGCTTGATGTGGAAGATCGCGGCGTCCTGCGATTATACCTGCTGCTATTATCATGTTCCTGTAACGAATGTCGTCCTCAATCACCTCAAAATCGACTTCATCGCCAAAAAGTAAGGCACAACCACGCCTTCTAACCCAATCACGCTCGACAGAGTAGATCATGTTGTGCACCTCGTTGATTAATTGATTGAATCTCGCAAATTTTCTTATTTTTTTTATATTCACTAAATCCTTCAAATGTAAATGTATCTGAAAGAGAACTTTTTTAGAAAAATTGACATTGATTTCACTTTGATCCATTAGTGTAAAGTTTCCTAGAAATTTTATGTTTTCAATATCATAATTAGAGATTTGAAATTATTTTTGTTTGATTAATTGTGTACATATGATTGCATTTATTTGGCGTCACGGCTGGTGCGGTAAAGTAAATTTTTTTCTTAAAAATCCATTTTATGTTTATAAGATGTAAATTAAATTATCGTAAAAGTTTGACATTTTTTACTTATCAACTCTACTATAAAGGTAATGCAGGTTAGGAGACGTATACTTGTTCAACTGTGACAAGTACAATACCGGAGGTCGAATTGACCCATTATACAACGTCCTAGCTTCTCACACCACTCGTAATGTGTGCGTTAATTTTATACATGAGTGGCGAGCACCTACAGTTTAAAGTCGAATCTGAACGACAGATTTTTTCAAAAGCTTTTCATGGCAAATTTTACTCTCCGAGTTTTTGCCAGAAATCTGCTAAGAGGAAGACGCTGAAGAAATATTTTCATATTTTCGTTTTGATGTCTGACATGGGATATGAACTCGGGCATTTCGTCTAATAAGCCAACACACTACTTACTAGACCACGGCGACTTCCATTTTCAGTAATATAAACACAAATATGTCTGTATCTCAAACGCTTATACATTTTTGTGATAGTTTAGTTCTAAAAATTATTTCAATGATTTTTGATAATTAATATTCTCGAACACCAAACAGTTCCAAAGCCGAAAGTCCATACGTTTCATCCGCCTTGCGTTACATGCGATTCTTGTATTCTATTGCAAGTTACACATGTATTTTATGCGTCTGTTTTTTTGTTTTGATCAGCTGCTGGGAATAATAACACTTTTGGGAAAAATAAATAACCAAATTCTGATTTCTAAAAGAATTTATGGTCACAGGGTATACAGAGACAAATTTATGAGTTTACTTTTATGATATTTTGTGCTGTTAAGGCCTACGAAAATCATCAAAAGAACAAAAGACGAGTGTATGAAATATGTTTTTATTAATATTTTTATAATGCAAAATGACAACTGCGAAAATAACGCTCTATTCAAACATATTAATCGAAACCATTCACAATAGTATACAATTTGACATACATAACATAATTGGCCATTACAACCCTTCAGTCAGGATTACGAACTAGCTTCTCACACCACTTATGTTGTGTGCGTTGATTTTATACATGAGTGGCATTCCCTACAGTTTAAGTCGATTCCGAACGATAGATTTTTGAGAAGCTTTTCATGGCAATTTTTACTCTCAGAGTCTTTACCAGAAATCTGCTGAGAGGAAGTCGCCGAAAAAATATTTTTCGTTTTGATGTCTGACCTGGGATACAATTTGACATGCCAAGTTTAAAAAACTGCTGACTCTTTCCAACACTGCATGAGTCGCATAGAAAAGTAGAAAGTAAACCTACTTGATACATTTTACGAGTCTACGCATTCTATACGTTTTCTTCTGTAACTTGACACAAACAACAACACTGATTCTACTTTTTCGGCATACGCATATAACGCAAGCACGGATGAAATGGATGGTATGGACTTTCGGCTTAATTACCGGGGAATGCAAAACAGCTGGCAATACTTATTACCCATTTAACACGTCACTGTATTTTCAACACCATAATTCAGTGTTGGCAATTTTTTACGCTTAAAACTCGCAGTCTTCCTATTCAAATGGCGTTAAAAAGCGTCAAGTAATAATAAACAACTACAGTCAAACTCGTTTATAACTAACTTCGGTTATAACGAATTCTTGGTTATTACGTATATATTTTTAAGTCCCAACGCTTTAATAACAATTTTCATACAATAACATTGTTTATTATGAACTCGCTTATGACGAAATCTCGGTTAAAAGGAACTATTTTAAATGGTCCCAATTATTAAATTTCACACATTTTACCTTTTTTTATAACGAACCCTCAAAAAAAACTTTGAAGTGTGGCAATACTTTTTACTTTTATTTAGTATGGCAGCAATAAATTATAACTCAGCATCTTTAATCAGCTGATAGATACATAGAACTACCACATATTTTTGGTTTTTCATAAAAAAAAAAATACTTTTTGTTTTTAATAAATGAAAAAATTCTTTGTATTTTATATTTTCTTCTATAACTTCACCCCGTTTATTACGAACTTTGCCTATAACGAACTAATTTTTCTGGTCCCACGGAGTTCGTTATAACCGGGTTGAACTGTATAATTAAAAAGCGTTAAATAATAAAAAAAGAAAATAGAAAAAAGTAGTAACAAATTCCTTTTTTTCTATATGTAATAGCGAATAACGACTCATAGGAGTTTGTCAACCGAAATATCGGTTCCAAAATAAAAAATCATCAAGATCTTTAACCATTTGTCAATAAAATTAACAGCTACATATGAGGCTTTTTCGCTTCTCGGTTAAATTTGTGGTTTTGGTTGTCGCAATTGCAAAGCATTGAAAACTGTTACAGCCTTTTGGTGCTTCATTTTTTTCATGTACCGAATAAGATCTGCTCGTTTTACACACATTTGGCTTTTACAAAAATTGCTTAAAAATTTGATTATTTTGTTTCCTTCCTGTATTTTTGGATATAACGCTCAGCTAAGAACTAAGATAAACAAAGTTTAAAGTTTACCATTATTGTTATAAAAATTTTAAAATAATTTTTTTGTATTTTTAATAAAATTGTCTTGTGTCGTTTGGAGTCGACTTTAAACTGTAGTTCCCTCCACTCATGTATAAAGTTAACGCACACAACATAAGTGGTGTGAGAAGCTAGGACGTAAGTACAATGGGTCAATTCGACCACCGAGTACTGTACTTGTCAGAATTGACAAGTATTGACAAGTACACGTAACCTAATCAAATTGTCTTAACTGACTTAAGAAAATCCTCTTAAAAAACAAAAAAACACAAATTTGTCCAGAGTTGTAAAGAAATGTAAAGAATGAAAGAAAGAAAAGCGCTAAAGAAAAAAAAATACTATATTTTGGTGGTTGAAACGCGATAGATATAACGGGTAAAGCGCTAAATCGTCAACACTGCTATAATTGGAACAGCAACACCATCAACAAGTTCACAACAAGTGTTGTTTATTGATAAGCATTTTTTGTTACCGAATTCACTGGTTGCTCCAAAATTCGACTTTTTATTTAATTTTTTTATTTTTTTTTCATTGTAAACAACTCGTAAGTAACTTATTAGTTTTAATGTTAATAGATAAAATACTTGAAATATAGAAACATTTTTCGGCTTTTGATTTCTAGGAAGTTTATTATACCAACACTATCAAAATGCGTCAATTAAAGGGAAAAGTTAAAGAAACTAGAAAACAGCGCAAGGAGCGAAAATTGGAAAACGTTGAAATACACAATCAAATGAAAACTGTCGTCCTACCCATATTGGGCCTTTTGGCTTTGATAATAGTGGCGTTTGTTTATGTTAAAACACGACCTACGGTCATTGCCTGAGGCCAGAAGATTTCCATCTAGCAAAAACAAGTTCCAATATACCCTAATTGTCGAGTGTTTTTTTTTTTTTTTGTAAATAAGATTTTAAATGGATTATCGAATCGTCTGTTGCCAATTAATTGTGTTTGCATTTGTACATTTGTGTCACTATTTATACATACTTGGATGAGTGTATGGAGAGTTTTTATTTTACTAGAATTTAAAATTAAAATTGGTTTTATTTCATATATTTTATATTAAAAAAAAAAATTGTATATTTATTTAAAATAAATAACTACTACGTATTCATAAGAATTTCAAATTTGTTCATTTCATTCTTTTTTAAGTAGTTTTTACGAAAAGTGCTTTTGAAATGTTTGCACCGATAACAGTTGTTCAAATGTTTGATCAGTTTTATTTGCAGTAAATTTAGTGTGTTAATGAAAGTAGGAATGAATGTAATGGACAGAATAATATCATAAAACGTTACTTAAACAGAGGTGCCAGGAACGTCAAATGTTGACTACATTCTGTTGTTTTCTTTTTTGAAGATTTTGTGAAATCGTGTTTTCCAGTTCATACCGTTTGTTTAAAAGAATGCTAAGAAAACCTTGTAAGATTAAAAATTACTTCCTTTCAGGAAATACACCATTTTATATAAACGAACAGAGCTAATTTCAGTTATCCTATCTCATCTTAAGTTGGAAGATTAAAACCACGAAAATTTGACTGATAAACAAATTATCAAAATGCTAGCATTTGGGGCTACCTTGACGTCAAGATGTCCTTTAAAAATTTTCGTTTGCACTTTATATGATGAATATTATATGAGAATATTAAGGTCTACTACTCGGCATGTGTGAAAGTTACTTACACATACATACATAATTGCTCATTACAACCCTTCAGTAAGGATTATTGACCTAGTTTCTCATACTACCTATGTTGTGTGTGTTAATTTAATATCGTTTTAAAGTCGACTCCGAACGACAGATTTTTGAGAAACTTTTCATGGCAATTTTATTTACTCTCAGAATTTTTTGCCAGAAATCTGCTGAGAAGAAATCGCCGAAAAATTACTTTTTGAATGTTTATTTTGATGTCTGATCTGGGGCTTGAACCCTGGCTTTACGTCTAATAAGTCAACACTCTACCTACTAGACCACGGCGACTTCCGAAAGTTACTTACAAGCAACTTATATTTCGATAACAGAGAACAAATATTACATATATTGATTTTATAAATCTCTAGAACCACGATTCCTAACTGGTAACGAATATAATGCCTGGAGATCTTGACTTGTTACACCTAAAGATTTAGAGCTGTTTGATACAATAGCTCAAATAGATTAAGATGTCATATTGATTGGTCATCCAACTTATTCGCCTTCCGATAAGCAAACAATCAAAATGGTCGATATTGTTGCCTTTGGAAGGGCCAAAAATATACTCAAAGAGTGGCGGTTCACGCCGGGGCATTACTTGATCTGTCTTCGGTTCACTTGTTATTTTCTTATGTGATAATAAATATAGGTGTTGATTGGTAGAAATTTAAGAAACACTTCAGCCCTCATTCCTCAGGTATATACGGTTCAGGACAGCAAAGGAATCTAAAATTGGTTGCTAAACTTTATTGGTGTCATAGGATTGAAATTTGAAAAAGGAAGAGCTCGAAGAGAGTAGCACAGGTCTCCTCAGCAGAAAATAAAGGAAGAATGCACAAAACGACAAAGTATAATTCCTAAAATCGCATAAAAACGGGATCCCTTAAAATACTTATAATTCTTGGTAGGTCCTTGATAATTCAACAGCCTTAAATAATTTACTGTGGCATCTAATCATAAATTTGTAATTACAATGTTAGACTACTGCTGGCCATGAATTTTTGTTTCAGAACGAAGCATAAATTGATGCAAGACATAAGAAGCACACTGACATAGTAAAATTAGGGCTAAGATTTTTGTCAGAGTTCGATAAAGATCTCAAGGCTTACAGGAATATATTTTTCAACTATAAAAATGATTAAATCTAAAAAAAATAAAAAAATTTGGTGAAGTTACCTTCACGATTAAAATGGAATTAAATAGCTTAGCATTCGTATCTAAGCATACCATATATCAGGATATTGGAAGCCTTTATGCCCGAAGTTGGGTTGTAAACTTTGCAAAATGCTCCTAAAATCAATATGGTGTAATGAAATACAATTATCTGAGCTGTCTCCGCTTCTGACAAAGACTTTAGCATGCCATTAGGAGATAGGACAATTTTTCAAGACTGTGCCATCCACTCCAATCCCCTGGTTCTTTACATGTATCACCATCGTGGACACACAAAAATATTAAAATTGTATTTCTTATGTCCATACAAATATAACCTTTAGCTAAAGCTGAATTTACGAGTATATTAATAACATCTACAGAATTTCAATTGGGTTTTCAGCTGACATCTAAAATTTTTTTGTTCCCTAAAAAAATTTTTCAAAAACAATTTTTAAATGTTGGTTTTCCGATTTAGTCTGTAATATAATTTTTGACGACTGACAGTATAATTTACTAAAATACATATAAAATATAAAACCCAAAACTGTAAAAAGTACAATTTTAACAACTTAAATTTTTTAAATAATATTCGGTTTTTATTTAATATATTTTTTATGTTCGAAATCACATACTTCATACAACATCGTCATTATTTAAGTTTTATTATTACATATTTTTATTTCAATGATATATAAAATTATAAATGATTAATATTTTTTATTTTTTTCATAATTATTAGTTTTAATAGTTAAATATAGAAGATGTATGTATAAATTGAATTTAAATAAAATAATACAAAATATTAAAATGGAAGAAAGAAAAATAAATTACAAACACGTATAAACAGTAATGAAATCAGTCGTTTAGAGTTATTTTCTTTATAATTATTATTTTTTGTTTTTGTTTTTTTTTAATAATAAGTAGTTTTAGGTTTTTCTTTTTTTTTTGCGAAAATCAATTATTTCAAATAAAAATTGGAAGAATAATGGATATTTTTTTTTTTTTGTTTTGTTTTAAATTTAATTTATTTATATTATAATCTGTTGATCGATTCGGTACGTTTTTTTTTATACAATTGTGTACTTAAAAAACACAAACGTATACAATATATGTACATTAAATCATTCATCGATATTTATATAATAGGCTGTTCAAATTGAATTTTAAAGTATACATTTAGGCAGTTGTTTGTTCGAAAACATTTATTTTGTTGTATACATTTTTTCTTCACAAGTTTTATTTTTTAAATTTTTTAATTTTTAGTTTTACATGTTAAATTGCACATTAACTTTTCTCACTTTCTTTATAATGTTAATAATTGGTTTTAAAAGAAGTTATAAACAAAACCTAGTTTAGACGTTCTGTTTGATGTCAAACAAAAGTCTTAAAATTTCTTTTGAATAAAAATTGGAATTCGAAAGTTTATAAAAATAAAACGTTTTAATATGTATTATTATTGTTATGATTGTCATTAAAAATGGATTTGTCCCGAATTTGACTTTGTTAAATTATATTTAAGTATTTAAATAGTTTTTCAATTTTACAATTTTTAAATAGAATTAGAAAGCAACATTTGTTTGAAATAAATTAAATGTATTGGTTATACTAAAGAATAAATGCATGATTAACAGTTCCTTTAAATATATGTATATGGCTTCGAATGATTTACATTGTTTTATTAAATACATCGCAGTTGAGTAAACTCTATTCACATTGAAGCCACCATCTGAAATTTACTTATGGAGTAAATATTATTTGCTTGCAAATGAGATGACATTATTTGAAAATCTCTTGACTTAACGTTATTATATGTACTTTCCTATAAGAATACCAACTGGATTATAATTTGTTAATACAGTTTAGTTTATTAATTTCACATTAAAATTTAATACTAAAATTAATATTTCAAATTTCATTATCACATACATTCTATTAAAAATTACATTCATTCACTTTCTACACTTTCTCGCGTTCATACATTTATTTGCATTAAAGAAATTCACATAAAATATAAAGTATTCTTAAAAATAACATACAAGATTCAAATATCCACTTCAAAATGGTTATTTTTAAAATTTCATTAATTCTTCTGTGAAATTTCCTTAATATTTTAAAATTTAAATTTATTTATTATTCATTATTATTTTTTATTCATTAATTCATTAATGATTTTTGTTATTCTATATGCTAACAAAATATAAATATTGTATGCTTCTATTATTATTGATTTTTTTTTTTATTTTTTTTTTTTTGTTATTATAATTTGTTAATTTTTAGACACTCTACTTAGTTTTAACTTAATTTTTTTTTTTTGTTTTTGTATTTGTATACGTTAATTTTTTTTAATATATAAGTTTGAGGCTTAAGTCTAAAGGAGTCGTATCAAAATGAGGGCTTTTGCTAAAGTTTACTTTTAAAACTTTTTTATTCGGTTTAAATATTGTATATACTTGTATATATAAATATATAGATAGATTGTTTCATTCATTTCATTATAAGTTTGTTTGCTAAAAATAAAAAAACAACATTCAAGTTTGTTCTGAAAGATTCATTTAAAAATCATCATAAAAATATAAGAAATTCAAATCTGGATTACAAATAGTTTACGTAGTCTATTCACCACCTATTAAAAAGAAAACCTAAAATGAGGCTTCGGACTTTGAAAAATTTACATTTTTATATAATGACTAAAATATATTGTATTAAGTGTTGCTTTTCTTTTTACTAATTTTAAAATGCAATTTCAAGAAAATTGCTTTTTCTTGACCAGGCATTGCCTAGGTATACGCTTATCAAATTAATTAAAGGACAATTTTTACTATCACCTGCTTCTTGACTT
The DNA here is from genome assembly GCA_014635995.1 of Sarcophaga peregrina. Classification (NCBI taxonomy): domain Eukaryota; kingdom Metazoa; phylum Arthropoda; class Insecta; order Diptera; family Sarcophagidae; genus Sarcophaga; species Sarcophaga peregrina. The sequence goes on along the minus strand of CM025792.1, from coordinate 37,062,042 downwards.
CGTAACATTTTTCTTTTCTTAGTTAAATTTCAAATTTTTCATTTTTTTTTTGCTTTTCCTCCACTATTTCCATTTTACATACACACTATTTGCATGCAATTCTTAATTTTTTTGTTGTTTAAATAAAAGACATTTTTAAAATAATAAAAATAAAAAAATAAAATAAAACAAATAAAAACCTAAATAACAAATCACAGCATATCAACAATAATGCCACCAAACCAGGCCATATACAATGGCATTAAATACATAAATAGAGCACGACGTAATGACATTTTTTCCGGTCCAATGGACCCGCTAGACTTCAGGTCGTCATCGTCACCATCGATATTATGATCGTTATGTTCGCCATCATCTTCGCCCAGAACATTAGTTTCATGTGGACTCTGTGGTCTGGAGGTATGTGTTTGTATGCCACCACCGATGCTACCGCCTGTATTAGAGCGGTCCTCAACAATTTCTTCATCTTCATCGTCGACATTGTTGACATTGACTGCAGGTCGATCAGTGTGATCGGGTTTATGACTAGGTGTAAAGGGACTTCCCAAGCCGGAACCTTCATCGTCGTCTTCATCATCAACACCACCGCCTGAACCGGAACCGCTGCCATAGTAAGGTTCTTCTGTAATGAAAATAATACGTTGAATACAAAATATATTGTTCGCATAGTTCGAACATGTTTAAACTAAAAAAAAAAAAACTCCAAAAAGGGTGCCCTGGTAGTCAAGTGGGTAGTGTGCTATTGGCGTGAGGATCGTTGGTTGGATACCCAACAGAGACTCTGGTCTGTGTTATTAAAATGATAAACAAACAACCAAAAAAAAAAAAAACCGAAAAACAATGGACTTGTTTACATGATCGACGAGTAAACAAAAACATAGCAACAACATTAGTATAAAAAGGGATAAAGAAGTAAACAGGCAACAATAAAAGTGTACTGTAAAAAGGGGATAAACAAGTAAACTCTGCAAGGACAAACGTAAACAAAATACACAAACAACAATAACGTAAACACATGTTTACATTTATAGAGATTTCGCGAAGGACAAGTTATTCTCTTTCAAGTGAATTCATAAGACTGGTTACCCTGCGATATAAAAGGCGAGACAGAGCAGGCAACGGCAGTTTAGAAATAATTCAGTCAGTCTTGTGTGAAGACATGTTACGTGTGAAGAGAATAATCGTGGTTTGAAGATTTCTGTTATAAAAATATATTGAACAATTGTTACTGCGTACGTGGAAGAGTGTAAAGAATAATAACAATTAAAGCTAATTGTTGTTGTTTAAGTCAAATCGTTAAAAGCGGCACACGGAATTGTGCAAACAATAAAGGATTGATCTAAAACTAAACTCAAATTTATTTTTATTTTATTTCCAATCTACGAATTCGTACTTTTTAACGTTTTTAAAAGGGTAAAAACGTAACAATATGCTCAAAGTTATTCAGCTCGTATATAATCAAATATTATTTGTAATTGTATTGTAAATAAAATAAATTAATAAGAGCTCAGTATCACAATAAGTGAAACAATATGCTTCAGTCTAACGAAAAGAATATTTATTTGTTTGGGGTCGGATGGAAAGTTAAATAATAAATAACTGTCGTAACTGTCTACACGATCGGTCCAATTTTTAAGCACATTATCGATTGTGTTCAGCGGCGATTGTGTCGTTTGGCCACCTGCGAATTGGAGCTGCGATTTGGCACCGTTGGACTATTATATGTGGCGTGCCGTCAAAGATAAGTGTTACGCCGAAAAGCCAGAGACAATTGGCGCTTTAAAGGACAATATTCGTGCAGCTATTTGTTCAATACAGCTGCACACAATCGATAATGTGCTTAAAAATTGGACATATCGTGTAGACTACTGAATGGTCAGGCGAGGCAGTCATTTAAATTAAATTATTTTCCATTATTAACCGGAAGGATTGTACTTTCAAATAAAAAAAGAAATTTGAGAAAATATTCAGTAGTTTTTAAAGCGTTTAAAAAAAATTGTTGTTTGGCGAACCCTTTATTTAATTGTTTATTATAAAATTATTCGCATAAGCCCATAATTGCTAATAAAACCAATACAAATATTATAAATTTTCTTATTTAAATCGTTTAGCAAGGTTTTAATTAAAACCCAGGACTATTGTTAAAATTTTTTTAACTTGAATTTAGTTTTTAACGACCTAATAACTTACATCAAACCAAGATTTCGCCTTATGCTGTGGAATCGTTATTGGGACCTAAAATGTAAAGGGGGGATGTTATCAGGTGTCCCAGTATGATGTGAACGTTAAAATAAAAATGTTCCTTATTGTAAACGTAGAAGATTATCAAATAATTTTGAAGAGCTAAATTGTAAAGAATATTGGATGAAAACCACACTTTGATTCGGAAACAGCTTTGCAGAAACGTTAAATGTTGTAAAACAAACAATTTCTGACAGTTTAAAAGTTAATGATAAGATCCAAACACATGATCCGTGCCACATGAATTGAAGGACAGGCAGATGGAAAAATTTATGATATTTGCTTTAAAGATACGATAGAAAATCAGTATCGTACTGAACTTGCAACTAGGGATTGTAAATTGGATTTATTGGCAGAATCCTAAACGAGAAAATTATTTGCTTATTCGGGAAAAACACACGAATTCGGTTTAGGGTGGGACTACTACTTGTTTTCATCGATGGAACATGCATTGGCTGGATCAGCACTTCGATTACCATCAGGAAGACAAAAATTAGGTGATTCGTTTCAAATATGTAGTCAGCAATGGCCAATTTCTCATTTGATAATAGTACACATGGAATTTTTGTCTAATTTAAAGTATTTAGTTTTAAATATTAAAGTTTAATGGCTTTTCATTCTTCATTTGCTTACCCTGTTCACTCCAATCTACATCTTGACCATTATAGGCGTTACGCAAGTGACTGATTGTATTTTTCAAGAAATGTAATTGTGTTGTAACCTTGACTAATTTGTTTTGGTGATGCGGGATTACCAGGAAATTCAGGATTAGAAGCCATGTTCTGTGGTCACCGAGTGCATGTACCTACAAGAAAAATTTTTATTATAGATAAGAACGTTTCGATAATATGTATTCATATTATGGTGATTTGACTCACCTATCAATAGTGTGACCAGTTCCAGCATAGGCCATCAGCATCAGTTGAAGTGGAAATTTCGTCGTTACTGCATATTTGATGCGGTAAATTTGACCAGAATTTTTTATAATCTTTCACACGCTGTTTAATGTCTTTAATCAATTTATCCAAAGCCGGATCACGTCCATTATATTCGTTATCGTCATTTTTGCGATTCTGTTGTTTACGTTTGTTATTACGTCTGTTATTGTTGCCACCACCATTGCCATTGTTACCATTTTCACTGCTATCACGATTGCCGGGTTCAGCGGCCCTTCTTTCACGCAAAACAATAGCATCGTCCAAGTAGGCATCGATGTCTAAAATATCATTTTCGATTTGTTCAATGCCTAAAGCATCAGGATTGGAAGATTTTTTCTTTGGCGTTTTGGTTTCTGGACTCTGTTGGGCAGTTGTAATGAACTTGGGATTAACCTGACGCTTGGAACGTCTCAATGGTGGGCGATCGCAGCCCTGAAAGACTCGACTGGTAATATTGTGGCCAGAATCCTAAAACAAAATTAATCCAAATCGCATCATCAGTACAATTATTAATTCATTGCAAAATTTGTAAACTCAATCAATAATTTTACTCTTGAGTAGTCGACCAACAATTAGGAAAAGAGGAAATGATGTCTCTTTGTTGGTTATTTACAAAAATAACAGTAAAGTTTAACCACATATTCACCTAATTTTTGTATTTCTAACACCTTAACTTCTTCCGCTATTGTTGTTTGATAGTATTTTCTAAATAAACCACGTCTTAAGGCTTAAATTACACTTGATATCTAATCAGATGTGTTGTTTAGACGTAATAGACAACCGCAAAAATATTGATAAACACAATATCAATAAATAAATTTATAAAAATACTGAATGAATGACTTGAATGGTTCACCTCATGAAGCAAGCAAATCCGTCCATTCATTCACCCATTTATTGTTAAAAAAAATAAAATTGAAAAACTAAAATATTGCTATTGGGGGTAAATATAAATATTGGCCTATGTGGGCAATTGTAAGCTGTTACACCTGGAAGCCTTAAATAAAGGGATGTCAAGCAAATTGGAAGGATAATTGACCCAATGCGAAGAAGAAATTCTCGTCTATATAAGAAGAAAAATGTAAGTAGTCTACTGATCAAGCCATGTATGAACAACCAAATGACCAACGACGTTCAGTGTGTTAGTTGGACGTTCGATTTGGTGAGTCAATATCATCACAAATCATTACTACATTACAGGCAATATTCGCACACGGTTGAGTGTAGATAGAAATGTAAGAACGTAAGACGTATTAAAGTACTTTGACTTGAACATGTTGTGCACTTTCTGATAAGATAGAACTGTGACGAGGAAAAATCAAATCGAATCCGTCTATGAAGGGCTCCGGGATATAGCGTTATACATTGTAATGTCCCCCAATATGCAAATTATAGCTTCGTCACCAGATGATAGGTTAGGGAGAAGAAATATAATCGTTGGAGAACGGATTGAGTTGTTATGCGTATAGGAATGAAAACAGATTTACTGTTGAATTGAATTGAATTTATTTATTTGAATTTCTGCACAACAAGAATGAGTCTTATATTTACAGTACAGAATTAATTAAGGAAAAAAGTTGCAAACATAAAAAGAAGAAATACTTAAAATTTACTTAAAACTAATACTTTATATCAATACTTAAAACTAAAAGAGGGACACAAGTAGAAGAAAAGAAGAAAGAAAATGAGAACAATTTGTACGCACATAAAAAGAAAGAGTAAAAAGATAAAAAAAATAAAACAAAAAAAAAACAGTTAGAGTATAAAAATAATTAGTTAATTAATTTGATAATAAAAATAAAAAATTATATTATATTATATATGTTGGATTTAGATAGGATCAGCGAGAGGTTTCTGCTGAACAATTGCAGGGTATATTGTGATAGAAGGGGTTGAAGACTATTGAATACATGCTCTAAAAATGTCCACAACCCTAAGTAGGATGAGGTTGAGAAATGGGCAAGTACTTCTTTGAGGGTTGAGATTCTCTGTTGAGAGCCAACATTAAGGCTCTACATAGATTTATAAGTAGTTTGAGCTCGTTGAGCGGTGCTAGGACATCTAAGTTGTAGCTCCGCTATCTTAAATTTTTTTGTGGTCGTTTCCAATCTTCTCTTGTCTTTCCGAATTTTTTTCTTTTTCTCAATTTTCCTTTACTATTCACTCTATTTAGGACAAGTTTACAAGGTGTCATTTCGATCGGTGAGTATTGTGTACTTATTGAAAAGTATCTTGTCTTATTTGAAAAGTATCTTCAAACTTAACCTAACACAAAATCAGATCGAAGACAATGTGTCAAGACATAATGGAAATAATTTTAGCATGTAACCTGACAAACGGGATGCTAGATTATATTGTCTATTGCAATCCCTATAAAGTACAGTGCTTTTGTATAATCGCTTTTTAAATCTCTCAGCTGAATGTGGGTTTGGGATTAAATGTTCACTGATAAGTATACCTTCAATGGATATAAAACGGTAATATAAAAAACATTAAAGAAGGCTATAATTTTTTTAAACTCCCAATACTCAATTCTCTTACTCAATGTTTTATAGACTTTTGTGCAATATTGTGTAGTAGTAAGCAAACACACACAGCACACACTAACACAATTTGTAGGTTTGTTCATTGTCTGTTTGTATCAATTACAGGAAATTAGATAAATTACAATTTATCTGTGATAAACGAATAGAAGAAGAAGAAGAAAACACAATTCAACACAAAAACTGTTATAATGATGTGTGGCTGATATATTAAATCTCAATGGGTGAGTGTCAGTGAGTCAATGAATGAATGAATGAATGAATGACTGCATGAATGGAAGGTATGCAATAAAGTATAAAAGGTGTTGTTACTTTAACCCCTAGGCAACAGTAACAACAACAAAACCCAAGTAGAAGAAATACTATAAAAATAAAACATGTTGATGGCGTTTATTTAACAAGCGATTGTAGATAACAAAATGTTGGTGCCTACAGTGGAAAAATCAAGGTGTAGCATGCATATATGTTTGTATGCATATATGTATGTATAGACACCGTATAAACAAATTGTGTAATGAATACTTTTCTTAAGCAGTTCTCAATTAAAGTCTCATCTAATTTTCATTAAAAAAAAAACATTCAAAGATTTTTCCTGTTTAGGGTTACAGTAATATTGTTACGTTGGAGTTCTTATAATCAATAAATCAATCGACAAATTGTAAATTTAAATATAAATTTATGGCCTTTATTTTATAAAATAAAGAAAAAAAAATACTAAAGATATCAGAGGAGCAAAAAAAATTACTAGAACACATACATACAAACAAAAAAAAAAAAATTAGTATAAAATTATCTTCAATACACAAAGTATTTTTTATAAAATCGAACACATGTTGAACGAAGAGTTTGTTTATTTTAGCAGCAACATTTTCAAGTATTTTTTTATTTTTTTTTTTATTTATTTTTGAATTTTTTCCTTTCCTCCGTTTATAAATTGTAAATACGTACGAAGAAAACAATTCTATTTAGAAAAAAAAAAAATTATCTATTAATTTTAAGATAAACACAGACGAAATTTAGAAGAAAACATGAACGATAAATGTAAACAAATAGACAGGTAAATAACCTGAATAATTTAAAACGAAATAGGTACATAATGTGTTTGGATACAAACGTATGTACATACATTTGTATATAGTTTGGCCGCTACTAAAGATAAAAGAAAATGTACTTTCTTGATTCTAAATTTGCAGAGCTTTTACGACCTATACAAATCGAAAAATATAGGGTTAAATATGAAGGGAAATGAAACATGAAAAATAATTTTTTTAATTGTTTCCATTAAAAACAATTACAAGCGAATTTAATTAAGGCTTTTGATAAACTTAAAATATTTTTGAATTTTACTAGCTGCTCCACACTACCCATAATTTTTAAACGATTTAAGAACTCGCTTTTGAATTTTATTCCCTAAGATGTATTTTATATGATGTATTCATTCATTTTCCTTAATCAAAAATTTAATTATGGCAAATGAAAACAAAAGGTCTTTCCGCTTGTGCCGACTTTTGTACTGTGCTGTAGCAATACTGATCCAACTGATCCAAGCAATAACAAGAAAGAGAGACCGCTCGGAAATTTTTAAGAATTCTCGTTTGAGAAAATGCAAACAGTATGCCAACTATTAAAAAAATAAAAAGAAAAACATTGAAGAAACGCGTTGACGAACCGGTTGCTGTCTCGAAAATAATGCGAATGCAAACGGGAGTATCGCCGAAAATGTAAAAAGATTCAATTGGGGATAGGTCTGAACTTCATAAAATTTTGCAAAGTACTATGGAGCGAATATTGATAAAAGAAGGAATACGATTACGTAGTTCTTGTGGAAATTATTATTACTTAAACAATTCGCGGAAAAAAGATTCAACGCCGACCGTCTTTTCTCATTGGAGTTTTGTATAATCTTGGCTTTATCGGAATAAGTAGAAATAATACCTGTGCTTTATTCCAATATTTCTATTCGTCATAAGTAAAAAAATAAAGATAAACGCAGTCGTACTTACAACCATTTTTTTCTCAATTTTTTTTTTTTTTTTTAAATACTTAAAGAAGACAAATACACTAATACCCCGGTTTGCGTCGCCTTGTTCTGCGTCGCTTTGAAGTTGTGTCTTTTTAAAATTTCTGTGATTTCGAATTTGCGTCGTTTTTGTTTCAGTTTGCGTCGCATGCTTCAAAGTTGCGTCATTAGTGCTTCGATTTGCGTCGTTAATACGAAAATGTTTATACAAAGGAGATTTCCCATTTAAGTCTAATGTAAATACATACATACATATCTATTTATATTGTCTGATGGTTGCAAGATGTAGGTCCTTAGAAAATTAGACATTTTTTATTGAAAAATCGATTTTTTTCAGCTAAAATTATGAATCCCGGCACCAATTAAATGAAAATCAATACAAATGTATGGAAAATCGTGCTTCGTTCTGCGTCGTTTCGATTTGTGTCGCGTTTCTTCAGGATCAATTAGCGACGCAAACCAGGGTATTATTGCATGTAGTTGGGGGAGTCCCTAAAACATATGAGAAAAATTAAAAAAAATATAATGTAAAAAAATTCAATTTACATATGTACATATTTCAGAAAAAAAATTTTATATGAAATTCGGCATACAACCGATGACCAGGAACCTATCTCGGTCGTAAGTCGGGGAATAAATGCATTCATTCTTACTGAGACAACTTTTATATAGCATGACATAATGTACTGACACATAAAACACCATTATGTATATACAGTGGTGCTCAAAAAAATAAATTCACTTCCACTTCGAAACGTTTACTATATCCATATATCAAGTAACTGCGCTTTGTTCACTGAATATAATTATGAAAATATAATTCCGTTACATTTCACTCTTACATGTCACTCTCTTTAATGAATTGCAAGCATAGACTTGGTTGTGATGTTAGATCATAAAATCATAAATCATAAAAGTTGTAAAAGGAATAGTGAGTTTATATTACTTTTTTGCGTTTTTTTTTTTATTACCATAACCAATCGTCTATGCTAATTATAGAATTCCAGAAAATTATAATTCTAGCAGGAATGCATAAACATTGATTTTAAAACATTCAATAAATTAATTTAAACAAATTTAAAACTAAATCTAATTGATTTGCATGTGAATCACACAGAAATTTCAAAAATTACTTTAAAACCATTAATAAACAACAACAACAATAATAAACGATAAAAATAACTTGCTTTTGCTTCAATAAAATGATGAAGAATTTTTTTGTGTTGTTGTTTAAAATTCGGAACATCATAGACGATTCCATATAATTAATTTTGCAAATAATAATAAATTCGATTGGTATTAAATATTAGATTTGAATAAACAACAACTTACCAAAAAATATATTCAAATAAAAATAAAAAAAAAAAAAAAATCAACGTTAAAACCTGCTTAAAATTCTTAATGAGAATTCTGAACAAAAAACAAAACAAACCACAATAATATTGACATTTTTTTTTTCATAAAATTTAAAAATTATTGTTTAATTTTAAAAGTTCATTTTAATTATGACAAAGGAAATTTAAATAAAGCATTTGGTACATACAGACATACTTAATGGAAGTTTAATGGTATTTAATGACTTTTAGCCTCTCCTGAAGTTCACCAGTACAAAGTGTACCGGAAAGTGTTAAGGAAATATGACTTAAGCTGATTTCTTTTTGTCATTAAGATTTGAAATAAAAATATTAAATCTATGTATTTGCGTTTTAACTCAAGTAAGAAGCCGTTCTATGGGTATGGCAGCATTTGGATAAAAATCATAAAAATATTTCACAAATATTGTTCACACAACAAAACAAAAGAAACGAAAATAATAAACGCTTATCAAAAACTTAACAATACAAAAAATTTAAATCAATAAAAATGATGTGGGAGTTATTTGATATTTTTCATATATTTTTTTCTTAAAAACCAAAAAAAATTTTTTTTTTTGGATAAAAAAAAAAACGAGGCGCATGCGTCTTTATCATAAACATGTTATTGTGCCTAAGAGTGTTTCTTTTATCAATTGATTTAAATGGATAATTGATTTAAGTAAGTGGGCGTTAAAAAGTCGTAAAAATTTCAGCTGCCATTTAAGTGTTAATAATCATTCATTAAAAATTTGAACAACAACAAACCAGTTATTTAGGCAATACTTACTTGAAAATTCATAATAGCTTCGGAAATTTTAATGTTAATCGGTTCCACTACCATAACAATATTGAATGAACCCAATAAACGTTCAGCTACTTTATCCATGGCCATTGCATAATTTTCCCATTCAGTATCTAAATCATTGTGATAATGTAGACAACCCTTGATGACATTTACGCAATAGTTTGTACACGGTTTTTCCGTATAACCTTTACAAGAACCGCAATGTTGCATTTTCGTTAATGCCGAGGTACAATCAGCATTTAAACGTACCTTAAATAAAAAACGTAAAATGTTCTTTCATGTCCTATTTATATATTCTATTATAAAATAAACTCTTTCTTACATTAACTAAGCGCTTAGAGACATCCGCAGCAGCGGCAAGAGCTTGACCGTAAGTCCGTGTGGCCACAAAAGATCTTTTGATTTGTACGGACAATTTATCGGGTACATCACCAAATGGTTTAAGCTCCTTCATATGTTTACCAACACAGCGTAGATAGCTAGAAGAAATCAAATTAAACAAAAATAAAACAAATTAAATTAAATATTGCCATTCTTATACATTTAATTCTCTTTTTACTTGACATATTTTTTACACGAATTTGATTTTAAAGAAAAAAAAAATATATCTTTTACAGAACTTGTTTTGTTTTAACATGATTTTCAATATTTTATGAATTGTTCACAAGTCTAATGGAGCAAATAGAGTGAGATTTTTCTGTGCATGTACGGGGTGTTTAAGTTATGATGTTTTCTTTTCTCCAAAGATAATGTCACCCTCTTACAAAATGCATTAAAAAATTTTTTGACCAACCTTGTTGTAATGTCATTTTTTATTTGAGAAGAACATAACGCAAATATTCAAAAAAGGGTATGCCCTGTGTTTGCCACTGCGGCTGTTGATTATGCATGCATTATATTCTGTAATTCTTCTTCATCAGATGACGAAGATGTATCTAATAACTGATTTATTTCAATTTTTGCAAATAAAATAGATGCAGCGATATCCATATTTATATTTTTCAAAAAAAAAAAAGAAGTTTTAGATCTAAAAATATTTTGTTTTTTTGATTTGTTTTCAATAATAACTGCAAATATGAAACAGGCGTTCCAGATCGCTAATTTCTCAACTTTATTTTTTGAGAGCTTTTTTTATAACAAACGAAAAAAAAAACACTTTAACACTGCTCTAACATTGAATACAATTTTTTATATTACGGACCATGTAGCTTTAATGACGTAATGTTTTCTTAGGGTTACTTAACAAAACAATGAAAAAATTAACTTCAAATTGGATAACAATACCAGGCGACTTTTTTTAAATATCATCTGGTAGCCCTATGAATAAACAAAAGTTATCTGCTTTACAGGGCATTATCAGCACTCTCGATTTATACAAGGCATAAAATGCAATACCCCTCACCATTGGCAACTGCGAATTATTTAGAATAAAACATACCACCCTATTAGAGGGCGAAATATTTTTAAGAAAAACACAAAATTGCATTTTGCCTTAATAAAATGCACATTTTTTGCTAGAAAAGAAAACAACATTAGTATCAAGAGAATTGAAAGATTTTGCTCTTGACGTTTGCAAGTGCAATAATTCTGATGCACATAATTCGCATCTCCAAGGAGAGAACGAAAACGGACGAAAGGAGGCAAACGATGTACATTTTTGAAATTTATACGAATATGTTCAGTACTGTTAGAGAACGGTATATTTCAATTTCTTATGGAAAAGCTATTTAAGTTTATCCTCATAAAATATAAAACTAAACCCAATTTACCCAAAAATATTTTCACTTTCACAAAAAGGGAGCTATCAAACTACATTCTGTTCGGACAGATTGAGGGAATTTAGGTTAATGCATATCTATTAAATAAAAAAACTATTTAAATTAGAAAACATATCGCACCCAGTCCAATAGTGGAAATTTTTCATTTTTCGAGTTTATAAGCTTAAGAAGAATACAGTTGTAGAAAACGGTTGTCAATTTATATTTTGTTGTTGTTAATTATTACTAAAAACGGTCCAAAGGTTATGTTCTTAACTATTTTTGTTTAAATCGATTTCTGAAAAATGAAAATTTTGAGTTTAGTCACTTTTGTACTGGGTGTGCGACATGTTTAAAAAAAATTTTTTTTTATGTAAGAGTTACTGATGTTAACAACCTTTTTATGCTCAGTGTATGTACACAAACACGGCTATTGTAGGTATTGTTTTTAAGTGAGAAGAAAGGAAAATCGGTACTGAATTTTTTAAAACCGAGGACAACGTATGACAGATAGTTTCTGAGACTGCCTTACAAGCGTGTTACTGATTAACCTGATAGTATTTGCCAGGAGTACTAGTTGATTATGAAGAGGACACATGAAAAGAGAAATATTTCAGGATATTACAAGGTAAACTTGTGGCCATTCCTCTAGACATGAAATATGTCCATCAGTTATAACATGGGCTTACTGCTTACCCAAATGAAATGAAATGAAATAATATCAAAGGAAAGGAAAGGAAAGAAGAACTATAGAACGACACATAATAGATTTTGCTGATTAAAACATTTAAATGCGGAATTAGAACATGTTTTAACGCCTATTTATTTCGTTCTTCTCTGACTTGTATTCCTCTTTTTTGCTGCCAACTTGAATGTATCGAATTCAACTTCTAATAGAAGACATTCAGTGAAACAAAATAAATGGAAATTTTGCACGAAGAAATAAAAACAAGCAACCAACCTCCATCTAAATTCAAATGAAATTTAATGCCAAAAAAAAAACAAAAAATGAAACGAAAAGCAGAACTAAAAACACATACGAGTACATATCATTCATCCATTGTATGTTAGTTCTTATTATTGCTGCCGCAGTCTGTTCTTGTTTGTTTCTATTGTTTGTGCTTTTTTAATGTGTTATAAATCGAAACTTAAATTCTTTGAAGCAGAAACTATCGTTGTACACAATTGAATTGAAAACTAAGAAATAAAAAACGCTCTACACAAAAAAAAAAAAAACACGAATAAAATAGAAACAGAATCAACAGCACTTGTAGGTCTGCATCATTAACTCGTTAAATTAAATACTGCTTAAAATTCAAATACAAATACAAAACAAGCAAGTACAACAACAATGGGAGGTATTCAGACATTTTTTATGTGAGAGTAATGAATTTAAGCTACAAATAAAGACGAAATCCAAATTTGCTGCAATTAGAACAAATGCCGTTTCAAACTTAAAACTCTTAGTTATGGATTGTCATACATAGATGAGCTTTAAATTATGTCTTCAATAAAGTGAATTAATTTTGAATACTTACTCCCACATCCATGCCCTATGCTAATATATTGCTTCGTTTAGAAACATATTACAGTACAAATAAGCGATTGTAAAAACAATTTTTAATGCTTGCGTATAACGTATATACAACATATGACATATACCAGGTATACTTAATGCTCTTGAGATACAAATGGAACATTTATTGTGGACGAGTCTTCAATCCTTTTGTAGGCGATGACATCTGTCACACATATCCAATATACATGAAATCAATGAACAGATAACGTCACATTATTTAATCGTGTTAAAAATGGTGAATTTTGTACTTGACAATGATGATTTGCGGAAAGCATAAATTTCTTATTTTCATATGAAGAAAAGTGTTCGAGGGTTTGTACGAGACGTATATGGTGATCATGCAATATGCAGAAGATGGTTTCCCCAATTTGAAATAACGATCTCAGCGTAAGAAATTAAAAATGTGGAAAATCACCAAAAAAAATTTCAGGCGCTGAACTGCGTCTGTCTGAGGTGTGAGAGAAGTATAGCGTCGGACTTGTGGTATTCCAGCATTAATTGGATAAACAACGCAAGTGCTCCTAACTTCGGGGTATGATTTGAGACAAATATTTTTTCAATTTGTATAGAAGCCTAGAATGCTATTATTTGTCAAACGCATGTTTTTTAACAGGAACACGTCTCGTCTTGTGCAATTCCTCTTTGAATTCACCTATAGGTATGACATCAGTCTTATGTTAGCTGTAAATTGAAGATAGTATGGGACGGAATCGGAAGGGAAAATAAGGTAACCCTCTGGTGGGCCAAGATCATTTTAAAAATTTTCATTTACAATATTAACAGACTAGATGACCCGTGCGAATATTTCGCACAGTTAGTTGTAATTTTTGTAACATAAAATGAAAATAAGTATTAGAAATTTTATTAAAAGTATAAAAATATTAGAAATCATAATATCATCATACATATTTACATATGAATATTTACTTTAAATACAATGTTAGAGGCAATGACGTGATCATCGTTAACTTTTTTCCCGTACGAATCCTTAATACAAACAAAAATATCTTTAAATGTACGCACTCGAGGAAAAGCCACGTATAACTGCCCATGTGAAACGACCGGTTCTGGTAAATACAATCCTACCTTTTGAAGGGGTTGATTTTGTGCTTGGTTTATCGTCATATCAAAAGCAACTATCACAAGGAATTGTTTTCGTGTCATTCGGAAAGGCACAGTTGGATCAGAAGGTGTAGGGTTGATTCGTGGTATGAGTACAGTTTTGTCGGTATAAATAAATTTTGCAGATATGATATGCTCTCCCAAGTTTGTTACGATTAGCCTGGTACCATTTATTAACCCTTGTTTAGAATTAAGATTTCTGATTACAATTATAATTACATTTGTCTTTCTTACGTTGCACGTTATTTTTATTCTTATTTTTCTTAAAACCTTTTTAACCTGTTAAATATCAGCAGACACTATATATATGAAATATTAAAAGACACCGTATTTCTATACTTCATATAACAAACAATGCCATGACAATAACGACATTATTAAAATGGATTTTACAACTTTATATATTATTATGTGGAATAGCATTACAATTAAGCGATCCTGTTTATCGCACTTGATCTAACAACTACTGCAAAGTATTGCCAAAATAGCTTTTTACAACTTAATATGCATATTATACATAACTGACTTAGTAATTAACGGCATTATAGTAAATAGCGGTATTGCCAGAATGGATTTTAATACATACTATATTATGTAGAACTGCATTACTATTAAGCGACCCTGTATTACCACATTTGAACAAAAACATATACTCATAATGGCAACAGTATTATCATGCAGTTCTATATAAAATATAATTCTTATCAATAAAAATATTAATTTTTCAATTTCTAATTAATTTTTGCCATTAGTGTTAGATATAAGCTTTAAAATTAGATATCATTCATTAAAAAGTGCTTTAGAAATAATATATGATGATTCAAATTGAATTAAATTTGACTAAACGCTAGTCCCTTTCTCTTTTTTCCTTTATGAAATATTTAAATACATACATGACCGGATTTTAAACGAATACCAGAAATATTTTGACTTTTTCTGAGACGATTTAAT
This sequence comes from Sarcophaga peregrina, assembly GCA_014635995.1. Lineage (NCBI taxonomy): Eukaryota > Metazoa > Arthropoda > Insecta > Diptera > Sarcophagidae > Sarcophaga > Sarcophaga peregrina. The sequence goes on along the minus strand of CM025792.1, from coordinate 37,046,731 downwards.
AAAATTATTTCAGGATGAATTACGAATTTTTTGTCAGGTTATTTATACTTTTAGAATGACAGAAGCAGGCCTTCAGGCATTTCAGAAAGAGTGCTCTAAATGATATTTAAGGGTTAAAATAATGTTCCATTAACATTTAAGGATTAAAATGTTTACAAAGTTTTATTCAGAGCTTCTCTGTTGCCAAAATGTCAACTTATGTCTTCGTGAACTGAACTGTTCTTATTTGTTAATTGTGTTTTTTTTTGTTTTTAGTTTTTTTGAATGTAAACACGTTGGTAACATGAACATTTGCTAAAAGTATTATTTTTCCTAAGAAAGAAAAAAAAAAAACAATAAAAAATTACAATAAAAACAAGCTCATATAACAATAACAAGAAAAACATTAAAAAAAGTCGAGACTATGAAAAGAAAAACATTTGAAACTTTGTTTTAAAGCGTATGTGTGTGCACGTGTACATATGTGTGTTGTAAAGTGTGGAAATATAATCACTGCTTACAATTGTAAGTACTTGACCGTCAATAAAAAAAAAAGTTGAAGAAAGAAATGCTTGGACTTGGCTTGGTAAAGTTTTGAATGAATTTTATTTGAGTGCTTAATGTTGCTTATGTTGCTGTTTTTTTTTTTTTTTGTTTGTTTGTTTTTATAAATGTTGTAAATGATTTGGCCACAAAAGTACCGGTTATTTTGAAGTTTCACAAAAAATATAAATAAAACCGAAGGAAATATTTTTCTTCTACAACTTTTATGAATGGCTGTGTGTAAAACGACCTAAAGAGCTAAAGGAAGAGTTTAAAACAAAAAAAAAATTGGTGAACCAAAATGACATAAAAAGTGCGTTTAGGTTTGTTGGTTTTGGTTTTGAATTACAAAAAAAAAAGAAAAAAAAATTGGAAAAAAAATTACAAGCTTTTTAAAAAGTGTTAACGACCGATTGAATTACGATTTTTTACACTAAAAGTTTAACATCAAAAGAGGACTTAAGAGGGGTTTTTTTTATCATCGTACTTACTCTTCATCGAATGTATATTGAGCGTTCAACACCTGAAACATTTTCTGATACAAAGTATTGAAAAACGTATCCAAAACTTGAAGCAAATCGACACGACCGCGAGTATAATAGTTTTCCAATTCATTAAATAGATCCGAAAAAACATAGGAATTCTGTTGATAGATCACACCGTAGGTGCGTGTAAACATATTATGGAATTCCGTTTTCGATTCCTGCAATAGTTTGCGAAAATGTTCTGTAAATAAAAATAACACAATAAATAAGCACTTTAAAACTTGTAAAAGATTTCTAATAACAATAATAAATTACAAAAATATTTGATTTTAACATTGAAATAAATTTCCAAGTACAACTTAGTATTCACTCACATATTATAGAGTTGACTACATCGAAATATACATTGATTCTCGATTGATTGTTCTTTCATAAAATGAGTTCGATCTACTGTACTCCTCTCAAAGTTTATAGAGTATTCCTATAAAATACTCTTCAAGCCTATTTTCATTACAAATTTTAAGATTTGCTCGGTGTCAATAACAACATCAATATTCTGCATAGCACTAGATGTGAACCCAGATGTTTCTGCATGGGATGCGTTAAAACCTTACAGGTTGCAAAAATATGTTTCGATGATTCGTTCTTACTGTTAAAGAATCTAAGTATTGTGTCGAGACAACCCCAATTCTATATAAGATTGCCTTGTCAAGAGGAAGGTTAGCAAGCTCAGGTTACTAAGATCTGCTCTTATTGTAGATGCCTAGCAAAAATTTCGATTGTTTCATATTCACTTGGTTTGTGAAGAGACTCTGCTTCTCTTTGTTTTTCTTTTCATTGAATATACCATTCGGTACCATTCTACATAAGGGTTCTGATTTCATCAGCTTCTCTCCTCGTAAGCTCGTTTACTTGGTCTTTGTCTCCGCAGAGAGGAACTATATTTTTTAACTAACCAATTCAGCTTCTGCAGACATTTCCGTACTATCTTCGATTAATCCCATCAGAGCTGAGTGCTTCAATGGCAGCCTCTTTGGCATAGATTTTCCTATGGGCGTGGAATACTTATAGGACAAAATATTTGACAAAAAATTCATGGAAAATATTGTCTCTTTTACAAAAGTACACAGTTTCAATATTGCGTTCATTGTTACTAAGTTATTAAGTTTTGCCACAAAGTGTGTTTCCAAAACATAATCTACTGGTGCAATGAATTAAAATTGAGATACCGTACTAACTCCTATAATGGTAATGTTGCCAACTGCAGTGCAGAATTTACCCCTGCAAAATTGTTTGGGATTTTAAATTGGGTATATTGGTAAGGAAGTATTTGCAGATTAAATTCTGAAGAACAGGCGTCATTGGCCTTTCCTAGATAGATAATTTGAAAAAAAATTAAGCATAAGATGTTCATTAAATATTATCTTTTGCATAGAGCAGCACGGATCAGAAAGCCTTCTAAATGGATTATTTAGAGGATTTAAATTTTAAAAATCCTTAAATCATAACGAGAGTTACCTACATATGTACTAGGGAAACCCGAAATCCCGGGATTTTCGGGATCCCGTTTGGCATCCCTAATATATAAATATTTTCCTTAGGAGTACACATGAATTTTTCTGAAACGATATCGAAGTTTGACTTGCTAACGCTAACAAACTTTTTTTTTTGGAATATCTTTCCTCAGTAGGAATAAATCGTTGATTTCATTATTATCTCAACCTAAATCAGTCATCAAATCGCCATAAATTACTTCATAAGCATGTTAACGATTATAATTAAAACTCATTTGACTAAAATCTACAAAAAAATTGGAAAAAAAAAATTTAAAAAAGAAAACTCTAAAGCAACACACAGAAGTAGAACATTGTTTAACACCCACTTGAGATTTTGTTTCCCCCATTTATTCCAAATCATTCATTCGCTTATTAAATCAATATTCAAGTAGCAAAATACCAAGTAGTTACATGACAAACCCTCTTTCAAATAAATTTTCGGGGTTTGATTCTTTGTTGTTTGTGTTAGAGGCGTTTAATGTTACATGTCATCTGGCACCAGTTTTGACATTAAAAATGTTTAAACAACAGCAACAACAACAACAGCAGTTGTGGTATTACAAGTATCTTTGGTTAAATATTCATAAAAAAATTTTGTACAAGACTGAGACCAAGATCAGTCACACAAACATACAGACAGACATACGTACGAGTATAGTATTTGAATGACTGTAGACGACCATGAGACATGCCCAAGATGCTCCTGAGCTTTAAACGTTTAGATTTGTATTGTAGGAGGAAGCTGAGTTAAAGTGACGGCGCATGCGGGCCTCTGTTTAATATATTTCACGATTTGCTCTTGTAGTTGTTGTTTAATAAAGTTGATTATAATTGTTATTATTGTCGGTAGTGATGCTGCTGCTGCTGTTGGTTGTTTTTTTTATTGAAAATTGTCTCAAGTGGTCATCACAAAGTTTTTTGTTTCTTTTTGGATTTTTGTCTCTACTTAATGGCGGAAATTAATTTTTTTTTATTGTTTATATTCGCAGTTTCATTTGCCACAGGAAGACAGCGGGTGTAACTGATATGTTATCTTGAATGTAACAGACTGAAATTTTAATTGCAAAAGTCTGTGGATACATACTGTGACGTGATTAAAAATTTGGTGGGTCTATTTAACATTAATTTAAAGTTTACAGGAAACGAAAATATTTCTTCGCCGACTTCCTCTCAGCAGATTTCTGGCTAAAACTTCAGAGAGTAAATAAAATTGCTATGAAAAGCTTCTCAAAAATCTGTCGTTTAGAGTCGACTATAAACTGTAGGTCCCGCCACTTATGTATAAAACTAACGCACACAACATAAGTGGTGTGAGAAGCTAGTTCGTAATCTTGACTGAAGGGTTGTAATGGCCTAATTATGTATGCATGTAATATCAGCATTTATAACCAAAGTGTCTAAGAAGCTAAATACATAGTTGATAATTTCAAACTCATTTGGAGTTGTTACACAAATTATGAATATCCCCGCTGGTTAATTATATGAAAATCGATTTAAATAAAAATTCCCTGGAATATTCTTATTATTATCGCGATGAAGAGATGCATTAGTACTGTGATAATATTATCTATTGTGCTCACCTCATACCATTTTCAGATCCCATTTTATTGTAATTTCCCAACAGAAGTTTTGTTCAGAGACTTTATCTTTCATAGCTTTATCGTCCTTTATCTTTCCTTACAGCCTACAGAAAGTTACTAACTCTTTCAACGGCGTGGAGCCTAATCTTCTCGCAAGCGCGTATGCTTACTCATTACCGCACATGACTGGGGACCCAGCAGAGGTAATCTCATTCAGTCTACATAGTTAATTCAGCTTCTTCAAATAGTCATGTACTATCTTCGATTTAACCTCATAAGAGCCGATTACTAGAATAGCTGCCTGACTGACCGGTTGAAAGATACTTACGATTTCTATAAAGAACAACCCCGGTTCCTGTTCCTAGATTTGTCTTTGGCCTATTCGTTTACCACAAAATAGTCTATCTTTTATGAAAGTATTCTTATTCATTTACTAAGTTATGAGGTCTATTTCCCAAGCGCTGTCAGCTAATCGCAATATCATAATGAATTTCATGTTCTCCCTCAACTTTATAACATAAACCCCTAAGTTATGGTCATTACTACCATACTTAGAGGACTTCAATTCCATAGGGCCTTTATTATCGCCGTATGATAGCAATAAAAGTACTTGGAATAGCCTTGTGGCAAAACATCTTAAGTAGCAGATCTTTTCTATGGGGTTTCCTAAAGGCTTTATTCTTTCTAACATTCCATTTCGTATTGTTTGTATGAACATACTTTACTTGGAATTTCAATTAGTTTCTTCTGATGACAGCACTATTTAACATGCGGTTCCAGAAAGGTGTTGTGCACACTGTGTAAAAATGAAAATGTATGATTCGATACTTTTTAAAGTGTATTTCAAAACTTTTCAATTACTCTTATGCGAGAGCGAAATGATTCATTCATGATCGTTTGTTAACACCAATGACTCATTCAATGCTGTTGTTGTTCGAAATTTCCAACTTTTTTCATTTCAATGTATTCAATTCCATATTTATAGTTGTGGATTACTTGTTAATATTTACACTCAAAAACTTTACACAATTTAGTTTTACAATAGCAATAGCAATTTAAATAGAAACATGTTAAAATTTTATAATATTCATACATACATACATACCATTAAATTTTTGCGCTTTAGAACTCAGCATACTTGACATTTTCAAAATCTGTTCTTTAGAATGTTTCTCCAATTGAAGACGTGACTGCATCGCCATTTTCGTTTCCATGCTATGTGTGCAACACGTACCCACCGAAGGCGATTCACAGTAACGCAAACCCATTTCTACAAAAAACAAAAAATAAAAAAACATTAACAATAATAAGATGCAAACAAATTTATAAGAAATTAAATATAACAATTAAATGTAACAACTTTATATACATACTAGCAGATTGTACCCGGCGTTGCGTGGATTATGTAGTTTGCATTAGTTTTGCATTAAAAAAAGCAGTGGTTATTTTTTGTTCACCGGTTTAACAAACAACCCAGCTTTTTGAATACTCTTAGTCCTAAATATAAATGCACTCAATTTGCCCGTTTTTCGCCCCTGTCCCCCTTTTTAGACCCCTTTTGTTCTAACTTTATAAACGGAAATAGCTCCAATAGCTATTTGGGAAACAAGCTAAATCGTAAAAATACCTTTAAAACAGATAAAATACATCATTTATGCATAAAGTACTCATTTTTGCCCTTTTTTTATCCCTATGTCCCATTTTTTCCTTTTGGTTTAAAATTTTTTAAAGATTTGTAGTCCATAACTTACACCGACAAAAGCTCGATCAATATACCAAATTTCAAGAAAATCGAATAAAGTGTTCAGGCGTGATTGGTTATGCTCCCCCTTTTGGTCAAAATTTTAAAAAGATTTATAGCCTATAACCCGATCTATATCCCAAATTTCAAGAAAATCGGTCCGGGTCAAACAAACAAAAAAACAGACTTACAGGAAGATTTAAAATATGTATTAGGATATTAGGAATATAAGGATTAGGATATTAGGATGTACGTACGTACATACATACATATGTATGTATGTATATATGTCTTCTAATGCAAATCATTAATAAGAATTTTAAAGTTTCTTAAAAACGTAATAATCTTTAAATCAAATACACACAAGCATAGATTTTAAAGCGATCCAGCGAACCAGCGCATCATCATCATTGTGGTATTTCCAAAACATATCAAATTGGAAAAACCGACACTTGAATTTTCACCAAAAGAAAACACCTTTGAATTTTCATTATTTGCTTTCCACTATTTTCACTATTGAGTTTCGATTTTTCAAATGATATCAGAATTGTTGGGGTTGCTGGTAAATGCTTGAGAGAAGAGAGAGAGAGAGAGAGAGAATACAACATATTCCAAGAAATGACAACAACCGTAACCAGAAGCACTTAAAAAAATCTTAAAGATTTCTATTGAAGAATAAATACAAAAATTTCCATCGAAAAATAAAATAAAACCTGCATACAAATGACTTTTCATTTTTGTTTTTTTTTTTTAATAGAAAATGTGTAAAAATTCTATGGAGAAAATAAAATGCAACGACGTATGATGGTGATTTGGTGTTGCATGAGTCTGCTGGCTTTAGTAGGTGTTTTTATTGCAAAGCAGACTGAAAGTCGTCTTCATATACCCTACCAACATATTTTCGTGTATAATAAGGAGTGTAGGTGTTAATAAAATTTAATAATTTAATAGGTGCCATAGTCAGGTAGGTACTGCATTGGCTTATAAGAAGCGAGCGTATGGTTCCACTCCCAGTTCAGACAATTCAAAAAACTAAACTAGATGCGTAAAAAGATTGTTCTTCAACGACTTCCTCTTAGAAAGTCTTCTGATAAAAATTGTTCGTAGTCGACCTTAAACTATAGGTCCATCCCTCCACAACATCGAAGGTTGTAACCCATACTAAAGGATTGTAATGTTAAGGCAAGTAAAATTTAATAAAATGATGTCTGTTTTAAGAAATTCAGATACAGAAAAGTCGGTAAAAGTTAGTGATCTTAGTGAATTGTTTGATTTGGTTTTAAAAGGACAATCCATGTTAATACGTATACATATAGAAGAGACAATATGATCATTACATTTTATTATCAAATCTTATAAGCATTATCGATTATCTTAAGAAATAATAATCGCAAAAATATACGACGAAAGTATAGTACTAGTTACTAATCAATTAAAATATTATTTCGAAACTTTAGTTCTCGAATCTACCGAAAATATTTTCTCTTAACAATGGAAAAGCGTAACAATATGTGCACAAAAATAAAGGATTTTAGGTGCTGTTAAACTTCAAATTGATTTACTTTAGAATTCGATACTTAGTTCGTTGAAATTGCATGAAGAGTATTTTGGATCAAGTGATGTGGTACAGTTCTTTGAGCTTATTGTTTAAAAGGTTTCTATCTAGCTGGCTAGCTACACATCTATTCTTGTAATAAAGAAACTTCAAGACGTCGGTTCCAGATAGAGCATAATGGTGCACACAACTCCATATAGATCTTCACGAATAGTTAAGGTCTGAATAAAGTATTAGGGATGCCAATCGGGAAATCCCGAATACCAAAATCCCGGGATTTTCAGGATTCACAAAATCCCGAATCCCGAGATTTTTAAAAACCTGTCCCGGTTTTATTCGGGATTTTCGGGATTGTGAATTCATATGTATTTTTTAGGTCCTGAAATTCTATATCACTTGACTTCTATAATAGCATCTCAGATGAGAAAAACCCTACTTCCAGTGATAAAAAATTATTTGATGACATCGAAAAATGCAAAAGCCCTATACAGGTATTCCCGATGGCCAGGAACCTATCTCGGTCGTAAGTCGATTATTTATTTAATTTTTAGGATGATATAAAATTATTCAATTAAAAAAATTTCGACTTAGCTAATGCAATGAAACTAATGAACTGAAATATATAGGTAAATCGAAATTTTTACTTTGATTTTTTTTTTATTTTTCTCATATATTTTAGGGATTCACCGCAACTATATATTTGTCTTCTTTAAGTATTTTCTATGAAAAAAATTGCGAAAAAAATGGTTGTAAGTCGGGGAGTACCTGTAAAACGAATTAAAGGGGTAACTGAAATATATTTATTTACATCAGGAGGTGGTAGAGGTGAATATTTAGAAGATTTTGTTTTATTGTTTTTATATTTTATCTTTAATGATATATAATTCTGATATATATAATTGGAATACAAATGATTTTATTAACAAAATATTTTGATTATTAAGGGAAAATCGCGATTTTTCCCGTGATTTTACGGGAATTTTGGAACCAGAATTATACCGAAATATCCAGGGATTTCGGGATCGGGATTTACAAAATCTCGAATCCCGGGATTTCTAAATATTGATTGAGAAGAATAAAATATTTGGCCAACTTTGGATACAGGCTAAACTAACTAACTAACTTTGGGTAGAACTAGATAGAACGTAGGAGAATAGAGCTTTTACTTGTTTAATCACGAGGTTCGAATTATCGACTACTATCTACTAATATCTACCTATCTCGTCCTTTATGAACTTTAATAAATCCTTTAGATGACAAAGTATATCAGAAAGTCGAACCTGATCGTTTTAGTTTTCATGCCCACCAATTTTCCCTTGATGAGAATTTAAACTAAAAGCGCTAATTACAAGATGTTTATGGATTTCTGTATAGATTTTAAAGTCAATTTCATTATGACACTGTCTGCTCCAGAAGACGACAATGACAAAGCAACGTTGATGTTCAAAATAAGGATGCAATAAAGCAAGAGGTTGGAAGAAAGTAAGACGATAACGTTAAAGATGAATTATCAACAGAAAACAAGTAAATGCCAGACGAAAATAAGTGAATTGTTTATTTAAGCATTTAACACATTCGCACCATTAAAACATGCAATCAAATGTTTACCAATACGAGAATACCAGCCCCAGCCAGCATCAATAGATGATGAAGCCGAATACATTCACTGAAATATGTATAGGCAACCAACCAACCATAGTATAACAGGGGTATTGGTAATGATATTTCTGTTTCTGTTATTATTTTCTTTTTCGCCTCTTATTTTTTCTCAATACATGTTTGACTTTTTCACTTAATGCGAACGGAAAGACTGGTTGCTTTTGTTAGCTGGCGGGATGGCTGGTTGGATGGTTTGGTAGCTGTGTTAGTATTTACCTTTGAAAAAAAGTGCCACCATAACAAGGCATCCTGACACAGGTAATGAGCAAATATATAGTTTGTGGAAGTGTTTAGAGGTTTGCTGTCAATAGTATGGTGAAGCCTTTACAGCCATAGCTGTGATATCGCATGTATTACGAGAGCACTTCAATAACACCAACATCACATAGGGGGTCCTCTTTTCCGTCTACGCGAGATCGAGACAAAATGTGAAGAACATTTCATGCCATAGATTTTGACGTTCTCTTGTTGGCCTATAGGGGTTTACATACATATTTCAAAGCTTCTCGATGAATGCATTCCATTATTATTATAATGAATATTGTATTGCTTTACTTAGCGTTACGAGAACTTTACCAAATGAAATAAAATCAATAAAATTCTATGAATTTTGAGAATTTTGCTTTCGGTCTGCATCAAGAGGCATAAGCAATTACTTAACAATTTTGTTAGATTTTTCAAACTATTATTGGCATTAAAAACAATCATTATTAAAGACTTTCTGTATGTCAGCAACGTTCGTTATAGGAAGGTGGAGTGGTGTAGTAATTACATCCAATAGAAAAGGGAAAAATTCTCCTTTGGCTATAACACGGTTTTAAGTAATCCATCACAGAAGCTATTTGACAAATAAACCCCAGTGAGAAATAAAATATTTTCACAGGGAGTGTAATTTCTAGCCAACAATAGGTAACGCCATTATTAGATAATTGAGTTGAATTGGAAGAACTGATACAAAGCAAAAAAGTAAGTGTTCGAGAGTTTAAACGTTAGCTTTGATATCTTGCAAAAAGAAAAAGATATGAAAACATATTTTTCATTCCTCTTCTCAGTGCTCTACCGAGAAACATTTCTAAAATTGAGGGTCCCGTTTCACATGTAAAACTTTTTGTACAGCAAACACAAAAATGAAACGACACTTTATTTAGACTGCATAACTGGAATCATAATGAATATCAGAATCTTCTTTTTTGTGTTTTTTTTTTTTTATTAAACCTTGTAATTGTATTCTATATAATTTTCTTAATTAAATCAAGCGCAACCAAACAAATTATTTTAATTTGGATCTGAACACACAATATTTCCAACTTTTTATTCGAAAATCGGATTTTATTGCGGAAGCAGTTAATTCACAGTAGCAATTACAATTGTTCAAAGCAGATGTCATTTTTTTGAACAATTACTTTCAAATTTATATAACAACAATAATTCTAGTTGTGAACAGCAATAAAATTCTTTATATCCGATCAAAATTTGAATTAGATTAAGTTTTCGTATCAGACTAAATCTGCTTGCGAAGATATTTTTTATACGAAGTTGACTGCATTTTTAAACAAATATCACTACGGACGTCTAGTCTGTTGGGAAGAAGAGCATTTTAATGTTGTATAAACTCTTCGAATATCTTTTTTAACATTTCCCAATCTCCGTTTTGCTTGTTGGCATTAGTTAAAGGATCCTTGCGAATGTACAAGTTTTCTGATGTACCAAGATGCTGCTGTAAGGGCAAATGCGGTAGTTTTTCATAACAGTTCCTCATAACACAACATTGATTTCGAGTTTACTGTTCTGACTTAGACATGAGTTTTTACTGATAATCCAATATATTTTGGAAATTATTTTAACTCTTTTTGTATGTTAACTTTAGTTTCAAATGGAATACAAAAAAAAAAAAATTAAGTCGCCGTGGTCTAGTAGGTAGTGTACTGGCTTATTAGACGTAAAGCCAGGGTTCGAGTCCCAGATCAGACATCAAAATAAACATTCAAAAAGTAATTTTTCGGCGATTTCTTCTCAGCAGATTTCTGGCAAAAGCTGTGAGAGTAAATAAAATTGCCATGAAAAGTTTCTCAAAAATCTGTCGATCGGAGTCGACTTTAAACTGTAGGTCCCGCCACTTATGTATACAATTAACATACACAACATAAGAAGTGTGAGAAACTAGATCAAAAATCCTGACTGAAGGGTTGTAATGGCCAATTATGTATGAATGTATGGAATTCAAATTTCGACTTCTATCAAGGTGTATGCCCAGGTATTTTATATATGAATGTTGGGCCACTATTTGGTTATATGTTCGAACAGATTTCCCTCCCTAATAGGAATAAAAATTGAATTTTGTGTTTAAAATTTTTAATGGGTAAATAAACAACATTTTCGTCATAGTATTATTGGCCACTGCCGGCTATACATTCCTGCATCTTTAAGGTAATTTGTGGATTTCACGCTAATAAAACTGTCATTTGAAGTAAAGCAATTATTTACCCAATTTTCGAATTCCCTCATAGGAATTAAAGTGCTAATCAATGAATACGTGTTCATTGATGAAAATAAGTAAAAGTCGGAAGGAGCCAAGTGTGGTGAATACGACGAGTGAGGTAGCAACTCTCAGCCTAATGCTTTGATTCTATCTTAAAATACTGGCTTCAGTACTTTATTGAGCACACCAGACACATAGTATTGTCGTTCTGACGAATCGGTCTGGAATTTTTCGTTCAGGATTCTAAAATAAATTAATTTCTCGTCGCAAGTAATAATTCGTGTCTTTGAAGTAAAATTGCAAAAGTGGTTTTCTGGTTTTCCATTTGCTTTTGGATCATTTCCAAAACGAATCTTTTAAACGGTTTCTTAATTGTTTGTTGTCCTTTATTTAACATTTCTGTCATTTGTTTCCAACTCAGTGTCATTTTCATCCAACATTGTCTGTAATTCGACGTCTTCAAACCTTTTTATAGTTCTTGCATCAAAATCCTTATGTCTGAACCATCGAATACATCTTTCCACATGTTACTTATGGTAGTAATATGATCACCACACATTAAATTACAAAAGTGTGCGGAAATAATTGGAAAATGTAGAAAGAAAATAGTCCGTCTGTCCTTGCTGTATTATAAATAAAAATAAAATAGATATTTAATTTCATGAAATCGTAATGGGGTTTAAAATTATTAGCATATCCTCTAAACTAAAACGAAACGAAACGAACGATGTTAATTAATTTGAAAAGGACTTGTAATTTATTAATTTGCTGGCTATGCAAAGGATAGTACATTAATGATGTTAAAATCCTAATAAAAGGAGTTGCATTTTAATTAATTTCTATTTTTGAAGGCATGATAATCTTCTTCGCCTTTATTTGTACATTTATTACAAGAGATTAGTAATACGGGTCTTATTCTTGTTATCATTTTTGCTTTTGTTCTTTATTTTTTTCTTGCCACTCATCATTATCTTGCCACAAACAATTAAGATAAGGCCCAGGCAACCATAACAATTTTCTTAACTTTTTCTACTTTTATTTGCTTGAAATTACTAGAGTGTTGTAGCAATTCCATAATACTACAACACTTTTATTGCCAGTTCTGTTCTTCTGTTTGTTGTTAGGTTGTTGTGTTAGTTGTAAAAAGAAAACTCATTTATTTTCGTAGGATAATTCTTTGGTTAAAAAGCAATTTAATTGTATACTTTTGTGTGTTTATTTTCATTATTGTTTTTAGTGTTGTTGTTTATAATCTGTGCGACACTCTTAACAATTACAAAAAATTTGTTGTCATACTTGTTGACAATAAAAACTAACTAGTCTTCTAAACAAATGTACCAATAAGTAATATGTATATACAGTGACGAGCAGAGGTGAGTGCATGTTCACAATACTGAGTTTCGTCATCCACAAAAACAAAACCATGCAAGCAAATACAAAAAAAAAAATTAATTTTAATTCTTCATTTTATTCTTAACAAATAGCAATAAAAAAACAATAATTAATGAAATGAATTCAATGAGTTTGAATGAAAAAACGAAAATAACCCACATAAACTCAATTTTGCACGTTTCAAGAAAATTCAAGAAACTAGCCCAATTTCAATATTTGGTCCATAGAAAGTTATTCGAAATAGCTTGATTTACGTGGTTTGAGATGCTTTCTACCAAATGATCAATAAGATCTTTCGGAATTCGATGCCATTTCGCATTTATACGATCCCAAAGTTTCACAATGCCTGTTGAGGCTGTTTCGTGCTGTCCGAGCCGGATTTTCACGAATGGCCAAAAATTTTTAATCGGATTGAGGTCTGAACTTTGTGCGGATATTCCAGCAATTGAAAATTTTGTTTCCCATCCCATATCTTTACAATTTTTGCTGTGTGCTTCGGATCACCATCCTGTTGGAAAATAAATTCTTATTCGGGATAAGCACATTTGTCCATAAAATTCGGAAGATGGGCTTGCAGAATCTTTAGATAGTCTTTTTTCACATGATACCATCTACTAAATGTAGAGGGCCATCATCCCACCATATTAAGCATCCCCAAACCAAAATATTTTCATCGCTGTTTTTAACAGTTTGCTTCACATGGTTTCTTTGAACACGTTACCTGGATCTGCGCTAGCAGTACTGCTTTCCATGTGATTGGAAACGTGTTATCTAGTCTGATGAGTCTAAATGTAACCACACAAAGTTCAGACCTCAATCCGATTAAAAATTTTTGGCCATTCGTGAAAATCCGGCTCGGACAGCACGAAACAGCCTCAACAGGCATTGTGAAACTTTGGGATCGTATAAATGCGAAATGGCATCGAATTCCGAAAGATCTTATTGATCATTTGGTAGAAAGCATCTCAAACCGCGTAAATCAAGCTATTTCTAATAAGGGTCTATGGACCAAATATTGCAATTGGGCTAGTTTCTTGAATTTTCTTGAAACGTGCAAAATTGAGTTTATGTGGGTTATTTTCGTTTTTTCATTCAAACTCATTGAATTCATTTCATTAATTATTGTTTTTTTATTGCTATTTGTTAAGAATAAAATGAAGAATTAAAATTAATTTTTTTTTTTGTATTTGCTTGCATGGTTTTGTTTTTGTGGATGACGAAACTCAGTATTGTGAACATGCACTCACCTCTGCTCGTCACTGTACATATGTACATATAGAATATAGAATGTATGTTAGTATATACATATATGCAGTGCAGGACTTATAATGGAGGAGCATACGTATGAAAAACAATGTTCCAAATATATAAAAGTTGAATTAACATTATCATCTAATATATAAAAATTAATACCACTTTTCGCTGTCATTTTATAACTCAAGAGCGGGCTATCCAAGCCAAATGTTTAGGCTTTGTTCGGACTATTTAGTAGATGGTTTATGTGAAGTTTGCTACTCCCACTTTTACGCCCACATTTTCTATTCATCTAAAATCAGAAAACGGCTTCATCGATTTGACTAATTTTTCTTTCAAATGTTTGTATTTATCCATTTAAATTTTTCATCAAGAGAAAATTTTGGCCCGCCTAGTTTTTGGAAAATTACTTAAAATGAATTTAATTTTAAACTGTGCATTCTTTAACAAAGTTGTAACGTATGAGCCGACGGAGATTGGTGCGATTAATTTCCGATGGATGGCGTCACTGAAAATTATTCAAAATGAATGACAAGCAATTGGTCGACCTATACCACAAGCACGGATGAAAAGAGCATTACGAGTCTCAGAATCAGACGAGCACTGTGACTAGAAAATCTTCGAGTATATGCCGCTGAGACCCGTTCGCATAACCACTTGAACAACGATAAGTGAGATTAGAAACTGATCGAATGAGTACTACTCAGGCCCGTTCATCTGAATCATCAGGACAACGGGAAACAAAATCAATAAAATGATTCAAAATTAATTGGACATTTGTTAATTCCTTTCCTTCAAATTTATTTTAGTTGAGGGGCGCAGCAACACGTGCAGGGTACAGCTATTATGTATATATTAAAAGACACCGTATTACTACACTTCATAAAACAAACAATTCCATGACAATAATATGTGGAATATCATTACAATTAAGCGACCCCGTCTATCGCACTTGATCTAACAACTACTGCAAAGTGTTGCCAAAAGAGATTTTTACAATTTAATATGCATATTATATATAACCGACTTATAAATAAACGGCATTATAGTAAATAACGGTATTACGAGAATGTATTTTAATACATACTATAGTATGTAAAACTGCATTACTATTAAGCGACCCTGTATTACCACACTTGAACAAAAACATATAATCATAATGACAATAGTATTATCATGCAGTTCTATATGAAATATAATTTTTATGAATGAAAATATTAATTTTTCAATTTCTAATTATTTTTCGTCATTAGTGTTAGATATAAGCTTTAAAATGAGATATCATTCATTAAATGAAGAATAAATATCACATACACATATACTAACACATACATATCGATGGCTTAATATAAAAAGGCCTTTTTAGTTTGTTCTGGAGGACAAATGTCAGATGCACCTTTCCTTAAAATTTCGGGTAAATACAATTGCAAATATCTAAAAACGTCTAAAATCTATTACTGGAAGTCAACGTTAGGCTATTGGCACGCCAGTTATGGAGAAAATAAACACACACATGTGTGGTGTAAGAAACTAGTACGTAATCCCGACTAAACGGTTGTAGCGGCGAAAGGAGCAAGTTTAGTACCTATTTTTATGAAATTTATTATGTTTATAGTATATTCTCTACTTTATTTTTTACAGAATTTTTTATTTAAAATGAATGAATTTTTTCCTTTTGTAACCCAATGGTTTCTCCAATATTGGCGTAAATAAGTTTTCAAAAACAAATAAAAGCTTTGTCTGAGATTTTTTTTTGCCAAAACTATTTGATTATTATTTCGCAAAGTTATTGAGTTATTAACATTTAATTATTGAGCTGCCAGTCACTTGCCTTAAAGTTTTTGTAGAGTTTAATAAACAAATATTCACGCATTGACTTTTTTATTTCAGTTACAACCGAGACGACAAATATTGCAATTTATCTGCACCAATTTGTTGGTAATAGTGATGGGAATTTAATGAGAAGCACGTTCAGTTGAAATTCAAAACTATAAAACGTGTTCAAAGTTTTCTTAAAATACAATACGTCCTGTCGGTTTTAATATTCAACGTCTATGTATATTTTTCTTTTTCTTTTTAAATCAGCTTTTAATTTTTCGTATGTAAATTATTTTCTATGCCTTCAGAAAAGGCATCTCTTAACTAAACATTGATTTAGTAAACTGCTGACATATTTCCCCTCTTAATTGTATATTCATATTCATATTCCTTATAATTATGTGAAGCCCTGAATTCAATTTTTTTAAATTTTTTTCGGTTTTGTTTGGGAAAGGCTAATTTGATTTCCTTTTAGTACTTAAGCGGAAATTGTCCACATTTAAAAGTCTATGCTGGAGATAAATTGAAATGTAAAAATTACTGTTAAAAATCATTTCCTTAAAAACTGCCATTAAATGCAATTTTATTTGTCTATATGAATACGTACATACATACATATGTACTTAGTACATGTGAATGTATATGTATCTACAGATTTGGGTTACATTAGTGTACAATATTTAGACTATATTAGTCTTTCTGCCAACTTGCCAACAACCTAGACATTGAAAGTGAAACTTTTTTCTTCTCTTTATTATATTTGGTATACAAAGCATAAACGAACAACGACCCTTTTTTAATAAAATTGTCTAAAAAATATAAAGAGAATATACGTAGGTATAGAGAGAAAAAGAAAAATTATACCAAAAAAGTTTTACAAGCCCTATTACTCGTTTAATAAATGCTACAACACTTCACTCTTTCCGTTCATATTCGTTTATACCGCAAAGTCTTGCAATATTTTCTGAAATCCTGTTACAATTTGTTTGTAAGTTTAATATTGTTTCTCTCACTCTTTAAGAATTTTTATTACTTTAGAAAAAGAAGAAGAATAAATATCGGGTCCGCTATTTAACGTTTTTTTTTTTGTAACTAATGCTTATTTCGTGAATGGTAACACTTAGTTCATGTCTGATTTAACAGATAATTAGTTTTATCCTTCCGCTGAACGAATATGGTTGTGTATACGCGTTTTCGTTTCGTTAAGTGGGCCTGCGATTGTCTAACCGAAGATGCCGATTTTGGCAAAAAAATCATCTTTTCAGATGAAGCTCATTTTGATCTTGGCGGGTATGTAAACGAGCAAAATTATTTCATTTGGGGCACAGAAAACCCGCACGCATACATTGAAAAGCCAACGTACCCGAAACGAGTCACTGTTTGGTGCGGATTTTGTTCTAGAGATATGATTGGGCCATTTTTCTTCGAAAATGAGCAAGGAGTGGCCGTTACAGTCAATGGCGATTGATTATCAAAAATTGAAGAGGAGGATATTGGCAACATTTTGTTTCAACCGGACGGCGCTATGTGCCACACAGCCGAAGATACACACGATGTTTTGCGCCCTCTTTTTGAAGATCGCATTATCAGACGCAGAGCTGATGTCGTTA
This sequence comes from Sarcophaga peregrina, assembly GCA_014635995.1. Classification (NCBI taxonomy): domain Eukaryota; kingdom Metazoa; phylum Arthropoda; class Insecta; order Diptera; family Sarcophagidae; genus Sarcophaga; species Sarcophaga peregrina. The sequence goes on along the minus strand of CM025792.1, from coordinate 37,029,080 downwards.
TTTGTTGGGTGCCGTTATAGATAAGTATTACGCCGCCAAGGACAATCTTCGTGAAGCCATTGGTGCAATACAACTGCACACAATCGATAACGTGGTTAACACTTAGACCGCATCGTGTAGGCTAGTGCATGGTCCGTCGAAGCAGGCATTTGAATGAAATTAATTTCCATTATTAGCCGGAAGGATTGTACTTTCAAATAAAAAAAGAAATTTGAGAAAATATTCAGTAGCGTTAATAAAACGTTAAAAAAAAAATATATATATATTAGGCGGACCCTTTAGTGAGAGTATAGTAGAAATACTTTCTTTGTTGCTATTTTAACTGTATTGGTACTCACATAGAGGCAAAGAAAACACTTAACGACACTAAAATTGTTGTCGCCTGAATATGGGTAGAGAAATACCTTTAATAATATTCAAACGGGAGCTGCAGAACTTCAACATAAAGGATACACAAAATAAAAAAAAAAAACGAAAAGATTAGCTAGAAATTCCATTTTGAAGTCAACGAATAATAGCAAAATAATGTATTTTTGGGAAAATATCATGGAGATAATCAAGTTCACCATCAAAAATTCATTTAAATAACTACTTTTTATTATAAATTTCTCTTGTTTCGGTATTTCGTATAGTTGCAATCAAAATTTTAAATACAAAACACAAAAAATAAAGTAGGGGTTTTTTAAAAAACTAAAAATTCCAATTACTATTCAAAAAAATTTTTTTCTTTAAATTTGACTTTAAATAGGTGGAATTAATTTTTGACAATACTTGATATGTACAAAATTTAATGTCAAGTCTTTAAAGACAATTTTCCGTCTAGGTACCAAGTCGTTGAGTAGCGCATCGTGTGATCTAAAACTATACACTTCGCAATCACATTATCTTTTAATAATTTAGTCTTTTACACATGTTTCAGTTCGAAACTGCCACCTATTTTTCAGATATGTTTACGAAAATATGACTTCCTCTCAGCAGATTTCTGGCAAAAACTCTGAGAGCAAATAAATTTGCCATGAAAAGCTGTCGTTCGGAGTCGACTTTAAACTATACGTCTCGCCACTCATGTATAAAATTAACTCGCACAACATAAGTGGTGTGAGAAGCTAGTTCGTAATCCTGACTGAAAAGTTATAATGACCAATCGTATATGTATGCATGTGCATAAGTGTTGTCAGTACAATAACATGCTTAAAATACAATATTTAAAGACGCGACACATACAGATTTTTTGCCACAAATCTACTAATAGGAAGTCGCCTAAGAAATATTCAAATTTCTTTTCGGTGAAGACAACTGACAGTATCTACTAAACTACAGCGTCTATATCCTCTCATTATGAAAATGAAAAAAAAAAAAACAATAGGATGATTTTATTTAACTCCTATAAGAAAACTTCGGCGTTTTATTTGTGCGTACATTTCTTGATGAAAATTTAAATAGGAATGAAAAAATTATAAAAGAACTTCAATTACAAAAATATTAAATGTCATGTAAATCAAAAGTTATTTGATTCAAATATACTGAACAGGTTAGAATGTAAATATTTCAATACTCTCACTTCTACTAGTAGTTAATTGTCACATTACTTTTAAAATAATCATTTCCATCTAAACCTTTGTATTCTATTTTTGAGAGATTGCTGTGCTGCAAGTACTCATTACGATAAAGTTCACGTAGAGAATGCTTCACCAATCATTATTGCCGACCAGTTTTTTCGGATTATTGTCTTTAAATAAATAGTTTACACCATTGTGTCATCAATATTTACTATGTTGCCAACTATAAAAGCAGTTGCACAAGCTTAAGTCGTTGCAATTCCACCTCCGTAGTTGGCAGTTAAGGAGAATTTTTTATATGCCGTTTGATAGCTTTCTTCTTGAAATAAGAAAACATTTTTTATTTTATATGTCGTCCAGACAGACTTGAACGAAACTGCCACGGATTTATATTTTTCATACAAATTTAATTGATTTGTTCGTATAAACCATGTTAAATTTGAATTTTTGATTTTTTTTTAGTCGTATAGAGTAGATTGGTAAAAGTCATCGGATGTAATTTTTAGTCGTTTATGTTGTTTTAAAAATAGCGTTGCTGTAAGTGAAATAATTATTTTTAAATCATGTGTACGTTAACCAACAAAAACATTTTAAACAGATTTAGAATTTTAATTTCTTATAATTGACCCAGTAACATTCGATCATTTTTGTTGTAATCAAATAAAATTTTAAATTTACACTCAACATTCAACACTCTAATATCTTTTTCTCTTTTTCAATACATTTTGGTGCACAAATAGGATCACGATGTATTGTCTATCAAGCACATAGAACAGAACAAAACAATTTTAATTATTTGTCATAACAGAAGTTTTTTACACAGTAAGTACAAATAGATGAATAGATGAAAATTTGTTTTAAGATTTGTTCAGTCTTAAATTATATACTGTAAACAACAGTCGGAACTACTTTGGATGTTGGAAAATCTTCCTTTATAAGATCTATGATTAATCTTACGAAAGCTAACATCCCAGCCACAAACATTTAGTAGCCTAGTCGACCATATCTCTAAAAACAATTGAAACTTCTTATTCGCGGATGACTTTAAATCATCTGCCGCTACTACTTTCGCAGCTATTCACAAAACGCCGACCTTAATGAAACCGGACACCTTAACAACTACTATTCTAATTTTACTGCTGAAGCTTTGGCTATATTGAAGGCTGTTATATATGCTGATTACCAAATACCTCTCTTCTATACACGCTATTTGGAATACTAATTATGACTCACAGTTAATTAACGAGATCAGAAACTATTTAGTAAAAGGTTTAAACAGAATCAATCTTTTATGGGTCCCATCGCATGATGCTGCTGCTGCTGATGCTAAAAACCGACCTCTTCTTAAATATTCCACATGGGAAAATAAGGATATACGCAATGTTATTTCATCATTTTTAAATAATCTTCACGATAGTACAAAAATGTCAACCCCGGTAACCGACATTTTAGATGAGTGTCTAGATTTTAACACTTTCCGGATTAATATTATTTTAATTAAAAGACCTTCAGCTTTTTCACTCATATCTGTGATAACAACATATCTTTAATTTTTAAATTCATTTTAGAAAATAATCTGCTAAGCCTTATATAATTTAATTTAATTTTTTTTTCGGAATCGATGGCCTATGTAGCTAGTATTCCCACCTTTTAATTAGTTACAACAATTGTATTTTGTTATTAATAAATTAACAATAATAATAATAATAAAAATTAAAATTTTTGGTTATAGTAAGTGGTTGAAATAAGCTGTGACTAATTGGGTTCCTATTACGGATGCCATTCGGGAAATCCTGAAATCCCGGGAATTACGAGATGCTCAAATCCCGAATCCCGGTATTTTCAAAAATTTGTGCCGGGGTTTTTGGGGATTGTGAATTTATATGTATTTTGACCCTTCAAATGGTTGTGAAAAAAATTCCATATCACTTGCATACAGCTATCTTGGAACTATTTTAGCAACAAATGTTGATTTCGAGAAGTGTTTTTCAACGGCAGCGTATGTTGACAACAAAATTTGTTAAAACCGATCAGATCACATGTTCGATGCTTTAACCTTTTTGTTGGAATCCAAATAATTTTCTTAAAACTAATGCATTTGCATATGTATCAATAATTTTCATTTTTTACATTTTTTTTTACTTTTTTCTTGCTGTTTTTATATTTTATTTTTAATTACATATAATTCTGTGGTCGCCGTGGTCTAGTAGGTAGTGTGTTGGCTTACTAGACGTAAAAGCCAGGGTTCGAGTCCCAGGCCAACCATCAAAACAAAATACAAAAAGTATTTTTTCGGCGATTTCCTCTCAGCAGATTTCTGGCTAAAACTCTGAGAGTAAATAAAATTGCCATGAAAAGTTTCGCATAAAATTTGTCGTTCGGAGTCAACTTTAAACTGTAGGTACCACTACTCATGTATACAATTAACACACACAAGATAAGTGGTGTGAGAAACTAGGGATTTACAAAATCCCGAATCCTGGGATTTTTAAACATCGATCGCGTTTGGCATCCCTAGTTCCTATATTTTATTTATATTAATTTATATTTATTTAATTTTTATTTTATTTGATTATTTCGAACCGAAAAGAGTGAAATTATTTTGAAAACGATGATTAACTTTCATTACTTGCTTTATTAGCAATGCCGAAAGAAATTTCTCATTTAAAATTATTCAAATGAAACGAGAGAATATTTAAAAAATATTTTTAAATTTCGTTTCTTTATTTTCGAACGGAGACAACAAAGACCTCGTCAACAGCCGTACTGTGTAATGCAGAAAAAGTTTATTTTATTCCCCCGTATGAAATTCAAGTTTAGCACCCTTTTGTTTAACTAGAGACACAATTGTAGCAACTTTGTCGAAATAATTTTACTCGGGGTTTTTCTATTCTTTTTTTTTTCTTTTGTCATGACTTTCAAATGGAATAAAGAGAGAATGGAAGCAATTCTTGTTTTTTTTTTCTGTTTTTATTCATGCATTTATTCATTCATTCTTCATTCCTTGCTGGCTATAGAACAAGAATTTCGAGTCGTTTTTGTCTAGCTTAGTTGGAGGTTTCTGAATGGGCATAGTATGTATTTTTGGATTACATTTTTTAGTTGGATTTTGTATTCCGAAGTAAATCATTTTAAATGTCTTTCTACTGTTGTTCGTATCCTGTTTCCGTTCACAGTTATTGTAAGCAGTTAACGTAAAATGGTGCTGTAGATAGTGTGGTTTTGGTAACAGCGTTGGTGGTGCTGGTGGTGGCGGCGTTGACTGGAAAAAGAGGGGTTGTTGTAGCAATTTAAATGAAAATTGTTTAACCTTAATGCAATGCAATAAAGCAGTACGTTGTACTGATGTACGTACCTTTCGTTTTTTCTTTTAATTTTCCGTAAACTGGGGGGTGTTTGAGTCAAAGAAAGAATGAATGAATGAATGAATGCTTATGCGAGTTAGTGTATGAATGGTCGGTTAAACTCGATTCCGGTTTTGGGTATTTGAAAATATTTTCCCTATAAATTTTCGCCTTTACGTTATTGTTGATTAAAATGCTAGTAGACTGCCATTACGTTGTTTTCTTTTTTTTTTCACTATACTTTATTGTATAAATAATGTTGCATCATATTGTTGCTGTTTGCTGGAAAACATACATATTTTCAAGGAAATTTTTTTTATTTTTTACTCTTATATTTCCCTTGGTTGGCCGTGTCCATTAAGGGTGGGTGATATGTTAAAAACATAAAAAATTAAATAAAAGACGGTTATGGCTTTCACCTAGTAAGCTGAGAATCGATTATTTTGCTTAACTTTTTTTAGCTTAAAATCTCAGCTGTTCTTATTTTTTATGGCAATATGCTTTTATCTTTCGTTTTCTTTTCAACCAAGATTAATATTGGAAAAGTACTGTTAAGGCGTAACAATGCATTGCTATAATGATATTGTAATAATATACAGATATGGTATAGATTGTAATAGATTTGATTAGGGACAAATTTTTATGTTAACTGAGTAATGCTAAGTGCTTAACAGAGGTAATATTTTATAGCTGTTTAACTTTCTACATATCCATACTATACACAGGAAAACGGATGCAAGAATATGTAAAATATATAAAATTAGTGTTTTAACATGTTAATTATTGTAGACAATTGATTGTAAAAATTTTTTACTTGTTTTAATCATAGATTTTGTAAATAATTAAATTGGGCGGCAGGGATGGCATAGCAAAATTTCTCTAAATTATCGCAAATATCCCTCTAACGGAACAACATTTGCTTATAGTTTATCAATATCACCACTAATATTCTCCAGTAAATTTAATGCTTTAACTTTCTTAAGCAAGGTCTGGAAACGAAGATCAACCGTCCCTTTATGCTTTATGGTGTACATGTCTGGTGCTCGGTGTGCAAACACCAATATCACTCCCGACTGATACACGGAGTGCAATGTGTGGTTTTAATCACAAGGGCGCAATGTTCCATCCCAACCAAAGCTTTATTTACTATAATCTATACCCGCAAAGTGCTGAGTTGGTGGCGGTAAGTCTCATTGCAGTTAAATTTTAGCCCAATCCGAATTATAAACTATGCTACTATTCTGGAACATAGACATAGGTACCTTAGGGTCAATTATACTGATTAAAGCTTTCAGAACAGAACATCCGATTTTAGAATTCTAACTAGATACTTCCAGTTCCTGAGGTCACCAATGGTAAATTTGAAGTTGTTACTGCTGGTTCAAAGATATGTTACAGACTGATCTGTGATATACATTAAAATACGGATAACCTGGCACGTTCGGGACCGGTTCGGTGTGCACACCACCGAAAATTCCGACCTATCGGGCGGTAATTATAGAAACCATTATGTTAATAATTAAACTACAAGTATAGTATGCAAATACATAGATACAAACAGTTTTATAAACAGTTTCAAAAGTTAATGGAAAACATCAACAACGAACAAAAAATGGTGAAAACTCTTAGTGATTGAGACTAGCCGGCCGCTAATTGCTTCCGAACAATACCGAGCGCCTCCGAATGATCCCGAACTGTCCCTTAAAACTTCCGCTTTAAAGACACACCTTTGGAAGAAAACCAAAATTTTTTCAATTTTCTGGAACTATGCCGGACTATCGGGCATTCCGGACTGTTGGAAATCGGTCTTAATCGACTTTTACTGTATTTATTAAGAGTTCTGTCGCTCAACTTTCGTATAAGCTTGGAAGGTGAAATGTATGCCAATTTTCGTTTTTTTAAGGTCTAGTAAAATATCTTAATCACTTTTTTTTTAGAAGCGCTGTTTAGTAATAATTCTCACTTTCTTTCTTCGATTGTGAGTTGTCCATATATAATGTCAGACGCATAATCACATAATTACAAACACCCAGAGTTTCTGGTGGATATCGAACTCGTAGACACGGCTAGAGACTTGAGATTTTATATCCGCGTCTAAATTTATACACTCGTACTAAATTGAGAACTCATCATCCCATTAGGCCAATATTCTTTTTTGAATAATCTAACGTTAGTAGGTAGTGTGTGGTCTAGTAGGTAGTGCGCTGGTTTATTAAACATATTCGTGTCCAAGGCCAGACATTAAAATAAAGTCTAAAAAGAATTTTTTCGACGATTTCTTCTCAGCAGATTTCTGGCAAAAACTCAGAGAGTGAATAAAATTGCCACTTATGTATAAACTTAACACACACAATATAAGTAGTGTGAGAAACTAGGTCAATAATCCTGACTGAAGGGTTGTAATGACCAATTATGTATGTAACGTTATAAAAAATAAGCTTGAATTTTTTCTTTAATAATACAGGGATTGACAATATACTGAATAAATTTCGCTTTTTATGACTGCTCTAAGATATTTCTAAAATTCTGCAATTACATCACAGAATGTATGCAGGCAATCGAAAAGGAAAGAAGAATTTTTCAACGCAGGACGAAATCGTTGCTAATGTGAATTTTAGCAGTTTTGAGCTTACTTACAATTTATTTGCAAAAGTGATACATACAATCACTAGTAATTGGCTCTTCCAGTCACTGAGATAATACAACAGAGCCACAGATATGTGTAATGTTTATATTTCATTTAAATTTGTTGTTTAATCCACTATTTTGATTCATATATTCATATATTCATAGTTCATATAAATATTTATAATTTTTCCCCGTGCGGCAATCATCTCCCCATACTGGCAGTACCAGTATATATTATATTAGCTACACCCGGTTGTAGAATTTCCATTTATTTCCAAGTATGTGTTATTTTTATTTATTTTTGTTGGTTTTTCTCTCCTTCAAAATTCATAGTAAATATTTTTAAATTTTGGCTCTTTTTATTTACAACACACATTAAAAATGCGCACTTATTGGTGAAAATGTCCTATTTCGTGAATTTTGCCATAAAATTGAATGGGTTGTTGCATTCCGAAACCTGAAGAACCTCCAGTGATAGTATCTCATTGGTATCAAGTGCCGAGCCGATCTGTTTTAAAGACAAGAAGATCTAGTAGCATAGTGTGTAATGACCAATCGTGTTCAAGAAATGGAAATTCATGCGACGCGGAGTGCCGTAGACAGCGGCGGTCGGTAGTTTTTGTTCTTAAACCTTAACAAAAATATAAGCGATTGGGGTAATGAATTAATTCAAATTTCAATTGAAATTTCTTATGTATTTTAATCAATTTTAAACGATAATGACTTTTATCGTTTGTTTCTTTTTAATAGAAAAATTATAAACGTCAAATCGTTTAACATTTCGTTTATCATTAGCCGCAAACAGTGCAAAGAAGAAAACTCAAAAAACTAATCCACAACAATCTGAAATAAAATCCAGTAAATTGAGATAATCGTGTAGAAAGTGCAAAAAGTGTGAATACATATAAGGGGGGTTCAATACAAAAATGGAAGAGAAGAATTATTAAATTTGCTTGCTCTACGGTACAATTTTGTTACGACGATACATTATTTTCCAAGACTTCTTTCATTATTTTTATAATAGCTTTCCATGCTATTTGTGTTTATTTAATTAATTAAATTCAAGTAATTACCTGTTTTAAGCTTACCATTACAAAAATAGAATCGAATAACCTTTGCTGCATATTTTACTCTCAAAATGCAACATTTTAAATTGTAGCCAAATCTTTAAAGGATTATTTACATATCCATGTAGTTCCTAAAGCCTCTTGTACCTTCTATCATCAGTTGTAACATGGCATTATGCATTGAAGGGATGAAAAAAAATTTGGAAATAATAAAACTGCTGAAGAATTTACAAGAAATTATGACTTGCTATCTCAGAGTTGAATCAGAAGTCAAGTTGAAAATCAGCCTTAAGGCTGATGTATCCAGGTAATGATATCTGCGTTATATATACGTATATATTGTTGAGAAAGTTTGTACCGAATTTAAAAAGTCAGCGTTAAAACAAAGGCGGATATTAACATATGCAATGGGCGATTTCCAAATAGCATGTAGAGGAAACTATGCTGATACCTCTGATGCCAATTTTAACAGCTGATTGACCTACTGTATCTGGTAGTGAAAGATACATTTGATTTATGTACGCTTTAATGACGACAAATGAAAATATCTGCCTTCATAACGAAGTTCCACACAAATGCAGCCAACAAGTATTCATCGAGGTCACTGTTTTTAAGCGACAACAGATGAACCAGCTTTAATTGCAATATCTTATTTAACTTTAAATTTTGTTTTAGATTTAGTATGAATAAACTTGGAACTGAATTCCATAACTCCACAGCCTGTAGAAAAAGTTAAAAGAAAACAGTTTTCAGACTTAATTTCCGTCACATTTTATTTTTCTTGAATATTTATGAAGAGCTTCTCTAAATAAAGCTCCTTAATAACATGCCCGTAAATGGGTGTCAGATGGTCTGTCTAACTAAGCCATAATGGAGAAGAGAAATATTTATTTTGTTTAGCATTTTCCATTTTTATTTTTTTTTGGTCGGTTTTCATTTATAAAATTTATTTGTTTTTTTTTTTTTTTGTGCGAATGTAAATAAACTTGTTGCATGATCTGTCAAGCATGCATACGGTTGCTCTGTTGAAGTTATGTCGTCACGTCGATACCAACAAGTATAAAAATTTCTCAAAATATATTTTACATTTCAATTCAAAGAAGGGGAACCGGCGGAAACAGTGCAGCTTTTAGAATATTTTTTGATGACCACCACCACCGTCTTGTTGGTTGTTGGCTGTTTTGTTTGTTGCACTTTGCCGTTTGGATTTGGTTTGACTTCGTTCAGTTGACTGCCTGTGCGAAATGGTGTTGGACTGTTGTATATTGCAATGCATTTCTTTATTTTCTTTACAAAAAAATTCATTTTCTTGTAAACATGAAAAACCAATTGAGGCTAATGTGTGTAAAAAGGCTAACACCCCGACTGAATGTATAAGCGTTTATGAGTACATACAACAGGATGTAGCGAAAATATTTGCAAGTTCATCTGTGCTAGTGTTTGTTTTTTGGTTTTCTGCGTTGGTCAAGTAATAAAAAATTAAATTATCAAAAATAACAAAAAACACAAAAAAAATGAACAAAAATAAGAAAATTTGAAGGAAATTATTAATGAGAAAATTAAAACGACTTGTTATTGTTAGTCATTAAACTGAAACCATAAGCAATGTAAAAATGGTTTTCTAATTACAAATTCAGCATAAATTCGATTAGTGCTCGCAATAAAAATCGTACTCAATAAATGCAATGAAAAATAAGACATTTGATGAGAAAGTAAGTAAAATGTGAACGTTGTTAACAAGTAACAGTTAATAAGACTGAAATACACCATGTGAATAAATAAGGAAATAGCTTTAACAAAATAATAATAAAATAACACACTTGCACTAATTTAAGATTTGATGTTGTTTAGATTTTGTAGATCATCGCCTAAGCATACGATCAACAAGATTTTGAAAAATTGAATCTAATATGTCATCAACGCTGTCTGAATTAACTTCCAAAAATTACTAGAATTTATGCGGAAGTGATTATTTTTATATTCCAGAAGGTCTCGCTTGGATTTGGATCTGAAGACAGTGCGGACTAGTATACTATACTGATAATGTTATCTTCGAATCATTTTCAAGCGCACTTTGTGGTATATTTAGTGTTATTAGCACTACACTCATTGAAATTACACAATCTCAGTCCATTCTTAATATGGTATAGCAGCGTTTATATTGTTGTCTGCAGACCATTCTCCCACTACGGTGTAAGATCATAATATCGTGTAAATTTAGAACGCAATGGATTATGTGGATTGGTGGCTTATTAGACAAAAGGCGCGGGTTCGAATCCCAGGTCAGACGTCACAACGAAAAATATTTCTTCGACGACTTCATCTTAGCAGATTTCTGACAAAGAGTCTGAGAGTAAAAATTGCCATGAAAAGCTTCTCAAAAATCTGTCGTTCGGAGTCGACTTTAAACTGTAGGTCCCGCCACTCATGTATAAAATTAACGCACACAACAGAAGTGGTGTGAGAAGCCAGGTCGTAATGCTAACTGAAGGGTTGTAATGGCCAATTATGTATGTAATATGGTAGAAGTGAGCATTAAGCTAAAGGAAGGATTATATATTATTTTCAATATGGCAACTTCGAATATACACAAAAATGAGTTATCTTTAACTAAACCCGAATTTATAACGGCAAGTTATAAGGGCCTTAGGAAACTGTAACAAGTACAGATTTGGTTTGTAATCATAAAGATATACGAATATATATGGAATATCTGCCTCTCACCCTTTAACTGGTTTGATTAAAATAAATTTTTCTGTCCTCTTAATTACTTTTTCGCGTAGACGTGTTCTCACATTAACAGTGTAAAATGTGCCCGCCTGTAAAATTAGGCAATTATGAATAAGAATCAAACGTTGCGTGGTGGCATACATTTGTGAATACAAATTTACAAATGTACTGAAAAAATTCCAAGAGACTCGTTGACAAGTGCGATTCGTTCCAAAAACGGGTAAGCTCTGACGAGTAAACATGAACAGCTAAAGGCTAAAAGGTTGCACTCTGACTGAAATGAGTGGAGAAGTAAGAATATTTAATTGATTAAGTGAGTAGTTTTTACAACATAAAAATTTAAACTATTTTTTTATTTTTGCCGTTTTTTTTTATTAAATTTGATAAAAATTGAAAGTGGCACTCACCGCTATACAAACAAAATCTATGTGAGTTTTTTTTTTTTTTGTTAATTTATAGGCAGGATATCATAGAATACGATGTAGATGACGACTTGCTTTTAAGAAAAGTTTATTGACGTTAAAATACAAAAATTTTAAAAAATTATTCGTTTTTATAAACTTGACTCTTCCAAACAGGTGTTCATGATAAATAAATGTTATTTCAAACAAACATTTATTGAAAGGCATTGCATTTCCTTTACCCGGCCTTAATGAAGTGTTTTTGTGATTCCAAACACGTAAACCAGATAGGATGTCAAAGTCCATCTTTGATCAACTTTTATAGATATGGTGACCGGTGGTATGATAATAATCAAGTCTAAAAAGTCTAAATACAGCAAAAGCTTGTAGGTAGTGCTAAGCTCATCTGTTCTACTAAACCAGTCTTAAAGCATTGAGTGCCAAGCGGTTTTCACAAAAACCATCCTAGGAGAACAAACATATTTTTGATAATTGAGTCTATAAGTGATAAAAACCGATTTCTATGATATCCCTAGTTTATTCTGCCCCTTGCTTTTTATTTTATATTTGTAGAACATGTAAATTCCTAAAATATCGAAACGGAAGCGAAAAGGAAACATTGGAAGCCTTGACGGAGAGTGAGAAAATTTTATAAACGATGATGATTTTGATTGGATACCGGAGGTTTCGGATGCAGACTCTGAGCCTGACATATCCGGTGGTAATTGATGGCGTTTTGTTTGATTTGGTATCAATACGGAAGACCAAGCTGAAGAAAACTTCAAAAAATCATCCTAGACCCATGAATGCTTTTGCAAAAATGTTCAGTAAAGGATCTTTATTTAAAAATCACATTATATTTCACTCTGTGTCGAATATAAATGAACTACAGGCTCTAAGTAAAAACAATCGCTGTCGTAAGGAAACGTACGTCATGGCACCCCTCGACTTGGCATTCAATGTGTTAACTGTGAAAACGTTAGGCTGAGAATTAAAGAATTTACTTTTATTTTTTTACTTTATCCAGTAATTTCCGGATTACTCAAATAATTTTGACCAGATTTCCAAAATTTATATCTTGTTGAAAAGGGGAGAGAAAAAATGAGCTTCGTCGCTGAACACAATTTTTCGATTAAGAAATGGATATTCGGCCAACTTTCCAACTGCCCATTCAGCAAAAATTCTGCATTGCGGTAGGTCGTTCGACTTCAATTCTTGCATCAGCTATATTTTGAAACCCTTCACTCCTAAATCCATCCGCAAAATTTTTTACGTTGTTGAGTAACAGAGGCTCAATTGTCATTGAGCCTGTGAATGACGACGAATCGATAATTGATTGTCATCAGTAACACTGGCCGATACAACTACGATATTTTCTTCAGTTCGCACTCTACGTAAGCGTGTTGGTGATTTAATGTCCAACAATGTAAATTTGGTGCGAAATTTAGTAACAATAGCCCGAATAGCAGCTTCAGTGGGTCGATTAAACTGACCATAAAATGGCAGAAGCGCGCGATGAACTTTCTTAACAGAGCACGCATTTTGATAATAAAATTCAATTATTTGCAAACGTTGTTCCTTTGTAAGACGATTCATAGGTAAATTATAGACCAGCCTGAAGATGTTTGACAGTGAAACAAAACACGAAACGTGCATGAACCAGTGTTGCTAAAAATATAATAGCTAAAAAATCACACTTTATAAAAGACATCTAAAAATGGTGGTAGGAATGAGGAAGGTTCATGGGAGAAGTTTGTATTTTTTTTTGCGACCGAGTAATTTGACGTCAATGACGTTTAGTTTTCGGTATCACAGTAGAGCAATTACTTGGTTAGATTTTGAAATCTAGAGCTGGTATCCCCTTTATATTAGTTCATTATCTTAAATTTTTTTAAATGTTGGTAATTTTATAATTGTAAAGAAATGCTAATTTTTGCTAATTTCCTGTTAGAGGTCTCTTGGATTTTAAGATTTTCGCTTATATTTTATAACTAAAACCAAACGATTGGTTGTATTATTAAGAAATAGGAAGTAAATTACGAAAAAAAAAACAGCAACAACAAATCATTATGGTAATAACATCGATATACAGTGGCTCACAGCTTATTTTAACCAGCACTTTAAAAAAAAATTTGAATAGGAGTTTATAGAATATGTTTAAAAATTAAACAAAAAAGTTTTATTCAGTCTAAAATTTATGAGCAACTTGTGATCAAAATGTCCACCAACAACAGGTTTCGAGGAAGAATGATCTTATAGCAGCTCTGAAAAGGGAATGGGCAAAAATAACTCTCCAAATCACTAGAAAGTGGAGTCAATGCAAAACAGATTGAAAGCTGGAATTAAGCAAATAGGAGGTCATACTAAATTTCAAAATTAAAACTATTAGTTAAATAATAATTTAATTGTGTGTTTATAGTATAGCGGTTAAAATAAGCTGTGACTAATTGGGTTCCTATATTTCTGGTTTTTAGGTTGTAGGTTTACATTTGAGGCTGAATAAAACTTAACTTTTTTAATTTTTAAACGTAGCCTATAAACTCTAATTCAAACTTTTTTAATATCTTGTTTCGTTTCGGAATTATACGGGCTTAATTCTTATTCAAGGTGCTGGTTGAAATAAGCTGTGAGCCACTGTACATATTCTATGTACGAATATTGAAATTGCCTTTAATGTACAATTGTATGTAAATTTATGTACAATTGCATCTACAGAGTAGAATTTGTATGAATTAAGAGGTACTGGTATGAAGAACCAACTAACCAAACATTTAAATGCCCATAATCATCGTCTGTGGAATTGCAATCATGTTGATCAACTTATTTCGTGTTTCCTAAGTGTAACCGATGGGTGGTAATTAAATTCAATCAATAATGATATGATCTCTGAACTGCAATTCCATACAATTCCAGTCTAAGAGCATACAAAGAATACCAAAGGAATGAAATGCTGATACAACAGGAAATATAGAAAAGAAAATAAATATAAAAACTATTCACACTTTTTTTCTTCTTCTTTTCAAATGTAAGTACTCTGGTATTTTGTTTAATTTTAAAATTTAAATAAATTTTCCAAGTAAATATTTCTGGCGCAAGGAAAATAATAAAATAAATGGAATTCTAATAAATTATTAACAATTGTAGCATTTTAATTGGTAAATATTTGTATTATCGTGTGGGGAAAGAGGTGATAATGAGTTTAATTCCTTAAGAGATAGACGATCGAACTATTTCGAATAATTAAGATGTTATTTAACAAAGCTGTGGAATTTCTAAGAAAAAATAGAATGAAAACACTTAATCTGTTTTAATTCGAAAATCATTTATCATTCAATGTAATGAAAATTAAAAAAATTTGTATTATGAAGTTACTAAATATTCTAAAATTGATTAAAAAAAATAAATTAAATAACAAACTCTTTAAATTGAAACGTTAAAAATTAGTACTTCTTCAGAGCGCCCTGGTAGTCTAGTTGGTAGTGTGCTAGACTATTAGCGTGAGGGTCGGTGGGTTCGATCCCCACCAAAGGCTCTGATCTGTGACACTACACCGAGATAGAATTAGAATATAATTTGTAATTGTATTCTAATTAATAAATGAAGTGTGAAAGATCATTACCTTTTATTGTTTTGGTATTGGCAATGACATCTGTCAAATCGATTCAGTGAGCCAACAACATCAACAAACATACGATGGCCAAATTCTATTAGAAGCAACATGCAGGAAGGAGGTGGCTTCGATTGTTCAGAGGTTAGGAATTTGATGAAAGAAATGCTTTCTTCATTTCAATCAAATTTCAAGACACCGAATTAAAAAATACAGAAACAAATGCCAGGATGTTAAATGTTGCACAGCGAATAATTTCTAATCGTTTAAAGGCGATGGGAAGCACTCAAAAAGTCGAGAAAGTAGATGTCACATGATTTGAATGGCAAACAGAGGGAAAACCGAAAATTTCGTTTTGAAGTTATGATAGAAAATTTATTTATTTAAGAATTACAATACAATTACAAATTATATTATATTCATGTACGAGCTGAGTACCTTCGACCATATGCCCGGTGTAGTGGGAATCGAACCTACGACCCTCACGCTAATAGTCTAGCACACTACCCACTAGACTACCAGGGCGCTCATATGATAGAAAATTAGTGGTGGATTTATTTTGAGAAAAAATTAAGTACTTGTAGTACGTTTTAAAATTTAATGCATCGACTAATAAAATAAACATTGAATTTTTTCGATGTTTCGATAAATTATATCGAGTGTTTTAAAACATGAATGTACTATATCGCCCGTTTCTTCAACACAGACCTGAGTGCTTGCGTTTGGACTTAGCCAAATTTCTTTTCAAATCAATTTTTCCATCTGTATCGAGTACAGATGTCCATTTTGATTTGCAAGACCTTGTGGTGATGGCAGGAATGCAGAAGTGCACAGGAGCTAATTATGTCCACCGCCCTGTTAAACAATATTAGCGATAAGAATGAAATCATTCTCGTAAATATTTCTTATAAATTTTGCAGGTATTGCTTTAGCCTCCAGAAGTTTTCATAAGAATTCTCTTTTACAGAGCCGAGTTAGCTCCAGACTTTGCTGCGTAATCACAATGCGTTCAAAAGTGGGTTTACTGTCGTATCTATTTCTTATATCTTAAGTTTAATGTTTTCATGTCTGCAAATAGTTAGAAATTAACAGTGGATACCCATTTGCATTCACGTCTTTTGCAATTAAATATTATCAACATGGAAAAAAATAAAGAAAAGTAAAAAATTTGTGTGTGTGTCTTAATTCCTTTTGACCAATTTGTGCAAATTAACACGTTCACACTGTTAATCAAGCACCAAATGAATGTCCAGAACAAATTGTCAAGTTTTTTTCTTTTGTTTTATGCCCCTTTTTATATTTTCTAAGGAGCGACCCATATCTAGTAGTATTTTTATAGGTTTACCGTCCAGCGCGAACAATGTTATGTACTTGTCTTGCTTAATTGCTGCAAGTATTGTATCATGGAAACCCCACGTAATAATTCTGCGATAACGATTCAAGGAAAGGTTTTCTTTGGCTATAATTAACTAGAATGGAAAACAAAGTAAAATAGAAACAAAATGTAATTTAATTATAGCAAAACTAATTATTAAGTAAGTGTGGCGCATTGGAGTGGAGTATATTCGTTAGTCTGTAAATTATAAAGGGAACGAGACAATTTTGTTTAATGAACAACG
Organism: Sarcophaga peregrina; assembly: GCA_014635995.1. Classification (NCBI taxonomy): domain Eukaryota; kingdom Metazoa; phylum Arthropoda; class Insecta; order Diptera; family Sarcophagidae; genus Sarcophaga; species Sarcophaga peregrina. Next base: position 37,012,125 of record CM025792.1, on the reverse strand, counting down.
AAAGCTAGACCAGACAATCGATTATAAGTTTGCAAACAGAAAATTGTGAACTGAATTCGTTATATAGACTACACTAGACTAGACTGAATGACAGAGAGAACATGATATCTATTAAGACGACTTACGAAAATAATGATTGTTTTCAGAACTTTTAACAGGAATGAATTTTGTTAAGAGAAATTTATTGGCTTGTTTGGGTACTAGTTGTGTCGGGTGTTTAATTAAGCCTTACAAATGTGGAGTGAAATATTTGATATCTTGTGATATCGAAAATTAAAGACAAATTATGAGAACTTTCAATAAATCTAGTTCCTTCCGATTATTTTCTATTTCTAAACTTTAAAAAGGACCAGGCGTTTAACGACTTGCCAATAAAGAATGGGTAGAGTCTGCGGAAGTGGATTAGCTAAAAATCTTTTTGTATAAATTGGTTATCAACGCTCTTAATCATTACTGGTAGATGGGTCTGTATTTAACAAAAAGGAGATTTCGCTTGTAAGATTATTTATTTTTTTCAAAAATTGCTTTGTTTTCTTTAAGCCAGCTGACGTTTGACGTGGTAAACGAAGATCATGTTAAGAACTAAAAACAAATTAATGTGGTTGCGTCCTCATGTATTGTCTTTCACAATTGCAACCAATTATACCGAAATTTTAAGTTCAGTCATGAGAGATATACGAAGAACCTTGACAGTTCATATTCGGTATGAAAACACTTGTTGTGAACGAATATTCACTAATTAAATAATTAATTTGCATACAATTTAATTATTATAAAGTAAATCGGTATGTATTACGGACCAGAATTCTTCAGAACTTGCAATTTTTATTAAAGATAAAAAATCCCGGGAATTTTAAAAATCAATCCTTTTTGGCATCCCTAGTACATATACAAAAAAAAAAAAATTGAGTAATAACTAGAGTACGAAGCTCGATTTCTGACATAAAGTACGGAATGGGGTAACTAAAGTTCCCCAAAGAAAAATGAGATTTTTATGTCTTTATGTTATCAAAAAAGAATTGAAAATATTATTTTGAAAGTAAAACATTGGTATTTTGCTAGTTTTCAGTTTTTGTTTTTAATTATCACATTAAAACGCATTAATTCAAGACAGAAAAAATTATGTATTTGCGATGTAACTGAAGAAAAACGACGATTGGGGGAGCTAAGTTACCCCACTCCGTACTCTAAGGGATATCGTAGTTGATTAGATATTAATTTGCCCAATTAACACTAAACCTACCATGGACGGGTCAAATGACCTATTTTTAATTTCTTGCCACCATTTCTTGAAAATAACTTTATCATATCGCCATATGCCTTTACGACTTTTATAACAAAATACGTCGAAACTGTTTTCCAAGATTTATTCTTCTCTTGTTAATTTTTTTGTTACCGAGAAATATATGTAATCTCCCTTAAATATATTTAATCTACTGATGAAGTGACAAAAATTGATATTGACGAACGTGTGTCCAGACTTAATGAGGATCTTAAACGGGTATATAATTGGGCATGTGCGAACGGTCTTTGTATCAATCCCACTAAATCTAAATGTTTTAATCTGACATGGAAGGATTATGTAAATTATGCCTCAGGAACAACTTTTTCTATGTTGAGAAATTGTGGAGTACACAATACTTTACTCCACTTCGGGTGCGTAAGCTGCCCGCTAAACCTTATTTAATTCCAGTTTTGTTATATGGTTGTGAAGTATTTGCTTCGTGTGACTGTGCTAGTCTAAGGAAATTGAATGTGGCTTATAATGCTGTTGGAAGATATGTCTATGGATTATCAAAGTACGACCACGTATATAATTTTGGGAGGTCACTCTATGGTGTTATGCTATTATTTAGCGATTTATTGAATATAAGGGTTCTGATATTCTTACATAGGATCATTCACACTCATGAACCGGACTACCTTTTTAGGAGGCTGTCATTTACTCGTTCTCATAGATTAAATGATCTTCTTCAGTTCCGATATCGATCTTTAATATCCGAATGGTAATTCTTCATCTATTCTATACGTCTTTAGAATTCATTACCCACGAGCACAAAAATTATAGGTAATGCTTTGCAATTTAAAAGGGCTCTATTTAAATATTATTCCTAAATATTATTTATAAACTTTAATTTTATTTTCTTTTTTTTTTTTGTAATAATTTTTGGAAATTTTTTATTTGTAAATTTTTTTTTTTTTTTATTTGTTGTAAATTCTAATTTTAATCAAATTTTTCACATTTTTAAACTACGTCCTATAATTACTTTATTAATTTTTTGTTCTATAATAATAATATTAGTATTTAACCATATATCGGATTCTTTACTATAATCATAAGACCTCAGGTCTTGTTGTGTAGAATATAATAAATACCGCAAGGGGTCATTTGAATAGGAATATATGAAGTATTGGTAGGTTTAGTGTTAGAAAGTATTTCTGTTCTCTATGTTTTGCATTTAAAATATAAGGTGGCGTATTATAAAAAAAGCAAAAAAACAGGTGTTAATTCGGCATTTAGTTTAGTGAACGTTTAAATGATCATCCCTGCCTTATTATGGTTTGCCAAATCAATGAAAAAAAAACTAAACTCTCATATAATTTATACTTTGCTTAATGTGTACTACACCAGTAAGATTCCTCCTGCCATTAAAAGCATAAAGACTCCCCCTTATTCTAAATCGGTTTGAATTTTTTTTAGTTCTGTATTAAAAAGAGAGTCATTAATATGAAAACAATTTGTTTGGTTGACATTTTATGGGTACTTTTAGGGATTTAACGACAATGACATACAATTTATAGAAAACATTTATTCAATGGTGTGTACGAGTATAGTGAAGCGCCAAAGTGCCACATGGAGTGAGGCTGAAACGAATTATTGACACGCTCAGATGTTGATCCACATTAAAAATGAGCATGAAACAAGTCACAAAGTATGCCACGACCTACACAACTGATGGGGAAAAGTATTCTTAAGAATATGTTGTAAAACAAATATCTGAATGGGTGAGAAACTTTAAAGAGAAACGTTTAAAAATCTATAAAAAAGAAGAATAATAAAATAAAAAAGAGACTAATTTAAAGCGGCTTTCGGGTTTTGTTCAATAATATATTGTCCATCAACTAAATAGAAACAAAAATTATTTATTTATGTTTTTTCAAAAGGAACATAAATTTTAATGACATTTGTGAATGAATACATATGTATGTATGTATATTAAAAAAATACCCATGTATGTATATTAAAAAAATACCCATGTATGTACACACATATTAGAGACAAATTTTAATGTTTGGAATTTACAAAACAAAAAGATTCCAAATTATTATTAAAAAGATATAGAATTAAAGGTTTTGAGATTGTTAGGCAATAAAAAATAATGATTTAATTTATGGGATATGTTTGTAGTAAAAGAAATAAATACAGAAATGACCACCACAAAATACCATAAAAATAAATTATAAAATTTTATTATTTTCAATTAAATTTTTGTTCATAAAAATCAAAATATGCAATAAAGTTTCATTTTAATTTTAAATATTTTTAAAGAAATCGTTGAAAGTTGACCATTCATTATTACCTTACCAGTCAGTAGTCACTTTATTCAAAATTGTACGTGAATTAAAATATTTGAAATTTTAATATCCTCGTGAGCTGAGTACACATACTAAAATCAATCATCAAAACTCTTATCGAAAAAAAAACATGTTTACATATAAGCATACATAGGTACAGTAACAGCAGATGTACCGGCATAAAGTGAGCGTCCAGGTAACATTAGGGAACATTAATTGAAAATTAGTTTTTACTTTCAATTTGGGAAATTTTACTTCCAAAATACGATGGAAAGTCAGTGTTGCATCGAATTATTACAGGCGAAGAAAAATGTGTTTATTTTCAAAATTATAAGGAAAAAATTAACGATAATCCGAAAAACTATCCACTTTTGCAAAATCAGGCCAATTAGACAGAAAGAGAGTGCTATATGTCTAATAGGCGCGTTTAAAATATGATCATCCTTTTTCATCCTTCCGATAACTTTTTCGTTTCACCTATGGGACAAGGATTGGCTGAGCAGAATTTCGATTACTACGTGGTGGTTTGCTTTAAAAGACGAACAGTTTTACTGGTTAGGTAAGTATGGTAGCCTTGATGCCAAAAGCTCACTTGGGCTCGCATACGGTCCGTTGCGACGCCACAGTGAACGCAGTCTCTACTAGTTCCTACGAGCCAAGAACGGAGAAGTTGGTCAGCGCAAGGGCTGCACGTCTAAAGCATGATTACCCCAAGCTAGGAAACCAACCCGAAAGCTTGGTAAACGAGGCTATATCTTAGACATCAATGGACGATATCTTCGTTAAGCTGACAAGGGTTGAAGAGAAAAATAACCTATATCTACACGTCGCAAGAAATGGACATTGATGGACTAAGAAAGTGGATAACTGTCCTCTCTTCCTCTGAGGGTCTGCACCCACAGCAGAAGTATTTGACGAGATGCATTCTTTCCGTGCTTAAAAATTGCTTAAAAATGGTAAAATTGTGTATCCAGAAATGGTCAGTGCTTTCTATGTATGAAATGGTTTTTACTCTCACATTAAAAATTTATCTTTAATTTTCACGAAAAAAAAAAAATCGTAATCAAGTTAAAAAGTTAATGCTGATGGCCCTTTGCTCTGAACGGCTCTAGATATTGGAGCAATTGAACTTCTATACAAAAAGAAAACCGATTTATACAAGAAATTTTAAATTCTACGATTAAGAATAATCGATTGTAAGACTAAAAAATTGTTGCTGTTATTTAAATTGGAAGAAATTTCAATAAAATTTAATTCAAGTCAGTACTACAGTAAGCATATGCTGTAAAGCATTTACCGTATAATGGCAATAAGAATTTTCGAAAGACGGAAAGATAATAAATTAATTAAAATAATACAACCAAAAAAAAAAACAAAAAAAAAAACCAAAATAAATAAATAAAAATGAAAAGAAAAATTAGAATACTAAAATTATCAAATTGTACTGTGATGGTTTAAATAAATTTTTCATGGTTACCATACACAACTCCACATGGGATCAAATAAACATTGGTGGACTCTGCAGGTGTAGAATTTTCAACACCTTGCCAAACACGGAGAACAAAAACAAGATCAAACAAACAAAAAAAAAAAAAAAACAAAAACAAAAAATAAAAAAGAGTAAAAGTAAATGAAACTTCAAATCAAATATTTTGTAGATACATACATATACATACGTATACAGATATCCCTCCTACAATACGGTCGATATGTTCCTATAATATGAGGTGTTATGTGAAAAAATAGTGGTTAAGTATTTGTATTCATTAAATTTGAATTTCTGATACAACAAGACATAATCTAATATATAAAAATTAATGCCACTTTTCGTTGTCATTTTATAACAGCAAGAACGGGCTCACCTATCCGAGCCTAAATGTTTAGGACTTTGTTCGGTTTATGTGAAGTTTGCCACTCCCACTTTTACGCCAACATTTCCTATTTATCAAAAATCAGAAAACGGCTTCCAGCGATTTGATTAATTTTTCTTTCAAATGTTTGTATTTATCCATTTAAATTTTTCATCAAGAGAAAATTTTACCCCGGCCACTTTTGTTCCCACATTTTTTGAACAGTTACTTAAAATGAATTAAATCTTAAACTAAACATTCGATTATGTTACGATCTTTAGCAAAGCTGTTGCGCATGAGCCGATAAAGATTTCTAAGTTGGTATGACCAATATCCGATAGGTGGCGCCACTGAAAATTAATTAAAATGAAATAAATCTTTAACTGTGCATTCTTTAACAAAGTTGTAACGTATGAGCCGACCGAGATTGGTGCGATTAATTTCCGATGGCTAGCGTCACTGAAAATTATTCAAAATGAATGACAAGCAATTGGACGATCTACACCCCAAGCACGAAAGAAGAGAGCATTACAAGCCTCAGAATCAGACGAGCACTGTGACTGGAAAATTTTCGTGTATATGCCGCTGAGACCCGTTCGCATGAACTACTTGAACAACGAGAAGTGAGATAAGAAACTGATCGATGCTTACTACTCAGGCCCGTTCATATGAGTCATCAGGAAAAAAAATCGATAAAATGATTCAAAATTAATGCCTTTCCTTCAAATTTATTTTAGTTGGGGTGCAGCAGCACGTGCAGGGTTCAGCTAGTATCTTATAAATTAAAGTACCAGAATCAAACAAGTTTAATTAAAGGCTTATAAATATATATGTATGTGTATAAAAAAAGAAAGAAAAATTAAAAACAGTAATAAAATATAAAATTAAATTAATATAAAAAATAAAATAGAATAGAATACTTACAATTGTTATTTACAGTAGGTTACGTTTGATAAAATTTATAATGGAAATGTTTAAATTAATTTGCGTTGCTAATAACTTGCACGTTTGGAGGAAGTTGGTTCCAAAGTCGGATGCTTAATATGAAAAATTGCCTCTCAGATGCTGCATCCCGATGAGGAATCTGCAAAATACCATTTCCTCTTAAAGACCTCATGAATCTTAAGCGTTTGTGAGATATTGTGGGTCCGCATGATGTAGTAATTTTGTGTTGAAAAACCTAAGTTATTCAACTTTATGTAGTTAGTAAGAGAAACATTAAATATGCGGTTGCAGTAGTGAGAGACATGATCAAATCTCCTTATTCAGAATATGTAACGTACAATTTTGTTGAATGTACTGTTGAGTTTCACAGTGTCTTTTGAATTACAGCCGGAGAAGACTTCAGATGAATACTGCAGAGTTGGTATTAAATAAGTTTCATCCAGTTTCAGTCCGTATGCACCTCCCACATGTTTGGTTTATGTGATGCAACCACCTAAGCGTACTATTGAAAACCACGCCAAGATTTCTGGCAGAATTAACAATATCAATCTTAATACCACCCAGAAAAACATCAACGCTAAATCTAATCCTTGTAGATTTTTTGCATATCACAATACATTTTGACTTTTTAGAGTTAATCCTCAAACCATTTGTAGTCGCCAAAAAGAGAAATATTATCAAGGTCAGTGTTAAGATCTTTAACACCAGTGTCCAGCTGAATATCATTAGCATAAATAGAATATAGTAATGGTCCCACTGTAGAGCCATGCGGAACACCTCTTGTCACGCGTAGAGGGTTAGAGACGCATTGCCATCTGTCAGTTAAATATGTTGACATTAGGGATGTCTAACGGGATCGATTTTTAAAAATCCCGGGATTCGGGATTTTGTAAACCCCATCTCATGATGTAAATAAATTTATTTCTTTGGACAGCAGAGTATCTAAATCAGTTACCCTTTGTTTTATAGGGCTTTTGCATTCTTCGATGCCATCAAATAATTTTTTATCACTGAAAGTAGGGTTTTCCTCATTTGAGATGCTATTATCGAAGTCAAGAGTTATAGAATTTTTTCAGGACTTTATGTAGGGTCAAAACACATATGAATGCACAATTCCGAAAAATCCCGGTATAAGGTTTTAAAAATCCCGGGATTCGGGATTTCCCGATTGGCATCCCTAGTGGACATCAATCTAACGGCGGCAGTAGAGAAGTTAAACATTCTAGATACCTTGAAGCACAGTATTGAGTGGTGAACCGTATCAAAGGCTTTTGAATGGTCAAGCAAGACTAAGAATATTATTCTCCCATCATCTAAGCTATTTCTTATGTCCTCGATCACATCGGTCAGGGCGGTTAAACAGCTATGTTGAGATCTAAAACCCGATTGACGGTCAGTTAATAAACTGTATTTGTTTATAAATAAGCCGCTCAAAAAATTTAGAAAGGCATGGCAAAATTAATATTGGACGATATTCATTGTCAGTTCTTGAAACTGGTATGATTTTGGCATATTTCAATTCCGTTGGAAAATAGTGGTGGTAATAATTGTGCTATACAAATACTTCCAAAAATATTTTAGTGCTACAGAAGAAACTTTATATCTATTAAAAATAATAAAATAAATAAAAATCCCTTTAAATATGTAAAAAATAATTATAAATTCACGTAAATACATAAAAAATAAACAAAAATCAGTATAAATATATGAATTTATATTATGAATTTAGTTTAGAAATTTTTTCCTCATCGATGCTCAATTCAATTAAATTGGAACCTTTTTTCGGTTGAATAATAAATATCATCTACACTTTCTGAACTTGCATTTATATTTTGTTCACCTGCTGATATCCTTAAAAAATTCTTAATCTTGCTTTGTGTCCTTGTTGTAAATTTCTTAATATGGTGATGAGCAATTTTGTAATATCTTTGAATTTTCGACATCTTTCAGCGCAAGGATCTGCATCCAAGAACAATAATTCAAATTTTTTGGCCAAGTCTAATCATTCCTGTAATTTTTCAAAGTGTCAAATTATTAACTTCATTAGAGTTAGAATCAATTTTATTCACTTGGGGTTCGGATGCGATTTCTATCAAATCTGCTTCCCCAACTTCTTCTTCCACTAATAAGTTGTGCACATCTTCAATAGCCATATCCACAAACCCTTCTCCCGATCAACCTAGCAAGTTCTAATAAACCACCAATTTCACTTTCTCCTGATTTATTAATGTTTTCTATCTCTACTGCTGGCCATATCTTTTTCCAAAATCGATTCAATGTTGTAATTTTCTGTTTTCAGCGATAAGAATATGATATCGATAAAGCTTTTAATTGAAAATTGCTTTCAAGCTTCCATTGCTTTACATCAATAGATTTTGAATCAGTTATGTCTAAAATCCATGGCAACGATCTTCTTGTGTAATAAGTCTTAAAAAAAAAAGAAGCTCGCGTTGGACAAGTACCGTGTTATAAGAGATTTTCTGAAATTTTTTAATCGTATTCGAGTGAAATCGTGCTATGGGGTACCGTGTTGTAGGAGGGATACCTGTACTGTATAAAATCGTTTCGGTATCAATTTAATATACAATCAGGCAGTAAAATTTGAATAGAATCATGGAGGAAGAAAGAAAATAGAAAAACAAAACATGAAATTTTACAAAAAAAAAAAAAAAAAAAACAAGAAATGCTACAGGAAATCATCATGCAGCTACAAATAAATAAACGAAATGTAAAATTAAAAAAAAGCAAAAAATAATAAAAAAAAAATAGAAAATATTCAAAAAAAAAAAAAAAAGTGTTGATGCCACTGCAATGATGATGCTGCTTGTGTAGCAGAGCTTCGGAAATGCACATAGCATATGTGAGGCATGCTGCATGCTGTAAATGGGTGTATAATTAAGCTAAAAGTATTCCACATGTCATAGAGCTAACACAGCATGTGCATTAAAAAAGAAAAAAACGAAAATTAAGAGTGCGAAGGCACGAGCAGCTTCTGCTAGTGCTGCTGGGTCAAATCATATCCCATGTACAGTGCATTTAATCTGTACATCATAATGATGTAACTGAAGATAATGATGATGTTGTTGTTACAATAGCAGCAACAGCAGCAACAACAACAATCAAAGCATGAAAGACTCATTTCTTTTATGCATTTTTCTTTTTCTATGATTTTAGCTTTACTCTGTTTGCTCATGTAATGGTATGCCAGGAGTAATTAAAATTACTCAACTGTTAACTAAAAACAGCAAAAGAAAAAAAATTTAAATTTAAATAAAAACGCAACATACATTTTAAATAGAAAAAATTACTTTTAACATCTGATGTCTATACTAAACACTAGGCCGGTTTGTTTTCAGATGGCATGATTCCTAAAAAAAGCTGCAGACATGCTTTAGATGGGGATGGACGTCTCATCTGTATACATACTACATACTGTGATATATTTACTGAACGTAAATATACATACATTCAGAAGTGTTAAAGCTTGTTGTATTTATTCCTACAGAGAATATCATTCTCATCAAACAGGCAAACTATTATTGATCACACTGAACAGGATTCGAATGTGTATACAGCGACTGTGTACTTCGGATTTGTGTTTAAGATTTTCGCTAAAAATAATAAGCAACATACTCATGAGTCGCTATTGATTTTTATCTATTTTTAGAACTATTTACAGTGTATTTGAGAAAGAAACTAAGATAAAGGGCCGAATACCCCAATTTAAAAGTCAATATCAAAAATGAAATTATTAAAAACTTGAACCTTATAGTCAGAGCGTGGACTTATTATTTTGTGCAAGTGGCTACTCCGAAAGTCAGCACAGCTGTAATTGTGAACATTTACTGTATATGCTGAGACCGTTTGCAATTTTTGAAGAATTTTCAATCGAGAAAATGCTGGATTTGGTGCTCATGAAATCCTTACGAGATACAAAAGTAAGGATTTTAGTCAGGGGTCGTGATTGAACAGTATTGTTTAAAGGAACATGGCAATAGAGTTCGACGGCATAATCTGGATCACATCTGATTTTAGCCACCTACCGCTCAGTAAGTTCTGCAATCAATATATTAAAGCAACGATTTCCAGAATAAAATACTTTATGAAATTCTGATGTCAACTTGCCATCAAAACTTAGCACAGTGCGATTACTAAACACTAAAATTTATGATAACAAACAAAAACAATTCAAAGCTCAAATCGAAAATCCAAGTCATTATTGGCGAGGTAAATTTCATAAAATTTTTATTTATTTAATGAAAAAAAAAGACTGTTATTTAAGCAGGAAAAGTATTTACCTTGCAAGAAAACTAAATTTTTTTAACAACTTAGGTCATTTGTAAATATGCACACGCTTTGTTTTAATTACTACATATTATCGCGAGGGCACTGTATATACAGAGGGCAGCAATAAGTATTCAAAACGATGAGTATGTTCGAGTCATACTTATAATTTCTAATACTTATACGCATTCATACTTATTTTAATATCATACTCATACTACTCATACTCAAAATTGGAAGTACTCGTCGTAGTCATTACTTAACAATACGCATGATGTTAGTGATTTCGACTCGTCTCTGCTTAACATTTACGCGAAGCACAAAATACGTATGATTCGCATACGAACACTACTATACTCACAAGAAGATTGTATGTATGCTTTGCTTGTTGTCTTTGTCTTTCCTTTCTTATTTGTTTGTATATGCAACAACAACAAAGGCTGTACATTTTGATGAGTGATTCGAGCCATTCGAAACACTTATAAGTATTATAAATAATTTTCTAAATTTATGAATCTGAATGAGTAGGCGTATGAATCAAACATATTTCGAATGTTGTGAGTTTGATGTCAACATTGTACTCATAATTATTGCTACTTATAATTATAAATTAATGTTGTAGCGAGTATGAATGAATCAGAGTAGTTGAATTTCAATTCTGTTAATACATTCATACCCATGAATGAGTGCTTATGAGTAGCGGAAAAACGCTAGATATCTGATACATATATTATATAATACGTTTATAAATCGCTTTTAAATACTTTCTTGTTAATGTTATTAGTTGCGGGAATCTCCGTTTTAGGTTGTAAATATATATGCTTGCATATTTATTATTTATTTGCTACTGAGGTACTGTGAAGATTAAATTATATGAAGATTGAATTCTATTTTAAAATTTTCACTATTCGGAAATGTAAACAATTCGCAAAACTGAACAATGCCAGTTTTAATTAGTTCACAATAGCGTGCGTTCGCTGTATTTTCAATTATTACAATCGTTTACTCGTTTACAGGCCACAACGATCTCAAAATTTCTTGTATAATGGTTATATAAGTTAAGCAGTTGAAGGTTTTCAAAGTATCTCATTGAAACGATTCCTTATTCTAAGATCGCCTGGTATTTTGGCATTCCTGGATGTACATAAGTGTGTTCACAGTGCTATGTGTTTGTGTGCATACATTTAAGCCAATAGACACAAAAACATGAATACATGTACATATGCATGTACATAGTATGTGTATCGCATACGATATAAAGAATTACAAAAACAAAAAAAAAAAAACAACAACACTATCCACAAATGTACTATTTACGATAGACGTTTGCTTTAACTAACCCTACACTCGTTAAACATCGTGTGGCATACACTTTAGAATATAGAATAGAAACAACGTGTTTATGTGCAATTATTCTTTAATTTTATTTGGCTTTTTTCCCCCATTTTTATGCTAACATTTTAAGCGAAATACACACACACACACACACACTCAGACACAGACGCACATACTCTGGCACTGATCGCTCGCTTGTTCCTTATTGTGGCAAGTAAAGCAGAATTGTATTTTATTTTATTGTTGTTGTTGCTGTTGTTTATGTTGTAATTGTAGTTGCTGGCAGTTGATGTTGCACGTTGGCATTTTATGTTTTATTTGTTTGTTTAACTAGAAGTTTTAGTTTCAGAATTACAAAAATAAAATTAAAAAAACATAAAATACAATCGTTTACAACTTCTATTTTATTTGTTTTCATTCTTTGTATTTTTTCTTTTTTTTTTTATTATTTTTTTTATTATTTTTTTATGCTAAATTCACAAACAGCTTTTGGCATATTTTAAAGTTTTATTGCATTTTTTCTCTCTTTTTCATTTATTTTTTTTTAGTTTTTTAGTTTTTTTTTAGTTTTCATCGCCCCCTTTGTTTTGTTTGCAGGGTATTATGGATTTTGCGGATTTATATTTCCTTGTAAATATTAAAATATTCACACATGTATTGATTTGAAAAGAAAATTAAAAACAATTTTCGTTTCGTTTTGTTTGTTTTCTTTTGTTTTGTTTTGGTATGCAGCATTGTTATCTCGGTGAGGGAATGGAATTTATTGTAAAAATATCACTCACTAATTAACATAAAAAACTAAAAGAATTAATGACTCATAGCAAGTGAATAATAAAATATCACAATCACAATACAAGTGCATTTTAGGCAAAGAGACCACAATTAGAATATCCATACGATGTATTTGTATGCATAGTAGGGGGAAAATGTACCAAATAAGTATTGTTTTAAAATGAATTCAAAGGAATTTTGTTAAAAATTAATGAAGTATAATGGGTTACGATTTAAATATAAAAACAACAAGTTATTATGAACAAAACAAAAAAAAAAAAACTTAAGAGGATGTTAGTTTACGACTCAAAATTGTAATCGCAATTTAATAATACAGAATATGTACAAAATATTGGAGATCGAGATGTTTAGTAGGAGGCGAATTGAAGGCTGAAATTTTTTTGAACGAAGAAGAAAATCTTGTAATGACCACAGAAAGCGTTCTGAAAATTTCAAAATACCACTTTTCCAAACTGTTAGCACATTAGGACACGGAACGAAACCCTTTCATTAATATCGGGAAATGATAATTTTCGTCCTTAAAGAATTGGCAGCGGGGAATGAAGTTTCTCATGAATGCTGTTTGTTGAAAGATTTCTTTTTTATAATTTGATTCTTAAACAAGTTATTCGTATAGATTACACTATACGACGAAATAAAAAAAATTATATACTCCCGGTTAATGACAGAGTGTAGGTTGTGGGTTTTGTTGAGTAGATCTGAAAAAAAAAATATTTTATATTTCTCGAACCCTCCAAACTTTTTTAGTTGACAAAAACTGTTTTTTTGGACTGCACGCACAAATTTCTGGATTACTCAAACACTTCTGATCCGATTTCCAATATTTAAATCCTGTTGGCAAGGGGAGAGATGGAGTTTTAAAACGGTATACATGCGTATATTTATTATTTGGCTTATGATTATTATGGTATGAGATTTGATGAGGTAAACTTGGAAAATATGATTTATCTCATATTTTTTCCGTTCCGTTCATAGTAGCGAACCTTACTTATAAAATATGAAACAAGTGGTAACATTTTGAAAGAACATTATCTTGTGAAGAGATTGTCACTTTGTTTGATCAAATCAGACAGAAAATACCGTAGTTATTATTTAAAGAGTCTAATAGTCGAGTTATATTTCTTATATATGTGATCTTATTAAATGAACTTTCGGTTCAAAAATTTTCAGAGTTTTTGATGGAACTTGATTGTTTTTCGGAAAATGTATCAATTCCAAGTTTGAGCGAGCACTAAAAATTGGCCAATGTTTGAGCAAAGAGAAATAATAATATTTATAAAAAGACAGTCGATTTCATTAGGTCTTACAAACGTGAAATTGACATATTTTGTGATAACCAATTAAGATCCATTAAAAATTCTGAAAATTTTTAAACTAAAAATGCATTGATGAGATGAAATATATAGAAAATACAACACGATGGTTATACTTTACTAATTACTACTATTTTAATAATAACTAGGTAATTTTTATACAATTTTATCAAATGATGACCCAATCTCTTCACAAGAGAACAGGCCTTAAGAATGTCATCACTTATTGCATACTTTTTAAGTAAAGTTTGCTACTATGAATGGACAAACTTGAACAAATACGAAAAAAATTCGAATTTCCCAAGTTTGTGTCATCAAAACTCATAGCATATTAAGTCAAATAATAGATATTTGTATACCGTTTTAAAGGTCCACCTCTTCCCTTTCAAACACTATTTAAATTTTAGAAATCGCGTCAGAATTGAGAAATTTCTGCGTAAAGTGAAATAAAATAAGTTTAAATGGTTCGAGAAATATAAAAAAGGTATTTTTGAGTTCTATTTACTTTATACCAATCCGATTTTCTATAGAAAATCTTTTTCCTGTGATCATTTCCACAGTTTCTTCTAAGAAGAGTTTTGTGTGGTGTAGTAAATTCTCTAAAATTTGGGATATCGTTGTGACGTTACCATCTACTTTCTATTCTTGATCTTCAATGCAATGAAAGCTACTGGGTTATTCAAGCTTATGGTTAACGATAATCTGGTCTCTCCTTGATGTCTAGGTGCTCATATAAGGAGTAAAGTTTCATACAATTCGGTTAAGAAAATTAAAACCGATTGTGCCCGATATCCGAAAATAAGTTCGGTTAATTAAACAGTCTCGCAATCTATACCTTAAAAGGTAAAAAAATTATAAAAAAAAATAACCCAATTTATACATAGGAAAGTTTGAGTGAGAATAGCTCGATACGAGCCTCTGACGTCAATTAAATTAATTAAAACAATTTACATCCGAGGTCATATTCCACTTGTAAATGATGACGATACTGCTATTATTGGTAGAGCGGGTGATAAGTGTTTCCTTTGCTTATATTGAAAAAGAATCGATTCAAATCGCTCTTGTCGTAAACGAAGAGAAAACCAAATTGTTGATTTCAACTTTATGAGCAAAGTTGGGGCATTATGTGAACTTTGGTAAGAACAATTTTTGCAGAATTTAACTACTACCTTGTTACGGCCATAAATAAATTGAATGATATAATAGATCTTAATTCAGTCTTAGCAAGCACATTAAGAATAAAGATCTCTATCAACGAATCAAAATCACACTGCATAAGACTCTGATACAAACCGTGTTGAATAGCACCAGACGAAAAGATAATTGTACAGGCTTTTAAAGCTGTACTTGAAGAGTTCGAGCGAAACACTCTTTGCAAAATGATATCATCTGCGGTGACAGCGAGTACAGCCATCGAATGGAATATGAATTATATGCGCTTTATACTGACAGCGACGTCGTGCGACATATCAAACTATGATGTTTACTTTGGCACGAGAATACCGTGCGTATAAGTAACGTTGCTCTTGCGAAAAAATCGCTTGATTGTGGGGAAGCGCCAATATCAATAAATTTGAACGCCATAAAATATTTTTTATTTAGACTCGTGAAGTGTCTGCCTCCTTAACTACAACTGATTGATTGATTGAAAACAAAATTACAACTGGTAAGATTCCGGCCGAAATGCCAGAAAAATTCTGCTTAAATAAACGTTTACGTTTCGACAACCTACAACGTATGTAGTTTACATGGAATAAATTTTAAAAAGTGAATCGTAAAGTAATTTTTCACATTTGAATACATTTTCCTGTTTCTATTTTCAAAACCAAAACGTTTACAAAATGCTCTTTATTTGTCTTTTAACAAAAAAAAAAAAGGGTTTGTTTATATAATTTGCCACTAAGTATCGTTACCATAGCTGCCAGGTAAATAAAGCATCAATATCGTCAAATACAAGAAAAAATGGAAATTCATGGAAATCGTAAAAAAATAAGAAATTAAGTTTAGTTTAAATTAACTTGGCTTAATACTCTCTCTATATTAGCTGAAGAATCTGATAATATTAAAATTTTTTAATAAATTTTGTCAAGGCTGGAAATTAAAAGCTATCCATCCATCATTTTCATTTATGATTTATTTTTTCCAAAAATCGAGTTTTCTATATTTTTAGGACAATTTAATCTATGTCCTTTATTGAAACATAAGCGCAACAATAAGTCTGCATCATCTCAATCTATGTTAGGTTTGAATGTTAGGGAGTCAGAACTTTCTGATCATGAAAATTCAACGGGACAAGAAATACTTCACTTCATCTGATCTTCTTCTATTTACACTACTCGTATCCGAATGGAATACAACTCTCATTTATAGGCCGGTGCCTCAATGTTTATTTTGACACTTCGCGGCCGCTTACAGGAGATTGATACAATGAAGTATCGGTTGCAATGTGGCATGTGTTTCACTGTTCTATCGCCATTAGAACGGATTCTCCACGCGCGAAATAAGGAGAATTATTCCCGATAATCATATATTCTTACGTAACAGTCGCCTTTCTTGATGAGCACATCCGTATGTGGTCAAAATGCGTTCTTTAGTCGGACTATTCATATGTGGAACTCCCTTTGTGCAGAGGTTGTAATTTTTGACTTTTAAAGGATAAAAAAGGTATAATATACAGAAAAATCATCGCAGGTGTTCGCAATTAACTTTAAAACATAACACTTTATTCCTCGTTATCACTAACCTAAACTTGCAATAGTTACAATTGAAAAGTAAATACAAATCTTAAAGTAGCTTCTAATATACTAAAGTAAAGAAGATGATGTAAATTTTTAATTTCCAAAAATTGTCAAATAAGGGCATAAATCGTCAAATCATCAATATGATATTTTAAAGCCACAAAATCGTCAAAATGACGATTAATTGTCAAATCTGACAGCAACGCTGCTACGTCCCTTATCAAAATATAAGAGCACAATTGTTTTAAGTTAAATTCATTTTCGTTGTATGAGTTAAAAATTTGACATCCTACTTACGATATGAAATACTAGCATGTTTGACATATTTCGAAACATTGGACATACCTGAAAATAAAAATAAAAAATTTATTAGAATTTGTATAAAAATTTAGAAGATATATAGTGACATAAATGTTTTCCCACATGAATCTGCCTTATTTACTAATATATTAATAATACTAATATATTTTATTATTAATCATAGTTATAAGAGAAACAAGAGTAAGTATAATTGTAATAAGAGAACTAGAGTAAGAGAATTTAAAGTAAGTATAATTATAGAGAAATAGGGTAAACATAATTAGAGTAAGTACAATTATGATTGGAGACAAAATAGAATTAAAATTATGTTACACTAGGTTTAAGGCAATTGAAATGAATAAAATCTTTCTCTTTTCTGTTCTAACCTCAACGAAGAAGGTTGTTTTAAATAAGAACATTATTATATACATAAACATGCATTAGAGTGGGCCAAAAAAACCAAAGACAGGACGTGATCTTCTATGGCTTGCTTGTCGTCATAATGTGTTTGAAATATTGCTTTGAAAAATATTTACACTCTTTGAAGATTCTATTATTCAAAAGATTCAGCGATGTTTGGCATACGTTACCAAAAGATCACTGCGATTGTCTTGACTTTAATACTATCGAGAAACAGTTTGCCGAAAATACTCTTGAGAGTCTTACGACTGATAGGCCTAGAAAAATACAAGTTTGTGGTGATTACAAAGAGCTAATAGAGCTCACAATGATTGTTCTGAACAAACCACCTGCTAGGATTAGTTGGCGGACTTCGGGACCAACACATCATGCTACAGGGATGGCAAAACTGCGATATGATATAAAGATTTTCCTCTTTCGAAAAAATTCCCAAGCATTTAAGCTTACCGAAAGAAGAAGAAAAACAAATTGTTCGATTTGTTACACGCATATATAGGAAGATTTGGATCAAAGCACCTTTCGCAGCAGATACAGAGATTAAAAGCATATTAAGTCATTGATCCCGAAACCAGTACAGCAGCAAGGGTTGTCTTCGAGCGCCACTTATCTGATGAACTAGTTGCCTTTGGCTTGTTTTCCATTGGCCTTTGTTTAAAGAATGGATTTTGACAGCGGTTCTCGTTAATAAGAGGTGACACTGCCAAATTATCCACGGAAGCCACATTAGAAGTTTTTGACAGGGACCGAAAATAACTATTATTTTTGAATTTTTGATTAAAAAAAGCAACCGCAAGGAAATGTCGGAGAACAGAACCAAGTATACCATTTTGATTGTCTTGGACAAAATTTTTATAAAATGCGATGGCTTTTAACTGCCTTTTATTTTTTCGAGCAGAAATAAAAGTTATTTTTGACTTTTACGATAAAAGTTATAAGAGTTACGGTCCCTGGTTTTTGCATCGCAAAGAACGCTGAAAACGCTCTGAGTTCTAGAAATCAAGGAATCTTTCTTGGAATTACCTCCTGTGGCTGTGGGGATGACAATGTTGATTACCTTTAAGGCAGAAGTTGCGTAAGATATTTGTGTGTGGTTAACGATACTGCGGGGAGGGGTGTAAAAGTATTTGAAGATTACAATACGATACTCGCTAACAATGAAAAGGTAAAACAATCTCTGCTTCATATTGTCGAACAGAACAAAAAGATTATTTCTACTGAAACTTCCAAAACAATATTAATAAACTTAGTTTTAAGTTGACAAAAATATAAATTAATTTTATTTTTAAGTATTTCATTTGTCTGTATTTCATGCATTATTTTGTCTGTGTTCTAATACTATTGCTGAATAAAAAAAAAAATATTTTTGGTACATTCTTTACATCTTTTACTTAATCAGGATTTTTTCATAAAATTCAAATATTTTAAGGTCGATGAGCATTCCGTTGTATTTAAGATATGTTACTGAAATTTTGAATACACAATAAGAATGGTACGTGCAACTAAACTAGGGGATGACGTAACTCCTTCTATGTAAACATGAACCACCATAATATACATAAATACATACATAATGTATGAACTTATATAATGATGAATTAACAGAGTTTTTTTTCTATAGAAAGCAGAATATTGGAGAAGTGAAAATATATCCTAATATATTATAAATCTTTCTGTAAGCCTGTTTTTTGTTTGTTAGTCAATCACGTCTGAACGTCTGGACCGATTTTCTTGAAATTTTGGATATAGATCGAGCTTTTGTCGGTGCAGGTTATAGCTATAAATTTTTTCAAAATTTTTACCGAAAGAGGTGCAAAATGAAACACCGGGAGAAAAAATAGTAATAGGATGACTTTTAACGATTTAGCACGGTTAAGTGTTCCAAATAGCTATTGGAGGTGTTTTGTTTATAAAGTTGGACCAAAAGAGGTCAAAAAAGGGGGAGTATTCAAAAAACAGGGTTGTTTGATAAACCGGTTTCCGAATAATTTGAAAAATTACATTTTTTAAGAAACCGGTATCGAAACCGGATTTTTACTTTATTGTTATTTTTATAATCCGCGCAACGCCGGGTACAATCTGCTAGTAATATAATATTTAATTTGGGTTTTTTAAGTATCTTTATACAAGCACATGCAAAGAAAGTATTGGTTTATGTGTAAAAATCAATTCAATAATTCATTGATTTTGTCTCTGCCTAACAAATCGTTAGAATGACTTGTACATGCAACATGCAAATAGCGACTATCAGAGTTAAAAATGTATAGAATTCTCTTGTACGGACAAACCTTAATGAAATTATTTTCCTCATTTACAATTATAAACTACAAAAGAACAACAGTAATAAAGAAAAGTTATGTTCACCTTAAATATCCTGTTAATGTGCCTAAATTCGAATTAATGTTGCGTGATGCATAATCCTGTTCAAACATATTCCGTTCGTAAACCGTAAAAATTTACCAAAAAAAAAAAGAAAACATATCTGAATAATGTAGGTATGTAAAGTTATGTATATCAGGGGATATGTATCGTTGAGACTTATTGGTTTACCACCGCTTGCTAAGCAAAACAAAAACAACCAAAACTGAACCTGAAATTAGTTAAGGGAGAAAAAAAAGAGGTTAAACCTAACAAATATATACAGTTGATCCTATTCTGACGCCAGTCGAAACCTCAATGATCTTGGTTCTCATTCGTTAATCGCACAGTGTAGAGATGACACCAAAAAAATTGTCATCTGTTTATGGCTTTGGTGAATAACTCGATTGAAAAAATTGTGAAAATTGATTTTCCACGTTTTTTTTTTCATACCAACTGACCTATTGATGTAGAGAGAGTAGTTTTTCAAAAAATTTCAAAATTAATTTCTAAATAAATGTTAACCAATTTTTTAGTTATGCAAAAATAGAAGTATTTTCAACTCAAAATATGTTTTGTTTTCTGTTTGTTTTTTACCAACTATGTTACCAAACGTTCCATGTAAATTTAATTTAAATTCTCTCCTCGTTCCATGTCATTCCAATCGCATACTCCATTAACGTTTTTTATACATCTAATCCATGTAGATTGTGGACGGCCTGGTTGTAGTTCTGCAGTGAAGACTACAGACCCCGAATTTTTTTAAATTTTTCTTATCTCATATTCATACGGTAGGGTGGATTACCACCATAATATTCTCTGTTATGATAGTATCAAGATCGTGTTGTCAGAAATGCGTTGTCGTTGTTTCGTAATTTTATTTACTTTAAGATTTAATTTTCTTTAACAACAAAATGGTTGAGTTTGTCCTTTATATTGCTAAGGTGGTGTGTGATAAGTCAAATGTCACTAGTGAAGTGAATTAATATTAAAACGATCATACAAGTTCCACTAAATAAAACACGGGTCATACGTGTTTCTATTAACAAATCTAAAAGAATAAGAAAGATTGTTGAAAGCGGAATACATTTTAAAATTTATTATTTTTTCCGTAATCTCTTGCTGTATAGTGAAGTCGAATGCAATGTTGATTATTGCTCCGCACCGGAGCAATTTGATCTGGAGCCTGTTCCTCAACATACGATGTTATGAGGTTTAACACGTTGACTGTGACGGCATTTTTTAGGAAACTGGACCAAAATGCCAATTTGATATTTTCACATTAGTAAGTACGAGATAACTCGTAGTTTGGCACCCTATAAGGGAACGCATTCTACTAGTTATCTTGTAGTTGTTTACTGCATTGAGTATTGTTATACCAAGCCAATCTAGCACAGATTTAAATCAGTGATTAGAAAAGAACTATGCTAACGAATTTTTTATTCCCAATTTTTTTTTTTTCAAAAAAGATCGAAAAGAAGGGTAAAACGATATATGAAGGCTGAAAAGTAAATGCCGTAAGCAAAATCAAAAAATTACAGAAAAATGGAATGCCGTTATAAAAGTTATCGGTGTATATGTGGAAACATTTATTTAATTTACCATAAAAATAGCTGAGTAATCAAATATACAAAAATTTTACTAAATAGGTATTAATGGGAGTAGAATTGGTAGTGGTTGTTACATTATTTGTTGTTCTTCTTGGCTGTAGTATTAGTCTATTGTAGATTATAATATAAAATATATGTACGTATAGTGTATGTGACAACATAATTTGTAGGTTTGTGACGATTATTAATCATTGTTACGAAGTATTCCTTTATTTTAAACATTTCATTCAGAACGTTTTTTTGCCAGTCTTTTGTTATACCCTTATACTCGGATGCCATGCCTAGTATTTAGATGGGTAGGGTTTTCGTTCTTTTGACGGAGGTGAATTTTAGAAGAGTATGTACAATGGTGGCCTTCTAATTAGAAACGTCTTAGCAATATGTATGTTTGTTAATTTCTTTTCAAAACTTTTTTATTCATTCTTAAACCAAGAGTTAAAAAAGACAAAGTATAAAATGTTAACTTTAAGTTTAAAATAAAAAAAAAATCACAACATCAATATCATTTTTAAAAAAGTTAGTTAACAAGAAAAATTACCAATTTCAGGTTGGTCATATAGAACCAAAAAATATTCTTCCAAACAGCTTAAAAATATCTTAATAAGTTCACATTTCAATATTTTGTCGGATAGCCCTTGTGTTAAACAAAATCTGCAAGTCTTTTCGGCAAACTTTGTATCAAACGTTGGCATGTTTGTACTGATATGTTGTGCCAGCTTTGTTGCACCAGATGAAATAATTCATCTTTATTTCGAGGGTTTTTGTCCTTAAGATCTCTCTTAGCAATTATTTGAAACCCTAGGCAGGAAGCTTAGTGCCAGAAAAACCACTCCAGCAGAAGACAGAATTATCTGAAGGGCCAGGAAGAGAAATACTTTCCTGCCTTCTCGTGGAATAAAGGCTGAAATTGGACAATTTTAACGTCAGAAACATCCATGCGGACAATAAACACCTTCTTTTACAGGAGACGGGACTTCGAGGGTGCATTGCGCAGAAAAAAATATTAAAAATTACAGTTTGAAAAGGAAATGCTTAAAATAGTTCAGCGTTTCTGGAACAGAGTTCTCTGGAGTGACGAATCCAAGTTTAATGGTTCCAATCTGGTGGAAAAACTTGTATAAGACATCCTCCAAACAAAGCTCCTGGTTCCAGGTACATAGGTACACAATTTAAAATGAGTTACAAAGTTTTGAAAATAAATTAGCAGACATATATGTTGCTAAGTCGTTTCTAATTATAAGGTCATCACTGTATGTATAAAACTTTTTTAAGTTTTGATAGTTTTTATTTGTATAGTGAAAATGACTAAAATAAAACATGATTTGAGTGTCTTCAAAAAAGTAGGAGGAAATTTAAATAATTATACGTATCCACTTGAACCAAACAGGTATACAAAAGGGTTGTTTTTTTTTGTGGTTAAGTTTGAAAATATTGATTTTTTTTTAGAAAATTTTAAATTATTCTCTTCTATTTCTGTTTTTAAAAAACCATATGCTTTATAATTATGTAGTCACACTTTATTAACCCTTTAACTTATTTAATATTGTTTCTGTCTGCTTAATTATTTTCTAGCGAAGACGAGTATACTCGACATAAGCAGAATAAAATATTACTGCCTGACCAAAATCAAAATCAAATTTTTAAAACGTATGTATTTTGTAACGGTACTCTTCCCCAAAATGTATATTTTTATAAGACCTTTTAAAAATTGTAGTTAAATAATACTGATACATTATAATAGAAATGTAATTTTTTTTCATCAGAACGAGTATATTCGACATTATGCGAAAAATTTTCTTCTCTTTTTGACTAGTAAACTGGATATTAATGGTAAAAGGGTAACTGATTTTAAGTTGAACAATATTACAGAAAACTACTACTTCTGTATAAAATTAACACACACAACATAAGTGGTGTGAGAAACTGCGGGCTTCTTGGGGACGATTGCTGTTGACTGTTTAATGGTGAAGGTATAGCACTGACCATTTTATAGTTACCAGCAGCAACTCGTTTCCTTACCGTTCGCATCTTCCCTCTTTCCACCTTTCGCAAAACCTGTACAATGCTCTGCATGAATAGGTGTCATCCCCTGAGTGCTGGTTTTATAAAAAAAAAAGAATAACTTTGAATATTAATAATGTGTTAGTAAGCAAATATAATTCACAATTTTTCATTTTACCTAGCTACTAGGGATGCCAATCGGGAAATCCTGAAACTCGAAATCCCGGGATTTTCGGGATTCACACAATCCCGAATTCCGGGATTTTTAAAAACTTATCCTGGGATTTTTCCGGATTTTCGGGATTGTGAATTCATATGTGTTTTGACCCTAAAGGTCCTGAAAAAAAATTCTATATCACTTGACTTCGATAATAGATAAGGAAAACCCCGCTTCCATTGATAAAAAGTTATTTGATGCCATTGGAGAATGCAAAAGCTCTATAAAACGAATTAATAGGGTAACAGATTTAGATACTCAACTGTCCAAAGAAATAGATTTATTTACATCAGAAGGTGGTAGAGGTGAATATTTATAAGCTGTATACAGCTATTTTGGAACTATTTTACAAACAAATTTTACAAACAAATTGCGATTGCGACGGCAGCTTATGTTTGCAACTACATTCATTCAAGCCTATCAGATCGCAGTTAGATGATTTAATCTTTTTGTTGGAATCCAAATAATTTTCTTAAAACTAATTCATTTGCATACGTGTGAACAATTTTTATTTTTGTCATTTTACGCATTTTTGTTATTTTTTGTCTTGCTGTTTTAAAATTTTATTTTTAATGACATATAATTCTGATATTTGCCATGAAAAGTTTCTCAAAAATTAGTCGTTCGGAGTCGACTTTAAACCGTAGGTCAAACCAATTATGTATAAAAATTAACACACACAACATAAGTAGTGTGAGAAACTAGGTCAATAATCCTGACTGAAGGGTTGTAATGACCAATTATATATGTATATAATTCTGATATACGTACATAATTGGAATAGAAATGATTTTGTTAACGAAATATTTTTATTATTTAGCCTATGATTTTTCGGGATTTTCGGATCCCGAATTATTCTGAATCCCAGGATTTTTAAAAACCGATCCCGTTTGCCATCCCTTCGAGCTACTACTGCTTTAACTTTTATTTAACAGGAAACTAGCGTTGCTAATATGAATTTCATAATTAACTGTAGCTACTGTCCTCCTCGTAACAATATTCTGAAAAAACTCTGAAAATTAATAATTGCCTTGACGAAAATTCTAAAATTTGTGTTTTGGAATCTGCATACGAAAATTGCAATCTTCAAAACAGAATAAAAAAATCACCGTCACTCGTGATACAAACATTCTCAAATCTATATCTTCCTCAGAATTTACGTATATTGTTATTCAGCATCATATCAAATTATTGTCTTTTATTGATCATATTAGTTTGATGATTGGCAAGGCTCGAGCTGTTCTTGGCTTTGTGAAAGGATGGGCTAGGGAATTCATTGATCCTTATATAACAAAACTACTGTACATTTCACTTGTTAGGCCTATTTTGGAGTATGCATCTGTTATTTAGAATCCATACTATCGTTGTCATAGTGATTCAATCGAGTCTGTGCAGAGACAGTTTTTATTATTCTGTTTACGTGGCTTAGGATGGGATTATACCAATGGGCTTCCGCCGTATGAGGATAGATTAGCTTTGGTAAAACTTCCAACTTTGGAACGTAGAAGGTCTGTTTTAGATGTTTGTTTTATTTTTAATCTGGTTAATCGTGATATCGATTCTGAGTTTTTGCTTTCTAACCTGAATTTCAGCATTCCTGCAAGATTTACACGGCACTATCATCCTCTTTCTTTAGATTTCTATAGATGGAATTATGCATGTAAGTTTCCTTTTCGTAGATTGTGTAATAATTTTAATTCGCATTATGACTTTATAGATTTTAATTGTAGTGTTTGTAATATAAAACTTAGCTTGTATTCTGGCATTAATTTATAAATTATCGTATAAAAACGAATTTTTGTTCTTGTCTTTCTTAGATAGTTCCGTTTTTTTTTTTTTTTGTTACCTTATTCTGCTTGTGATTAAGTTCTGTAGCTGTTTTATGTTCTCGTTGCCATAACTTTGAACGTCCAGAAAAGAACAGGCCAACAAATTCTATCAATTGAAGAAAGGAGATGGTAATGGGATTGAATCATGTATACCCTCAGAAAGCGAACTAACAGCTTAGCAAGAATTGTTATACATTGGAACCCACAACAGCGCAGCGCATATACGTATGTACACAGAAGCTCTGTTGAGGCCTTAATAAACAGCAGGCAAGAGTTAAGGAGAAGTTAACATGAAATAGAAAAACGTTCAAAGACTTTATTGAATTTCAATACGTCTTACAGGAATTATAGCAACTATGTATGTACATGTTCATTAGAGAAAGCGATATCATGTACCACAAATATAAGCAAATAGTTTAAAATTGAGGGCCTCTATTCAGCTCAAAATCACATAAGCACTTTAAATCGTCGAAGATTTTAACATCAACAACGTAGTAGAATAATTTGGAGGCTGCTATTCGTAAATGAAACAAAAAAAAGCGTAAAAATTATAAGAATATAAGGAAGATATGTTTCGACAGCGTTATGTTACGTAAAAGTGCTAAAAAAAATAAAGATCCTATGAA
The DNA here is from genome assembly GCA_014635995.1 of Sarcophaga peregrina. Classification (NCBI taxonomy): domain Eukaryota; kingdom Metazoa; phylum Arthropoda; class Insecta; order Diptera; family Sarcophagidae; genus Sarcophaga; species Sarcophaga peregrina. Next base: position 36,985,934 of record CM025792.1, on the reverse strand, counting down.
ATTTAGTTCTTATACCGTCCAATTAAATTTAATAAAAATATTTAAAAATTAAATTCATATCCGAAATTAATAAGATTGGATTTCATTATTTTCCAAAATATCATATGAATTATAACTTTCAAACAAATAGGAAAATCATTCATTACATATGAGTACCTAATAAAAGTTTCTAAATTTTAATCTGCTGTCGTATCAAAAATATAAGAAAACTTTAGCAAATATAAAGCACTTGTTGTATCAGCCAACAACAACGACATTCATTATCTGTTTCATGAATTAATTGTACTGAAAATAAAAAAACTCTACTGTACGCGTTCATTTTAATATGGCACGCATACATATCTTACAGAAAAATATAAAATTCCTGTACAGAGGCGGTAAAACAAAATCATCAGATTTCAATTTCAATTACTGCTGACACTTTTAGATTTAGGCCAGAAAGCTTATGAAATATAAAAATCACTTAAAGTACTTAAAAAGTAAACAAGAACAGCAAAAAAAAAAAAAAAAATACAGTGGCTCACAGCTTATTTCAACCAGCAATTTAAAAAAAAAAAAATTGAATAAGAGTTTATAGAATATGTTTAAAAATTAAACAAAAAAGTTTTATTTCGTCTCAAATATATGGACAATTTGTGCTCAAAACGTCCACCAACAACAGGTTTCGAGGAAGAATGATCTTATAGCAGCTCTGAAAAGGGAATAGGCAAAAATAACTCTCCAAACTACTAGAAAGTGGCATCAATGCAAAACAGGCTGAAAGCTTTAATTACGCATATAGGAGGTCATAATTAATTAATTAATCATTTAATTGTTTATTTGTAATGGTGGGGTGTCACAAAGCCATAATGGCTTTATGTCTCAATCCAAACAGACATAAAGCCATAATTTTGATATGGCCTTAAGCCATTATGGTTATAGTCCCATTTGATATTTTGCGTTATAAATGCTTCTTAAATGCACGCAGGTAAAACTTTATTCAGCGAAGCCATCTGCCGCGTCCTACTGGAGGAAAACACTTCTAAGCGCGGCCGCAGGCCTGCACGCAGAAAAACTTTACTATGCGAAGCCAGATTTCAATACTTAACTTTAGTGTCTCAGGAACTGAAATGAGAGATAAATATAAATTCTAATATTGCTAATGTGAGCTAAGGCCATGATGGCTTTATCTTTCATTCAAAAAAATATGGCTTTATCTCTCATATTCGGAAAAAAATTTATGGCGTTAAGTCCCATTATAATGAGACTTATTGGCATATGCCCTTATGTCTCAATGGAATGGGACTTAACGCCATATGGCTTTATGTCCTATGGTTTTGTGACACCCCACCGTTTGTAATAATAGTCAAAATAAACTGTGACGAATTGAGATCCTATATTTTTGGTTTTTAGGTTGTAAACTTATTCATTTGGGACTGAATAAAACATTTTTTTTTATAATTTTTAAACATATTCTATAAACTTTTATTAAAATTTTTTTCATATCTTGTTTCGAAAGGTGCTGGTTGAAATAAGCTGTGAGCCACTGTATGTATAGGATGGTATGTTCGTGTACGTATGAACTTGTAAATAACGCCAATTCAATTTACGCATACAATTTAAGCAGCAAAAAACAAAGACATACAAGCTAAACGCCAGTTAACCAACCGGGCGACCATCTATGGCATGGAAACGTGTCCAGCATATATTATTCATGCATACAATCGTATAGGAATGGTCGATATGATATGCTTGCATAGTTCTTTATACAGTTCTTATCATATTAAAATCTGCTGACAACGATGATGAGCCGGGCACTTGTATTCGAACAGTATACAGTATTATCCGCTTTTTCTTTTTAATTTTCGGTCACTTATAGTCTTGGGGTATATTTTTATACGTACGATACATAACATGAGTGTGGGTTTTTGTTTTCTTTTGCCATAATTTTGCCAAAATATTATGAAGAAGACAAAACAAAAAAAAAAAACACATTTCATAAGACATTTTGATTTTCATCTGAAAGATTTCTTTACGGTTGTATGAGTTTTTGGCGGATTTCTACTTGATCTAGCAAACGTGGCAGTCACAGCCAGTTATGCCACTTTGTCTGCCGGTTGATTGCGTGTGCAGACAATTTTCATGTGGTCAAAACATGCAATTATTGATGCATTTCATCAAGAATATTTTCAAACACTGAGAACAAAAGAAACGTTTGCCTGCTAAATTCGAAAGAGTGGGGGCGATTATATTCATAAAATTTATGAAACAAAATTTTATAAAGTAAAAACTGCAAAAAAAAAAAACATAAATAGAGATTATGGAATAAAAAATGTTATTCAATCTAAATATAAAAAAAATATATTCTGATCATAGTACTTCAAATGAAATCACATATAGAGATGACACGTTTAACGATATTGCACCACGAAATCTTTTGGAATTCTTAGCTAACCTAAATCCTACAAAAGATAATGAGAATCTATCCTATAACGGTACTGTAAGCTCTGTTAGATTTAAAACCATTGCGTATAGTAGTGAGGATCAGAAGCATAAACTTTTCATTATTGCTTGTAGTTTCTTGATAAACTATCTCCTAGACAGTACCATTTTGGAACATGAATAAAAGTGAATCCCTAAAGTTGGGTCTTCAAGCGAAATATTCAGGCCTAATCGGGAAACTCACAAGGGTTTTCCAAGTGAAATCTTACGCCATCAACAGATGTGCACAATTTAACCCATCTGTAGAATTCGAATAGGGATTTGGAGATGGGCATTCTTCTCAATCTAAGCTTTTGTTGTATAATTACAATAAACAGTGGTTTGGGTTGTACGTTAGTTTTCAGACTAGTAACCAGAGGATAGTTATTGGAATTTCACTGGGCACACGTTGAGAATAGGTATCAATTCTAGGCCAGATTGCAGACTCCATCATAAGGCACACGAATTTCCAGACAACATACTTGTGCGGCGTTAATCAATTTGTAAGAAGGGAGTTAACATTACTGCAGCCGAATAGTATCCTGAAGATAGCAGTCTGTTGCCCTACAATGATTTCAGAATATTTTATAAATTTTAAGGGTACAAGAGTAAATAGTTCTGCACTATTTAGAAGAGCATGCTAAATAGTGCAGAATGGATGTTTGTTTTAATGTTCATCACTTTTACAATGCAGTGGTTATAGTGATAAAGTAATCTGTTTCAGTTAAATGTGATAAATTAGAACTCTTACAAATTCGAGTCGTTCAAGTAGCAGAACTGTCCATTTTAAATTATTAGAAGGGGCCTGGAAAACAGGTTCTTGTTTGCGACAGTATTTTTTAATATTGCATTGAAAAATTGATCAATTTTGGTTGTTGATATTTTCATTGAATCTAGAATGAACTTCGCCGAAATAGAACATTTTGCGTTAGAAACACATTTTCTCCAACAGCACGAATTTTGACAATATAAATTCAATAATATAAATTATCATATTGTTATGTTTCCACCTTTTTAAAAACGTTAAAAATATGAGTTCGTAGATTGCAAATAAAATAAAAATAAATATGTGCTTAATTTTAAATCAATTCTTTATTGTACGCACAATTTCTTCAATACTTCAGTTTTTATTCCTCTTTCACACTCTCCGGCGTACGCAATAATAACTATTCGATATTTTTCTCTGCTTTTTGTTGCTTACAATATTATTCACAATATTCTCTTCACACGCAACGCGTCTGACCGAATTCTTATTGAATCCCACGTGACGTCTTCACACACGATTGACTGAATTCTAACACTTAGAATTCCGTTGCCTGTTCTGTCTTGCCTTTATTTCACAAGGGTTAGCAGTCTCACCCTGAATGCACTCGAAGGAGAATGTCTTCGAGAAATATTTACAATGTAAACAAGTTGTTTTCATTACTGTTGTTTGTGCATCTTGTTTCCATTCGTACAGGTAGAGTAGTTGTTGTTTGTGTATTTGTCTATCCGTTATTTTCTTTTAAACTGCACTTTCTTTTCGTTTGTTTACTTCTTTATCCGCTGCACTTTGTTGTTGGCTGTTTACATTTTTATTTCTTATATTTTTTTATGTTGATGTTGTTGCTATATTCATATTTATTCATCGAACTTGTAAACAAGTCCATTATTTTTGTTGATGTATATGTTTTACTAATTCGTTGATCGCGTGAACAAATCCATTGTTTAGTTTTTGATGCTTTTGTTTATCATTTTGTTTATTATTTTATTAACACCATTTCTATTTTTGTAACAATATGTATACAGCATATAGTTTATTTTAGTTTGTTAAACGAGTCCTAAGTGTAGTTTTCTAATTATAATTTATTAGAAACACATTTTTCAGTTTGTATTTAATTAGTCTGTTTCGTTGGCTTTATTGGATATTTAAAAAGTCACACAAACATAGTTTCTTTAAAACAATTTTTTATTCAACGGCAAGAGGCATATGCATATTATGAGTACATGGGATAACAACATTACACTTTGCCACAATACGTACGTACATATTTGTACAGATGTTTCATTTTTACCTTCTGCCACTGCCTAGCCATTACACTGATGTTGTTGCCAATTTGTTGAAAATGCGCAAAGACATTTTTATTTGAATTTAAATTTCACATCGCAAAAGTACATTCAAGTATGTTCATACATACATAAGTATACGCAGTAAATTTTAAAATATTATTTGGCTTATTAAATGCCATTTTAATTCAAAAGAAAAATTAAGAATCTGCAGTTTCTGGCCATAATTTCATAATGAATTGTGCTACAAATGTTGTGTCTGTTCTGTGAAATTCCTAACAAAGTGTTGAAATAAATTATTTAAAAAAGTTTTCTTAAATTTAAAAATTTGTTAGGAAATGTTTGCCAATATGATAGTTGGTTGATGTTCGCATATATAAATTAATTAACAACCACAGAAATTTGTTGAAATATTTGAATTTTGCCGTATTATTGATATAATTGTTAATTAATTTAAAATTAAGAGTTAAGAAATATCAAACACTGTTAAGAAATTTGATGACATTGATAGAGAACGACATTTCAAAATTTTTTTTATTATTAAATTATAATAAACTAGCTGTACCCTGCACGTTTTGCTGCGCCCCCAACTAAAATAAATTTGAAGGAAAGGCATTACACAAATGTCCAATTAATTTCGAATCATTTTATTGATTTTGTTTCCCGTTGTCTTGATGATTCAGATGAACGGGCCTGAGTAGTAAGCATTCGATCAGTTTCTAATCTCACTTTTCGTTCTTCAAGTGGTTGATGCGAACGGGTCTCAGTGGCATGTACTCGAAAATTTTCCAGTCACAGTGCTTGTCTGATTCTGAGGTTCATAATGCTCTTTTCAACCGTGCTTGGGGCGTAGGTCGACCAATTGCTTGTCGTTCATTCTGAAAAATTTACGCTCCAATCTCCGTCGGCTCATACGTTACAACTTTTTTAAAGAATGCACAGTTTAAAATTTAATTCATTTTAATTAATTTTCAGTGGTGGCACCTATCGGATATTGGTCATTCCAAGTTAGAAATTTTCATCGGATCATGAGCAACAACTTTGCTAAAGATCATAACATAATCCAATTTAATTAATTTTAAGTAATTTTCAAAAAAAGTGGGCGCCAAAGTGGGCGCAAAAGTGGGCGGGGCAAAATTTTCTCTTGATGAAAACTTTAAATGGATAAATACAAACATTTGAAAGAAAAATTAGTCAAATCGATGGAGACGTTTTCTGATTTTAGATAAATAGGAAATGTGGGCGTAAAAGTGGGAGTGGTAAACTTCACATAAACCATCTACTAAATAGTCCGAACAATGCCTAAACATTTGGCTTGGATAGGTGAGCCCGTTCTTGAGTTATAAAATGACAACGAAAAGCATTAATTTTTATATATTTGATTTAAGAATTATTATTTACGTACCTAATCTGATTAAAATTGTAAATTAAAAAAAATGTCAATGTTGCCAGACTCCAATTTTAAAGCACATTCAAATTTAACTGAGTAACTTTATGGTAGGTAGTATGTCGGCTTATTAGACGTAAGACCACAGTTCAAACCCCACGTCCAACATCCAAACGAAATTATGAAAATTTCTGCCTCTCAGCAGATTTCAGGCAAAAGCTCTGTGAGTAAATAAAATTGGCACGAAGAATTTATCAAAAAACCTGCCGTTCGGAGTCGACGTTAAACTGTTATAGATCCTGCCACTCATTTACAAAACTAACGCACACAACATAAGTGGTGTGAGAACTATGTATGGTAAGAATGTATATGGTCAAATCAATTGAATTGAATTTATATCATAAGTATAACCTAACCTCTGTTCCGGATTATTTGCCTAAAATATAAAATTAAATCAAATCGGACTAAGAGTTGTTCGTAAAGAATATTTTTTGCTTTCAAGAAGTGAGTTGTCGAGCTACATATTTTCTCCGACAAATAGTGGCAACATAGATAAAAGCAGCATTAGCGTTTACTCTACAAAAACTACAAGAAATGGCAGCAATGGGAAAACATTACAAATTAGGACAATATAGAAATAAAATAACAAAACAACAAAGAAATAGCATAAAGAAATATGGATTAAAATATGAGAATAAAATTGCATAGCAAAACTGAAAACTATAACAAATTCTTAGGGTTCTAGAAGTTGCCACCACCTTACGTTTAAAAGGCTGATCGGATTTTTTTTTATTTGTGTGCAGATTAATTATGTAGCACTTAACCTATTGCCTATGTAATATATACAGTGGACAGCAAAATTCTTCGTACTCTAATATATATTGACAATTTCATGAATCTAAAACGAACAGTTTGTATAAGAAATTAAGATTTTTATATTTATTTTAACAACAAAATACAAAAAATATTTCTTCGGCGATTTCCTCTCAGCAGATTTCTGACAAAAACTCTGAGAGTAAATAAACCTGCCATGAAAAAGTTTCTCAAAAAAAAAAAAAAAATCTGTCGCTCGGAGTCGACTTTAAGCTATAGGTCCCGCCACTTATGTTTAAAAATTAACACACTAGGACAATAATCCAGACTGAAGGGTTGTAATGACCTATTATGTGTGTATGTATATTTATTTCATTAATTTATTTCCGTTTTATTATAAAACAACCTATTTTTTAATGTTTTTCATAAAACAACTGAAAAATAAGGAAAAGTTTCAGATGACTCCATGGAGAACTACGAATAAATTTAAAATTCAAAGGCCTAATACATGAAAATGTTATCCCCTGTATTTAGTAGAGTACAAGAATGATAAACTAATGATTATACCATCACGCACAAAAAATTAAAACTTTCTGCGCATGTTGAATCAATGACGTCATGTAAATTGTGTTCCTATTGGCTAATGACAATGTAAGTTATATTGCAGGGCTGCCAACTACTTTCACGTAGTGCGCACATATTTCAAAAGGAATGTTAATTTTCACATATGAAAATGACTTGGAAACCATTAAAATAGCCCAACTACTTCATCCTACGGAAAATCATGCGCAAGGCGTAATCTTTAGTTAATCATTCTTGGTAGAATATCCCTTAAGGTCAAGCACTCCATTTGGAATTGTGTGTATATATTTTGTTTAGTGCTTTCGGGTGGCACCATGAGTTAACCGAAAAACAGGCTTTTGTTTGAGGTTTAGCGATTACGTAACCGGTCTCCCTTGAAGTTAAATCCGAACTTTCTGCAAAAGTCTTAAGTCTGTGGGGACTTTTTATTTTGTTAAAATATATTGGAGTACTAAGACTTTTGCTGTCCCCTCACTGTGTATTGAAAACATTACGATTATAAATGTTCGTTTTCGTATTAAATGTGTCACTATTTTTGAAGAAAACTGTTAATATGTTCTCAAATTAATTTGATATTAATGATGAATGTTAATAATAATTGCTTAGCAAAATTACCACAGAAATTTCTGTTTTTCAAATATTTAATTAAAATTTTTCATATCAATCTTTTAAGGACTATAATAGAAATGACATTTTCTTTCTTTTAAAAAATATGTCGAAAATTATATTCTGTTATATAACGACAACAACAAATTATCAAATATGACAGATTCAATATTGGCCGTATGGAATTTATTTAATTATATTTAATATGTATGTACATTTGTATGTATGTATATGTACATAAGTAGATAAAAATTGTTATTCAAACATACTACATATTTATTGAACAATCATTATGAGCATTAAAATATTCATTAATCATTTGAAATGGCTTAATTAATTTAATTGATTTCATTGCATATCAAAAGTAACCACAAAACAATCTGATAAATATGATTTTTTTTTTCAATTTAATTATTTTTTTTTTTATTTTGTTTTTTTCAATTAAATGTACGTACGTACGTACATATGTATGCATGTATGTATGTGCTCATTTTATTGAGTAAACTAAAATTATTGAAAAATTAAGTGTAACAAGAAATAAAGGTTAGTTGGTAACGTACATCTAAATGAGCTACACTAATGGCATATTTAAAAAAAAATTTATTTGATTCGTATACAATCTGGTATAAATCAGGTTATCAGATAAATTTTATTTCTAATTTTATTTTTTATTTCATAAATATATCGGAAAGCAATTTGAAAAGTTATTGAAGTTATTTTAACCATAGACAAATAACACTGCCTAATTTGAATTTGGATTTCGAGATAAAGGGTTGAAAAAGCTGTGAAAAAATAAAAAAAAATCTGTTCAGCGCTACTTTATACTGTTGCGCTGGCATTTAACGAAGTGTGGCACTAAGACCTTCGCTTGGAACAATAATATCATACCATCAGTCCTACCTTACAGACAGGCTACGGATCGGACTAAGGAAAGAATCGACGAGTTCGCTCGTCTTGTCTTTAGTGGTAGGATGAATGGGGGAGGGTTAATGATAGGTTACCCTTTCGGCGTTGTTCGTTGTGGACTCTCTGTCGCTTTTGGTCCGTGAAAACTCGACGTTTACCTGCCCAACCTACACTAGTAAGTTGCCGAGCTGGCTGGTCCGTATTGTCCACACTCATCGTTGGTAGTAGTGTCCTCCTATAGTGTTGGATGTAGGGTTCCTCTATTTGTTGGGCCGCCAGTCCCGAACTATTTGGAGTCAACTGTTAGCAACGGTAAAGGCTCCCTTGTGGGAGCAACGTAGTGGCTGCGGTTTATATCCAAATCGCGTGGAGAGCGTAAGCTCGGTGTGCCGTTACACTCTTAACCATTACCAAAAAGGAGTTTAGATAGTCTCCGACCCTTAACCAAGAAGAAAGTCATGTCCAAATTTATGTATGGGCGAATTGCTGCCCAAATATGGTAATGCATTCAATGATATGCTTATGCATGTCATGTGGTCGCATTACTGTGCGTGGGGGCGCTGGTAGATGCATTGTTTCCACTCGTATTTTGAGAACCGTAGGTTATGCCGACATTGCGCAACTCACGTAAGACCCTGGTCTAATTACAGCCAGGGTCTTTAGAGTAAAACAAAATTGTGTTTCTTATGTATAGCCGGTTGTATTCAAACAGTCGTTCTTTATACATATATGGTCACGTGAAGTTGAAAGTGAGATTATAACATTTTATAAAATTGTTTTGATGTGTGAATCTCATTTGTCACTATACATATTTTAATTCAGTTATTACTAGGTAGGGATATTTTATAGAAACATTCATTTTTGCTACAATAAAGGGGTTTAAGATGCTCTCGAAAACAGCAAACAATAATACATCGATAAGCATTTTACAAAATTTAAGTGAATTATTTTTAAGGGATGTGCGATTAAATCCAAAATTGGCATTTTTCAGCATCTATAGAGCACAGTGCTGAGGGTTGACGCTCTATGTTATAAAATACCAGAGGTGACGCAAAGATTTTAATATAATAGGACAAGGAAAAACATTAAAAAATATTGTTGAATTGCGTATGCCACTTACCTCGGTCAGATTGACAATTGCGCGGAGGTTCCTTCGAGACACCAATCTATCCTGGGTCAATGAGGAGTCCTGCTGCACCGCTAGACTCACCTGACCCAGGATGGATGGAAGGTGTACCAACCTATTACTTGGTCTCGGTCGTGATGTCATCTCGACTGTAGTGGCCATGCTTACGGGTCAGTGCATCATGGGTAGATACGCTGAGAGAATGAGGCTCCCTTTTAATGATTTCTGCCGTGGATGCAGAGGAAGAGGAAGCTGTTATTCACTTTCTTTGCCAGTGTCCGTCTCTTGCTAGGTGTGGATATATTTATTTGGTTCCCCATTCCTTGTTAGCTTAACGGAGCAATCACATATTGATATCAAGGATATAGCTTCATTCATCAAATTTTCTGGCTGGTTTTCCAGTGTGGGGTAGTCGCGCTTTTATTGTGCCGCCCTTCCCCTGACCAACTTCTGCCTTTTCCCTGATTTGTCGGAACTTAGTTAGTACAGGTACCGCGTTCACCTGTGGAATCACAACGGGCAGCCATGCGTGCCCAAGCGAGCTTCGTGATAACAGAGAAACCACTCCGACAGAATCTAACCTAATACTGTGTCAATTTACGTTTTACAACTGCCCATAAATTCTCGATCGGAGAATTACTGCCATTTCAAAGTCTGAAATTTTTGGTCCTCCAACCATTTTTTAACTATTTTTGCTGTATTTTTGCTCACCAGTGTATGTATGTATATATGTATGTTTTGATTTCGAGTTCTCGTAGACATTTTCTTTGAATATTAATTAAAGTGATCATTGCACTGGATAGGTTACATAGCTGCCTGAGACTGATTTGTTTGAAAAGCAATTGTAAACTACGAAAAATTGTTCGATTTGTTAAATGTTTGTCACTTGATTAGAGTAACGCTTTGATTAGACCTTTCCAACAGTATTTCACTGGTGTGTACATATACACATACATCAAATAGTAATTGTCATCTGAAAATCAATTGAGGCAAACAAAAAATTCGACAACAAATGAAAAGAAAGACATTTTCGTTCTGTTTCTTTTTTTATTCAATGTTTAATTCCTACAGATTGGTTAGTTTTAAAGAAAGAAAGAGTGAAAGAGAGAGAGAGAGAGAGAGAGAGAGAGAGAGAAACATACAGTCCCAGCTGAATGCCGACAAAGCATTTATAACACAAAAATTAAATACACCATCCACCATACAATTGTACGATTTGTCTTATGAGCTGTCATGTTACTCGCGTTGTTGTTTTTTTATTTTTATTTTTTCTCTCTCTCCTTTCTGAATTAAATTTTTATTATACGACGTATCTTTATTGTTGTTGTTGTTGTTATGCTTTGGACTCTACGAAACTTTCGAAATTGTTTTCAAGTTGTAGCGTATAGTATGAGATTGTTTTATTAGTTTTATTTTTATTTTTTGTTTTTTTTTTGGTTTTAATGTTGAAGTTTTCTCAAATTACGGTTTAAAAATTTTTTTCTTTGGTTTTTTCCTAGTCACCAAAACAAGTTGAATGAATTTTGGGTTTCTTACAAAAACAAAAGTAAAAAAAAAGGCTTAAAGTTATTTTGATTATTTATTTTTATTAATTAGTTAAGGTTGTATTCTAATTTTGGCCATAAAGTGAATTTTAAATAATTAAAAAGCGATACGAGACTTAGATCAAGTAATACAGGTGATTTGGGTAATAGAAAATGAAATAATTTAATTTTTAATTAATTTCTTATAAAATTTTTAATTTTAATCTTGTTAATCTGTATGTACATATGTATGTTTGTATGTTATCGCACATGAGAGGTTCAAACCTTAGGTCAGACATCAAAACGAAATAAAAAAAATATTTCTTCGTCAATTTTATCCCAGCGGATTTCGGGCAAAAACTCTGAGAGTAAATAAACCTGCCATAAAAAGTTTTTCAAAAATCTTTCATTCGAAGTCGATGTTAAACTCTAGGTCTCTCCACTCACGTATAAAATTAACGAACACAATATGAGTGGTGTGAGAAGCTAGACCGTAATATTGATGGATGGGTTATATTGGCCAATTACGTATACACAAATGTATGGTTTTGCTTTAGGAACGATTTCTTCAACTTGCTGGCTCATCGCTACTTTTGTTCAGAACTAAATACAATCTGTATGCGTTATTAATATCGGGTTTTCTAACAATGATGGATGGTTTTACTTAACAACATAAGCAAATAATAAAAATGTTATTTTAGCCCGTCCACAACTCTTCGAATTTTATATAGTGACCCCTAAAAAATTCATCTGAAACAGAAGCTAAACGTAAACGAATATAGACAACTGAAGTAGTTGGCAGCTAATCCTAATTTAGTCTTAAATCATCTTCAGCAATGAGGCTCGTTTTCGGATGAATTGGGAGGACGACAACGGCGAGCACTGTAGGTCGAAGGATACCAAGTTATGTGATCTGAATTAAATTGAAGTTTCAACAGGTTGGCGCTGCGTGCGACTATCTGTATTCTGCATAAGAAAACTTTGGTTATCTCATGTAGCGGTGATTGGTGAATGGTCACGGAGTTTATGTAGTTCGACGTAGTTAAAGTTTTTTTGTGCGAGTTTTCTTAATTCGCAAAAGTATGCGAATAGGCCACAAACCACAGCAGTCCTCAATGCCTACACAACTCGTATTGTTAGTCAAATTCATCGTGTATTAAGGTTCAATTACTTTTGACTTTACCATAACGCTGTAGTCGTAACATAATCCGTAACCGTAAATTTACTATTAAGGTTCAATTAGTCCTGACTTAACCATAACGTTGTAGTCGTAACATAATCCATAACCGTAAATTTACTATTAGCAGTAATCAGTGCTGCCATAGCCATAAACAGCTGTTTACGTTAAATGTGTATACATGGAAGTAAATTCAGCAAACAGCTGTTTATGGTTATGGCAAAAAATCAAAATTCAATTGGTACATATGGTTATCGTTATGGCTATGGCATTATGGTAAGTCACCTATAATCGAAAACAGTGATGTGCATAAAGCTGGTTAAAACAGCTGATTTATATGATTATGGTTAAGTCACAACTAATTGAACCTTTAGCAGCAATCAGTGCTGCCATGGCGATAAACAGCTGTTTACGTTAACTGCACATATGTATTTTTAAAAAGTACAAAAGTAAACAAAAACAAAAACATGAGCAGTGACGACGAAATTAATCATTTATTTTTAAATATTGTTTCACTGTACGCTAAAAGAAAAGTTTTAAAGCATAAAAGGTGGCGGAAAGTCCGACCAATTAACAGGGATTGGTATCAAAATGGGTATCACTAATAAACGTTCCTGAAAATCAAAGATATGGACGAAGATGAAGTGTTTGCACACACAAGAATGCCTAAGTATTTATACGATGTTTTTTTTAAAATTATTAGCTCTTTCCATGCACAAATTTAAGGAAACAATTTACGCCGAAGAAGAACGTATTTCACTCTCTCTTCTGTAAGTTCCGATATATATTAAAAATATTGTAAAATTAATTTTTGAAATTTTTAGGTACTAGCATATGGAACTTCTTTAAAGACACTCGCTTGGAGTTATAAAATTAGTAAATCCACTGCGATGGGATTTGGGAAATGCTTTCGCCAACATATTTGAGTGAACCCACAGAATAGCAATATAAAACATCGCTTGTGACTTCTCCAAAATGTGGAACAAGCACATTGCTATTAAATGCCTCCCAAAATCCGGCTCCATGTACTTCAATTATAAAAAGTTTTTAGCATCGTATTGTTAGTGGCATGCGATGCTAAACACACCTTTACAGCTACATATAAGCGTGGGAGCATATGGAAGCGAAAGTGATGGAGGCATTTTTCATGTAACAAAATTCTGGGAAGATCTGTTGGAAAATCGGTTGCCGCTACCTCCTTATGCTCCTCTTCCGTTATCATCAGAACCCTTTCCACATTACTTCGTTGGAGATTGTGCCCATGCGCTAACACCACAAAAGCTGAACGTATTTTTAATTACAGGCTTTCAAGGGTTCGTCGTGTTATAGAAAATGCGTTTAGGATTTTGACGGCAAGATGGAGAGTTCTTAGAACAACAATAGAGTTTTATTCAGAAAATGCAGAAAAAATAGTCCTTGCTTGTTTGGTTCTTCATAATTTTATTATGTTACATGATACAGATCGGTGGTACTGCCCCGAGCACTACACGGATAGCGAAAACAGAAGTGCAGAGTGGAGAGAGGAATTAAGACCACATGGAGGTCCACTTAAAGTCCGTTACAACATTCAGACGCTGAGGTACAAATAGTGCGTGTGACTGCAGGACATTTCTGACCAATTACTTCATAAAAGAAGGTGCAATAACACTCCAAAACCACATTGAATAAAACAAACTTACTTTTTGTTTTTATCACAGTAAAATTCATTTAAATTCATTTTAATTAAAAAATTAAAGAAAAATAATTCTCTTTAACATATACTATGGAACAGATATTAAAAACAAAAATATGTAAACAAAAACTTAAATTTGCTCGTCAATTTGGGCCTGCAACACAATTTCAGTGCAACGTCTCATTACGTCAGCCTGGTTGGTTTCTGACATTTTTGAAAGGGCGGAGCAGATCATGGTACTAAATCCACTTATTTGTCCGATATATTCTTCACGACGAGCTTTACGGGCACATACATCTTGAAAACTTTTAATTGATTCTAATATGGTAGTGTTCCAACTCGTTAAGCTGTGATGCCTTTCTTTTTTTTGTCCGGGAAGTGGATGTTGCAGTTTCAACAGGCGATAAATCTACCGCTATGGAGTCGGAGCACACTGGAGCTGTCTGTGTCGGAGAATTTGAGTCTTCAGGATTCACAAAATGAGTTTATTTCTTTTCCATACTCCAATAAAGGAGCACTTTGCCTCATTCCTAAAAAATATTACAATTTTTTTTATTTAATAAACCATTTTCATGACTTACGGTCGAGGAACAATGTGTGGCCTTAAAAATTGAAGGCTTTCTAACAACGGCCACTCTCTACCAGTAAACGCACCACTGCCAGATGTGTTGCGACAGCCTCTTATCTCTTTTGTGAATCTTTCCCTTAAATTTCCCCATCGTTTTATTGCTGTATTTTCTGCTCATCAAAATAAAAAAATTTGTTAAATACTGGTAAAAGTAACTAAACTTCAACTACAACTTCTAAATTCCTTGCGACTTCTAACCAAGCTCGCCTCTTCTTTTCGCGGTCCTTGAAATCACTATGTGCTTTGTCGTAAAGACGCGGACAGTTCTTTACCAACTCTATAAGTTTTCTTCATTCATTTTTTAAAAGAAAAAAATGTGTATACATGTAAGTAAACTCAGCAAACAGCTGTTTATAGTTATGACAAAAAACCAAAATTCAATTGGTTATCGTTATGACTATGGCATTATAGTAAGTCACCTATAATCGAAAACAGTGATGTCCATAAAGTTGGTTAAAATAGCTGATTTATATGGTTATAGGTTAAGTCATGACTAATTGAACCTTTACTCATCACACTTATGGAAAATTGAAAATTTTGACTTTTGAAAATGGCTAACGATTTTTGAATGATTCTATATTTCACATCAGAGATTAACAACGGGTATTCAAAACGTTGAGTAGATTCGAGTCATACTTATAATTTCTAATAATTATACGCATTCATATTGAATATGAATTGAAAATGATACTTATACTACTCATACTCTAAGTTGGAAGTACTCGTCGTTGGAAGTACTCATACTTAACATGATGATGTTGACATACATGATGTTATTGAATTCGACTCGTCTCTACTTAATCATTTACACGAAGCACAAAATAAGTACGATTCGCGTGCTTGTTGTCTTTGTCTTTTCTTTCTTCTTTGTTTGTAAATGCAACAACAACTAAATGCTAACTGTAAACTTTGATGAATGATTCGAATCACTTAGAAGTATTATAAGCATTTTTCTAAATTTATGAATCAGAATGAATAGGCGTATGAATCAAACATATTTCGAATGTTGAGAATTTGATGTCAACATTGTACTCATACCCATTGTAACTTATACTTGTAAATCAATGTTGTAGCGAGTACGAATGAATCAGGGCAGTTGAATTTCAATTCTGTTGATCCACTCATACTCAAAATTGCATGAGTACGTATAAGTAGCGGAAAAACGATTCATTGCTGATCACTGTTCCACATATAATGGCATCAAAAGTTCTTACCAATGAATAACAAATTTCGATGATACCTCAAACATATTTTGCGTTATTTTAATTTGAATGTAGGAGACGGTTATTTAATTTGGTAAAATCTTCATCTTGTAATATCTCTGTTTGTTCTAATCCATGACAACCTATTAACGATTATGTTGATAAACTCAATTACGATTCTGCAAAATGAATCAAAGGCTCTGCAGATAGTTGGCTCTATTTATCGATTCATTCATAATTTTATGCCTTTGTTAACAAACCTGTCATACACTAGTCGAATAGTGTGATTAAGTTAAAGGCAACGGAAATAATATTCCAATGGCATATGTTTGTATCTCTTGTAACTTTTATTATTTTCTTAAGAATGTAATTTTATACGATTTAAATACAACTTAAGCTCGTATATAAACTTTAAATAAAAACAATTTTATATTTCAATTCGATGGAATGACTCAAATGCGAACAAAGAACGAGAATAAATCGTAAAGAAAGACAAGCAAGAATGAATCCCAAACTTAAATAGTTAACAACAAACAGAAAATACGTAAAACTTGACCTATAAAGACAAACAACAAAGAATAAATTTTACAACAAAATTTTTTTAAAAATTTCAAAAAAACATGAATGGCCGACTGGCTGGCTTAAAGATGGGAGACCAGTCATCAAAAATAGAAAAAGAAGAAAAATCCAAAAAAAAAAATGTTTATTTGTGGTTTTGATTTTAAACTACATCTTAAATACCAGCCAATTCAAAAGATAAAACCACAATTAAACCAAGAACCGAAATACAAAATAAAAAAACAAAAACGAAAAAATGTTCACACACATAAAAAATAATACAGAGACGCTAACCATATTTTAATGATCGCATATTACAAAAGAATCATTAGCTAATTGGATTCGATAATATTCAATATTATTAAACAAAAAAAAAAAAATTTTTTTTTAAATTTTATTAAAACTAATAATCAGTTTATTTATTGAGTTTATTCTAAATTGATTTACATAAGGATGTAAGGTTTCGTTTAAAATATTCTTAAAATTTTTATAATTTGAATAAAAACATTAATTTCATTGGTCTCCTTTATTTATTTTTAAAAATATTCTTTCAACAAAATGTCAAAAGTTAAATTGATACGATGCATTCAAGGTATAATTTATTATGGACAACATCTGTTATAATACAATACAATCGATAATTATTCTTAGCCTTAAGCAAATATTTCGATTACAGATTTTTATCTTAGTCTTGGTAAATGTTTAAAAATGTTAAAGTTCTTATGAATTTTTCTTTTTTCTTAAAAAATTATGTACAAATTTACAAAAAAGTGAATGCGATTGTAGAATGCAAGTAATTTTTATAAAGGGATTTTCAAAAAAAAAAAATTGGAAAATTAATTTTTAATTTGATTGATGACTTCATAATGAACGGCAATTTAATATTAGTTGACAATTCGACGCCTCCATTCTAGAACATTCTAAGTATACTTAGAACATTTTTCATATTCCTGCATTTTTAAATTCTAGGTTTTCTTAAATAATATCAAAATTTGATAAATATGCGCCGATCTGTTCAGAAGTTATAAGGAAAAATCTTCAGGGTGGCTGATGTACAATGCAACAAAGTAAAAATTAAATTTTTTTTTTTAATTTTATTGTTCAAAATCAAAAAATGTTCGAAACAATATCAAATTTTAGAATCAGTTAAGATTTGTTCGAATTGGCCACCTTAGGTACGAATTATGGTCTTCTAACGGCCTGACAAAGCCATCACAGGCTGCACAAAAGTGTCTCTGCGGTATTTTGGTCCATTCCCGACGGAGCGCCGTCTTGAGATGATCGATACTTTGGTATTTTTTTTAGTGAGAATCTTACTCTGCAATATGCCCCAGGCGCAAAAGTTCAACGGATTGATATCCGGAGATTTTGGTGGCCATTGTGCTGGTAGAAATGAAGCGAGGAACTTCCTTTTAAGCCATTCTGGGTTGAGGCGTGCTGAGTGCAGGTGGTGCTGAGTCCTGTTGGAATGTCCATGGTCTGCGGGACGAAATGTTTGTCTGGCCAGGGCTTCAATACAGTCCTACGATCGATGTATACGAGCGGGAAGGCGAGCATCAGGCCGTTACCATTTCCATCGGCGGCACTAGAGTTCTGGTGGCCAATCGCAGGTGTAAAATTTCAGCTGACCTCTTTGGCAAGTAAACCCGATCATTTTGTTTGTTCACAAACTGCTTAATTTGGAATGGCTTCTCATCTCAGAAAACCAAATTCGATAACTGGCCACTTTCGTGCAATCAAAGTAACTTCTTGGCTCTTTCCAGCCGTAATTTTTTTGATCATCGCAGAGCTCTTGCACTTTTTGGCACTTCAATGGCTTTAGTTAAAGCTCATTCTTCAATATGTGTTGCCTCCGTTCTCGCGATATGTTCTGCTCGTGAGCAATTTTTCTATCACTGCGGCGGTAGATCTGGTCTTCACTTTTCGGATCATTTCTGGTGTTGTTAAAGTTTTTTTTCGTCTACTTTTTGACGGATGAAATACTGCCTATATCACGGTAACGAGCAATGGTACGAGAAACAAAAGATTTATTCACATTTAAATGCTGGAGGGAGAGAGGGAGAGTCAAATATAAAGCAATCACACTATCACGCTTGAATTCCATCACGAATAACTTTTTTTCTGAATGCTTTTGTAAGCTGGTAAATAATAAAATGAACTGTCACTGGAATATATCTGTCGGATGTCAGATGAGCGGTTTACAAATGATAACAACCTGAAGTTGCTTGCAATAAATATCAGCCACCCTTTACTTAGAATACACATATAGTCGTAAGTCGTGTGAAAACTTTGAGAGCTCCTAACTCAAAACACACTTTTTCCACTTAGTTCCATTATTAAAACTTGCCATTAACTAAAGTGAGGATTTTGAGGTGCAGATAAACTGTTTTTCATTACTATGAGTGCCCAATAAGATAGAAGTGATCGTTAAACTGAAGGGAAGAGCATCATTTAACTCTTAACACTTTATGTTTAAACTTGCCCTATCATATACTATTTTCGATATCCCAACTGCAAATTTAAACAAAATGAGCATATACAACAACAAAAACGAAGTCCGCTGTTGCCACTACGTTAAAAAAAACTTGTTTTATTGACGGAGCCATTTGAATGAAAATTTTTTTTCCATTATTAACAACCGGAAGGATATGTACTTTTCAATAATAAAAAAAAAAACAATTCAAGAGCATTTTCAAAAAAAAAAAAAAAGTTATATTGGCGCGGGCTTATCCTATAATGATCCACATGAACTATTTCGTGATCGTTCCTGCTATGATATATCGCCGATTATCATCTCTCGAGTTTTGATGATCTTAGAAGCATGAACTTATTTTAAGTTTTCTATAATATAAGTTAGGTTCACCTTTCCCAGAAGGGATTTAAATAAGTGGGGGACACTTCAGTTTGTGCAAGGACAGAAGTTTCTAAATTTTTTTTTGGGGTACTTTCCCACCACCTGCACTAATCAACGAGACACAAATTGAGAAGCCGAAAATGAAGGATTAGCGATGTGTGGGGCTTCAAATTGGGGTGTTCTGTGCCCGGGGGGGGGGCCGCGGGGGGGGGGGGGGGGGGGTGGTCAATTGTGACACTCGGAGAACGACTTTTAACTGACGGGGGAGTGAAACAGGATTAGTGCCGTAGATACGTTTTTCCCAAGTAAGGAATACCAGAGAATGAAGGTCCAAGCTTTCTGGAAGTATTCATTGACTGCTAAAAGTTGAATAGGGAAAGTGATTGTGGTGTGCATACCCAGGATTTGGATGTGAAATATTAGTATTCAGGGTGAAATCTTTACGGTTAAATGGGTTCTACGTAGTAAAATATTTGATTGAAATAAATTTATGTGCTGGAAAATCCAAGTAGCAGTAAAATCTCTTTGGAAAACTATATTGTGCATGAATTAGCCAGAACAGGCGTCGAAGGATATAAACCTCTATGCGGTCTGTGCTTAGAGGACTGAAAATTAAGAAGAAATTCCACTCTTTGGTTTATTTGTGCACCATGAAGAAAAGTGCACAATTTTGATCTGGTATTTTGTACTTAAATTAAAAAAAAAAAAAAAACTGAAAAAACAAATAAAATTAAAGAATATCAAATAAATATTAAGACTCCTTCCACAAAGGGGTGAGACGTAAGTATTTATCATAATAGGCCAAAAGTATTCATAAATTTTCATTTTATTTCTTAATTAACTTTTTTTTGTATCTTCTTTTTTAGTAGAGAATCTTAACAAGAAAAGAAGAAAAGCTATGTACGTCTGGCCGTTAATAATTTTGTTTATTACAATTTGATTGTGTGGACTGAATGCAATGCTTATGACGGACGCAACTAAATTAAAATTTATTCATCATATGCAAATTGTATTGTAGTACACTTTGAAAATAATATCCATGCAAATTAAGCAATAGGCACATTTGATTTAAAAGTAGGTCAATAATTAAAAAAAAAAAAAAAAATAAAGTGATAAATTCTTGTTCTTCTGAATTATTAAATTTCCTTGGGAATATGACAAAGAGTGTGTCGTAATTTCTTTCAGTGCAATTGCAAAAGAACTTCAACTCTTTGCGGCAATTGAAATTTATAATGCAATAATGTTTGTGGCTCTTTAGACAGACTGGATTTTTCGATTGTCGTTGTCATAAGTGCAAAATACAACTTTTTTCCTCGATAAAATAATTGCGTTTAAATTGAATTTGATGATCATTTTTTTTTAAGATTTTCTTATCATTTTAATGAAATAAGAAAAAAAAGTTATAATTTAAAGATATTTTTGATTTTTAAAAGAAGAAACAAAAAAAAAAAAAAACTATTACAGCAGTAGAATGGAAATCTAAGAAATCTCATTCGATTTACGTCATTTATGACGCAATATTTCAATGATTGAAAATATGCTTCTGAAGGTTGTAAGAGAAAAACAAACGAAACTGGAATGTATGTCAAAAATATATTATGAATTTTTGTTTTTGTATGGATGTGAAAAATTTTTTTTCAAAATTTGTGAAATTTTTCATTTTTATTTTATTGCCACATGCCACGAACAGCACATCAACAATTTTGCGGATATGAGAAGTGTATTTAAGAGATTTAAATAGAAATAAATTATATACTCAGGATATTCAAAACATTTTACTTGAACTATGAGCATTAGCGTGGTTCACATATGTATGTTAGTGTTTTTTACATGCAGCATGAAATAAATTTCGTATTTCACTTTTATTGTCCAAAATTGCTAAAAGTGTTCTTCACCTTTAAGTGTTTTAGCCTTCTTTATTAAAATATCTATACAATTACGTTTTAATTGAATCAGTAACTACAGTAAAATATAACTGGCTGTTACACAGTTAAAATACGTACCAACGCACAGCGTCTATTATAATAATAAGGCAATGCTACTGGTTTTCGATAACTGTGTGGAACCAGTCTATTTATTTGATGGAAGTGAGATCATTGTTCCTATTAACAGTCTTCTGACAAAAACTGAGTTGAATAAAACTTCCATGAAAAGATGACGTTAAACAATTGGTACCGCCATTCATTGACAGCATTAACTCACAACAACATGAATGGTATAAGAAGCTAGGCAGGTTGGAATCTGATAGAAGAGTTGCACTCACCAATCAAGTTAAGCTTTTTTTAGTTGTTGTACAACTTAGTTTCTAATACGATCATAATCCCGTTTGAATGTATAAACTAATAGCTCGATAATGGAGTTGGTAGGCGGTGTCTACTCTGAGAAACCCGTCGATAACATTTCCTGATGCCTACTGGATCACTGCGGCGTGTTTCATGCGAAGATAATGGCCATTTATCAATCCGCTCATCAACGGTGGTTCTTTCACTCGTATCCCGATCTTTTCTGGCAGCCAATCTGCTATGAGATTGGTCAGCTATAAACTTGTTAGAGAATCGCCGTTGTCTTGTCGTTCTCTCTGGGAGCTTCAATGTCTATGTTCCAGGGCACATGAGCTCTCCAGAAAGGAACACCTCTACCGGAACCCTCACCAATCGAATTGGGTAGGCCAAAAATTCTTCTTCCAATATATTCTGAGTCAATGAGGAAGCTAGCTCCACTACAAGACTCACTTGGCCCACCAGCCGACTACTCAAATATCATCTTGATCCAGGTGGCCATGCTTACAAGTCTTTTCGTTATCCGAAGACATGCGTAATCACGCCATCAAATGACTTTTGCATGAGTGTGGGTCTGCTGAAGAAGAGAAAACTATTATCCACTTTCTCTGTCAATGGCCACCTCTTGAGAGTTGCATCAACTATTGCGTTATCGTACATTGTTAATCAAGGATACAGCTTCGTACATTAAACTTTCTGGCGGATGTCCAGCGTTGACTAACATCTTTGAGGTGTTTAGTAAAATTCGATCAGCACACATACTGCGCTTAACTGTGGTATCACAACTGCCTGCTATGTGTGCTCAAGTGAGCTTTCGTAATCAAAACGATCATCTAAACCTAACCTAACATTAATTAATGTGGGTTAATCTATATAGTTCGTACTACTATTTCTTTATAATAAATGCAAAATAATAATAGCATTTATTAATTCCATGTGTAATGCCTCATTGGATAGCTATTGAAACCCAACTGTTAAGAACATTTATTTCTTTAGACAGAAAAAAAAAAACAAATTTTATATAGCATTTCGTATTATATGTATCCCTATTTAAGAAGTCTATTAACTAAGTTCTTGTTATAGAGAAATGAATCACACGGTTGTATATCATTTTTTCTATGCATCCTTTAATACAATCAACTACAAGCAAACAAAGGTTTACACGTAAAATTATTTCAATATGTTCTACCACCTATTATACAAAGACTTCATTTAAGAATGAAAAGAAAAAAATATTCCCCCGCCACATTCACGAGTTTCAAACTTAACAGGAAAGGGCGTTAACAACAGAACAATAAGGATTCTGAAAACGGGTGTTTAAACAATAAATAGAAAAAAGAATTCTGGTTTAATTTTATCCAAGTAGTTTACCAATTCATAAACGGGAATATTCCTGTAACATGGAATTTATATTTTAAATTAAAAATTAAAAATAATTGTCCAGTCAATAACGTATTATATGGCGATTATAAGTGACATTCCCCATATGAAATTAAAATGTACTGCCATAAATCTTACGGCATTATCTCATTATCTCAATATTTGTCATTTGAAATTTATTCACTTCATTTACTTTTGCTTACTTTCTCTAGTGGTAAAATTTATTTTTTGTTTTTAGCTGATAAAATTGTTTTCGTTATTTGTTTATATTCTACTTAAATTTTGACAATCCAATATTACACAGAAACATAGTTTTATGATTTACGATTACTTACGATCTATTTGTGGTAAACACATCAATCAGTTTCGTTGTAAATCAAAAATGAAGTTAAAATTATCGCATTTCCTATATATTTTTTTTTTTTTTAATAAAATCAAGTTTGTTTGATTTTCAGAAGTTGAAATAAATTGATTTCAGCCATAACGAATTTGTAATAAAATTCCGTCTTTAAAATTGTTTGTTTGTTGTTTGAATAACCCAACACACTACCTTCTAGACTACTGTGACTTCTTTACTTTATCTTGATCGAAAATATGCTGCTTTTCGGAATTTGATCCAAGTTTTGTGAGAAGGATATCTTCTGATGTTACAAGGAAATGCTGCTTCCACTATTACGCATCCAGATCTTACAGAACTTTTGCCATTCATGGTTTCATGGAATGTGAGTTAATGGAGGAATGCGCCTAATCCTTGAAGACGATTTTTCAAGGAAAATTATGTGCATTTGCCTACTGCCCCAGTTGTCTACGGTCTTTTACTATCAGTTTTTAAGCCACGATGCAAGATTTCAAAAGCTATGGCTCAGTTTTTGTAAACGACGCGAAATCGCAATAGAATTCAAACACTTTAACGGACTTTAACGGACGTCGATGTTCAAGTTGGTTGATTTATTTATTGTACTTTACTTGATAAAACATATTTAATCTGCTAGTTACCAATAACTTCAATTACCGAATTTATGAAATTATTGCAACCAATACGCAACGAACGATTTTTCGTTATACATAATTGCCTATTTTTAAAGGCAGAAGCATTTTACTCTCTATACGTTGAGTAACTAGTCGTCGCAGAAATATAATTAAGCAGGCAAAGAAAATTTTTTGAAACAAAATGAGACAGTTGCAGATTTTATTGAATGCTATATCATTTGGAAAAATATACTGAACTCATTTGATAACTCATTTGACAGATCTAAATGCAACAAGATTGACGTTACCAACAGGCTTAGTTCGGAAGTCTAATAAAATAAGATAAAAGTTTCAAATTTCTTTTAATTTCAATTTCGCCAATGATTATAATTATATTCCTTTGAATACATGCTCCGATTGATGATCGCACAAGTTTCAACGGGCTCGTGAAAACATTAAGTGTAAATTAACACAAAGTCGACATACTCTTTCTTCTTTGAAATATAAAGGATTTTTTTACATTAACAAACATTAAACAAAACGTGTCCCATATTGGTTTATAACGTTTATAAAAAGTCATCATTTGTGATTTAATAGAGATTTTCTAAAAGAAATATTTTTCTATTCCTTTAAATACTGTCAGGAAGCAAAAGAAAGATGGATTGCAGAATAAAAAAAACAAAAACAAAACACAAAAATAAAAAGAGAAAACAAAACAAGTAAAATCACTGAAATAATCTTTGAATTTAAAATGCATTTCTCTTCAGGCATCAAACATGTCAATTATTTAACAGAAAAATGAAGATGGAGTAGGGAAAAGGCACCAAACCGCTATAGGGAAGGAAGACAACACCATAAACACACACATTCACATATACACACACACACACACACACACACCTGCAAAAACATGGAATTAAATAAATAAATAAAAAAGGAATGAACGTATGAACGTATGATGAAATGTGAAAAGTTGTAACTCCTGTCAACAGCGGCATTATTCACTTTGATTTCAAGTTCAACAGACTCAAGTGGCATACGTACACACACACACACACAGACTTACTCCACTCCAAACACATACAACATACAACATGTCACAACAACATAATCATCATCAACAACATTCTCATTAGCAACACAGCAACTTTATCGTCATCATTGTTTATTTGTATGTTCATAATCTAAGACAACAATATCCTGTACAGCATATTGATGGAGAAAGAGAAGTTGGAGTTGGACTGACTCTATCATCACCAGCGTCATCATCATTATCAATGTACGTAAGCATCTCTTTATTATTCCCAAAGCACAATACTACATATATACATATTCGCACACACACAGTTACACAGTTAAACGTATGTATAAACGCATACTTTCATAATCTTAATATTATGTAATGCATGCATGTAGGTTGGCCAACAGCTGTCTCGTCTCCCGCAGGAGGAAAAAGGGTGTTTTTCTATGTATTTTATAAATGATAACCTTAAGCCAACAATTAAGAGGGAAATGCAAAATCTGAACATGTTTTGAGCTGCTACCCAACCATGTGCCCAGTCCAAAGCGTACGAATAAGACAAGTGCATTATAGCTTCCAACTCTGTGACTTTGTTTTTTAGAAAAAGAAGTTTTTTTTTTGTTTGTTTTATCAAAAAAGAGAGAGAAAAAAGAGAAAGATAATGTTAAGACAGCATAATTACTACCATCACCATTAACATTTTTGTACCCTACAACAATCTTAGATGTTGTTTAGATGTATGTATACACTAGTAATAGAATGAAAATTTGAAAATATTGTAGCCATAGAAGTTCGTGTGATTGCAGTAGGCTTTCTTTTCGCAAAATTTAAATTTGTTTTAATTTAAAATCAAAAAAAAACTTTTTTAACGAAAAAATCCGTTTCTTTCTTAACTTAAAAAAATTAAATA
The DNA here is from genome assembly GCA_014635995.1 of Sarcophaga peregrina. Classification (NCBI taxonomy): domain Eukaryota; kingdom Metazoa; phylum Arthropoda; class Insecta; order Diptera; family Sarcophagidae; genus Sarcophaga; species Sarcophaga peregrina. The sequence goes on along the minus strand of CM025792.1, from coordinate 36,959,835 downwards.
AAAATTAAACTTATTGTACATGAAAATAATGGCGGGAAATTCGTAAGGACGCAATTTTATTTAAAATTAACAAAATTTTAAAAATCATGACGTCTCATATTTTGTTGGACCACCCCTAATTACTAATAAACGAAAATATTATATTTGTCGTAGAGTTCACGGGCTTATCCCCGGTTTCAATTTCAATAACAGGCAGTAATTCTTTGATTATCTCTTTTAAATAATTTACGGTTGAGATTTAGCTCTCCTTTTCCGCAAGCCTTAGCTGCAAGATTATGGATTAGATCAGTATTTTTAGGAGAAACTTTTATGGATTACATATACAGTCCCGTTATCTTAGTTGATCCTCAGGGGTCTAATCACCGCTGTCGATATCGAGCTATTTTGATCGAATAATTTTATTTTGGGATCATGGCATTCGATATCGAATAAAAATAAACAAAATTAGAGATAATAGCCTTTCGATATCGAGTCATCGATCGAGTGTTTTCTTTACACAAATAATCATTCGATACCTAAATAGCTATCGTAAACAAAATAAGAGTTTTTGAAATTGATCGGTCGGCCATAAATAGTTGAATATGTAAGTATAACAATTCGCTCCTTATATTGCAATAAAGTCATACATCAAAAATACTTGAACTTGGCAAAATGCGATTTAAGTTTTCAAGACACAAATCCTATGATCTAATTGTCGCTAACATTTTTTGCAATAACTTCGGTTCAGCTTGGGATATAAAACTGATTTTTTTTTCAACATGTACAGAAGGATCTAAAAGAGCAATTTTGCTTAAGTAACTACAAATTTTTAATTTTTTGAGATATGACTATGTTGCAATAAAGGAGCAAAAACGAGAGATCCCGTAGTAATTGGAAGGTTTTTTCTTTACTTCCCAACTTAATAAACGATTCGCACTGGTTTTATGTCAAATCTGTCGTTTCTGTAAATTTTTTCTTCTATTCAATATGCTTTCGTTGACGTTTTCTCTAGATAATTTACCTTTTCCGAACACATTTCCTAACAGTTTAATTTAATTTAATAATATAACCCTTTAACTCTGTACGTCGAGTATACTCGTCACAGAAAAACGAAAATTCTTAAATTGACATTCGTATTATTAAAAAAATTATGTCGTTAGTTTGACAACCTCATTTATTTTAATACATTCGCTGCCTAGGACGAGTATAATCGTCTTTGATGGGGTATTTCGCATTGCCAAGACGAGTATACTCGTCGTTCTTTAAATATATTATAACATGCAGGCTTATGAATTTATTTTGCTAGGATTTATAAAAAAGTCCAATACATAATGGAGGTCTATCAAAATAGCTCGGACAGTAATAATAGGGTTTTGGTAAACAATACCTTTACTAAATTTAATGGATCTTAATTTGAGAAAATGTAAATGCATGGTTTTCTCTCGCGGTGGTGTAATCTCGTCCACTTATGTAATTAATTCTTGCCCTTTGGAAACTGTGCCTTTATTTCTTGATTTGGGAGTATTATTGGATATTAAATTGTCTTTTATTTATCATATTAGTTTGATAATTTGCAAGGCTCGGGCTGTTCTTGGTTTTGTGAAAAGATGGGCTAGGAATTCATTGATCCTTATATAACAAAACTACTGTACATTTCACTTGTTAGGCCTATTTTGGAGTATGCATCTGTTATTTGGAATCCATACTATCGTTGTCATAGTGATTCAATCGAGTCTGTGCAGAGGCAGTTTTTATTATTCTGTTTACGTGGTTTAGGATGGGATTATGCCAATGCGCTTCCGTCCTATGAGGATAGATTAGCTTTGATAAAACTTCCAACTTTGGAACTTAGAAGGGCTGTTTTAGGGGTTTGTTTTGTTTTTAATCTGGTTAAAGGTGATATCGATTCTGAGTTCTTGCTTTGTAACCTGAATTTCAGCATCCCAGCAAGATTTTCACGGCACTAGCGTCCTCTTTTTTTAGATTTCTATAAAACGAACTATGCATGTAATTTTCTTTTTCGTAGATTATGTAGTGATTTTAACTTATATTATTATATTATAAATTATATATATTATAAATTTATTAAGTTTTGTAATATAAAACTTAGCTTATATGCTGGTATTAATTTATAAATTATTGTATAAAAATGTATTTTCCTTCTTGTCTTAGATAGTTCCATTTTATTGTTACCTTATTCAGCTTGTGATTAAGTTCTGTAGCTGTTTTATGTTCTCGTTGCCATAACGTTTCCCTTACCCGCTACAGTCCTGACTGTAGTGTGTACGTGTCCCTACGTAATGGGGACTAGCCCTCCGCGGTCGGGTGAGGTTGGGATAGTGAGTGGCCGGGGACGTTCAAAAACAAAAAAAAAAAAAAAGTAACACTCAAAATATAAATGGCAATGGTAATGACTTCATGTAATTTAGGCTTGGCAGTGAATGTGTTAATAACCAATAACTTGCATTAATGAATGAATTTATGAAATAATTGCAACCAATATGTGCAACGAACTTTTTTTCGTTATACATATTTGCCTATTTTTAAAGGCAGAAGCCTTCTAGCTCCCTATATGTTAAGTAACTAGTCGTCGCGGAAAAATAATTAAGCAGGCAGAGAAAATTTTTTTAAACAAAATTGGACTGGTTATAGGATTAAGTAGAAACTAAGAGTAAAATTGTTTCAATACATCAAGATTTAAATAAAACACAAAATTTTCAATCAATACACCCTACATTCGATGGGATTGAATTTATATATAGACAGAGGTTCTATTAATCTTGGGGTTAATCGGTCTGTATTTGTTAGGTTCAATTAGGAATCAAATATTGACGAATATGTAATCAAAAGAGTTGAATCTGACCCTTCAATATCCTTTCATATCCTTCCTCTATATCATTTTAATCTTTTAAATTAAATTGTCTACATTTAAGTTCCTTCGCGAAGTTACTACATTTTGTCAAAATTACAAGAATCGTGTCTCTATTGTAAAGTGCGTTCACATTTGTTTTCCATTTCTTTCTACTAATTTCCAAAGTTATGAAGAAGTTATTCTTGTCGTTGTAATGGTTATTGTTGTTCAGCCCTTCAGAAACAGCTGCTGCTGCTGCTGCTTAAGACTGTTGTAATGCTTTGTTTTTCAACTCTTTTTAAAACTTTAGAAATTATTACAAACCACCTGTCTCTGACCACCAAAAATATTCACTAATTTTCATTCCCATACAAATACATATGTAATCCGGCATTCAGTTGTAAAGCCAACCCCCCAGCCAGTCATTTCTTTATTATCAGCTCCCACCATTTCATTTTTATTTTGCTTTGTTTTGTTTTTTTTTTTATCATTTTTGTTGTCTATTTCCTTTCTTTATATTTTTCATTTTAAGATTTTTATTTGTGTTTTCCTTGTTCGAGTATTTGCGTCTCTAACAATACAAGAGAGAAGTTGGGAAATGCGTGTTGAAAAGTCGCGTTTTATTATTATTGTTGTTTTTGCATTTGTTGTTGTTGGTATTATTGTTGGTGGTGTATTTTGTCAATGACATAAATGCATATGTTAACTGAAGTTTTCTTTTTTTTTTCGTGTTTTTGTCAAGCCTAAACATACATAAATATTCAAATATATACATACACATGGTAAGAAACAATCAAAAAAATCCCAGAACCGAAATAACCCAATAAACATGCAGTGGAGATTCTATGGTATGTCCTTTATCACATGAATAAATTGCTGCGCGAACAAGCAAAAAACAAAAGCTTGCTTTATTGACTTAGGTAGATAGGTAGGTAAAAGTGGCTGTTCCTCCGATGGAGTCATGAGCGGATACGCTTTCTCCCATATTTCACGAACCACTCGGAGCTTCCGATGAAGCAACACAGATTGCCAATATCTATGCATGACAGTTCATCTAGGTCTTTCATATTATCGGCACCTAGGTGTCTATTTCTCCACTGACACCGGACATGTGCACAGTGGGTGAAGAACAGTTTCATCCTCTTCCTCATCTCCACAGCTTCTGCAGAAATCATTTGCGAGGTCTCCAAGACCAATACGCCTCGGATGTGTTCCTATAATACAATGCCTTGCTTCTTTGGAGTTTAAGTAGAGACGCCGTGCGCCTCCTATCCAACCTTGGTCAGATTTTCTGAGCCGTTCTGTCTTTATCAGAAGCTGCCCCTTTACTATTGACAAGGTCCACGATTGCATTCTCAATTATAAGCCCACAGGTACTTAAAGAGATCCCCAATATAGAGAATTCATCAGATAGTTCGATGGTCGTGCCCCTTCTGGCAAAATCATCCGCTCTGCAGTTGCCGCGAATGTCTCTATGTCCCGGTACCCATGTCATATAAACATCACATCGCTTCGCCATCTCATTGAGACATCTGCGACATACCGTCTTGGAGTTTATCACACTAGAATCCTGTGCCTTGATGGCCCCTTGGTTATCAGAAAGCATAGTTTGCAAATATTTTTGTCAACAATAATTTTTACCGCAGCGTGATTGACGACACTTCCGCCTGAAAGACTATGCAGTGATCTGGTAGCCGCATAGACGTGGATATTCCGATTTGATTTCGATGAGATACCAATGCCAACGGCTCCTTCTAATTTGGAGCCAACGGTGTAGATTTGTGCGGTATTCGCCGCGAGTTGTGCTACACCCTTTTTCAAGTCCTCCCTTTTCGGAATGGATGTCCCAAAATTCACTGAGAATACAAGTATCCTTGCATGACCAATGCTCGATGCATGCCATTGTTCAGTCGCCCAAAGACATCTGCAGTATAGGTCAAGCGGTAGATCATCTCCAGAGCGATCGTAGGAGTAGTGCGCAGGGGCTTTATTGACTTTATTGTTAACTTAACTTTCAGAATCTTTTAAGTGTTGATGGTTGTTCTTTTTTATGCATTGTTAGCTATCCAATTTCCTAGCGCTCTTTTAGATAAGTTACTAGCTGCCTCATTTCCAAGTATTTCTTGATGATTACATACCAATAAAATGCATACTGCGCCATGCTTCAAGCAGTTGTCAATCGTATTCTTACAGTCATCGAAAATATTAAATAACCTGAAGTCTCGAGTTTATCTAATTATTGCTGGATATGATCACATATTCTCTAATGTCACGTGCCTTTACTTCAACAGTCGACTTGTTCTATATTAAATTTGTTCGGCTTAGTGTGCGATTGCTTCGTTTGATTTAGGAAATAAACCCGGAAATCAAATAGTTGACGTATTAGGCCTCCATCCATTCAGTGCCACAATTAGATGGACATACGATTTGTGGCTTTGGCTGGATACTATACGACTGGATATATGTGGCATCTCATACTGTAACCGTTGGGCTAATTGGGTATGAATAAAGCTCTTAATGCCAGTTGTTATACAAAGCCGTGATGTATCTAAAATATAAACACTCTAGCATATGTACATAGAAAAATTCCAAACATACCAAAATCCTTCAACACCGACAACTATGTACAACGAATAACAGCAACATTAATAACAAATACAATGGAATACAGCTGCTTTTAGAATTTTTTTTTTATGCTCTTTCCTCTACAATAAGTTGTTTTTAGAGCGTTTGCATATGCATACATACTTACATACATACATATGGACATGCCTATAAAGGCTTTTAGATATTATTGGTGGTGCATACAAAAAACAAATTTTTTTAGTTGCTATACAACTTCATATATAAAAAGAGTATAAAAATTACAGCCATTCAATACCGACTGTATGATACCCTCGTATAATTTAAAATTTTTTCCATTCAGTAACAAAATAAGAATCTTATGTGTACCAATATTCCAATTAAGTTAAACGGTGACTCTCAATCAATGTGTTATAAACTGTACATGGATGTAGCAAACCAATGCCTGGAATCAGTTTATATTTTACGTACATATTATGCACAAGCCCACACAAACCTAACGTTTTACGTTGCAATTAAAAATCGTATAGAAATCGAAATTGAAGGCATCAAATCACTATGATATCCGTAAGTTAAACCTACATTTGAAGACAAATACAACATCAGGATTGAAGTTAAATCTGTCGAATTAGTTGCAATTCATTCAGTCACACTAAATCACCATGGACGCTGAACGAGCTTGGGAACAGACTGCAACTGACCCCAATTCTCATGAGAATCAACAGGAAAATCAGCTTTTAGGTTGATGACGTCTTCGGTTCATATTTCTTTGAGAACGAGGTGGGTCAGGCATTCAAAACTAAAATATGAAAATATTTCTTTGACGACTTCCTCTCAGCAGATTTCTGGCAAAAACTCTGAGAGTAAATTAAATTGCCATTAAAAAGTTTCTCAAAAATCTGTCGCTCAGAGTCGACTTTAAACTGTAGGCCACGCCAATCACGTATAAAATCAACGCACACAACATGAGTGGTGTGATAAGCTAGGCCGTAATCCTGACTGAAGGGTTGTAATGGCCAACTATGTTATATTACACTACGAGCGATTTGGAGGTTCAGGCGAATTGGACACCAAAATCCTGCTATCTGACCGTGTTAGACTTTTCCAAAGCCAATATGACGTATGAGACCAACTGAAATTCAGCTAGACTTATACTTCAGTGAAGAAATGGTATCATTGGGTCCTTTAAATGAATAAAAAATTTCGCTGATACCTCATGCACTCTTTGTTTTATTTGAATCAAGAGGTAGTTTAATGAACGACGCTTTACTACGAAAAGTGGAGCTGTAGAAAGTATCACAACACATAACAAAAAGTATTTATCAGCACTTAAAGATATTGCAAACAAGTTGATAGTGGGCTGGCTTATTCCACATGAAACTGAAGTTGAACACCAGCCCAGACCTCTCGAACAGAACAAAATATGAAAAAATATTTCTTTCCGCGATTACCTCTCTGCAGCCTTCTGACAAAAAAAAAAAAATTCTGAGAGTAAATGACATTGCCGTGAAAGAATCTGTTCTATCCTACAAAATATTTTGAAGGAATTTTCCATCCAAGATAGGTAGTGATAGGTAGGCCAATCAAATACAACAACAAACTTTTCTTTTGATAAATTTGTTTCTTTAGAAGTAATTTTATCAGACCCTATAATATCGATTCATATTATTTTTTATACCTTTAAGGATCAATTGGTTGTCCCAAAGCAATTTTCCAATCCTTTTACTATTTTGATTTGCTTTGTTTTAGTTTCGTTAGCCAATTTTTTCTGGTTAAGCAGGTGTACTATCTCGTCTTTTAAATAAGGTGAATGGTTTTATGTCCCATCATTGTGTAGAAACAAATACATCACGTGAACATGAAAGAGGTGTAGTGTTCAGGAACTTTGCTATTTGGGTTTTACTCTTTCTGGTACTGTCTGAACTTCCTAAGATATTCTTAGTTGATGTTATTCTCTTTGGAGGATAATGGGTTCATCGAATTCCTGGATGGATTAATTTCGGAAAGAGCTACAAGGGTTAGTTAAAAATTCGAATTCCATGACAGAAATTATTTTACCTTTTTTGTGAATTTAGCACTTGAATTGCTCGCTTTGTAATCAATCCCTTTAATATTAAATTTCTGGAGGAGATAACGATTAAAAGTTACTCGTGTGTGAGCTCTTGATGTGGGAAAAACTGAATGTAACACTTACAACAGCTTGTACGAGTACAACACAAAATTCCAACAAATTTTGGCGTAAAATATATCCTTGCTGAGGACAAAATCAAATTTCACACAAACTTTACTTATTCCCAAAGGAAAAAAAGTATTAAATGAACGTCCTGATACGGACATCGGTTAAATTTGCTCAGCTATGGATGTACGTAGTACAAGATTTTTGAATCCATTTAAAGAACATTTTAGCAGGCATGACGTACGATATGTCACGGAATATACAATCCCGTAGAAACGGTAATAACAACGAAGCAGGAAACATTGCAGAACATCATTCATAAAACGATCTGGATGGTTGAAAAATTTCAGGAAGGAGTTATAGATACACAACGATATTGTCGTAATCACTCTTATAATGGAACCTTATTGGACCCTATTGGGCTATTTAATTTAACATAACCTAACCTAATTAAAGCGCAGTATTTAAAGCATTCCAGACATGCAATAATGAACGCCTATTTTTATTACTTTTTTTTTTGGTAAACGTTTTCTTTTCATAGGTTTATTGTATTAACATTTTTTATGTGTCTGTGGATATGTGTGTTTATATGTACGTATGTATGTATGAATGTGTGAATTGGCGTCGGGTATGTTAGTGTATGTGTCACCCGTCAACAAAACATGCCTTTGCATGAATATCGGCATATTGTTATAAGACTCTTACAGGCCTTTTTGTGTTGCAACTGCAACTTTTCAAACATTCAGAAACAACGTTTAGGGACAGAAAGCGACGACGACGATGACGATGACGACGACGACATGAATTGAAACATTTTTTTTTCTTTACTTTTGTCGTTTAGTTTACTCGCTCAACACTAGAACAATATTAAGAATTCAGAGCCTTATGCCTGATTGCTGTGGCATATTTCATGTGAGATTTTTTTCTTTTGCTTTTGCTACTTCATGTTATATTTTCAGTTTCTTTTTTTTTTATTATTTTTCTGCATATCCTTTAAATTCCAGTTTTTCTACATCTAAGGAAACCTTGTAACCATTTTTCATTGTAGCATGTGTTGTTGCAACGTCAAAAAAAAAAAATAAAAATAAAATTATATGTGGAAACACAAGTATACACATCAGGACAGACTTTTCGCTGAAAAAAAAAGACATGAAATCATTACATATTGCAGGTGGAATTCACATACAGATGTTGTTTTAATTTATTTTTTTTTTTTTGTTTTTTCTGATTCAATAGTTGCGTTTTAAGGAATTTATCAGTTTTTTATTTTTATTTTTGTGTACTTGGCAACAGTCTCTTTAAAAAAACGTGTATACAGCACTGCACTTTACTGAATTGAATTGATTTCACACTTTAAACAGGACTAAACTATTTCTTTCTTCTTCTTCTTTTTTTTTGTTGTGTATGTAAGTCAACTTTTTGCAAAGATCTCAAGCGTTTATTTATTGCCTTTACAAAAAGGGAAACAATCAGCGAGACTTTTATTTTAAATTGTTTTCCCTTAAACATCATCAAGGCCACTTGTTTTAAGAGTTATTTTAAAGGAATCTGAAGAATTTCAAATTGCCTTAATGTTGCAAAGTGCCTATATTTTCCAGAGCAGTATTACAATTCAAATTTGCATCGTTTTTAATTCTTATTTTACAATATTGAACAAAATACAAAATTTGGAAAGCAAATCAATAACACCATGCGACAAAATAAAAAAAATGAAATACACCCGGCTAATGACATAGTTTAGGTTGTGAGTTTTGTTGAGTAGATCTCAAAAATATTTTTTCTTTTATATTTGTTGAACTCTCCAACCTTTTTTTATTTGACAAAAACTGTTTACTTTAGACTTTACGCAGAAATTTCTGGATTAATCCAGCATTTTTGACCCGATTTCCACAATTCCATTTCCACTCCTACAAGTCTTGAAGACGTGAAATTGACAAATTTTCCCATAAATAATCAAGATCCATCAAAAATTCTGAAGTTCATTTGATGAGATGACATATACAAAAAATATCACTCGACTGTTAGACTCTTTAAATAATAACTACGGTAATCTTTGTCCTATTTAATCAAATGATGGCTCAATCTCTTCACAAGAGAACAGGCTTTAAAAATATTATAACTTATTCTATATTTTTTTTTTTATTAAAGTTTGATACTACAAATGGACAAACTTGAACAAATATGAAAAAAATTCGAATTTTCCAAGTTTACCTCATCAAAACTCATAGCATATTATGCCGAATACGCAATTAATTATTGGAAGATTTAAATTTTGGAAATCTGGTCAGGAATGTTGGAGTAATTAAAAAAATTGTGCGTAAAGTCAGGAAAATCACTTATTGTCAAATAAAATAAATTTGAAGGATTCAAGGAATATAAAAAAAGTATTTTTGAGATCTACTCAACTAATTGAATAACGTGGTTAGTTACTCGGCAAGAATGATAAACTAAAGATTACGTCATCACGCACACAAAATTAAAACTTTCTGCAAATGTTGAATCAATGACGTCACGCAAATTGTGTTCCTATTGGATAATGATAATGTAACTTTCAGAAGAAATGTTCATTTTCACATACGAAAAAGACTTGGAAAACTTTAAAATAGCCCAACAATGTCATCCAACGGGAAATCATGCGCAAGGCGTAATCTTTAGTTTATCATTCTTGGTTACTCGAATCTATTCTCACTGTCATATTTTTTTTTTTCATATTTCGTTTTGATGCCTGACCCGGGCTTTACATCTAATAAGCCAACACACTACCTTCTAGACTACGGCGACTTCACATAAATAACCGGTGAATATTTTACCATTTCGTTTTTCAGTGTGAATTTTTCGAAATAAAAGAAGATTTGTGGCATATGACACTGAATTTAATACATACAAGCATTGTTGGCCATTACAACCCTTCTGTCCGGATTCCGACTTGAGTTCTCAAACCACTTACGTTGTGTGTGATTAGCGGAATCTTGGCAATTTTATTTACTCTCAGAGTGTTCGCTAGAAAATTGCTGAAAGGAATTCGCACAAGAAATATTTTTTTATTTTTCGTTTTGTTGGAATGGTTTGAGCCGTGGCCTTACTTCTAATAAGCCAAGACTTTATCTACTAGACTACGACATCTTCCAGGTAAATTCTGAGAGGAAGTCACCTAAAGGAATACGTTTTGATATTTCGTTTTGATAGAGATGACTTAGCTGCAGTTTCATCCATGGACTCTTTTAGGAAAAAAATTTGTTGTTCGGAATCAACTTTAAATTGTAACTCGCGGTACTCATATTTAAAATTAACACACACAACAGAAGACGTATGAGAAGCTAGGTCCTGATCGTGACTGAAGTGTTTTAATGAGCAATTATGTGTATAGTCATCTGACAAAAACTCTGAGACTAAAAAAGTTTCTCAAAATTCAACCATACGGTGTCGACTTTGAACTGTAGGTAGTGCAAGTATGGGTGGAGTTCGAAGCTAGGTTTTAATGCTGGTATGTAATTACTTTTAGACTCTTATGTTTGTATGATTGACATGTCTTTTATTAATTACTGCTCTGATTAAAATCAATCATTTTCGGTATAAATTTCATTTACTATGTGTCGTGGTTAAACTAATTTCAAAATTGTATTGCAATGGATAATTGATGTTATCATTGTCGTTTTCTATAAATCTTAAAAGGTTTAGGGCCATTATTACAACTTACCGTTAAAGTTGGCTTTAGTTAAATGTACCTTTAGCTAAAGTAAAGGGCAAAGTTACCTTTCGGTTATTACAACTTACAGATAAAATAAAATTAACTTTTTCAAAAATATGGCAGTGCCGGAGCAAAGTTTGTTTTTAACACAGAGGTTGTTGCATATGCTCATTTTGTTTAAATTTGAAATTGCCATATCAAAAATAGTATATGATATGGCATGTTCAAACATAAAGTGACCTTTAAATGTTAAATGTTAAAGGCAGGATGATCTTCCCTTTAGCTTAACGCTCACTTCTATCTAATTGGGTACTCGTAATAATCAAAAACAATTTATCTCTCCGTTAAAATTCTCCCTTTAGTTAACTGTAAGTTATAATAATGACCCTTAATCGTTCAAAAATTCAAAAGCATTGGAACACTAAATACAATTTCTCACAAACAATTCAATGCAAATTCTTCGAAAAATTATTATCGTCAGTAAGAAAAAAAAAACGGGCATTATTAAAATGAAATTTTAATCTCCAAATACTCTTAAAGAAAATATAAAAAATTGTTTTCTATTATTAATTGCTTGAGTTATTCTCTTCCTGCAACGTCAATCATTGTCACATAAATTTTCTTTTTTTACTTTTTTTTATGAATGAAAAAAGAGAATTAAAGATGCCATTGATTAACGAAGACACCTGTCTTTCCAGATTCTTCATTCTGGACGTGCAATATTTCTTGTTTTTGTGAATGAAGTTCACATAAACTATTTTAGATAATAGAAGCAGATAACGAGTAGCCGTAATTTCTCGAGCTTGTAAAAGCATAGAATCTTCATTCAATCATTTCTCTTTTCTTTTTTTCTTTCTAAGGTGTTCAGAACAGGAAAAAAAACGTATTTCTAGAGTGGAAAACTTGTTTAAATGATTTGAAAAACAAAGACCGGACATGAGATTCCATTGTATTTATCATCATAATCATCGCAATCGGTCGGCATCAATCAACGTCACCACAATTAACAGCTCAATCAATATTAGCCATCATTCAAACACTCAATCAGTTAGTTAGTCAGTCATTCATTCATTGATTCATTCTGAATCATTAAACAATAATACAAAAATATCTTTGGCCCTAATACAACAAATACCGTCATTGATTGGAAATGAAGATGAAAAAAAAAACAATATTTTTAAAGGAAAAACAAGGGAGATTGAGTGAACTAAATTGAGTCGTTCCCACCGACATTAAAACGAAATCGTAAATTGTGCTCCATAATAAATCAGGTTACACAACGAACCAACTTACATATTATATTGTGGAAATATAAAAGAATGTGGCTGAAATCGCCGCTAATAAAGCGGTGTATTAAGTAATGGATATGGAATGTTTGTGTACAGCAGGGGGATATATGACTTGGCAAAAATGATAAGAACAAAAGTATTGAAAGATATATAAAGATCGATGAATATAAACAGAAATATCTCTTCGTTCAAAATTTTATTTACAAAAGAAAGACAGGAGTATTGATTCAATACTTTTGGAATTCTTTTAATTCTTTGGTTTTCTCACATTGCTTGTAACTAGACAAGGCAGACAGACAAAGCGATGTGGAAACGAACGAACAATTGTGTTATAAATTTAAAATCATTTAATTGGATTGATATCTTTGTAAACGAATTGGTAATTGTGTATGATTTTGTTTATCTATCTTGATTTAATGCAGATACCATTTCTAATATGATGAGTAAGTAAAAATCTTTGTTACAACTTTATTCATGCTAGACTCAGCAAGTAGAAAAAAAAACTGGTGGGAATTTACTGAAGGAAATCGATAGAAATTGTAAAAGAATTAAAACTAAAACTTTTCGAATTAAATTTAATATGCAAATTAACTTCATTTACCGTGTTTTTTTCAAGTCGTTCCTTCTACAATTAACTTTTGCACTGATTTTACAAAGAAAATTAATTTCTAAACTCTGATGGCTATTACAAGTTTCCTTTTGATGAACCATTTGTAAACAGCATATTTTCGAATTTAGAATTTAATAGTATTAGGACAGGTAATAGTAAAAAATTGCTTAAGAAATCTAATAAGTAAGTGGTTATCCTAACATAGCCAAGCAAACTTAAAATTTTCAACGTAGTCAAAGAGCAAAGGTTAACAATTTAAAAACAACAATAAATCGACATTTCAAAGTGTAGCTCAAGACGTTGCGCTACATCATGAATATTCTCTGCGGCAGGCATATTTCTTTGTCTAGTTTATGGTTTTGAGTCGATAAAAATAACTATTCTAACTCCTTTCTCTATAGGCCGATTTTGTCTTTGGAAAAATGAACGATGTGCTCTATGAAAAGATTTTTTCAATCTAAATTTCCACTATTTCGAAGCGTTATTGTAGCAGGTATTGTCTTGGCTTATAAGACGTGATGCAATGCCGTAAACTCTAGTTCATTAATCTCCAACAAGCAGATATTCAGGCAAAAAATATAATAATACGACAAACTTTTCAAAAATCGGTTGTTCAGAGTCGACTTTAAATCGGAAGCCCAAAAACGATCTGATAGAAAGCCAATACTGACTGACCGCGATAAACGATCAATGAAGCGGTTAGCAGTCACAAATAATTTAAGTTGTACCCAAATAAAGTCGGAGCTAGGACTAAACGTAACCAAGAGAAGGATTAATCAAATTTTAAATGAAGATCTAGATGTGAAAAAACAAAAAATGAGACCCACACACGACTACACCCAAGACACAAGACTTTGGCTGAAAAGTACAAATTTTGGGAAGAACATTATATTCAGTGATGAAAAAAATTAAACCTTGATGGATCAGATAGACGCAAATATTATTGGAGAGAAAAAGGAGGTGATACGCGAACCAGAGTAGCACGTAATTTTCAGAGAGGATTTTTAATGACATGGGTTGATTTTGAATATAATGCACGTTCTCCAATCTGTTTTATTTCTCATAAATTACGATATAGAGAACTCATACCAAAACGGGAGAATGTCTATCATACCATTATGCTACCATAATGGTGGTGGTAGCACCACCATGTTCGACCGTCTTTAAAGTATATTTTGGATTGCAGTCTTCTTCTCCACCATGTAAGAAGACCTATCCATCAACAATTCATGGAAAGAAGATGTCCTGCTGTTCTGGATAACAAAGGATAAGCAACAAAGTACTGTTATGTCACTAAGGCTTTATGCAACAATATTCAGTACAAATATCTATTTAGTTTTACTTAAGTTAGTTACACCTTTAAGGCAGGGGTTACCAAAAATTTTTTGGTTCTGTATTAGTGAGTAAGAGAGAGAAAATAAGTTGAGAGAATTTATTTATTTACAGCCGTAGGAAAGTGTTAGTGGGAGGGATGGAATGCATGCAAACAAGGTAAAGTTTCTGACTGTGGCCAACATGGCGACCACCAGGACGATCCTTGTCTTGCTGTATTCAAGTTGACACGCAGTCTCCTCGCGGCCCCTCCTGGATGGCATTCTAGCACCTGCTAGGTGTTAACTAATGCGTGCAGCGAAGTCCAATCGCCTGGACGTTAAATTTGGGTTGTGCGTAGTGCTTGGAACCCACCACGTAAAAATTTTACTCCAATGAAAACTAATATACATAATTCCAAAAAGATCCCCTTTAAAGTTGACGACCACGGCAAATGTTCAAAGGACAACGATTTAAGAATAGCCACTTGGAACGTCCGTACCCTTCACAGGGTGGGCGCTTCCGCCCAGCTGGCGGATGCCCTCAAGAAATGTAGGACTGACATCACTGCCATACAGGAAATGCGATGGATAGGGCAAGGATGCAAAAGGCTAGCATCTTGCGATATATATTACAGCTGCCATGTTGATAAGCACGAATTTGGATGCGGATTTGTGGTTAATAAGAGACTCCGCCACCTTGTCTCTGGATTCACACCTGTGAACGAAAGAATAGCCACAATCCGCATCAGGGCAAAATTCTACAACATCAGCCTGATCTGTGCTCACGCCCCGACGGAAGATAAGGACGATGTGGTTAAGGATGCCTTCTACGCTAAACTCGAGGACGTATATGATAAGTGCCCGGCCCATAACGCCAAAATCGTCCTCGGGGATTTTAATGCAAAGGTCGGGCGGGAAGGTATCTTTGGCCCCACTGCCGGACAGTTCAGCCCCCACGCGAACACTACCTCCAATGGTATGAGGCTGATCGATTTCGCCGCGGCGCGTTACATGGTAGTATGTAGCACCAGGTTTCAACATCTCGACATCCACAAGGCCACTTCGATGTCCCCTGATCGATCAACTTCCAACCAGATCGATCATATTGTGATTGACGGAAGGCATGTATCCAGTGTACTAGATGTGCGCACATTTAGAGGTCCGAACATTGACTCGGACCACTACCTTGTCGCAGCCAAGTTTCGATTGCGCATTAGCGCCTCGAGGATGGCGCGCTCTAGTACATTGCGGAAGCTGGATGTCAGGAAGCTGCGATCACAAGGGACAGTTGAGGCGTTCTCCGCTCAACTCTCGGATAAGCTCCGTCGATCCCCATCTAATCTCAACGACATTGGAGGACTGTGGGCCAACATCTCCCACTCCTTGCGCACTACTGCGGGAACAGTCCTTGGTTTCGAGCGCCCACCCCAACGAAATCAATGGTACGATGAGGAGTGTCGCGAAGCAGCTGCAGCGAAAAACGCCGCATACAAGAAGACGTTGCAGTCTGCTGCTACGCGAGCCATTGTCGAGAACTACAGAGGGAAGAGAAGGGAAGAGAGACGCATTTTCAGACGTAAGAAAAGGGAGCAGGAAAGGCGTGAGCGTGAGGAAGTCGAGATGCATAGACGTAGGAATGACGCTAGAAAATTTTATCAGAAGGTTAAGCGTCTAACCGAGGGTTATAGACCCGGAGCGTCTTCTTGCAAGGACGAGAACGGAAACCTGGTTACAGATCCGCAGGGGGTGCTGAGGTTGTGGAGGAAACACTTCTCTACTCTGCTACAAGGCGATGACGACACCAATACCGCCTCTAGAGATAATGTTCCGAACCCGATCTTATAACCTATTTAACCTATTTTCCTAAACCTGCACAATGCACCGCATGAATAGGAGCCATCCCATGAGTGTTGGTTTTTATAAAAAAAAAATTCTGGTTTAAAATTTTCGGTATACGAATATTCGCAAAAGTGAACAACGCCAGTTTTAATTAGTTCACATTAGCGCGAGTGCACCGTATATTCATTTTTATTGCGATAGAAATTTCAAATAAAAGAATTTAAAAAATAATGTTTTTATAATTATAGGCAGGCAGCTGCTAGAAATCAAAAAATTTTATTTCAATTCTTTCTTCTAAAACGTATTCGTTTGGGAAATGAAAACGAAAGTAAAGTTTAATTCCAGGAAAATGTAACATGACCATAATAAAACTAAATATATTTAAAATGTTTATACAAATAGACAAATCGATAATACAGATTTATACGATTTATATGTACATTGTACATATAATCTGAATCCAAAAGCTTTAAAGAGAAAATAAACATTTTGTTTATTTCTATTAGACACACTATCATGGTTTATTTATGTATATCTATACGCCTATTTATTGATTTTGATATTTAAAGGAAAAAGTCCTAATAAAGTTCAAGCATTTCTTCAATTTCATATTCAAACAGTAACAGTAGCCCATTATACGACTATAGTAAGAAGAAGACTGGATAAGTGTTTGTTTAAAGAAAATTTATTATCTTGATTGAATTTTGTTGTTTTTATTTTTTATTTTTTTTTTTTTTTTAATTTTTCCCTTGGCTTTTTATAAAAAAAAATGTTTTTATTTGCTCAACATTGTAACAACAGCTACAGAGGTGTCTTAAATGTTGTATGTTGTGTGTTGTTCCGTTCCCTTTCTCCTTCTAGAGCCCATATATGTACATACATCCGTACATACTTATATAGGCATATGTAGTAAGATTTTAAAGTAAATATTTGTAATGATTGCATTTTTCTTACGAGTGATGGAAATACAATATTTATTAGGGATGCCAAACGGTATTGATTTTTAAAAATCCCGGGATTTGGGATATTGTTATCCCCATGCCGAAATCCTGGGATAATTCGGGCTGCAATAATTCCGAAAAATTACGGGAAAAATCGAGATTTTCTTTTAATAATAAAAATGAAAATAAAATATGAAAGAAGCCAAACAAAAAGTAACAAAAAAGCGT
Source organism: Sarcophaga peregrina (assembly GCA_014635995.1). Taxonomy (NCBI): domain Eukaryota; kingdom Metazoa; phylum Arthropoda; class Insecta; order Diptera; family Sarcophagidae; genus Sarcophaga; species Sarcophaga peregrina. The sequence continues at coordinate 36,942,338 of CM025792.1, read as the reverse complement.
AAATTAACAAAAAAAAAATTATTCATACATAAGCAAATGCATTAGTTTTAAGATTATTATTTGGATTCTAACAAAAAGATTTAAGCATCTGAAAAGTGATATCCTCGAACGAATTTTGTTATCAACCTACGATGTCGTTGAAAAACACTTCTCGCAATCAACATTTGCTGGTAAAATAGTTTCAAGTTAGCTGAATGCATCTTGTAAATATTCACCTCTACCTCCTCTTCATGGAAATAAATCTGAGGAAATCATCTGAGAAGCTATTATCGAAGTCAAGTGATATGGAATCTTTTTTTGAGGACCATATGCAGAGTTAAAATACATATGAATTCAGAATCCCGAAAATCCTTACAATCCCGGGTTTCGAGATTTGTGAATGCACGAAAATACCGGGATTTTGGGATTCGGATATTCGGGATTTTCCCGATTGGCATCCCTAGTATTTATGTATGTATGTATGTATACTCGGCCTGTTTTATTTATTTTCTTTTATTTGCCGTTTGTTCTTCTACAGAATCTTCTACAAGTGTTTCAACATTATTTAGTGCACCTTGTTTAATCTTGTTAAAACATTTATGGCACAGCATTTATCATGATTTGTTGTTGTTTATATTAAACATAAATTGATTTATTGATAGAGACGATTTAATCGTTTGAATTATTTAATATCGTATGCCTAGGGTGAGTGTACTATGTATATTTACAGGTATCATGTGAGATTTTTGAGCTTAAAAATGAATCAACTTTTAGATGTTTTACTGAATTGGACGATTATGTTTAAAAAGAAAAAAACTTGAAGAAAAGTGCTGTAGAGTCGCATCGAATGCTTTTCGAGGCATATGGTGATAATGTTCTGCCAGAGGTAACATGTAGATGATGGTTCAGAGATAACGAGTAGTTTTGAAGGCGCCTAATTGCAAACAATATCGAAAGAAGATGACACTTTGAGCTAGAAATGTGTGGCAAACATGTTGAACGTTGCACAACAAACGCTTTACTGACCAATTTGAAAGACTTAAAAGTCTGGAATATAAATTCCCAATAAATTAAAAGACAGAGAGATGTAAAATCGAAAATTCCCTTGTATATAAAATTAGTGTTACAACAAAATGTTATTGTTTTTAAATAGGCAAATTGTCACAATAAATAAAACTCCCAACAAGTTTTCTGTACTGAAAGGATATCATTTCAAACATTTGTAAACAGCCCTAAGTACAATTGTTAACATTAAGAATAACACACTAAAAATCAAAACCAAATCTGCTAGTATTTCTCTAGGAAGAACTCTGGGTCCCTTATTATTTACAGTGCTGATGGTTGTTTTACTGCTTCTGCAAACAAATCAACTTTTAGAGATGATATAGGTTTTCGCAGGAGCTCAACCATAAGTGTCAAGGTCATATGAATAATTCGGGATGCTGTGGGCTCAACATTAAGTAGTATTAACCATATTTTCTCTAGGAAATCTGTAATTCGGACAAACTTCGTTAGCTTCTTCCAGTCCCCTTCTCCGAAACTGGTTCTGTTTAGGATCTTGACTTGACGAAAGCCGCACAATGAAATCAAAAATACTCTATCATTTCGATGTCCCTTCCACCTGTCCTTATCTACCATACTACGTATTGTTCGCGTAAGAACACATATTATTAGTGTACTTATCACATCTTTATTTAACTTTAATAAAATCAAAATTTTCCATTTTTCAGTTTTGTATCAATACTCCACAATAATCTATTAAACGTTTCTCCCCTCATTTCCGATCATGTTATCATCTTTTTGCACTCCAGGACAGGTCTTGATCCCAATTCCTTGAATGCTATAACTCTATTAAATCTAATCCAATTTCACAATCTCAAGTTTATTTAAATAATACTGGTCTGGATCAAACATTCTCTGATTGCATTTACCACCGCTTTGAAAACCATCTAATGATACGGCAGCCACAAGTATCAGCGTAATATTAACGCTAGCAAAGAACACATGTCTCCGAAGAAATGCTATAAAATATTATGTTTGTAAATCCATTTAGACAGTCGCCTAACTGGGCCACACCTAACTTACTACAGTTAAGGAAGGCCCTAGTAATTGTTTATTATGCTAAATATTTAAAAAATTATTTTTATTTCCATAATTCGAATAAAAGATTCAGTAATAAAGAAATGTTAAAAAAATGTTTAAAAATCATACGAACCTTTTTAACTCTTAGTGCCCTAAATTATCATATTCCGTTTTATCGAAAATAATTTCTTTAACTAATAAATAAATATTTTCATTCATAATTCTCACGTCTACTTACAATTCTGAATTTTTGGTAATTATTAAAAATTTAATTTTAATTGAAAGCATTAAACATACCTGCAAAGAAAGAGAATAATAATTATTAATAGAATAGAATAATAGAATTTCGTTTAATAAAGTCATAGATATAGACGAGAAATAATAATAATAATTGTATTTTACAAGTGACATTGACATATTCGAAGACACTTTAAAACTAAAAGTTGTTTTAATCTAATTCGAATCGAATATCAAAAAATTGTTGAACTAAAAATAAAAATTTTAATAATTCCGAACCCTTATGAGAATTGTAAACCCTTTATACATAGTAGAATGATTATGACTGTGATTATTATTTATATCTCGGCATTTTAAATTTATTTTCAGTTTAAGTTTATGGTTCTGCTATAAATGATGGCAATCCATTAAACGCCTCGTTTAGTTGTCATATCTCTTTAAGAGATAATATCTTAAATATGCTTCTCTTTTATAGTATTTATATGGTAGACCATAAAATTAAACAAAAAAAGAAAAATATTTTAAATAATTTTACTACGTTACATTCTTTAAAGGAATATAAAAAGATAAATAGTGGCGGTTGTGAATTAATGGGGCCACCCGCATTATGGAACACCTGGTAGTAACAAAAATTCTTTATAATTCTTGTTTTATAAAAATTTTGTATTTATTAATATTTTTAAGAGATAATTTTTTTGCTTCTTTTTTCATTAATTTTAACTTGACCCAAAATAAAGAGTTTAACCCTAGACGGTTACTGTTCTATTTTGTACATTAAGGTTACTCTTCGTTGAATCGACGAACACTTTCACCCTAATTGGTTATTTTTTGTCGAATCGATGAAACTCATTTACACTTTATCATGTAGTTCTTTTATGGATGGCCAAATTCCACTTTTTTTATAAAAAATGTTGTTTGATTACGAAAGTTTTCCGAATCTATTGTTCGTAGGTCTCACAACTCATAAATAAAATTAACATACGTTACATGAGTGGTGTTCGAAGCTAGGTTGAAAACCTAACAGAAGGGTTGTATTGACCAGTAGAGACTTACAATTTAGAATAATGTAAGCTTTAGAGCAAAAATTCTAAAATAGAACACTTTCTATAAATTCAAAATGAAATTTTAAAAAATCTAATCCTAATCCTAATATATAATATAAATCTTTCTGTAAGTCCGTTTTTTTTGTTTGTTGTTTGTTTGTTAGCCAATTACGCTTGAACATCAGGACCAATTTTCTTGAAATTTCGGATATAGATCGAGCTTTTATAGGTGCAGGCAAATAGGCAAAAAATCTTTTCAAATTTTTGATCCAAAGGAGAAAAAAAACGGAACAAAGAGAGAAAAAATGGACAACAATTAATACTTTACGCATAAATTCTGTATTTTATCTAGTTTTAAAGTTATTTTTTTACGATTTAGCTTGGTTATGTTTCCCAAATAGCTATTGGAGGTGTTCCGTTACAAAGTTAGATCAAAAGGGATCTAAAAAGGGGGAAAGGGGCGAAAAACAGGCAAATTGAGTGCATAGCCAATCGCACCTGAACGCCTGGGCCGATTTTCTTGAAATTTGGGATATTAATCGATTGATTTGTATTTTTTATATTTAGGACTTAGAGTATTCAAAAAACAGGGTTGTTTGTTAAACTGGTTTCCGATTAATTTAACAAATTGCATTTTTTAAGGAACCGGTTTATTATTTTTTTATGTGTTAATAATAACAATTTTTAAATTTCTTTAACAACAAAATATAATCACTGTTTTTTTCATGTTTTAAACTAATCCTAACTACATAACAAGCGCAACGTCGGGTACAATCTGCTAGCACTAAAATAAAATCATATTGCCTCTGAAAATACAAATAAACATAAAAACTCATTTTCTTTTTACAATAAAAATTAATCTATAAAAAGAAATGAATGCATAGTTTCTAAATTTAGAATCACAATTTATTTTCTTATATTACCGGATGTTAAGATTTATACGAAATATTCAGAAAATCACTAAATAGGCTTGTTTGTCCACACCACATACCAAACAATAAATTTTCTTTGGGGCTTCTTCTTGTCACCAACTAATCTAAAATGTAAACGAATTGCTTCTCTTTTACCATAAAAATTAAACTGAAAATATCAGCAGATAATTTTAATATACATATCCATGCATTTGGATACTAAGAAGCGGGCGATGTTTCAAATAAATGGGATACAAAACATTTAAAATCGTATTGCCATTGGTCTATTGGAGCATTTTATTTGATAATAATCTATTTAACTTAACAATAAAACCTTATTATCAATTGAAATGCTAAGCATGTTTGCAAATTATTTCCATCAGTGTAAATACAGAATACGACCGTAACTTTATGCGAAAATCCTGTAAAAAATCAATGTGGCTCAGAATTAAGCTTACAGAATAAATGATGAATATTCTGTGAATTTTTAACATTATGTCACATATATCCATATTCACCTGCATATTTCATTTACATTATTTAACAGGTATCCCTCCTACAACACGGAATCCAATAACACAATTTCTATCTAACACGATTATTTCCGAAAATCTCTTATAACGCGGTACTTCTACAACACTTTCTTAACACTTATTACACAAGAAAATCATTACAATGGATTTTAGACATAACTTATGCAAACTCTATTGATGTAAAGCAATGGAAGCTTGGAAGCAATTATCAATTAAAAGCTGCATCGATATTATATCCTTATCGCTGAGACAACTGAAAATTACAACATTAAATCGATGTTGGAAAAAGATATGGCCAGCAGTCGTTGAGATACAAAACGTGCATGAATCAGGAGCAAATGAAATTGGTGGCATATTAGAACTCGCTAGGTCGAAGGGTTTATGGCTGTTAAAGATGTGCAAAACTTATTAGTGGAACAAGTAGTTGGGGAAGCAGATTTGGTACATATGGCATCCGGATCCCAAGTGAATGAATCGAGTCTAGCTCTGATGAAGATAATAAGTTAATAATGTGACACTAAAAAATTTCAGGAAGGATTAGACTTGACCACAAAATTTGAATTTTTGTTCATGGATGCCTTGTGCTGCAAGAAGACGGAAACTTAAAAAAAAATTGCATATCACTATATCAAGAAATTTACAACAACCTTGGATAGACATGGAAACAAAGTAAGATTACGGATTTTTTGAAGATATCAGCAGGTGAACAAAATATAAATGCAAGTTCAGAAAGTGAAGATGATATTTATTATTCAACCGAAAAAAGGTTCCCATTTAATTGAATTGATCAGCGATGATGAAGAAAATTTTTAAATTAAATTCATAATATAAATTCATATTTATACCGATTTTTGTTTATTTTTATTTATATATTTACGTGGCTTTATATTTACTTTTTATATATTTAATGCGATTTTTATTTATTTTTAATAGAAATAAAGTTTCTTCTTCCCTCTTTTTGTACGAGCTTCTAGTCTCCTATAGCACGGTTTCACATAACACGTCATATTATAGGAACCTATCTACCGTATTATAGGAGGGATACATGTATTTCATTTTATTCATTAAATTTTTTATTTTTACTGCAACTACATACGTATTAAGTAAACATCAACTTGAATTCCTGTTTTTAACTTTTGACAGCTTGCAGCGGTACTTGTTAAGTTATATTCTGTTCCCCACTTAAGTCGTTAACAGTAACTTTAAATATCGTCGACTATTCTTTGTTTGCGTTGGTACATTATCAAAAAGAATTCGTTTTTTAAGCTATCAAATCTTAAATTAGGGTAACTATTTAAGCCTTATTGCTTATATTTGGACTAATATTATATAACTTTTATGAAGATGTGAGATGCGGTCTCCTTTCTTCTCTAAGATGTTACTAGCCATAGCGTTCGGAAAGAGTACTGAAACGGATATTTATGTAGACGGGAATATGCTTAACGACCAATTCCTGAATTCTAAGATTCCAACGTCTACCGTTAAGTACTAAGTGTTCTACCACAATATTCCTTTAGTTTTCGTTGCGTAAATCAGTTTGAGGTTTTGGAATGTATTTCAGCGGTAATGTCGAATGCGGTTGGTTTTGATGAGTTGACAACGAGTTCAGGCCAATTGCTATCCTTCGTGTGTTGTCCACGGCAATGGAGGATATAATGGCCAGACAAATCACTAATTATCTGGATTGTCACAATTACTTACACTCACTCAAGAAAAGCTTCTCAAAAAAGCTGTCATTCGGATTCGACTTTAAGTTGTATGTCACCCTACTTATGTATAAAATTAACGCACACAACATGAGTGAGAGTATGTCCAATAATAGGTTCCGTCCGTAGTCCGTTTCTTTCCGAATGAAACTCAGATTATTGGACAAAAAGAAATTTTATTATTCTTCTTCAAGCTCCAACCCTTTATCGTTGAATTCTGTGTTCGCTGTGTTATCGTATTACATTTTTGAAATCACAAACTAAATGATGTAACTTGTGTTAATTTTATAAATGAGTGACGGAAACTACGACTTAATTGATTTGAAAAGCAATAATACAGACGAATGCAATGACGTCCAACGGTGATATACAACGACGTGCCGGTTAGACGCCTATAGCGGCGTGCCCAAACTATAGAAAGCGCATATAACTTATTCCCTAGCATCACCTGCTTCGAACTGAATTAGTCGAAATGATGATAATGAAGGAATATAATCACAAACAATACAGAATGAATGTTGTTTGAACTTTTTTTAATTTATATTTTCTTATAGATTTTTAGGTTTTTAGTACTTTTGTACTAAAATGTTTGCAAAAAGGTTTGCTTAATTATATTGCGTTGCTTAAAGGAGTACAGGAGAGAATTTACGTAACCGCATCAAATTGCATGATGTTGGTGGCCAATGAACTCCTTTAAAGCTTACCAAACAAATTACCTCCTAAAACGTACACGGTATCACATGGTTTGTGGCCAGTCGCATAGTCTTGTTAAAACCACATGTCGACTAAATCCAATTATTTTTCATTGTTGCCTCTGACTGACTTTCATACTCTTCTATTCGTGGTAAAATATCAAATATGACTAATCATTTGTGGGGTTGCCAAACAGCTTGAAAGTTATACGATATTAAGGTTTGTTTAATGAGTACAATTTCTTCCGTTAAGGACATTATAATCTTCCTATTAGAAGGAAGAGTATTAAATTTTTTTAGTTCAATGATCTGATGTTAATAATACAGACTCGTTATCAACTATTCGACTTGGCAAGTATACTATTTTTTTGAAAGTAATTATCTGACCAATACTTCTAAATTAGGCAACAAACTTAATGCATAGGATTTTAACACTAGATTTACCAAGAAATTTTTATACCTATTTATACCAACTTGAGTCAAATGGCTGATAGTCAAAAATAACGTTTTAAGTGTGTAAATTTTTTCAGAGGACGCAATTTAGTTTGTATTCAAAATAGTTATGGCTTCTCATATTTTTTACAAATACAAACCTTTTTTCTGTGCATTTTCCGCAAGCATATTTCTTGCCGACGTCGCAATTTATTGAACTTTTGTTGTTATTGCAAAATTCGATTAGGTTCCATTTACGTATTGGGCGGAAGTTTTTGTACGTGCTATCTCTTGCCCTGGTGACTGATAATCAAAAGTGAGTTCTTCAGCCAAATGAAATGCAGTTGTCGGTTGTTACAGTCCTACCTTGCATGGTAGAAGGCTCCTGTAGTCTCATTACTACAAATGCAGTAAGAGGTGTTGTGTAATTTCATGCTTCGACGTACTTCGTTTGAACGTCAGAAGCCAGCGGGAATTTTATTCTAAACTTATCTGGTTTGTTTTCGTTAGAGACAGTTGCTCCTGGTTTGAAACAATTTTAGCTGTTAATAATGAATTTGTTCTAAACATTTGACTCTAACACAAATTTATCAGCGCACAAGCGTTGAATCCTGTTATTTCTTTTATCGCAACGTATGAAACGTAAAATTTCTGTAAAGTCATGCCTACTCATAGTTTTAGGAAAATATTTAGGGCCCCTTTTTTCTTCCATAAATATAACAGCTTTAAAACTCTTGCTTCGTACGCATTCCGTGCATACAGTATTCCAATGAAAGCTTTCAATTTATTTATGAAAGTGTCCAAATTTTCCCTAATACTCTAGAGGCTTCTAATTCGGGGCAAGTTTTGATATGCTGAATATATGAAGGGTAATCAATAGTAAAAAGGCACTGTTTGGCTTCTCTTCCATAATATTTCTTCTAGCATATGCTGTAGGCCTAGATCAATCTTTGAATATACAATAAGTTGGTGACCTTTCAACAACACCTCCTTCTTGTATTTTTATTCCAAATAGTATCACTTGCAGAAACTTCAAGTTGTGTATCTTCCCCGCTCCTTTTATCCTCTTCAGAACTAAAAGGAAAGCGATATCCATTTTACCGAATTCAACTTATAACGTTTTATCTCTACAAAAATTGGAATCCTCCGGAAAAATTCCAAGAGAATGTATTCCAACAAAGATCTATCACTGCCATAGAAAAACATACCAGTCAAAATGACTAGCACCGATATATGTAAGTGCCAATAACAAAAATGATCATTTTTTTTATTATAGACACAAGATCAAAATAAATTATCAAATTAATTGTATTTAGTTGTCGTTATAAAAGTTATTCAATAGTTTCGGAAAAAAATATTCACACTCAGTCAATTTGACTGGGGCGGTAAATCTAATGTTAAAGACCACTGAGACGAAATTTTTTCCAAAATAATAGCCGTTCTGAACATGTCTCAAATACAAAATCTATTTTAAACATAAAAAATCTATTAAAATAATCAGTTTTTTCTGTTTTGTTTTGTTTTTTTTTTTAATTTTGTTTTTAAATTGTTTGTAATTTTCTAAAATTTGTTTTAATACCGAATAATAAATCATTTACGAAAACAGAAAAAGGAATTTTAATAAATTTAACCACAACACGCATTTCAATAATTTAGATTTAATAATACAAATAAAGATTATAAATAAAGGCAGCAATGAAAATTTAAGACTAGAGGGTAAAAAAAACATTCATTCATATGTATGTATGTGTGTATGTATGTATAAGAACCGAAAATAAAGAAACAGTTAATTCGAATGGAATGAACAAAAAAGGCAAAAACTCCAAAAACCAAAATAAAAAAATTAAGAAAATACCTCGTCAAACATACCAAAACGTAAAGCATATTCATGTTGTTGTAGTTGTTGTTGTTGTTGTTTTACGTTATTATTCCATTATTGTGGTTTGATTAAACATAAGAGGAGAGTTCAAGACTGCAAACTATAAATAATGGCACCAACAACTACAACACAACTGCAATCAAGTAAGAAAAAGCGCAGTGGTTTGACTACAACTTGAACAAACTGTGCTACAAGATCAGACGGTCAAATTGTTTTTTTTGGTTTTTTTTGTTTTGTTTCTTCGTATTTATATGATGACCAAAACCAGAAGACAAATCGAAAAAAAAATGCAACAACAAAAAATTAAAAACACAATTTGAGTTCAAAAAATTAAAAACCAACTAAAATGATAAAAACCACAATTTTAATGTGTTTCATTAACATGGCAGAATACAAAAGCAAAAGCAAAGCAAAGCAAAAAATAAAAATCCTTAAATTTTTGAAACAAAATCTGTGCAAAACTGAATATGGTAAGTGCAGCAAGAACAAACAAGTGGAATTATGATGTTCTAAAACTGCTTATAATAGAGTGATCAAAACACTTGCCCGTCCGGTTATTGTAATAGTCATGTGGACGTGCCAAAAGATCTATTGTACTGCCCTTAATTTGTATGGGGCTTCTCTCTAGGTATTAAAGATTCAAACCGGACAACATTGCAGTTGTTAAAATTGTATCCTTTTGTTGTTATTGCTTTAAATTATTTTGAAACTCAAGTGTTTATTTTAAGGCAGACGGAAAAGATATTAAATCGGGGTTGTTATGAATTTGAAACCAAACAGAAACCATTGGTTGTTATTGGTTTTATATTGGAATCAGAATTGTCATTAGAATCTGATGTCATGGAATCTGTTGTAATTGGTGGAATGTTGTTGGAAAAGTTAAATAAACTAAAGTTAAATAAATAAAAATTAATTAATTAATTAAAAAACTAATTAATTAATCTATATAGATGAAAAATAATGCCACTTTTCGTTGTCAGTTTATAACTCAAGAACGGTCTCACCTATCCAAGCCAAATGTTTAGGCTTTGTTCGGACTATTTAGTAGATGGTTTATGTGAAGTTTGCCACTCCCACTTTTACGCCCACATTTTCTATTTATCTGAAATCAAAAACCTGGCTCCATCGATTTGACTAATTTTTCTCTCAAATGTTTGTATTTATCCATTTAAAGTTTTTATCAAGAGAAAATTTTGACCCGCCCTCTTTTTTTGATTTACCTAAAATCAGAAAACGACTTCATCGAATTGATTAAGTTTTCTTTCAAATGTTCGATGCAATCCAATTTACATTTTAAAAATTTTGAACCAAAGGGATAGAAATGGGACAAAAGGAGTAAAAAGGGCAAAAATTAGTACTTTATGCATAAATGCTGTATATTATTTGTTTTAAAGGTATTTTGTTACGATTTAGCTTGATTATGTTTCCTAAATAGCTTATCGGAGGTGTTCAGTTTTTAAAGTTGAAACAAATGGGGTCCAAAAAGGGGGAAAAGGAACAAAAAACGGCCAAATTGCATGCATTTATATTTAGGACTTAAAGGATTAAAAAAACTGGATTATTTGATAAACCGGTTTCCGAATAATTTAAAAATTGCATTTTTTAAGGATTTTTATTTATTGATATTTTTATTACCCGCACAACGCCAGGTACAATCTGCTAGTAATTTATAAAGATTAAATTATATTTAGCACAAATAGTGTCAAACATAGAAATGCAACAATGAATGCATTATATTTGGAGTTTACGGAGAAAAACCCTGACTTAATAGAACTGATACTGTACTTTTGCCTAGACTTATGGTGGAATCATTTCCGACTGACCTTTGGTAAACCCTTTTGCTAAAATCGCAATGTTGCAGCCAGTAGAATCACGCAGGAAATGGTTATAATACTTCAACTGTTAAAATGTAACTATACTGAAAAATGTAAACAAAACAGCTGATTCGAATATGGGTTTGTTTCATTTTCGAATGATGGCAAAATCAGGGCGATTTAATGACACCTACAATCGGAATTGATTACAATTTCTGACTTGGATTCTATAACAGCCGTGGATATTGATGTAACACTTTTAAAATTATAATGAAATAAAATGTTACGGTATTCAAGGATAATGCACAAAAATTCATTCCAAAGAGATGTATTGATTGAATTTACACAAAATACAACTTTAGTTAAATAGTTTAAACGAGGTGATAATGCGAAAAATCTGGATCCTGGATCTACAAAAGCATTATTTAATTGACTGGAATATGGTTTTTGTATGTTTATAATAAAAACAAACTAATTGGAAATAAGCAAACAAAACAATGTTCACATTGGCAATAACAAAATGTACAAATCGTATGGTAAACAGAACTACAGAAACAGGTATGTAAGAATTAACGAGAATGCTGCAAAACAAAGATCAGAAATTCAATAACAACAGTTTCATAGATAGGCCTTAAAGCTACGAGACATAAAAATAAAGGACTTTTAATTTTGACTATAAATCAACATGCAGGGAAATTACTGGCAATGCCACTGTATTAAACTGGCCCGCACGTTGTTTATATCCAAATGTCCTAACAAATCTCAGATTACTATAACGATAACTCTCTAGGTAGTTCTTGATAAGCACCTAGCATCTGTCTGACTTTGAATGACTCATCATTTATTTTCTGTCATCCGTTTCGCCGATTTTACCTTTTCAAAGTCATATTCCTTCTTCACTAGACCCATCGGGGAGGAGTATAAAATTTCACATGAATTTCCGCATAAATAAAAATATATGATTGGCCAATATTTAACACGAAAATTTCAGTCAAAGTCTTTTGCATTATATTTTTCAAATTTGTAAGAGATAATATTTCCATTCTTGCTTCTCTTAAATCTTTATATTATAACCGTTTGTACCGTATGAGTTTTTCTCCAACAACTAACGGCCAAGCATATATAAAAAACCACATAGAGATTAAGATTATGTTTCCAAAACGGATGAAATAAGTGATGAAATAAATATAATATTGTGGGTTTAGTGGTGGTACAATGAAATTCTTTAATTTTTAACATGGTCAAACGATTGATTACGTTACACAATTAACGAAATTTTCTTAAATTAGTGGCCTGACAAACGCAATTGAATTAGTTTTTCGCTCAGTAAGCGAGGGACACACGACACAAAATAGCAAAAGTTTATAAGCTCTAAACCAGACTTGGGCAATTGGTGGCCCGCGGCCAAATCCGGCTCGTGGTAGAATTCTATATGGCCCGTGAAGCATTGTATATATTGTAACGTTTTTACCCCTTTTAAAAACGTTTAAATATGAGTTCGTTGATTGCAAACAAAGTAAAAACCAATTTGTGTTTAGTTTTAATTAAACTCTTTATTGTCCGCACAACATTATGTGCCACTGTTCGAACTTATACCACGTATACAACAATAACTATAACAATAGGTGCTTGCCCGTTGTTCTCTGCCCACAACCTTTTTGTAAGCAACAACGCTTGTACGTTATACTTCTTTGCTCACAAACTTTTTGTAAGCACAACACTTCTGCTCGCGTAAACACTAACAACTTTTTTTTTTCGTCATACGCAACTTTACACAAGACTGACTCGTTGCCTGCTTTGTCTTGCCTTTTTATATGCCAACCTATTCAGTCTGAGCTTCGAAGTGGAATGTTCGAAGTTTCGCCTTCTCGAGAATTCTTTTGCGACTACCTTGTTTGTTGTTGTTGTAATAGTCCGGGTGTAATAGTTATCTCCGGAAGCATTTCCTTTGGGAAAAAACTTCAGCTTTCCCTAAGTTGACAATCCTTGGCCGATGTTGGGTCGGGATCGGGTCATTCCGGAGCGTAGATCCGATTGTCGTCGGAACGACCTTGTTTGTTGTTGAGTTTGCATACTTTTCTATCCCTTTTTTCTCATATTTGTTGTCGTTGGGTTACTTGGAACAAGTTCGATGTACTTGCTACTTACTTACTGACGAATAGTCAGTAAGCATTCGTCATTCTTTATGTAGTTGCGTGTGAAGAAAGATCGACATTTGATCGACTTGCTTACTATATGAGTTTTTAATTTTATTGGTGCCATGCTTTCTGTAAAAATTAACTTATCTGGCAAAAGAAATTTCCTGAAAGCATAACATTTTCTTTTTATAACTATAGTTAGTTTTGATTTTTTTTTTTCTTAAAGACGAGTATAATCGACATTAACCGAAAATATTTCGTTTCATTTTGACCACATACACGGTCAAAGTTTATAAGTGCTTACTTAGGCAATCTATTTATAAAGTCATATTAAAATAGAGATTGGAATAGCTATTGAAAGCAAGCAACAAAACTCATTATGTATGAAAAAATAAATTTTTCATATGTGCACGCATAATCGTTTTAAAAGTTTTTAATTAAATTTCCTTTTAATTTTTTTTTTTTTTTTACAATTAATCTCATGCATTAACGTTTTTTAGGTCATTATATAGTCGGCCTTAACTGAGTACACATTTGTTTAATACTTGTCTTGAGTTTTATTTTAATTTTACACATATTTCGTGTGGAATTTTTACCTCAATCTTAACTGAAGGTATGGTAAGCTATGAAACTGTGTAATGGACAACAAGAAGTCAATGAGCATACGAAACCATAATATTGCACTGTAGTTTCTTAACATTTTTTATTATTTTTTTTTTTGTTGATACGGCCCTTTCAACTTTTTATTATTATGATTAAAGGCGTTTACATTTCACTGGCACTAACCGCTAAAAATTCCGACACGACAAAAATGTTCAATTTCTTTAATTTTCCTTTTTTTTTATTTTTTTTTTAAGTAAAAGCATAAAATTGAAATAATAAATGCTTATGATTTCACGCCACAAAAAATTTCTGCGAGTGTAGAAAATGCATGCAATTAAATGAAATTCAATAAGAAAAATAAAAAGAGGGCAGAGGAATTTCAAGTGAATGGGAGAGAGAATAAATGAAAATAAAAAAAATGTCTTGTGAAAAATGTGTCAACATTTTTACAAAGAAAGGTGTTGTTCCATTTTTACTTTGATTTATTTTGCAGTAAATGAAAATAATTGGTTTTAAAAACATCAAAAACAAAATTAAATATTTTATGACTTTTGAAAGTCACTACTAAATTAGTGTAATTAAAGAGAAGTTGGCAACAGTTATAGGATTGAAAGCCCAATGGAATTCCCATGGAATATTTAAAGTGAAATGAACAGTATTGAGTGACAATTACTCTCGTACTACATAACATTGAACAGATACAGACAATGAAGGCCTTTTTATAATTACAATAAATACTCTTTGTTATCGTTAATTATATAACGATTACAGAAATAAATCACTGCCAACAGCGGTAATTATTTCTGGGCCTCCGAATTTATGTCCTTTTGAAATACTTTTTAAGCCTCTTTTTTTCTTGTTTTGCTTTATTTCTATTTCATATTTTGTTTTTACTCTCTAGAACTTTTTATTTTCTAATTTTCATAAGGTTTCTGCATCCGAAATTTTAAAGCTTTGAACTTATTTTGATGAACATGAGTGCGATTAAGCTAAACCATTGGAAACTTGAGTCAATCTAATTAATTTTTGTTAGCGAATTTGACAAGACAATAAAATTATTCATACTTCATACATACTTTTAAGTGTACTTAGAACATTTTTAATGTTCTTGTATTTTTAAGTTCTACGTTATAACTTAAATTCTATCAAAATTTGGTTATGATGCGCCGATCCGTTCCGAAGTAATAGGGAAAAATCTACTTAGAATAGAGAGCTCATAACTCAAAACACACTTTTCCGGCTTGGAATGTTATAAAACGGAGGCGTCGTTATGTACCTAACTTAACTAACTCGAATCGCAGTGAGAGATAGGGCACACACAAGAATGATAAACTAAAGACTACGCCATCACGCACATAAAATTAAAACTTTCTACGCATGTTGAATCAATGACGTCCCGAAAATTGTTCTCATTGTTTTCCTATTGACTAATGATAATGTAAGTTATATTGCAGGGCTGCCAACTACTTTCACGTAGTGCATACACTTTTCAGAAGAAATGTTAATTTTCACATATGAAAAAGACTTGGAAACCATTAAAATAGCCCAACTACGTCATCTAACGGGAAATCATGCGCAAGGCGTAATCTTTAGTTTATCATTCTTGGGGCACACATAAATTTTGTGTTAAATTTAAATTATTCTTAATTAATTGCTTTTAATCACTAAACTTAAATATTATATTGAAGTTGAAGAAGTCTAGTAGCTAGTGTGCTGGCTTAGTAAAAGCCGTTTTACTAAGCCAGTAAACGGTCAGTTATCAAAATGAATATCTGAAAGTCTTTCTTCGGCGACTTCCTCTCCTCACTTTTCTGGCAAAAACTTTGAGAGGAAATAAAATTGCCATGAAACGTCCCCGCCAATCATGTATAAAATTAAAATTTACAAACATGAATGGTGTGAGAAGCTAGGCCGTAATCTTGATTGAAGGGTTGTAATGGCCAATTATGTATGTATGTAAACTATTTGGATTGGGTGCCTTGCTAAGCATCGTGTAATTTTGAACGACTACGATTAAGGCATTAATGGTAGTTTTATGTCCGCCACATGTTAATCTAATGGTCAAAAAGACAGCTAATACTGCCGATTATAGGCTTTTTGTCTTTTACGATACATGGCCACCGCGATTCTTACTCCAGCAGTGTAGACTACATGCATACGTTCTCTTTTTTTTTCGTAATTTTCCTCCCGTGCAGATGTATAACGATATCCTTTCCTTGGCAATAGATTGGTATTCGGCATGGATTTCTATACGAGAAACATTAGGGAACTAGCTTCAGGCTAAAAGGCAAATTGTATTTATTCGAATCCTAACTATGGATTTCCTGTGCCAACCACTCTATTGGTTTGGGTTTCTTATTACGTTGCAAAAGGATAACAAAGTCGAAGTTTAGGTTACGCTTACTACATACTTTCACCACACTTTTCATTGACTAGTGCGTAATAATGATAAAACAGCTTAGCCTTGAAGGCTTTGCTGCCATAGCTGCCTTAGCTAGGCATCATTTTTAAGTTGTTTGACTTGTAAACACTGGAAATTTTAAAGACCCATTTACAAGGACTTCTGTGACGCCTTATTAAAGTAGTTTCTTAATAGGAAATCTTTAGCGAAATAATATTAAAACGCCTTCTAAGAGGCCTTCTTCCATCTTTTTAGAAACTCTGCAGTAAAACCGATGCAAAAGAAAAGAAGTGCACTGAAAGGCCTTTTCATTTATTCTCTTTACCCCTGTATTTTGAAAATAAGAGAATTACGCTCTCAAATACTCTGTTTTTGTGATTATTGTTATTGTAGTGTTTTGTTTATATTTTGCCGCCATAACCTTTTGTTTAGTTATTGTTATTGTTGTTGTTGCTATTGTTGCTGTTGTTGTTTCTTTAATTTTATTTAATCCACGTTTAAATGTTTAATTCTCATCTCTTTGCGCTGCTGTTAAACATCAGCAATAGCAGAAGTAATATTTTCTTGCCGTTTTCTTTCTTAACATACTGCCGTCGTAGTGTCAGTGGCAGTGTCAGTGGCAGCGTCAGGTTAACAGTTCACAAGCGCCGCCAAATGGTATACGAGTATTTGTTGTTGTTGTTGTTGTTGTTAGTTTTTTCTTTAATACAAAATTTTTATTATGTGCTGTTCAACTCAAGCATAAAACTAAACGTGTTTATACTCCTTAAGAATTGTGGCTGTGATTATGTTGATGTTGATGTTGGTGTCGGTGTTTACCTTTAAATTTAATTTCACAGTGAGTTTCCTTCATTTTTATTTAATTTTAATTTTATTTTTTTATTTTTTATTATTTCATTTATAAGCAAGCAACTGCATTTATAAATTGACATTTTCATGGTGAAAAGGTTAATAAGCTCAAATGTAGGAATAAAATTAAAAAAAAAAAAAAATGCCTTCGATTAATGGAAAACCTTATAAAACAGAAAGTCATTTTGCATTCATTTGATTAACACGGTAAATAATTTGATGTTTTATTGTTTCTTATAAATAATTTGCTTTTATTAAGGTTGGGTAATTGCTTCAATGGAATTTATACTGTAAAGTGTCAAAATTAACAATCGATCAGTCAGTCAATCAGCCTGTCATCAATCGGTTTCTAAACGTGTTATTACAGCACAGATATTCTTATCCCAGCTGGGAAAATTATACTCAATGCATATACAGTGGATAGCAAAAGTCTTAGTACTGTAATATATTTTAGCAAGTTTATGAATTTTAGCCAAAGGTTTGTATAAAAATTTATAATTTCTAGATTTATTTTATTAATTTAGTTCTGTTTTACTATAAAACACAAAAAAAATTTTTTAATACTTTCCATACAACAAGAGAAAAATAAGGAAAAGTTCCAGATGACACTATAGTTACCACCAAAGGGAACCCTAAGTAAATTTAGAATACAAAGGCCTAATACAGTAGAGGCCTTATAATTAGAAACAACTTACCAACATGTATGTTTTCAAAGCTTATTTACTTCAAAACTAAGAGTTAAAAGGACAGTACAACATATAAGCTTTAAGTTCAAAATAGAAAAATTCACAGTCCAATATCGTTTTAAAAAAGATAGCTAAAAACAAAAAAATATCAATTTCAAGTTGATCATATAATTAGAAAAAAAAATTTGCTTACAAACATATTAAAAATAACTTAATAAATTCACATTGAATGGGCATATTCTTTAATATTTTGTCGGATAGCACTTATTTTGAACAGCATCTGCAAGTCTTTTCGGCAAACTTTGCGTAATTTCGAGGGTTTTTGACAAATGTTTGAAACCCCAGGCAGGAAGCCTAGAGCTAGAACTAATCCAGCAGAAGACAGAATTATTTGAAGGGCCAGTAAGTGAAACCCTTCTTGTCTTCGCGCGGAATAAAGGCTGATATTGGGCAATTTTAACATCAGAAATATCCACACGGACAATAAGAAGGACTTTACAAGAGTCGGGACTTCGAGGGTGCATTGCGCAGAAAAAGTCGCATGTCTCAAAAACAAAAAAAAAATATTAAAAAGCGATTACAGTTTGGAACGGAAATGCTTCAAAAAGATTCGGGTTTCTGAAACAGAGTTCTCTGGAGTGACGAATCCAAGTTTATTTTATTCCAATCTGATGGAAAAACCAAACAAAGCCCTTGGTTCCAGATACACAGGTACACAATTTAAAATGAATTACAAAGTTTTGAAAATAAATTACCAATCATACATGTTGGTAAGTCGTTTCTAATTATAAGGCCACCACTGTATATGAAAAGGTTATCCCTTGTATTTAGTAGAATATCTCTTAAGGTCAAGCATTCCGTTTAACCCATTTGGAATTGAATCAACAAGTTTTGTTTTATTCAGGTGGACTTTTATTTGACGTTTAGCAATTATGTAACTGTTCCTTCAAATGGTCTCCTAAATCCTCTCTTGAAGTCATATCGGGACTTTGTACAAGTGTATTAAGTCTGTTGGGATTTTTTTGTCAAAATATATTGGAGTACTAAGACTTTTGCTGCGCACTGTATGTATACACAAGCTTATCTTTACAAACATTTGCAGAAGTGTTAATTAAATCGATACTTATGCAGTGGAATCTCACTTGATGCATACTTATAAGTTTATTCATCTTTTTTTGTTCATACCTGATTCCAAAGGTAACAAGGTTGCCACTAATAGCAAAATTTATTTCGAAAATTTAACAACAAATATAGACTGGAAGTTAAGCCTAATAAGGTACAATTGGTTACAAAGTCCCTTAATATAATCCGCAAATTAAACTAGAACATGAAAATGAATTAAAGGACGAAAGAGGGGAGTAAAATCAACCCTAAAACCGTATATACTAGATAGGTAGGTTGGAGTGGTAGCTATGATTACCAAAGCTAACTTGAGCACAAATAACGGCTCGTTGTGACGCCACAGGTGAGCGCAATCCCTATACTGACCAAATTCATCGAAGATATAGGTCAACGTAAGCGCAGGTACTACAGAAATTGTATACTAAGGCTCCGAAGATTGGTGGTTGGTTTTGAAGACAACGTATTTCAAACGTAAGTATTCTCAGAACAATGTCATCGAAGGCATTGTTTGAACATATTTACTGCCAGCAAAGCGGCCATTAGATGCCTAAAGAACGTGAACAACATATCAAGGTAATAACACAGTCGACACACTTGCAAAAGCTGCTAGAGCACATATATGGACTTGTAGAAGGTACAAGAAATGGTGTCACACATTGGTTCACTTATTTGCAAAAAAATAGGAATAATAAACACAGAGAACATTTGGCTTTATATGAATATACATATGCAGAGAAAAATTTAAATTGAATCTAACTAAATTCTATCTTAGAAAAGTTGTAGTAATTATACTCTGTTTGCGCACATCTATAATTGTCAAACAGTGGCTGAGACTTAAAAATCTGAGAAGACTTGATTGCGACAAGATATTGAAACACAAGTGCATATTTCCTATCTGAAAATATTATCTTTCTAAATACGTAACGTCAGCTGCTGCATACAAAAGTCATGCCAAAAATAATTTCAAAAAATTTCTTATACTACGAGTATGTTCAGACAGGCACTGTATTGAAATCAATATTTCATATTGAATTTCAATTAATTATTGCTCAATAAATACGCAAATTGTTGTAATATTGAGAAAAATTCTAAATACACTACTGAAGTACGTTCAGTGAGCGTGTTACTATTTTCCGAACACTTTCAATTGATATTTGACAACTAAAATGTCAACAACGACAAACAAATAAAAAACAAAAATGCCAAATTTCAGAATTGTCAAATTGTCCTTCCTCATCCTTCTGAGAGAAGCCACTTTGGAATTAAAAGTTGCTCCTACTAACCGCAACAGCTCAGCGTTCCTGTTACACACTAGTAAAACCTTATCCAACGTTGAGTTGTTTTCCATTTTTTTCACAAACTTTTTTGGAACTAATTTTTGCGACCAAAATAAAAACAATATTAAAATTGTGTATACTGTGTGCTTGAACACATAAATATTGTACACAAATAAACGAATATTAACTCAATAAAAGTGCCTGTCTGAACATAGTACCTATTAGGTGTTTGGATTACTTTCACAAGTACATAGTGTAACTCAAAGATATTGTTTATACAAAGAGAATGAAACAATTGTCCTTATAGAAAATGGCTACCAATACATACATAGTTGGCCATTACAACCCCTCTGTCTGGATTAGGACCTGGTTTCTCATACCACTTATGTTGTGTGTTACCATTGTCAACAAGTGGCGGGACTTACAGTTTAAAATCAATTCCGAATGACAGATTTTTGAGAAACTTTTCATGGCACTTTCATTTAGTCTCAGAATTTTTGCCAGAAATCTGCAGAAAAAAGCTCGTCGAAGAAATATTTGTTCATATTTCTGACCTGAGATTGAAGCGTGGCCTCATCTCGAATAACCTCACACATGACCACCTAGACTATGGCGACTACAGTAAATGTTTGTCAACCTTAACAAAATACAGGAAAATAATTTATTTTTACAAAAAAAAAAAAAAGAATTAAACGTTGTTCTTATCTTAAATTGTTTCAAATAAGAAAGTTTCTGATTTCGAAGATTTTAAAATTGAGTTTGGAATTCTGAATCTGTTACACGTAATAAGGATGTCAAAAGGGAAATTTGTACGAATATTTTAACAAAATCTCCACGATAATATCTTAATGATTTTAATTAAATTAAGAGCCGTTTCAAATTACCGCAGCTAATGTATACTGGAAGACAATATTAAACAGGTAGAATAGACATTCTAGAGACGGGCAAATAGACAGAAAGAGATAAAGAGAGAGAGAGATAGACTGACTTAAATAAACAAATTTTTAATGTTTATTGATAACTTGTTTAACAATCAGTATAATTTTCTTTTTCATGGTAGTCTGTCTGTCTGTCTGTTTGTCTATTGATAGCCCTAAAAAAAAGAGTCTCCAGCATATGTTTGCTTTCATGGTTTGGTTAGCCATCTATGTACATACGCATTACATATTGTTACCTGGTTATCTTATTGTCTTTGAATTTGTATGTGTGTATGTGTGTGTGTGTGTATGATCAGTTCAAAGTAAAAAACGAGAAACCTGGGTGAAAAAATCAATACAACATGGAAGTGGAAAAAAGAATCCTTTTAGAACAAAACACTCATACAATCGTTTTCATTTTATCGCCGACAACAAATCATTCTGTTCATCAAATGCATTTCATTCAAGACGACTAGAGAGGCATTTTAGAAGAACAATATTTGATTTTATAATTTCTTCTTCTTCTTCTTTTTTTAATCTTAATGACCAGGAATGACATTAAAAAGGCACAGAACCGTCAAGGAAGAGATGAATCTGTAGATTTGAATTTTCAATCTTTGTTTGTCTTTCTTTCTGTATCTAGTATTTCTTTTAACATTCGTTTTCTTTATCATTGTTTCTATTATTTTTCATTTTGCCTTTCGTTTAAGAATCAAAAAAAAAAAAAAAATTTCAAAACAAAAATTCTCATATCCTTTGTCTTGTATTTAGAAAACAGCAAGAACAGAATACTAACCCAGGAGAGGGCAATCGTTGCTTGTTGTTGATTGTTGGAAGTTTGTATGGAATTTGTTTTTCATTTGAAAATAATAAGAAAAGGCAAGCTTTAACGGTAGTCATACTTTCTATACCCGGAATTATACTCCCTCTGTTATTTGCCAAAGTCATTCACAATTTTGCTTTTTCTTTTTATTTCTTCTTTTGATTAGAATTTTGCCACACAGTCAAACAGATAAAAAGGAAAATTATAATTTCCGCTTGTTTTTGTTTACTTACTTACATTTGTGAAAACTTATGATTTTTTTTATTTGCATCATGCAACGTTTTATACTTTATTAAGATAAGATTTTACTTCTACTAATTTTTTTAACTCGAAATCAAAGGCTAAAGGAAATCAACGTTTGAAGGAATTCATTTAAAAATCTTTCTGTTTTTCAATACACTAATACCCCGGTTTGCGTCGTCTCGTTCTCCTTCTGCTTCGAATAACGGCACCTACGTATTAACCTTCAGGCCAAGGATTATTCTGAACATGATGTAAAACTAAGGTTGGCAAACGTAACGAATAACGGTAGCGAGAATCAATTAATTATTATTTCGGTATCGGTAACGGTATTTAAATTATATCGGTTTCGGCATACCGGTATAAAATTAATATATCGGTATTAATAACGGTATTACCAGATTACATTCTCCTCAAATCTACGAACACAAAAGTTTACAAATATTATAAATGAATGAATGAATAATTACTTTAGAATATAAAAACATTAGACTAACATTTTAGGTTAGGTTTAGGTTAGTTTTCAAAAAGAAAAGTTAAATTTTAATTCAATTTAACTGAATGAATACACATAAACTTAAAATTTTAAAATAATTCCACATTAGATCGAATGACTGCAACTGCATTTAAACTGTTATCATCCAACCTACTACGACTTAGGTTTATGGTGTACTTTACTCCTGAAAATAATTGTTCCACACTTATGTACTTGTGTGGCAGGTACAGCTAACATAACTTTAGAAATGGCATATAGTTCTGGTTTGGCTGTACTTTTTTCTTTCCACCAATTGCGAACATCCACAAGTCTTTGTACTCGTTTTTCATTTCTAAAAGCACTTAGGAACTTTCTTTCTCCTTATTTCTAAGAATAGCTTCTACGCTGTCAGAGGATGAACTCGAGCTACAACTTATGTGCATCAGTTTTGAGAAAGTATGTCAATTTTAACTCTTACTTTTACGATGTTGTCATTTGCTCGTTCAACAATAAGTTCCATCAGAACAAGGTAGGGATGCCAAACGGGATAGATTTTTTAAAATCCCGGTTATTTCGATATAATTCGGGATCCAAAAATCCCAAAAAAGTCTGTCTGTTTCCTTGAACAGTTGAGTATCTAAATCAATTACCCTATTAATTCGTCTTATAGGGCTTTTGCATTCTTCGATGCCATCAAATAATTTTTTATCACTGGAAGTAGGGTTTTCCTTATCTGAGCTGCTATTATCGAAGTTAAGTGATATAGAATTTTTTTCAGGACCTTTTGTAGGGTCAAAATACATATGAATTCACAATCCCGAAAATCCTGAAAAATTCTGGGACAAGTTTTTAAAAATCCCGGGATTCGGGATTTTGTGAATCCTTCATTTTCAAAAAAGTTTTCTTTTTTATTTCATTAAGTAAATTAAATGAGAAGTTGTTTTCTAACTTTTTGTAATCCAATTTTACATGTAAATCAAGCGTCGAAGGCGTCTCCTAATGTTAAGTTTTCTTTTTGAAGGATTTATATATCGGCATTGTACCGACATGATACCGGTATAAGGGTAAACGGTATACGAATACCGGTATTTGTACCGACCAACTTATTTCGGTATCGGTATAAATACTGGTACTTAATTTTGAACGGTATTTAATCGGTATCGATATTATAACGGTATATGTTAGACTAACTATCATATCGACGCCTCCATTCTATAACGTTCTAATTATACTTAGAACGTTTTTAATTTCTACGTTCTCTAACTTAAATCCTGTCAAAATTTGGTTAAGATGTGCAAATCCGTTCTGAAGTTATAGGGAAAAATCTACCTAGAATACACATATCGCTCCTTTATTGCAAAATAGTCGTATCTCAAAAATACTTGAACTTGGCAAAATCCGATTTAAGTTTTCAAGACACAAATCCTATGGTCTAATTGTCGCTAACTGATTTTTTTTTTTTTTGTTTCAACATGTACAGAAAGTCTAAGAGAACAGTTTTGCTTAAGTAACTACAAATTTTTAATTTTTTGAGATATGACTATGTTGCAATAAAGGAGCGATATAGTCTTATGGCACGTGAAAACTTTGAGAGCTCGCTCATAACTCAAAACACACTTTTTCGACTTAGAATGTTATAGAACGGAGGCGTCCGTATATTAAAGAATTAAATGTTTGTAGGTTAATTAACTCATATTTTAATGAATTTAGTTTTTCAAAAAACAGTAAATGTCTTTATTTATTTATCCATCCTCTAAAGGATTTTTGATTTGAATTTAAAAACGTTTGCAAAAAACTGACGGAAAGATAAAAAGAACTTGTTTTCTGTTGCATTTGTATTCTTAATGCCACAGGTAAATGTCCTTCACAGCATTATAATTGTTATTATTGTTCATTAAACCTTTTTTGGGAAACGTCTAAAGCAACAAAAAAAGAAGGAAAGGAAGGAGAAGCAAAATTACGGTCAAATAGACAGACAGTCAGACAGAGAGGCAAAGTCAGTCGTACTGAAAATAACACTTTAAATATTTTTACATTTGCACCACCAAACTCACACTCTATCCGTCTGTATCTGTATCTTCTTTCATATCTTTTCGCTCTGACTTAGCAAAAAAAATAAAAACAAATTAAAAAAAAATAAAACTCTTTAGGATTAAAACAAATTGTTTTTGGCGCACTTAATTGACCATTCCGTAGCACTTGAATGCCTTGAATTGTTGAACATTAAAAATAAAAATTTAAGAGAAATAAAAAGGAAGCAAAACGTGTACAAATACTTGGAATATTTTGCAGGTGTGGTCCATTAGATAAACTATAATAAAACGATACAAAGGCAGAGACGAATAGACAGACAGAGAGATATTACGGACTGGATATTTAAAAGGTAGGATTAAATTGACAATTATTTTGAATATAATCGCTATTAAAAAGATTAAGCAATGAATGACTGAGAAGCCAAGCGAGGCGTAAATGTGAGAAATGTTTTTAAGAAATAAAATTTAATGCCGTTGAATTGTCAGCAAAATTTACAAAAGCGTTTTAAGAGTGACTGGATAATTATTATAAAGAAAGAAATTTTATAAATATTTTAATTTTCTAAATTAAATTTTTTTTTTTGTAGTTATAAACGAGGTTTATTAAGGCTTAATTGTATTAAATTCAGAACATCAGCACCAAATTCAAAATATTTTCAAAACATTTTTTAAAATTGCTTCGATATGTAGAGGTAGTTGATTCCAAAGACAAATTCATAAATTCTTTTATGATTTAACGTTCTTCCCTTGACGTTGATCTTCCTAATGTTGGGGCTTGAAGAATGTAGTTTTATGGAGCACAATAATTCATTTACAATTTATTTTATTCACTTTAAATTAAATTTTCTAAAAGAAAAATGTACACATCTTCACTAATTTCAACATTGGGAGAAAACATTCTAAAGAACATTTAATTTAAAATTAAAATCATTACTGCCATCACTCGTAAGTTATTTAAAGGGACATTGCTCAAATCGAAAAACATTTGATTTAATGAGGTTTGTTTCAAACATAAAAAAAATTATTTTATTTTTTTCAAAAGCCGATACCTAGAGCTAATATTTGATGTGCTTGACGATTCGGCAGAGTATTCGATGAAATTATTTGATTAAATACTAATCCAGCTGTCATGATAAAATGGACATTGAAATAAGAGCAGCTTACATAACAGGAATAATCTTCAAACATTAATAAAACTGTCTTCCTGATAAATATATTTTCAAATAATTTGCAAAACTTTAATTTATAACGATGAGCAGCATAAATCCTTCACCAACTTAGAGTTATTTTGTATTAGAAATAACAAAAAAACTAAGTAAGTCGATACTACGTTCGTAAGTATGATTGTGGAATATACCCACCATAACTCGTATACCCATCTAACTCCAAACCACCACTGTACATTTCCGGGGAATTTAAAAGAGGTTTTGGCTTGCCTTTCCAGAATAATCCATTAAGGGTAACGCGGAATACGAGTCTAAAAGGCAAGCACGTATAAAAGACTGCCTAGTCTAGAGAGTTCACTGAGTCAAACGTTATTAGCGTAAAGTTCATTCATTGATGGCATATCTAGTATATTGCCAATCCTTATCACATGACCGATGCATCAGTTCAACTCCTCTTTCCTTACCTAATTGTGCTTCATTTTAATTTGTTTTCCTAACATCAATAAACATTTCTTTTATTATACGTACATAGTAACGAAGTAAATGCCGTCTTTTTTTTTTCTCCAGCTGTGATAACATAATTATGTTTAATTAAGTTTTATTATTAATAATGCCATCAGCTTAACACACATACTATTTACATATTATCACGTTTACTTCTTTACTTCTTATTTTTTTTTTTTTTGTTTGTAATTTTCTTCGCTAGATGTTTATCTTAAAAATGTTTTCATTTTTTCTTTTCCCATAACTTTTTCTTTACATTTTTATTGTCTTTAAATATTAATAAAGTTTTTGGTTAAAATGCTTTTCGTTTTAATTAAAAGATTTTTATCTGCATTTTTTGTCTTGGCCTGATTTGGGCCTTACAAAAAATACTGTGGCCAAAACACTTGTAAGGCTATGAGAAATTTTCGTGTGATGGATAAAAAAGCAAAACTTTAGTAAATAAAGAGCAACTAAAGGATAAAATTTAATATTTAAACGTTTTTTTTTTTTACACTTAAATACCAAAGTATGGCATGTACTATCCTCTTAAGGTGCGTAATGATGTGCTTTAACGTTTTCACAGTACAGAGCTTACTAACACTTGAACGTATCTTGTGCCATAAATTAATTGGATTTTAACACACTAAATATTTCATCTCCAAGTTTATCTGCTCAATACAAAGAATAAAACCAACAAAAAAAAAAAAAGAAAATCGGATAAGTAGGTGGGCATTCTGAAGCCATTAAACTCGAATTAAACCAAATTAAGGTGACCCGTTAAAGAAATATTAAATATTTTAAAACAAAAAAATAGAAAACAAAAGTTAAATCAATTCTAATAATTATTTAAGATTTCATTTTTACTTACAATATTTATATTGAATTAGCCAAATTAAGAACTTACCTAGAAAAGAAGAAGAAATAAAGAATGTGTGATATTAACAAGATTTAAATTCAATATTAAATATTTAACAATTATTTTTATGGTTTATATAATGTTATTGTATTGTTAAAATCGAGTACAGTTAACCCTGCTATAACGCTGTACTCTCAGAACACGGTTTTCATATAACGCGGGGCTGAAATTGCGACAGCCCCCCTATAACGCGGTACTCTTATTGCACGGTTTGCGTTCAATTTCATCCCATAAGTTCCTTCCGCACAGCCACTGAATTAATAGTAACTAGATATTGCAGGAGGGTTTAATATAAATTTTAATTTCGACTTGAAAGCTCAGCCGAGATACAGTACCGTGCAAAACAGTAGCAGTAGAATTTTCAATTTAAAAAAACAATGAATGCAGATGAACCAAGTGAGTAAATATTAAAAAATTACATTATCTGATTTGTACTAATTCTGTGTTCCTTATAGCACGGTTTCCATACAACGGGGTAGACGGTTTCTATAGAATGCGCTACGAATTAGCATGGTTTGTAACTGAAATCCGAGTTTCTTATAGCGCGGTTTCCATACAACCCGTTACGCACTCACCGCGTTATAAGAGGGTTGACTGCATACGGCTATTGTTATTTGAAATGATTCCCTTTTATTTATTTCTTTAAATAAATCGTAAATTAACAACACTTTCTGATTAATAACAACGTATAATTGATTTTATGACATGATCCTCTTACAACATAATTTTAAAATTTTACCGAGAATGTATGTCGCGATTTTTGCTACAGCTAATTGTCAATCCTATCTTCTATTCTATTTTTACTACATTCTGTAATTATTTTTGACCTGGTAACATCGAGAACACTACGGTAATCTTTCTATTGAGTTTTGTCATTTAATGTTAGTTTACCTTGCGTTCGTATTTATTTTGTTAATCTTTGTTATTCTGTTTTTTTTTTTTCTTCAAATTTAAATAAAACTAAGT